>OU612060.1:128235258-129594187 GCA_914767635.1 Melanostoma mellinum
TTTGACATACTTTTTTGCATCATTGTCAATCGATTTCGATTTTTTTTTTTTTTGCCATTTATTCATAAAAACTTATTTTTTGAAGGCGCGTTTATTTTAAGGGTGGTAGAATGTGTGACTTCAAAGTAAATCTTTTCTGGCACATCAAACCGACGTTTAAATAGCTGGAAATATGCATTTAATGTTTTGCTTTTATGGGAAAAATATCTACTTAGTCTTTGACGAAAATAATCCACACATAATAATATATTCTTCTTTCATTCTATGTTTATTCCATTTCACAAATACTGTTTTCAATTCGTATTTGTGAAAAAGAGAAAGAAACTTATTCTTCCGTTGTTCTGAAACTTTTCGTCTCTATTCATTTCATTTGTCTCACTCAATCAGACACATATTTAAAACATTCTCTAAAGATCACCGAAAACCAAGTGCTCTTTACCTGTTCTTGAAAAGAATATATTAAGAACTCTTCAGTTCATGGAGTTGGCTCCTCCCCTTTGGTCCCTTTTGGGTCTTAACGACGTCTTATCGATTGGTTAAGGCGTGAAAACTCTTATAAAATTAACACTTTACGTACTAGATAAGAGGCAAATGTGTTACTTGGGCAATCTACCGTCAACCAAATTGACCATGTTGCGATTGACGCAAGACACTCTTGCAGTGTGATAGATGTTCGAACTTCCGATGGGCCAACTTTGACTCGGATCACTACCTTGTTGTAGACAAGATACAAACGAGGATATCCTGTTTACGACTGTTGCGAACCAACGCTGTAAAGAAATATGACGTCGGAAAACTACAATTGCAGGAGATTGCCAGTGCCTTCTCCAATCGAGTGTCCCTCCAACTAGCCTTGAATCTTGGTCCCATGCACTTAGCCGACAGTTGATCAGCCGACATAAAATGTCCTATTGTAGTCGTTTGTACTTGATTTGTACTTCAATGTAATGTAGTTAAAATAATTTGTAAACCTTTCATTTATTTGTTATAAGCTAATCAAAAATATGGTCCGAAGTTAGCCGACAATTATTATATAAATATGGTACAGATATATAAAGACATGTATTTTAAAGGAAATCATTTGTACATTCCAAATATATATTTGTCACAATTGTCAGAGGTCTATTTCGCCCACAATTAATTATTAAAAATAAAAAAATCGTTGGCATATTTAAATATTTGAGTCGCATGCAGTTGGTTCAATTGCTTCGGTTCCGTTTCCTGACGATTTCAATTGCATACTTTTTGGCACTGCTCGCAATTAATCGTTTAGCCAGACTACCTAATTGTAGTGAAATGTGTTCTTCGGTAAAAGTTTGCATAATTTTAGGAGAAAATCAAATTGATAAGATAGAACGTCTATTGAAAATCTGAGTGTAGAAAATAATTTATTTCAATGATTCATTCCATACGTGAATAAAAATTGTTTATTTAATATTAGAATTAGTAATTTTATTTAGTTAAAAAGTAATAATTTTTGCTTTCAGTAGTTGTTAAAAAAATTTCATTTTCAATTTAAGTATTTACGTGTTACGAAAAATTATAATATAGAATAATGTTAATGTTATAATATACTCGAAAATAATTATTAAACTTATAAAATCCAAATTAACAGTTGATTTAAAAACGCAGATTAGCAAAGAATAGAATTTTTTTTTAATACCTGTGCCCTATTTCACCAACTCACAAATTTGTAATTACAAGCGTTTTTTAACCAAGTTTGTGGGTTTTTGTAAAAATATTGCTTCACCAAACTTTGTTAATTACAATATTGCAATTGTATTTTACACAAGGAAATTTGTGGAAAAACTTCTTTTTCGGTTTCACCAATACAAAATTAAAGTTGTACTTTACAAGTAACAAACTTGTTAATACAACACTAATTTGTGAGTTTTCATTTCACCAAAGAAAATAGACTTACAAAATTTGTTAGGTTTGTAAGAATATTCTACAGGTGAAGGTAGACGTGTAATTTTTTTTACAAATTTGTAATTCCTTACTTTCATTTAAAAATGTCTTTGCGACGAAGGCATAGAGCAGCAATAACAGCCAAAGTGATGATATTTCGATAGTGAAAAAAAAAATTTATCGGCTGCGTATATACTATGATATATTTAAGTTATTTCATTTAAATGAAAAATTTCGACCGCAAATAGCCCACTCGAGCGAAAAAAGAAGAAAATGAAGAGGAGGACAATACCATGGAGTTGCCGACATGCATGGGATATCTAAGTCAACAGTTTGCGGATGCGTGCATAGATTTTGTACCGCAGTCAGCAGTTTAATGTTCGAAAACGTTATATGCTGGCCTAACGAATATCGATATTTCTTTATTGATGAGAAGTGCTTGAGACAGCAAGAAATCAAAAATGTTTGCCATTCTCTTACTTTGTCTGAATGTGTCAAGTAATCGGAAAAATTCCCGCACTTATCTTACTTATCTTATTTGTCTCTTATCAAAGAGACTGCAAATATTATATTTTCCTTGTTCATTTTGATGTTTACGCAGTACAATGTTCTAAAATATTGTGAAAAAAACTGTTATAAATAACAAGTTATTCTTGATGCCGGTGAAACAGGAATTTTGAACACTTGTGGCCTACAATTCATTTTTCTACAACTTTATTAGAATCGATCACAAGTTTGTGAAATAAGATCCTGCAATTGGTGAAACAAAAAACGGGTTTACAAATTTGTAATTGTAGATTACAAGTACAAATTTGTGGTTGTAATTCTCATTTTGGTGAAATAGGGCACTGGTATACCATTTATGTTTGACAACTTCTACACAAATAGTTTCAAATAATCATAATGTAATACAATTTTTATTCACGTATGGAATGAATCATTGAAATAAATTATTTTCTACACTCAGATTTTCAATAGACGTTCTATCTTATCAATTTGATTTTCTCCTAAAATTATGCAAACTTTTACCGAAGAACACATTTCACTACAATTAGGTAGTCTGGCTAAACGATTAATTGCGAGCAGTGCCAAAAAGTATGCAATTGAAATCGTCAGGAAACGGAACCGATGCGACTCAAATATTTAAATATGCCAACGATTTTTTTATTTTTAATAATTAATTGTGGGCGAAATAGACCTCTGACAATTGTGACAAATATATATTTGGAATGTACAAATGATTTCCTTTAAAATACATGTCTTTATATATTCGTACCATATTTATATAATAACTAGCTGACCCGCCCGGCGTAGCTCAGGCCCTACGTTCATCAAATTGAGTGTTAAGCAAAGTAGTTTCAAAGTTTCTATTCTAGTGGGATAGTGAGGTTTAAATAAAATAGTTTATGTTACTCAGGGACAATTAAGCACTCTAACGATGACAGAATTTGTGTGATCGGTATAGCATTTTCCAAGTTCCCGAATATGTCCCCGTTACCGTTTCATTCCCATATGGGGATGAAATATAGTTTATGTAGCACCGTATTGTAATGACGAAAACCGTACTGAAATCACAACAGTGGTTTTAGAATTCCGGTTCCCGTTCCTGTGGGTAAATGTTGATGAACTATAGTCTATATTGCTCAGGGACATTGAAGCACTCTTACCATAAGAGAATTTTTGGAATTAGTTATCTACTTTCCAGCTTATTGATTATGTCACAATTCCCGCTTCCGTTCCCGAAAGAATATGTAAAGAAAATGATTATAGTCTTTGTTACTCAGGAGCACTTTACACTCTAACGTTGAAAATTTTTTGGAATTGGTCCAGTATTTTCCAAGTTCCCGCTTATGTTCTAGTTCCCGTCCCATTCTCGTGGGAATGTGGGGATGACATCGTACTGCAATAGCGACAAAAATTACAATTCGTTCCAGTGGTTTTTGAATTTCCGATCCCGTTCCCATTACCGTTCCTGGGAGAATTTGAGGATGAATCTAAATATTCCCCCATCACCATTATCCATGAATGGTACCTGCATCCAAGAAACTGTCAGTACCTGGTATATGTGTGTAAACGACGATCTTCGTTGGAATGACTACATATTTGAAGTCGCCAAAGACGCTGCTAAATGCTTAGGTTTTTTAAGACAATGTAGGAAGTTCTTCACCCCTTCTGATCTGGCTACAGTTTATAAGGCCTTCATCCGCCCAAAACTGGAGTATAACTCCCATATCTGGTCAGGTGCTTCTCAAAAATCTTTGCGCCTACTTGATATAGGGTACAAAATAGAGCTTTAAAACTGATGGGTGATAGTTAAATCATAGAATCGATTGATTCTCTTGAACATCGTCGAAACGTTACTTGTCTCAGTCTTTATTATCGCTTTTTTCACAAACAGTGCTCTAGTAAAATAGTCAGTTGCATTCCTCCCCTGAAACAATTTAGCCGCAACACCCACATTGCTAAAAATGCCCATCAGTTTTACCTTGAGCCCAACTTCGGGCGTGCCACCCATATGTGGAATGCTTTACCTGGCTCTGTATTTCAACTACATAACGATTTACAAAGGTTCAAAAGCAATGTGCATTGATGTCTCCTTTCAAATCCTCTCCTATTTTCCTAAATGCTCGCACTATGTACTATAACATTATAAGGGTAGTCATAACCCCTTGATGTGCGTGCTAATTATAAAAAAAACAAAAATTTTTCTATGGTACTCAGGTGCAAAAGTTTTAATCTTTATTTTTATCACATCAGTCAAAAAATTAAAAGAATTTTTCAAAACAAACCTTATTATTTGTTATTTATTATTTTAATTTTTTGTTGTCAAAAAAAGAAGCAAAATCATTGTTTGAATTAAATTTTTAATTCATTACAGTTAAGAATAATGAAATTGTCAATTTTACTATATTCCAATTCCATCTGCCGGGCTGATTTGTGAATCTAAACCATCCAGGGCGCCACTCAATCGCATACAGAAAAATTCCTTTAAATCGGTCAAGCCGTTTAGGAGGAGTTCAATTACATACACACGTACAGCAGAATTATATATATAAAGATTGTCGGCTAACTTCGGACCATGTTTTTGATTAGCTTATTACAAATAAATGAAAGGTTTACAAATTATTTTAACTACATTACATTGAAGTACAAATCAAGTACAAACGACTACAATAGGACATTTTATGTCGGCTGATCAATTGTCGGCTAAGTGCATGGGACCTTGAATCTTATGCTACCAGCCATAAGGCCATATTGGAACATATGGTCTAATGACGCTTTCTAAAGCGTCTTAATGCCATCATGGTCTTATGACCCATTCTTCCGTTTTTTAGTTAAAAAAATAAACACCAAACATAATAACAACGAAACTGAATTTTTCTTTTATTCCAAAAAAAAAACATGTCATTACATATTTGCAAAAATCAATCTTTGATAATCAAATAATAAAAAAAATAAATAAATAGGGTGACGCAACAGAGCGAGGAGCCCCTGGGCCTAGCGTATTTCTCACAACCATGCCTTGTAAGGGAATGGAAGGTAATCAAATTAACAGTTTAAATTTCAAGAAAGTTTTTTAAGAATATAATTATTGTTAAACTATTTTCCACTATTCTTCTGCAAAAAGAACAGAGGGTTGGATTTTTGTTTTTATTGCTTTATTGTTTTCTGATAGCCGAGCAAGACATTCTAGACACAATTTAAAGTACAACAGTTATGAGCTGGACGAAAAATCTCCATTGATCAGAGAAAACTTGCAATCATTCATTTATTAATACCGTAATCAAATCCTTACTTCTTAATCTGTTGCACAAGCGGTCGTTGCAATTTAGAAAAAAATGGAATTATAAGACCATTTACATAATTATAATTTTTTCGAAGGGTTTCGAAAAGGCAGCAAATTGCTTTATATTCCGGATTTCAAACAAGTTAATAAATGAAAAATTTTTCCCATAGGAGTATGGATGTGTGCTGTAAAAATTAAAATTCGCCCCAAGCGAACATAATTTGCCTCCGGATAACAAGGACTTGTTGTTGGTGAACACAAAAAATGGGCACACAAATTTTGTTGAGATCTTCTTAGTGTTATATTGTGCCAAGCGACATTATGCCAAATGTAGAAATTTGGCACAATGACCAATGACGCTTTTGCAAAGTGACATTGGGCCAAACATTAGGGTTTGGTATAATGACGCTTTGTAGAAGTGCCATAGTGCCAAATTAGCTAGTGACATTGCGCCAAATGTAGAAATTTGCATCATCTTGCTCATCTGTGTTTACAGTCCTTGCGACATGACTAAATGGATTATTGGCTTAATGACATCTAAGAAACTCCCACTCTTATCTTTCATAGTGTGAAGGTCTGATGTATTCAAATGCTTTGTTTTTTAGTATAAGATAGAGTAATAGTAAGAATTTCGCCTGTGTGTGTAAAAGATGTGTTCTTACTTAGTTCAAGTGATGAACTTAAAAAAAAATCTGCAGCCGCGGCCGCCTTAAGTACAGAAAAGAAAGCTAAAAGCGAAGCGGGAAAAAATTTGGCAAGGGGAGTATGGGTTTGTGTTCTGAAAATTAAAAATTCGAAGATGTGTTCTTACTTAGTTCAATTTTAAGATAGAATAGATGAACTTAAAAAAATCTGCAGCCTACTGAAAAGGAAGCTAAAATCGAAACGAAAAAAAATTTGGCAAAGGGAGTATGTATGGGTTTGTGTTCTGAAAATTAAAAATTCGCGCAAATTTTTAATTTTCAGAACACAAACCCATACTCCCCTTGCCAAATTTTTTCCCGTTTAGCTTCCTTTTCTGTATTTAAGGCGGCGGCAGCTGCAGATTTTTTTTTAAGTTCATCACTTGAACTAAGTAAGAACACATCTTTTACACACACAGGCAAATTTCTTACTATAACTTTATCTTATGCTCAAAAACAAAGCATTTGAATACATCAGCCCTTCACACTATGTATGATAAGCGTGGGAGTTTCTTAGATCTCATTAAGCCAATAATCCCTTTAGTCATGTCGCAAAGGACTGTAAACACAGATGAGCAATATGATGCAAATTTCTACATTTGGCGCAATGTCACTAGCTAATTTGGTCCTATGGCACTTCTACAAAGCGTCATTATACCAAACAATAATGTTTGGCCCAATGTCACTTTGCAAAAGCGTCATTGTGCCAAATTTCTACATTTGGCATAATGTCGCTTGGCACAATGTCACGGCACCGAGGAACAATCTTTTAAAAGTACCTATGTTCATTGTACAATAACTCGCTTGAGAAGACGATATCGACGCAATGGGATGAAAGAAGCGTGATGTCATAGGTGCTTTTGAGAGCATTAAACAAAAGCGGGAAAAGTCGGTTTGTATCGAGTTTTCCAATAAGAGCGCTACAAAAGTTTTTTTTTAAATAAAACAAAAGCGGATATCGTATTGGATATCAATGAAATTCTTTATTCCTGTGAAAGTGCTTTTGATGCCAGTATGTACGCAACTCGATTTCTTTTGCATGGCCACCACGGGCACGCTTGCAAAATTCCAGACGCTGAACCCAGTTTTCGACGGTTCTTAAGCATAAATCGGCCGATACTGCTGCAATTTTAAGTATGATATTCGGTTATCAATGAACGATCCGCATTCAGAGTAACGTGCCGGTCTTGATCATTGCGCTAGAAGTACGGCCCAATGACGCCACTAGCTCTTAAACCACACCAAACCATAATTTTTTCGGGATGCAATGATGACTCATGGATTACGAGTGGATTGTTGCCTGACCCCTACCGCATATTTTGTTTATTGACGAAGCCATTCAGACAGAAATAGCGTAGAATTGGAATTGGACGTAGCGCTCTTAACGTTGAGGCTACTGACTCCGAATTTCGGGAGTAAATTCTAATAATCTTGACTCGTTGTTGGCTGGTATATCTTTTTATCATAAAATGTCAAACCTTACTGAAGATGAAGAGAAATGTGTAAAGAGCGGCAAGAAATATGGGGTCGTTTGCTGTCGCTGTTGCTCTAAATTTGTAGCGTTCTTGTTGAAAAACCCTTTATTTGATGTTAAATGAAGATTAGAAGATTAACAATTCGAAGTATTTTCTCTTTTAAGGAATAGCTGTAGAAGGTTGTTCTTATGAATATCGCTGGTTTGAATTTTGTCTTCTTCTGATAAAACGGACATTTCGATAAAATTTCCCAGCGACCTCATATTCGTTGCCACTATTATATTTTAATGAAAGACTTCCACGTTCAGTAAATAAATATTTTTTATTGTGTCATTTCACGTTGATTACTTCATGTGTTTGATAAAAAAAAAAGTGTTAAATGTCGAGCATGCACTCAAACATGATCATTTGAGGATAAATGCAAGCAGTGTAACTCTCAAGTAGCATGTAACAGATGAGATGAAAAAAATATAATATCTCTTTTTTCTCTCATCTGAATGCATTTTTCAACAATGATAAAACTACTCGGAATAGTCGTGATGCTGATGATGGACTGTAAACAGTCCGAATTGTATTCAGGTACGCGTTTTTAATTGTGTTTTATTCACTTTTGTTTTGATATGTGTCGTCATCGTCGTGTGTCAAAGTTAATGTAATTTAAGTTACAATCAAAAACAATTTTAGTTTGTGAAAACAATGAGGTGTTCGTGCTCGTTCATTTTTCGTTCAATGTATACGGTTTTCACGCGTTCAATTTATATTATTTATTAAGTGTCGGACGCGTCCTATACAGGAACTAGCCGTCTGTCGCCAAACGTCAAAACTCACATTTTTGTTAACGTGATTGGTAGCAATGTCACATTCAGCAAAACAGGGTTCCTATGCAACACCTTGTTTGTTGACCGCGACCTTTATTAATTTCAATGATCTTGAGTCGGAACAAGTGATCAGTTTTATCGAAATAGTACCGTTTAGGCGCTATAGCAGCTAACTTAGGAGCCTTAGTCGACTTTTCGAGGGTTTCCCTTGCCCACTTAAGTTGGTCTTCTTGGTCATCTTGGTTCTGTTAACTTCAGGGATATTTCTTAAGAATTTCAGAATCCTTACTGCATTCCAACGCAACTTATAGCTTATGTTAGAAGGACACTCAGGTTTGGTCCTTGTCTTAGCCGTATTGTTTTTGTGGGTAGTCTCATTTTCCACAATATGCCCGACTGTTTTCTCCTCGATTGTTTTGTTTTGGTCTTCTTGGTCATCTTGGTTCTGTTAATTTCAGGGATATTTCTAAAGAATTTCAGAATCCTTAGTGCATTCCAACGCAACTTATAGCTTATGGTAGAAGGTCACTCAGGTTTGGTCCTTGTCTAAGCCGTATTGTTTTTGTGGGTAGTCTCATTTTTCACAATATGCCCGACTATTTTCTCCTCGATTGTTTTGTTTTGGTTTTGTTCTTATTTTTTTTAAATATTTAACATTATATAGACCCACGGCACGAGTATCGGATAAAGGGAAGGTTTGTCGGCACAGTGATCCGTGTGTACCGATAAAGATTATTAAGCTTGGTATCCGGATACTCGATTAGTAGTCTATTGATATTACATAAAATGTATTGTATATATATTAGGGTGGTCCTCATTTTACTTTTTTGCGAAAATTGAGTGCGACGCCCCCTAAATCATTCCCTAATTTTTTCATATTTTTATCTCTAACCCTTCCTGGCCCTATTTTGATACTGGTTGTTACTAGAGCAGGGGCGATATTCTGTGTCCAGTGTTGGGTAACTGGCGGATGTTTGATAATTCATACGTTTAATACATATTGTGAGTTGTCTCCAAGTTGTAGATTGAATTTTATGATAGACTAGCTGTGCCCGCGACTTCGTCCGCGTGGAATAGTGACTTTCAGCAGCATTTTTAACTTTTTATGAAATAAAACTTCTAGCCTTCAAAATGGCGGTATATATTTCCAAAAAAAACATTCAACCCCTATTTCAACACCTTGTAGCCCTGTTAAAAATACTTTTGAGACCGTAGTTTTTGAATTCCTATTTCCGTTCCCGTGGGAATATAAGGATAGATATAAAGCCTTTATCCTTCCGCATGTTCTAGACCATCTCTGTAGCTAATTTAATAAAATCTGTTTAGCAGTTTGAACGGGAGACATACGAAAAACATACCGACATAGCTACATTCGCATTTTCAATATTAGTAAAGACTCCCGTTCCCGTGGGAATATGGTGACCGTTTTCGTGGGAATATGTGGATAAGTTAAAGTTAATGTTACTTCGGGATTATGGAGCATTCCAACGGTGGATGGATTTTTGAAATCGGTGCTGTAGTGTAAGAGTTCCCGTATACGTTCCTGCTCCCGTGGGAATATAGGGAAAAAATATATAGTCAATGTATTTTCTCAGGTTCTGAACAATCCTTGTACAAAATTTCATTTAAATCGGTTTATTAATTTGGGCGGGAGATGGTAACATAGAACGACGGACAGACAGAGCTCCTTTCACACTTGTTATATTAGTAAGGACTCCCGTTCCCGTAGGAATATGTGGATGAATTAAAGTTAATGTTACACAGGAATAGTGTAGCATTTTAACGGTGGAATAATTTTTGAAATCGGTGCTGTAGTGTCAAACTTCCCGTATACGTTCCTGCTCCCGTGGGAATATAGGGAACCGTAGAAATATGGGGATGAATTAGTTTTTATGTTACTCGGGGGTAGTGTAGCATTCTAACGGTGAAAGAATTTTTGAAATCGGTGCTGTAGTGTCAAAGTTCCCGTATACGTTCCTGCTCCCGTGGGAATATAGGGAACCGTAGGAATATGGGGATGAATTAGTTTTTATGTTACTCGGGGATAGTGTAACATTCTAACGGTGAAAGAATTTTTGAAATCGGTGCTGTAGTGTCAAAGTTCCCGTATACGTTCCTGCTCCCGTGGGAATAAAGGGAACCGTAGAAATATGAATTAGTTTTTATGTTACTCGGGGGTAGTGTAGCATTCTAACGGTGAAAGAATTTTTGAAATCGGTGCTGTAGTGTCAAAGTTCCCGTATACGTTCCTGCTCCCGTGGGAATAAAGGGAACCGTAGGAACATGGGGATGAATTAGTTTTTATGTTACTCGGGGATAATGAAGCATTCTAACAGTGGAAAAATTTTTGAAATCAGTGTTGTAGTTTCTAAGTTCCCGTATACGTTCCCGTTCCCGAGTGAATTTAGGGATAAATTGTAGCCTATGTGTTATTCTGATGTATAAGCTATATTATTGGAAAGTTTAATTGAAATCCATTCAGCAGTTTTTACGTGAAAGAGGAACAAACATACATCCACACATACAAACTTTCACGTTTATTACGAAAAACATACCGACATAGCTACATTCGCATTTTCAATATTAGTAAAGACTCCCGTTCCCGTGGGAATATGGTGACCGTTTTCGTGGGAATATATGGATAAGTTAAAGTTAATGTTACTCCGGGATTATGGAGCATTCCAACGGTGGATGGATTTTTGAAATCGGTGCTGTAGTGTAAGAGTTCCCGTATACGTTCCTGCTCCCGTGGGAATATAGGGAAAAAATATATAGTCAATGTATTTTCTCAGGTTCTGAACAATCCTTGTACAAAATTTCATTTAAATCGGTTTATTAATTTGGGCGGGAGATGGTAACATAGAACGACGGACAGACAGAGCTCCTTTCACACTTGTTATATTAGTAAGGACTCCCGTTCCCGTAGGAATATGTGGATGAATTAAAGTTAATGTTACACAGGAATAGTGTAGCATTCAAACGGTGGAAGAATTTTTGAAATCGGTGCTGTAGTGTCAAAGTTCTCGTATACGTTCCTGCTCCCGTGGGAATATAGGGAACCGTAGAAATATGGGGATGAATTGGTTTTTATGTTACTCGGGGGTAGTGTAGCATTCTAACGGTGAAAGAATTTTTGAAATCGGTGCTGTAGTGTCAAAGTTCCCGTATACGTTCCTGCTCCCGTGGGAATATAGGGAACCGTAGGAATATGGGGATGAATTAGTTTTTATGTTACTCGGGGATAGTGTAGCATTCTAACGGTGAAAGAATTTTTGAAATCGGTGCTGTAGTGTCAAAGTTCCCGTATACGTTCCTGCTCCCGTGGGAATAAAGGGAACCGTAGAAATATGGGGATGAATTAGTTTTTATGTTACTCGGGGGTAGTGTAGCATTCTAACGGTGAAAGAATTTTTGAAATCGGTGCTGTAGTGTGAAAGTTCCCGTATACGTTCCTGCTCCCGTGGGAATATAGGGAACCGTAGGAACATGGGGATGAATTAGTTTTTATGTTACTCGGGGATAATGAAGCATTCTAACAGTGGAAAAATTTTTGAAATCAGTGTTGTAGTTTCTAAGTTCCCGTATACGTTCCCGTTCCCGAGTGAATTTAGGGATAAATTGTAGCCTATGTGTTATTCTGATGTATAAGCTATATTATTGGAAAGTTTAATTGAAATCCATTCAGCAGTTTTTACGTGAAAGAGGAACAAACATACATCCACACATACAAACTTTCACGTTTATAATATTAATAGGATTTTAAGAAAAAACGTATAAGAATAAATACAGTTTTATAAATTGTAATGTACATGCGCAGTAGGTACATAATGAAAAAAAAAAAGATCGCGTTAAGAACTTGATGTTTATTCTACGAGATGACTTAGACTTACAAGACTGAGACAGCATTAACATATTTACATACTTAACCTATTATTAGTGTTCGATTATTCTACATGTTAGGATCTAGGGGTAATGCATATATCACAATATAAATTCATATACATAACACTTTCTCCTTGAGTTTTTTGTTTACAATGTTGTGTATCATTTGCATTTTGATAGTTCAGTTATTATTATTTAGAACGAACATTTATATATTCCTTATTATTATTTTATAAATTATTTTTAATTCATTTTGAAGAATTATTTTAGTAATATTCAAATAAAGTCTTAATACTTTTACAAATTATTGTTTTTTTTTTTTGTATGATATAATTTCAGTATAATTTCAAATAAATTTTAAGTGCATTATTTTCGTTTCGTTACTTTTTTTTTTTGTTTTCATATTCATATTGCTTACATTAATTTCATAATATAATATTTCAACAACTTAGAAGGAATTTATACGTACATTTCAGGATATCGTATTGGGTTTTTTTTTTTTTATTCGCTTACCTTTACTCAAAGCTATAGGGGTGTTCGAATTATTGTCTTTTCCATCCTCTGCTTTATATTCCTGCACAGAGCTTCCTTCTCCTTTTAATTTTTGATTTACTAAATCAGTTTCTGTACTTACTAAATCAGTTTCTATATTATTACGATAGCTAGAATCAAATGTTACCTTTCTTAAAACTCTTGGTCTCAATTGATGACCATGAGCTTTTCGAATAGTACCATTTAATCTTACTAGATACACCACTCTTGAAATTTTATCATGTATAACAGCTGGTGTCCACCGTACAAAATTGTTATAACTACAGCGATACCAAACTGTTTGATTTTTATTGAATTCATTATTTTTGTTTTGTGTAATTCTGTGCTTATGTTGTTGTTGCTGTTGTTGTTGTTTTCTTAAAGATTTTATAAATTTTGGATTTTGGTTTTTATTAGTCTCGGTTCTATTGCTTTTGCTTAACGGATTTAAATTTTCTTTCTTGGTTCCTTTAGGTTTGATAGCATCTAAAATAGTTCGCGGATTGTATCTTAAAATTAAATTTGCTGGTGTGTTATTTGTTGTAGTTGAAGGAACATTTCGGTGTCTAAATAAAAAATTTTCAAGATGATTTTCAATAGGTAAATGTTTGATTTTATGGTCATGAAAATATTTTTTCAAACTAGATTTCAAAGTCTGGACTGCTCTCTCAGCACTGCCATTTGATTGAGGGTTATATGGCGGGGTCTTGGTTAAAATAATGTTGTTACACCGACGAAAACGGTGGACCATTGTCAGATACAATTTCCTTCGGCAGGCCAAAAATGCAAAAAACTTTCCTTAATATAGATATAACACTAACTGCTGTAGTTTTATTCATAATGTGCACATCAATCCATCGCAAAAAAGTGTCTACCATTAATAGAAAAACTTTGTTTTTAAAATAGAGAAAATCTATAGGTATGTATTCTCTCGAAAGGGAATGAAGTAACTGGCCAAGATGAGAAGGGGACAAGACCAAGTTTTTTACTTTCCTGCTGACATGCATCACACGTTCGGACATAGTGCTCAATGTCACGATCTAAATTTAACCACCACATTGTACCTCGAGCGAGCTCCTTCATACGGACAACACCTTTATGTCCTTCATGTAAAAGTTCTAGCATTTTTCCACTCAGTGCACTCGGAACAACTATTCGGCAACCTAACAACAAACATCCTTCATCTGAAATTTCAAAACTCAAATTTTCTACTACTGAGTTTTTGCAACATATTGTTTTCGAAATGATTAGGCCATTCTGAGCGCACAAAAGAAATAATTTTGGTATCATCCTTCGATGTTTCAACTGCAATGTCATTTGCATTCAAGGGTAAGCTGCCCGTTATACTGAAAAAATTTACCATATCACTAGCAGTGTTGCCCCCCCCCCCCCCCCCCCAACGTGCCCAAAATGTAGCGTTGTGGCGTTAAAATGTAGTAGAATCTATGTACATTAGTAAAAACAACATTCCTCTTGTTAGATAAAGTAAACATGTCAACGAAAACTTAAAATTTTATTTCACTGAAGTAAAATTTATAAAAAAAGACTAACACAACGTAAACATTTAGTTCAATAGGTTTAACATAAATAAATATCTCAACATTTCTTTAACTTTATATTTTTAATTTATATGTGTGCTTGTATTTTTGTAATGAGTGGAGTTATGATATGAAAAAGCTTGTGTGTAGCTAACTAATGAAGCGGGTGGATCATAAAATCTTTCAACATCTCTTAAAAGTTCCTTTGACGACAATATCGCATCAACAGTCGAAATATTTAAATTGTTTCTCGAATCGCCTTTTATTAAAGACTTGAAAAACATCGTTCTGATATCGCACTGCTATGCAGCAAACTGCATAGCTTTAGCATATAGCTGCGTAAATTGTTAAATGTTTGCTTTCCCTGGAAATTTTTGGCTTTCCTTAAATTAATCCAAAACTTAACAGCATCTTCATCAAAATATTCGGTCAAGAGTTCTTTAGACCCCACTAACAACCTATATTCATTGTTTAAAATAAATGCATTTTTTCGCAATCAAACGGTTTTTTTTTAACTTTTCCTAACATAATGTGGTTCTAAATCTATGCAAATTGATTTGTGTTCTGATTTTCTGAAATTGTAGCGTTTTGCTAATATTTTACGAATGTAAGGAGCAGATTTTTTTTGAAAAAAAAAATGTACCAAAAATGCTACAATTGTAGTAGGGGGGCAACGCTGTCACTAGACACCTCCGTTGGCTCGTTCATGGGTAACCGCGATAAGGCGTCAGCGTTATTCATAGCACTACCTTTTCTATAAACGCTGAAAATCACTGCGAGAGCTTCTCGCTCTATTTGCGAATAATTTTTCACAGCACTTGATAAGGTGCTCGACACAAACATGATAGGACGTTCTTCACCATCCTTCTCGATGTGAAATAATACTCCGCCAACACCATATGAGCTTGAGTTGCAAACTATACCAGGGGGTCAATTCCCGATCTGTGAAGCTGTGAAGTGAAAAAAAAAATATCATTTCAGTTTTCACACAGTTTTTTCATTTTATCACTTCACGAACGTACCCAAAGCGATTCTCGATCTCAAAATGAAAAGCAGTTGTCAAACTGTGTTCTAAAAAGTACTAAAAGGTTCTAAATGATAAATTCTGACAGTTGTCTGTCATTTTCCAGTTTTATTTTGTATCTCTGAAAAATAAAATACATTCTTCTGCAATTTTAATAAATTTTTTTCGATAATGTCCGGAATCATTGTTCAAATAATTATAAATAATAGACAACGTTCTGAACAAAGGTAAGATTTAGTGGTTTATTTGGATTCTGTGTTGTAATTACACTTTTTTTCTTTTCCAGAAATAACATAAACAGTGAAAGTAAATATATTACTACATGAACAATCAAATGACATTGCAATAGGTGTGGATCAAGGTGCTGGGGATCAGGGCATAATGTATGGCTATGCAACAATAAAGACAGAAAGCCTCATGCCAGCACCCATTTTTTATGCACACTCGATTCTGAGAAATATCATGAGTATGGTCAAAGAGGTAAAGCTTGGTCCGGATGCAAAATCGCAAATCACTTTGGCGTATGAGAATAACCTTCCAGTGCGTGCTGAAAGTATTGTTGTTTCAATACAGCATCTTGAGGATCTGAGTCAATCGAAAGTGAAGGAAATAATTTATCCTTACATAGCTTCATCTTTACCTGAAGGGTGGATGTGCCCTAAAGAAAATCTCTTAGTCAATCCAACAGGTAGATTTGTTATTGGCGGACCAGTTGGTGATTGTGGATTAACCGGACGAAAAATTATGGTTGATACTTATGGAGGCTATATTCCACATGGTGGAGGAGCGTTTTCTGGAAAAGATGCAACAAAAGTTGATAGATCCGCAGCTTGTATGGCGAGATACCTTGCTAAAAATATTGTCTTTGCAGGTTTAGCTGAACGTTGTCTTGTGCAGCTTTCTTATGCAATTGGTGTCTCAAAACCTACTTCATTTTACATTGATCGTTTAGAAATTTTGGATGTTTTTGAACTATATAATACTTACCATACATATGTATGTACCTATCGTAACGAAAAAAAGTGGAGCACACACATTGTTTTAATTATTTTTTTATTAAATGTTCGATAAGTAAATCCAATTTATGACAGATTTTTGTTTGATTTTTGGTGTAAGTCTCCATAAGGCCGATCTGTTTTTCTTTTAGCTGTATTTTCCTCTCCTCTAGTGCAATTTTCTTATGCTCTAGCTCTACGTAGGCCGCAAGAGCTTCATCCGTTGCACGTGAAACGGCTTTTCGCTTATGCGTAAGTCTTCCTCTCCTTGCAGGGGCGGGATTTGGATGTGACGATGCTGAAGGAAAAGAGAATGTCGGCGCTGTTGGTTCTGGTGAAATGCTAACTGGAAAGGGGGGATCCTCATATTGTGGAGTGCTTAATGGGTTGATTTCGAGTTCGATGAGAGGGTCGTCTTCATAGTTTTGCTGAATTCTCGACTTTAAAAAAAAAAAAGTATTTAAAATACAAATAAAATTGAAATTGAGTGTGCGCCCCGTCAGCTGATGAGAATCTGTTGATAGAAGAGTTATTAATAGAACAAATAAAATAATTATGTATATCAACAAAATGTAAAATTGATACTCTTACTTGTCGGTGGCCAAATCTGCTGGCCTTTCCTCCAGAAAATCAATCAAAAATTTTTTTTGTATTTCTGATGCTTTAGCTCCACGTCTAACTTTGGTCGCCATGATTTATCATTTGCATTTTTCACCGACCGATTTGACAATGATAAAAAATTTTTCATATGAAAAAATTTTGACATTTGATTTATCATTTTCAGTCATCGAGAATCGGATTTAAAGTGAAGCTGTGATAAATGACTTCACTTCACAGCTTCACAGATCGGGAATTGACCCCCAGGGGCCTTATCTGGCGAGTAGTGTAATAACATATTGTTATCATACAACCAAAATTTGCTTTCGTTAAAATTTTTTTCGCATTCTGCAAAAAGATTTCTCTTTTCTCAAGAGTTCATACAAAGGTGCTTATCGAGAAGAAAGATTTGGAATGAACTTGTTATAAAAATTTAACAACCCTAAGTATGCTTTTAACGAAGTTATATCAACGGGTGCTGGAGCAGTCACTATTGCCTTCATCATATCTGCCTTTGGATGAATACCATCTCCACTAATTTTACGGCCCAGATACTCAACTGATGATTTAAAAAACTGACACTTGTCAATACGCACTTTAACATTTAGTTGATTAAATCTACGCAAAACCTCTATCAAATTCGACTTACAATCATCTAATGTTCTACCACCGATGATGATGTCATCGATATACCCTCCCACAAATTTAAGACCTCTTAAAATGTCGTCTATGACACACTGAAAAATGGAGGGTGCACTGTTAATTCCGAATGGAAGTCTTGTGTACTGAAACAAGCCCCTGTCAGTGCTTATCGTAACATACTTCTGCGACTGTTCTGATAATGCAACTTTTTGGTCCCAGCTAAGTCAAGTATATAAACGAACATCCCTCAAAACTACACAGAATATCGTCGATTCGCGGAATCGGGTAGTGATCTGCCCTAACATACTTGTTTATGGTTGACTTACAGTCCATACAGATTAGTATGGATCCATCGTTTTTTCCACAACAACTATTGGTGTATAGCCCACTCGCTGTACCTTACTGGTCTTAAGATGCCTACATCAACAAGCCTTCCCAGCTCTTTTTTAGATAGATAGATAATGTTTATTTCTTATAAATTTTTACAATTGCTTAACAAGATTCATTATAGTTATATAAAAATATAAGAAATTATTGGGACATTCTGTATTTTTTATACTAAGTATTAAAAATAGTGTTGAATGCCACTTAAATGGCTTAAAAGATATAAAAATAAGCTTTGGGTGGGGTGACATTATTAAGACAATTTCCATTCAAAAGTAAAGAAAGTAAAGAATTAAGTTTACATTTCAAATATTTCAAAAAAAAATTCAAAAATACAAATTTGCATCAAATATTATGTATATATAATTTCATCCAAAATTTAACAAAGATTATATAAAGCAAGAGCGATTTACCTACAGAATCTTAAAAAATACAATAATTACGATTACAATTGATATCAAGCCAGAATATCACAAAGAAGAGATTCAACATTGCTATATTCCCAATCAAAAAGCCAATTTTTTACCAGTTTTAAATACATTCCAGGTGTTGTAATAGATCTGATTGATATAGGAAGCTTATTAAATAAACGAGCTGCTGAAACTGAATAAAAATTACGAAATGCAGTCGTACGAAAGTTTGGAACAGATACCATATGAGAAAAACTCCCACGTAAATTATAAAGAGAATTAAGGCGATGATTGCGATTGCCAGACATAAAAAAGAAAGCAGTATAAATGTCGAACAGGATGAATTTTGAGGGAACAGAACAATGGTAAACTCGGGTGTCTTTTAGATTTTCGGCATATTTTGCGTACAACATATTTCTGCAAAATTAAAAGTGGTTGAATTTTATTAAGATAAACACCACCCCAACAAACTATTCCATATTGTAGCTTTGAATGTATAATTCCGTAATAAATTGTTTTTAAAAGTTTTGTCGAGCAAATATTGCGTAAGTAGAAGAAATACCTTAATGCACAGTGAATATATTTTCTCAGCGCTTCAGTGTGATTCGAAAAACTCATTTTATAATCAATCGTTAGACCTAAATATTTAAATTCTTTCACATTCTCAATAGGAAAACAATTTTTACTGCAACTTAAGCTTTCTCAACCTTTGCACGTAATCCATATGGTACTGTGTACGGCTCGTGAAAAATGGGTGATGCGTTAATATCAAGAACAATCTCTGCCACATGATCTTTAATTATCCCAAACTGATTATTATAGAAAACTTGTGGAAAAGCTTCCATAATCTCTTTCCTGACTTCCTCACAATTTGTGTTAATCTTATTTACCTTAAAATGATTCCTCCACTCATCAAATAGAGTGTTTAACCAATTTCTTCCCAGAAGAGGCGTGAAATCCTTCTCGGTTCTAACAACAACCAAATCCAGGTAGTATATTTTATCTTCAAACAACCCATTTACATTTACATTTACATGAAACCTACTCCACACATAAATCTGCGGAGTAGGGGGTTTGCAGCCGGGCGACAAAGACCATTTGGCTGATACACCACAAGACTAACTACACAAATACTACATAGAACAAATAACACATGACAACAGCACGCAGTAGTACAAGACGGTTCCCCATCTTGTCACTAACAGCGCTCATTCCGATTTAATTACGGTGTTCTAATGGGAACCGACTCTTTTCGGGTGACAAGGCCGTTGTCTTCAAACAACCCATTTACAGCAACTTCAACAGCCCCAACAACAACAACATTTCCACCTGTAATGACATTAAGAGTTTTTTTTTTAAATGGCTTTAGCTTACAACTCTTAAACAACTTTAAGTACCTGTGTTCAGAGAGGATAGAAAGACATGATCATGATCAACTTCCATATTTATCTTAATATTGTTTACCATCAATGAAATAATAAGTGGTTCTAAATACTCGGAACCCAAAGAATTTATTGCAATATTGCCCAAGGTTATACTAGATAACATTTGTGGCTCACTACCCATGTGATTGACTTTCTTAAAATTTTTATTTTTATATCTATTGTTAGTATTTGCATGCCTTATTCTATTGTTACCACAGTTATATACACAAGGCCCTCTTTTTGACATCGAAAGCACGTGACTTTTTCGTTGGTTCTTCTCGGTCGTGATGATGCACGATTGCCATCTTAATCCTGATTTCTTGCTTTGCTTCTCGAGGCGATACGTCGATGGTTAGAATTTCCCATTCTAAATTTGTTTCGTCCAATTCTGGTCACCATGTATACTCATAGACGGAAAAGTTGATTGAATATCTTTCACATCCTTCTGAGTTGATTCCATTGTTTGCGCAGATACAAATATCTCATTAAAGGTTTTGTCCAATGGTTCATTTAAAAGTTTTCGCTGGATATCGGGACTCCTTTGAGACCAAATAAACTTGTCGGAAAGTGCCTGATCTAAGAAAGCACCATATTCGCAATTTTCGGCAATTGACTTTAGCTCCACCACAAAGTCTTGTAAAGTTTCACCATCTCTTAGTTTCCGAGACATGAATTTGAAGCGCTCAGCTCTCACGTTTAGCTTCGGTTTAAAATACTGCTTCGTTATCTTTATAAGTTCATCATAGGTGAAATCCCATTCGGATCTTGGAGCAATGAGTGTCCGCAGGATTTTATATAAATCAACTCCAACAAAAGACACAAAAATTGAAACTTTTTGCTTCTCCTCTGTCACAGAGTCCCCAATTGCATTTAACACAAATATATGCTTTAATCGATCGGCATATTGCTGAAAATCAAATTTTTCAAAAAATTGTCTACATGGTCATGGTCTACACGCGCTGCGCGCGTGCGGCACCGCTTCCAACTGACAGCTCGATTAAATACACACGATCTTATGAGAGGTGACCCATAAGCACCGCGCGCAACGCGCCGAACTCGCCGAGTAGGCCAACTTTCTACTTTGCCGCGGCTCTCACGCGGTGACAGAAGAGAGACATGCGCAGTCACAACCAATTTGAAGTTTTCTCTTATATGGAAAAAGTGACAATGGGCGCGTTCAAGAACCTATCGGATAGCCTATCTCGGATAGCTGTATCTTAGATACCTTTTTGAACGATCGACAACAGACAACAGCTGTGAGATATTAAAATTCGACTTTTAAAAACAGAAAAACATTCAAATATCATTGCTAGACGATTATAATTATAACTTATTTTTTTCGATTTACCACACGTAAACAACAACAACAAGCTATCCGGATACGATTCTTGAACGCCCCCATTTTGACTAAATTTATCTGTCAAAACACCGCAACGGATTCTATGGGTCACCCCTATCAGTTGCGCGAAATAAGTTACGATTTTTTTTTTATCCAATTGAAAATAAAAGATTTTAATATCAGTTTAGTTACATACAAAAGACTTAATTACGATGTGAACGATACAGTACGAGAGACTCTTATAAACGATACAAGTACAAGTGTTCAGTTCAAGGTAGGTTAGGTTAGGTTAGGTTGAATGGGGGGTGCAGCCACAAGTGGCAACACCTCACTCGGATCTCGAGGATCCATTGTGCTCCCCAGGAAATCAGAGGATGAGGAAATAGGAGGATTGGAGAGGTGGATGGTTATTGTGGTAGGGAACTCCCACTGAACCATTTGGAACCCTGAGTAAATTTCAGGACGTTGCTCAGTGGGAGGTTAGAGATGTCGCCCAGTTCGTCGAAGAAGTATTCTCCGAGGGGTTTTTTCCGAGTGTGGGCTAAGCTAGGACACTCACAGAGGAAGTGGAAAGATCCCTCCTCTGCCTCCTCATCTTGGCATCCTCTACATAAGTCGGATGTGCTAATGCCCATTCTCATCATGTGGGTACCCAACGAGTTGTGACCCGTGAGAATGCCAATCAACAGAGAGAGCCGAGGTCTGCTTAGCTGGAGTAGAAATAATGTTTTTTTCTTGGAAATATCTGGCCAAAGGTTTCTAGAGACTCGGCATGTTTCTAAAGATGACCACCTGTCATTGGCGATTTTTAGAAAATTGTGTTTGATTCTGCTTTTTTCTTCCTCTAGCGGCTTTAGAACTGAAGTGTTCGCTTCGCTGGATTCGAGTGCTGACCCGATTTTTGCCAGCTTATCCGCCATTTCATTACCGATAATGTCACGATGTCCTGGAACCCAGGTTAAACTAACTGTGTTTGTCTCACTGAGCAGTCTAAGGTTACTGCGACAGCTGTCTACTAGCCTGGATTTTGTGATAATGGATGAGATAGCTTTAATGGCCGCCTGGCTGTCTATGAAGAAGTCAATATTTTTGTTGATCAAGTTTTGCGTAGCAAGGTGCTTCGCGGCTTCGCAAACTGCGAGTACTTCTGCTTGAAAGACACTGCAGAAGTCGGGAAGCTTTATTGATCTATTCATGTTAGGGTAGTCTGAAAAGATACCTGATCCTACCCCTTCGTCCGTTTTGGAACCATCTGTGAAGACGGAAATGAGATTTTCTTTTATAACCCTGTTTTCCTCCCAGCTTTCTCTAGTCGGAAAGACTGTTAGGGCCACTGGATTGAAATCAATATGCGGGGGGGTATAGTCTGTTTGGATGTCTATATCTGTATGGTTCATGATGGTTCTATGGCCTGATATGCCTGTTTTCCAATTGTTGCATTGTTTGAGTCGCAGTGCGCTTTTGGCCGCCATCTCCTTAGTAAAGAGATCTAGGGGGGCTAGCGATAGGAAGGTTTCCAGAGCTGCAGTTGGTGTTGTTCTCATGGCACTAGTTGAACCAATGCATGCAAGTCTTTGGATTTTGGTCATGGTCTTAAGGTTTGAAGCCTTCTCTAATGATGGCCACCAGACTAGACAGGCATATGTGAGGATTGGTCTTATTATGGATGTATACATCCAGTGAATGGTTTTGGGACCAGGTCCCCATTTTTTACCAAAAATTCTACTACAAGTGTAGAAAGCGATTTGAGCTTTCCTTTCTCTTTCTTTTAAATTTTCTTTCCAGTTAAGTTTACGATCAAGGACAATTCCGAGATATTTTGCCGTACCAGATAAGTTTATTGGTATTCCATTAATGGAGGGAGGAAGTATATCTGGAATGTTACGTTTTCTCGTAAACAGAACAAGTTTTGTTTTTGTAGGGTTGACGTTTAGCCCACAGTTTTTCGCCCAGCTGGTGAGCTTGTTTAGAGCTGTCTGAAGAAGTTCACAAAGGGTGGTTGTGAATTTTCCCGAAGTCATGATGACGATGTCATCGGCATAGGCTACTGCTTTTATTCCGCTCCTGTCGAGTTTAACCAGGATTTGGTTAACTACTAGGAGCCAGAGTAGCGGGGATAACACTCCTCCTTGAGGTGTACCTCTACAAGTTTTGACTTTTAGGGTACTTTCACCCATTTCTGCTTTTACTATTCTCGTTTGGAGCATGGAGTCGATCCAGTTTGATAGCGTTGGCTCGATATTAATGGAACTTAATGCCATGCGAATAGCATTGTATTCAACGTTGTTGAAGGCCCCTTCTATATCGAGGAATGCAGCCAACGTGTACTCTTTATATTGGATTGACTGTTCAATGGTTCCGACTACTTCATGAAGTGCAGTCTCAACTGATTTGCCCTTTATATATGCATGTTGGGCTGTAGAGATCACATTGTTATTCAGTTTTGTTCGGACATGCGTTTCTATAATAATTTCTAGAGTCTTAAGTAGAAAGGAGGATAGGCTTATTGGTCTGGAATGTTTGGGTTCAGTGTGTTAGGGCTTACCGGCTTTGGGAATAAATATGACTTTAACTTCTCTCCAACTAGTTGGAATAAAGGTGAGGTTTAGACAACCTCTGAATATTTCCACTAGTATCGGCACAATTAAGTCTTTGGGACTTTGGAGCATCATTGGAATGATACCGTCCGGACCCGCAGATTTGTATGCTGAGAATGAGTCAATGGCCCACATTACCTTCCTATTATCTACTAATAGATTTCCTATGTTGGATCTAACGTTAGCGCTAGGGTTTCCGCGTTCTGGGGATGTCATTTGAGAACACCCTGGAAAGTGGGTGTTCATGAGTGACTCTAGAGTTTCAGAGCATGAGTCAGTCCATGTGTTATCAGGTCTTCTAAGAAAACTAGGGGTATTTTGGACCTTGGACATGACTTTTCTTAGCCTTGCTGCGTCATTTGTGCACTCAATATCTGAGCAGAAGTTGCGCCAGGCTGCTCTTTTTGCGTAGGTAGTTCTATTTTTGTATTCATTTTTACTGATCTTGTATAGGTCCCAGTCAGCCGAAAGGTTGCTAAATTTTGCTCTATTGAAGAGCCTCCTAGAGTTCCTTCTAAGGCTAAGGCCACGCAGTCAGCGATAAGCGAGCGAACGATTGAACGATCAGCGATTAAGTGACAAAGTCGAGCGACGAGTGGCTTTTTCGTGAGCGACATTTCTTTAGCGATTAGTTGTTAGTTGTTGTTGCACAGCTGAGATCAAAATTTCTATATTTACTTTAACCATCTGTTGCTCTTGACGCTAAGCGATAAACTAAAAATTAGAACAAGTTTGGTGACAGAGCGACGTCGTTCAGTCGCTTAAAAAAATCGCTCATCGCTCGCTCAATGCATGGCCAGTTCAATGCAATTTCATTTTTTTTAATTTTTTCATGTCGTTCAGTCGCTCGCTCGCTCGCTTATCGCTGACTGCGTGGCCTCGGCCTAAGGGTCGATAGTTCTCTTGACCACCATATGGGGTTGGATCTACCTTTCCCTTTGGAAAGCGGGCATGAGCTTTCGTAGGCATTGATTATGCCTGACGTAAGCTTGTTTACCTGTGTCTCTATGGCTGAGCAGTTAAGCAAAGGCTGATTGTTGTTCTGGCTGAGAGTTAGGGCCAGTTTTTGGTTATAGAGACCCCAGTCAGTTTTCCTAGGGTTTCTATTAGGGATAAAGTTTTCAGATTTGTGTTCTATTTCGAATGTTATCATTCTATGGTCAGAGAAGGTTACGTTGTTGGAGACCCTCCAATTACTGGTTACTAGCGTACCAGAGTTGGTGGAAAGTGTAACGTCTAACACTTCTTTTCTTACCTTTGTTACAAATGTTGGTTCGTTACCTCTATTCATAATTATCAGGTTGTTCTCAATAATATATTCAAAAAGTGACTCACCTCTTTCGTTCGTGTTTGTACTACCCCACTGTATATGATGGGCATTTGCATCACAGCCCATGAGTAGGTCCCAGCCATTCCTTTTTGTTGTGGCGACCAATTCTGCAACAGCTGCCGGCGGGGGGTTGGAGATTACATCGCCCGGCATGTAGACGGAGGCTAGGATTAGGGGTGGAGCCTCTTCTCGCTCGCACTTCACTGTTGTCAGATCATTACTGCTATGAGGGGTTAGAAGGAAGAGATTTAAATTTGTCTTTGATAAAATGCATGTACGATAGTTACCTTCTGTAGGCCCTTTGTTAAAGAAAAGGAAGTGATCTTTGGATTTCAGTCCGCAGATCCGGCCATGATTTATCCACGGCTCTTGAATTAGGGCTAAATCGATGTCCGTTTTTGACATCAACGCGGTCAAGGTGGCAGAGGCCAACTTACTGTGCTGCAGGTTTATTTGTAGCACCTTCATTATCTTTTTTGTGTGCGTCATTTTGGTTTTGTAAGTTGGCAGCCGTTGCCGGCCTCACCCTAACCTTGTTAAGGCCAATATTTAGTCTATATCCCCTTTCTGGAAGCATAGCCATCGACTCATGATTGAGCATGACTAAGACTTCTTGGCCTGCGCTCGTAGGCTCTTCCATCTCCAGTACTTCCCAGTCAGCACTTGGGAAACTTGGGTTGAGTTTTCGTAAGAAAAGCTAAATTGTTTCCTTCTTCAAGCGCGGCCCAGGAATGTTTATTCGGACTTTGGGTCTGGTGGGGAGGTCTTTTTTTAAGGCAACTTTAAGTGTTGCTCCTTCTATAAAATCCGCCATTTCGGATATCTTTGTTTTTAGCCAGTTAAGGGTAAATTCATCATTGCACGTGAGAATTTTGAAACCCTTTAACGTCGAGATGGGTCCAAAATCAGGCACCGCGCCCGAGGACGTGGGAAGCTCGTCAGTCATGCACTCAAGTAGCCTTATTTCCACTCGAGTCCAGTCTTCTTCGCTTAGCCTTTTTTCTGGACTCCCCTCATTGATAATGGCCACCTGAAGGCTCTCTTTTATCAATTCCGCTACAGTACTTTTTTTGTCAGTTGTACTGGCCGTCTTGGGCTTTTTGTTAGAGCTGATGATACCCGGGTACCCGGGTACCCGAGTAATAACCGGGTACCCGAGTAATGCGGGTAATCCCCGGGTACCCGGGTAATACCCGGGTACCCGAATACCCGACTACCCGACTACCCGATAACCCGATTACCCGGGTACCAAAAAAAATTAAGCACCACTATTCGTTCCTTAGATGATTTAGATTAAGATGTTTAACAAGTACCTACTCAATGAAATGCACTGGTTAAAGCCCAAGCGCAACGGTTCTGCTTAGGTATTTAAATATTTAATATGCGGAACACATGTTTTCATAATGTTTTGCAAGTACAAAGAGATTTGTTTAATGTCGATTTCCTTTCACACATTTGCAGTCGACTGCAACGGTTGGGATGTTACCGTTAATTGTCGATGTTTTTATTTGTCATTACATGCTTTGCCTTTGAATATGCTTCATTTGTAAAACTGAGCTCTATTGGGTGAATGAAGTAGTGAGACAATTAAATAAAAAGTGTTCAGTTAAAAACTAAAACGGTGAAAAATAATATTACAATAAAAATAAATAAAACAAATAAAAAAAGGTCATGCCAAAAACTAGTTGGGTGTGGGATTACGCGACTTTAACGGAGGATGGCTTGGTTAAATGCAGCGTTTGCGAAACAAAGCTGTATTATTGTGGTTCGACGTCAACTTTGCATAAGCATTTGAAGACAAAACACCGACTAAGTCCATCGCAAAACAAGTGAGTATCCAAGTTTAAATTACATCTTTGTGCTATTATGCTGTTAAATTCATGCTTGTTAAATTCATTCGAAAACTATTTTTTCAAGTAAAAAGATTTAATAAATTTAAGCAAAATTATCTATAAAAGCAAGTAAATGCGATCCAGTTGCATTTTATTGGTAGATAAAACAAGTAATTTGTATCAATCTTTTGAAACGAATTTGAATTTACTCGCTCTTTTCCAGGTTATCGCCAGACGATGAAGGCGAATCTTCCACATCTTCGTCAATGCCTTTGTCTTCATCACCATTACAAGATAAAGGTAATAAAAGACGCAGAAAACTATCACCATCCCGAGAACCTTCGTCTTGTTCTTCTAGAAGGCAAGAAAATATAACTAAAGCCCTTGGGAAAATGATAGCTACTTGCCAATTGCCCTTGTCTTTTTCTCACAGCCAAGGTTTTATCAATTTCATGCGAGAAGTTGAGCCAGGATATAAGGTTCCTTATCCGCAAGCAGTCAAGGCACGTCTTGGCCTTGCTTATAATGAAGTGCGGGAATTAATTCAACAACGTCTGGTAGCAACTGAATCACTCTCACTTACAACTGACGAGTGGTCTTCGGTTGCGCGACAGGGCTATCTGTCCACAACAGTTCACTACATAAACCAAAACTGGAGATTATGCACACATACTTTGAGCACGGCATTAGTAGAAGAACGTCCCTCTGCTGAAAACATATCTCTTGTTTTACAGATGGTACATGAAGACTGGAACATATCAAGTAAAGTTAATTTCATCGTGCACGATAATGCAAGTGTAATGCAAGCAGCAGTTCGTCTTTTGAATGTGGGTGACAATGTTGATTGTGCTGCTCACACCCTACAACTTTGTGTAAAGGATACTTTCAAATCTGTTGAGAATTACGAAATTGTCACAGTAAAATGTCGAAAAGTAGTATCACATTTTCACCAATCGAATGTTGCTACGTCGGCTTTAAACAGAAAACAATTGCAGCTAGGAATGAAGGAAGAACGGTTAGTTCAAAATTGTCCAACCCGATGGGACTCCATTTACTTTATGTGTGATATTTTACACCACAATCGCTCCCCTGTTATTGCAGTTCTAAGTGATAAGACCTATACCAGTTCATCTACAGCACTGAACCTGGAAATATCTCAGTACGAATGGGGAATAATGGAAGAGATAACCACAGTTTTGAAGCCACTACACATAGCAACAAAACTTCTATGTAGTGAAACTAAAGTAACGCTTGCAGTGCGCTCGGTTGTCAAAACTCTAATTGAAAACCACTATGCACCTAAGCTCGAAGACACTGATACAGCCACCACATTCAAAAACAAAATAGTTCTTTCTCTAAAAACGCGCTTTCACCTGGGCGAAATGTCCCCAGTCGAGAAGATTTTACCTGTTCAAGTAGCATCGTTCTTAGACCCAAGATACAAGGACCTAAACACTGAAAGCAGTGAAGTAGCCGACAAAATCCGTACTTTTGTTAAGGAAAAAATTCTGGGAATGTGCTCTGACAAAGTAACCGGAGAAGAACCTAGTGGAAGCAGTGATGACCAAGATTTGGATTTCCTCTTTGTAACTGAAGGGCAATCACTAGACAACATCTCTCAGTTTGAGCAGTACATAGCAGAACCTCGAATATCGAACCGGTTAGACCCCCTTGTATGGTGGCGCTCAAGGGAACGCTCTATCCTCATTATGGCATCTTTGGCAAAAAGATACCTTGCTGTTCCAGCTACATCAGCCAGTTCAGAAAGGCTCTTTTCGACTGCAGGTAATATTGTAACTGCGAAAAGATCATGTTTGGCTCCATAAAATGTTTCTTTGTTGGTTTTTTTACATAAAAATCAAGACCTAATAAATTAGCATTTCAACTTCAACTATCGAATAAAATGTTTTCTTTCTGAAATTTTGTCGCTATACCTAAAAGCATTTTCCATTGGACGAAAAGAACCGTCCAGAAGCGTCCAGGAGCATTCTTAAATCGTTCCATTGATGCAAAAAGATCGCTTCTCGTGATTCTAAGAAGTGACAGCAGCTTCTCGATTTAAAGAGAGAATCCACTCAAGAAGTACCAATACATTTAAGTCAAACGACAAAGAGTAAATTTTGCTCTAGGAATAATTTTAATGATCCATAGGTGTTTCACTCACACAATGACAATTTGTAAGACTGAACAGAAATTGTTTGTTGTTCCTCGAGTGAAACCAATGGAAAATGCTATATAATTGTAGTACATATGAACAATTTTCCAGGATTTGCCAGCTTAATTTTACCTAACCGGGTACCCGGGTACTCGGGTAATACCCGAATACACGGGTACCCGAGTAATTTACTACCCGGGTACAAGTAACCCGGGTAACCGGGTACCCGGGTAGATGATTACCCGGGTGGAATCATTAGCCCTACTTTTTGTTCACGGACATTGGAGGGGGTGTCGAGTCATTGTGTCTGGCTCTCTTTCTTTGACTGCTTTCTTCGGGCTTTTTAAACCTTTCGGGCTTAGGACCATCCAGTGGTGGTCTCCCTGGGGTTTTTTTGGCCACCGCAGTCTTTGCCAATATGATTTTCTTTTTTGCTTCTTCTTTTGTGACTCTACCTCTGGGTTCTGCCAAGGGCAAGGTCTTGGCTTCCATTTTATTAATGAATTTCCGAGCCCAGCTTAGGCGTTTCCAATCACGGAAACACAGCGTTGAGGTGTCACCTTTGCCGAATCTTCTTACGGTCCTTCTGGCATTTTCGAGCCTCTTTTGACCTGGGTCTTGTGCATCTTCCTTTTTCTGTACCCTCGGATTAGGGCCTTTACCTTTTGCCGGCTCTGATGAGCGATGGCTCTTGGTTGGGGCTTTTTCCACACAGACTTTGGGATGAGCGTTCTTTTCCGGACCCTTGTTTGGCGTTGAGGTCATTTTGGCCGAAATCTCATTTTTCGCCAGGAATTCGCCTCTTTTGGCCTCTGGCCGCTTTGGGACAGGATTTTTGGCCACGGTGACATCCGCGATAGAGTCTTCAGAACTGGTGAAAGATTGATAGTCGTCTTCCTCGAGGATGCGATGTTCCTCTTCCGACGTTATCTCTCGTCCACCTGCTCCTCCTTCTCCATCATCGGAGTCTGTGAAATCCATGAGGTTCTCCGAGAGTCCCTTATTGGTTTCAGCGGCTTTCCTGCTGCAGCCAGGAATGCAATCTTCTGCATTGTCTATCTCTTCATCTTTTCTTGTCACTGGCGACTTATCTTCTTTCGAAGCCAAGCCATTGCCGACAGCCGTGACTACTGCCGACTTTTGAGCGTATATCCCCGCTCGAGTTTTCTCTTCTACGTTTACTTTTTCCATATTTTAGATAGACATCTCTGTTTGAGGTTTACTTGGTTGTTTGACTCTGCAACTGGATTGCTGGAGTGTCAAAACGTAAGCTCCCCCACCACGTCAAGGTGAAACCTCGTGGGAGAGTTCAAGGTATGAAGTACAACTCTGCTTCTGTTTTAATCATTGAATATCGATACCTATGATTGATATTGTTGCCGAAATGAGTTCCAAGAACTTGATGTGTGCCAGACGCTAACTCATCCGTTCTCGGGTCTCACTTGGGCAATTACAAAGTGCTTAATTGACAATATCGATAATTGGTTTATTGGCAAATACAAAAAGTGTTTAATTGACAAATGTATTTAATAGGTGCAAATGCAAGGTGTTTAATTGACAAAGATATTAAATAGGTCAGATTCAAATATGTTGTTACGGCACGTGTTGGGGGCGTTGGGGAGAATAACCTTTAGGCCGGGGACGTAACTCCTCCCCCCTTATGGCGCTTTCCATTGGTTTCACTCGGGGAAGCACTCATTTTAAAAACCAATGGAACACCCAAAATTGTTTCTACTCAGTTTAACGTAATTTCTTTTGTGTGAGTGAAACACCTATGGCTCTTAAAAAATATTCCTTGAAGAAATTTTGCATTTTGACATTTGAGTAACATGTGTAGTGCTTCTGAGTCGATTCTCATTTCAAATCGAGAAGCGGCTGTCGCTCCTCAGAATCATGAGAAGCGATCTTTTTGCACCAATGGAACGGTTTGAGAATGCTTCTGGACGCTCCTGGACGGTTCTTTTCGTCCAATGGAAAGTGACATTAGTGTAGAGCGACGGCCACAATGACGTTATTGGAGCTGGAGTGAAAGATTGAAGTTTGGGATGTTCTGTTTTGGCTGAAGTTTTTGATAACATGATGATGACTATTATGATGGCGATGATTAATACAGTGAAGGCTGGAGATTTTTGTTGTTATGTTTGTATTGTATTCCTTTAGTTTTTCCAAACTTAGGACTTCTGTTGTATAGTTGGCTCTGATGATGCTGTTCGATGCTGGTGGTATATGTATGTTGTCCCAGAAGATGTCGGGGTTGTTTTGATACGATATGCTATCTGTTTCAATTGTGCAGCTACTGAAGTGGAGTAGTGCTGTACCTTCGACTGTTGAAGCTTTGTTACTGCAAGTAGAGTTTATTAAAGTTTTTGGTACATTTAAGAAAAGAATAAAATTAGGTTCAGGTTGTGTGATTTCCTCGATTCTTCCAGCGTCACTAAACGGACAGTAAGCTGCTTCGTTGTTCATCAGCTTTCCGATACATGGGCTGCTCTTCACGTCTTCCTGGTGATCAGGTCTTGTGCAGTAGAAAGTATCTTCGAGTTTGGGGCAAAGCGTTTTAAAGTGTTGTATGTTGTTGTCGTTCATGGTTATGTATGGCTTAGTTATTATCAATTTAGTGTCATTTATAGGTAACGAAATAATATGATAAAGGAAGTATCTTTCTGGTGATAGCTTAGGTATTTGTACATTGAATATGATGTTGGAGCCATTGTAATAGGCTTGTAACCCTAAGAATTCGTAGATTTGTTCTACGGATTCGGTTCTTATACCTTGTTTACTAAGTTTATTTTCTATACTTTGTAATTCATTCGTACCGAGTAAAAATTTAGGAATAATGTTAAGTTTGCTTAAGATCACTGCTTCTGCGATATCTGATATATGGTTGGTTAGTAGGTCAATATTAAAGTTTATTTGGTTAAGATATTGTGTTTCAATGAGGATATGGTGTTCTCTATAGACTGTGTTCTGTGTTTTTGTTAGAAATAATTCTATTTCATTCTGTTCTTTATTTATATGGTCTGTAATGTTCTTGAATCTTTCTATTGTTTGAGAGTTGATTGTGTGTTGAGCTAAAATATTGTTAGTTGATGTGGTTAGTTTAGAGTTTAGTCTTTCTATTTCGGCGTTGAGTTTTGGGCGTCTACAGCGTCCATATTTCCAGTGATGACTTTAATGACTGATCCAAGTCCGTCAATGATTCCTCGTTTATTTCTTTTAGTGGGGAAAAGTGTTAGTAATTTATTTTCTAATTCTTTCAGTTTTAGTTTTGTTATGTCAACTGAATTAGTTTGTGTTGCTTGTTTTTCAAAAATCTTGAGCGTATTGCTGATCTCTAAGATGTTAGTTTTGTAATTCTCGAGGTTAATGATATGGATAAGGTTATCATAGCTATTAATAGTTCTGGAAGGTCCTAGCCGGAGAGGAAGTATGCCGCGGTTTTTGGGGATGTGGAAGATTTCCATTTGTTGGGCGGCAATAATTGGAAGGCTATAAAAGGGATTAGTGTTAATTAACATGACTGAATGCAGTGGTCTTAGCAACTTAATCTATGAATGCTATTTAGTTTAAAACTTGGGTAGTCTCTTCATCATGTTCCTTGATTATACTACCATGTTCACATTCATGTGCCGTGAATGTGTTTACTTAATAACTAATGTATATATATATATATTTTTTTTTTTTTCATATACAGTGGCTTTTGTGTTAACGTTACAAAATTCATATGCCGTGAATGTTTGTAGCTTTGAATTTGTTCATATACGGTGAACTTATTGTGCCTTGTTTTCTATTAATGTTACATAATTCATATGCCGTGAATGTTTGTAACTTGTACATATTTTAAATTTATTATTATTATGTTTACATATATGCTACGATTGGTTTATGATTGCCATGGAGCAATGTACATGTGTGTATTTAGTTTTTTCTTCTTAATTTACTTTTATGTATTTTCTTATTTTGAGTTGTACGAATAGTAAATTTGTTGTTCTTGTTCGCCACATGCTTAGAAAATCTAGGCGTGAGCTTGTTTCGCCTGGCTTCCTTTCGGAAGACGACGTCATTTTCTTTGATTTCCTCGGGTTCCTCTCTTGATATATTTAAATTATCTATTCTTCGAGTAGTTATGTTACTGACCTTTTCTTGGATTTTCGGATAAAGTTCGTTTAAAAATTCGTTTAGTTTTGATAGGTAGTCGTGTTCATTGGAAAAGTCTAGATTCTTACTGAACTTATATGGCCTACCAAAGAAAAGTTCATAAGGAGTGTGCCCTGTGGCCGAGTGAATGGCGTTATTACATGTTATAAAGCATTCAGATAAGATTTCTTCGTGCTCTGTGGTTAGTTTCTGTTCTTTCCTTTTGGAAAGTATGAGTCTATAAATTTCCGTAAGTGTGGAGTGTAGCCTCTCTACTGGTGCATTACTACTGGTTTGTTGAAAAGATGTGAAATGTAAGGTTATATTAAGTTGTTTGCAAAAGTCTTTAAAGACGTTTGCAATAAATTCGGAACCTTGATCACATATTATTTTCAAAGGTATGCCGTAAGTACTAATATAGGTTTTGAGGTGTTTTAAAATGGTAATGCTGCTTCTACAAGTTAGATTATATCCACAGGCAAAGCGGGAGAATTTGTCAATCAGGGTTAGAATTTGGTTGTTATTAATGCTATATAGGTCTATATGCAGGATTTCTAGAGGTTTGAGTGGGATTTCGGGCTTAGCATAATGAGGTTTGGGAGGGTTTCTATCGTAATTTAGTAATTTGCATTTTTCGCAATTATTAATTGTCTTTGTTATTTTATCTTTCATGTTAGGGAAATAAGTTTCGCGTTTTAAATGGAGATATGTTTCATTAATTCCCCTATGGTTTGAGTTTTCGTGATGGTCACGGATAGCTTTTTCCTGTTCGTCTTCTTGTCTTAAATCCGTAAGAATCTCGGGACATTGTACTATACGAAATATTTTGTTGCGGGAGAAATATTTGGAATATGTAGATTGAACAATTGAGAAAATTTCTTGGGTTGTATGTATGGCAATAAGTTTATTTTGTGGAAAGAATTCTTTGAAAATTTTAATCATGGTTTTTTCATCGAAAGTCGTTCTTCGAATTGTTCTCCTTTGCTTGTTTTTGAAAATAGTTTCTACTGTCATTGGACTACCTTTGTCGTTGATTTCAAAAATAATCTGAATGCTAAAATTGTTTAAAGGCATTTCTGAGGTGGGTATTCTATCGTTAGAGTTTTCTTGAACATTGTCGGTGGTGCTAAGATCTTCGTTGTTATTAAAAATTTCTTGTATTTCCTCGTTAGGATTAGTAATTTTGATGCGGCTTAAAGCATCTGCGTTTGTATTTGACTTTCCCTTTTTATAAACGATCTCGTAATCAAATTCTTCTAATTTAAGCCGCCATCTCACAAGTTTTGAGTTTGGTTCTTTTAGACTCATGAGCCATGTGAGAGGTTTATGGTCTGTAACTATTCGGAATTTTCTTCCAAATAGGTACGGTCTAAAATAACGGATGGCCCATACAATGGCTAGTAATTCCTTTTCGATAGTGGAATAGTTACATTCGCTGTTTGAGAGGATTCTACTAGCGAAACAAATCGGTTTGTCACTTCCTATAATCCCTTGCGACAATATTGCTCCTAATGCGTAATTACTCGCATCCGTCGTGAGCACGAATGGTTTTGAAAAATCAGGGTATTGCAAGATGGGGTCGTTCATCAATAGATTTTTACAGGTTTCGAATGCATCTTTATACTGCTGATCTAATTTAATTTCTGCTCCCTTTTTGAGGCAGATGGTGAGAGGTTTCGTTAGCTTAGCTAGATCCTTTATGAATTTCCTATAGTATCCTACGAGACCTAAAAATGCTTTGATTTCTGTTCGAGTTTTGGGTATGGGAAAATTTTTTATAGCGTGTAATTTAACAGGGTTTGGTTTAATCCCTTCGGGCGTTATTATATGTCCTAAAAATGCGATTTCCTTACGTAGAAATTCACATTTATCCATTTGGATTTTGAAATTGGACTCTCGTAGCTTTTGGAAAACAAGTTTTATGCTTTCCATGTGTTCTTGAAGCGATGTTGAGTATATAATAATATCGTCCAGGTATACCAGGCAGATTTTTCCAATCAATTCTTTTAGAACGTTGTTCATCACACGTTGAAAGGTGGATGGGGCATTTTTAAGACCGAAGGGCATTCTTAGATATTCGTAATGCCCTCCTTCTACTGTGAAAGCTGTCTTTTCAAAGTGATTAGGGTCCATCTCGATCTGGTGGAAACCACTAGCTAGATCGAGAGTAGCGAAATAAAGACATTTTCCTAGTTTGTCGAGGATTTCGTGTATATTTGGAATGGGGTACCGATCGGATATCGTTTTGTCGTTAACTTTCCTTAAGTCTATTACAAGCCTCCATTTTTGTTTCCCACTGGCGTCCTGTTTTTTTGGGACAATCCAGACTGGGGAACTCCATGGGGAGTAACTATGACGTACTATTCCCTGATCGAGCATTTTTGTGATTTGTTTTTCAACTTCTTGTTTGTGAATATAGGGGTACCTATAGGATTTCGTGTAGACTGGCACGTCATCCGTTGTAGTAATTTGATGTTTTATTTGATTCGTAAAAGACAGCGGTTCTCCTTCAATATATATAATGTCTTTGTATTCTTTGCAAATTTTACAAATCTTCCCTCGTTCTTCGGTGTTCATGTGTTCTGTACGGATTAGATTAGATATATCGTCTTTTGTCGTTTGTTCGGGGTATTCTTGATTAAGGTTGTTAATTTCAATGAAATTTACTGATTCGTATTGGATTGCCTTTAAAGGTTCTTCTAGTAAGATGTCTTGTGTACCTTCAGATAGGTTCACAATTTCTACAGTACTATATCCGTTTTCGGCCAGATATAGCCCTTCCGCTAAATGGAGGTTCGGTTTCAACTCAATCGAGCTAACGAAAATGCTGCCATTTGTTTGATTGACAGGAACCTTTGCAAGCATCTTGGTTTTTCCCGGCACTGTTATCTTGCCAGAGGAATAATTTGGTTTAAGATTAGTCTCAATGGACGAATTTTTGGTAAATAGTAGAAGGCTTTTGAGATCGATTTTCGCATTAAGGTTTAAGAGTGCGTCTAGGCCCAAGAGACCATCAAAGAAATTGTGGAATTTGAATATAAGAAATCGCAATGATCCTATTTGATTAAATTCTTCGAACATCGGAAGGTTGACTTGCTTTTCTAATTGGTACCTTTTGAAAACTGTCGTGATGTTCACAGGGTTGCATTTAACTTGTTTATCTTGAGGGATATATTCGGGGTTGATAAAAGACGTTGATGCCCCTGTATCAATGAGGAATCCTAGAGGTCTGCCAAAAGGGGAAGATATATAAATGAAGGGAAGTGTACTTGGGTGTACTTCTGGATCTAGGTATCCCGTAGGTTCTTCGAGGCTATTTTGGAAAAATCCTGTGTTTCTTCAATGTTAGTCATTGTGACATCTTTGTTAAAATAGTGATCAAGTTCCTGAATAGGGTTCCTGTCAAGATAGTTAGCTTCTTGGAAGTTGAAGTTCGTGTTTCGTGTTTGTTGACTAGGTCTAGTTTTAAATTTGGGGTAAGTGTTTCTAAACGGGTTTGGTTGGTTATGGTCTACATAACTAGGTTCTCTTTTTAGGGTATTGTTACTGTAAGGTGTGTTGTATTTGTTAAAGGATCTTGGAGCTTGGCTATGAGGCCTTGGAAAATCTTCTTTGTTATAATGTGATCTGGGAATGTTTGGTTGTCGTGGGCACAGAGTAGATAATACAGAGTATCCACTTCCACCCCTTCAACCCGAAACACCCGCAAAAAATTTTTCAATATGGCGTCCTATTTCTGAGTTTGAGGCTCTGTGCTCACTAGTATTAAAATTATCGATTTTTTTTGCAACCAAAAAAAAATTTTTTTACTTTTCAAACTCAAATGACTTTGATCTGCGGGAAGTGAAGGCCAGTGCGGGCATCCGGGTGCGGGCATCCGGTTAAGTTTAGCTTGTAGGCAAAACGCACTACCTTGCTGAAGTGGACTCTCTAGTTCTACTCTGTGGTCGTGGGTATGGGTGAGATTGATAGGTTGGCCTTGGGCTAAATGGTTGTTGGTATCTAAGTCTTTGATAAGAAATATTTTGCTCTTTAATACAGCAAGACAATGCAGTAGACAAAGAGTCCGGTTGCATTGTTTTTACCCGTGAACCCAAAGGTTCGTTGAGACCACTTAAAAATGAATTTAGACACATGTCTGCATACAGATCCTTTTTGGCACTTATTACATATTTATCTTCTTCCTGGATTAAAATGTTATTGTATAACGCGGATTGTAGCTCGATAATTTCTCCGTAAAAGGATTCTACGGTTTTGCTTGTTTGTCTTACGTTGTGAAGATCTCTGATCAGAGAAGTTTCTGTTCTCTTATCACTGTAATGCAGAATCAGGTTCTTTTTTATGTTATCCCATACTAGTGGGGTGCCAAACATATTGAGGATTTCGTTGGCTTGTCCCTCTATCTTGTTACGAATGGCTCTTAAAAGGATTTGGCCGTACGGTGTCCTGTCATGTCGGTTCCTCTTATGTATAGAAGGATTTCTTCCACATTATTGAGGAACTCGTATAGGAGACGCGGATTGCCATCGAATTTAGGAAGATCCTTGATAGCATCAGGGATCCTTAAAGAATTAAAAATGTCGATGTTATTGAAGCTCTGACTCTGGTTTGCGATATTGTTTTGATCAGTGGACATACTTGAAGAGGAAGATAAAGAAGTGAGAAGGAACTATCGGAATTCTCGGGGATTGATGTAAGGCTTTTTGAAATTCTCCGTAAATTGTATGGAAAGAATGTCGTTTGCTTCTTCCCAGATTGTTTAGGCATGGGAACTTAGATTACACGAATTGAATATAATAATAAACTTTCTTTCACTTTTTTTTTTTTTATACAATACTAAGGTAATTATTAATATATTGTGAATGCAAAGGAAAATATTTTCAAATTATTTGTTTAATAAAACTATTATGTCTCTTTCTTATTTATTTTATAACAACAACGACTTACATGCACCCAAACATTAACAAACTCATTGCTGCTGTTGATTCGTTCTCTTTGAAGTTGTGGTAGCTATTTAATTCTTTGGATTGTACTGCTTTCTTGTTGTGGATTCCTTGAGGTTGTGTCAATTGTAGCACTATCACTTCTTTCTTTATTTTCTTAAATTAGTTTCAATGTTCGCGATTGTAATTTCTCGCCGGTGATAAAGGGTTAATACCCACGGTGTTTGTTTTGTTTTCTTTGATTAGTTGAAATAAGGATCACCGTCACCGATCCTACCGACTGCGCCAAATAAGTTACGATTTTTTTTTATCCAATTGAAAATAAAAGATTTTAATATCAGTTTAGTTACATACAAAAGACTTTATTACGATGTGAACGATACAGTACGAGAGACTCTTATAAACGATACAAGTACAAGTGTTCAGTTCAAGGTATGAAGTACAACTCTGCTTCTGTTTTAATCATTGAATATCGATACCTATGATTGATATTGTTGCCGAAATGAGTTCCAAGAACTTGATGTGTGCCAGACGCTAACTCATCCGTTCTCGGGTCTCACTTGGGCAATTACAAAGTGCTTAATTGACAATATCGATAATTGGTTTATTGGCAAATACAAAAAGTGTTTAATTGACAAATGTATTTAATAGGTGCAAATGCAAGGTGTTTAATTGACAAAGATATTAAATAGGTCAGATTCAAATATGTTGTTACGGCACGTGTTGGGGGCGTTGGGGAGAATAACCTTTAGGCCGGGACGTAACTCGCGCGGCAAAACCATTGTATATAAACTCTATAGTAGTATCATGGCGGGGAAAGCGATGGTGTCGCCGCCTTTAGTTCCCATTAAACGTACTACCTTTTCAAACGGAAAAAATTTATTGTAGAACCCTGCCAACATGCTGTCACTACGTCATATATTATTGTTTTTTGTTAGTGCAGCTTTGTTTCGTAAATGTGTTAGCAATATAAAAGAGTGGTGTGCGAGTGATGTGCTTTTTGATTCTAAGTGATAAAAAGTTTGTTGTTATGCATTTCGCGTGTCATGACATTGTTTGAAAATCATTTAAACACATTTTTTATTAATTGATGAAAATACCATCCACAACCATTAAAGCATCCGAAAAAATACCATCCACATGCCTAAGTGAACAACCACAGCAAAATTTTTTGAACCGATAAAACCTTAAAGGGAGACCGCAGGTGGCGACACCATCGCTTTCCCCGCCATGATGCTACTATAGAGTTTATATACAATGGGCAAAACTCACCGCATCAGTTGCCGCGCCGCTTCTACCGCACGCAACGCGTTCTATGGGTCGGGGCCTTATGTGTCACCGCTCCCTATCCGTTGTGTATGGCAAAACTCACAGCTGTCATGCTGCTATGTCCTGTTGCGCTTTTTTTCCGACACTTCTTAGTAAGAAAATCCTTATAGGAATAAATTTCCCAACCTTGAATATGAAAAAATTACAAGCGAAGAAGAGAAAGAAAAAAAGAAAAGCAAGTAGTAACCGGTGAATGAAACAACGGTGAACATATGTGAAGTAAATAAGGTAACAATTCCATTGAATTCCCAAAGGGAAGTTTAAATGATTTATTTGTTGGGAAAGCCGTACGTAAAGATTGGATTAAAAATCCAAATCTTTTCTAAATGTTTTAAGAGAAGGTATGAAAATTTTAAAATCGATCCAAGCAAGATGAGATTAAGCGATATAAGTTACCAAACAAGGTCAGATGGACCGTTGCAAAAGGGAAAAAGAAGATACCGAAGATTTAACTGTTAAATAAAGTTTCCGAAAAATCCCAAGTTGTGTAGAATATTCGAGGGGTCACTCGCCACGTGCCGGCACACACAGTTTTTTGTAACAAACACTTTCAACAGTAAAAAAAATAAGACGTTTCACAAAATCTCACTATACCTTGAATATTTGATTTTCTGCTCCCTAGTTTCCCTGATCAATGTTGTCCTTCTCAAATGTGGCTTGCACCAACATTCTTCTCCTCTAAAAAATCCTTCTTTTTTCACTCTCTTTTTATTGTTAAAAAAAAAGAGAATAAAATCACGATCTAAAATAACTCTCAAAACAAAGGAGGTGGAGCATATTTCTATGGAGCCTGGGCCCAGGGCGTACACCTATGAGACTAGTACCAAATGAAAGCTTACGTTCAGCCCAATCAGCCTGCCAAATATTTTTGAATTCGGTCCTGGTGATTTTGAGATAATTAGACTTGAAGTTGAGCGCCGGAAATGGGAAAAATCTGACATTTCTGCAAATAATTACGTATATTTCGAAAAGCATTGCACGTAGGACAATGATTTTGGTATCATATGAAAGATCATAAAAATATCTTTCATTTTATTCAAAACACAGTTTTCAAAATGCCTTATATTTCGAAAAAACATACCTACAAGTTGTTTGAAAAGAAACATTTTCGTTGACGTTTGCCAGCCAATGTCTCGAAAAAATCAGTGATGACCTATAATTTTTTTTGCACCACTTTAATCCTTAATTGGTAAGCTTTAATTTGATATATAATTACGCTATCACACATAAAGCATATCACGTACATTATACACAATTCCTAAAAAAAATTAAACAAAAACTATGTTCCACAGCAAATGCATTTTTTCATTTAATTTTTCGCAGTTCCTACTTTGTTTTTTACTAAACATAAAAACAAAATACATTTTAATGCTGCAAATGAGAAAAAAAATGACTAATCTTCGTTTAGATCTATATCAAAATACCATCCAAAAACAAATCTAAAAAAACTGGTTGCTAGGTACCAAGCTTAAACATACAAGTCCGCGACCGTTAGGCCTACTTCATTGATAACTGATTGTTGGCTTGTGAGTAAATTATGTAGTGACACAAAAACAAGTAATTCACAATTTCGCGGTCTTCAGGTGTTGTACTCCATTAACGAGAGAAAAATTGAGAAAAATTGTAGCAGCGCTACAGATTTAAGAAAAAAGTGTTTTGAATTAAAAAGTGTGAAAATGAGTAATGCTAATAACTGTGCAAATTGTAGAGTTCGCTTGAATAACTTGATTCAATATCGAAGTATTCAAAGCCATGAAATGCGGTTAGTTCTAGCCTCCTGGATAACACCAGATGAAGTGAGTTGCAGTGTTTATTATTTTTTTGTTTTTTAAATATCTTATTTAAATTAAAGATATCTGAGTCAGATTTGGTATGCTTGAATTGTTATCGAATTATTGAAAGGATCACTTCAAAAAATCACCCTAATCCCAATCGCGAGTATGGACATTTAAGAATTTGCCTTTGCTGTGGATCTTCGTTAAGATCTCGCAGAAGCCGCAACGTACCTCTTAACTGTCGTCAGCGGTATATCTTGAATCAACTGTTAACAATTAATCAGGTAAGTTTTAATTTTTTTTTTTTTTAATTAAACCAGGTGCATATAACTGTTCAGGAAGTATCTAGAAGGAACAGACTTATTCCCAATGGACTGTTTGGAAATATCAATTTAAATGAAAATGATCGTTCATCTATAGTCATTTGCGATGGAACATATGTGTACCTTCAAAAAAGTTCAAACTACGGCTTCCAGAAACAATCATACAGCCTACATATGTAAGTATCAAAATCTCGTTAAGCCTTTTGTGATCACATGCTGTGATGGATATATCCTGGACGTTATAGGACCTTATGCTGCAACTGTATCTGATGCTAACATAATGAAACATCTGTTCAGAGACGATTATGGAACGTTCAGGCAATACTTTAGACAAAACGATGTTTTTATTTTGGACAGAGGATTCAGAGACGCAATCCCACATCTTGAATCTCAAGGATATTGGACTTACATGCCTGAATTCGCTGCTGAAGGTAACTTTCAACTTACCACAGAGCAGGCTAATAGATCCAGGTGTGTAACTATGATCAGATGGGTCGTTGAAGTCGTGAACAGACGATTTAAAAGGGATTTTAAACTATTTCGGCAAGATTTTTTTAATCTAGCTGCTGGTCATTTGATGGACGACTTCAAAGGTGCAGCTGCAATTCTTAATAAGTTTAATCCAACCATTGAAGATAGTGCTGATGCGAACGTTCTGCTAGAACTGGCTTTAAATCGTTTTAATACTCCAAATAATGCCTTTGTAAGAGAAAATAATCTTAACAGAACTAGAGCCATGTTCAGCCGCATCGATGGTAATATCCCGAATTTAAGTAATTTCCCACAACTCACTATTCAAGAACTTCGTATGATATCATTGGGGAATTACCAAATAAACCAGGCTCGATCCTACTGTGGTGAACATTAAAAAGACCAGGGAACCTATACAATCGAAGTCTGCGAAGATCGGATGCGAATTACCTCTACTGCTTATAATAGTCTTATAGGCAACAATAACTTTTTATTGCGAGGGCGAATCAAATCCAGGCATGTAAGTAGAAAAGTGTATCTCACTTACATCTTGGTGAATAGCGATGCAAACGTAGCACATAGTTCAAACGCAATAAAAGCTTACTATTGTAACTGTCTCGTTGGAATGAGGACTGTTGGTTGTTGCGCTCATGTCATGAGTATTTTATGGTATTTGGGTTACGCAAGACACTAGGAAGCAATGAATATAGCACCAGCTTTGTTTTTGGATGGTATTTTGATAGATCTAAACGAAGATTAGTCATTTGTTCTGGTTCTGTTAAGATTATTTTCTCTTACAAAGGCACCTAAATAATAAGGAGTATTAAAACGATTTAAAGCCAGTTCTAGCAGAACGTTCGCATCAGCACTATCTTCAATGGTTGGATGAAACTTATTAAGAATTACAGCTGCAACTTTGAAGTCGTCCATCAAATGAGCAGCAGCTAGATTAAAAAAATCTTGCCGAAATAGTTTAAAATCCCTTTTAAATCGTCCGTTCACGACTTCAACGACCCATCTGACCATAGTTACACACCTGGATCTATTAGCCTGCTCTGTGGTAAGTTGAAAGTTACCTTCAACAACGAATTCAGGCTTGTAAGTCCAATATCCTTGAGATTCAAGATGTGGGATTGCGTCTCTGAATTCTCTATCCAAAATAAAAACATCGTTTTGTCTAAAGTATTGCCTGAACGTTCCATAATCTTCTCTGAACAGATGTTTCATTATGATAGCATCAGATACAGTTGCAGCATAAGGTCCTATAACGTCCAGGATATATCCATCACAGCATGTGATCACAAAAGGCTTAACGAGATTTTGATACTTACATATGTAGGCTGTATGATTGTTTCTGGAAGCCGTAGTTTGAACTTTTTTGAAGGTACACATATGTTCCATCGCAAATGACTATAGATGGACGATCATTTTCATTTAAATTGATGTTTCCAAACATTCCGTTGGGAATAAGTCTGTTCCTTCTAGATACTTCCTGAACAGTTATATGCACCTGGTTTAATTGAAAAAAAAAAAAAAAATAAATTAAAACTAATTTTTTAATTTTGGTGGGGCTACCGCCCCATTTATTAGCTTAATACAAGCTTAAAATAACTTAAACATACTAAACTTAAACTAATTAAAACTAATTAAAGCTAAATTAAACTACAGGGATGAGAAATGGTTTAAAAGGAGGACTTTCAGACAAGGACTTGGAAGATTAAGGTCGAAAAGAAAAGGAACAGAGTTAATCTTACTCATCATGCGGGTTAGGGGTTCGTTGAGACCATAGGATGTACGATGAGCAGGAAGGAAAAAAAATCGGGATGATCTTACGTTTCGGGGATGAGTGTTGAAGGAGATAAGATCTAAAAGGGGGGAGCAGTCAGTGTTACCAGTAAGAAGTCGGTGAATGAATATGATGTCAAAGACATTCCTTCTGTTTTCTAGGGAGTGGAGATTAAGGTTTGCGAGACGTTCGCGGTAAGGAGGCAGGGTGAGAAAGTTTCTAACATCGTAGAGATCCCGAAGGGCAAACAGCAGAAAACGACGTTGAACACTTTCGATCCTAGAGATATGAACCGCTTGATATGGAGCCCACACTTGCGATGCATACTCTAGGAGAGGGCGAACATAGGCAATATAGAGGGATTTCGTAACAAGGGGGTTATGGAACTCTTTGGACCATCTCTTGATAAAACCAAGGGCGGAATTAGCTCTTGATATTACCTCGTCAATATGAGAACGAAAATTTAATTCGCTGTCGCAGAGAACTCCTAAATCTCGGATAAGCTGCACACGGTTTATGGAAATGTTCTGAAGATGATAGGATCTGGGGAGATGTTTATTATTTTTACGAGAAAAAGTTATTGCTTCGCATTTGGCAATGTTTAACTCAAGAAAGTTTTTAGAACACCAAAAGACGAATGAATCGAGGTCATTTTGAAGCTGGAGAGAGTCTCGATCGGAGGTGATGACTTTGAAAATTTTGGCGTCATCCGCGTAAAGTGAGATAGAAGAATATTGGATGATCTGTTCGACATCATTAATGGCAAGAATGAAAAAGAGGGGTGCAAGATGGCTGCCTTGGGGCACACCGGAGGTTGCCACAAAAGGAACTGAAAAAGTAGAACGGAAACGAACTCTATATTGGCGGTTATCCAAATATGAAGATATCCATTTGAGTATAATAGGGCTGAATCCGAGGAAGGAAAGTTTAAAGAGGATTAAAGTGTGAGAGATTTTGTTGAAAGCTTTGCTGAAATCTGTGGTAATGACGTCTACTTCGTTTCCTTTTTCCATCGCAGAACGAGAGAAGGAAACAAACTCAACTAGATTAGTGGTTGTAGACCTTCCCTTACAGAAACCATGCTGCTTGGAGGATATCATTGATTTGCACTGGAAAGAAAGTATTTCATAGAGAATGCTTTTGAAAAGCTTAGGAATATGAGAGAGTTTGGCTATGGGTCTATAGTTAGAAATTAGGTTTTTGGGGCCTTTTTTATGGAAAAGTGAAATAACCGATATTTTTCATAAGTCCGGAAAAACACCACTTGAAAGGGATAGTTTGAAAAGGTTAGTGATAGGAAGAGCTAAACTCGAACAACATTTTTTAAGCAAAATAGCAGGAATGCCATCTGGACCTGGATTACACTCGTCTTTGAGTTTGAGGAGACCATTAAGAACAGTTGACTGATTAAAGCTTAGATTAGAAGGCCCAGTAGAGAAATGGCGAAGATAGGAAAAGTAAGTCTGGTCTAGATCTGGGGTTTTTTGGGCAAAAGACAGTTTAAAGTAACTTGCAAAAAAATTAGCGATTGTTGTTGGTTCGTTGGAAGATTGGCTTTCGTAGTGAAGAGAAGGAGGGAAACCATCATTTTTCTTTTTATAATTATTGATAAACTTATAAAACGATTTTGGCTCCGAGATTAGATTAGCTTGGGTGGTGGATGTAAAGTCATTGTAAAGAGCTTCATTGAGGTTGGAAAATTTGTAAAACACTCCAATGTAATCAGAGTAGTCGAAAACTGAACGGGAGCGTAGAAATTTATTCCAGAGCTTATTTCTCTTGTTTCGTAGCTCACGTAGTCTATGATTGTACCAGGGAGGGGATGTTGAGTAGGACTTATCACGCGAAAGGGGAACATAGAGATTTATGCAGTGCAACAATTTCTCGTAAAACAGACTAGTTGCGTCATTCATTGAGAGATTATTAAAGTCGAATGAGGTATTAGAGAGGATTTCATTGATTTTCTTGAAATTAGCTTTACGAAAGTTGAACGAATACTTACTTGGGCTAGGTAGAAGAAAAGGTAAGGTTATAAAAAAAGAGAGAGTGAGAGGCGGGTGAAAGTTGTCAATAGTAGATAATGGGGATGTGGTTTCTGAGACAGATGAGTTAATGGGGTCGGAAGTGAAAATAAGATCAAGCTGCCGGCCCATATAGTTTTTAATACCACTCATTTAGGAAAGGCTTGAATCAGTAAGACCGTCCACGAAGACACATTCTTTGAGGGAAATGGGTGAGGGAGTGAAAGCAATTTGATCTTCTGAACTGTTCCATTGAAGATAGGGAAGATTGAAGTCACCGAAAATAATTATCTCATCTTGTGCTTCTGAGATGTCAAGCACTTTATCGATAGCAGCAACAACCAATTTGTACGAGTCTGTTGGTTCGCCGGGAAGGATGAAGAAACACATCAGGAAGATGGACTGATTAGAGAATGTTAGTTTGATAGAGATGTAGTCTAGTAGTTTGGAAGAGGAGGATGAAACGAATGAAGATTCGTATTTATTATGAACAGCGATTTGGGGTTTCGCTATGAGGTTGCTCATCATCACGAAAGACATTGAAAAACGAAGGAAACAGCTCTTGAATTTTGATGTCCTGGGAAAGGTTTGTTTCAGTAAGTGAAAATATGTCAAAGGGAAGATTGTGAGACTGCAAGTAAACTGAGTGAGTTTTAGAACGAAGACCTCTTACGTTTTGGTAATAAAAAGACAGAGGGTGGAGATTAGAAGGGGGATAACTGGATTCAGTGTTAGGAGCGATAGAACTTTTCTGTTTCGGAACGGATTCTTTGCAGGTAAGAGATTCTTTTGGACTGAACGTACCGAGAGAAAGCTAAGAGATCTTTGGAGACTTGCAACGAAGAGATATTCAAGAGCTCGTGGTATTTATTGTAGAGCTGCCTTAGGTGTTGAGGATCAGAAGGAAGTCCTTCCTTTTGAATAGACGCTAATACGTAGCTTTTCGTTTTACCGTCTACACACATATCGTCTGGTTTGCCGTGAAAATATGCCAGGAACAGACGAATGTTGTCAAACACCTTACTATCTCTAAGTTTTGAGAGAGCATAACGGGACTCGGTAGACTCAGTAAGGGACTGTTGCGTGAGTTTAACAGTAGGTGGTAATAGAGGATCGAATGTTGGTGGGGAATCGAGCGGAGAGCGGGTTGGGCTTGGGTTTAAAATATGTGAACTAATAAAGTTTGGATATTTGTCGCCTGAGGTGAGGTCGAAACTAGGGACAGAAGGAGATTTTATTATATTCGAAAAATTTAATGGAGGGGGCTGTGGATCCGGGTTAATATTGAAGGATACGCGTTGTTGAGGATGTTTCTGTGGGAGTGCGGATTGTTGTTCGTTGATTCTACTAAGAGGAACTCTTTGCTGAGAAATAGATGGGCCATGGTTATTTTTCGGATTAGGATAGGGACTGTTTGGAATCGACTTAAAAACTGCTGGAGGTTTTACGAGCAATTTTTTCTTTGGACCGGAGAAATTTTGGAAGATTTTTGTTTTAAAAGTCCAATTGGGATTAGAACTTTTTTTAGGTTAAGAAGCATAATTAGGATTTGGTGATATTTTCGGATTAAGGGGTTTAATTGACATATTAGATATTCTTAATTCTATACCAGAAGGGTGAAGGAATAGCCATTCGTATTTGGTAGGGATATTTATTACAAAGGATTGGGATTTACTACGTTTCTTAGATTTACAAACTACATTCAATAAATTAATACCATAATGATTTTTAAAATAATTGCGGATCCACTTCGAGTCGGCATGGGACGGAACGTTCTTGATAATGAAGGGGTTGGTTAGATCCGTTGGGTTGTTATATTCCTTGATTTTATTTAGTCTGCTGTTCCACTCCGATTGCCAAAACGATTAATAGTAGGTTCAAGGGATGAAGAGGAAACAAGATCTTGAGGAGGCGGAGGAACATCAGGGGTATCTGCAGCGTCATCGCAGGCGTCCAAAATTTCCTCTAAAATAGATGTGTTGTATTGAGGCCTTGGGAGTGGTTCGGGGTCTTTGGAGGTGGCAATGTTCAGGTCTTCGAAAGTTCGCTTGATGACCGTCGGGGTTTCCTTTATATGCTCCTTAAGGTCTTCCAATTGGGACGCAAATCAAGGAGAATATTTTCGTTGATTACCGGTGGGAGAGTAGGTGTTGTAGATAAGGTTTGAGACTTGCTTTCGATGGTGGAACGTATTGAACTCAAGGAAGAATTGAAAGCGGACATGTTGGTTTTAAAGTTTTTTTCCACTATTTTTTTTTACTTCGTTTATTAAATCATATCCATTATCTGGCGATTTAACATTGTTCAACGAATTAATTTGATTTTCAAGACACTTCATTCGGTTTTTAAGGTAGGTCGCGGATTGTTGACAATTGTTACTTAGTTCATCGAATGCTTTGATGAGCTCATCGAATTTTTCAAACTGTGTCATACACTGCTTGTGGTAAAGTTTGTTTTTTTCTGCAGTCGTTGAAATTGAGTCACTCTAGCATTTAATCGCAAGCATTATATGCGAGAGTGAAATATTTTTGCATTAGTCACAGTTGAAAACAAAATTATTGCAGTCTTTAAGGAAAACAAATGTTCTTTTACTTATGCCAACACAAGTCGTATGGAAACGCTTACCGCACAGACCACTACATATAACCCACTCAGCAAGATTTTCGTTGTTGACACAGTTTGGATTCGCGCACTGATGAGACATTTTGTTATGAATTGAGAATAAATTTATTTGTGACACAGAAAAAAGTTATTGGCAGCGAAATTGATGTTGAAATTTGGGAGTTTTAAAAGACGGGAAAATAGCGCAAAGGTAAAAAACACGTCCGAATGGTATGAAGGCCAAGAAAGAACCTGATTAATTGATGATTGATTCAAGATAGACCGCTGACGACAGTTAAGAGGTACGTTGCGGCTTCTCGAGATCTAAACGAAGATCCAAAGCAAAGGCAAATTCTTAAATGTCCATACTCGCGATTGGGATTAGGTGATTTGTTGAAGTGATCCTTTCAATAATTCGATAACAATTCAAGAATACTGACTCAGATATCTTTAATTTAAATAAGATATTTAAAAAACAAAAAAAATAAACACTGCAACTCACTTCATCTGGTGTTATCCAGGAGGCTAAAACTAACCGCATTTCATGGCTTTGAATACTTCGATATTGAATCAAGTTATTCAAGCGAACTCTACAATTTGCACAGTTATTAGCATTACTCATTTTCACACTTTTTTATTCAAAACACTTTTTTCTTAAATCTGGAGCGCTGCTACAATTTTTTTCAATTTTTCTCTCGTTAATGGAGTACAACACCTGAAGACCGCGAAATTGTGAATTACTTGTTTTTGTGTCACTACATAATTTACTCACAAACCAACAATCAGTTATCAATGAAGTAGGCCTAACGGTCGCGGACTTGTATGTTTAAGCTTGGTACCTAGCAACCAGTTTTTTTAGATTTGTTTTTGGATGGTATTTTGATATAGATCTAAACGAAGATTAGTCATTTTTTTTCTCATTTGCAGCATCAAAATGTATTTTGTTTTTATGTTTAGTAAAAAACAAAGTAGGAACTGCGAAAAATTAAATGAAAAAATGCATTTGCTGTGGAACATAGTTTTTGTTTAATTTTTTTTTTAGGAATTGTGTATAATGTAAGTGATATGCTTTATGTATGCTAGCGTAATTATATATCAAATTAAAGCTTACCAATTAAGGATTAAAGTGGTGCAAAAAAAATTATAGGTCATCACTGATTTTTTCGAGATATTGGCTGGCAAACGTCAACGAAAATGTTTCTTTTCAAACAACTTTTAGGTCTGTTTTTTTCGAAATATAAGGCATTTTGAAAACTGTATTTTGAATAAAATGAAAGATATTTTTATGATCTTTTATTATTATTTATTTATTCATCTACAGAGAACAATAAGAACTCACAACAGACTAAAAATGTAATAATTATTAAAATAACAAACGATTTATAAGATAAGTTATAAAATTAATAACAAATTACTCATAATAAAAGTAACAGTTTATTTTTGAAGGCATCTCTAGTGCAGTTGATATAAAAGTCAACAGATACAGATATTGAATTTGCTTCCTTAATGCAACGAGCAACTGGCTCATTAAGACCATAATTACAGCGATGAAATTGCTCAAAAAATGGATGTCGTTCACGAAGTAGGCGAGATGGAAAATACAAACCCAACAAGCTTAGTAGAGGCGGACAATCAATGTGATAATGTATTAAGTCTCTTATAAGCATAACAGAGTAGTACTTTCGACGAGATTGAAGGCTATGCAAACCTATTAAGGAACATCTAGTTGAATAAGAAGGCATATCAATATTCCAATTCAACTTGTAAATTACAAACCTAGTAAAATGCTTTTGAACTCTTTCAATTCTAATGGAATAAATATTATAAAACGGATTCCATACCGTTGAACAGTATTCTAAGTTAGATCTTACTAAAGAGACAAATAACGCTTTCAATGTATATGGATCTTGGAAATCTTTAGAGTTTCGTTTTAAGAAGCCAAGCATAGAGTTAGCCTTATTAATGATATAATCAATATGATCATTAAATTTAAGCTGTGGATCAAAAATGAACCCTAAATCCTTTACTCTGAAAACTCTGTTCAAATTTTCGTTTGATAATTTATAGTTAAACAGAATATGAGATGAAGTTCTGCAACACGTAAAAATTTGGCATTTAGAGATATTTAAATAAAGAAAATTACGATCACACCAATCCATAAGCCTATTGAGATCTTCTTGCAGCATACAACAATCATTCTCAGTTTTGATTTTTTTGTAAATTTTGAGGTCATCTGCATACAAAAGACTATTGGAGTGCTTAAATAAAGAAGGTATGTCATTGACAAACAGAAGAAATAGAAGAGGACCTAAATGGCTTCCTTGTGGAACTCCGGAAGAGACGGAAATCATATTTGATAAGCAGTCACCAATTTTCACAAATTGCTTGCGATTAATCAAGTAAGATTCAATCCACTTCAAAAAGTTGGAGTGAAAACCTAAAATGGATAATTTACGCACAAGAACCTTATGGCTAACTCTATCAAATGCTTTAGCAAAGTCAGTATAAATTATATCAGTTTGGTAACCTTCTTCGAAATTTTTTATAATGCCGTTGCACAGCATAATTAAATTCGTAGCAGTGGACCTACCAGAAAAGAAACCATGTTGGTCAACTGATATAAATTCCTTAACTTGGAAAAAAAGTTTTTGATAAACAATTTTTTCAAATATTTTTGGTATAACCGCAATTTTGCATATAGGTCTATAGTTAGTAACTAACTCTTTAGAACCTGCTTTATGGACGGGCGTAACAAAAGAAACTTTCCATGACTTAAGAAATGTTCCCGAAAGCAAAGAGGAGTTAAATATATACGCCAATGGACCGGATATAGAATACATACAATTTTTTAAAGCTATTGCTGAAAAACCATCAGGGCCTAAACTTTTACTTGAATCTATTGATTTGAAAGCATTTATCACATCTAATTCGGTTATAAAAAATCCATCAATATTAACCAAGCCAGGAGCATTAGTGCCAAAAGACACATTAGCGTCATCTGAAGAGTAAACAGACTCAAAATAATCAGCGAACAAGTTACAAATAGATTCTACATTACTTGAGGTCGAGTTCAAGTAACGCATGGATTTAGGAAAACCATTAGATTTACGTTTTGTATTAATGAAGTTCCAAAAGCATTTACTATTACGTTTAAGATCATATTCAAACGACTGCACAAATTGACGGTACAAAAATAAGTTAAGCAAATTGAACTCTTTTTGGTATTTATAATAACAAGAACGTAGTATAAGATCATTTTTATTTGACTTGTACCGCTTAAAAGCTTTATTTTTTTTATTTTTCAAGAACAATAGCCTTTTGTCGAACCAAGGTGGGTTTGCACTTTTTTTTAACCGTATTTTAGGGACAAAACGATCAACTGCGTTCTGAAAAATATTAGAGAATGTAAAAAATGCTTCATCAACATTATAACCGTATAAAACTTCGTTCCACGTTATCGAAGAAAGATAATTGTTCATTGCATTAAAGTCGGCATTTTTGTAATTAAATGCATAAGTACTATTAATTGTAGTAGCTTTCATATAGCTATAAAATTTAAAATTTAAAAGTATGGCATTATGATGTAAAGTATTACTTATTGGTTGGAGTTCCACCAAGCTAGCATCATCAATAAATTCATTGTCAACAAAGGCTAAATCAAGAAGACGATTTAAATCATTATAAAAACCATTAACTTGTATACAATTAAACTTGGCAAAAAAATCAACAACTAAAGATTCAGTTTCAGTTATAACATTATAAGGTATCGAACACAAGTCATCACAATCTAGCTTCCACTTAATATTACCTAAATTAAAATCACCTACATAAATAACGTGTTGTGAGTCAGTGAGATTTTCAAATATTGATTTACAGTTATCTAAATGAATCTTATAAAGCTCAAAGGAACATCCAGAAGGGAAATAACTATTGATAATAAAAATTTGAATATTGGAATCCAAATTGACCTTTATGATAAGTTGATCAACATCTAAGTTTACATTTGAATCACTGGATGAATTCAATTTGATAAGTTCACATGAATATGTTGAGCGAATTGCAGTAAGTACACCACCACCCCTTTCATGGCCAGTAGTACGATAGCAACGATCCTTTCTGAACACAGTATATTGAAGGCAATCAAATAATTCGGAGCTATGATGATTCTCAGTCAGCCAGGTTTCCGTTAACGTAACAATATCATATTCACACGACGAAAAATACACAAATAAATCATCAATTCTCGTTCGAGTGCCACCCGCATTTTGGTAATATAATGAATATTTATTAACTTTCTGAGAACAATTAGTAACAGAAAGCTTAGCATTAACGACTTCAGTAACTGGAACGGGAACAGGAACATTATCGGCAACAATGGAAATGGATTGGGCATCAGCAGGAACATAGAATTGGCAGTTTTCATCATTGTTTAAGTCTGATTCAGGCCAACCGGGGTCGATAAGTTTTTTTGGTGAAAAGTGAAATACCTCACTCTAACACCAGCAGGCCAAAAGTCGGGTTTTAATATCCTGTCTGAATACTCAAAAGGTATTCCTACCTTGAAGTTAACAGAACGCAGCTTCTCAACTGCATCGCCATTCTTAACCAACCTGAAGCAAGACATTTTAGAAGCATCGATTTGAAGTTTTAATGCAATATACGTAAGAATTGCCTCATGTGTTGTTGTTGGTCTAAAGCTTGACAAATGAAACCATTTCAATTTGCCTACAACTTCAATATCAGCACATGTCTCATTGTTGTTACCTACAACAACTATGTGATTGTTTTTATTTGCTAACAAAGCACTAGTATTTAAAGCAACATCAGAAACAATTGTGTTAGCATGAGCACCATTAACGACAGCATCAACCAAAGCAGTATTATTATTAGTAGACATAGAGACACAGGCAGCAGTCACCAGCACATCTTGTGTAACGGGCAGTGAGAGGTCAACAGAATCCGCATATGATACCAAAATCATTGTCCTACGTGCTATGCTTTTGGAGATATACGTAATTATTTGCAGAAATGTCAGATTTTTTCCATTTCCGGCGCTCAACTTCAAGTCTAATTATGTCAAAATCACCAAGACCGAATTCGAAAATATTTGGCAGGCTGATTGGTTGTCCTAAAACGTCCAGGATATACCCATCACAGCATGTGATCACAAAAGGCTTAACCAGATTTTTATACTTATGTAGGCTGTATGATTGTTTCTGGAAGCCGAAGTTTGAACTTTTTTGAAGGTACACATATGTTCCATCGCAAATGACTATAGATGGACGATCATTTTCATTTAAATTGATGTTTCCAAACAGTCCGTTGGGAATAAGTCTGTTCCTTCTAGATACTTCCTGAACAGTTATATGCACCTGGTTTAATTAAAAAAAAAAAAAAAATTAAAACTAATTTTTTAATTTTGGTGGGGCTACCGCCCCATTTATTAGCTTAATACAAGCTTAAAATAACTTAAACATACTAAACTTAAACTAATAAAAACTAATTAAAGCTAAATTAAACTACAGGGATGAGAAATGGCTTAAAAGGAGGACTTTCAGACAAGGACTTGGAAGATTAAGGTCGAAAAGAAAAGGAACAGAGTTAATCTTACTCATCATGCGGGTTAGGGGTTCGTTGAGACCATAGGATGTACGATGAGCAGGAAGGAAAAAAAATCGGGATGATCTTACGTTTCGGGGATGAGTGTTGAAGGAGATAAGATCTAAAAGGGGGGAGCAGTCAGTGTTACCAGTAAGAAGTCGGTGAATGAATATGATGTCAAAAACATTCCTTCTGTTTTCTAGGGAGTGGAGATTAAGGATTGCGAGACGTTCGCGGTAAGGAGGCAGGGTGAGAAAGTTTCTAACATCGTAGAGATCCCGAAGGGCAAACAGCAGAAAACGACGTTGAACACTTTCGATCCTAGAGATATGAACCGCTTGATATGGAGCCCACACTTGCGATGCATACTCTAGGAGAGGGCGAACATAGGCAATATAGAGGGATTTCGTAACAAGGGGGTTATGGAACTCTTTGGACCATCTCTTGATAAAACCAAGGGCGGAATTAGCTCTTGATATTACCTCGTCAATATGAGAACGAAAATTTAATTCGCTGTCGCAGAGAACTCCTAAATCTCGGATAAGCTGCACACGGTTAATGGAAATGTTCTGAAGATGATAGGATCTGGGGAGATGTTTATTATTTTTACGAGAAAAAGTTATTGCTTCGCATTTGGCAATGTTTAACTCAAGAAAGTTTTTAGAACACCAAAAGACGAATGAATCGAGGTCATTTTGAAGCTGGAGAGAGTCTCGATCGGAGGTAATGACTTTGAAAATTTTGGCGTCATCCGCGTAAAGTGAGATAGAAGAATATTGGATGATCTGTTCGACATCATTAATGGCAAGAATGAAAAAGAGGGGTCCAAGATGGCTGCCTTGGGGCACACCGGAGGTTGCCACAAAAGGAACTGAAAAAGTAGAACGGAAACGAACTCTATATTGGCGGTTATCCAAATATGAAGATATCCATTTGAGTATAATAGGGCTGAATCCGAGGAAGGAAAGTTTAAAGAGGATTAAAGTGTGAGAGATTTTGTTGAAAGCTTTGCTGAAATCTGTGGTAATGACGTCTACTTCGTTTCCTTTTTCCATCGCAGAACGAGAGAAGGAAACAAACTCAACTAGATTAGTGGTTGTAGACCTTCCCTTACAGAAACCATGCTGCTTGGAGGATATCATTGATTTGCACTGGAAAGAAAGTATTTCATAGAGAATGCTTTCGAAAAGCATAGGGATATGAGAGAGTTTGGCTATGGGTCTATAGTTAGAAATTATGTTTTTGGGGCCTTTATTATGGAAAGGTGAAATAACAGATATTTTCCATAAGTCCGGAAAAACACCACTTGAAAGGGATAGTTTGAAAAGGATAGTGATAGGAAGGGCTAAACTCGAACAACATCTTTTAAGCAAAATAGCAGGAATGCCATCTGGACCTGGATTATACTCGTCTTTGAGTTTGAGGAGACCATTAAGAACAGTTGACTGATTAAAGCTTAGATTAGAAGGCCCAGTAGAGAAATGGCGAAGATAGGAAAAGTAAGTCTGGTCTAGATCTGGGGTTTTTTGGGCAAAAGACAGTTTAAAGTAACTTGCAAAAAATTTGCGATTGTTGTTGGTTCGTTGGAAGATTGGCTTTCGTAGTGAAGAGAAGGAGGGAAACCATCATTTTTCTTTTTATAATTGATAAACTTATAAAACGATTTTGGCTCCGAGATTAGATTAGCTTGGGTGGTGGATGTAAAGTCATTGTAAAGAGCTTCATTGAGGTTGGAAAATTTGTAAAACACTCCAATGTAATCAGAGTAGTCGAAAACTGAACGGGAGCGTAGAAATTTATTCCAGAGCTTATTTCTCTTGTTTCGTAGCTCACGTAGTCTATGATTGTACCAGGGAGGGGATGTTGAGTAGGACTTATCACGCGAAAGGGGAACATAGAGATTTAAAGCCATAACACAATAGCGCGTTTGCCTCGCGTCGACCTCATTTGACAGAACAATCAAAAGTTCAACTATACGAAATCTGTAGAGTCGCACACAATCACGCTTTGTCCTCAAACGCGTCGTTTGACAGACGTAAGCAAACGTAACGAGGCGACCAAAAGTTCAGCTATGTTGAACTTTTGCTCGCTTTCTGACATATCCCTCCATTTCAGTTTTGCAATAGGGAAGAGTAAAAAAATCGATGTAAGTAAAACATCGATTTACGAAACAAATTATCGATATGTCGGTATCGATGTCGAAGTGTGTTTCAGCTGAAATTTATCGATGTTAAAACTAGACAAATATTTAAGTTCTCGTCATTACAGCTGTACTAAATTTAATTTTTGTTGGATTATTCAATGTAAGTGTTGTTGAAGCATTTAAACTACTTTGAATTTGCAATAATGTTTTGAAAAATTGACTTATATTTTATGTAATATTTTTCATATCGAGGATTTCGATGAATTTTCGATATAATGAGTAAGTATTTAGTCGATTATAGATTTTTGTGGCAAACAAATCAATCAAATTGTACTTCATATTTTTGCGTGAATTGTACTTAAGCTGAATTTTAGAGTGTTTTAGCAGAACTTTGTCGATGTAACTAGTATATAGATATTTCAGCTATCGTTGTTAAACCTGTATTAAACTCGACTTTTGCCAGACGAAGGTGATGTTTAATCACTCAAACTACTATAATTCTGAAAAGATGTTCTTAAAAATCGAGATTTCGATTGATTTTCGATACATGGCCGCATGGGTTAATATAAAGTCAATCAATATGGGCAATATTGAAGGATTTAAATTATTTTATTTTTGTAAAGGTGCTCGACCAATTACTTAAGCGATAATTTCATACCGTATATTGCAATAACATTTTTGATATCTGTATGAATATATCGATTATGTTGAAAAAATCGACAAGTTTTTCATTTTAAACAGCAAATGTTATCACAAACATGTGATAACACAGTATAGAAATGCAACTACGCACATTATACTTAGCTCAATTGATTACACTACACATTTTACTTAGCTTTCATTTCTTTGTCAGAAGTAATTAACAAATTATCAATCGATTTAGTTTTCCATGTATTTAATACAAAAGAAAAAATCGATTTTTGTTATCGATAGTTACTGATAACGACGATGGTCGTTCGATACTTCAATCGATATATATTCTTAATTTTGCACAAGCTTAGACGAATGAATGACAGTAGGGCGTTTTGAGGATTTCTCATGTAACGTGAAGCCTACGTGAGGTCGACGCGGCGCGACGCGCTTATGTGTTATGGCTTTTATGCAGTGCAACAATTTCTCGTAAAACAGACTAGTTGCGTCATTCATTGAGAGATTATTAAAGTCGAATGAGGTATTAGAGAGGATTTCATTGATTTTCTTGAAATTAGCTTTACGAAAGTTGAACGAATACTTACTTGGGCTAGGTAGAAGAAAAGGTAAGGTTATAAAAAAAGAGAGAGTGAGAGGCGGGTGAAAGTTGTCAATAGTAGATAATGGGGAGTGGTTTCTGAGACAGATGAGTTAATGGGGTCGGAAGTGAAAATAAGATCAAGCTGCCGGCCCATATAGTTTTTAATACCACTCATTTAGGAAAGGCTTGAATCAGTAAGACCGTCCACGAAGACACATTCTTTGAGGGAAACGGGTGAGGGAGTGAAAGCAATTTGATCTTCTGAACTGTTCCATTGAAGATAGGGAAGATTGAAGTCACCGAAAATAATTATCTCATCTTGTGCTTCTGAGATGTCAAGCACTTTATCGATAGATGCAACAACCAATTTGTACGAGTCTGTTGGTTCGCCGGGAAGGATGTAGAAACACATCAGGAAGATGGACTGATTAGAGAATGTTAGTTTGATAGAGATGTAGTCTAGTAGTTTGGAAGAGGAGGATGAAACGAATGAAGATTCGTATTTATTATGAACAGCGATTAGGACGCCTCTATTTGGGGTTTCGCTATGAGGTTGCTCATCATCACGAAAGACATTGAAAAACGAAGGAAACAGCTCTTGAATTTTGATGTCCTGGGAAAGGTTTGTTTCAGTAAGTGCAAATATGTCAAAGGGAAGATTGTGAGACTGCAAGTAAACTGAGTGAGTTTTAGAACGAAGACCTCTTACGTTTTGGTAATAAAAAGACAGAGGGTGGAGATTAGAAGGGGGATAACTGGATTCAGTGTTAGGAGCGATAGAACTTTTCTGTTTCGGAACGGATTCTTTGCAGGTAAGAGATTCTTTTGGACTGAACGTACCGAGAGAAAGCTAAGAGATCTTTGGAGACTTGCAACGAAGAGATATTCAAGAGCTCGTGGTATTTATTGTAGAGCTGCCTTAGGTGTTGAGGATCAGAAGGAAGTCCTTCCTTTTGAATAGACGCTAATATGTAGCTTTTCGTTTTACCGTCTACACACATATCGTCTGGTTTGCCGTGAAGATATGCCAGGAACAGACGAATGTTGTCAAACACCTTACTATCTCTAAGTTTTGAGAGAGCATAACGGGACTCGGTAGACTCAGTAAGGGGCTGTTGCGTGAGTTTAACAGTAGGTGGTAATAGAGGATCGAATGTTGGTGGGGAATCGAGCGGAGAGCGGGTTGGGCTTGGGTTTAAAATATGTGAACTAATAAAGTTTGGATATTTGGCGCCTGAGGTGAGGTCGAAACTAGGGACAGAAGGAGATTTTATTGGATTCGAAAAATTTAATGGAGGGGTCTGTGGATCCGGGTTAATATTGAAGGATACGCGTTGTTGAGGATGTTTCTGTGGGAGTGCGGATTGTTGTTCGTTGATTCTACTAAGAGGAACTCTTTGCTGAGAAATAGATGGGCCATGGTTATTTTTCGGATTAGGATAGGGACTGTTTGGAATCGACTTAAAAACTGCTGGAGGTTTTACGAGCAATTTTTTCTTTGGACCGGAGAAATTTGGGAAGATTTTTGTTTTAAAAGTCCAATTGGGATTAGAACTTTTTTTAGGTTAAGAAGCATAATTAGGATTTGGTGATATTTTCGGATTAAGGGGTTTAATTGGCATATTAGATATTCTTAATTCTATACCAGAAGGGTGAAGGAATAGCCATTCGTATTTGGTAGGGATATTTATTACAAAGGATTGGGATTTAATACGTTTCTTAGATTTACAAACTACATTCAATGAATTAATACCATAATGATTTTTAAAATAATTGCGGATCCACTTCGAGTCGGCATGGGACGGAACGTTCTTGATAATGAAGGGGTTGGTTAGATCCGTTGGGTTGTTATATTCCTTGATTTTATTTAGTCTGCTGTTCCACTCCGATTGCTTCCATATGGCGCCAAAACGATTAATAGTAGGTTCAAGGGATGAAGAGGAAACAAGATCTTGAGGAGGCGGAGGAACATCAGGGGTATCTGCAGCGTCATCGCAGGCGTCCAAAATTTCCTCTTAAATAGATGTGTTGTATTGAGGCCTTGGGAGTGGTTCGGGGTCTTTGGAGGTGGCAATGTTCAGGTCTTCGAAAGTTCGCTTGATGACCGTCGGGGTTTCCTTTATATGCTCCTTAAGGTCTTCCAATTAGGACGCAATATCAAGGAGAATATTTTCGTTGATTACCGGTGGGAGAGTAGGTGTTGTAGATAAGGTTTGAGACTTGCTTTCGATGGTGGAACGTATTGAACTCAAGGAAGAATTGAAAGCGGACATGTTGGTTTTAAAGTTTTTTTCCACTATTTTTTTTTACTTCGTTTATTAAATCATATCCATTATCTGGCGATTTAACATTGTTCAACGAATTAATTTGATTTTCAAGACACTTCATTCGGTTTTTAAGGTAGGTCGCGGATTGTTGACAATTGTTACTTAGTTCATCGAATGCTTTGATGAGCTCATCGAATTTTTCAAACTGTGTCATACACTGCTTGTGGTAAAGTTTGTTTTTTTCTGCAGTCGTTGAAATTGAGTCACTCTAGCATTTAATCGCAAGCATTATATGCGAGAGTGAAATATTTTTGCATTAGTCACAGTTGAAAACAAAATTATTGCAGTCTTTAAGGAAAACAAATGTTCTTTTACTTATGCCAACACAAGTCGTATGGAAACGCTTACCGCACAGACCACTACATATAACCCACTCAGCAAGATTTTCGTTGTTGACACAGTTTGGATTCGCGCACTGATGAGACATTTTGTTATGAATTGAGAATAAATTTATTTGTGACACAGAAAAAAGTTATTGGCAGCGAAATTGATGTTGAAATTTGGGAGTTTTAAAAGACGGGAAAATAGCGCAAAGGTAAAAAACACGTCCGAATGGTATGAAGGCCAAGAAAGAACCTGATTAATTGATGATTGATTCAAGATAGACCGCTGACGACAGTTAAGAGGTACGTTGCGGCTTCTCGAGATCTAAACGAAGATCCAAAGCAAAGGCAAATTCTTAAATGTCCATACTCGCGATTGGGATTAGGTGATTTGTTGAAGTGATCCTTTCAATAATTCGATAACAATTCAAGAATACTGACTCAGATATCTTTAATTTAAATAAGATATTTAAAAAACAAAAAAAATAAACACTGCAACTCACTTCATCTGGTGTTATCCAGGAGGCTAAAACTAACCGCATTTCATGGCTTTGAATACTTCGATATTGAATCAAGTTATTCAAGCGAACTCTACAATTTGCACAGTTATTAGCATTACTCATTTTCACACTTTTTTATTCAAAACACTTTTTTCTTAAATCTGGAGCGCTGCTACAATTTTTTTCAATTTTTCTCTCGTTAATGGAGTACAACACCTGAAGACCGCGAAATTGTGAATTACTTGTTTTTGTGTCACTACATAATTTACTCACAAACCAACAATCAGTTATCAATGAAGTAGGCCTAACGGTCGCGGACTTGTATGTTTAAGCTTGGTACCTAGCAACCAGTTTTTTTAGATTTGTTTTTGGATGGTATTTTGATATAGATCTAAACGAAGATTAGTCATTTTTTTTCTCATTTGCAGCATCAAAATGTATTTTGTTTTTATGTTTAGTAAAAAACAAAGTAGGAACTGCGAAAAATTAAATGAAAAAATGCATTTGCTGTGGAACATAGTTTTTGTTTAATTTTTTTTTTAGGAATTGTGTATAATGTAAGTGATATGCTTTATGTATGCTAGCGTAATTATATATCAAATTAAAGCTTACCAATTAAGGATTAAAGTGGTGCAAAAAAAATTATAGGTCATCACTGATTTTTTCGAGATATTGGCTGGCAAACATCAACAAAAATGTTTCTTTTCAAACAACATTTAGGTCTATTTTTTCGAAATATAAGGCATTTTGAAAACTGTATTTTCAATAAAATGAAAGATATTTTTATGATCTTCCATATGATATCAAAATCATTGTCCTACGTGCTATGCTTTTCGAGATATACGTAATTATTTGCAGAAATGTCAGATTTTTCCCATTTCCGGCGCTCAACTTCAAGTCTAATTATGTCAAAATCACCAAGACCGAATTCAAAAATATTTGGCAGGCTGATTGGGCTGAACGTAAGCTTTCATTTGGTACTAGTCTTATAGGTGTACGCCCTGGGCCCAAGTATGCACCACCTCCTTTGGTAAATTCTAAAAAAACTTATTTCTAATAATCTCTCTCAATCTGTTCCACTTTATGCCTCTTTGCTAGCTAGCCAAGAAGTGTCTACCACTTCAAGCTTAGCTCGTTGTCTGGCCTCAACCCCGTTCTCATACACACACACATTCGTACGTTCAACCAATTGCTTTCGTGGATTCAGTATCACGACATCTGCCACCGTTGGTGTGCTGTGCCATCGCTGTCGAATTCACACGAAAGTGCGCATAGAGTTCGGCAAGTTGTTGGTGTCGTCCAAAACTAGCCCTCTCTCTCGCCATTTACCAAGTTCGAAAGTTCGACAAGTGGTTGGCGTCGTCCTACACTTGCTGATCTTTATGGGTGAGTCCAGACCCTTAGAACACCTAATATCACAACCTTCACGAAAAACATGGAACTTGCAGAAACTGAAAATAAGTTATCCTTGAGCATTCTCTCAGTTACACTCTAGTAAACTTTTTCCACATTTTCTTTCGGGAGACCTTTAGGAGGAGGAGATCTTGAGTAACCGAAAATTCCTATCAAACACTGTTGGACCCCTTTGCAGATTTGGAGGAAAGGGGAAGAACTTTAACATTTGAACCTTTGGATACCTTATTAAAGTTTAGGTTGGGCAAAAGGCCATTCTTATGTTGTCAAAGTGACGCAAAACGTTGGGTAGGAATTGATCTTTTACCATTGATGTAATGTATTGAGTGTTGTTGTGTTTCCTTGTGTTTTTTGCCAGGTTCAATTAGGCAATTTCAGTGTTTTCGTTTGGGACCGCCTGTCCCTTTTCTGGTCTAACTTTGAGCAATTCCCATCAGCGACCTGCGTTGGATGTTTTTGCAAAATACTGGGTGAGTAAGCCATAGGCTGATGGACCCTTGGTTGCTCCTAACTCTCCCAGAATTGTGCAGCCAGACCCAAAAAGGAGAAGAGGTAAAGACACGCGAAAGGATCAGAAGGATACTTTTTGTAGCTGTAAATTTTACCGCGAAAGTCCACACCTGGCACTTAAACTTTTTCAACTTAAAACTTCCTCAAAACTACTTGATAACCAAGTGCCTAACGGAATCACGCCCTTTTATCCTACGTCCACACCTGACACCTTAACTTGTTTTACTCAAAACTATCCCAAATCACTGGATTTCATCACATCCTTCTTGAAACCGGGTGCGCTGAATGCCTTATTTCCAATATTTCAGTGAATCTGACGTTTTAGAGAGTGAAGAGAGAATGGAATCTCTTGTACGTCTTTGACGTTCTGCTCACACTTTACGTCTGTTTTTTTTTAACTTAAGACAAAAACATCAACTTAATTATTTTTTTTATGGAGACAACACTAGCTTAACTCAAACCATCCTGGAATAAAACCTAGTATAACTTCAAGTGGGGACATAGTATTACTGCCTGAACACAATGGTGAAGCAGCAAGCGGCACTGTCAGATCCCAAACCAAAAAGCAGCTGAGAAATGTAGCAAGCTCGTCTATAATGGTGTGGCATTAGACGTCAATTTGCCTTCGAAACTATAATAAGAAATTCAATTCGTTCCGGGTGAATTGTGTACAATTAATTAAGGGAAGTGCCGTAAGCCTTATACCTAGGAATCCAGGTTCAGTTCATGGATTTTCATGAAATTTTTGGAAATGTGTTATAAATAGCGTATAGAAAAAGAAAAAAAATTTTTACCGCCGTCAGTTTTTTAATTATTTTTATAATTAATTGTTAACTTTTAGATTTTTTTTATTTATTTAGGGTGGCTTAGATACGGTTTGCCAAAGGCTCAGGACAAATAGGTTCGACCAAGACAAACAAAAATTGTATGGGGCTCCCTCCCGTTCTATGTCCTTCCGTGTGGGCGCGAGGGGTAATTTAAAAAAAAACTGAATAGATTTTAAAAAAAGCTATTTAAAATCAACCAAGCCTATTATTAACTCATACTATAATGTTTTTGAAAGCTATTGCTTTGTTCCTTAATAAAAATTTTAGTTTAAGTTGAAGGAATGAATAGTTTTTGAGAAATCAAGCCTCAAAATCAAAATTCTGAAAAAAGAAAATATTTTTTTCTTTAAATTTTTTCTTACAAGATTTTGCCTTATTAAGGGCCTTTTTTTCTTTCAATAATCAACGCTTTTATTAATTTTTCCTCAAAATATACAAAACGAATGAAAAAATTTATGGACTGGCATTGGATTACTAGGTTCTGCCATTTTTATGTCTAACTGCACTCCAATAATTGTTTCGAATCAATTGGTTTGAAACCCGTTTTTTGCGAAATTTTCCTGCTGAGAATTTTTTTTTGTGAAACAGCAGCAGCAGCATACTCAAGAGTTGAGGTTGAGTGAACTTGTGCTCCTGCTGCTACTGCTGCACATTGTATACACTTTTTTTTACTCTTTTGTTTACTTTTAACTTTGACAAAGCTGCTCGCTGCTACTGCTGCTGCACCATTCTGTTCAGGCAATTAGACATCGTCTAGCTGGACAACTGTGTAAAAGCGTTCTTGGCAAATTTTATGAAAACGATTGCATAAGTGGAAAAAGAACGAAAATTTGAAAAGCTGAGGCCGACAAATAGCTACCCAGTGCCGTACGGGTAGTATTTTTTCTGTAACAATCTCTGTTTATAATATCGTTATAAGTATATCGTTATAAGTATTCATAATACAAGTAAACACGATTTGAGTCTGGGTTCTGGGGTGCTGATTTTGATTGATTATGTCTAACTAAACATGGAAAAAATACTTTTATCTTATAAAGTTTGCTTTTGTAGCAACCAGAACCAAATTTCATATTTTAAGAGAATCTTAATTTTTTAACTCAGTAGAGCACAAAGTAACAAAAAACTTCAATTCTTATGTTAATCACTTTTATTAAGAAAGAACAATAAATTTAAATTTCTAAATACTTGAAACAAACAAACAGAAAAAATATTTCAGGACGCTTTCTTTGACAACTTATATTAACATCTTTTCTGAGCAAATTTTGCTATTTTAGCCAGGAAGCCAATATTTCTGCTTTAAGTTTAAGTAGGTTCAAGTCTCTTAAAAATAAATAAATAGGGAGGCGCAACAGAGCGAGGAGCCCCTGGGCCTAGCGCATTTCCCACCACCATGCCTTGTGAGGGAATGGTTCAAGTCTCTTACTAAGTCATTAAAATCTTCTGAATTTATAAGATGATTCAATAGATATTGATTCGCTGAATCCGCTACAACCAGACATTTGTGATAGCGGAAGAATCGGTATTGAACGGGAAGGCACTGGAAAATATTCTTTGTGGGTAACTGGAGCGGTTGTTATGAGCGCTTGAGTGGGTCAACTACACAAAAGTAGTAGTTATTGGTAAGATTAGTGGGCTCCCTCCATATTCTTGGTACTGAGAACTTCATACATTTTTTGCTTTCTTCAATACCAAGATGAAAAAAACCATACATATATAAACATACACGTTAGGTACTTGTATATTCGTTACACATCGTAATTTTTACTTTTTGTTTTAATTTTTTAATTTTACAATTAGTATATGTGAAAGTAATGATATACTCTCTTACCTATTGAAGTGTTTTTGCAGTTACCACACGAGAGCTTATAGCCCCATATTTTATCTTGACTTCGAATAAGATTAAAGTAAGCTTTACAAAGTTTAATATTTGTCCAAATACTAAATCTTTTAGCCTTTACTTCATTGAATGTGATCATAAATGTAACAAAAAGAGTTTACGTTATTTTTATACTCTCGGTTATGCTCACCCGCATACTGCCCAGGCTATCCACCGCTCCCCCTTTCACGGCCATAATCCCCCGCAACCCTGCCTCATGCGTGCTAAAATCGATGTTCCTCACACGTTCTGTCAAAATCTTAAAAAAATTTTTTTTTGCTTGTAAAATGTACAAAACAAACTTTATTTGTTATGAATGGAGCCTGTGGTTACTTTTAGTTGTAGACAATCGGAAAATATAAGTTTAATAACAAACTCAAAAAAAATTATTTTTTTTGTTGACTTGTGTAATACCTTTTTGACGATAGTAAATAATTTTTTAAAAATAAGGAGATATGCGAAACTAGATTCAATAAAATACTTTTCAACTCTTGAGGACCTACTATTAACACCTTACCACTGGTGGGGGGATATTAATAGCATGCACTCAATAACTTTATCAAACCGTTCTTTACCGCTGGTGGGGAGAACTTAATGAGAAAAAACACTAGTTTGATTGCCGTTCTAACTGCAAGTGCCCTTTATTCACATAATATTCTTCTTTTATACTAATTAAACGCTTACGCGTAACTTAGTTTAGCTTAGGAAATAATATGTACACAAAAATCAAATTGCCTAATAGACAGAAAGTGCAATTTGTGAGAAATAATAAATTTGATATGACCTGCGTTCGTGCATCGGTGCTGTTGAACTCGTTGTTCAGTTGTTGAAATATGATTCTGGAAATGCGTTTTCATATTTGAGTTGTCATCGTTTATTAGAATTGTGATTCCGAATTCATTCATATTGTTGTCATAACAAAGGCAAACAGCCCAGATGCCTTGTCAGCACAAATTATGTACGTACTTGTACATCAACCGTCTCGTAGAGCTTGCAACACGGGATGAAAAATCAAAAAAAGAATTCGAAGGAGATGCCTGCAACTCATTTCACTGTTTATTAGCAGACCTTCCAAAGTCATTTGGCAGTCTGGAAAGCTTTTCAAAAGCTATACTTTTTGTTGTACCCGAATAGTATTTCCATTATAAGTTGGACAAAAATTAATAATAAGCTCTGAAAACCTACTAACTTAGGGCCAATTTATAGCGACCATGAAAACGGATCAGGAAAAAATTTTTAAATGTACCTAATAATAACTATGTTGTTATTCGGTTTGAAAATTTGTCCTGATTTGATTTCCTGATAGCCATGACTCTCCCCTGAACTAAATTTTTATAAATATGTTTTTTATTAATAGCTTTGAGTATGTTATGTATGTATCATTTGTAACTAACATCACGATCTATAAATATGTTAAACAGTTGCCCCTATGGTGAGAGCCCCAAGTCAACTATTAGGAACACCCTTGGGTTCAGATGTTCAGCTTGAATGCCAGGTTGAAGCATCGCCATCACCAGTCTCTTATTGGTTGAAAGGTGCACGTGTTTCCTCTTCAAATGCGTTTAGCTTGCCGTCTACTAATCCCACGGATGCAAGCCAATCATCGCCAGAAATGCTTCTTGATGGGTAAGTACAATTTTTTATTTATAATAAATTTACTTACTGAATTATGACTTCCTTATTTTGTTGTCAGTCCAAAATACGGAATAACTGAAAAACGGGACGGATACAAAGGAACAATGCTTCTAGTCGTAAGGTCATTCTCCTTAGCTGATGTTGGAACATATCATTGCGTCAGTACTAACTCACTGGGGCGTGCTGAGGGAACTTTGAGACTTTATGGTCAGTATAAATTGATATACATGATATATGTATGTACAATTGTGCATACATACACACATATTCAATTATTACAACTAAATTATTTTGTAAATCAGAAATAAAACTGCACCCTGAAGTTCCCTCTTCTATTGATGATAACATAAACTACATAGCAGGTATTTTCATATTTCCAATGCTACTTATAAAGGTTTAAACATGTCCTTAATTCACAGGGTTAGAAGGTGCAGCAAGAGGTGGAAAAGCAGAAACAGGACAGATTTCAATAATTTTGCAGATTTGCACCTTAACAGGTGCACACGTTCTGCTAAATTATATATCTAGATGATATGATACGCTCACATATTTCTAAACATGTGTGAACCCATTATCAACAGTAAATCTTTCCGTACATTGACTTCGTTGGAAATAAAACTTAATTTTATTAAAAAAAAGTGTGGTTATTTTTAATATTTATTTATCGCTAAAAATCAATTTCCATTGCATACATATTAATGTTTATACCTGCGTTTTCAATAAGACATTATTTCAAATGAAAATTAGTTTTGTTTGAAATATTTTTACAATGGGTATAGACGTGGATATTACTCGTATATTTGATGGTTAGTAAGTAAGTAAATGCATTATGTTCAGTTGGTAGGAGTAGGTTAAGTGGTGTTGTAAATTTCTGTAAAATATCTGCAAACTATAATTGTAGCTTGTTTTAAAATAAGCTACTTCCCTAAAGAATGGAAAACAGTCAAAATAATCCCAATCCCGAAACCTGGAAAAAATCTATCTTAACCAGGCAGTTACAGGCCAATTAGCTTGCTTAGCTATCTGAGCAAAAGTTTAGAAAAACTGATAAAAAATAAAATCTCTTTGCATTTAAATACTCATGATATCCTTCTAGAGCAATTTGGGTATCGATGCCATCATAGTACTGTCCAACAGATACACCGAATAACGAATGACATCAAAAGCAATCTCGCGTTAGTTAAAAGTACAGGAATGATACTTTTGGATGTGGAAATGGCATTCGACACAGTACGACATGAAGGTCTGATTCATAAGCTTATGGTTCTCGATTTTACCTCTGTCAAGCTGGTGAAGTGACTTTCTCGGATCGGAACAAAATTTTGTGTAATTTAGTTGCTAATTATTTGCTAAGAAATTAATTTTTTTGCTCCTCCCGTTTAATTATAAAAATTCACATTTCCAGCTTGACGTCAAGCTGGCAAAGCAAATTTTTCAGGAAAGGTTTAGAGACCGGGTGTTTTTACCATATTTTTTTGCTAATTATTTGCTCTAAAAAAAAAGTAAAAATTTTTCTTTTGTAAATTAAAAAAAAATTCTTAATTTTTTTTTTAATTTTTTTTTTTTGAAAAATTGATTTTTTTTTATTTTTTTCTACTTATTGTTTGCTCCTCGTAAAAACAATTTTATTTTTTGCTCTTCCCGTTTACCTACAAAAATTTACATTTCCAACTTGACGTCAAGCTGGCGAGGCAATTTTAGAGATCGGGTGTTTTCACAATATTTTTTCGCTTTTTTTTTGCTCTAGGAAAATAAAACGAAAAATTTTTTTGTTGTTTAATTTTTAATTATTTTTTTGCAAAATTTTTTTTTAGCATATTCTTTTTTTGCTATTTAATTGCTCTACGAAAAATAGAACAATTTTTTTTTGCTGATAACAAAATTTTTTTTTTATTTATTAAAATTCTTTTTTTTGCAATCATTTTTTAGCATATTCTTGTTTTGCTATTTAGTTGTTCTACGAAAAATAAAACAAAATTTTTTTTGCTGACTGCAAAATTTTTTTTTTTTTTATTTTATTTCAATCAAGTTTTTTTCTTTTGTTGTCTACAATTTTTTAGCATTTTCTTTTTTTGCTATTTAATTGCTCCAAGAAAAACCAAACGAAGTTTTTTTTTGCCAACTACAAAAGTTTCATTTTCTTTTTTAACTATTCAATTGCTTTAAGAAAAATAAAACGAAATTTTTTTTGCTGACTACAAAAAATTTTTTTAATTTTTTTTCCAATTTTTTCTTTTGTTTCTTACATTTTTTTAGCATTTACTTTTTTTGCTATTTAATTGTTTTACGAAAAATAAAACAAAGCATTTTTTTGCTGACTGCAAAAGAATTTTTTTATTTTTTTCAAATTTTTTTCTTTCGTTGCTAACAATTTTTTAGCAGTTTCTTTTTGTGCTATTTAGTTGCTCGAAGAAAAATAAAACGAAATTTTTTTTTTGATGACTACAAAAATTTTTTTTAATTTTTTTCAAATTTTTTCTTTTGTTTCTAACATTTTTTTAGCATTTTCTGTTTTTGCTATTTAATTGCTCTAAGAAAAATAAAACAAAACTTTTTTTTGCTGACTACAAACAATTTTTTTTTCAATTTTTTTTTTGCAAATATTTTTTTAGCATATTCTTGTTTTACTATTAAATTGCTTCATGAAAAATAAAACAAAACTTTTTTTTGCTGAACACAAAAAAAAATTTTTATTTTCAAATTTTTTTCTTTTTTTGCTAAAAATTTTTTAGCATTTTCTTTTTTTGCTATTTAATTGCTCTACGAAAAATAAAACAAAACTTTTTTTTGCTGACTGCAAAAATTTTTTTTTAATTTTTTTACATTTTTTTCTTTTATTGCTAAAAATTTTTTAGCATTTTCTTTTTGTGCTATTTAATTGCTCGAAGAAAAATAAAACGAAATTTTTTTCGCTGACAACAAAAAAATTTTTGTTTTTTTGCAAATATATTTTTAATATATTCTTGTTTTGCTATTTAATTGCTTTATGACAAATAAAACAAAACTTTTTTTGCTGACCACAAAAATTTTTTTTTATTTTTTCTAAATTTTTTTCTTTTGTTGCTAACTTTTTTTTAGCATTTTCTGTTTTTGCTATTTAATTGCTATACGAAAAATAAAACAAAACTTTTTTTTTCTGACCACAAAATTTTTTTTTTTAATTTTTTTTTTTGCAAATATTTTTTTAGCATATTCTTGGTTTGCTATTTAATTGCTTTATGAAAAATAAAACAAAACTTTTTTTTGCTGACCACAAAAAATTTTTTTTATTTTTTTCAAATTTTTTTCTTTTGTTGCTAACAATTTTTTAGCATTTTCTTTTTTTGCTATTTAATTGCTCTACGAAAAATAAAACAAAACTTTTTTTGCTGACTGCAAAAATTTTTGCTTATTTTTTTCAAATATTTTTCTTTTGTTGCTAACAATTTTTAAACATTAGCTTTTTTTGCTATTTAAGTGCTCTACGAAAAATAAAACAAAACTATTTTTTGCTGATTGCAAAAAATTTTTTTAATTTTTTTCAAATTTTTTTCTTTTGTTGCTAACAATTTTTTAGCATTTTCTTTTTTTGCAATTAGCGAAAAAAAAATTTTTTTTTTAGAGCAAATAATTAGCAAAAAAATATGGTAAAAACACCCAGTCTCTAAACCTTTCCTGAAAAATTTGCTTTGCCAGCTTTACGTCAAGCTGGAAATGCAGGCCAAAACACACCTGGTAGAAGCAAATGCAAAAACAGCAGCATTTGGTTGGCCTCAGACATGGAACAATCCAAAACCGGGAGGCTTGCCGACGCTTTCTGAGGTCAACGCGGCGTACCCCACAGGCGGATCACTAGTGTGAAGCGGAAATGTGGGAGAGTTGTGATCGCTTCAAGATCACTACTCGTAACGCCGGAAATGAAAAAGAAGAAGAAGACGTCAAGCTGGAAATGTGAATTTTTATTAAACGGGAGGAGCAAAAAAATTAATTTCTTAGCAAATAACTAGCAAATAATTAGCAACTAAATCACACAAAATTTTGTTCCGATCCGAGAAAGTCACTTCACCAGCTTGACAGAGGTCTCGATTTCCCAATTCCCATTGTTCAATTAATTAATTCGTTTTTGTCTGATAGGTTTTTCAAAGTCTTTGTTAATAACTTAGGTACTGTTATTCTGATCTGCGTCCAATAGTTGCGGTCAACAAATAAAATATAAAAATAAAATAAAAATTAATGCTGGTAGAACCCAAGCTATCGTTTTCACACGAAAAAGAAAGTTTTGCTTCGTACCCAAATCTACGTTTCAAGTAAATGGCCTACCAACGGAATGGAAATCTAATGTGAAATACTTAGGTGTAAACCTGGATAAAACACTGATGTTTGGATTACACATTCAGGAAACAATTAATAAAGTTAACTTAGCGATAAAAATCTTATATCCCTTCATAAACCGAAAATGGAAGCTCTCTTTTGAAGAACCACCTACTTAGGTTCAAAGAACCCAAAATAAAGTTTTAAAAATGATGCTTAATCTACCTTGGCATTATTCGACAGATAAATCTCCACGCATTGGCTGGCATCGATAAGATTTCTAGTAGAATTTCTAATTTATTTCAGCGATATAATGTTTCTTGTTGTATGTCTGAAAACAACTTAATCTCAAACTTGGCTGCTTAAAAAAAAAATGTAAAATACAAAACGAAAAAAATAATCTGTATACTCAATTACTACTAAAAATGTCAAAATCTTGAAAAACTTACAATATCATAGCTCATAAATTCGCTCACTATTTGTTTCTTTGTTATTTATTTATTTATTTATCTATTTATTCATTGAATTATTTATTTATTTATTTAACTATTCATTTTTTTTTTATTTATTTATTTATTTACTTATTTCGATTTTTATTTATATAATTATTTATTTATTTATTTATTTGTTTATTTTAATTTAAAGCAGCTATGGCAGCTCTGGTAACCATAGTGTTGGTTGTGTGTCTATTGTGACGAAGCGTCACAATTTTATTTCCTACCCCACCTCCAAAACACAGCATCAAAACACTATACGTGTTTCTTTTTACTAAAAAGCCCACCAGCAATTAAATTACACAATGGAAATTTATTCCAAGGCCAAATATCGTTTACGTCTTCATGCCTTATCACTTGGTGTGCATTTCCTTATGGGGAAATACATAGGTAATCCCCATCCGATTGTTTGTATGCAATATTGTCACTGCCTTATAACTCACAGTTTGTTGTAGCAGAAAAATCTATGAATGTGAATTGATCACCATAATTCAGAGAAAGATTTACGGGCTTTTATGCCTCCAACGTAATATTACTTTTTCTCATCCACACGAAAGATATTCTTTCTCTACTTCGACTTATATAGTCTTTTCAAAGGTAACTACATTGGAGCGGTTTGTTTGCCGGGCGTGTACGTTTTCCTTACCTGCGGATCTATTCGTTACGGTTTGTTTGCCGGGCGTTTAGAGTCATTTAGATTTTCAAGGTAACTACATTGGAGCGGTTTGTTTGCCGGGCGTGTACGTTTTCTTTACCTGCGGATCTATTCGTTACGGTTTGTTTGCCGGGCGTTTAGAGTCATTTAGATTTTCAAGGTAACTACATTGGAGTGGTTTGTTTGCCGGGCGTGTACTTTTTCCTTACCTGCAGATCTATTCGTTACGGTTTGTTTGCCGGGCGTTTAGAGTCATTTAGATTTTCAAAGGTAACTACATTGTAGCGGTTTGTTTGCCGGGCGTGTACGTTTTCCTTACCTGCGGATCTATTCGTTTCGGTTTGTTTGCCGAGCGTTTGGATTGACCAAGATTTCCAGGGCAACTACATTGCTGCCGAACAAAACCCGTATCACGACCGCAGACCTTTGTTACGAATTCCGCCGCCGCCGACAGAGTGTTTTGCTTCTAAGTAGACGCATACACTTCCTACGAAGTCCACCAACGCCGATAAATTGCTCTGCCATGATAGACAACGCAGGCATATCTCACACAGTCCGCCGCCGCCGATAAATTGTTCTGCCTACCACCCGACGCAGACATTTGCTACGAAATCCACCGCCGCCGACAGAGTGCCCTGCCTAACGCAGATAGACATTCGCCACTGCCAAACAGAGGAAACCGATGCCATAAGTTAATACCGTGTATGGACCCAAAGGAACATCATCGCTACCACAGAGAAGATCAGCCATTCCAAGGACCAGCACCAGAAGTGGATTATGGTCAAGACATTTTTCAACCTCGTTTTGTGGAAATCATAATAAAATTGTTAACCTTGTAAATTATATCCTGAGAGACCTTGAAAAGAAAAATAAATCTAAGCTTACTTATAAATTACCCGACCGTCTCCTCGTTTTCATTTGTTTGAGAAGTTGGACCGCCGAAGCCCAAGTCTTACGAAGCTTCCTTGGGTAGACCCTGGACACCCTGAGTCCTACCCCAGAACCGCAAAAGAAGCATCACAAATTGGCGCCCGAGCAGGGACCTGCAGAAAGTTCAACCGCTTACCGTACCTGTCCAGGAACCGACGCAGAGTCCACCGACCGACACCGAAACAACCAGCTTCCAAGATGCCTACCGATGCCGACCCTAAAGTACCTGAAGACGATGCCCAGGAATTCGAGGAGAACCCAAATCCGTGCCAGAACTTAGGATTCATCTATTTTTTGAAAAAGCCCGAATTGATAGAGACGCTTACCCAACGTGGACAAGACACCAGTGGAACAGTCCAAGAGTTACGTCAACGCCTGAGTCGCCACCTGAAAGAGGCCCGCCTGCACCGCTCAACACAGAATTTGTGTGCTGAGTGGGAAGACAAGGTAGAAGAGAGGAATAACGCCAACCCGTCGGACGAAGAAGACTATGCAGCCACTTCCAGATCGAACGTACCGCCGTCCACGTTAGACCGCAAGCAACAAAAGTTATTCCAAAGCAGACTTCAGGTACCACTATTCCAGAGACCAGCCATGACCGCACCCAGTTCTTCTCAAACTTCGAATTATGTTCCCCCCGCCAGATTCAAACGGGCAGTCTCCGCCCCTCCGCAGGTCGAACCGCACGCCAGCCCACATACGTACCAGACCGCAGCCACGCATCCCCCACCCGGCCGATTCGGACGCAGCTTCGAAGCCGAACTAATGAACACAGTTCGCAAGTGGGGATTCCGATTCGATGGCTCCGGAAAACCATTGGAATTCTTGGAAAGAATCGAGGACCTGGCGGTGTGTTACGAGATACCATTAAACGACATGCTCCGGACACTTCCCGAGATTTTCCGCAGCACGGCTCAAGAGTGGTTTAGGATTAACCGAGGCGCCTTAACCACTTGGGCAGTGTTTGGCCAGGCCTTCCTTCGTCATTTCTTGCCAGTACGTTATTTCCATAAGCTCGAAGACGAGATAATGCGCAAAAGACATGGCCCCAAGGAGAAGGCGAAAGACTACGTACGTTCCTCTCAGTATTTGATTCGACAGCATCCGCGCATGACAATCGAGGATAACGTAGACCGCATTTATGACGGATTACTGCCTGAGTACCGCCTTTACATTAAACGTATGGAGTTTACGACCTTGGACGAGTTGATGGATCTCGCGGAAGAATACGAGTTCGTGCGACAAGAAGATCGTAGCCAGCGCCCTGCCCCGAGTTACCAGCAATACTCGTACCAAAACGCACCCGTCCCTCGACTACAGGTGCAGCCTCCTTCACCTGCTTTTCCGCGTCAAGCCGTCATGCCACGAACACCGATACCGCAACCTACCACCACGTACGATAGAAACACGCACTGCTGGCAATGCAAGCAGAGGGGGCATAATAAGAAAGATTGCCGACGCCCCTTCAGATTGTTTTGCTCGTACTGTGGGGAGGACGGACGCCTTACCAAGGATTGCCCTTGTCACCGGAGCTCCAACACCGTCCTCGGCCAGCCTGGCCCCATCAGTCCCACCGACCCGGGCGAACAGCCGTGACGTCCGAACACTACGTCCTGTCACTGAATCTGAATGGGAGAATGGTGCAGGGAGAAGCCATCTTTCTACCTACCTTGGCAGAAGACGCCATCCTGGGCATGGACCTCCTGGGAAAGGCCGGATGCTTGCTAAAGATAGGAGGCCAGAAAATTGTCATGGGATGCCCCTCGAGCCCGCCTGAGACCACGCGAGTATGTGCAGTGTCGGACGCCGATACCCACCACCAAGATGCAAAATTGCAAGAAAGAAGAGGAAATCCCGAAGTTCAAAGAAATGAAAGGTATATCAACCGTCGCCTCGCATAACATACGCCTGAAAACAACCGAGCCTTTTAAACAGCGGTACTATCCGCGCAACCCCGCGATGCAGAAAATTATCGACGAGGAAATCGATGACTTGCTACAGTCTGGCAAGATCAGTCCTTCAAAAAGCCCGTACAGTTCGCCGGTGGTGCTGGTTTGGAAAAAGGAGGGATCCTGGCGCGTATGCATAGACTTTCGACAGCTGAATGAAATCTCATTTAAAGATGCTTACCCCCTTCCATATATCACCGCCATTTTGGATAAGTTGCGAGGGGCCCGGTTCATGTCTACCATCGACCTAAAGCAAGGCTACTGGCAGATCGCCTCAAAACCTGAGTGCCGCCCGTACACCGCCTTTACCGTGCCCAGCCGTGGCCTCTACGAATGGAATGTCATGCCTTGCGGCCTACACTCGGCCGGGGCGACCTTTAAGAGAGCCATGGATGAGGTTTTCGGCCCCGATATGCAAGACCATGTACTAGTGTACTTAGATGACATCACCGTTTTAAGTAAAACGTTTGATGACCATCTAACACATTTGAAAGAAGTGTTCCGCCGCCTCAGGGAAGTGAACCTGAGGATAAATTTAGACAAATGCCACTTCTGCAGACCCAGCCTGAAATACCTTGGGCACGTGATATCGAAAGAAGGTATCCATACCGATCCAGACAAGGTTGCCGCCGTCCGCGATTTGAAAGCTCCGACTAGTCTCCGAGAACTCCGAAGTATCCTAGGAATTTGCTCTTGGTACCGTCGATTTATCCAAGATTTCTCCACCGTGGCTGCCCCTCTTACTCATCTGCTGAAGAAGGCCGTCAAGTGGAATTGGACGCATGAGCAGCAAGAAGCATTTGAGACCCTGAAACGACGTTTAACCGAAGCCCCGGTATTGGCCTGTCCAGACTTTTCACAACAGTTCACTTTGCAAACCGATGCCAGTCAAACGGGATTAGGGGTGGTATTAACGCAAAACCTGGAAGGGTACGAAAAGGTGATCGCATACGCTAGCTGTACGTTAACGGAGCTAGAAGGCAAATACGCGGCCACTGAGAAAGAGTGCTTGGCTATCCTATGGGGTATCAGGAAGATGAGACCGTATTTAGAGGGGTACCAGTTCAAGGTAGTAACGGACCATCACTCACTCAAGTGGTTACATTCGTTAGAGAATCCATCGGGGAGGTTGGCCAGATGGGCGTTGGAGTTGCAACAATACGATTTTACCATACAATATCGTAAGGGAGCACTCAACGTCGTAGCGGATGCTCTGTCCCGGGACCCCCTACCTATCTCCGAGCCAGACCGAATTGCCGCCGCTCGCGACGCCAACCCCGATTGGACAATGAAACGAAAAGAACAGGTACATCTCACTCCTGGCAATTTCCCCGATTACAAAATAGAAAACGATCAATTATACCGCCGCTTCACCTCTACAAATCCTGCCGCCGACCCGAACACAGCCGAGTGGAAGTTATGCGTACCGACCGCCGACCGCAAAAAGATTTTGTTTGAAAATCACGACGTTGTAACTGCTAGACACCTGGGAATCGCGAAGACGACCGCGCGGATTATGCAGCGCTACTACTGGCCGGGCATGTTCCGAGACATCGCCAAATATGTTCGACAATGTGACGTATGCATCCAGTTTAAACCTTCGCAGCAGAAACCTAGTGGCATGATGCACACTACCCCCTCCGTGGGACGTCATGTTTGCTGACTTCATAGGACCGTTGCCGAGGTCAGCCAGAGGTAACACTATGCTACTAGTGATAGTAGACAAGTTTTCAAAATGGGTCGAAGCGATCCCTCTCCATGCAGCGACGGCCACTGGTTTGATAAAGGCCGTACGCGAGCGAATTATTACTCGTTTCGGAGTGCCTCGCACCTTCATATCAGACAATGGAAGTCAATTCACAAGCCGTCTATTCAAGGAATTTTTGGCAGAGTTGGGAATTACGCACCGCTTGACCGCCCCGTACACACCTCAAGAAAACTATACTGAACGAGTTAATCGTGTATTGAAGACAATGATCGCGCAATATACTCAAGGCGACCAGAGAAGATGGGACGAACATATTCCTGAATTGTCATTTGCACTCAATACCAATCGTCATGAGTCAACGGGATTTTCTCCTGCATTCCTCAATTTCGGACGAGAAATGCGAGTGCCAGGCCATCTACTATCCGATTCATCTCCGAATTCCCCTCTCGAGGAGCCCAACCTTCGAACCGAACGTATGCGAGCTTTGTTTTCGCTCGCCAAGATTAATCTCCAGCGCGACTCTCAAACACAAGCGAGATATTACAATTTAAGACACCGCCCCTGGCGCCCATGCATCGGCGAAAGAGTGTATAAAAAGGACCGCGTAGTTTCATCAGCTGCGAACTACTTTGCCGAAAAATTGGCACCGAAATATGACGGACCGTACGAAGTAATCAAATTCGTTTCTCCCGTTATTGTTTTACTACGTAAGCTGGGACCTCGAAATAATACAGCTGCTACAACTCGAGCACACGTACGAGATCTAAAAGGAGTTACAACAACAGCAAATGCATGTAATAAAAAAGACAGCTGGGCAATCGATAATGCGCAGGCGAATATTAACGCAGAAAACTTCAGTCAGTCACCGACCACCGTCCAGCACAGACCAAATTGTGAAAGGAAGAAAATTATTTATAAATTAAAAATGGAAAGAAGTGAAAGACCAGGACCATCTAAGAGATCGCGACCCGTCTCTCCCGACAACCCTTGCAAAAGGCAGCCGACTCATCCCCGTCGACCCCACCCCGGAGACCGTCCAGTCGTACTGCAGCTAGTGCGAGCCGAGCCAGTGGTCAAAGTCACCACCACCCGCCGAGTGAACTGCAAACCAATCCACCCGCCGGCCATACTCATCCAACCACCGACCGCCAGGCCTTGAAGAACAGATGACGCAGGTCAAATCAGTCAGGGACAAGGCGAGCTCACTATGGAAAGAGCGCCAGCTTAACGAGCTGCAACGGGCGGTTCCTCAGAACCCTAAGCCGAAGCCGGCAACCATCGCATGGGAGATACATGAGATCGACTTACCTCCAATGGACGAGGTACGCCGTTTAGTCGTTCGCGACGTTTTGAGGGGCCCAACTGCCAACAAGTTGCACCGCTTGGATCCCCGTTTGTTACCACCGCCCAAAGAGGCCGCGACCATGTCCGAGCCACAGAGCCCTAGGTCCCCGGATGCCGAAGCGGATACAGCTAGCGCAAGAGGCGCCAGCATGTCCAAACCAGATCCAGAGCCAGAGGAACGCTCACAGCCGCCGCTCACCAGGGGGCTCACCAAGACCCAACGAAGGCGAGCCGAGCGACAGAGGAACCTGGCAGCAGACCCGTTCCAGGGAATCACATTCGTGTTCCGACGCGACACCAGACCCTTCAGCATTCAGAACCGGGGCAGAGAGATTAGCGTAACTCCCAACGCTACCGGAACCGAGGCAAGGTTGTCGTTCCAGGGTAAGAACAAGGTTGTCCCGATGGAGCTGCGGAAACGTTAGGCCGAGCGGGGTCAAATCTTCTTTGCTACGATCGTAGGACGATCTGATTTATTTTGTTGCGACCGGAAGACGACCGGATTTGGTTTTTTTTGTTTGCTTATAGTCTCTCAGGATAAGATTTAGGTTTTTTTTGCTTGAGTATAGGGTTATTTTGATTATTGGAAAATTGTTTTTTATACCGCTTGAGTATTGGATTATTTTGGTTGTTTTTATAACGTTTACGAAAAAAATATATATAAAAAAGGAAAAAAAAGGACAAAAAGAAAACAAGATATATAAAAAAAAAAAAAAAGGAAGGGCAGAATTTAAGTCCCTCAAAACAGAAAAACCTACAAGGACTCCTCCAGTCAGTGCCAAAGTACGCTGAGACGAGAGGGTTCTCGTCTTTCTAAGGAGGAGGGATCTGTGACGAAGCGTCACAGTTTTATTTCCTACCCCACCTCCAAAACACCGCATCAAAACACTATACGTGTTTCTTTTTACTAAAAGGCCCACCAGCAATTAAATTACACAATGGAAATTTATTCCAAGGCCAAATATCGTTTACGTCTTCATGCCTTATCACTTGGTGTGCATTTCCTTATGGGGAAATACATAGGTAATCCCCATCCGATTGTTTGTATGCAATATTGTCACTGCCTTATTACAGTTTGTTGTAGCAGAAAAATCTATGAATAGAGGTGAATTGATCACCATAATTCAGAAAAAGATTTACGGGCTTTTATGCCTCCAACGTAATATTACTTTTTCTCGTCCACACGAAAGATATTCTTTCTCTACTTCGACTTATAGTCTTTTCAAAGGTAACTACATTGGAGCGGTTTGTTTACCGGGCATGTACGTTTTCCTTACCTGCGGATCTATTCGTTACGGTTTGTTTGCTGGGCGTTTAGAGTCATTTAGATTTTCAAGGTAACTACATTGGAGCGGTTTGTTTGCCGGGCGTGTACGTTTTCCTTACCTGCGGATCTATTCGTTACGGTTTGTTTGCCGGGCGTTTAGAGTCATTTAGATTTTCAAGGTAACTACATTGGAGCGGTTTGTTTGCCGGGCGTGTACGTTTTCCTTACCTGCGGATCTATTCGTTACGGTTTGTTTGCCGGGCGTTTAGAGTCATTTAGATTTTCAAGGTAACTACATTGTAGCGGTTTGTTTGCCGGGCGTGTACGTTTTCTTTACCTGCGGATCTATTCGTTACGGTTTGTTTGCCGGGCGTTTAGAGTCATTTAGATTTTCAAGGTAATTACATTGGAGCGGTTTGTTTGCCGGGCGTGTACTTTTTCCTTACCTGCAGATCTATTCGTTACGGTTTGTTTGCCGGGCGTTTAGAGTCATTTAGATTTTCAAAGGTAACTACATTGTAGCGGTTTGTTTGCCGGGCGTGTACGTTTTCCTTACCTGCGGATCTATTCGTTTCGGTTTGTTTGCCGAGCGTTTGGATTGACCAAGATTTCCAGGGCAACTACATTGCTGCCGAACAAAACCCGTATCACGACCGCAGACCTTTGTTACGAATTCCGCCGCCGCCGACAGAGTGTTTTGCTTCTAAGTAGACGCATACACTTCCTACGAAGTCCACCAACGCCGATAAATTGCTCTGCCATGATAGACAACGCAGGCATATCCCACGCAGTCCGCCGCCGCCGATAAATTGTTCTGCCTACCACCCGACGCAGACATTTGCTACGAAATCCACCGCCGCCGACAGAGTGCCCTGCCTTACGCAGATAGACATTCGCCACTGCCAAACAGAGGAAACCGATGCCATAAGTTAATACCGTGTATGGACCCAAAGGAACATCATCGCTACCACAGAGAAGATCAGCCATTCCAAGGACCAGCACCAGAAGTGGATTATGGTCAAGACATCTTTCAACCTCGTTTTGTGGAAATCATAATAAAATTGTTAACCTTGTAAATTATATCCTGAGAGACCTTGAAAAGAAAAATAAATCTAAGCTTACTTATAAATTACCCGACCGTCTCCTCGTTTTCATTTGTTTGAGAAGTTGGACCGCCGAAGCCCAAGTCTTACGAAGCTTCCTTGGGTAGACCCTGGACACCCTGAGTCCTACCCCAGCCTCGCAAAAGAAGCATCACACTATTCTTAGTTGACAACATTGTACAGTGAAATTGTGTTAAATATCTTAATTTTTGCCAATAAATTGTGTTTAGTTTTGGTAAGCGGTGTAATTCTCTCGTTAAAAAAAACCGTAACCTTAATCGAGTGATAATTCAAGTGCAAGTCTCTTGAGCACTTTACGCTACTTGAATTATCATAATTACTGCATGAAAGCTTTTTTGTGTTTTATAATCATAATTTTTGTCATGATTTTTGTTAGCATGTAAGTAGATATAAGAAAAAAGTAAATAAAAATGAACTAAAAATGAAAAATGAAATAGAGCGAAGATAGTTGTGTCAAGCATCTCAGGTTCAAATCTCATACTACCCAAACAAACTTTTTTTTTCTTTAATTAAAACTAAAGTTTTATTCGCAATCTTTTTCTTCGTTTTCTTTTTCTTTTTTTACTTTTTTTCAAATTTTTTAACTAAAATGGAATACTCAGCGGTGAAATGTCTGGACTCTTCCCCTAATGCATGCCTTTGTGTATGTTACGGCCCTTGTGGGAAGTTTTACCATGCTAAATGCGTTGGGTCAACCACCTTATTTATAGAAAAGGTTGACGCATCAATAATTGCAGTCTGATTGTGTACTGATTGTAGGAAAATCTCTCTATCTCAATTTGCTTTTAAAATGTTGTCATTCAAGACTGATATAGCCAAAATCAAGAAAGGATTAGATGAACTCTGCAATAATTTTAATGATGCGGTTTCAAACCTTAACAACTTTTCAGCCTCCAAGTTTCCGGTTGACATATCTACCTCAACTGATGATTTGGAAGAGCCGCATACTTCTCTGCCTAATGTCTCACCAAAAACAATTGACTTATTAGTGCAATATACTTCAGATATTTCTAAACCTAATAAGTCTAAAAAGAAAAGGCAAGATACTCATTCTTCCGAAAAACGTTTATGTCTTATGAGCTGTATTGGTACTACTAATAATAACAAGGAAACCAAAACTGTCGATTTAGCTGTTGTTTCTAGTAGGCCTTCTAGTGTTTAAAACACAGGTATACAAAATTGAACTTTTTAATTGCTGCCAAAAGCACGCTATATTATTTTAAAGGTTTTTGCTTCGCTGAATCTAAATTTGAGCTCAAAATCTACCTAACAGCTCGCGTTTCTGAGATATTAGGCGTTCAAAATCGAAAAAATCCAGTTTTCTTCAAAAAAATGCTTTCTGACTCTAATTTCTGCAAGAGTCCTCAAAATAATGCATGACTATGTATCACATTTTTTGAAGCCAGATATCTCAAAAATTTTATGTAATACAGCCATTTTAAGACCAGATATGGATTCAGCGGATACCAAATCATCGGAAAAGCAATGGTTTGTTTTTGGGCTAACATATTTTTCATGTTAAAACAGAGGCTCAAAGATAGCAAAAACTGGATTTTTTCGATTTTGAACGCATAATATCTCAGAAACGCGAGCTGTTAGTTAGATTCTGAGCTCATCTTTAGATTCAGCAAGCAAAAACCTTTAAAATAATATAACTTGCTTTTGGCAACAGAACCACTGTAGACAAGTGAATCAAATTACCGAACTACCTCATATCCCCAAACAAATCGAATCAGTTCCCGAAACCATTAATGTGAATTATCCTCCAACTGAACCATTTCCAATTCCCAAACAAGTAGAACCAGTTCCCAAGCCTAAACAAATTTTTGTATCCCGTCTTAAGCCTGATTTAACATCCAATGATATTATATCCCATCTAACTTTGAACCACAACATATCTAATGACTTAATTATTAGATGTACCAAAATAAGTAAACCTAACAGTTTTGTTTCGTCCTTTAAAATTTTTGTCCCTCCGTCATCTCCGTTATCTTATTGGATTATCTAATTTCTACTGACTTACAACAAGTGAGCTGTATTAAAAACTTTTTAAATCGAAATCTCGATTTAGTCTTTACCTCTGACGCTGTTAGTACTGTTGTTCTTAAATCTTATTTCGGCATTACTAATGTAGATAACTATCACCCTCCGCTAGACATTTTCCTTGACCTAAGCGGTCACATTCATAGTTATAGTAATTCATAGGTCCCATGCACTTAGCCGACAATTGATCAGCCGACATAAAATGTCCTATTGTAGTCGTTTGTACTTGATTTGTACTTCAATGTAATGTAGTTAAAATAATTTGTAAACCTTTCATTTATTTGTAATAAGCTAATCAAAAATATGGTCCGAAGTTAGCCGACAATTATTATATAAATATGGTACAAATATATAAAGACATGTATTTTTAAGGAAATCATTTGTACATTCCAAATATATATTTGTCACAATTGTCAGAGGTCTATTTCGCGCACAATTAATTATTAAAAATAAAAAAATCGTTGGCATATTTAAATATTTGAGTCGCATGCAGTTGGTTCAATTGCTTCGGTTCCGTTTCCTGACGTTTTCAATTGCATACTTTTTGGCACTGCTCGCAATTAATCGTTTAGCCAGACGACCTAATTGTGGTGAAATGTGTTCTTCGGTAAAAGTTTGCATAATTTTAGGAGAAAATCAAATTAATAAGATAGAACGTCTATCGAAAATCTGAGTGTAGAAAATAATTTATTTCAATGATTCATTCCATACGTGAATAAAAATTGTAAGAGTATTACATATGATTATTTGAAACTATTTGTGTAGAAGTTGTCAAACATAAATGGTATACCAGGTATTAAAAAAAATTCTATTCTTTGCTAATCTCCGTTTTTAAATCAACTGTTAATTTGGATTTTATAAGTTTAATAATTATTTTCGAGTATATTATATAATTAACATTATTCTATATTATAATTTTTCGTAACACGTAAATACTTAAATTGAAAATGAATTTTTTTAACAGCTACTTAAAGCAAAAATTATTACTTTTTAACTAAATAAAACTACTAATTCTTATATTAAATAAACAATTTTTATTCACGTATGGAATGAATCATTGAAATAAAATATTTTCTACACTCAGATTTTCAATAGACAATCTATCTTATCAATTTGATTTTCTCCTAAAATTATGCAAACTTTTACCGAAGAACACATTTCACTACAATTAGGTCGTCTGGCTAAACGATTAATTGCGAGCAGTGCCAAAAAGTATGCAATTGAAAACGTCAGGAAACGGAACCGAAGCAATTGAAACTCAAATATTTAAATATGCCAACGATTTTTTTATTTTTAATAATTAATTGTGGGCGAAATAGACCTCTGACAATTGTGACAAATATATATTTGGAATGTACAAATGATTTCCTTTAAAATACGTGTCTTTATATATTTGTACCATATTTATATAATAATTGTCGGCTAACTTCGGACCATATTTTTGATTAGCTTATTACAAATAAATGAAAGGTTTACAAATTATTTTAACTACATTACATTGAAGTACAAATCAAGTACAAACGACTACAATAGGACATTTAATATCGGCTGATCAACTGTCGGCTAAGTGCATGGGACATAATTCATATGACTGCTCGCATATATTTGACTATCGAAAAACTAACTTTCAAATGCTTTCTGATGAATTAAGTAGATCTAATATTAATAATATATCAGCTTTCACTAATATTGACGAAGCAGTTAGTTATTTTTGTTTTATCCTTAGCGATTGCATGAACAAAGCTATACGCCTCAAAATTTCAAAGAATATGAGCTCTAATCACCCATGGTACACTGAGGAGCTAAAAAAGCTTCGCAACAAAAGAAATAGTGCTTGGCGGACTTACATTAAGATGCGTTCTGAATCTGATCACCTTTCTTTTATCTTTTTTTTATGAATTTAATTCACTATCAAAAACTCTGTAGTCAAGTTATGTTCACAGAATGGGCAACTCATTAAGGGACTATCCAAAAAGTTTCTGGAACTTTGTCAATTCAAAGAAAGATTCGGATGGATACCCAGATAACTTTACATATGGTAATGTCACGTTGACAAAAACATCCGACATTTGCAACGCTTTTGCTCACCATTTTTGTAATTCCTTCTCTGATTCTATTGTTGATATAGATCGTAGTTACTTCGAGTTTCTACGGAAATGTCCTAAAGTTAATTTTAATAATGTTCCAATTATCCTAGAAAGAGTCCTTAACAATATTTCATCTTTGAACGATGATTACTCTGCTGGCCTTGATGGCATCCCTCCAATAATTTAAAAAAAGTGTAAGTCCCAAATTGCATATCCCCTTCATTACTTGTTTTCATTATCGTTAGATTCTGGTCGATTCCCTTTACTGTGGAAAAGATCTTTTATTACACCTGTATTTAAAAAAGGTATTAAATCAGATATCCTTAACTACAGACCCATGTTTAAGCTTTAGTGTATCCCAAAATTATTTAAACAGCATGGTTTTGTACAGAAAAGATCAACAGTAACAAACCTTGTATATTTCCTTCATAAATGTTCAAACGCGTTTGAAAGCGGGCAAGAGTTAGATTGTGGTGCGACAAAAGTATAGAAACCCCTGGATATATGGCAGAATATGCGTTAAAAAAAATCAAAGACCCTATATCCGACGTATTTTTCGACGAGGAATCCGATGGTGACCTTGAATTTGACCTTGGACGTAACCTTGAAGCCCCAGCGACCCAAAAATCGATTTTTCAAATGGAAACCCCCATTTTTTATTGCAGATGTGGAAAGATCGCAAAATTTTACGAAAAAACATGTATTTTATTTTATTTTTTGCTCTTTCCAAATCTGCAATAAAAAATGGGGGTTTCCATTTGAAAAATCGATTTTCGGGTCGCTGGGGTTTCAAGGTTACGTCCAAGGCCAAATTCAAGGTCACCATCGGATTCCTCGTCGAAAAATACGTCGGATATATTGATTTTTTTTTAACGCATATTCTGCCATATTTCCAGGGGTTTCCATACTTTTGTCGCACCCTGTATACTGATTTTTCAAAGGCTTTCGATTAACTATCTCACGATATTATATTGTTTAAACTAAATGCATATGGATTCCCTTCGACCTTCGTCGATTGGATCAGATCGTACCTTACTGATAGATTATATGTAGTAAAATTTAGAAGCATTCTTTCAGACTCCTTTAAGGCGCTCTCAGGAGTAACACAAGGTAGTACCCTTGGCCCTATCCCCTTTATTCTAGCCATTAATGACGTTACTCTTAGCTTTTCATCGAGTGAAATTTTGATCTTCGCGGATGATATGAAAATTTTCAAGAAAATAGACTGCGCAGCCGATCGTCTTATCTTACAATGTGATGTTGAAAATTTTGCCACATGTTGCGTTAAAAATGGCTTGATTCTCAATCCAAGCAGATGTCAAAGTATAACCTTGTCCAGTGTTAAGGAGCTCGGTGTTTACTTTAGTTCCAATTGAGAATTTACATCTCATATCAATTATATTGTTAATAAAGGCAATGCAATGCTAGGCTTTATTAAAAGATGGGCTAAGGAGTTAAGGACCCCTACGTCACTCTTTCGCTATATAACTGTCAAGTTCGACCCCATCTTGAATATGCTTCTCAAATATGGTCTCCTTATTATGCAGACCACAATTCAAGGATAGAAAGTATACAGCGAAGATTTATTAGATTTGCTCTCAAGGAACTTCCTTGGATTGATCTTTATGACCTTCCACCGTATGAGCATCGTATTCAACTTTTGCAGATGCAACTACTTTCGCATCGGCGAATGTTGTGACAACAAATGCAAACGACCGAATTCTACACTACAAACTAAGTAAACAACAGCAGGTGAATGACCAACAAGTTAATGAACGACACCACCAGTTGGCATGTGCATTGTATTTTATTGCCTGCATTGCATTTCTTTCATTTATGTATATATTGTTTGTTTCTTTTCGTTGCAATATAATCCACGATCCTATTACAATTCTTTTCCCGCAAAACTAAATTATTGATGAATTGCATTTATGTAAATTAGTATAAATACTCATAATAAGTTAAGAATAAAGTCACTTATCATTCACAAGTCAAAAGGTTGTTTTCTATTGTTACCCCGCACCAGTCGTAAGGAGCAATTAGTAAGAACCATCTCAACAGCGAGCAAAACGACATTTAAGTTTTTTCATTGACTTCCTCCCACCAGCGGCAAGGAGTTAATTAACATCTTATTTTGTCAATTATTCATGGTCCTTCGAGGAAATGAACAAGAAAGCGTAACCAGGGTTTAGACATTGGTTAGTAAAAGCGTAGCCAGGGCTTCAAACATTGGCTAGTGAAAAGTGAGCGAATAAGCGTAACCAGGGCTTAGACATTGGTTAGTAAAAGCGTAGCCAGGGCTTCAAACATTGGCTAGTGAAAAGTGAGCGAATAAGCGTAACCAGGGCTTAGACATTGGGTAGTGAAAAGCGTAGCCAGGGCTTCAAACATTGGCTAGTGAAAAGTGAAGTTACAAAAAAAAAAAAACGCTGCAAACTTGTGCAAACTTGTGTTTGAGATTATATATAATATAGACCAAGACAATTCAAACAAAAAACTAAGATGTTAGACGAAACAGATGTGTTTATTATAATCTCGAAGCAAAAGGCCTTTACAGAAGAAATCGAAAAGCAATATCGAAACTTCGGTAAGGATAGTGCCTCGAGAAAAACACAAAAATACAAAGAAGATAGGCTAGAACGCCTCGAAAAATGTTGGTCTGAATTTCATTCAAACCATACTGAAGTAGCTCCCTTTGTAAAATTTGATACACCCTACGTACAAAGGGATACGTACAACAGAGTAAAAGCGATGTACGAAAGTTTTAAAAAGGAATTAGAAAATATAGATCCAAGTGTCGCACAAGCTTTGAAGGAAGTGGAAAGGCCTGAAGTCCCTCACGATGTTCCCACTGCAGAAATTTCAAAGAAAGTTGCAAATACATCTAATGCCTCTGCCTACAAAGCCACAACCGCAAAGCCGGACGAGAATTCAACTGCCGTACAAAGTCAACGGTTGACAAAGTTGAAACTGAGGATAACAGCCATTATCGAGAATATAGAAGAATTTGAACAAACATTCGATGACTACTCCAAGGACATTTACGACTTTCAACAAAAAATACTGCTGGAGCAGTTGCGAACATTCACTGAATTACATGAAGACTTCATCTGCAATTCATCTGAAGAAGACCTTGAGAAACCTTATGTAACGAATAAGGAATATAAAAATGTCAAACAAGAGGTCAACAGATTTCTCAATACAATGGCATTAAAACTCTCCAGTAGTAACAAGCCGAAGGAACATAAGACTGAATCAATGCTTCCAAGGCTTAAAATACCGACATTTAAGGGTAATTATTTGGAGTGGCAGCAGTTTTATGACTTGTTCCTGAATATAATACACGCCAAGGCCAATTTAACAACGACTGAAAAAATGGAGTATTTAAAAACTCATTTGGAAGGAGAGCCACTGCAACTCATAAAGCATCTAACGTTTTCAAGTGAAAACTATAATAGCGCTTGGGAGATCTTAAAAAGTAGATACAACAATGAACGAAAAATAGTGTCTATGCATATAGAGAAGATGCTCAAATCTGGACAAAACAGCGCTCCAACAGCGTCTTCCATCAAAAATAGCTTGGATGCTATTAAAGAGGGACTAGCGGCACTAAAAAATTTGGGATATGACACTTCTTCATGGGGTCCTATGATTGTTCATATGACTACAAAGTCACTTGATACAGAATCAAGAAATTTGTTTGAACAAGGTTTAGAGGAGCCAAATAAAATGCCGAACATGAAGACTCTCCTCGACTTTCTGGAAAGACGTTACCAAGCTCTTGAAGTAATGTCAACAAACAAAAAACAAAAGAACTCATTTGAGGAACCAAGATCTGGAGTCCGTAACTTCGTCATAGATGCAAAAGTTATTCAATGTCCAATATGCAAAGGAAATCATAAAATATACGCATGTCAAAAGTTTTTAAAATTATCGCCAAAAGAAAGATGGACACAGTGCAAGCAGGCAAAGCTTTGCCTGAACTGTTTGAGGCATAACAAACAGATCCAATGCTTTAGCAAGAAAAATTGCCAACATTGCAACAAGAAACATCATTCACTTCTTCACATGGAATGGACTGATAGGCCAAAACAAACAGAATTAATAGAAGCTGCAAGATCATCCGCACAAATAAATCATAGCGAACAGAACCAGAATGTTTTAATCGCAACGGCAATCCTAAAAGTTAATAATGACAAAGGACAGTACGTTACAGTCAGAGCACTTATCGATCCTGGATCCCAAGCCTCGTTAATCACCGAGTCGGTTGTACAGACACTGAAACTTAAAAAACAGGACGTTTGTGTTGAAGTCAGCGGTCTAGGAGCAACAAAAGCAGGAATTGCCACCAATAAGGTAGATGTGACCATAATGCCACATTTTGCTTCGAGTTTTAAGCTAAAAATAGAAGCTCTGGTGTTGTCAAAATTGACAAGGCAGTTACCTTCGAAGCAAACAAACACTAAACAAGTTGAAAAGTTCGACCTTCTAGAGCTTGCTGATCCAACATTCAATATTCCTGGGCCAATTGATATGATAATTGGAGCTGATACCTATGGCGACATCATGTTAAGTGGTATTAAACGAGTCGCTGCTAGATCACTAATCGCTCAAAGATCACAGTAAGGTTGGCTGATCTCTGGACGAACATCAAACGACATTCCCGACACATACAGTGTTACTGGACTAGTAGCACTTACATCAATTGATCAACAACTAGAAAAATTTTGGGAGATGGAAGAGGTTAATCAACCAAAATTCCAAAAGCCGGAAGATAAACGGTGCGAACAAATCTATAAGGATACACACTACCGAAAGGACAATGGGAGATATGTCGTAAAGATCCCATTCAACGAAGACATAATCCAGACAAAAGAACTAGGTGAATCGAAAAATAGAGCTACAGCCAGATTTCGTCAGCTCGAGTCACAACTAAACAAAAATCCAAAACTCAAAGACGACTATACAAAAGTTATAAATGAATTTATAAGCCTTGGGCACATGGTTGTAGTCAATAGCAACTCATCTGCCAAAAACGAGATTTTCTACATGCCACACCATGCCGTTATTAAACCATCGAGTACAACAACAAAACTTCGGGTTGTATTTGATGGTTCGGCAAAATCAACGACTGGAGTAAGCCTTAACCAATTAATGTTGATAGGGCCTAAACTCCAAGACGATATCACTTCAATTTTGACGCGTTGGAGGAAACATAAATACGTTTTTACATCGGACATAGAAAAAATGTACCGTCAAATAGAACTGCATGAAGATCATCAGGATTACCAGAGAATATTATGGCGCAGTTCTAACAACCAACCGATTACGGAGTACAAACTTACGACTGTCACGTATGGTACAGCATCAGCACCGTACCTGGCTATAAGGACTCTTCAACAACTGGCTAAAGACGATCAATCCAAGTATCCAATCGCAGCTGAAATAATCAACCACGACTTCTATGTGGATGATGTGATGTCCGGAGGAGATACGATTTCAGAATGCAAAAGAGCTCAGAAAGAACTTGATGAAATGTTAAGAGGAGCAGGCTTTCAGCTTCGAAAATGGGCTGCAAACAACAAGAAGCTACTTCAGCATATTCCGATTGAGTTACGTAATCAACAAAAGAAAGACGTAATGAAAGACGAAACAATAAAAACGTTGGGGATACACTGGAACCCTTTAAGTGATACCTTCCAGTTCAAAGTAAACCTAGAAACAGCAACATCCCCGGAAATACTTACCAAACGGAAAACCTTGTCCGAAATAGCCAAACTATTCGACCCTCTTGGATGGTTGGCTCCAGTAACTGTGAACGCGAAAATCTTAATGCAGCAGCTTTGGAAAGCAGAACTCGAGTGGGACGAACCACTTCCTGTTGAATTATTAAAACAGTGGAACAAATTGAAGAAGAACCTTATTGCAGTCGAAGACATCAGGATCCCAAGGTGGATAGAGTCCAAAAAAGATCAACAGTTTGAGCTCCATGGATTTTGTGATGCTTCTGAAGCAGCATATGCAGCCGTTGTATACGCAAGAATAATTCTTCCATCTGGCCTATATGCCTGCACCATCTTAACTGCAAAAACAAAGGTGGCACCAATAAGGAAGAAACTTTCTCTTCCGAAATTGGAACTATGCGGTGCTCATCTGCTTTCAAAATTATTGGCGGAAACAAAGAAAACCTTTGGATTACAAGTAGAAAAAACCTTTGCCTGGACAGATTCTACTATAACACTAGCCTGGATCCAAAAATGTCCATCTACCTGGAAGACGTTTGTTGCGAATCGAGTCTCAGAAATACAAGAGGCAACAAACGTAAACTGCTGGAGACATGTTCGTTCAACCGACAATCCAGCTGATTATGGTTCAAGAGGTTGCTTTCCAGAACAGATGGCAAACAATCATTTATGGTGGAATGGACCTAGTTGGCTGAAATTGGACTCCGAAAAATGGCCTTTAAACCTTCCTGAAACCAGGAAGGTTTTAACCATTGAAGTAGAAGAAATTGACGACTTAACTAAAAGATTCTCTACGTACTCAAAACTAATAAGGGTCGCTGCTTATTGCAGACGATTCATTGCTAACTGCAAAAACAAACTAATGAACCATCCCATGCAGACGGGTAACCTAACAGTAAAGGAATTGAACGATGGCAGTAAGGGAATCATACGATATATACAACAAAAGGTCTATTCCGAAGAACTAGAATCATTACGAGATGGAAAAACTATAAACAAAAAAAGTAAGGTACTATCCTTAAACCCATTTATTAACAACGAGAACATTCTTGTTGTGGGCGGACGACTACAAAACGCGAAACTTTCTAGTACAGAGAAACATCCGATTATCCTACCTCATCAAGAGTGGTTCACTAAACTATTAGTAGAAGACGCCCATGAACGCACACTGCATGGTGGTATTCGACTTACAATAGCAAAACTAAGACAACGCTATTGGATCATTCAAGCAAAAAGATGTGTTCGACAGGTTATAAATAAGTGTATCAGATGCTTTCGGTTTGCTGCACAACCAAATACTCAACAAATGGGACTACTTCCAGCAGCTAGAGTAACACCATCAAGACCCTTTACTCATACAGGCGTTGATTATGCTGGACCAGTTCAAATATTAATCTCAAAAGGAAGAGGAAACCGATCGACAAAGGGGTACATCGCTATATTCGTCTGCTTTGCTACTAAGGCTGTTCATATCGAACTTGTTAGTGACCTTAGTTCAGCGGCATTCATAGCAGCGTTAAAACGATTCACATCAAGAAGAGGAATATGCTCACACTTCTACAGTGACAACGGAACTACATTTGTTGGGGCTAACAAGGAAATCCAGCAACAAATGCGAGAAACAATTAAACGCTGTGAAGAAGATGTCTCCTTAAAGCTTGCTAAAGACGAAATGCAGTGGCACTTTATACCCCCCGCATCACCTCATTTTGGTGGATTGTGGGAATCAGGCGTTAAGTCAACAAAATTCCACTTAAAGAGAATAATCGGTGAAACTGTATTAACATTTGAGGAGCTCTCCACGCTTTTAACACAGGTAGAGGCGTGTCTTAACTCTCGACCACTAACAGCAATCGAGAATGATGTTGAGGATACTACAATTCTAACTCCTGGACACTTTTTGATCGGAAACTCTTTGAATGCAGTACCCGAACCAATAATTGATGAAAAGCGAACATTCCGATCTCGATGGCAGTTAATCCAAAAAATAACTCAGGACTTTTGGAAAGTCTGGTCATCTGAATATCTGTCTCAATTACAACAGCTTCCAAAGTGGAAGCAAAAACAAGAAAATATGAAAATTGGGGACATTGTTCTTATCAAAGAAGACCGACTACCACCAACAACCTGGATGATGGGAAAAATTTCAGACGTTCATCCAGGAAAAGACAACGGGGTTAGAGCTGCAACAGTGTTCAGCAACAAGAAACATTTCAAGCGACCCATAGCAAAGTTATGTAAATTACCAATTGAAAATGATGAAGAAGAAAAGGAAGGGAGACAAGTCAATACATCCACAACTCGCTCACATAAAATTCTTTCTTTGTGCACCTTGTTTGCCTTTCTCAACATAGTTGGCTCCACTCCAGTCCCCCACGATGTCGAGATAATTCCATTTCAAACACACCCGGGAATATACTTCGAAGATGTGGGACAGGCAAATTTGATTTCGAGTTCATGGAAGACAATTGTGTTCTTCAATTTAACAACCTATTGGCAAGAGTTTGAAAACTACAAAAAACTTGTGTCGCAAATGGAGAAAATTTGCTCATCTAGTGACTTAAAAGATTTCAAATCGGTTATGTGTGAGGGAATGCTACACCAGTTTCAACATCAAATTCAACAAATACAGCTAAACAATGAGATCTTATTACATGCAAACGAAGATTCAACACGACGTCAAAAACGATCACCGTTTGACTTCATTGGAACAATTACTAACGAATTATTTGGAATTCTCGACCAAAGATTTGCTAAAGGTTATGAGCAAACAATTGAAGCTGTCAAGGAAAATGAAAGCCACCTATTAAATCTAATGAAGAATCAGACAACCATAGTTGATTCTACTGTCAACATCTTTAAGAAAGAACAAATGGAAAATAAGAAGCAAATACAGCTCCTAAGTTCGATTGTTTCGAAACTTGAAGATGAAACCGGAAAATATGAGGACATGAAGATATTTTCGTCGAATGCTCTAAATGCGATACTTATTATGATAAATTATAAGGCAACTCAGAGCATATTGTTGGATATCTTGCTGTCCACTCACACTGGAAAAATTCATCCACTTATACTTTCGGTACAACAATTTAAGGATGAACTTACGAAAATTCATGAAAATATTCCAAAATCTTTAATGATTCCTGGAGAGCGACATCATGAATCGATCCTGCAACTATACAAAATTCTAAGTGTGAGGGCTAGAGTGACCAATAGCAACATTATAATTGAGATCAGCCTTCCACTGCTGTACAATGAAGAGTTCAAGCTGTACAGAGTATTGCCAGTTCCAACCGAACACAACGGGAATCTCACAAGCATCATTCCATCATCGGAATATTTAATGGTTAATCTACAAGCTAACCATTTCTATCCACTCAACAAAGACGAATTTTCAAAATGCAAAATGAGGCCCTCGGACATCGTATGGTGCACACTTCAACATCTATTATACACAACTGGTGCTGCAGTTAGTGTCTGTGAAATGAACATAATTCAAAACAAACCAATTATGGGTTCATGTAATACAAAGGACATACCAGCAAGGTTATACTGGATTGAAATGCATCAACCGAATTCATGGATTTACAGTACTCCCGACCTGGTTACAGTAAACATGAACTGTGATTTTAACACGGTACCCATAACTTTGCAAGGCAGTGGTATGTTAAAATTGCCAGCAAGATGCATTGTACATGATCAGACCATGACTGTTGTGGGAAAACAAACAATGACAAGCAAACTGAGGTCGTCGTTTTTACCATCATTCAACCTTTCTGAGCAGTTAACATCGTTTAACTTCAAAAGAGAGAAACAGTCGATGCTTCCAACAAACACTTCGATAGATTTTGCAACATTGGAAAATGCAATAAACCTTCAAAAAAATCAGGAATATATATTGAATGAATTCAGTACCCATCGAGTTCACCAATATTCACTGTTTGGAGTCACTGGCTGTCTTACTATAATAGTTATCGTAGCTGTTATCATCTTCATCATCTTTCGAAAAAGAGATCAGCCACTTAAACCACCAACCATCACCACTATTCCAATGCGAAGTCTCAACAAGACGAAGTCTCAACAACGACGTAACACACAAACATCCTTTGAAGACATCGACTTCTGTGTATCTTCATTTTGAGAGGCCCAGCATGTTGTGACAACAAATGCAAACGACCGAATTCTACACTACAAACTAAGTAAACAACAGCAGGTGAATGACCAACAAGTTAATGAACGACACCACCAGTTGGCATGTGCATTGTATTTTATTGCCTGCATTGCATTTCTTTCATTTATGTATATATTGTTTGTTTCTTTTCGTTGCAATATAATCCACGATCCTATTACAATTCTTTTCCCGCAAAACTAAATTATTGATGAATTGCATTTATGTAAATTAGTATAAATACTCATAATAAGTTAAGAATAAAGTCACTTATCATTCACAAGTCAAAAGGTTGTTTTCTATTGTTACCCCGCACCAGTCGTAAGGAGCAATTAGTAAGAACCATCTCAACAGCGAGCAAAACGACATTTAAGTTTTTTCATTGACTTCCTCCCACCAGCGGCAAGGAGTTAATTAACATCTTATTTTGTCAATTATTATGATAATAATGATTTAGTCTGTATTCACCAGCTTATAACAGGACAAATTGATGCTCCTGACTTGCTCTCATGCATAACTTTTAACTATCGGGGAGGCTCATACCAACTGCGCCACTTCGAGTTACTTCACTGTCCTCATCATAGAACTAATTATGGCATAAATGAGCCTCTTACTCATATGATAAAAGTTTTGAACCTAAACTCAAATTTAATAGATTTTCATATTAGCAAAACTACGTTAAGGTCCTTGATTCGAACCAGAGCTTCAATCTTGACTATGTTTTTTTTATGTTTCTTATATCTTTTTAACTGTCATATTTAATAATTAATTTTACATACATATGTAGCTATCTTAGTTCTGTTGTCTTGAGTATGTTTGACCTAATTTTTGCTTACTAACAACTAACACCTCGCTAAATGATGACAGTGATACATTGTAACGAAGCATTTATGGCCTCGTCACATGCTTTGTTTATGCCGTGGCAAATCGTTAGGCAGCATTCTAGGCTGCGCCAAATGCTGAAAGTATGCAATGGTAAATGCCTAGACTAATCATCCGCGCCACCAACCGCCGGCAAGTCACCATACGAACAGATAGCTGAGGCATTCACCCATAATATGGTACTGAGGTATAGCACAGCGAGGTAGGCTGTGCTATAGACGACAACAGCTGTGTACCAAGCAGAATACACACAGCATAGGTAAATGGCAATGGGGAGATATGTAGCTTAATGGTAAAAAACAATGTACATTGCTTATGGGCTGCACACTACATTGCAGCGATGAACGCAGCAGCATGGCAATCTCACCGTGCATTATTTTTTTATATGAAGTGCGCACGGCACACAGAATGAAAACGAGTATAAATAGGGCAGCCAAATGATGGAAAATCGTCAGTCCGCGGGCAGCAGCCGAAGTATACAGCTCGCTCCCAAATAATGATGAAAAGGTGAAAAAGGTAGTTTTACAAATATATCATTTATTAAGTATTGTGCCACAGAGGGCAGAGACTAATACCCGTAGATTCGACCGGCCATAGCTTGAGTTTCTAACCTACCAAGGTCCTGGGACGCTTGTTGTTTGTAACCTACAAAGGCTTTCGGGAGCTTGTTGTTTTTGACCTACCAAGGCTTTCGGTTGCTTGTTGTTTTTAATCTACCAAGGCCTGCGGGCGCTTGTTGTTTATAACCTACCAAGGCTTTCGGGCGCTTGTTGTTTTTAACCTACCAAGGCTTTCGGGCGCTTGTTGTTTGTAACCTACCAAGGTTTTCGGGCGCTTGTTGTTTCTTTCCAACCGAGGCCTTCGGGCGCTTATTGACGCGGCTACCTATAGGGTGTATCGCCACGTGTGCCGTGCCACTGGTGGCCGTATAAATAATCAGACGTAACGCAAACCTGTTTCTCTTCTCTTAGGTGACAAGACTACTAGAGTGACGGCCCGCTACTCAGAGCACACTTAAGTCTCAGAAGTCTAGTATCACCCCTATCGGCAGACGGCGTTTTCCGCTACATATGAAGGCACCAGGAGCTAACATCGGAGCTATATATATATATATACTTTTGTACAAGATATTGTAAATTGTAATAAATATTTTAAAGGAAGTTCTAATAAAGAGAGAGTTTCCGACCATTGTGAATTTTCGCGTACTTATTTCACCTACCCTGGCCAGCCGCGAGTTTTACCCCGGATGGAAACCAAAGTACGTCACAATCTGGCGCCCGAGCAGGGACTAATAAGGTCCACCCCGTGAAACGAAGGAAACTCTATTTAGGACTATTAACCGACCTACCAGAAAAAAAACCAGACATGTCTGACTCCGAAGATTTTGAAGTGTTCGAGAGTATAGGAGCAATTTACTTGCTCAGCAAACCCGAACTCGTCGGTCGCATGCAACAACAAGGACTCGATACGGATGGCACCTTGTCCGTGCTAAGAGCACGTTTCAGCTCCTACATAAAAGGGGCTAGGCGGAGAAAGTCCACCCAGAATCTCTGCGAAGACCGCAACGGAGAGAGAATTCAAGCCGGCTGTTGAAATCGAACTCGAGCCGAAGTCGCCCATATATACAGAAATCTCGTTTGAGGTACCCTCGTGCGCACCGCCGCCCTCCGAAAATATACAGCTTAGACCACGCAATGAATCCAACCCCGACGAAGCCAGCACATCACGTGCAATTGGTGCTGCGTCAACCAGGCCCAATCTCCGACCGACCGGCCGATTCATCCTCAGTTATGAAGCAGAGCTGATGACCAATGTGCGGAAATGGGGGTTGAGGTTCGATTCTTCGGGGAATGCTATGGAATTCATGGACCGTCTCGAGGAGTTGACGGCATGTTACGACGTCCGCCCCGATGACATCGTTAAGGCCGTCCCTGAGATATTACGGTGTACGGCATTAGAATGGTTCCGTATCAACCGGTAAAATTAAATTGGAGAGAACAAAAACAATTGGAGAGCAGTATAGAAATCCAAGGTGTTCCAAATGTCAACAAGGAGAACGTGTCGGAGCAAGTACACACAATATTCAAAGAGATTTTAAACATCAACATACCACCAAATGAAATTGTAAGCTGTTATGTAAGACAAGCACGGGAAAATAAATATGATTCCAACTCATCTGCCTGTAACAACAACAACAACAACAACAACAGTGTCGCGAAAAAGAACATCATTCGCATTAAATTCTCATCTGTAGAGGTAAAGAAGAAAGTTTTATTGAGCAAGAGATCTGCTGTTAAGCATAAGAGGCTGGTATCATCCATCAATAGTAATATGTGTAGCAATATATATATAAATGATTGTTTAACTAGTTACAATAGAGCTTTATTTCTGGAAGCAAAAAAAGTCAAAACAGAAAAGAAATTTAAATATTTATGGGTCCAGAATTCACAAATTTTATTGCGTAAAATAGAAAAAGGTAAAATCATTGCTATAAGGTCTCGGGATGATTTGAAAGCGTTGTGTAACGAATAATTTCATATCGTCTTCAAACAAAAAGAAAAAAAATCTTAAATGTTTAGCTTAAGCAACATCCATGATCACTACAGCAATGACCCTTGTAACTTTACCTTAAACAGTATCAATAATTTTAATTTGAGCTATAGAAATGAAAAATCTTTTATAGTTGTTCATCAAAACATTAGAAGTATGAGAAAGAACTTTGACATATTGCTAAGCAATCTGGAAGCCTTTGCTTACTTGCCAGATATCATTTTTCTATCAGAAATTTGGATATTTGAGTGTGAGAAGGATGATTTCTCTATTACAGGATATAATTTTTTTGCCAATACAAATGAAAACTATTCTGCGGGCGGTGTAGGAGTTTTTGTGCGTGACGTGTTCGCTCATGAGATTTCATATTTGAGGCTTAGTAGTGCTGATGTTTTAAAAGTATCATGTAAGGTTAACAATGAATTTTTTCACTTTATATGTTTTTATAGACTTCACTTTGTTGAACCAGGTGTTTTTTTGGAGGAATTTTCATGTTTGTTAAAGGATGAAAAAGGTTCAAACTTAATTCTTGTCGGCGATTTTAATATCGATATTCTGGAATCTTATTTTGTTTCTGAATCCTTTTTAAATTTGACGGCTGAGAATGGTATGTTAAGTTTCATAAATGAACCTACTAGACCGGATTCTGGTTCATGTTTGGACCATGTTTTTTCTAGATTTGCGAAGTTACCAGTTGAGAGGTGTGTTGGACTTAATTTTGATTTAGGTATTACCGATCATTGTATGTCTGGAATTGTCTTAGTTGACGTGAAAGATACTGTTCCAAAAAGAGTTGAGAATGCTCTAGTTAAAAAAATTGATTTTGAAGAGCTAAATAGTAAACTTTTATTTGAAGATTGGTCTGCTGTGTATGCCCATGAAAATGTTAATGATGCATACAATTGTTTTTTGAATATTCTGCAGAGGTATTTGCAAGCTTGTACACAGTTTTATGTTAAAAAGAAATCGGATCAAAAATTGAAGCCGTGGATCTCTCCGTACGTTCTCAAGCTAATCAAACTAAAAAATAGTTTGTGTAATAGGTGTCATAAGCATCCGACAAATAGAAGTCTAAAAAATCGTTATACAACTTTGAATAAGAAAGTTAAACTTGAAATAAAAAAATGCCGTGAAGCTTATTTTCAGAACAAATTTCGAAGCGCTCAAGGCAGTTCTAGAAAAGAGTGGGAAGTAATAAATTCAATCACCAATAGAAAATCTAAAGCTAAGATAAATTCTCTTATTGTACTAGATAGTGATAATAATGATGTTACGGATCCTTATTTAGTAGCCAATATTTTTAATAATTATTTTTCTTCTGTTGGTGTTGATTCCCTAACTAATAATAATTTATGTATGGGCTGTCCACGCTTTGATTTAGCTGAAGACAGAATTATTCCCAGAAGCTTTTTTTTTGAACCCATCACTGGATCAGAAATTTTGAAAATGATTTATAGTCTAGATAATTCTTACTCTTGTGGCTGCGATGGAGTTTCAAATATCACATTAAAAAAAATTGCTTTAAATCTTGTTGATATGTTAATTTATCTTTTCAATTTGAGTGTTTATGAAGGAGTTTTTCCAGACAAATTAAAATGCGCCTACGTTATACCTCTTTTCAAAAAGGGAAGTAAAAAAGATAAGAACAACTACAGGCCGATTTCTTTGCTTTCTTCTATATCAAAAACTTTTGAAAAAACTATAAAAATCAGAGTACTTAATTACCTCAAAAAAATGCAATTTTTCAACAACGCCCAGTTTGGTTTTAGGGAGGGTATTTCAACTGAAGATGCTCTTTTGGCTTTCAGTTATTGTATTTACAAGGGGTTAGACGATAAGAAATTCTGTGCAGGACTCTTCGTCGATTTTACAAAAGCTTTCGATATGGTAGACCACGACATTCTCGTTGATAAATTATATCATGCTGGAATTCGTGGCTTCATGTTATGCTGGTTTAGTTCTTACCTCAAGAATAGATCGCAAAAAGTCAAAATAAACGAGCATCTAAGTGATTCTGTGCTCATAAATAGAGGAGTACCCCAAGGATCAGTCCTCGGCCCTATTTTTTTCCTTATCTTTGTCAATTCTCTGTTCTCCCAAAAGTTCAGAGGAAATCTGACAGCTTTTGCGGATGACCTTGGGATTGCTTATAACTCTTCTAGCGCCCTAGATTTGCTAGCTGATATTAACCACGATATTCGTTTATTGAGTGTCTGGTTAATAACGCACAAGTTAGTTATCAGTAACAAAACGAAATTAATGTTTTTTAATTTGCGTAAGATGGAGGCTCCTGATATAGACTTTTGTTTCCACTCTTGTGGTTGCAAAAAATTTGTTTTTGATTGTAACTGTAATTGTGACAGGCACAACTATACCTATAGTTTCAATGATAACTTATGTTGTAGTTCAGATTGTTTTGCAATTGAAGTTGTAAATAAGTTTAAATACTTGGGAGTAATCCTTGACCGAAATTTGAATTGGTTAGAACATATTTCATACCTGAAACAACATTTTCGTGTTTCTCTTCGCCACCTATTTCATTTAAAAAAGTATTTGAGTAATAAAACCTTAAGGTCGGTATATTATGCAACTTTCCATTCTAAACTACAGTATGGAATTTCTTGTTGGGGCGGCACTTTTACGTCTTACTTACAAAATTTGCTTTTATTACAAAAAAAAGCTATTCGTTTACTTGCTGGTGTAAATCGTATGAATCCATCTATGTCTCTTTTTAGAAACTTGAAAATTCTTCCAGTGAAGCATCTCTTTTACTATAAGGTTTTAAAAATTTTCTTTATTAAAAGTGGATATTTCCGAAGTCCTATCACTGACACGCGTAACTTACGAAGTAACTCAGCATACTTAGTCAATATACCCTCATTTCGTACAACCCATTTTCGAAACTCTTCCACTGTTGTCGCTTGCAAATTATATAATACACTGCCTTTAAATATAAGGCTCCTAAGAAACGCATCTCCTTTTCTAAAGCAAGTTAAGCTCTGGCTTCTAAATTTCAACCACGATGAAATTGTAAATGCCCTCTTATACCTTTCATAAATGAAAATAATTTAAATCATTGTTTTTTCGGATTAATGCTTATTATGAAATTCATTAAAAAATTAATTCTGCTTACAGATAAAATTAAAAAAAATAAAAAAAAAAAACTGTTCACCCCACAGTAATACTTAAGACTTATTATAATTTTAAACAAAAACATATTTGATTGTTTTTTTAACTAAGTTATACATTCTTTGATGTGATATTCATACTAATTTCCTTTTAAATTAATTATATCACTACTTATTCACTGTACATTTATTTTGGATTAAGTTCATATTTTTGTATAAATTTGAATAAAGAATTACCTACCTAATGTATAAAGACATGGACGCAGTTCCGCACAGCTTTCTTGGACCATTTCCTGCCGGCGAGATACCTGTGTAAGCTAGAGGAGGAAATACTACGCAAGAAACAAGGGCCCCGCGAGAAGGCCAAAGACTACATACAGGCGACTCAGTATTTGATCTACCGGCATCCTCGGATGAATATAGAGGATAGCATCGACCGTATTTATGATAGTCTGCGGCCTGAGTACCATTTGTACATAAAGCGTCGCGACTTCGAGACGTTGGGTGAATTAATGAAACTAGCGGAGGAATACGAATATATAAGAGGAGAAGACCGAACTTCCTGCCTAGCACCGCCCCGTACCGCTCCTGCACCTTACCGTTTCCCTTTTTCACACCGACCAGTAACCGACCGCCTAGCAGTGTTGCCCCCACCCCGGCCGAATTTCAATCGCACTGACCAGACGCAGCGCCCACCACAAGTAGGCCAATACGACAGAAGCACCCATTGTTGGAACTGCAAGCAGCGGGGACACAACAAGAGTAATTGTCGAAGGCCCTTCTGGCTATTTTGCTCATATTGTGGAGAAGAAGGACGGTTGACGAGAGAATGTAACTGTCATCTGCACAGAGCTGCTGTCACGGACACTCAACATCGCAACAGTGATCCGTTACCATGCAACCCCAGCGACTTATCTATTCGTCGTAGTCATCCCAAGGACTTGACAAAACGGCGCGCCAGGCAAACAGAGTTAAATCCTCCACAATATCCAGAATACCGAAGATCAGAAAACAGATTTTACCGCAAATTCCCCGTTCATCCGTTTTGCAGTCAATGAGGAGACTGGAAGTTATGTGAACCATTGTTGGAAAGAAAAAAAGTCATATGCAAGGATCACGACACCACGACAGATGGACACCTAGGTAAAGTAAAGGGAAAATTCATCCGTGAGAGAAGTACCGTTCGCGCCCATGTAAGAGATCAGAGAGGATTCCTGTCGACGGACGATGAAAGAACAAATCCAGAAGATCAACTAAATTTCATTCAGTCTGCATTAGTCAACCGCCGAGATCACACGACGATGAAGTATTCAGAGGAAGAGTTGGACGCCGCACAGCCCTGGAAACGCAACCATACTGCGCCACTGAAGGTAGCGACCGGCAAAAGGACTACCTTATTTTTGCCTGACCTACCAGCCACCACTACCAAGCGACGTATAGCACATACGCCAAAACCAGATGGCTCTACAGCTTACACTACTGCCAGGAAATCCAGCAAGCCTGCAACAACCAGCCGCCACATCAACCAAACCAGCACGCCGGCAACCACCACGAAGAAAGTAAACCGAAAAGGGCCGCCAACCAACCCAAAACACCAGGGTATGCCGTTACTGGAGCAGAAGTGTGCCGTGTCGAATAAAGCCGTCCCCGTGCATAACCAAGTCCCTACCGGCATCACCCAGAGACCCGTCAGTGGCCCCAGTGTGGAACGAGGCCCTACATCCACCATCACCAGCGGGGAAGTGCAAACCAGGCCCACACTCGATAACATGCCGCCACAGCAAGGTGAACTGGACATCATCGCTAATCCCCAAAGAACACAACCACCGGACAACCGCGCCAGAGTTACTAGCGGCGCTCCAGACAGGAAATCAACATTGGCCAGCCAGGCAAACACTAAGCCGCAGCAAGGCAAACAAACACCGCGCGCCAAGGGGGAGGACCCATTCGCGGGGATAGACATCAAAAGTCACCACCTATACCACCCTAACCGACGCCGCCAACGATTTTTCTTCAAGAGGAGGGTCGGCATCATCGACTGCCGCATTGTAAAACGAGGGGTGGCCATCCTTCATCTCAAAGAGACTGGCCAATCGAAGGAAGTCATCTTTAACCCCTAAGAAATGGAAACCAAACATTACATTTTTCGCTAATTTTTATTTTTTTTTACCAAGGAGGTTTTTTTTGTTTTGTTAATTTGTTTTTTAAGAAAAAGGAAGAATTTTTACATTTACGTAACAAGGAGGATTTTTTTTTTTTGTTAATTTGTTACTATGAAAAAAAAGAAAAAAAAATAATAAAACAAAAATAGGCAAAAAGAAGCGTTTGTTGTCGTTAATTAACCAGGACTTAACAAAAGGGAGAAGCAGAGAATATCATGAAACCTATTTAAAGACGTGAAGGTTCACGTCTCCGAACAGGAGGGAGTATGTAACGAAGCATTTATGGCCTCGTCACATGCTTTGTTTATGCGGTGGCAAATCGTTAGGCAGCATTCTAGGCTGCGCCAAATGGTGAAAGTATGCAATGTTAAATGCCTAAACTAATCATCCGCGCCACCAACCGCCGGCAAGTCACCATACGAACAGATAGCTGAGGCATTCACCCATAATATGGTACTGAGGTAGACCACAGCGAGGTAGGCTGTGCTATAGACGACAACAGCTGTGTACCAAGCAGAATATACACAGCATAGGTAAATGGCAATGGGGAGATATGTAGCTTAATGGTGAACAACAATGTACATTGCTTATGGGCTGCACACTACATTGCAGCGATGAACGCAGCAGCATGGCAATCTCACCGTGCATTATTTTTTTATATGAAGTGCGCACGGCACACAGAATGAAAACGAGTATAAATAGGGCAGCCAAATGATGGAAAATCGTCACGTAAAGAAGCTCTTCGAGTTCTACAATCGATGGGGAATCAAAATAAATTCAGCGAAATCCGAGCTAATTTGCATAAGAAGACCAACACAAGGACGGAGACGTTCGAGATCAGCCACAAACTGCCACAACATCTGCGTAAACCTTCCCGACGGTACACAACTCAGGCCGAAAAAGCAGGTCAAGTATCTAGGAGTCCATTTCAACGAATTGATGCGTTTCAACCCGCACGCCACTGCAGTCGTCAAAAAAGCTAACTTTGCTTTTCATCGCGTCCATCCGCTGATGCGCAAAAGAAATGGACTCAGCCAAAATACAAAACTGTTGCTGTACAAGCAGCTAATACGACCTGTAATCACCTACTGCTTTCCCGTCTGGTTCACAATATCCAAGACGAAAATGCAAAAACTGGCTGTATTCGAGAGGAAGGTTCTGCGCATATGCACAGGGCTTGGCTACGATCCGATGCGCAGGAAAAACGTCAGCAACAGAAAGCTCTATGAAGAAGCAAGGGTCATCCCCATAGACAAATACTTGGTGCAATCTGGAAGACGCATACTGGAAAACCTGGCCAACCATCCGAACCCCTTAGTAAGAAGGATAACAGAAGAAGATCGACACCCGGACCCGAGATACATCGATGCGATGACACTGATGGAAGACGACACATTCATCAACGATGAGGCAATGGCTTTCTACGCTGAGGCAGCGTCAACCCACCACCGTGGCTAGCTGCCCCATCACCACATCACCCGCCCCGCCCAATCCAACTCCTACACCACCATCCTCCACCACCACCACCTCCACCACAACTAACCCCAAGGACAACAGGAACTGAACACTTCTACAGTTATATAAATCTAACAAATTATTACATTTTTTAATAACCATTAACTTAAGCTTTACCCTTAATCTAAATAACCGACAATGTATATCGTTAGGCCCCTTATGTGCCAACACAGCAAAATTAATCATATTATTAAGAAACGTATTATATTTAAGTATCAATTGTATATATCCTTTTGTTCAATAAAAATCGTTAATCGTTAAAAATCGTTGGAAAATCGTCAGTCCGCCGGCAGCAGCCGAAGTATACAGCTCGCTCCCAAATAATGATGAAATGGTAAAAAGGTAATTTTACAAATATATCATTTATTAAGTATTGTGCCACAGGGGGCAGAGACTAGTACCCGTAGATCTGACCAGCCATAGCTTGAGTTTCTAACCTACCAAGGTCCTCGGGCGCTTGTTGTTTGTAACCTACCAAGGCTTTCGGGCGCTTGTTGTTTTTGACCTACCAAGGCTTTCGGGCGCTTGTTGTTTTTAACCTACCAAGGCCTGCGGGCGCTTGTTGTTTATAGCCTACCAAGGCTTTCGGGCGGTTGTTGTTTTTAACCTACCAAGGCTTTCGGGCGCTTGTTGTTTTTGACCTACCAAGGCCTTCAGGCGCTTGTTGTTCATAACCTACCAAGGCTTTCGGGCGCTTGTTGTTTTTAACCTACCAAGGTCCTCGGTCGCTTGTTGTTTGTAACCTACCAAGGCTTTCGGGTGCTTGTTGTTTCTTTCCAACCGAGGCCTTCGGGCGCTTATTGACGCGGCTACCTATAGGGTGTATCGCCACGTGTGCCGTGCCACTGGTGGCCGTATAAATAATCAGACGTAACGCAAACCTGTTTCTCTTCTCTTAGGTGACAAGACTACTAGAGTGACGGCCCGCTACTCAGAGCACACTTAAGTCTCAGAAGTCTAGTATCACCCCTATCGGCAGACGGCGTTTTCCGCTACATATGAAGGCACCAGGAGCTAACATCGGAGCTATATATATATATACTTTTGTACAAGATATTGTAAATTGTAATAAATATTTTAAAGGAAGTTCTAATAAAGAGAGAGTTTCCGACCATTGTGAATTTTCGCGTACTTATTTCACCTACCCTGGCCAGCCGCGAGTTTTACCCCGGCTGGAAACCAAAGTACGTCACAACATATTTCTGAGTACTTAAGGGTGAAAGCTCTTGAAGAAAAGATACATTGTTTCACAAGCTTGAAATAAGCTGTTCTGATAGTGATAAAAAAAAATATACTCTATTATTATGTAATTACTTTGTAACTGTTTGTCTCTGCATTCATTTATTTATCTATTCCTTTTAATCTTTTTATCTTTTGTTATTTATTTACTATTTATTTGCTCATGATGATGTTGATTATGTACTTATCATATGTACCAATATTTGTTAGTTTAAATCTTATATGTTCATCTTTCGCAAAAACCGTAAAGTCATGTAGTAATTGAGATTAAGTACTTTTTCGACCCCCTTTTCTCCTCTCATATATCACAAACACAAATTTTCAAAGGTTTTTCTTGTAGCTTTTCCTTTATTCTTTTCTAATTAATCTGTCATAATTGTAATAAATATAATATTTCTTTTCAGTAGTAAGGTAGAGTTATACCATATCTCTGTGTAAATTGTGCAATACTAGTTAGGTACAAATGTTAATATATTGAGCTACAACAATTAAGTATTGTGCCACAGGGGGCAGAGACTAGTACCCGTAGATCTGACCAGCCATAGCTTGAGTTTTTAACCTACCAAGGTCCTCGGGCGCTTGTTGTTTGTAACCTACCAAGGCTTTCGGGCGCTTGTTGTTTTTGACCTACCAAGGCTTTCGGGCGCTTGTTGTTTTTAACCTACCAAGGCCTGCGGGCGCTTGTTGTTTATAGCCTACCAAGGCTTTCGGGCGGTTGTTGTTTTTAACCTACCAAGGCTTTCGGGCGCTTGTTGTTTTTGACCTACCAAGGCCTTCAGGCGCTTGTTGTTCATAACCTACCAAGGCTTTCGGGCGCTTGTTGTTTTTAACCTACCAAGGTCCTCGGTCGCTTGTTGTTTGTAACCTACCAAGGCTTTCGGGTGCTTGTTGTTTCTTTCCAACCGAGGCCTTCGGGCGCTTATTGACGCGGCTACCTATAGGGTGTATCGCCACGTGTGCCGTGCCACTGGTGGCCGTATAAATAATCAGACGTAACGCAAACCTGTTTCTCTTCTCTTAGGTGACAAGACTACTAGAGTGACGGCCCGCTACTCAGAGCACACTTAAGTCTCAGAAGTCTAGTATCACCCCTATCGGCAGACGGCGTTTTCCGCTACATATGAAGGCACCAGGAGCTAACATCGGAGCTATATATATATATACTTTTGTACAAGATATTGTAAATTGTAATAAATATTTTAAAGGAAGTTCTAATAAAGAGAGAGTTTCCGACCATTGTGAATTTTCGCGTACTTATTTCACCTACCCTGGCCAGCCGCGAGTTTTACCCCGGCTGGAAACCAAAGTACGTCACAACATATTTCTGAGTACTTAAGGGTGAAAGCTCTTGAAGAAAAGATACATTGTTTCACAAGCTTGAAATAAGCTGTTCTGATAGTGATAAAAAAAAAATATACTCTATTATTATGTAATTACTTTGTAACTGTTTGTCTCTACATTCATTTATTTATCTATTCCTTTTAATCTTTTTATCTTTTGTTATTTATTTACTATTTATTTGCTTATGATGATGTTGATTATGTACTTATCATATGTACCAATATTTGTTAGTTTAAATCTTATATGTTCATCTTTCGCAAAAACCGTAAAGTCATGTAGTAATTGAGATTAAGTACTTTTTCGACCCCCTTTTCTCCTCTCATATATCACAATCACAAATTTTCAAAGGTTTTTCTTGTAGCTTTTCCTTTATTCTTTTCTAATTAATCTGTCATAATTGTAATAAATATAATATTTCTTTTCAGTAGTAAGGTAGAGTTATACCATATCTCTGTGTAAATTGTGCAATACTAGTTAGGTACAAATGTTAATATATTGAGCTACAACAAAAAAACAATACAGTACAATACAAATCATTTTTTAGTTAATTAAAAAAGTTATATTTGCGTTAGCAAAATAGCTTGCAGATTTTGGAAATTTTTGTTCACATTCCCATTTTATAAAAACCTACAAAAATCTGCGCATTAGACAATGGCCAATTGAAAGAACAGATTCACTGACAGCACTTTCCAGATACAAAAGGTGTACAATCACGAAATAACTTGACCGTCAACCTGGGATCTCTATAAATTCCCTGTTTAGCAAAGGGAAAGAAAGATCTTGGTTGATGAGCTGACCGGTTGTCAGCGGTTGCGAATTACGACAAAGAAAATGATACTACGAGTCGACAAAAGAAAAACGCAATGATTTGCCCGTGAGGGTTGGTACAATACAATACAATAGAATGTTTATTCGATTTCTCTTCTATTTGTACAGAAAATTCACGTGACTATAAATTAATATTTAGAGCGAATTCAAAATTCAGAAAATATGGCGATTGGTAAATTTGAGGGCCAATTGGAATATAAAAACAAAGTTTGACAATTTACAAATTTGAACTAAAACATAGATATGTACGATGTTTAGTGAAAAGATGTTAAGCTTCAACATTCCGCCTCCTTTGAAAATACTACCTTTCAAGACGGTATCGCCGCTGGTTTGCGAATGGGCCATTTAAATTCGCCTCGTGATGTCTTCACATCGGCAACTCTGACTCTTCCATCCGGGCCTTCTTTTGTGACTCTTCCTAATAGCCACTTTTGAGGGGGGAGGTTATCTTCGTGAATTATGACGAGGCTACCAAGTACGATATTTGGGCGTGACGTTACCCACTTTGTACGACCTTGGAGTTCTTGGACGTACTCTGATGACCACTGCTTCCAAAATTGAGTTTTTACTGCATTTATTCGCCGCCATCTTTGCAGATAGTTGATGTCGGATAAGTCTGAAGCTGGCTCGGAAATTGCTTTTAGCGATGACCCAATGAGTAGATGTGCTAGTGTTAGGGCTTCCATGTCATTGGGATCCGTTGACATCGGAGTAATTGGTCTGGAATTAATTATGGCTTCGATTTCCACCAGTGCAGTTGACAATTCTTGGAATGACAGCTTGGCATTTCCTAGGCTGCAATATAGGTGGCCTTTTGCAACCTTTACTGCTGCCTCCTAAAGTCCGCCGAAATAGAGTGCCCTGGGGGGTATAAAATGAAAATTTATGAATGCGTTAGAATAAAAATTAATGATATTTTGTTGGTTAGACTTGTGGAACAACAGATTTAGATTAGATTAAGTGATTTTTATTCAATATTTTATAAAAACAATTAATAATATACAATATCAGATATAGCATGGCATTGCCGTCTGCCAGATTGACAAATAATTATATAAGTTTGGTTACATTTACCCGATTCAAAATTGCAAGTATTAAAGCAAATATAAGTTTAAATTGATCACATAATGAGTAATACAACAACAAAAAAAAAAAAAAAAAAAAGGATGATAACACCTGAGTGTCTTAAAAAATTTCATTAATTAGCCTTTCACGGTAAGCCAGCGCCACCTTGCAGTAATTGAAGAGCTTTGGGACTTCCATTTCATTTAAGAATGATAACATCTCATCTTCGTTTAAGACATTGCAGCCAAAATAAAATCTTCTTGTTTCTTTCAACACTGGACATCTTCCAAGAAAGTGGAACACATCTTCTCTTTCTCTCCGATTACACAAATTACATAATACCGGAAGGTCATCTCTATGGGGAACAAAGTTGAGCCTTAGAAGTTCTCCACGTAGTCTTACCATCATTGATATTTGATCCACACTGTACTCATCTCGAAAATAGTTTTTAGGGCCCAGGTTGTGACATTATCTATTGTAAATCGATCTATGCACTGAACTAGTAGCTTCTTCTATATATCTTTCGCGATATTTTACATCCACAGTCTCAGCTAGTTTGTAGAGAGAGCTTTTCCATTCACTGATGTTTTCTTAGTTCAGATTTAGTTGAATACCACACCACTGCGCCAGCTCCAACCACTCCGCATACCAGCTAGTTCTTCGATCAATGACTTGTAGCGCTGCCTTTCTTGGTAATCTTTCGCTAGACATGTTCAAAACCTTGATTATATAGTCTATGTGCAGCTTAAGTGTGTGAATGAAGAGCGGGGAGAGTCCTGTTTCCAACATCACAATGTAGTTGGGGGTATTCGAAGGAAGACGAAATATTCTTTTCACATAAAACCTCAAAAGTGCTTCGACAGTTTCATATTTCTTGTATCCCCATACTTGAGATCCGTAAAGCATGATCGACTCCGAAACTGCTTCAAAAACACGATACTTACTACTGGAACAACATATCACGCAATTCTTTTAGTTTTGACTGTGCCCCAACAAAATTTGTGGCATTGTCACAATAAATATTTCTAGGGAGACCTCTACGACCTATCATCCTTTTTAAAGCTCCTATAAATGTATCTGTTGAAAGATCAGATCAGCAGGTTCCAAATGAACTGCTTTCGACGAGAAGCAGACAAAAACTGCCACATACGTTTTATAGGGCATCTTGCATCGATTTCTATAATAAGTGTATATCGGACCGCAAAAGTCGACCCCTCAACAGATAAATGGACGCGATGGCGTTAGTCTTTCAACAGGTAAGTTTCCCATAACCTGCTCATATAGCTTGGGCCGATATCTTGCGCAGTGAGGACACTTTCGCACGACTCTTCGCGCTACTTCCCGAACATTTATCATCCAAAATCTTTGTCTCGTCAATGCGACTAGAGCCTTTGGTCCAGCGTGGTAGTTAGAATGATGAAGGTGTTCGACAAGAGTGTTGCTAAAATTGCAATCCTTTGGTAGCAACAATGGATGTTTACTTCCTTCTGGTATATTTGCGTGTTTCAAGCGGCCTCCAACTCTCAACAGAAGAAGACCATTTTTGTCTTCTATGAAGGGGCTAAGCGATTTTATGAATCCTTTAAGCGATGTTCTACTTTTAATTGCGACTATTTCTTTGGGAAAGTATTTCATTTGAGTGACATTTACTATGATTTGTAGGGAATGTTTCAGGTCTTCAGATGTAACCTGTAAGGTATTCACCTCGAAATGGGAATTTGCGTAATCGTAAGCTAAGGTATCTCAACACGTACGCAAAGATTCGAATCTCTTCGAGTTCCCAGAATTTTTCCAAATATTTATCCAAACAATTATCTTTTGAATTAACTAAACAAGATTTATTGCTTTTTGTCGATTTCGATTTGTATCTGCCAGATACGATCCAACCTAACGCAATTTTTTGCTAAAGTGGTAGTCCTTCTCTTAGTTTGACTTGGCCTATTTCAAGCAAATCAAAGAATGCTTCAGCTCCTACCAACATATCTATCTGAAATGGTTTATTAAAGCTTTCATCTGCAAGCTCCAAATTCGCAGGTAGATTCCAGTCACTGATGTTGAGTGTTGACTCCGGTTGATACCCTGTGATGGAGGGTGTGATCAAAATCTCCAAAGAAACTTCGAAATTGTTGTATCTTGAGCGGATTGTTGATTGCGTAACATATTTTGTTTGTGTTTCTGTAGCTCCTATTCCAACTATGTCAACGGTTCTTCTGTGTTTCTTAAGGCCGAGTGCTTTAACGAACTTCTCATTAACAAAAATTAGCTTGGGAACCAGAATCAAGCAAAATCCTACCCAACAGGAAGCCCTTTGATGAATCTTTTACGAGAAATAAAGCTGTTGCTAATATTACTTGTGGAAGAACCCATTCCTTCTCCAAGGCGGAGTGGGCAGCTGCTGAACTATTCGGGGCAGTTGTACCAAGCGAAACTTCAAAACAATGATCCCTATCTGTAGCTTGGGGTCTGTGCAAAAGACTATGGTGTGGTTGCTTACAATTCTTGCACCTATATGCCGAAGGACATTTCGAAACACTGTGACACTTTCCTAAGCAATTCAAACAAAGCCCTAATTTTTTCACCTTAAAAAAACGATCCATTACAGACAGTTCAACAAAACTCTTGGAATTTGCCACTGAATGGTTATTTTCTTTGCAAAAGACACAAAAATGTTGGTTAGCAGCGAGTGAAGTTTGAATACGATAGTTGGCAACCGTAGGCTTTGGCTTAGTGGATGGTTTAAAATTGAAATCCGAACGCAACTGTTTGCTTTCTCTAGCTTCTAGATATTGACACCGCTTATTGAGAATGGCTGCGTATCCTTTCCAGTCTGGTAACTTGCTGTACTCCATTTGTTCCTAGTATTTGGACAATGTTTCTGAATCAACCTTCGACATGGCAATATGGATTATTATTGCATTGTAAATATTTTCGTATGATCCTATCGACATCAAAGAATTAAACAAGTGCACAAGTGGTAACACTGGTTCTTGTGTGTTTAGTTTGTGTTCTAATCGGGTCTTATTTATTTTCATTTATCTTGTGAAGTTTAATAATTTTAAATATAAACCGCAAGTTGAATAAGTGTTTAAAGCTCGAATCTTTGTTTAAAGTGTTATGTATTTTGTTTTGTAAATTAACCGAATATCTGTGTATTTACAAGTTTTCTTGCTTAGCTTAATTGTGTAGTGATTGGTAAGAAAAAGTTTTTTTTCCCCCCGTTCCTATTGATTGAGTGAAGTTTGAGTTGTTTTCTCCTAAATATTTGTCTCTCCCTTCAACTACTTTGAATTCCTCATCTATCCTTTCTCCTCAAACTATAATTTCCTTTCATAACTACATTTCAAATATATAACTTTGCAAGTTCTTTCTTATTGTCTGCTTGGTGCAGTTGGTAAAAGCGTTAACTTTTTGTCTTAAGGCCGAAAGGCATTAGTAGTAAGATATTGTGTAATGTTCTGTAATTACTTTTAATGAAAACACGCGATGAACATGTACAGCCGTATTCATAATAAAAAGATAATACACTGATGATCGGCTGACTAGATACACACTGACTATCTTTTTAATCAGCTTCCTATTCATAATGCTTTTTCCCCTCCGAAATAGTTGGCACATACCTGTGTCAGAAAAAGTACCAAAAATTGTAAATCTATTCCATTTTTTTGACACAGCACAACTCAGCTGCTTGAAAAATAAAAATAAAAAAACTGTTTTGATTCTGTTTGTTGATACCTAAAGCGAAAAATAAATATTTTAAATTATGATGGAAACTAAATCTAGAAAAAAACGCTCAGAGAATTGGGACTCGTCCGAAAAGGTAATTAGTTTTAACAATTCACAACACATTCAAAAACATCTAACCCTGCAAATTCACAGATACTATTAAGACAACTTGTCGAGGATAAAATCGGTATTGTGGAAAACAAAAACGTTGACACAAATACTTCCCGAGCAAAAAGGGATGCTTGGAAGGATATAACAGATACGTATGTATTTAACATATTTTATAATTCAATGAATTCATTCAAAATATAACATTGATCAATTGAATTTTCAGTTTTAACAGAATGTCTACAACTGCCAGGGACACTGCACAACTCCAAACACAGTGGCGCTCAGTCAAAATGAAGGCTTCAATATATAAGAAGAGCATCAAAGCAACAGGTGGAGGATCACCACCTAAATCTCCAGATGCTGATGATACTCGCCTTATGGGATTAATACCTCATGAATTTGAGGTCGATTTCAATATTTACGACGATGACAACTCGTTGGTCTGTTTGATGAAAAATATTCAATACTAAACATTAACAACCCCTTCTTTACAGACTGGAAAAGAAAATGTGCCAACAGAAATCAGTTCGAGAAATATTTATCCAGTCCCAGTGAGTCCTACGACAAAGAGAAAGAGTGAAGACCCACTTGTAAGTGAAATTTCTTTTAACTCAAACCAGAAAATATATATAGGTATTGGTATTTGTGTTTGTTTGAAAAAAATCTCAAAATGCATTTGTTTTCCTTCCGTTTATTATATTATTCTAATAACCAATTGTCTCCCTAGGTTGAATTGAATATCAGTGACACTTACTCCGTCGAGTATTTAGATACGGAGCAAAACACAGAACATGTTACGCCTCCTCTTTTGATGTCCTGGGATTCGTCGTCAAACAGAAAGAAAAAACAAAAGGTACTTAATTGACTATTGCGTTTTGTGATTTTGTGGTAAAGGAATGAAGTTTGTTTTTCATTTTCCAGGTCAACAGCGATGACAACGAATACAAGCAAAAGTTGTTTGAGTAGGTTGAGTAGGTACAACATTAAAAGCAGGGAAATTGAGAGGGCACAGAAGCAAAGAGAACATGAATTCAGCATGGAAAATAAGAGGTTGGAGGTTGGTGCAAAAAAAGAGCACGAAGAAAGGTTGAAAACCATTGCAGTGCAAAGGAGTCACATGACGAAGGTGTTAGAGATGGATGTTGTGTATGAAACAGTCTTTTACTCACTGTACATTGTACAACCACTATGTATATAAATAAGTTCCCCACGTACTGTCAAGTTATGTTATACATACCATATTGTACTGTACATTGTAGAACCACTAGGTATATAAATAAGTCTCCACGTAATGTCAAGTTATGTTATACATACGATATTCTAGTTCAGTCGTGTACATTATCTTATGGAATAAAGAACATATAATTGAAATAACAATTGGCGACGAGGATGGTGCCATAAAAGATAAAAAAAAAAAAAAAAAAAAAAAAAAAAAAAAAAAAAAAACAAGTGGTTAAATTGTGTGAAATCATCAGGGAAAACTAAAATATTAAATTACAAGAGTTACATGACGGAAGGTGACGATACTACCAAATTTAAAGAAGAGTCAGAGCACATGTTTTCTAATCCAACAAGCATGGGGCTGATTGGAAATTTAGAGGTTTTTATACCTGGCGACGACTTCACAGTTTACGAAAAACGTTTTGCTCAAATACTTAAAATAAATAAAATCGACGAAAGTAATAAAGTTCCCTTATTTTTGACATTGGCTGGAGGAGAGGTCTGTAAAACTCTTAAAAATTTACTGTATCCAGATGAACTAGATAGTAAATCGCTGGAAGAAATTTTGTCACCACTACGCAGTCATTATGCACCAAAGACCCATAAACGTTCTGAGAGAGTAAAATTTTACATGGCTAATCAACAATTTGGTGAATCAATATCTGATTATGTCGTAAGACTTAAGGAATTATCACTTAATTGTCAATTTGACAAATATCTTGATGAAGCGCTATCTGACAAGTTAATTACCGGTGTGCAGGACGGGAGCCTGAAACAAAAAATGTTATTGGAGCCTGACACAAACAAATTCGCTGACTACTGTCTCTTGGCCACCAACTTTGAAACGGCAGACAAAAATTCCAAAGAGATAACAGAAATACACCAAATTAATTCAGTCAAACCTTACAGTCAATCATCCTTCATTGAAAAGAAAAAGTACGATAACAGCACGAGGTATCAAAATTCAGGTCGACAAAAAAGTAGATGGAACGAGCAAAACAGACAAAATTACTCGATCAACGGGGACGAGCAGAAGAGACAAATTAATTCAAACAACGCTTCAAATTTGAGATGCTATCGCTGTAATCGCAGAGGCCACACCAGAGCCGAATGTTACTCAAAGATTAACAACATAACGGGAGCACGTGGATCGCCACCAGCAGGTTGTATTTTGAACGTCGAAGGCGAAGAGGTCTTATTTGAGGTAGACACGGGATCATTTATAACATTAATTAGTGAAGCTATATATATTAGTTATTTTTCTCATATAACATTAGATAAAATGTGTAAAAAAATATTTTCATTTTCAGGAGACCAAATCGATGTAGTAGGACATTTTTCGGCAGGAGTGCAATATGAGGGTGCTGGTTATAATCTCGATTTGGTGGTAGTTAAAACCAAACTCAAAGCAGCATGTTTATTAGGCAGAGACTGGTTAGATGTCTTGCTGCCAGAATGGAGAGCATTGCTTTTAAAAAGTCCACTTAAATACAAACAAGGTAAATTAGAATCAATTGCATGTGTTAAAAGCGGAGAAGAAATTAATAAAACCTTATTAAATGTCATACGCGAGAAATTTCCAAATATTTTAAATCAAGAAATTAATACACCCATTGTGGGATTCGAAGCTGATATTAACCTATCAAAACTGCATGCTGATGCACGTCCTATATTTTGTAAATCATATAACATACCCTATAAATTTCGAGAACAAGTTGGGGAAGAAATAGATAAGTTGGTGAATCAAAATATATTGGTGCCTGTAAAGACGGCCCGTTGGGCCTCACCAATGTTTGCGGTTCCTAAGCCAAACGGTCAAATTAGATTATGCGTTGATCTTAAAAAGACAATCAATAGATTCATTGACATTGAGCAATATCCTCTACCCCTTCCTGAAGATTTGTTTGCAAGTTTGGCTGGTTATAAGTATTTTTGTGTGATTGATTGTGTAGGTGCTTACTTGCAAGTTTTAGTCGAAGAAAAATCTCGAGAGTTTTTGACTGTTAACACTCCAAAAGGGTTATTTCAATACACGCGACTTGTTTTTGGGTTAAGTAGCAGTCCAGCTATTTGGCAATCAATCATAGATCGAATTTTATTAGGAACCAAAGCCTTTGCATACCTGGATGATATACTCATTGGTGGTAATAGTTACGAAGAATGTGAAAGTCGATTATTCGAAGTGTTAGAAAAACTTAGCAAACATAATGTACGAATCAATGTAGACAAATGTAAATTTTTAGTAACCGAAGTTAAATATTTGGGGCATATTCTTAGTAAAGGTACTATTCGCCCATTGCCAGATAAAATTATAGCTATAGAAAATGCCCCCGAACCAAAAAATATTACAGAGTTACAAGCATATTTAGGGTTGCTAAACTATTACTCCCAATTTTTACCCAATGTCTCTTCTCATTTAAAATGTCTCTATGATCTCTTGAGAAAAAATCAGAAATTTAAATGGGGCTCTTCTGAGCAAATGTGCTTTGAGCAAAGTAAACAATTGTTAAAAAATAATTGCGTTTTGGAATTGTACGATCCAAAAAAGCCAATTTTAATCGCCACAGACGCGAGCCCTTATGGCATTGGAGCAGTAATGAGCCACCTAGTTAATGGAGTTGAAAAACCCATTCGATTCGTTTCTCGGTCATTATCCCCAGCTCAAAAGAATTGGAGCCAGCTTCACAGAGAAGCCTTTGCAATTATTTTTGCCTTAGAACACTTTCATAAATATATTTATGGACACCAGTTCACATTAAATACGGATAACCAAGCAATAACAGAAATCTTTAATCCATCAAAAAGTACAAGTTCGGTAGCAGCAGCTCGTCTACAGAGATATGCGGTTAAGCTCAATATGTATCAATATAGAATTGTTCATAAAAAATCCTCGGCGATGGGGCATGTAGACGCGCTCTCTCGGCTACCATTACCTATAGTAGAAAATGATTTTCAAGAGAACTATGTTAAGTTTCTTTCATTCTCCTCTGAAATGCCGATAGACATGGAACGGATCAAAACAGAAACAAAAGAAGACTTAGAATTAAAACAATTAGTAAGTTTTCTTAAAGATGGACAACTTAAGCCACCTAACGAAAATGTAATAGGGATCTATATAAAAGGTCGTGAAAATTTTAAGAAATTTAGTTTGGACAATCAATGTGTGTTTTATATGGACAGAATAGTCGTCCCTAGAACTCTGCGGCCAATGATTTTACAAATGCTACATGAAAGCCATGTAGGCATAGTAAAAATGAAGCAACTCTCTAGGCTATATGTTTGGTGGCCGCACATAGATAGCGACATTGAAAAATTTGTAAGATCGTGTATGCCATGCCAACAATTGCAAAATTTTTCGAAAGAAGAGACTTGGCATTGGCCTGTCACCAAATCACCAAATGTCCATTCGAACGCGTCCACATGGATTTTTTCTTCTTGGGGAAAAATACCTTTTTATTACTTGTGGACTCATACAGCAAGTATGTGCATATATATGTAATGCAAAAAACAAATGTTTTTGCCGTAACTGAAAAGCTTGAAGAATTTTTTTCTGTTTTTGGACTTTGTTCTGAGATTGTTACCGATAATGGGCCGCCCTTCAACTCGAATATATTTTATAATTTTGGAAAACGATACGGTATTAAGATAACGAAATCACCACCATATCACCCCCAATCGAACGGCATCGCCGAAAGAAACGTACAAACGGTTAAGAAGCATTTAAAAAGGTTTTTAATGGAAAACTCCACAGAAAGCATATCAATTACTAAATTAATTAATAAATTTTTGTTCATGCAACGAAATACGATAGCATCATCAACATCTTGCACGCCTGTCGATCTTGTTTTTAGTTATAAGCCTAAGACTATGTTGGATTCTTTGAATAATAAAAAAACGTTAGAACAAACAAAAGTAATAAAATTACCAAAAAATATTGAATTTTCATATAAAACAATTTTAAATAAAAGAAAATGTATAAAAAATTCGGATGAATATAAACCAAATGAATTAATTATGTATAAAAATATCTTTGGAAATAATGTTAAATGGATTCCAGGTAGAGTCATTAAAAAAATAAGTAATTTCATTTATCAAATCTGTTTAAACAATAGTGTAGTTAAAACAGCACACAAAAATCAGATTAAAAAACAATCTAATAAAAACAAGTATTTTTTGAAACAAAACTATAACAAATTTAATGATCAAAATGAAGACAATAATTCAGTTTTGAGAAAAAGAAGAATCAGTGAAACTGAAATAGAAAAATGTGAAAGGTATTGGAATAATCGACCAAAAAGAATTTCAAGAAAACCTGAAAGATTAGGTTATGATGTTTAATTATATTTTTTCTACCATAATTTAGATATAAGTTATAAATAATATGTATAATTGTAAAAAGACTTATATATATATAAAAAAAAAATGTATTAGATTACCTTAATTTCTAATTTTTATTTTATATTATTTGCCTTCAAAAGGGGGGAAAACTGTTGTGTATGAAACAGTCTTTTACTCACTGTACATTGTACAACCACTATGTATATAAATAAGTTCCCCACGTACTGTCAAGTTATGTTATACATACCATATTGTACTGTACATTGTAGAACCACTAGGTATATAAATAAGTCTCCACGTAATGTCAAGTTATGTTATACATACGATATTCTAGTTCAGTCGTGTACATTATCTTATGGAATAAAGAACATATAATTGAAATAACAATTGGCGACGAGGATGGTGCCATAAAAGATAAAAAAAAAAAAAAAAAAAAAAAAAAAAAAAAACAAGTGGTTAAATTGTGTGAAATCATCAGGGAAAACTAAAATATTAAATTACAAGAGTTACATGACGGAAGGTGACGATACTACCAAATTTAAAGAAGAGTCAGAGCACATGTTTTCTAATCCAACAAGCATGGGGCTGATTGGAAATTTAGAGGTTTTTATACCTGGCGACGACTTCACAGTTTACGAAAAACGTTTTGCTCAAATACTTAAAATAAATAAAATCGACGAAAGTAATAAAGTTCCCTTATTTTTGACATTGGCTGGAGGAGAGGTCTGTAAAACTCTTAAAAATTTACTGTATCCAGATGAACTAGATAGTAAATCGCTGGAAGAAATTTTGTCACCACTACGCAGTCATTATGCACCAAAGACCCATAAACGTTCTGAGAGAGTAAAATTTTACATGGCTAATCAACAATTTGGTGAATCAATATCTGATTATGTCGTAAGACTTAAGGAATTATCACTTAATTGTCAATTTGACAAATATCTTGATGAAGCGCTATCTGACAAGTTAATTACCGGTGTGCAGGACGGGAGCCTGAAACAAAAAATGTTATTGGAGCCTGACACAAACAAATTCGCTGACTACTGTCTCTTGGCCACCAACTTTGAAACGGCAGACAAAAATTCCAAAGAGATAACAGAAATACACCAAATTAATTCAGTCAAACCTTACAGTCAATCATCCTTCATTGAAAAGAAAAAGTACGATAACAGCACGAGGTATCAAAATTCAGGTCGACAAAAAAGTAGATGGAACGAGCAAAACAGACAAAATTACTCGATCAACGGGGACGAGCAGAAGAGACAAATTAATTCAAACAACGCTTCAAATTTGAGATGCTATCGCTGTAATCGCAGAGGCCACACCAGAGCCGAATGTTACTCAAAGATTAACAACATAACGGGAGCACGTGGATCGCCACCAGCAGGTTGTATTTTGAACGTCGAAGGCGAAGAGGTCTTATTTGAGGTAGACACGGGATCATTTATAACATTAATTAGTGAAGCTATATATATTAGTTATTTTTCTCATATAACATTAGATAAAATGTGTAAAAAAATATTTTCATTTTCAGGAGACCAAATCGATGTAGTAGGACATTTTTCGGCAGGAGTGCAATATGAGGGTGCTGGTTATAATCTCGATTTGGTGGTAGTTAAAACCAAACTCAAAGCAGCATGTTTATTAGGCAGAGACTGGTTAGATGTCTTGCTGCCAGAATGGAGAGCATTGCTTTTAAAAAGTCCACTTAAATACAAACAAGGTAAATTAGAATCAATTGCATGTGTTAAAAGCGGAGAAGAAATTAATAAAACCTTATTAAATGTCATACGCGAGAAATTTCCAAATATTTTAAATCAAGAAATTAATACACCCATTGTGGGATTCGAAGCTGATATTAACCTATCAAAACTGCATGCTGATGCACGTCCTATATTTTGTAAATCATATAACATACCCTATAAATTTCGAGAACAAGTTGGGGAAGAAATAGATAAGTTGGTGAATCAAAATATATTGGTGCCTGTAAAGACGGCCCGTTGGGCCTCACCAATGTTTGCGGTTCCTAAGCCAAACGGTCAAATTAGATTATGCGTTGATCTTAAAAAGACAATCAATAGATTCATTGACATTGAGCAATATCCTCTACCCCTTCCTGAAGATTTGTTTGCAAGTTTGGCTGGTTATAAGTATTTTTGTGTGATTGATTGTGTAGGTGCTTACTTGCAAGTTTTAGTCGAAGAAAAATCTCGAGAGTTTTTGACTGTTAACACTCCAAAAGGGTTATTTCAATACACGCGACTTGTTTTTGGGTTAAGTAGCAGTCCAGCTATTTGGCAATCAATCATAGATCGAATTTTATTAGGAACCAAAGCCTTTGCATACCTGGATGATATACTCATTGGTGGTAATAGTTACGAAGAATGTGAAAGTCGATTATTCGAAGTGTTAGAAAAACTTAGCAAACATAATGTACGAATCAATGTAGACAAATGTAAATTTTTAGTAACCGAAGTTAAATATTTGGGGCATATTCTTAGTAAAGGTACTATTCGCCCATTGCCAGATAAAATTATAGCTATAGAAAATGCCCCCGAACCAAAAAATATTACAGAGTTACAAGCATATTTAGGGTTGCTAAACTATTACTCCCAATTTTTACCCAATGTCTCTTCTCATTTAAAATGTCTCTATGATCTCTTGAGAAAAAATCAGAAATTTAAATGGGGCTCTTCTGAGCAAATGTGCTTTGAGCAAAGTAAACAATTGTTAAAAAATAATTGCGTTTTGGAATTGTACGATCCAAAAAAGCCAATTTTAATCGCCACAGACGCGAGCCCTTATGGCATTGGAGCAGTAATGAGCCACCTAGTTAATGGAGTTGAAAAACCCATTCGATTCGTTTCTCGGTCATTATCCCCAGCTCAAAAGAATTGGAGCCAGCTTCACAGAGAAGCCTTTGCAATTATTTTTGCCTTAGAACACTTTCATAAATATATTTATGGACACCAGTTCACATTAAATACGGATAACCAAGCAATAACAGAAATCTTTAATCCATCAAAAAGTACAAGTTCGGTAGCAGCAGCTCGTCTACAGAGATATGCGGTTAAGCTCAATATGTATCAATATAGAATTGTTCATAAAAAATCCTCGGCGATGGGGCATGTAGACGCGCTCTCTCGGCTACCATTACCTATAGTAGAAAATGATTTTCAAGAGAACTATGTTAAGTTTCTTTCATTCTCCTCTGAAATGCCGATAGACATGGAACGGATCAAAACAGAAACAAAAGAAGACTTAGAATTAAAACAATTAGTAAGTTTTCTTAAAGATGGACAACTTAAGCCACCTAACGAAAATGTAATAGGGATCTATATAAAAGGTCGTGAAAATTTTAAGAAATTTAGTTTGGACAATCAATGTGTGTTTTATATGGACAGAATAGTCGTCCCTAGAACTCTGCGGCCAATGATTTTACAAATGCTACATGAAAGCCATGTAGGCATAGTAAAAATGAAGCAACTCTCTAGGCTATATGTTTGGTGGCCGCACATAGATAGCGACATTGAAAAATTTGTAAGATCGTGTATGCCATGCCAACAATTGCAAAATTTTTCGAAAGAAGAGACTTGGCATTGGCCTGTCACCAAATCACCAAATGTCCATTCGAACGCGTCCACATGGATTTTTTCTTCTTGGGGAAAAATACCTTTTTATTACTTGTGGACTCATACAGCAAGTATGTGCATATATATGTAATGCAAAAAACAAATGTTTTTGCCGTAACTGAAAAGCTTGAAGAATTTTTTTCTGTTTTTGGACTTTGTTCTGAGATTGTTACCGATAATGGGCCGCCCTTCAACTCGAATATATTTTATAATTTTGGAAAACGATACGGTATTAAGATAACGAAATCACCACCATATCACCCCCAATCGAACGGCATCGCCGAAAGAAACGTACAAACGGTTAAGAAGCATTTAAAAAGGTTTTTAATGGAAAACGCCACAGAAAGCATATCAATTACTAAATTAATTAATAAATTTTTGTTCATGCAACGAAATACGATAGCATCATCAACATCTTGCACGCCTGTCGATCTTGTTTTTAGTTATAAGCTTAAGACTATGTTGGATTCTTTGAATAATAAAAAAACGTTAGAACAAACAAAAGTAATAAAATTACCAAAAAATATTGAATTTTCATATAAAACAATTTTAAATAAAAGAAAATGTATAAAAAATTCGGATGAATATAAACCAAATGAATTAATTATGTATAAAAATATCTTTGGAAATAATGTTAAATGGATTCCAGGTAGAGTCATTAAAAAAATAAGTAATTTCATTTATCAAATCTGTTTAAACAATAGTGTAGTTAAAACAGCACACAAAAATCAGATTAAAAAACAATCTAATAAAAACAAGTATTTTTTGAAACAAAACTATAACAAATTTAATGATCAAAATGAAGACAATAATTCAGTTTTGAGAAAAAGAAGAATCAGTGAAACTGAAATAGAAAAATGTGAAAGGTATTGGAATAATCGACCAAAAAGAATTTCAAGAAAACCTGAAAGATTAGGTTATGATGTTTAATTATATTTTTTCTACCATAATTTAGATATAAGTTATAAATAATATGTATAATTGTAAAAAGACTTATATATATATAAAAAAAAAATGTATTAGATTACCTTAATTTCTAATTTTTATTTTATATTATTTGCCTTCAAAAGGGGGGAAAACTGTTGTGTATGAAACAGTCTTTTACTCACTGTACATTGTACAACCACTATGTATATAAATAAGTTCCCCACGTACTGTCAAGTTATGTTATACATACCATATTGTACTGTACATTGTAGAACCACTAGGTATATAAATAAGTCTCCACGTAATGTCAAGTTATGTTATACATACCATATTCTAGTTCAGTCGTGTACATTATCTTATGGAATAAAGAACATTTTTTTTTTTTGTTTGTTTTTCATTTTCCAGGTCAACAGCGATGACAACGAATACAAGCAAAAGTTGTTTGAGTAGGTTGAGTAGGTACAACATTAAAAGCAGGGAAATTGAGAGGGCACAGAAGCAAAGAGAACATGAATTCAGCATGGAAAATAAGAGGTTGGAGGTTGGTGCAAAAAAAGAGCACGAAGAAAGGTTGAAAACCATTGCAGTGCAAAGGAGTCACATGACGAAGGTGTTAGAGATGGAGATAGTTCAAAAAGAAGAAATCCATAAAGCTGAGCTGGAAAAAATTTTGACATCGTGCATTTGAATTTTCAATTGTTTGTTTTTTGTTTTTATTTATTTGGTTTTGTTAAATGCATTATTTTTAAAAGAAGTGATATTTATTTTAATTTTCAGTTCCTTTTTATGAAATGTTGTTTTGTTCATAGAAATTAAAAGATTTTTAAAAATAAAGATGTGTGTTACTCTTCAAAGAACTATTTATATTCTCTGTTTTGTTCTTTTATTTTGGAGAGCTTCGACTAGATGGTGCGTTTAAGGGATGATGATGTTAAGGAAATTATGTTGCTGTTGTTGTTGATCACAATAACATTTGTAATCAGGAGCCATAACACAGTTATTAGGCAACCAAAACTGTAATTAGAAATGTACATTGACGATTAAAAAAAAATATTTTTAATTTTTTCCATAAGAATAGGTACCTACTATTCTTATGGAAAGAACTGCTGGATGAAAACACGTCTTGATATAGTTTGTGACTGTAAGGAATGGCTTTCTAGAGATTCGTTTTCTGGTTGTTCTGGATTGCTTGGGTCAAAAGAATTATCAGTAAATAAAGAAATTATTGCTTTCAGAGTTCATTATAATGATTTCAAAATACATACCCGTATCAGGTAACTGGTCCTTAAAATCGATTGCCAAGTTGTGCAAAACTGCTAGGGCTATTATAGTTGCCTTACAGTTTTCTAAAGAGCATCTCATACCGGACAGGAGAATACGAAACCTCTGTTTCCAAACCCCAAAACCTCTCTACAGCATTTCGTGTTGATATTTGAGAAACGTTATATCTTTGTTCACCTGCTGTTAGAGGGTTCAAAAGTGGAGTAAGTAAAATGTTACTTCACGCGTAGCCACCATCACCAAGAAGTCGTCCTTTGAACTCTCCATCTTCAAAACGTTGCTTTATACGACTTTCCCTAAAAATTCGAGAGTCATGTGTACTACCTCTCCAGCGACAAACAATGTTGTTAATTTTGAGGGAAGCGTCGCACACAACTTGCGTATTAAGAGAATAGTATCCCTTCCTATTTACATAGTACTGTCCACTAGGTCCACTTACTTTTGGAATTTTGATGTGGGTGCAATCAATTGCACCAATGACTTGCGGGAATCCACGTATATCATAAAATTTATTTATGGTACTTATTTGATCTGATGTTGACGTTGGCATTTTAATATATCGCGAACTTTTTTATGCAAATGCTCTTGCTAAACGGTTGCAAATACGGCAAAAAATGGGTTGACTAAAACCGTGGATATCAGCTCCGTCATCTTGGATCTTTAAAAGAAATAAAAAGACTATTTTATGCATCATGAGCGGCAAAAGAACGCTAACCTCATTCCTCCCCCAATATCGAATTGCAGCCATAACTTGCAGCTCTACAGGAATACTACCACCTTTTTTAATTTCGCTAAAATCAGAACGAACAATGTCCATCAGTTTTCTCATATTTTCTTTCGAAAATCAATATTAAGACAAGAATTGGCCATCGCTAAGCGTCCATGGATTGAATCTGGACTTATATACTTTTCTCCTTCAATGGAAGACATTGAATGCATTTATAGCATTCAGGTCAGAAACGAAAGTGGAAAAAGAAAATGGCATTTTGATTTTTCCTATGGTATTTGAATTTTCGAAAGAAATTTTGAATTTAAAATTTAATTTTATCTATCCATTCAGATGCCAAAATGACAATTCACTTCAAAAGCCGTTACTCAGAGGATAATCAACCTCCAACCGTTGATGTTGGTTGGTGGATGGGCGTTGTACTATTCGGGTAGGCTCTGACTGGTGCCATCTTGGCGGTGCCCAGATGCTGTAACTTATAGTACACGTCAATTGAGCTTACTATACGTCCAAGCGGTATCCACTGGGACCTGGGATGCTCTGTCCAGAGCTGACCTGCTAAACTAGTAAGTGCGAGTGTTGGCGAAGGAATCCAGAACAAAAGAATTGTGAGCGATCAACTCTATAATTGCTCTGCGAATAATGACTGACTGCACGAATCTCAGTGGTCTACGAGAGCTTTCGTGTAAATGTTCCAGCGGACGAATTCGAAGGACAGAATCAACGGTGGACTTCAGCAGCCATAAAAGCAGAAACCCCTGAAGGAGACTCCAACATATTTGGTTTAAAGGTCTTTCAGGGTCTTTCAGTACTAGGACAGGGTATTGAAGTAGAGATGGTGGCGGATGAGCTCCTGGTGAGCCAACGGCAGCACTTACACCCCTGCAGCAGGGTTCTGACACTGGATATTCCAGCCCTTTGTGTCCGAAGGGATCCAAAAGGACCTGGCCCTCCAGGTTGGGGGTTGTGCGTAGGGTTAACTACCCAACCACGTAAAAAAAGGACAGTTCCGAAACAACCAAAAGCCTCGGATAACGATAATGATTTTAAAGTTGACGACCCAAGAAAACGAATAAAGGACAATGACCTCCGGATCTGCACGTGGAACGTTAGATCACTTAACCCTCCTTTACAAACTGGGGTCCATTTGGACCCCAGAGCATGTTTGAACACTCATAACTTTCTTGTTTTTAATTTTTTTTTAAATGGGATCTTTACTCAGTGAACAAAATTCAATTTTTTATTCATTTCTTAAGTGGAAACGATTATCAGATGTTTACAGATTTTTCTGCGATTTTTTTGTGAAAAGAACCCGTCCACCCGAACTGGGGTCCATTTGGACCCCACTACTGAAATTCTATGAAAAATCATATTTTTTCTAAAAAATAATTATTTTATTTCTAAAGCAGCATAGTTTATGTTTAGAAGGATTTAGTTTGAAGTTGTTGGCAGTTCCGGGAGACATTAAACACATAAGATTCTGTTCTAATGTGGCAAGGGCAACAACATCTGCCACATTCATCGCAGTTGGTTCTTGTTTTCTTGTCCTCTGATCTTGGGCAAAGGTGACATCTGCTTCTTTTACAAGACATCCTTTCGGGGACTGTTGGTAATTTTTCCTGAACTCTCCCCAAAATACAGAGAGCATCCAATGCAGATTTTCCAATGCCAGATTGTGTTGCAGGTTGTGAACGGTTATTCAATTCTGACTCAACCAGTTCCTCCGCTAGTTCGATGAGTTTATCACTTCTGAGCAAATTTTTGTTTCTTCTAGGCGGATTGAGATGTCGGAAAATTATGACAGTTGCTAGGGCTGCTACGTCCAGTAAGTTGTAGAATACAACCATCGGCCAGCGATTTGTTTGACGTGTACATGAATATATGTATTGAGACCATTTGGTCGAATACATCGACTCCACCTTTGGTGCGGTTATAATCCAGTATCATTGCAGGTTTACTTTGATGACTGGAAGTGGCTTTCTCGCAGTTATGTCATGTTGATAGCAATACCACTTGTTTGTTTGGTTTCGGAACATAACTCACCAACGCCATTTTTCCAGAAAATCCAAAGATGAAAGAGTGAACTGGATGATGCTGCTTTTTGTTATTGACCTTTACAAGCTCACTCTGGTTATCAAGAACCTCCTTCGCCACAAAAAGTTTAGGTAAATCTCTTTTGTTTTTCCGAATCGTGCCAAGAATAGTGATCTTCTTATCCAGCAACCTCAATACCAAATCCTCCGACGCGACGTAAGGAAATTATCAATAGTGAGGTTGCGTCCAGAATTGAAATATGATGGCATCAACGACATCAGCACATCATATCCACGACCAAGTCCTGTACTTTGGTCAGAGCTACCAGTGTAGATAGAAAACTTCAGTGGATAGCCCGTTGAGCTTTCATTCAGCCACCTAAGCTTCAAGCCATATTTGGCAGGCTTGCTTGGCATGTTTTGGGGAAATTCAATCCTTTTTACCTGAACAAAGTGAAATAATGACTATTTTTTTCTTTTGATAGGCATACCTGGCAAGAACATTGATATGCATCAATATAACAATCAGTAATAACGTAAAACAGACATATCGAAAGGGATAAGCGGGAATCCCAGATTTGCAAAATTAGGCAATTTCCATCGTTTTTGAAATTGAAAAATGTTATTGATGACCTCCTACATACCTGCATAATGACATCTCTGCTTAAATTTCTTTATCACTGCTATATGAAATACTTAGAAACAATTCATACAATAGCCACAAGAACTATAACTGAACAATATAAGTCAGAAATCAAAAAAATTTCGAAGAAAAAATCGTGGGGTCCATTTGGACCCCAGTTTGGGTGGACACTATTTTTGCCGGTTCGTAAAGGAGGGTTAATGGATTACGTGCAGCTGGAGAATTAGCGGACACCCTGGACTGCTGCAAAGCAGACATAACCGCCATCCAAGAAGTGCGATGGAGTGGAACGGGCATAAAGAAGATGAAAAACTGTGACATCTACTATGGCGACTGCTACAGACAACAGAAACAGCGCTTATTTGGGTGCGGATTTGTCGTAAGAGGGAGACTCAGGGATAAGGTGATTAGCTAAAATCCAGTCAATGAGCGATCGTAGGCAACGAGCTCTTCTTTTCATATCGGCAGCCTACCACTACAAGAGTGTTTGTTGTAGTGGGGGAGGTCGATATGATTCGAAGAGCGAGGTCTTCCTTCCATTACAGGGGTTCGCGACTTAGTGAGTGATATGGCTATATCATAGTCTATTCCCTAGACGTTGGGGTGGCTCCTACTAACCCTGTGTATATTTTTGGGATTTCTAGTCTTTCACTCCGGGGGTCGTGGATCAGCCCTTTGACATCTCGAGTATGGAACGAGGGGTTGAAGGCTGAGATTAGTTGAAGGTGCAGTTAGGTCGTGTGAGGTGTAAGGTATAATTAGTGTTTGGAAATGTTTAGGGTATGACGAACATCTGGGCATATCTGAAGGATAGACGTGAGTGTTAGAAGGATAGTGGTCTGGCCGATTCCGAGGTCTCAGATGTTTGGGAGTTGAGATAGGTCGGATCCAACATCAGCTCATGTTTCTGTGGTCGTATGGTGGAGGGAAAGAAAATGACTATATGTGTATAACTGTATATACGTTACAGTTGATATATATATATATATATAAAGTTTTTCATTTATTACGCTACAGATGGCGCCCAACGTGGGGCCCGAGTTGTCCAAGCGACCGAAGGGAAGATTTTCGTAGGTTTAGGTTGACCTTTGAGTTTTAGGAAAAGATGAGTAGATTTTTGGTGGTAAAGAACTTTTTTTGTTCAAAAAGTTTCCATTTCGGTAGGTGGAATAAGTTTCTTGCTAGGGGTATGTCACCGAGAACTGGTGGTTGGAGGCTATTTTGTCCGGAGATTTAGTGATATAGTTCCTGAGTCTTGCCTGTTGCATTAGCTCCACTCTCAGATTCCTCATCCTCTCGTTATAGGTGATTTTTTTTTTGTTTTGTGACTTTCGTCCGAGCTTGGCGAAGGTAGGCCTAGTTGTCAGTTGTGAAAGGAGCAAAAGTCCCAGAACGATAGCAAGAAAAGGATCTCGGAGGCCGAGCGAACAGGTCTTTTGACCGGTGGTTAGTGATTTATGTCCTGACGCACGTCTGTTGCAGAAGCTGTTCACTCGCCAGAAGATTTCCTCCCCATCTTAACCTATTTAAATTTGTCCTTCAATCCGTCGCGGGTTCATGATAGTCCACAACACACGGACATGAGACTTGATCGATTAGAGGAATTCGTTTCGAAGAAGCTGTGAGGTGTCGTGAAGTGCTAACCGGTGGTTAGAGATGAGTATCCTGACGCACGTCTGTAGTAGCATAACGATACTGCACCACTTTGACGAGGAAACCTTTAATTGACTGATTTGTTCTTTTGAGAACGAATAGCTTAGAATCGATACACAAGCTCTTATAACCCGCAATTACAAGACGTAATCATAATGTCTCCCGCAGGCGGCAGTCAAGGCCAGAGTGGCCAGGCGAATGCACAGGGAGCTGTTTCCGAAAATTCAGGAAACAATACTGGAGGGTATAATGAAGAGAGTGACGGGGAACAAAATACGGAAGAACTAAGGCTTCTCCAAGAGGCAGCTGATCGGTCTGCTTATATACAAGAGGTGGTTTCAGCTACTATTGAGCTGCATAGGTTAGATGACAGGCGGTTTATGAAGGAAGAGTTGGCTCGCAGCCAAGCCCTCCTGTTAGAGCAGGTATCGAGGTTAATCCAAAACCGCCCAGTCAACCCTAGTCCTCCTATCTCCTCGAGCGTTTCGGTTCCTCGCCACGCTTCTGCTTCAAGTGCTCCGGCCCTCATGCCGACCACCAGTCAGAACGCTGCTCGTGGCAGAACGGCGGCCGAGTCATGGTATTGGATGTACTTAAAGAGTAACAGACACACGTCATGGCTCTTGTTGCAAACAGCATTGATCGAATAGTTCCGTAGTCTGGAGACAGATACCGAACTGGCTCGGAAACTATCAGACAGGAGGCAGCAAAACGGCGAATCGTTCAACGACTTCTACGACGCCTTGCTGCAAATTAATTCACGAATGCGTGTTCCAAGATCGGAAAAAGAACTAATCGAGATCATAAAAACGAATGTGAAAAGGCGAATGGGAGAACTACTCATTACCTTTAGTACACACAGTTTGAGGCAATTGGTGTATGTATGCCACACGATTGAGAAGTTGCTTGACTGACAGGAGAGCACGCGACCCAACTTTGTGCCGAACGCGATTCGACCACCGGCAAAGCGTTATGTCAGCGAAGTTGACGTAGAGCCATGTGGAGAATTAACTGTTGCGCTGCCAGAAAGTGTGGAAGCTATCCACAAAGACTTTAGCCAGAGAAAGTGCTGGAATTGCCAGGGCGTGGGTCATGATTTCCGCGACTGCACCAGTCCAACACGTAATGTTTTCTGTTACCGTTGTGGGTTGGCGGATGCTTTTAGTCCGTCATGTCCCAGGTGTGTGGGAAACTCGAAGAGGAACAACCCAACATCCGGGGGGTTCGCTCCGAATAGACGTACCCGGAGTTCAAAAGCCTGTTCCTAAATCAGTACTCGAAACTCCCACCGTTATCCTTAAGCCAAGCAGAATTACTACCGAAGAAAAGACCAAACCTACTTTGAAAACTGAAAATCCTAAACCAGAATTATTATATAAGAAACCGTTTCATGAAAGATTGCGAAATTATTATGAAGTACGCAATAGAATAGTAACATTCCCAATGGTGTCCAAACGTATTGAGAGAACCAGGGATCGCTTCTGTCAGAAGCGAGCTACATGTCAAGCCATAGCTTCCACGACCTAAAGTAGTGAGTCTAATGACCCACGTCCTTACGTGACCGTTGAAATATTTGGCGACAAAGTCCTTGGCCTCTTAGATTCGGGAGCCAGCATAACCTGCCTAGGCACTGATATGCTCGGCTACCTTAAAAAAAAGGCATCGCCTTTAAGAAAATGGGTTCTACTGTGTCCACTGCAGACGGAACCAAACAGAAAGTTGTGGGAATGATCACGACTGTGGTCCAGTATAAAGACATGAGGAAGAGAATGAATATATGTATCGTTCCTTCACTAACTCAACGTCTAATTTTAGGCATAGACTTCTGGCGAGAATTCCATCTCGCGCCACATATAATTTCAGGAATTTCGGGAACCATACTTGGTGACCCAAATGATAGATCTTCCAACCAAAGAAAGTTGCACGACGAAGAGTACAGTAGGCTTCAAGATGTTATTCGCAGTTTTCCGTCTTTCGCAGTCCATGGACTCGGGAAAACGAATTTAGTCCAACACAGTATAGATACAGGTGACGCCACCCCTATCAAGCAGAGGTATTACGCGGTTTCTCCAGCGATACAATCCCTGATGTACGCGGAATTGGATCGGATGCTTTCGTTGGGAGTCATCGAAGAGAGTTCCAGCGCATGGAGTTCCCCAGTTGTGCTTGTACGAAAGCCTGGCAAGAACCGACTGTGTCTGGACTTTCGAAAGGTGAACTCGGTAACCAAGAAAGATGCGAGACCGATTCCGCATATAGAGGGACTGTTAGCACGCCTTTCAGATACACGTTTTATTTCAAGCATAGATCTGAAAGATGCGTTCTGGCAGATACCGCTGGAGGAATCGTCGAGAGAAAAAACAGCGTTTCAGGTACCCGGCCGACGTTTATACCAGTTCAAAGTCATGCCATTCGGTCTATGCAACGCTGCGCAAAGTCTGAGCTACTTAATGAGTCGTGTAATCCCAGTAGAGTTACAAGATAGAGTTTTCGTTTACCTCGACGATCTCTTGGTCGTGTCCAAGGATTTCAACGAGCATCTCCGGATCCTGTTATTAGTTAGTGAAAGTTTGGCTAAGGCCGGCCTAATATCAATGTCGAAAAGTCCAAATTTTGTTTTGATGAGCTTCACTATCTCGGATATAAGGTAGGACAAGGGTGTTTAAAAGCTGACCCCGACAAAATTGCAGCAATCACAGAATTTCCAGAGCCGACAACGACTCGCCAAGTCCACCGTTTCTTAGGCATGGCTGGTTGGTACCGGAGATTCGTGAATAATTTTTCCACCCTTGCTGCACCGTTGACCGATACGTTAAAGAAAGGTCAAGCGTTCAAGCTCAGTCCAGAAGCTGTTGAAGCCTTCCAAACTATCAAGCAGGCGTTAACGTCAGCACCCGTCTTGGTAAATCCTGACTTCTCAAAAGAGTTTGTTATCTTGTGTGATGCATCAGCATCTGGTAACGGTTGTGTTCTCTGTCAGCGGAATGAGGAAGGGGCGGAGCAGCCAATATACTACTTCTCATAAAAACTGAACGCTGCACAGAGAAATTATTCGGTTACCGAGCGCGAATGTCTCGCGGCTTTTCTGGGAATCCAGAAGCTTAGATCCTATGTTGAGGGATACCGCTTTCGAGAGATCACGGACCATTCCAGTCTGAAGTGGCTGATGAGTCTCAAGGATCCTACCGGAAGATTGGCCAGGTGGAGCATGCGTCTCCAGGGTTTCGACTTCGTGGTAAAACACCGGAAAGGAACGCTAAAGGTCGTAGCTGACGCACTGTCGAGGGTATATGAAGATGACGAGTTAACAGTAGAAGCCTTCCTCTCATGCCTGTCACGGGATGAAACCTCGGAAGTGCTCCACATTAATCTAGACGACCCATCGTTCAAGTCAGAGAGTTACTTAGAGCTCATCAGCCATATCAAACGCGACCAGGAGCGTCTTCCGGATCTCAAAGTGTCAGAAGGGTTTATCTATAAACGCACTAAACATGCAGTAGGCAATCCCTTGGCCGACGATCTGATCTGGAAACTGTGGGTTCCGACAGAAGCGACGGATTCTTTAATTTCGCTAGCACACTGCCCGCCCCGCGCTTCGCATGGTGGCGTAGTTAAAACACTGTATAGGTTACGAGAGAGGTTCTATTGGCCGAACATGTACGCTCAGGTGAAGTCTTTTGTGGACCGATGCGAAACGTGCAAAACGACTAAAGCGTCAAATATGACCCTACGAGCAGAAATGGGAAGTAGTTTTCAAGTAGAAAGGCCATTCCAACATTTATATGTTGATTTTCTCGGGCCTTACCCCAGGTCAAGAAGTGGAAATACGGTCATAGTGATCGTATAGGATCAACTCACGAAGTTTGTTTTTGTCAAGCCACTACGGAAAGCAACAGCTGCCAATGTAGTTAAATTCCTTCAAGATGAAGTTTTCTTAATTTACGGAGTGCCGGAGAGTATCCTCTCCGACACGCCATAAGACTCGGCGTTCCCTCTAATGACTTCTGCAGAAGTTGCCTAGATGAGGAGGAGGAGGAGACTATTCAACACCTCCTCTGCTCATGTCCTGCACTCTCCTCAAAAAGAAAACGGCATCTAGGAAAATATTTCCTCGATGATCTAAACGATCTGGCAAACACAGATATCCTGCAACTTTTTCGCTTTATCAAAAGCTCCAAATGGTTCTGTTAAGTGTGGTTTTTCCTCACTTAACTTATTATGGTATCACAATGGACCTAATACTGGTCTAAGTGTGTCAGTTGTTTTCCTGGCAGCCATTTTAACCTAACCTATCCTCTCCGACAATGGCACTCAGTTTATCGGTAAAGAGTTTCAGAAGCTAGTTGACGCTTTCGGAATCAAACACTACCGGACGGCAGGATATGCTCCTCAGTCAAACGCTAGTGAGCGCGTTAATCGCTCAATCCTGGCGGCCATTAGGTCATATGTGGATCCCAGGCAATCCAATTGGGACGCCCATTTGTCTACGATTAGGAGTGCGTTACGCACGACAGTACATTCGACTCTCACAATGTCCCCATATGAGGCCTTATTTGGCCAGCGAATGATAGAACACGGGGCAGATTATCGTCTGTTAAAGGACCTAAATGGTCTGAACCATTCGGAAATAGATTGGCTACCGAAGGTCGCGAAAATGAATATTCTTAACTCTTATTTAAAATCTGCTTTGAAAAAAGCCCATGAAGCGTATGAAAAAACGTATAACCTTCGCAGCAGGAAAATCGAATTCAGAGTAGGAGACGAATTTTTCAAAAAGAACCACATTTTGAGCGACGCGACAAAGCACATAAGTGCCAAACTGTGCCCGAAATTCGTCAAAGTAAGAGTTCTCAAAATCATTGGTAATAACTTGTACGAAGTGGAAGATCAAAAAGGCCATAAAGCAGTCGCGCACACTAAGGACTTGAAGAAGTAGGTTGATCACGAGAACCATCTACCTAAGAACCCTAACCCGTAGTGTAGATTATGCCCGGCGCTCAGCTGCGCATGAGACCCTTTTTTTTACCATTGGTGCCAGTCAGACCGGTCCCAAGTATCGTCGTCGCTCCCGAAAGCAATCCAATTATCCTCTTTCTTGGGTTTTTGATCTAAGTAGACTCAGGCAAAATCCCAAGCTTTGTAAGGAAAATTTGTCTATGGTGGCACGAAAGTGCAAATAACTATCTATAATAATTCACGGCAATCGGTCGGAGTCCAATATCTCATGTGCCAGCACCCTCAGATCCATTGTAGGTAGTGTAGTCCGCGAAAGGTGCGGAATCTCCGTTTTTGTGTGTCTGGCAACGCCGCGCTGAATCAGAATCGCGCACTTTATTGTCAGCACACACACATTAGTATGGGTACGAATGTAAATTTTTCATTGTCGGCACAATACCTTGGGCGTGGCACAAAGTAAAATTTTAAAGTTTAACCATCCATTTTCCCACTGGGAAAAGTGAAGACAAATTTCAAAGTATATTTTACGCACGTGGCGCTGTGAATTACTAGGTCGTGTGCGACCAAAGAAAAAGTGGTATTATTTCGAAAACCAAAGTGGATTCCCAAGCCAACAACGCAACAGCCCCAAAATTGTACCGGCGTCCCACAACTCTAGCGTTTAACATCCTTTTTAAAGGTAAGTATTTTTGTTACTTCAGGAGTCAGCTTAGTCTGTTCGATCAGGGAACAAGACTTGACTGATATCCCTCTCTTGTTTTATAGCCAAGGGCGATTTGTCTGCCAGTTAACGAGGGACCTCGCCCAACGTGACTCCAAGTGGAGGTAGGCGAACCACGCGGCGAGGCTATCGCCTGCCCAGACAACCTTCCACGCGCCAACCAGCTAGATCACATGCAAGCGTTATACCACCCCCATAGTCGACCTCTAGGATTGTTCTGTTGTCACCAACCTCGGCATTTCCAAACTGCCCGACGTGACCTCGTGTCGGCGGAGAAATATTCCCACCAAAAGGAGACGACCCCGTCACGAGACAACTAGGCGAAGTGTAAGATGTTCCAGGTTACTTACTCCCTCAACAATAAAAAAAATTTAACTTCGAGCAAGGTACCTTCTTTTTATTAGTATATCGTTTTGTATTGTATGTTATATGCCAAGTATTGTGGGTGCCGGAGCACTACCACTTAAGAGAGAGCGCAAAGTCAAGCTCCACTGCAAGGCGACTAGACCCCACGTCATTAGTCGGGAGTCCTAGTTCGTGTTTCCTTTGATTAAGACAACTTAAAGTATCTTTGAATGAAGAGTAAAGAAAAAAAAAGAAAAAGATAGAAAATAGAAAAATATTATAAAAATTACATAAGATAAGAAATCACAATCAACTTAGTGACCACATGCTCGGCGGCAAGACCGGCAGTGGCAATAAAATATTCTCGTTGTTGCAAGTATTGTAGAGATAAGATTTAAGGTGACTGTGAGGCTAAATTTCTAAGAGACATCCATATTAACTATCGTGTAACGGGTTTGATACCAGACGTGATACGCAAATATCACGGATACCTAAGGCATCGCTACGCCTAAGTCAAATCTATAGATGGTGTCGCAGTCAGCACTAGACGTTGCGCACACATCGTTCGGCCGGAAAGAATACGACCAGTACAAATTGCACGAATATATATATATAGTTATCAATATTATCCTTATGCATGTAACCATAAAATACTATTTCCTAACCTTAACCTTACAGCCCAACAGTAGTGCACTCCTGCGACGGCGTATGGGAGGGTTTCCGAATTGGGACACTCCCCAGTGGTAATCAGGTAATTTATGTTTTATGTTAAATTTTCGATATACGAACATAATTAGTAGTATGGGTACATGGGTAGCGATAGTAATGAGCTTTTATTACGCCTGAAGCAATTGGATAGATGAGAATCGTGTTTTATTTGGATTTTGATTTGTTTCGTTTTGAGATCTCTCCAGAAAGGAAGAGAAGATATAGTCGAATGTTAGTAACTCGGTGATAAACGATCAGTTAAAGCGTGGGTGTAGCGTTACGATACTCTATTTTTGTGTAAATGCAGTAAGATTTCGGAACTATGAGTTTTTGTTCGAGCGTATTTCGTATTACCGGTTTACGATCAGCGTGATGGTGTCATAGAAGCACTTGGGTTTACGGGTTCATTCTGATAACAGATTTTGAGAAGTAAATATGAACGTAAAGAAATGGGTCTACGAGGAATGAAGCCAAATAAGTTTAAGCAACACAGTTTTGGAAATAAGTTTAAGCAACACAGTTTTGGAAATAAGTTTAAGTTACACAGCATTTGGAAATAAGTTTAAGTAACATAGTTGTGCAGATAAGTTTAAGTAACATAGTTGTGCAGATAAGTTTAAGTAACATTGTTGTGGAAATAAGTATGGATAACCAAGTTATGGAGATAAGTTATAGATTATATAGTTATGGAATCATTGGCCATAAGCGGCGAGAGGCATATGAGCCTGAATTATTATGAGTTATCGTGATTTATGTTCGCATAAAAGCTGTTAGTATAGACGATTCAGTAGAACTTAAGGTAATTGATGTTAGTTGTAAGCTTCGGTATAAATAAACAAATACTTAATGTTATATTTAGGAAAAGAATAGTGTTTGCTTTATGGATTTTGACATGAGTAGACAGATTTTGTAAGTACAGTGTTGTCAATCAAACTCAGTAAGTGGAGGTTTTCTTTTTGTGTTGTAGAGCGATTAATGTTGAACGGGCCCCAGCGAATTAAAATCGATTAGGGTTCAGAACACCGGAACCCAGATCTGCAGGATAAAAATATGTAACGCCAGTCTATGATCCCAGAGCAAGAACCCGCCCCCTTTTTTTGCTGAGCTACTATAGGGCAGAGCGGCTGCAGATCATTCAAGCGATGGTCGATCGTAGGCAACGAGCTCTTCTTTTCATATCGGCAGCCTACCACTACAAGAGTGTTTGTTGTAGTGGGGGAGGTCGATATGATTCGAAGAGCGAGGTCTTCCTTCCATTACAGGGGTTCGCGACTTAGTGAGTGATATGGCTATATCATAGTCTATTCCCTAGACGTTGGGGTGGCTCCTACTAACCCTGTGTATATTTTTGGGATTTCTAGTCTTTCACTCCGGGGGTCGTGGATCAGCCCTTTGACATCTCGAGTATGGAACGAGGGGTTGAAGGCTGAGATTAGTTGAAGGTGCAGTTAGGTCGTGTGAGGTGTAAGGTATTATTGGTGTTTGGAAATGTTAAGGGTATGACGAACATCTGGGCATATCCCAAGGATAGACGTGAGTGTGAGAAGGATAGTGGTCTGGCCGATTCCGAGGTCTCAGATGTTTGGGAGTTGAGATAGGTCGGATCCAACATCAGCTCATGTTTCTGTGGTCTTATGGTAGAGGGAAAGAAAATGACTATATGTGTATATACGTTACAGTTGATATATATATATATAGCAAGTTTTTCATTTATTACTTTACAGCTTGTCGATTACATCCCAGTCCACAATATCGTCATTGATTTTTATTTTGTTTTTAACTAGGATGTTTCGAACGCTTTTGAACAAATGGCAGTAGTCGTAAAGGAGGAAGATTTTCTGATTGCCTATTTCTATATAGGGCTCTTTTTCTCCTTTTTCGTAGTCCACTCCGAGTGTCTTGTACGCGCTAGTATTGTTCGAGCCCTGGTCGCAGCTTGTGGCAACAACGTTTAGGCCACATTCAATCACTTTCTCTAAAGTTCCTTTAGCAGTGTAGCCAGTACTGTGCCACTTGGCGATCCCACGAAGTAGCTGACTGTGTGCTTCCAATTCCTACTAAGCCCTCGCAAAGTGGAAACCATAACCAAAACCAAAGTGAAAACCATAAGGCAATTTGATTAGTCCGGCCGTGTTCACCAAAGTCAGTATATCCATGCCATTTCATCGAAGAGGAGGATGCACTTCTTGTCCATATCCGACATGCTCTTTGCTTTGTCTGATAGCATGCGCATCATAATATCACAAAATCCTGCAGCGAGTCGAATTTCTGAATGCCAGCGGTAAACGGTGCTGGCAGCCGGTAGTCTAAATCCCGCACGAACTAAAAACGAAAAGCACGCTGGAGACTTTTAAAAAAATATCTTTTTCTTTAAGACTCCACCGGCTATATTTTTCGTGGAAAAGCTGTGCCAACACGAAAGTAAGAACTTCTTCTTTCGAGTTTTCCAGCATTTCCTCGACCGCGTTTTTTAAATGATATTTTTTGCTTTTATTGATTTTTGACGGCGTGCAAATAACTTTCGAACAAAGCTTTTTAGGAGTCTTGGAAGGTGACTTCTTTGGCATCCGTTGAAAAGTCGGGGATGGAAGTTGGGAAGGTGAGACAGGAGTACCCTCAGGAAGCTCTTCAAACCTAGAGTCCCAGCTATACGTTTTCTTCGAAGTCGAAGCTAAATTATATAGCGGCTCATTAGGACTGCTGGGAATATCTTCAAAACGTGAGCTCAAGCACGCTTTTGAAGATTTTAGGCCGAAACGTCGTTTCGAGAAAGTTAGGGCGCGGGGAATCTGAAAAGACAAATCGGAGAAGTTTTCAAAAGCCGAATCTAAAGATGGCAAATTTGTAGCGTGAGGAGTTTCAAAGTGGCGAGCATGTGCCGTATTTGCAAAAAACAATAAATCTTCTGCTGCACTTAAATCAGCAGAACTTGTTGCCGATTTAGGTGCAGTTAAAGATGATGAAGAACTTGTAGCCTCCTTTCGGGCAGACACTATGTTTTTTGAAATTTGACCTCAGAATCCATGATTCGCTGACATGAATGGTCAACGGCAATTGCGGTGCAGCAACTGATAGTTGGCGAAGAAATTGGAAGTGCTCTTTTAGATAAAACCCGACGAGTCGACTGCTTTTTTGGGCAAGGGCTTATTGGTTGAAACATTTCCATGCTTCAACCATACTTTCCTTCTACAATCATTTGGAACGGAGAAAAATGAGTTGAAGGCAGGGTAGGTCTTAGTGTTAGGGCAACCTTTATAAACGCACTTAGACATATTAACCGGATTGAAGCAAAAAAAAATTTTTTAAAAAGAGCTAATTAGGTATTCGAAATTTTATTTAAAGAAAAAATTTAATTATGAAATATCACAAATAAAACAATTTTTACTTATCACTGTTTAAAGCGCACTTGGTCACCTTATTTCTTTTGGTGTTTTGAATCACTTCCACGCCACTTAATTTGCGATAAATAAATAAAAAACTCTACTTCAACCTGCCGGCGTGATGCACATTTTATTTAAGAAGTAAAACTAACAACAGAAAAAATAAAACATGCTCGAAGACAACAAAAAAAAAACTGACCAAAATGAAATTTGAAATTTTAACAAAAGTAAGCAAAAATGAACTTAACTCAAAACGTCAACTATAAAGAAACAAAAAAAAAATAATAAATAACAAAAAATCCTAAAACTAACCTTAATCCTACTTTATATTTTTATGTTTTTATGTTTTTAAGTTTTTTTGTGTTTTTATGATTTTATGTTTTTTTTTTGTATTTTTATGATTTTTTATAAATTTAGAATTTTATCTTAATTTTTCTTGTGTTTTTGTATTCCTTTTTTTGTTTTTGTATCTCATTCTTTCTGTAGTTTAATTCTTTTTGTGTGTTTTCTGTAATTTTTTTTAATTTTTTTTTTCTAATTTGCTTTATCTCTTTTTTTTTTGACGCGCAACTGATCCCTTTATCACCTAGGCTACACTGGGATTGCTTTCACCCACCTACTTTTATTCCTGCCTAAAAGAAGCTCCCTGTAGCAGATATATGGCCGCAAAGTGGCCTCGTACCAACAAAATAGCCTAAGAATCGACAAGGAAACGATCACGGCCCTAAACAAACGAGAATAAAAAAAAAGTCCACAAATTCAACACACAACAAGAAATATCGACAAAAATGTAAAAAAAAATGAACAAAATGGTATAAGAAATTAAAAATGTAAAATAAATATAAAAAAAATTACTAAAAATGAAATAAATAAATGAATAACAAAAAAATCACGCCGAGAACACTTAAAACTAAATTCAGCAAACACAGGAACAATTTTTATGTTTGGGCCCTGCGGGCGCTTGGCACTTCAGGCCGGACCTGGCCTTGCACTTGCACTCGGTCAATTGCACTGTGTTCAATGTTTAATGTTTTCAGCCTCTTTATGGTCATATGATGAGCATACATATATATTTTTTTGCACAATTGACTTAATTCAAATGTATAAATAAATATAAACAATTTATATCCATGGCTCTAGGATTTTTTTGAAAATTTACTTGTGGTGCCTGGGTATCCCACAGGCTTATCCAGCTGTCGTATATGGCCTCCTTTTTCCTAACACGCTCACCACTGAGCATATAAATCTCCACTGGAATCTAGTTCCTAGAACCGTGGTATGTATGTTTGTACATATGTGTTATTTGCTACACCACTTGGCCGTCAGTGCGTTCTTATATTTTTTTAGTTTTTCAGGTAAAAACAACGAAATCTACTTTTAAATCAAAATTTGAAAATTACACCAAAGTAGGTATTTTTTTATGATTCACCATCGACTTTTGATTTTGGTTTGAACATGACTTTCTTTGCCTCTTCAAAGTCGAACGGTTCGGTTTTGACATCCACATCATCCACTATCACCAGCCTCTTTAAAAATGTGCCAGGACGACTCACAGTGGCGTAGCATCGCTAGTGTGAATGATGTAGTGGCGTTCGAAATTTCGATTTTATTTTTCTTTTCTAACACTCACCATAAATATATATAAATACGTACTAAATACATAAATATAACAAATAAATACATAATATAAAAACAATAAATTTCGCACAAAAATTCCTACTCTACTGTCACTTCCATTGTATTCGGGTCGATAGCAACGCCTCTAGCGGTGGTTGCAGAGATAAGTTCCACTTTTCGCAAACTCCTCTTATAGCATACATTTGTGTGAAAAGTGACACTTGTTTACTATTTACTTTCCGAAACTCGAGTCGAAACATTGCTGGATATTTTAATTGTTTGTAATTTCAATATTTATTGATTCATTTCTATTAATTCTTCTTTTCTTTTTATATTTTTACTGTTTCTTCTAGGTATTGGAACATTCGGCAAAAAAAGGAACCAGGTTGAACGTTGAAGTAGGAAAAACAATTTCCAAGGTAAGTTTGTCTACGTTTTGGTGTTCAGTACTTTAACAAATTTTTTTTTCTTTTCCCAATACAGGTATCCACAACAAAACACCGGCGTAGGAGACTACCTCGTAGTAGACTCCGTCGGTGGCAGGATGGCTGGATAGGGTCTATGAAATAACTCCCACGAAATAAGTCCCACTTTTAAAAACGAAATAAGTCCCACCAAAAATTGCTATTTTGAAAGTGGGAGTTATTTCGTTTTTAAAAGTGGGACTTATTTCGTCAATTGGTGGGACTTATTTCGTTACGCGTTTTTATTTTAAGTGGGACTTATTTCGTTTTGAGTGGGAATAAATTCGTTTTGTAAAGTGGGAGTTATTTCATACCCCTAAATTTATATTTTTTCTTATGCAAAAAGTTATGGTTGTCCCTTTTACGAAATGTCCAATATTTCGTAAAAGGGACAACCATAATTTTTTGTCCTTATCTCTCATGGCTCTTCTTGCTTGTATACGATTTTTCTTTATTATTCCTCTGCTTTGATTATTCATATTATTCGACGTGTGTTTTTTTCAAAGAGCCAAATACTTCTTATTTGAAATCGCATTAAACAATGAAAAAGTGGGACTTATTTCGTTTATGAAAGTGGGTCTTAATTCATTTAAGAAATATATTATTCAAGGGGGAGTTATTTCATTTTGAGTGGGAGTTATTTCATTTCAAGTAAATTTTTAAATCATTTCATTTTGGTGGGACTTATTTCGTTTTCAAAAGTGGGACTTATTTCGTGGGAGTTATTTCATTTTTTTAAGCAATTTTTGGTGGGACTTATTTCGTTTTTAAAAGTGGGACTTATTTCGTGGGAGTTATTTCATAGACCCGGCTGGATAACGTGGGGAAGAACCCACAAAACATAGCCGGGCATAAGACTACGTATACCTGCGAGGGATATGTATATGTACCCACTGGAATGTACATTGTATGTACGAAAATTGGTTTTGTTTCTTTAGTAGACGTTGTTGACAATTTTTTGTTTTTGTTTTCAATACGTAACTAATAATACATAAAATAAATACAACAAATATACCTAAAAACATACATATTTTATTAACAAAACGTACTAACAGGAAAAAAATAAAATATAAATAAACTACAAAAAAAAAAAAATAACATAGATCTGTTGACAAGTTACGAAACACTTACTTATCAACTAGTATCACATAATATAAGGCTTAGAGCTATCACAATACTTAAAAATAACTCACCTGCGGGTATAAATAAATATAAATAAATAACTATACTATATAAATAAATAAATAAATCTATGAAAATAAATAACAAATAAGAAACAATACTTAACACATACTTAATCTTATGATAGTGAGTAGTGAGAGTAGGTGACCTATAGATTACCATAGCTAGGGGAGGGAATGTTGAGTAGGCAGCAGAGATCAAAATGAGTATGTTCAAATCAGTTCAAACACATCCAAAATTTCTCAACGATCGCTCAAACTTGATCATTTTCCACCCCTATTCACAGGCAAATAGCTCGCAAGCATATTTACTCAAAAGCAAAAATGCTTCTGAACAAACTAAATCAGAAAAGATGCTCACAAGTCATTTTTTCCGTATTGCACTCACAAGCAAATGACTTGCAAGCAGATTGACTTGTTTGAACTTACTTGAATATATTCAAATACTCATGAGCACGCAAAATGTTCACAAGCAGGCAGTGTGTTCACATGTTCACAAGCAGGTAGCGTGCTTACAAGCAGGCAGTGTGTTCATGAGCAGGCAGTGTATCCATCGGAAAGCAATGCGTTGAAGATTTATACCTAAACAAAAAAAGGCATACATAGAAAGGCATATAAAGGCATAAACTACCCTTTCACATTGCTTGCTTATGAACACACTGCTTATTCACAACCACAATGCTTGCTTGTGAGCTAACTGCTTGTTTATGATCCAATTGCTTGTGATTACTTTTACTCACAAGCACTTTGCTCACAAGCAGTTTAGCTCAATGTTATTCAAACTCATTTTGACTTGCAGGCAAGTCTACTTGTTTGGTTCGTATGAAAATAGGGGTTGTTCAGAGTTGCTTGGTTCACAAATAAGATTGTTCAAATTTACTTGCTTGCGGGTTGACTCAGTTTGTTCAAACTCTTTTTTTTTCAAGTAAATACTCATTGTTCACAAGCAGACTTAGTTCATTTTAATCTCTGGTAGGCAGTATTCGTTTAGAAAAAGTTCGTTTTGCATTTTTGGGTGTTTCTTAAGTTTCTTATTGCATTTCTTATTTAAAATCACTTGTTTTCGGTGATGTGTTAGACAAAGCTAGTTGCAGTCGGGCAAATTACGGATGTAGTGGAACAGGTAGATGAGTGCATTATTGAATTCGTATACATAGGACAGTAGTGAACATAAATATCACAGAAAAAATTTTTTTTGCCTTCGAGGCTAACTAAAGAAAACATAAATGAGGTACATTATATATAAGATTATAAGGATGAGTAGATATCACAGATTTGTATTGCAGTGTGTTTTTTGAAAACAGAAGTCAGGTACTTATGTTAAAACAAAAAAGACATAGCATGAATGTAAATATCACAGTGCATTTAATTTCTACCTAAATCAGGTACGATATTTTGTTGCAGGCACCTGAAAGAAAAATTTTCCGTTGAAAATAAATAGAAAACAAAAACACCAACCTAAAGACTGACCATGTTTGTTGTTTCTTATTTTGTTTTAGTTTCTCGTTAGTTTGTTGTCCTTGTTATCTTGTCCATTGTTTTGATTTGTATTGATGTCGTCCTAGAGTTGTCTGCGGATGAATGTTGCTTTGAGGAATGTTCCTTCAGAATGAATGTCGTATGGAGGAGGTGTGTTTTGGTTCGGAGGATGTGTTGTTGTTTTGATTTGGCAGGTAGGGATACCTAAAAAGGAAGAGCCTTTAATAGATGGCTGAATTACGCGAGCAGGGTTACTGACCTCAAGGTAAATGGAGGTTGCAGCAGTACCACTGGCCACGGGGGTTGGTTGCTGCAAGTTTTCCTTCGCTCCGTCACTTAAGGTAGAAGGAGGTTTGCACCAACCACCCTCGAATAAAAGAAATTGAAAAGGTTAGGTACTTACCTGGGAATGGGAGTTGAGTGCGTGAATGGTTGGTTGCCTTTGTTTGTCTGTTTTTTTTTTGGCAGCATGAGCGAATGTTGTGTCTTGTTGAAAGTGGAGCGTTTTGTGGGTGTGTTTTTTTGTATTTTTATATGATTTTCTGTGTTTTTGTGTGCTTATAAAGTTGTTTTGGCATGCATGAGGCACCACGCTATCCGGCAATTCTAGTTTCTGTGTCAAAATTTTGTGAAATGTCAGTCTGTGGATTGTATTCCACAGCTGTCATAGAGAAACCGGATAAGGTGGAGCGTTGAAAAGACATCTGTTGTTATGTTTGGAATGGTTTGTGTATTTGTTGAGTGTCGTTGAATGTTTGAATTAAAATTAGTTTTCAAAGTCAAGCGGTCAGCAGGGTCGATGACCAAGTAACTGGGCGAACGGTTACAACGGCCAAAAGTTGCATTGGTCAAACTGTGTAACCGAAATGAATCCGTTGATTGGGTATTCACTTGTACCAAGGTTGCGGGTCCAAAGAAAATTTTTGGATGACGACTTAAATATTCAATGTTGAGTGTCAGAGAGTTCGTGTCGGTACATTTTAAATCCAAATCTTATTGGTGCGAATACGTGGTCAGTAGTTTTTGTATGTACAAAAGTGTAGTGTAGATTTAAATCAATGTGTTTTTTTTTGCTTTTTTTTTTGCGTAGAGATTGAATAACTTCGCCTGAAGTAATTGGTGAACAATCAAAAATTGCATTTAGCAGAGACACCCAAGTGGAAAAATCCCTTATCCACGGGTAAGAATATTGTGCAATCTGTGTGTAGTGTAGTTAAATGTGATATGTGTTAAATGTGGTATTTTGTTCTTTAGTTGCAGGGTAATCCGGTGGCGGCTGGATAAAGGCACCGGGCAGGCACATTGAAAAGGCCTAAAACGTATATTGTGGAAAGAAAAAGCAGTGGATGAAAAAGGAGATAAAGCACAAAAATCAGGTGCTCACCGATTAAAATCTGGGTCCGTGGGAGTCTCCGGAACCCCACAAGTAACAACCATTAGAAATTTTCCCTAAGCATCGTAAAAAGTTTAAATATAGTAATATATATATCTCTATGTACGCGTATATTTGAAGCGCAGTGCTAACAAAGCGCTATTAAAAACCCACTCTGCAACCGTGGGCTAAATTAAGGCCGATAATAATAGAAAGGTGTCAAAGTACACGAAACGTTGCGGCAAAACACATACCGGGGGCGGAGCCCCAGAAGTTAAAGTTGGCTGGCGGACCGCCAGTAAGAAGCAGCCGATTATAGTTTTTTTTTGTTATGATAACTAGGCCTGATTTTTCTTTTTTTTTGATTAATTTCTTTTATTGTTTTTTATTGTAGTTAATTTTTTTTAGTTTTAAGTTTTTTTTGGTTAATATTGAGTTCTTTTGTTCATTTTTTTTTGGTTGGAAAAAAATTTTTTTCCAAATTTCTTTTGGTGGGTCGAAAAGGGGAGCGAGGACAGGTTTGGTAGTTCCTCAACCTGTGGTTGAGTTTTGTGTAGTCCGATTGGACCCCCTTCTTAGAGCTCTAATTAGGTAGGAGAAGAGTAGAGCGGGCTAGCAAAAGCGTATGCCCTTGAGCACCCAGGTCAAGGACCAATAACCTGGTCGTGAACCATCGAATACCCATTAAAAGTCACTGAAAAAGATTTCCATAAACCAAAACTACAATTTTCTTAGAGATTTAAATATTTTAGTAAAGCAGTTTTTTTTTTGATAAATTTGTTCTATTTTTACCTTTTTGTTGTTATTTTCGTTATTTTTCTTATGTTTTAATGTAGAGTAAAGTTTCAAATAAACGATATATTGTGCATCACGCCTTACCGATTTTTAATGGGCCTGAGCTAAGCCTAATGGAGGCGTAATTTTGAAATTTCAGGGGGTTGTGACGGTGACGACGCCGCGACGCCGACGTGGCTATGGTGAGTGGTCCCTGACAGACCATTCGCATTAGGGGAATCCCACCAACGATGGCCGACGGGATTCCAGGGGGGGAGGGAAAAGGCCGCACTACATGACAGCGGTAGTGCCTAGGGTGAGGTGAGGTAATTTTTGTGGTGGTGGTGAATTTGTGTTGGCACGATATATGTTTTTGATATAAGGCTCAGCTCTGCGAGGAGGCAAGACCCCCCCATATCCGGCGAGCTAAGCCGTGCCACGCTAGCGTGCCAGGCCTCCGAGCAGATGCATCCTTTCCCTTCCCATCCTTCCCTTCCTTCATTTTCCTCTCCCTTCCCAAATACCTACCTTCCTGTTCCCTGTGTTGGTTCTGTTTCCCTACCTTATCCTCATCCTACTTTCCATATCCTTTTCCCACTTTCCGTTTCCTTTACCAAATCCCATCCAAATTCCCATCCTCTCCTTTCCCTTCCCCTATACCCCCTTATATCAAATGGCACCCAGACGTGTTGTCTTAGTTTTTGTTTTTGTTAAATTCCCATTTCCCTAGCAGTGACGTAACGAACCGTAAGTCATGTTCTGGAGAGCTTTTTAGCATGCCAGAACATTTGCGACGGGTGTTACGTTGTTGCTATTCCACATGTTTGTATGTACAATTATTTATGTCTGGAAGTCTGAATTCGAATAAGTCTTCAAATGGAAGGTCTTAGACGAACCATTGAAATAGCGATTCGAATTCGGATTTCATCAGCATAAACAATTTCCTTCCCAATCAATCCTTAAAACGTTGTCATCCTAGGTCCAACACTTCGTAAGTCGTGATTTGAATAGCTCTTTAGCAAACCAAATCATTCGCGACGAAGATGTTGAGACTGAAGATGACAACAATATCCTTCCTAAGTAAACTGTATCTTTGTTGTCTAAAACGTTATATTTCACCTCACTCTAGTTAAAAGAGATCAATAAATGAAAAATTAAAGCTGTCAGGTGTTAACTCAACGCCAAAAAGTATCACCATAAGCCACTGAAAAGCGTCACACAACAACCCCCATATTACATGCATAAAATATACATCCATACAAATACAATCACAAATATATAGTATACATCTTCAATAAATAAAATAAAAACATAAAATACATCACATTACATACATATATCTTACAAACATAATATTTAAAAAAAATAAATCGTTGGGTTAGTTAATAACTTAATTGAATGTTTTATTTGTATTTTTTTTACAGGTTGTGTCTTGGTTGACTATTTGGTTTTTACTAGTGTTAAGTTTTGTATTTACCTTGTTTTTTTTGATACATTCGTTTTCTTACTTTTTTTTAGGTTTTCTTGCATAGGTTTTAGGATAGTTTTTTGTTGTTTTTGAGAATAGTTTAGTTAGTTTTTGTAATTTAGGAATAGTTTCAACTTAGTATAAAAATTTTGTTAGAATAGTTTTGTTAGTGTTTAGTTTCAAATCCATATTTTGTATTTTCTTCAAATTGTCATAAGGTTTAGTTTTTGTTGTTTTTTTAATACACTCGGTCCCACTGCTGCGAACCCTTATCGGTCCATAGGTGTTTGGTTTCGTTGATTTTTGGAATTCTGGGATGAGCTCTAGAGAAGAAAGTAAAAGGTTTAGCCCATACAGAATAGAAAAGAAAAGCGGAATAGTTACCCGTGCAGCTGCCTAGGCTAAAACAATGTCTTTCGGCGGACGTTCCCCTGCTTCCAAGCTAGCTCCATCTAATGCTGGTCCAGAGGGAATCCAGGAGCTAGCAGATTTCTCAGTTCCTCCTCCTTCAGTCGATTTGGGTCGTGAATTCAGCGACACTTCCTTAGAGGCACCGACATATAGTCCTGTGAGCGGTGCAGGGGCAGCCTCTAAGGGAGCTGTAAGGAAAAATAAAGGAGTTAGTATAGAAGTTAGGCCTGAAGAGGGAAGATTTAGTGAAGATAACGAGTGCGGAAGCAGGGGAACAATTGCGGCAGAAATTAGCTCAGCCATTAGCTCCGCAGTAGAGTCACTTGCTCGCGAACTAAAGGAGCAATTAAACAAATCGTTAGATGATAGATTCAATGATCTGCTAAATAGGTTCAACGCTACCATGTTGCAAGCGAGGCCGCCTTCCGATGAAAGGCAGGGAAGTCGTTCCGCCAGCAACAATAATAACAACATCAATACTAACGCACAGAACAGCGGTCACTCTCAACTGAACCCGTCGTCTAGGACGTTCGTTCCAGTGACCCAACCAGCGGCAAACCCAGCTCCGATGTCAGAATATGAAACGTACCAAGCTAACTTCGTGCAACAACGGTTCGAGTTCCAGAGAAATCCTCCAACAGACCCGTTAGGATGGACAAGTGGGGTATTAAATTTAGCGGCAAGCCTGAAGAACTCAAGGTGGAGGATTTCATCTTTAGGGTGGAATCTCTGCAGTGCCAGCACGATTGCTCTTGGGCTGAGGTCTTGCGAGATTTTCATCTCCTCCTCTCGGGTGCTGCCTACGATTGGTTTTGGCAATACCAGCGATCCAACGGTCGGCCGGATTGGCCTATGTTAAAAAACGCCATCGCACGCCAATTTCGGAATTCGAAATCGGATTTCGATATTGTGCGTGAGATTTTGGATCGCAGGCAAGGCACCTGGGAGTTGAGCGACGAGTTCTTCGCCTCCGTTAACAAACTGAGATCTCAGCTCAAGATGCAGATCCCAGAGGACGAGCTGGTGAGGATACTAAAGAAAAATCTGAATGAGCGGGTCACGCAGCTGGTATACCCACAAAACATATACTCTTTGGATCAGTTGAGAGTGGCTTGCAAGGAAGCCGAATATGCGTTTCCGGTTAGAGAGCAAGAAGGTTTAAGGCAAGCCAGACCACCAAAGAAGATGTCGGTGCATGAGGTTGAATATGATGAAGAATACGGTGAGGAAGAGTTTGCAGCGTTTCAGCACACGGGAGCGCGCCCTAAGTTAGGTCGTGTAGTTAGTGATCCGAAAAGTGTTAACTGCTGGAACTGCAGATTGCCAGGTCACTTTTATCAAGACTGCTCCGCTGCGCGCAACATTTTTTGTTACAAGTGCGGGAAGCCGGGCGTGATAACTCCCAAGTGTCAAACGTGCAACCCGGAAAACCGGGCGAAGAACGTTACATTTGCGGGGGAGTCACGTTCGACCCAAACACAGTAACTGAACCCCTATGTCATACGTCACAGAATTCCACAATTACCATTTTAAAAAGAGATGAAAACGTAAAACCGAACAATAACATAAAAAGAATAGAGATTAACCCATTGCACCAGAGAATAAGAGATTGCTATAAAGCGAGAGAGAGGATTTTTGGAACAAAATCGACTGAAATTTCAAAAAGGATACTTAAAACTAGGGAAAGATACAGAGTAAGAAAACAAGTTAGGAAAAACATTTTAGCAACTGTAGTAGTAAGTGATAATGATCCTAGGCCATACGCTAAGGTTACTGTCGCCAAGAAAGAGCTAATGGGATTGTTAGATAGCGGGGCTAGTATTAGCATCCTCGGAAAAAATAGTTTTATCGACGAATTTAAGCTTACACTTCAGCCTCATAGATCAGCGGTCAAAACTGCCGATGGTAAGGCGCAAAAAATAGTAGGCACAGTAGAGGCGGAAGTTGCGTACAGAGGAATAAAACAAATGATAAAATTTTATGTTGTACCTAACCTGGAGCGAGAGTTATATACTCTACTACCTGGAGCAAGAGTTATATATTGGTATCGATTTTTGGAAGGCGTTCCAGATCGCGCCAAGTGTGGTGAGTGAAGTCTCACTCATTCACGACCCGGCAGATTTGTCCAACGCGCACCTTCTGTCTTTCGAACAAAAATCGAAATTGGAAGCTGTTAGGGCGAAGTTTCTGGATTATGAGCGTCACGGTCTTGGGAAAACGTCTTTGATGGAGCATTCGATAGATACCGGAGGGGCAGATCCTGTTAAGCAGCGTCACTACCCTGTTTCACCAGCGGTACAAGCCGTGCTGTACCAGGAAATCGACCGAATGCTGAATCTCGGTGTGATTGAGGAGAGTGAGAGTCCTTGGTGTTCACCCGTTGCACTCATCAAGAAGCTAGGTGAAAACAACACCGTAAAATACCGGTTTTACCTAGATGCGCGAAGAGTCAACGCGGTGACGAAAAAGGATGCCAATCCACTGCCTCATATAGAAGGACTCCTCAGTCGACTACCTGATACATACTTCATAAGTAGTGTTGACTTGAAGGAGGCTTTCTGGCAAATACCGCTGGAGAAAAACAGTAGAGAAAAGACTGCGTTTGCGGTTCCGGGAAGACCCTTGTACCAGTTTACGGTCATGCCTTTCGGTTTGTGTAATGCAGCTCAGAGGTTATGTCGTCTAATGGACAAGGTTATTCCTGCACGACTCAGAGACCGTGTCTTTGTGTACCTTGACGATTTGCTCATCATTGCACCGGATTTCGAGACCCATATCGACTTGCTGGGACAAGTAGCTGAATGCCTCAGGAAAGCAAACCTTACCATAAACCTGAAGAAATCGAAGTTCTGCTTCAAGGAACTTAAATATCTAGGGTTCATAGTAGGTGGCGGAAAGTTAAAAACTGACCCGGCTAAGGTCGAGCCAGTTGTTGACTTTCCACTACCGAAAAATCCGAGACAGGTACGTCGGCTAATTGGACTAGCAGGTTGGTATCGACGTTTCATTAAAGATTTTTCAACCCTAACAGCCCCACTAACAGACACCCTAAAGAAAAACGCGAAGTTCGAAATGACAGAGGAAGCTTTAGGTGCGTTTGAAGCCTTAAAGAAAGCGTTGACAACTGCTCCGGTCTTGACTCACCCAGACTTCACAAAACGTTTTTATGTTCAGTGTGATGCGTCCGAGTCCGGTATAGGTGCAGTGTTGTTTCAGAAGAAGAGTGAAGATGAGGAATGTCCCATATCATATTTCTCACAAAAGCTTAACTCTTGCCAGCGAAACTATAGTGGGACCGAGAAAGAGTGTATGGCTGCGGTCATGGCTGTTAAGAAGTTCAGGCCCTATGTCGAAGGCATGGATTTCACCATCATCACAGACCATTCCAGCCTTAAATGGCTGATGACTATGAAGGACCTCAACGGTCGTTTGGCCAGGTGGAGCCTGGAGTTGCAATCTTATGCTTTCGACATAGAGCACCGCAAATGAACTCTTAACGTCGTGCCAGACACACTTTCTCGGGCACACTTAGAGTGTTTAGAGCTGGAAGCAGTTGTACCATTACTGGACCTCGACTCCGAACAATTCTTAGAAGAAGAGTACACTAACTTGATAAAAACAATAGAAGAAAACAAAGACCAACTACCCGATTTGAAAGTTGAAGATAGGTTTGTGTATAAAAGAGCGTTACCGATTGGTACCAACGAAGAGCACACTAGAGAACATTCTTGGTTGTTGTGGATACCATCTGGTCTCACACAAGAATTAATAGTCAAAGCGCACGAACCACCTCAAGCGGCTCATGGCGGGATCGCCAAAACTATAGACCGTATCCGGCAATACTTCTATTGGCCGAATATGACTGTGCAAATACGGCAATATGTGTCTAATTGTAGTGTTTGTAAACAGTGTAAGTCTTCTTACCAAGTACAACGTCCACCCATAAGTAGCAGTTATACCACCGATCGTCCCTTTCAAAAACTTTATGTCGATTTCCTTGGACCTTACCCCAGATCCAAAACAGGAAATGTCCACATTTTTGTTGTCCTAGATCATTTTTCTAAGTTTGTGTTTTTGAAAGCCTTAAAAATTGCAAATGCCATAAGCATCATCAACTATTTGCAGAAAGAAGTATTCAATACGTTTGGAGTGCCCGAAATCGTACACTCCGATAACGGGAAACAATTTGTAGGAAAAGAATTTCAAAACTTCCTAAAGAAATATGGAAGTCGCCATTTCAAAACCGCTTATTATGCGCCGCAATCGAATGCCTCGGAAAGAGTCAACCGAACTTTGCTTGCAGTGATACGATACATTAAAGACGACCAGCGTGATTGGGATGTTCATCTCCATGAAATCGCGGTAGCGCTTAGGAGCTCAGTTCATTCAGCTACTGGTGTCTGGTGTGTCTCCGTATTTTGCTCTCTTTGGAACTAATATGATGACTCACGGCAGTAGCTATGAACTGGCTCGAAAACTGACAGCGCTAGAAGACGGCGAGTTGGTAACTCTACCGAGGCACGGCAAGTTGCGATGCATTCATGAAAAGATTCGAGATTCCATATTGGAATCTAATGAAAGAAGCGCTAAAGCATATAATGTTATAGCACGAAATGTGAAATACCTGCCAGGGCAAGAAGTGTATCGTAGGAACTTCATATTAAGTGAATCTTCAAAGTACCTGAACGCTAAGCTATGCCCAAAATACAGCAAATGCAGAATAGTTAAGCCAGTAGGAAAATGCATGTACGAGTTAGAAAACCTGAATGGTAAACGATTAGGAGTGTTTTATGCTAAAGACCTCAAACAGTAGTGTGCAATATAGGGTAAACGCACTAGTAGCCGGACAGTGCTAGTACCCGGACACTTTGACCTTTTTTTGCGATTAATAGATAAATCACACAAAAAAATCCACAAACAACAACAAACATGGGTTCTTCAATGTGTCCTGTACATGCATGCAAAGTTTCAGGTACTCGAAATGCGTACTTTAAGAACTACGCGTCATTTTATTGCTTAAGGTTTGAAGGTGGGGTCTCGTTGTCGATTTAGTTAAAAAAAAAATAGTAGGAACAGTTTTTAATAGTAAGCAATTGAACAAGTAATAGTTAATTTATTGTAATGGAAAGTCATTGGTTTCGTTGGAAATATGATTAACTAAAACAATTTGCAAAAAAAAACCAAATTTAATAAAATCTTTGCCTTTATTTGTGGTGTCCGGGAACTAACACCAAAATTGAATATGTTTTTCAGTACCCAGACATGCTGTCCGGGTACTAACACAGTGCGATTATCATGCATATTCAGTACCCGGACAGGGGTTGTTTCTTAAAATAATTGTGTATGTATACTGAAACAAAAGCGTTCGGATACTAGATCAGTCATTTTAAGAGATCAATCATTAAGAGATTTAATCATTTAAAGAGACAAGCCCTGTATGGATACAAAAAATGTGCGCTTATCTTATATTTTCAGTATCCAGAAAGGGCTTGTCTCTTAAAATGATTGTGTCTGGGTACTAAAACAAAGGCGTCCGGGTACTAGATTTTGCTGTCCGGGTACTAACGCAAATGGAACTTTTCTGAATTGTTATTTTATTAATTTTAACAGTGATCTCTTTGCAATCGACTTAAACGCCATATTATTGAGAAATGTCTATTTTCTTACAATCAATAAAAGTTTCCGCGGTAGCATTTATGGTTACAAAATGGTTTGTAGTCAAAGTTGAGAAAAAAGTTAAGTGTCCGGGTACTAGTGCGCTTACCCTAAGCGGTACTTTTAAAACATAACGCCATATTTAAGACATATCTGTGATAAGACCACCCTATCACAACGAAACCTGAAAATACTTCCGTGCAATATAATCCGACCACAAACTTTAAAAAAATTTCCTATCTGTGATACGACATCACGATTGAATTTTCAATGAATAAGCTTTAAATACTATCTGTGATACGACCTCACGATTGGATTTTCGATGAAATAGCTTTAAATACCATCTGTGATACGACGTCACGATAGCGACACCCTTCTGTGATATTATACTATAAGCATGAAATCAAGATATTGACTAAGTCACTACACACTATATAACATCTGTGATATTGACCTGGTCAAGAAAAACCATACCATCTGTGATAACATACATCACGACAAAAAACTAAACATGCGAAAGAAGGGTTGTACAATAAGAAAAAACCGTCTCTAATCTCTTAGGTGCAATGGACCTTAATTCTCAGGCAGGTGTACAAATGGCTATTTATATAATAAGAATTCAGTAAGTATGTATATGTATATCTATGTTAATTTATTTTAGTCCGTTTAGAGATATATTTATTCTATTTACTTATACATTAATTTATTTAGTCCTTCCAGATATTTATACTATTTACACTTATATGTTAACTTATTCAGTCCGTCCAAATAATCTATATTTATTTCTATGTTAAATTATTGAGTCCGTTATAGAGTATTTATATATTTATATTTTATTTACACCTATAGAGTAGTTAGTAAGTATTTATTAAACCTAGGCTTAAGTATATAGTTTATTTATCTAGTAATTTAAGTATTCTTAGCTTATGTGATATTTACAACCCTAGGTTAAGTATTTATTTAATGGTGATATTACCTAGTAAGTATATTAGGTTTATGTTAACACGCAATATCAAAGATTTATGTTATTTATTTATTTATGTATATTATATGTAAAAATCTGTGATATTCGTGTTTCCATTCTATATCCTTATTTGTTTGTAAGATTTTTTTTTGTTATATTAATGCATGCTTTGATGTTTATATATATGTAAGTATTCAAAAATAAATATCACCATAATTCAATGTTATATGTATATAGCCAGAATCGAAAGTTATATTATCTTAAAAGCTACGAATTCCAACTTACGTTTTAACTTCAGAGCAAATCACCGAAACGCCCAACGAACCAGGACCGATAGGTGTAACTGCAACTGCAGGTCGTTGACACTGAGCAGATTCCATAATCACTGACAGTAAAGTTCAATAAACCTAAATAGGAAAAAGAAAATGTAAGACAGCGGTTGCAAAAGGGAAGTGTTAACATACACGTTGATCCTTATTGCCCGGCTAAGTTGAACTCGGGTTCTTCCCCACGTTAGTGTTGTCCATATTCGTTTTCTTTTGTTCATGGTCCTCCTTGTCACCTACCTTGGCGAGCCTAGCTACTCCCAAGGCAGGTGTTTTGTTGCAGGCACCTGAAAGAAAAATTTTCCGTTGAAAATAAATAGAAAACGAAAACACCAACCTAAAGACTAACCATGTTTGTTGTTTCTTATTTTGTTTTAGTTTCTCGTTAGTTTGTTGTCCTTGTTATCTTGTCCATTGTTTTGATTTGTATTGATGTCGTCCTAGAGTTGTCTGCAGATGAATGTTTCTGTAAGGATGTCTATGGATGAATGTTTTTTGCTTTGGATGAATGTTGCTTTGAGGAATGTTCCTTCAGAATGAATGTCGTATGGAGGAGGTGTGTTTTGGTTCGGAGGATGTGTTGTTGTTTTGATTGGGCAGGTAGGGATACCTAAAAAGGAAGAGCCTTTAATAGATGGCTGAATTACGCGACCAGGGTTACTGACCTTGTCTTGATCAGCTGTGAGCTGATAGTCAAGGTAAATGGAGGTTGCAGCAGTACCACTGGCCACGGGGGTTGGTTGCTGCAAGTTTTCCTTCGCTCCGTCACTTAAGGTGACAGAGTAGAAGGAGGTTTGCACCAACCACCCTCGAATAAAAGAAATTGAAAAGGTTAGGTACTTACCTGGGAATGGGAGTTGAGTGCGTGAATGGTTGGTTGCCTTTGTTTGTCTGTTTTTTTTGGCAGCATGTTGTGTCTTGTTGAAAGTGGAGCGTTTTGTGGGTGGGTTTTTTTGTATTTTATATGATTTTCTGTGTTTTTGTGTGCTTATGAAGTTGTTTTGGCATGCATGAGGCACCACGCTATCCGGCAATTCTAGTTTCTGTGTCAAAATTTTGTGAAATGTCAGTCTGCGGATTGTATTCCACAGCTGTCATAGAGAAACCGGATAAAGTGGAGCGTTGAAAAGACATCTGTTGTAAGGTTTGGAATGGTTTGTGTATTTGTTGAGTGTCGTTGAATGTTTGAATTAAAGTTTGTTTTCAAAGTCAAGCGGTCAGCAGGGTCGATGACCAAGTAACTGGGCGAACGGTTACAACGGCCAAAAGTTGCATTGGTCAAACTGTGTAACCGAAATGAATCCGTTGACTTGTACCAAGGTTGCGGGTCCAAAGAAAATTTTTGGATGACGACTTAAATGCTCAATGTTGAGTGTCAGAGAGTGCGTGTCGGTACATTTTAAATCCAAATCTTATTGGTGCGAATACGTGGTCAGTAGTTTTTGTATGTACAAAAGTGCAGTGTAAATTTAAATCAATGTGTTTTTTTTTGCGTAGAGATTGAATAACTTCGCCTGAAGTAATTGGTGAACAATCAAAAATTGCATTTAGCAGAGACACCCAAGTGGAAAAATCCCTTATCCACGGGTAAGAATATTGTGCAATCTGTGTGTAGTGTAGTTAAATGTGATATGTGTTAAATGTGGTATTTTGTTCTTTAGTTGCAGGGTAATCCGGTGGCGGCTGGATAAAGGCACCGGGCAGGCACATTGAAAAGGCCTAAAACGTATATTGTGGAAAGAAAAAGCAGTGGATGAAAAAGGAGATAAAGCACAAAAATCAGGTGCTCACCGATTAAAATCTGGGTCCGTGGGAGTCTCCGGAACCCCACAAGTAACCTTTAGAAATTTTCCCTAAGCCGTCGTAAAAAGTTTAAATATAGTAATATATATAAATCTATGTACGCGTATATTTGAAGCGCAGTGCTAACAAAGCGCTATTAAAAACCCACTCTGCAACCGTGGGCTAAATTAAGGCCGATAATAATAGAAAGGTGTCAAAGTACACGAAACGTTGCGGCAAAACACATACCAGGGGCGGAGCCCCAGAAGTTAAAGTTGGCTGGCGGACCACCAGTAAGAAGCAGCCGATTATAGTTTTTTTTTGTTATGATAACTAGGCCTGATTTTTCTTTTTTTTTTGATTAATTTCTTTTATTGTTTTTTATTGTAGTTAATGTTAAAAAATGTTCCGGAAATAAAAAAGAAACTCTTAAACGGGGGAAAATTCTACTCTTTTATTTAGCGTGTTTAATCGACTGAGGTATAATTGCAACTGAACTCTTATTGCTATATGCATGACGTATATATACATAAATACGGCCAGGAAGAGAGAGAGAGAAAGCATTATATTAGACTAATTTTTAACATCCTCGGGGTTGCAAGATTGAAGTTCCAGCGGGTATAGCAGCTGTATTGGACGCCGAAAACGCTTGCCATCGGGCAGTTGGATTTGGCAAGACCTGACCTTCGAGTCTCGTCCTAAGAACGCCTGTTCGACTACGGCCATCTTCCAGTTGATTCGTGGAGCTGCTTGGTCGTAAACAAGGACGACGTCTCCTACCTTTTAGTGATGTACGGAACCTCTCTTAGGAGAGTGGTGGTAAGAGCGAAGAAGTTGAAGATATTCGGTCTGCCATCTATTTCGTAACTTTGTTATGTACTTCATACGAAGCCTCCATAGGTTTCGAAGTGATTCTGCATCAGGTTCTCGGGAGACTGTCTCTGAATTCCATCTGCGGGGCTCAATTGAGAAATGAGCCGGAGTGAGTGGGCTAAGGTCCAAGGGCTCTGCGCTCACATACGTCAGGGGGCGGTTGTTGACGATCTCTTCAGCTTCTGTAATGGTAGTTCGAAGTTGTTCAAAATCAAGTTTTGCCTTACCAATTGTGACTTTGATCAAGTTTTTCATAGTTCGGATGAGCCTTTCCCAGAACCCACCCCACCAAGGGGCACGTTCGACTATGAATTGCCATCGTATCTTCCTTCTTGAAAGAAAACCTTGTAGAACCTCCTCATCCCAGAAACAGTTGGGGCTCCGCAGCTCTATTGCAGCCCTTCGGAAAGTGCGAGCGTTGTCGGACATCATCATCGATGGTACGCCACGTCTGCCAATAAATCGCCGAAGTGCCATTAAAAAGTTTTCAGTAGATAGACCTCTCGTTAACTCAAGGTGAACTGCGCGTACGGCTGAACAGGTAAAGATAGCGATGTAAACCTTCGTGAATTTTGACTTATCGTTAACGTCATCATAGCAGAAAAGTGGGCCAGCGAAATCAACCCCAACACTATCGAATGGTCGCGACAACGATATCCTCTCTATTGGCAATGGCGCAAAGGGTTGAGATGCAGGTTTACCCCAAAGATGTCAGCACACTAAGCACTCTTTAAATCGCCTTTTGACAGCTTGGCGACCTTTAATTATCCAAAAGCGTTTTCGAAGCAATGCTAGGACCGTACTTACACCTGCATGTAAGGCCTGTTGATGGTAGTCATCGATAAGAAGATCGAGGAGTGGCGAATCTGGTGGAAGTATTATAGGATGCTTAACATCCATTGGCTCATCCAGCATTTGGAGGCGCCCTCCCAACCTCATTAAGTTGGAGTCGTCCAAGAAGGGCGACAGCTCAAAGATCTTGGAAGACGTCATCAGTGCTTTCCTTTTCTGCAAAAGACTAATTTCACATTCAAAATGTTGTCTCTGTACATACCTTAACCAATGATTTTCAGCTAGGTCGATTTCGGTTGCGCATAAGGGCGGTACATCAACAATCGGAAGCAACATCCCCTTTTTTTGTTTGTTTTTAAAGGCCCTTATTGAGCGGAGGACAAAGGCCGTCACTCTTATGAGCCGTCCCCAAGTACTGTAGTTGTTGTAGCACAGCAAGGAATCTTCAGTGAAACGTTCTGTTGGTTGAACAGATTCGGTTAACAGAGGTGTGGCAACATCGGAAACTTCGACTTCTTCCTGTATAACATCATCGTCACCACTTCCAAGCCAGCTCGGACCATGAGCCCACAACTCAGAATTTTGCAGGATCCTCCCACTAACACCTCGAGTAAGAAGATCTGCTGGGTTGTCTTTTCCCTTGCAGTGATTCCACTGTGAAACCACAGTGTGCCTGAGTATTTCGTCGACTCGATATTGTACGTATGGCTGCCATCGCTGCTTTTCTCCTTGGATCCAATTCAGTGTTATCCTCGAATCCGTCCAGAGGAAGTATTTTACTGAAGTAAGCTTTAGACACCTCCTTAGGTATGTGTGCAGACGTGCGCCTATAAGAGCGGCTGTAAGCTCCAATTTAGGTAATGTTAACTCACTAGAGCCATCCATCTTTAAAGGGGCAACACGGTTTTTGGCGCACAAAAATGAGACGTTGATTTTCCCATTGCAAGAAATAGATTTTATAAATGCCACTGAACCGTATGCCTTTGTGCTGGAATCTGCAAATATGTGAATGTGGAATGTCCCTTCGCTTAATGGAATAGAAGTTGCTGCTCTTGGGAACATCATGTCTTTCAGTTCAAGGACTCCTTTTACACATTCGTCCCATTCTGAAAGTAGGTTGCCCGTCAAAACTTCGTCCCAGAGTATCTTCTGCTTCCACAGTTTCTGGAAAAGAATTTTAAATTTAACAATCGTTGGACCAAGTATACCTATCGGATCGAATATCCTCGCAATCGTTTTAAGTACATTGCGCTTGGTCCCTTTTGTTGATTCGGAACTAAGAACGCTTAACATAGATTCCATCGGCACAGACAATTCATCGCTGTAGGTGAACCATGCCAGTCCTAACACCTTTTGCACAGAAGGGGCATTGCCAACATTCATCGCCTCTCGAACCATCTGACTGCTTGAATTCCATTTGTGCAGATTCATTGAAGCTCTTTTTAGAATGTCTACGGCTTCAGAACACATCTCACTTCCTTTCTTTTCGTTGTCTAAACTGATGACTAGATCGTCCATGTATATGCTCTCCATAAGTATAGCACAAGTGGCCGGAAAGCACTTTGCTTCAAGCTCGAGATGATGTTTTATCGTTGCACACAACAAAAACGGGCTGCAATTCACACCAAATGTCACTCTGGTCATACGGTACTCGGCGAACGGTGGTCTATCACTAGCCGATATCAATTTGCTTCCGAACCATATGAATCGATGGCTATCCCGATCTTCTTCGCATAAGGCTATCTGGAGCAAAGCCTTCTCAATGTCGGCGACAACGCCATGGAGGCCTAAGCGGAAATTTAGGAGAACTTTCATAACGTCTGGCAGCAAGTTGGCTCCTGTCCAAAGATGATCGTTAAGGGAACCAGTTCCCTCAATGTGTGCCGACGCGTCAAAGACCACACGAAGCTTTGTGGTACCTTCCTCTTTGTACACAGGTTGATGTGGAAGGTAGAAAATACGTGATGGCTGGCGGCATCTGTTGTATGACGATGTAACTGTCTGCGCAACGCCGTCGCATATTAGCTTTCGGATAGCATCGTCGTAGTTGATCAACTTAGCTGGATCTCTGGACAGCCGACGGATAAGACTGTTCAAACGCTGTAGAGCCTGTCCTTTGTTGTCTTGCAGCGCCGAATCGTAACTTTTCCATGGTAATTTTGCTACGTAACAGGAGCCTTGTCTCGTGATGCACTTATCGATCAGGGTTTCTGTTAGCAATCTGTTTTCATCTTCGTTATTTCTTATGCCGATAGCTTCTAACGACCAGAGCTGGGTTAAGTCCTCAGATTCCACTGATGTCATGTTAATAAGACATCTGGAAGAGAAACAAGAATTGTTATAAGATGAATCAAGTTTATCACTTACACCTATGTGGAGGCCCTGCAACGCCCAACCAAAAACAGTCTCCACCGCTCTTAGTCGCTTCGTTAGTTGGCGTTGTTTTCCTGTGACGATACTCCAATAGAAGTCAGAACCAATGAGGATACTAAGTCCCTCCTCAATCTCCATATCATCTGGTGGGACATCAGACAGTTGAATGCCTTCGAAGAGTGGGCACTCGGCTTCCGGGATTGTCAACACATCGACACAGATTTCAGGCACTACAATTGCCTCCAAGGTGACGAACATTGCGGGATTAAATAGGCTTTTTAAACGGATTTCGACTTTCCTAAACTTTTCGCGAGGCTTAGCTTCTTTACATCCAAATGGAATCACAGACAAGTAGACTGTACCCATTTCCTTTAGCTTTAATTTTTCAGCAATACTTTCGCGGACAAACGTGTGCTGGCTGCCACCGTCTATAATAGCACGAATTGAAATGTTTTTTGTGCTTGAAGAGACAGCACATCTAACCGTTTTCAATAAAATATTTTCGGTTATGTTATTCGCATACATACTCAAAACACCGGATTTACTTTTGTCGTCACTCTCTCGCAGTGTACTTTTAAATGCTGGATCACACATTGAAGACATATGTCTACCTTTGCACTGGTTGCACGAGAGAAATTTACCGCTTTTGTATTTCTTAGATGAATGCCCAAGTCTAGCACAGCGAAAACATCTGCCGCTGTTCCGCAATACTTGCCTCTTGTCTGTGATGGAAATATTGCTGTCGCAGTCTTTTGTTTTATGTGTGCTAGACTTGCAAAAAACACATGCACTTTCGTTTGCACTAACAGCCACCAAACTAGATGCTGTCGACTGGTCAACGGTTCTTTCTTTAGCCCTAGTGTGTGTGACATCACTTTTTTCGAGAGATTCGACTTCTCGTTTTAAAAATTTTAAAATGTCTTTGACTTGTTCTCCACCAATCTGTGAAAGAGGAGTTCCGTTATCTGATGATGATGTTTCGGTTGATTGTTCTTCATTTTCAGCTCTTTCCTCTTGCCTATGGAATTCAATGCGAAGAGCAGTTGGTAGACATTAGAGTAATATAGATCTGAGCATGACGTAATAATTACTGGTGGGCACTTGTAATGCCGTAAGTGAGCGTGTGCAAGAAACAACAACTCCATAAAGATCCCGTAACCCAGAGGTATCGTTGCGGTCACGAACGGGAGAAAGACTAACCAGCTGTTGTATGTGCTTGTCGATGAGTTTTTCGGTGCTTCCATATCGCTCCTGTAGAAGGCCAATAGCGGCATCGTAGCACTTTTCAGATGGAGTGAAGCCAGAAATGCATTTTTTCGCGTCCCCTGTGAGAACTGATTCGAGGTAGTTGAATTTTTCGGGAGCAGATAAATTGATATTTTCATGAACTGCACTTCGAAACTGCTCCCAGAAGGGCAGCCAATCGCGAAAAGATCCACCAAATCGTTTGAGTGGCAGTTTCGGCAGCTTGCAGGCAGTGTTCCTTAGCATCGTGTTAGTGGAATTATCTGCTCGGTCATTGTAAACTGGATTCAGTTTAGTATGCAGTTTTTCTAGCCTCGTATTTAGCCGTGAGAGTGCATTAATGGCCTGGTCTTGGTATTCTACACATTTTTGAGTTTCTTCTTCTTTGAGAAGACCCTTCTGCTTTATGTCCTCGTTGATCGCGTTAAGGTTGTCGTTGGCGGATGTAAGTCTTTGTAAATGCGAAACGAGTTCCTCTTCGATTTCATTGAAGTAAGTTTCGTTTTCCTCGTTAACACGTGAGCTATCATCTTTAAGATAATCGAGCGCTGATTTTACAATTTTGGTCACCTGACCTCTATAAGCTGTCCGCGTTGATAGCTCCATTTAATCTGTTAACCAATTCGAAACACAATCTAAATTTCTTTTCACCGAATAGGAGTTCCCGGGTTTCGGCACCAAAATGTTAAAAAATGTTCCGGAAATAAAAAAGAAACTCTTAAACGGGGGAAAATTCTACTCTTTTATTTAGCGTGTTTAATCGACTGAGGTATAATTGCAACTGAACTCTTATTGCTATATGCATGACGTATATATACATAAATACGACCAGGGAGAGAGAGAGAGAAAGCATTATATTAGACTAATTTTTAACAGTTAATTTTTTTTAGTTTTAAGTTTTTTTTGGTTAATATTGAGTTCTTTTGTTCATTTTTTTTTTGGTTGGAAAAAAAAATTTTCCAAATTTCTTTTGGTGGGTCGAAAAGGGGAGCGAGGACAGGTTTGGTAGTTCCTCAACCTGTGGTTGAGTTTTGTGTAGTCCGATTGGACCCCCTTCTTAGAGCTCTAATTAGGTAGGAGAAGAGTAGAGCGGGCTAGCAAAAGCGTATGCCCTTGAGCACCCAGGTCAAGGACCAATAACCTGGTCGTGAACCATCGAATACCCAGTAAAAGTCACTGAAAAAGATTTCCATAAACCAAAACTACAATTTTCTTAGAGATTTTAGTATTTTAGTAAAGCCGTTTTTTTTTATAAATTTGTTTTATTTTTACCTTTTTGTTGTTATTTTCGTTATTTTTCTTATGTTTTAATGTAGAGTAAAGTTTCAAATAAACGATATATTGTGCATCACGCCTTCAGAATGACCGATTTTTAATGGGCCTGAGCTAGGGGTTGTGACGGTGACGACGTGGCTGTGGTGAGTGGTCCCTGACAGCCCATTCGCATTAGGGGAATCCCACCAACGATGGCCGACGGGATTCCAGGAGGGGAGGGAAAAGGCCGCACTTCATGACAGCGGTAGTGCCTAGGGTGAGGTGAGGTAATTTTTGTGGTGGTGGTAAATTTGTGTTGGCACGATATATGTTTTTGATATAAGGCTCAGCTCTGCGAGGAGGCAAGACCCCCCCATATCCGGTGAGCTAAGCCGTGCCACGCGAGCGTGCCAGGCCTCCGAGCAGATGCATCCTTTCCCTTCCCATCCTTTCCCTACCCATCCTTTCCCTTCCCATCCTTCCCTTCCTTCATTTTCCTCTCCCTTCCCAAATACCTACCTTCCTGTTCCCTGTGTTGGTTCTGTTTCTCTACCTTATCCTCATCCTACTTTCCATATCCTTTTCCCACTTTCCGTTTCCTTTACCAAATCCCATCCAAATTCCCATCCTCTCCTTTCCCCTTCCCCTATACCCCCTTATATCAATTTGGACAATAGACACATAAGTGGACTAGAATAAAATAAAATTTGATATCACAGTTTGTTTATTGCACTTAACCGTAGGTCTTTGACCTGTTTTAAAAAAACATTATGTAAGGTACAAAGTGGACAAACAGTCGCGTAAAGCGGGACATCTTTAACTTCTAAATATCACAGTGTCTATTACATTTTGCCGTTTCGGCTATAACTCGGTGCTATGTATAAAAAAAAAAACAAATTTTAAAAGTGATATCACAGTGGTTAATATTGCACGTATTGGTTTTATTTAAGCTAATTACTAATGTATAGTGGGACGAAAAATAAAGAGAGATAACACAGGTGTTCGATGTAACGTTACAAGAAATTGAAATACACACAGATATCACAGATGTTTATTGTTTAAGGTCTTTTGCGTGATAAACGCCTATCATTTTACCGTTAAGGTTTTCGACCTCATACATTTTTTTTCCCACAGGCTTAACAATACGACATTTAACATATTTTGGACATAACTTAGCACTTAAATATTTCGAAGTGTCACTGAAAATGAAGTTTCTCTTGAACACTTCTTGTCCGGGTTGATAGGATATTTCTCTTGACCTTACATTGTATTTTATTGCACTTTTTTTCCTGTGAATCTAAAACGGATTCTTTTACCTTTTGCCTTATAATTCGCAGTCTGTCGTTCCTCGGAAGGGTCATCAGCTCACCGTCCTCCACCGCATCTAGTTGTTCAGCCAACCCGTAACTACTGGCGTGTGTCATCATGTTTGTACCAAACAAGGCAAAATATGGTGACACACCAGTAGATGAGGGCACTGAACTCCGCAATCGTCTTTAAGATATGATCTTAAAGCGGCAAGCAATGTGCGATTAACCCTCTCCGAGGCGTTGGATTGCGGCGCGTAATTCGCAGTTTTAAAGTGGCGGATGCCGAACCTCTGAAGCAAGTTCTGAAACTGCTTTCCATTATCTGAATGAATTATTTGTGGTACCCCAAACGTGTTAAAAATTTCATTTTTCAAATAATTTACTATGGCTTGGGAATTAGCGGCTTTTAGTGGCTTAAAAAACATAAACTTTGAAAAATGGTCAAGGACAACAAAAATATAACAATTAACGATTTTTGATCGCGGATAGGGACCAAGAAAATCTACATATAGTTTTTGAAATGGACGATCTGTACAAAAATTTGCAGACATAGGGGGACGTTGAATTTGGTTTGTAGGCTTGCATTGCTTACATATTGCACATTTATTAACAAAAATTGTAATCTGTACGGTCATGTTTGGCCAGTAAAAGTACTGCCGCGCTCTATGGAGTGTTTTGGCAATGCCACCATGAGCAGACTTCGGTGGTTCATGGGACTTGGCGATAATTTCTTCGGTGAGACCAGAAGGAGCCCAGAGTCGCCAAGTGTGTTCCTCCAGCCACTCTTCCACACTTGGAGGCAACCACTTCTTGTACACGAAGTCCCCGTCTACCTTTAAGTCGGGCAACTGCTCGTGATTTTCTCTAATTGTTTTAATGAGATTCGTGTACTCTTCTGACTTAAACTCCTCCGAGTCCAGGTCAATTATGGGCGCTACTTCTTCCAACTCAATACTCTCTAAGTGTGCCCGAGAAAGAGTATCCAGCACGACATTTAGCGCTCCCTTTCTGTGCTCTATGTCGAAGGTATAGGATTGGAGATCAAGACTCCACCGGGCCAGACGACCGTTCAGGTCTTTCATACTCATCAGCCACTTAAGACTTGACCAGCGGATATCACTTACCAACTGGTAGAATACACAAGTTAGAGTAGACTAGATATTATTATGGCTGCGACGCCAACGCACACCATGTGCAATGGGGAAGCACCGACACGAATTCTAGGGGGGAACTCTTATTTGAATTTATTTTAAGAAACAATCTTTTGGTTATCAATAGAGGTAGCACACCTACCTTTGTTACAAAAAACCGTAAAGAAGTACTTGACATTACCCTCACAAATAACTCGGACACTTGTCCAGTAGAGCAGTGGAAAGTACTAGAAGAAATCTCTTTCTCAGATCATCGTCTGATAAACTTTATCATTCCCACTACAGATCGCCCAATCAAACCATTTCGTAATAATAGACGTACAGATTGGGCTACCTTTAGTAGGGAGGTAGACGATAACATAGATTCCCTTAATACTAATAGGAACCCTGAACCGCAAAGCCTTGATAAGTTGACTGCAGAATTCACAGGGACTCTGAGAAATGCCCTGGATAAAAGCTGTCCTCTGATCACAACGGTAAAAAAGAACAAAAAACCAATTTGGTGGAATAACGAGCTGAGCAGCATAAGGAAAGAAACTAGAAGACTTTTCAATGCTGCCAAACGGACCAGCTCCGAAAATGACTGGAAACATTACAAATCCAGCCAAAGGAAATTAAAAAATGAAACTCAACGAGCGAAACGCTGCTCATGGAGAAATTTTTGCAGTGAAATTGAGTGTACGAACAAATCGGCCAGACTACGGAAAATCCTCTCCAAGGAGACCATACCACTTGGTTCTCTGAGAAAACCGGATAACCACTGGACTGAATCCCCAGTCGAGAGTCTGGAACATCTGTTCGATTCGCACTTCCCTGGATGCAGCCTTATAGAAAACAGTGAAATAGAAAACACTAGGTTTTCTAGACACGAAATCCCGGCAGATATCGTAACGGAAGAGAAGTTGGAATGGGCTATCAACTCCTTTTCACCTTTTGTTATGTATAAAATGGGAATTAAAAAGACAAACAACCGCGCACTTGAATGGTTAAACTACAACTCGACTTATCGTGTCATAGAACCGATCGCGAACTCCAAGTTCAACATTGGATAGCCCATGCGTTTGAAAACTCAGCACAATTTGATGACTAAAATGCATACACGTTTTACCCAATGCAAGGCATTGGGCAATCGATGTGCAACGAGTCAACTCAAATTGCATTGAGTTCAACGCACGACGACTTCCTCTGAAGGTGTGGGAAATCAAAGCACAACATCCCTCCCTACCTGGGAAAAGTTCGCGACCAGCCGAATGACAATCGATAATCGACTTACTTTTATTACAAAAATAGCAATTATGTCTAATAATTACAAAATAAATATTGACTTAAATCTAAATCAAACCTTTGTAAATTTAAATATTTTATATTCATAATTTAGAATACACTAATTGCTTTATATAATTTATTGTAATTTGGAATACCTCCCAACGAACTTCTATATATTTATATATATTACGTATATATGTTTAATTTGAAGTATTACAAAACATTTCATCAAAATATTACCTAAATCTAATTCCTAGTTTCTATATTACCTTAAACCAATTCTAAATTTATAATTTTTTTATTTTTATATTTCTTAGTTACTATTTAATCTAATTCGCAGTTACATAATGAAATTTTTACACTATTTAAATCTTTTTCCGAAATTTATAAAACAACAATTTTTTTTTTTATCTGTTTAATTTTCTTAAAATTTATTCACAAGTAACTAAAATTACATGGTAATATAAAATAAGATGAACCTAGCTACGTAGGCTATTGGTTCTGATTATATACAACTTTGTTGTCAATATTGGTTTTACTTATGAATAGGTTTGTTTTTCGATAAGTTTTTAAATATAGGAGTTAGTACAGAACAATTTACAAATATATGTATTAAATCTAAGATGACATTGCAATAATGACGACGATGACATTACAATAACTGCAAGTTGGTGGACTGTTGTTTGTGAGAAGATGTTCGTGTGAAGCAGCAGTGTGACCAAGTCTGAGGCGAACGGAGTTTGAAATATTTTGCTTAGGAGTATTTATGGGATAACGTGGTTGAAGTCTTTCGGGTTTTGCTTTTTTGTAGTGATGGTGGTAAAGCTTTAAATTATATTATGTTGTTACTTTCTGTATAGATTTTATAACATCCAGTTTTGTGTAGGTATGTATCAAATAGAAATACAGGAGCGCTGTTGGCGAGGTTTGCAGCAAGGTCAGCATTTTCATTACCGACAATCCCAACGTGACCAGGAGTCCATATCAGTTTAGTGCTGTTTGGTGATTTTGTAAGTTGGTGTCGGATTTCTGATATAAGCTCATTATTGTTGTTTGGATTTGTTATCGCGTTTAGTATGGAGATACTATCGGAGCAAATTATATGTTTGCCTGGCTTATTTGTTACCGTTTTCGTAGCTTGCATAATTGCGAAAGCTTCTGCTGTAAAGATTGAAGCGATTTGGGAGACTGCCAATGGAGGCGATCGTACCGTTTTCGAGAGCTACAGCATACGATGTATTTGTCGAGGTCTTTGATCCGTCCGAGAATGCAAAACTCCACCCTTCAGATTCTAATTCCGATGAGACGCTTGCGAATAGTTGGTGATAGGTTGTATTACTTGTATTTGTTTTCCTATATTCGGCTAAGGTCAGTATCAAGGAATTGGGATTGAGATTCCATGGAGGGTGTCGTGGAGTGTCATACTGGTGTCGCGTTAGTGAAAGATTGATTATCTTTGCTTTGTCAATCACGGTAGCGATTGCGGATGGGATTCTCTTTGCAAGTTTGTGGTGTTTTGCTCTATTGATATCGGTATCTATGGTGGAGTTTCTAGAGAACATGAGTTTGGCGAAGAGTTTTAATGTTGCCGAATCTCTTCGTTCCTCGATGCTTGGGAGTCCTGCTTCAACAAGGATATTTTTGATAGGTGAAGTGGGAGATGCGTTTATGCTTCTCCGAGCGGCTTGGTGGTAGACAGGTTTGATAATGTTTAGTGTTGATTTCGGGCATTGTCCATATATGCATAATCCGTAGTCTATTTTACTTAAAGCTAACATTTTTGTAATATTTGAAAGAGTATTAATGTGTACATTACTCCGTTTGCAAGCCAAATATCTGATAATATTAGTTCTTAGTTATAAGTCCGTTGGGAGTTTATATGTAAATAAAAAAAACTACCAAATAAAAAATTTTATTTTTAATTTTTTGTGTTAAGCCTCTGGGATATCTGAAAGTATAAACGTATTTGATTATTTATTCAATCAAGATATATATATATATATTTTCAAAAGGTCTTATACTACGTTTTCACTAGGGCATATGAGATGATTATGACCAAATTTTCAAAATTAGGTCATAATTGACTTCGTTACCCATACAAAATCTGTCATCAAAATTACCTCAACTTGAGGTAATTGTGCGGAAATTATGCGCTAACAACGTGGGAAAATTGGAGTAAATTAACCAAACAGTACTAAAACAAAACCTATTGTGAACTAACCGGGAAAAAAGTGACAACTTGACAGAACACGCTGTCACAACAAAAGTCTTTTGTTCATTTGTGCTACGGGCTGGTTTGGATTTTGGTAAGCTTTTTTATTGCTTTTCTTTTAGTTTGTTATTAAAATAACCAATAATTTTTATAGGAGCGCCCTTTTGAGCCAAACCAAAACAACACACAGAGTAGCAACAAAGGTATCGAGTAGGACACAATTGAAAACTAATATTTCAATTTTCTTTTTTGGATTTTCCAGTTCAGGTTCTGCCAATATGGATACTGGGACTGATAGCAGCAAGAACCATCCCTTCCCTTGTCCTACAATATACAGGACAGCACACAGCACTAACCCACTACTTGGAAATCCCAGCGATTCCATATATGAGTAGCCGTCCCTTCAATCCTATTGATATGTATCTGCTTTCGCAACTGTATCCGTTCGATACCAACAGCTAACATTCGCTAGTATGTACTTACTATTACATACTACTCAATGGAATTCAGAATTCAAGAAGTTAAACTTTCTCATTAATTGATATTCAAAAAATATAAAGAACTCAAAAACAAAAAAGCTATGCTTTGCTTTGAATTATTTTTGTTTATGATTTGGGCTTTGGCGACTAGCTTGCCCAGAACCGCCATTCTTTCATTCTATCTATACTAGGCGTATCAATGGAAATAACCAACTAGAATAAAACGAAAGGAATATCAGATAAATACAAAATCAATGAAACAACAATTTATTTTTGTACAAAATAACAATTGATATCAATAAATCACAAACATGTAGGTACATTTGCTTGCACTTTGTTCTGATGACACTTCCCAAGGAATTTCCCTACTTGTTGCTTCTCAGAGACTCAAACTGATTCAATACAAGTAATGGAATATGCTCTTCCGAACGAATTCCTCCAAATAATAAATCTTTGTACTGCATTCTAATCCAATCTCCTGCTTCGCACTGCTAAAAAAATTAAAGCTTAAAAAAATTTTGAGTGAAATTTGCATAGTTTTCCAAAAACCTACCTTAAATTTGCTTCCACTAACGAAGTCACATACTGGCATAAGTATTTCACATACAAGCTCCGAACATCCCGATGATTTGATTTAATACTGTTTGAATCCCAGTGGATAGTCGGCCACAATTTCCAATTCTATTACTCCAAATAAAGTTTTTTTCATCATGAGAATTCCTTCGGTAAACACAGCTATTATGTAGGCTAACTTCGATACTGTATGTCGTTCTTCATAATGTGCATACCTATTCATTCTCCAACCGCGTAGGGATTTCTTCAATAACCGTTGTCTGCATCTGGATAATCTCTGCAAGTTGGCTAGGTAAACATAGTTCCTGGGTAATTCTGTGCTGTAGTATGTATATACTTGGAAACCGAAGCAAGGTCTATATTTTTAGCTTGATTTATCCGCAACAGAGGAATCTCCAAGGCACTGGCTCGTTTCAGAAAAGGTGCTCTCAACTTGTTTACTAGTTTAGGTTGCTTTTTAATATTTCTTGCAACTTACTAACAATCCTAATTTTATTGTTTTTGTGGACTAGAAAAAGCAAATAAAAATAATTTGTTGGAGTTGTCAAAAAAAAAAACCTTTCAAAGTGCTGCCACTTGTCAAACATAATTGGGAAGCACTAATGAAAACACTTCCTCATGAAATTTGAAAACTACGTAGTTATGGCCCTAGTGAAAACGTAGTATTAGCATCCGTGAAGCCTGAAAACAATTAAGTTAAGGTTAATTAGTGCTTATGAGTGGAATAATTTCAGTTGGTTGTTATGAACTCTTTTTGTATGTTTTCCTACTCTTATGTGGGTATTCACCTCTCCGCCGACGGACAACACCTCATATGGTCCCAACCAAATTGAAGAAAACTTGTTTTTACGGGCCTGGTTTTTCAATAATACCTTTTGCCCTGGAGCAAATGATGCGGAGTTAACATGCCGATCGTAAAACTTTTTAGACATAAGCTTAGCATTGTCCAAATTTTTTCTAGCTATTTCATGCGATTTCTGAACTTGAAATCGCAGCTGTTGCGGATAGTCTTCGGTATTATATAAAGGAGCGGGCTTTTTTCCAAGTTTGTAGGCATTTCGAACTCAAAGCCGTAAAGACTGTTCAATGGTGTCAATTTAGTGGAAGAATGCTGCGTATTGTTATGTACATGCATGGCCTGACTAAGCCATTGATCCCAATTTCGGTCGTCATTGTCAACGAAACTCCTTAGATATTCCGCTAAGGGTCTGTGACTCCGTTCTAACGAACCGTTGGCCTGTGGGTGGTAGGCGGTTATATGGATTTTCTTAACTCCCAACAGTTTACATGTTTCAGAAAACAATCTGGAAGTAAAGTAAGAGCCATTATCCGTAACGAGCATTTTGGGTATACGAAAACGTGTAATTATTTCCGAATAGAAAGCTCTGGCCACTGTAGATGCCTCTGCATCCGGGATCGCCACTTAAGCCATGTTCTTAGTCAGGTCATCTTGGAATGTTAATATGTACCTATTGCCAGAATAAGTCAGTGGCAAAATACCCACCATGTCCATATATACCTTGTCGAAAGGTCGACTAGGAGTATCAGTCAGTTGCATGGACATTTGATAAGTTTCGAGAACTTATTCTTTTGGCACTTTTTACAATTTTTTATGTATTGATTAATGTCTTTTTGCATATGTTTCCATCTAAACTGATTTCGGATACGCATATATGTCTTCTTTACTCCCTGATGTCCACCGAGTGCAGACTCATGAAAATCATGAAGAACCGTTTCAATTTCAGCAGGATCTGTTAAGGTAATGAACGATGACTTCTTTGCACAGTCTGTTTTTGTTTTTTCACCTTCAGGGATTTGCTCTGTCACAACAATGTCATTCTTGTTCATTTCGTCTGTAGGCACCTTTGTGCTTTCAATGTTCAATTTCGCTTTACCCCTTGTCTGAACCACCTTAATTTCTTCGGGATCCGTCTGGATTCGGCTGAGTGCGTCCGCATTACAATTGGTTCTGCCTGGTTTGAAAATAATTTTGTAATCATACTCAGACAGCTTGTGATGGAATCTAATAAGTCTAGTAGTTGGATCTTTTACATTGAAAACTCCTATAAGAGGACGGTGATCTGTAAAAACTGTGAAATGGCGACCAAGAAGGTATGTACGAAAATGTTTGCATGCCCACACTATCGCAAGCAGCTCCTTTTCTATTGTAGAGTATCTCTTTTCGGACTTGTTAAGTTGTCGGCTAGCATACGCAATAGGCTTATCTTCACCCACTTTACCCTGAGACAAAACAGCACCTAATGCTTCGTTGCTGGCATCAGTAGTCAAAATAAAAGGTTTTGTAAATCTGGATAGATAAGTATGGGAGGGGAACAAATTGATTTTTTGAGAGACTGAAATGATCTCTCACAGTCTGGAGACCATTCGAATACACTGTCCATTCTCAGTAGCTTATTGATTGGAGCAGCAATTTTAGAATATTGAGGTATAAATTTCCTGTAGTAATTCGCGAGTCCCAGAAATGATTGCACCTGTTTAATAGTTGAAGGTACAGGGAAATCAGTGACACATTGAGTTTTAGCTGGGTCTGGCAATGCACCGGCTTCTGAGCATATGTGTCCCAAATATGTCACCTCACGGCGTAAGAAATTGCACTTCTCAGTATTCAATTTAAGATTATGTTGTCTGAGTTTGGCCAATATTTTTGAAAGTCTTTGATTGTGTTGATCTAAGTTTTTATCATATACAACGATATCATCGAGATATACGAAGCAATCAATGCCATGCAACCCAGTCAGAATGTGATTCATGATCCTTTGGAATGTTGCCGGAGCACCGGTTAGACCAAAAGGCATTCTATTGAACTCGTAATGCCCTGTACTAGTGCTGAACGCGGTTTTCGCTCGATCGGCTGGATCGATCAATACCTGATGGTAACCACTTGCTAAATCCATAGTAGTGAAAAACTGACAGTGTCCCAATTGGTCAAGAATTTCTTCTATTCTTGGTAAGGGAAACGCGTCTTTAATTGTGATTTCATTCAGTTTTCTGAAGTCAACGACAACCCTCCATCTTTTTTGACCTTCGACAGATTTCTTGGGTACAATGAGCAATGGGGAATTCCAAGGAGACTTACTTTCAGAAATAATGTCTTGAGCAAGCATATCCTGGACTTGCCTCTCTATCTCTTTTTTATGCACCTCTGGAGTTCTGTATTGCTTGGTATTTATAGGTGCTTGATCAGACTTGATGCGTATACTATGTGCCAGAACGGGTATGTAAGTGAGGGGATCGCCCTCTAATAAAAATACATCTGTATTGTATGCATAGCTGCTCTACGGATTTCTTTTCTTCGTTGGTTAGGTTTTCATCCATATTTAAAGAATTCAACAGAAGACTTATCCGTTCATTTTCGCGTTTTTTTGTAAAATTTGCCAATATTTTGTTTCCCGAACTATTATCAACAAATTTATAGTTTTTAAAATTGGAGTAGCTCGGGACGAAGTTTTTGTCCAAGAAGTAGTCTCTTGTTGTACTATTCATAACAGGGACATGGACGTAATTGTTCTTCGCTTGCACAATTGTGTTTCCTAAATAAATTCCGCAATCTATTTCTTGTGAATGAACTAGTAATTCATTCGATTTAGAATTTAGAATTTCGAGCTTAACAATTGTTTGTGTACGAGCTCCAATTTTGCACTGCTTGTTTTGTTCATTTAATGGGGACAAAAAAGTTGAATTCGAAGGTAAACACTTAAGAGGTAATTCAATCAAAACTCTATTACCTTCCAAAAATTTAATTTTCTTGGATACCGCATCGATAATTGTTTGATTCCAGAGAATATCATGGCCTAGTATACCATCAGCGGGCATGTGGTCTAAGCCATCGATAACGTTCCATTTCGTAAAAATTTTCTTTGGGAAAGGTAAGTGAGTCTTAACCGTGCCTACCGTTGTGCCTACTCCACCAAAAACACCACCCAATTGCTTAGTGTCTCGGGTATTTATATTGGCTGCATTTGCTAAACAACTTCGTTTTAACAAGCTCGAGTCTGCTCCCGTGTCTACAAGCACCAGAACTTTTCCAGACTTGGCCATTGACATCGGTAATTCAACAAAGACATCGTGCTTACGAATTTTGTTGTATGCAAATAAATTTTTGCTGCCTTTCTGTCTCTTATTCGCTATACCCCAAATCAACCAACTATTAGAAAATAAGCCAACAAAAAACCTAAGCTTATCAACTGCTTGTGTTAATAAAGTTCTAATTTTAACGCAGCACTCATTCAAAACCAAGCAAACATTCACAACGAGTAACCAGAGATCAGCCTGACCTAGGTTAACTTTAGCTTCAGATACTGACGCTTTAGCTGTGTGTTTGGTTTTACGAACTGACTGAAAGGTGAAGAAATTTGACTCTCGGTCATTTACCTTCGAGTCGCCGTTCACTTTCGGATGTTGTTCGTTATTTGAGCGCTGTGTTGGCCCTTTTCCGATGGTTTTATTTTTATTTTTTATAGAAGTCTCTTCAGCTTTTGATATCGTAGGCAACTTAATATTGCATATTTCTGACAATATCAACGAAGCTGGAGAGTTACTTCTTTGTTTTATTATTGAGGAGGATACATTTTTTGGGGCACAGTCTACCTTCCTTGGACTGACCCCCGGGTCGTTTCCCGACTGTTCTCGAAGGTAATTTTTTTTCGAGAAACACTCGTCCTCCACATGTCCCAGTCTAGAACACCACTTGCACTTTACTTGCGGCTTTTGCGTCGTGCGTTTTATGGTGAAAATATGGGACTTTGGGCACACATCTCTGCTGTGCCCATAGGAGGCACACGCTTCACAATAAGGTGTGCTCTTTCTTTGCCGGCATTCTGCATAAGTGTGATTGGCCTTATTACAGAATCCGCATTTTACTTTAAAATCTTGCCCTTGTGTCCTGGAATGTTTTTTCTTGACCTGGGCAGTCTGAAAACAGGGGCTGCCGCTTGTCCCAGGTGACACACCGGGCAAGGGAGTTGCAATGTACGCAGTTGAGTGTGTAGATGGAGATGCATTCGGGAAAGGATACATGTGAGGGTCGAATGTCTGTTGAGGTGGGTATTGTGTATGAGGTGAAAGTGATGTCTGATGGTAATGATGATTGATGTTGTGTAAATACGGTGGCAAGGAAACAGAAGGCGCTATCAAAAGATACGTTTCTTGGGCCGTTTCAGCAAGTTTTTGTATGTCCATGTCTGATGTCGTCAGCATGTGTTGGCGTAAACCGGGGTCTTTAAGGCCTCTCTTAAATGCCACAACAGCAGAACTCATCAGTTCCTTTTTTAAACCCTCAGATTCCGTGGAGGAATATCTGGAGTTAATTGTTTCATTGGCCTTTGTCTGTAGGCACAGAAGCCGCCTTGCAAAAGACTGTATGTCTTCTGTGGAAAGTTGATGGGTCTGTTTCATTTCCATCATTACGGCATCTAACGTCGTGATTGGCAAGTAGGCACTTTTAATAACCAACTCCAGTTCCTTTAGGGACTTCGGAGAGTTGTTACGAATTAATTTGAACGCATCACCTGTTAGTTTTGTCGAGAGCAACTCAACGTAAAGTTGCTCGTCAGTGTCCTTGAGACACTTGAAACATAGTTGACACGCATTCAAAAACTCGTAAACTCTCGTAGATAGTTCGGGCGTCCGTAAACCCGAAAATTGAGGAACCACACGGGCAACAATCTTACTGATCGCTTCGTAGTTCATATTTTTTTGTAAATTTTGGATTTCAATCGCAAGGAAAGAAAAAAAAACAACAAAAATCAAACAAAACCTATAACTTAACCCAGTTGAATGAATGAATTATTATTTTCTTATTTTGCAGCAAACACACTCAACAACCAAAAAAATTACACCAACCATAGAACATTTTATAAAATAAACAGACAACAATAGAAAACATAAAGCAAAATAAAGGTATACTTACCTTGAACAATTTTTTCGTCTTCGTTTGCGTTGTTTTTGGTGAAACTTATTTACTAAAACACAATTTTGCAGTGTTTTGGTTTTTCTTAGTATGGATGTCAAAGCACACGAATCACAATTTATAAAAAGATTTCTGAAAAAAAACACAGAGTAAACTCAACAAACCGCTTTCTGCTATTGCACTTTTTTTTCGTAAACGTCGTTTGTTCACGAACCGGCTGCGCCAAAATGTTATGTATGAAATTGAAATTTAAAAGGCAAACAAAAGTTAAATAAAAAGACAAACAACCGTGCACTTGCATGGTTAAACTACAACTCGACTTATCGTGTCATAGAACCGATCGCGAACTCCAAGTTCAACATTGGATAGCCCATGCGTTTGAAAACTCAGCACAATTTGAGGACTAAAATGCATACACGTTTTACCCAATGCAAGGTATTGGGCAATCGATGTGCAACGAGTCAACTCAAATTGCATTGAGTTCAACGCACGACGACTTCCTCTGAAGGTGTGGGAAATCAAAGCACAACACTTTTAAATCTCCGGGTCACGATGGCATTTTCCCTATGATGCAGCAAAAAAGCAGCAGGAAAGTCATCCCACATCTCAAGAACTTTTTTGAAAATAGCCTCATATGGGGCTACATTCCCAAAATATGACGGGAAGTTAAAGTCGTTTTCATACTGAAAGCCGGCAAACCCAGCCATATAGAAGCAAAAGACTTCAGACCTATAAGTCTGACCTCCTTTATACTGAAAACTTTTGAAAGTTTGCTTGATTTACACATCCATAGCTTTATGAAACCGGAAGTAATATCCACCTTTCAACATGCTTACACAAAAGGAAGAAGTGTGGAAACAGCACTTCACTGTGTAGTAAGAACCATAGAAAAAACGCTGCAAGATAAGGAATACACTCTGGCAGCCTTCCTGGACATTGAAGGAGCTTTCAACAATGTACAAAACAGTGCAATTAAGAAGGCCCTGAATGATCAAGAAGTTGAAGAAACAATTACAAATTGAATCATGAATATGCTAAAAAAACGTCAGATCCACAGTGAACTGAAAGGTGCAAACTTGAAAAAGTGTGTGTCAAGGGGAACCCAACAAGGAGGTATCCTCTCACCCCTGCTCTGGATCCTAGTCATGAATGAGATCCTCGTAGCTCTCAAACATGATGGCGTAAAAGTGGTCGCCTATGCCGATGATCTAGCTCTTCTGGCAACGGGGAAATTTCCTTCCACTATTAGCGGCACAATTGAACTATACACTAACCAAGGTAGGCGCTTGGATAAAAAGGTGCGGCCTTGCAGTGAGCCCCCTCAAAACAGAGCTGGTACTCTTTACAAATAGAAGAAAAATACCTACTTTCGAGTTACCAAGACTAAATGGGACCCCTCTTAAGATCTCTGATCAAGCCAGATACCTGGGTGTGATCTTAGACAAAAAACTAAATTGGAGTCCCAATATACAAGAAAGATATAAAAAATCTATGATAGCACTGTATTCGTGCAACTGGATTTTTGGCAAAAACTGGGAACCAAATCCCAAGATCATCCTGTGGATGTTGTAATAGGCCGGGGTTGAGTAAACCAAAAAAAAAATTTTTGTTCCCCGTGGTTGTGAACTGGCATGCTTGTATGGGCTCGGCTCGAGCTCGCCGGACGGTGCGGGATCTTGTCCACAACCACTAGGGATTCAACCTATTAACAAAAAATCATGCCTTGATTTGATCCAACACTGAATGCGAACATTCAAAAAAAAATAACAATTTGATTAAATCGGACAGACGTTACCACCAGAGGGCGTCGAGGTGTTATTCGACGGTGCCTGTATCCCACCCTACCTTGAGAGGTGTCGGCAGATTTTTACCTCTCCCTTTATCTTCGCTTACCTCTCAGTTCCACTCAGTTCATCCTTCAAACACCGAAATCGTCGCCTTTCACATCCCCTGGAAAGAAAATTTACCACATATTCAAGCTATACGCTTTAGTTTCAACAAGTCACATTGAAATATTTTAAATTTGTTTTAAACAAGTAGCACACTATATTTTAAGTATCATAATTTAGTTTTGAACAAGTAATATTCCTTATTTCAAGTATTATAATTTAGTTTTAAACAAGTAGCATACTATATTTTAAGTATAATAATTTACATATCAAACAAGTAGCATGATATATTTTAAGTATAATAATTTACGTATCAAACGAGTAGCATACTATATTTTAAGTATAATAATTTACGTATCAAACGAGTAGCATACTATATTTTAAGTATCATAATTTAAGTTTTGAACCAGTAGTACTATATTTAAAGTATTATAAATTTAGTTTTGAACAAGTAGTATACTTCGCTTTAAGTATTATAAATTTAGTTTTGAACAAGTAGTACGCTTTATAGACTGTAAATAGAGAGTAGGATAAACTCAAGTAATAGGGACAAGGATTTAATGCTTGGGCCTTACCCAGCTTCTGCCCTTCCACTATACACGATTAGTACCTCAGAATTATAAATGTCCAATTTTATCCTACCTCAATTGAGCTCAATGGGGGGCTATGGATACAGACACGCGCAAAAAACGCTTGTTTCAGGTTAAGAACAATCAGGGAGAAACCAGATACTTACGCCTCTATCTCTATTTCGATCTATCGACCAATTACTACGAATTTTTACAATTGACTTTAGATTTCAATTCAAACACGTAATAAATCTTTAAAAGTATCTACAATTTAGTTTTAAACAAGTATTATTCTTTATAATTATCTTAATTCAAATTCAACCAGATAACAAATCTTTAAAAGCATCTACAATTTAGTTTAAAACAAGTACCATGTCTTTTGACATTTGTATTGGGGTATAACGCTTGGCTGATATCTTTGAAAAAAACTTGATTGGAGATTTCTTGAAACGAATCTTGATTGAAGTTCTCGATTAGATATTTCTTTTTTCCTTTTCTTGATTTTTTTGATAGAAGATCTCGGGATTCAATAAAAAAACAGAGAGGCGATCACGACTTCCAGAGGACTGTCGGTGATCGCCGAGGTCGAGGTTTCTATGGTGTAAAAAAAAAAGAAAATATGAAGGAATTTGACAAAACAATAGGATGACAAAATCTACACATATATAACGAAAAGACACTCACCGACTCTATTTAACAATCTTACTTAATGAACGAACAATTTGCACTGCAATTTTTTGGTGCTTTTCCACCCTTTGGGAAATCACTTCTTATTGTTTTTGGCACATTTAAGGATGATTTTTATTTTTTCTTTTTTTTTTTTGTTGCGCTGTGTTACACACCGTATTCATTTTTGTTTAACTCTTTTATTATTTTTCTAGTTTTAATAATTAAAAGGCCGAAACGATGATAAATATAAATTTAAATCAAAGGGAAAAATTCTTTTTAATAAATTAAGTTTTCCCAACCTATCAACGAGGTGGTATTCCGACGTGCGACGTTCTATTGGTGGCGTTCGTATTACGAGTACGACTGTCTATGTTCAACTGTGACTGTCTGTTCCTACGTACCTATCACCGGACCGCTAGAACTGTCAAAGGTTCCGTTTCGCGATAGCAAAACTCATCATTCGACCCCGCGAAACCCAATCAGAAGTGTCCACGTCAAATCTACAACCAATTTTGCATCCTATTCTATTATTGGATGCGCTCAACCTTGGCTTCTCTCTGTTGACCACTACGACATCCGACGAGAGTCAGTAACTATCAGTAGCCACACTTGAAAGCCGGTCTAATGACTTGCGGTCACAGGGACTGTGCACCTTCCTCCTTCTAGTTTAGATAGTGAAGAAGTCGGGTTATTCTGGTTATGAACGGTATAAATGAAAGTACATATAGTATAGTGGTGGCATGGATTGGTTTGTTACCATCATATACCATTATACACGGTTGATCGATAACCGAATGAAAGTATTTTAATTTAGATTAATTGAAGGTTTATCTGATGTTTGTAGATAAATATCTAAACATGTCGATGGGTGAATGTGTCTGATGGAATTAACATACAACCAAATAAAGGTAAATTAGCAAAAAAAAAAAAAACAAGAATGGGATTATTATTTGTTGATCTAAGCAATCATCTAAGAAAAACTTTGTTACCCAACTAAAATTTATCGAGTTTACGAAACTCTGTCAACTTTGATGCTATTGGAGATTGTAAGACAAGGTCAATGGGTACATCACCACCAGACAATCGCTAGCATCAACATTGAGAGGGTTTTGTAGTATGTACTAACTAGGGTGACTAGCACCTCTCGAATCGGTAGCAAATGTAGTTGTAGTCGGTTGTTTTTTTGGCTACCTCTTGGAGACTGTTGTCTAACGTTGAACTACGATTCAGCCTTCCTAATGATTTTGGCTGGGAAGGCGTTTAAGCCGCCAAAGCTGACTGCTTTGTCGATGGCACTGCCGAGATCTTTGTTGTGGTGCTTTTGGCTTCATCGACCTTCTTCCTTATACTTGCTATACGACTGCTTATTTGATTTATTTTTGTTGCAGTGGTCAAATTAGAATTGTTGCGTGATGGTGGGGTTATCGATGGAAGGTTTGCTTGCAGCGATTGTATCGACGGCGTTACACGAATTGTCGCGTTGCTGTTCGAACGTTGCTGTGCCGTTGGTACACTAGGCGATTTACGCACGCCTGTAAGGCCTTTGCGTTTGTTATCGATGCCTGCTGTGCTAGGTCGGGTGGGCATAGATACTTGTCTCGGAGGTTTCCCAACTAAGGGAGCAACTTTTGACAAGGGCGGTTTCAACTTTGTAGCAATCGCTTTTTTCAAAGGTAGCTTAGAAGCACGTGAGGGTGAAACCACAACATCTACAACAGGTACTAGTACATCAGTGATTGTTGGTTTGTCTTGAACAAAAGTTTCCTGGCGTTCAAGTGACGGTGGAGGCGCTAGTTCTGCAACCCCCTCAGTGCAACCCCCTTGTTTTGCTTTCTTATTCAAACATGTATTTGAGCCTAAACTCAATTTGGATGGTACATCTGATTTCTTTAGAACGGTAGCACAAATAGTCGGCGGCTTTAAGTTCTTTTGCTTGATGCTGGTCACGGGCAGTTTCTTCAATTGAGACGTCTTAATGACTGCGATGTTTGTGATATTGCTAACCTGTGCTTTGCTAGGAAATGTTGGGCGTGCCGTTCTACGATATGGTGATATTTTTTTCATTTTCTGTAGTTGTCGGTTTTCTGGTGTTGCGTGTTTAGCCACATTTTCAATTTCCTCAATTTCGATTTGTAACACTTCATCGTCCTCCGCATCAAAATCGAGTTCTTGCAACTCTCCGTTGTAGTTCTCATTGAGAGCAAAGTCCGCTGCAATCGTGTAGGTATTGAAGCGATCTTTAACCAGTTTCCTTTTTTGTTTTGGGGTAAATGCTCTTTTTGCCACAATGCCTGGTGGTAAGGATTTTTTTCTTAAGCGCGACAACTGTGGGTTTAGTGGAACTTCAAAGCATCCGGACATACTCAGCGATTCCATGCATGAAGGTGGACGAATATTATACAAGTCCAGACTGTGAGTACTTTGAGTCATGTCTTGCAGCAAATTGTCCGCTAACCGATTGGCCTCGAATTCGATAATGGTTGGAGGTGTCATGATTGACGGAATTCCAAATCCCGATGATAAGCATGTGTTTGCAGAGGATACTTGTAATGGAGCGCGTTTCACTTCTTCGCCCACCTGGAATTCAATGCCCTCACTTGATAGTTCATGGCGCTGCTCGTTTTCTGAAACGATGGCTGCTATCTCGTCGTTTACCAAAGTGTCAGCTTCTGTTTCCAAAGAGTTTGGTCGGGATGTTCCGACTTCCTCCACAGTATGTATAGTCTGCATTGACAGTGACTCGAAAAGTTGGATTTCGTTCGTGGGAGTTATCTCCGCGAAGTCGTACATTTCGTACTTTTGGTTGGTATTATCTAAAGGTTCTTCTCCTCTCAAGGGAGAAGTAGTCTTCCTAATATCACCGAGAAATTCGATAAAATTATCCCTAATGCATTTCTGAACCTGTTCGGATATGCTTGAATTCAAGGATCGGGAATAGGAACTGAAAGCATTCACTATTGCATAATTGATATATGCTTTAAAATCATTAGGGACTGAACTAAATTCGCGATTTTCCATGTTTGCATCTGCGTTAGCACTATTTGAAATTTGCATCTTGAGAACAAGCTAAAATAATGGTTTCATGAAACAAGATTGTTGGTAATATCGCCCCCGTCAACAGCGGAGAAGAAAATTTTTTTTTCTTTTTTTTTTTAATCGAGAATTTTAGTTTTTGAGTTAATTACTCAAAAAAAAGGAACACTGAAGTAAAAACAGCGCTAAGATTTGTGGGTAATTTATTTGTAATAATGTTTCGAAGACAAATTTTTTTTTTTTTTTTTTTTTTTTTTTTTTTTTTTTTTTTTTTTTTTTTTTTTTTTAAGGCGAAAACTTGGCAAATTAAGTAAGGAGTGTATTACATCGATATGAATGTTATTTACGTAACTTCACTAAATGTACAGAAGAAACAAAAAAAGGATTATGTAAATGAACAAAAGAAACGATTCAAAAAAAAAGGATTATGTGGTAATCAAAAAAAAGGATTATGTAAATAAACGAAAGAAAATAGTAAATAAATAGCTAGAAAAATGAAAGCCAAAAAAAACAAAGCAAAAACAATATAATAACAAAATAACGAAAAATGAAAAGAACCCAAAACCAAAAGTAATCAAAAACAACAAAAAAAAATAACGAAGCAAATTTAAAAAAACTAGGTAACAATCGAAAAAAATTGTAAACCTGTTTTTTTTTTCAACGTAAGTATATAAATAAACAAAAACTTAAAAGAAAAAAAAAGATTTATTTTCTGAAAAAAAATAAAGTTTTTTCTAAGTTTTGAATTAACAAAGAAAACCAAGTAACAAAAACAAAATATAACGACGGGTTTCGTTAGCTGATCTCTGAAACTTTTCAAAAAAATTCCAATTGTAAGCAGATTTAAGAATTGTTACTCAAACATATAATTAAATCAAAAATGTTTTTCAAAATAACTTGTAATTTTTCTGTTTATACCATGAGACATTGTGGGGATGCTTCGGGCAACTTATCCGGTGATGAGGATTTGTCGTGGGTGAACTGAGCGAGGTAAGTTTACATTTTGCGATCTGAAAGACTTTTTCGGACGGACTGGTTTTTTTTTTTTTTTTTTTTTTGAAATTCCCTCTGAGTGGTAAGTAGGAGCAAACAAACATTCGAGACAAAAGACAAAAATTGTTGCTATCCAAATGTATTCGCAATTCTATTCTGGCCTGTGACCTTTGATAGAAGACATAATACATTTGGATAAGCAAAACACAAAAGGAAAGTAATTGTGCAACTGTGCGACACTACGTCATCAACAGGACACAAAACTTTGTAAGAAAACAATAAAAAATAAGGGATGGAAAAGTAAAAAGAAGAAGATAGAAAAGTAAAATTTGTGACATTAAAGGGATGGGTAATTACAACTAAACAAAGGTTAATTGTTGTTGTTATCCTCTTCTTGTTGTCTCGTCGCAAATGAAAGTGGTATGTTTGAAACTTTCCCGATCATGACATACGAGTTTCCAAAGAGGATAACACAAACAATTAGGGAAAGCTAAAATTGGGAAAAGGTAGACGGAAACAAGGACTAACGTTGTGGGTGCAATATGTAATCGCCTAACGTTGGGCGCCATTTGTAATAGCCTAACGTTGTGGGCGCCATTTGTAATAGGCCGGGGTTGAGTAAACCAAAAAAAAAATTTTGTTCCCCGTGGTTGTGAACTGGCATGCTTGTATGGGCTCGGCTCGAGCTCGCCGGACGGTGCGGGATCTTGTCCACAACCACTAAGGATTCAACCTATTAACAAAAAATCATGCCTTGATTTGATCCAACACTGAATGCGAACATTCAAAAAAAAATAACAATTTGATTAAATCGGACAGACGTTACCACCAGAGGGCGTCGAGGTGTTATTTGACGGTGCCTGTATCCCACCCTACCTTGAGAGGTGTCGGCAGATTTTTACCTCTCCCTTTATCTTCGCTTACCTCTCAGTTCCACTCAGTTCATCCTTCAAACACCGAAATCGTCGCCTTTCACATCCCCTGGAAAGAAAATTTACCACATATTCAAGCTATACGCTTGAGAAAAAGACATAATTTCTACCATGACGGCATACAAACACATTACACTTTATTGTACTCGTACTGTATATTTAGTTTCAACAAGTCACATTGAAATATTTTAAATTTGTTTTAAACAAGTAGCACACTATATTTTAAGTATCATAATTTAGTTTTGAACAAGTAATATTCTTTATTTCAAGTATTATAATTTAGTTTTAAACAAGTAGCATACTATATTTTAAGTATAATAATTTACATATCAAACAAGTAGCATGATATATTTTAAGTATAATAATTTACGTATCAAACGAGTAGCATACTATATTTTAAGTATAATAATTTACGTATCAAACGAGTAGCATACTATATTTTAAGTATCATAATTTAAGTTTTGAACCAGTAGCATACTCTATTTAAAGTATTATAAATTTAGTTTTGAACAAGTAGTATACTTCGCTTTAAGTATTATAAATTTAGTTTTGAACAAGTAGTACGCTTTATAGACTGTAAATAGAGAGTAGGATAAACTCAAGTAATTGGGACAAGGATTTAATGCTTGGGCCTTACCCAGCTTCTGCCCTTCCACTATACACTATTAGTATCTCAGAATTATAAATGTCCAATTTTATCCTACCTCAATTGAGCTCATTGGGGGGCTATGGATACAGACACGCGCAAAAAACGCTTGTTTCAGGTTAAGAACAATCAGGGAGAAACCAGATACTTACGCCTCTATCTCTATTTCGATCTATCGACCAATTACTACGAATTTTTACAATTGACTTTAGATTTCAATTCAAACACGTAATAAATCTTTAAAAGTATCTACAATTTAGTTTTAAACAAGTATTATTCTTTATAATTATCTTAATTCAAATTCAACCAGATAACAAATCTTTAAAAGCATCTACAATTTAGTTTAAAACAAGTACCATATCTTTTGACATTTGTATTGGGGTATAACGCTTGGCTGATATCTTTGAAAAAAACTTGATTGGAGATTTCTTGAAACGAATCTTGATTGAAGTTCTCGATTAGATATTTCTTTTTTCCTTTTCTTGATTTTTTTGATAGAAGATCTCGGGATTCAATAAAAAAACAGAGAGGCGATCACGACTTCCAGAGGACTGTCGGTGATCGCCGAGGTCGAGGTTTCTATGGTGTAAAAAAAAAAAAAAAAATATAAAGGAACTTGACAAAACAATAGGATGACAAAATCTACACATATATAACGAGAAGACACTCACCGACTCTATTTAACAATCTTACTTAATGAACGAACAATTTGCACTGCAATTTTTTGGTGCTTTTCCACCCTTTGGGAAATCACTTCTTATTGTTTTTGGCACATTTAAGGATGATTTTTATTTTTTATTTTTTTTTTTGTTGCGCTGTGTTACACACCGTATTCATTTTTGTTTAACTCTTTTATTATTTTTCTAGTTTTAATAATTAAAAGGCCGAAACGATGATAAATATAAATTTCAATCAAAGCGAAAAATTCTTTTTAATAAATTAAGTTTTCCCAACCTATCAACGAGGTGGTATTCCGACGTGCGACGTTCTATTGGTGGCGTTCGTATTACGAGTACGACTGTCTATGTTCAACTGTGACTGTCTGTTCCTACGTACCTATCACCGGACCGCTAGAACTGTCAAAGGTTCCGTTTCGCGATAGCAAAACTCATCATTCGACCCCGCGAAACCCAATCAGAAGTGTCCACGTCAAATCTACAACCAATTTTGCATCCTATTCTAATATTGGATGCGCTCAACCTTGGCTTCTCTCTGTTGACCACTACGACATCCGACGAGAGTCAGTAACTATCAGTAGCCACACTTGTTTTCGGGGATGGCCGCCTGTTTGAGAGTTCGACTCTCGAACTCGACAAGACGTCAAAACAAATGTCCAAGTAAACAAAATGAAACAAATAGTGTTTTCTGTTTTGTTTAAACAAAATATTTGTGCTTTACTATTGTTTTTCCTCAATAAAGTATACTACCGACATCATGAACTTTAATAAATCTCTAATGTTTGAGAAAATCCGGTCGGGTTTGCCAACCGACTCGGGTAGAACACGAAAAAAACTTGTTGGAATGCAAGGATGATTTGCTATGCACCGAGGACACCAACGATTCCTGTCTTCTAGCAATAAATTGGAGAGCAGCTAAGCTAAAGGGATTCCCTGAGATTAAACACCAGGAACTCTGTGCTTCAAAAACAAAAAATCTTCCCCAACCCAAAGATACACAACATTTGCCGTGACGATTGACCACAAGTATGTAGAAGGTAAGGTATTTTTCTTTCCCCGAACCATTGTCGCTAACTTGTCCTCTTTGTCACAGGTGTCCATTACAATGTATACTGCCATTGTTAGACCTATCCTTTCTTATGGTAATTTGGTCTGGTGGAAGGCGTTGGAAAAATCCACGCATTTAAAAACTCTAACCAAAGTTCAAAGATCTGCCTGTATTTGCGTAACTGGTGCAATGAGAACTACACCGACCACGAGTTTGGAAGTAATCCTCAATCTCACACCTCTTGGAGTTTAACTGCTGAGTTGAACGGACGTGTTTCTTAGAGTGTCGTGGGGTGCACGCTTTTGATTTCATATAAACTGTTCATATCTAACAATAAACTCTTTAAACATGTTGTGTTCAATTTGCAAAGTCGAACTAGATGAAAGTGGTGTAATGTAAATCGACTGCAGTGACTGTAAAATGTTTTTTCATGGGTCATGTGTTAATATACAAAAAGAAGACATTGAATTTATGTCTACAAGTGGTAATCTATTTCGATGTGACAAATGTCGTTTATCACGCCGTCGTCAATCGCTACAACAACCTCTTATCACGGAGAACCCACTGAAGCATACAAGTCATACACAAACCAAAAAAAAAAAAAAACAACATCAGAGAATACGCAGCAGATATATCCAACAAACAACAACAGCACACAGCACTCTTCATCTTTGAATCAAATGAACCAAATAAACCTACCAAGCACAAACGATGTTGCTTGTCCTCCACCGGTCAATAGTTCAATAACCCTTCAACTGCTTTATGAGGAAATAATAAGTCTAAAACAAATCAACTGTGACTTTTTAAATACGGTGCAGCAGCTTAAAGAAGAAAACAAAAATCTCCGTACTTTGGTGGCGAACCTAGAGAGCAAGGTGAACTGGAGAGAACAAAAGCAGCTGGAGAATGTCATCGAGATTGTTGGTGTACCTAATCTGAATAACACAAATTCAAAAGAAAGAGTAAACACTATTTTTGACAAAGCATTAAATGTGTCGGTGTCTAGTAACGATATCAATAAGTGTTATATTAAACGAATCAAGATGCAAAGTCATTCCAACTTAAAATCTGGGGCACACATTGACATTCTTTGTATCCATCTCTCATCGTATGAAGTCAAACAGAAAGTTATGATAGCCAAACGTAGTGCTCGGAAGAAGCTCAACTCTCATCTGTTTAATGAAGACAACAACACTAGCATTTATATTAACGACTCTTTAACAAAACATACAAGGAAATTATTTATGGCAGCTAAGAAGTTCAAAGTTGAAAACAAATATAAGTATTTATGGATCCGAAATTCTCAAATTTTAATGAGGAAGGCTGAAGGTAGTGAGGTTGTTGTTGTAAGATCATTTGAAGATTTAGCAGCTGTCAAAAGGCAATAGCATGATCGACAATTTTGATCTTACATACGATAGCCTTACTACCCGAACCTTAAATAATGTTAATGATGAATATTTAAAATGTAATTCAGATAACAAGTCTCTTTTTATGATTCATCAAAATATACGTAGCCTGCGTCAGAATTTCGATGTATTGTGTGCAAATCTTGAAGCATTCGATAATTTACCGGAGATAATTTTTGTATCAGAAATTTGGATTTATTCATATGAAAGTGGACACTATTGTATTCCGGGTTATAACTTTTTTGCAAATGCTAACGATAGCTATTCCTCTGGTGGAGTTGGAGTTTTTGTAAGTAACGAGTATGATTGCGATGTGAGGGTGATTAATTTGATAAGTGCGGATGTTATTGAGGTGTGTTGTAACGTAAAAGATGAAATATTTAAATTTATATGTGTTTATAGATTGCAGGCTTTGCCACCTAATTCTTTCATTGAGGAAATTTCTGTTTTTTTGTCCCACTATTCAACTAAAAATCTTATTATCTTAGGCGATTTCAATATTGATACTGTAACGTGAACCCAACATTTTATACCAATTTCCTAATCGAAAAACGTTCAACCAAAAACACAACTGGCAACACTATAATGGAATGGTATAAATGACAGGCGTTGCTTGTAAGCCAGTGTGTGTGAGTGTAGAGATGCTTGACAGCAAATGTGGAGAACATGTAGAAGTTACTGGAGAGTTCTAGATGGCATGTCATTCGATATAAATAGCCCGCCCGAGGCAACCAGAGAGCAGTTTTGTTTATAGAGTGATAAAGTTAAGAGTAAATACAAGAGATAGTCCAAAAGTTGAGTTGAGTTGAAATACTGAATAAAAGTGGTAGAAATAAAGTAATAAGTGAAGTTTTATTTTGCGAACTAAGCGCACGTTACATTGGTGTCAGAAGTGTAAATAAAACTTATTTGAAAAAAAAAAAAAACGAGTTGATTAGTAAAGTGTAAAAAAAAAAAAAAAAGTAAAAAGAAAAATAATAATTATATACAGTGAAAATGGGTAAGTTGTTAGAAGAGCTCAACTGCATTGAGCTTAAAAGTGAGTTAGGTAAGCGAAATCTTTCTAGAGCGGGATCGAAAAATGAGCTCGTCCTGCGCTTGCGTAACTATTTGGAACAGCAAGGGGAAGACGTTAACACTTTTGTTTTTGAAATAGAAGTGGAAGAAGAGGAAGTAAGTGAAAGTGTAGATTTTTCTAGCATGATGAAACTTTTGTTAGAACAGCGAAACGAGCAAAAGAAGGAACAGCAGAATGTTCTCGAAAGACTCGAAGTACAACAAAAGAAGCTGATTGAAGAGCAACAGCAGAATATTCTCGGACGTCTGGAAGAACAACGAAACGATCAAAAGAAGGAACAGCAGAATAATCTCGAACAACTTGAAGCACAACGAAATGAACAAAAGAAGCTGATTGAAGAGCAACGAAACGAGCAAAAGAAAGAACAGCAGAATGTTCTCGAACAACTGGAAGCACAACGAAACGAACAAAAGAAAGAACAACAGAACATTCTCGAAAGACTCGAGGCGCAACAGAATGTTTTGGAAGGCCAGAAAAACATTCTAGAAAGCAAATTGGGTAACATTGAGAAAAATGTTTGTGGCCTAGAAGAACGCATTGAATGTGTTGAGAAACGATTTTCCAAGCTTGAGAGTCAATGCGAAAGTCAGCTTGCCACTTTGGAGAAACGAATCGAAAACATGGCTAAGGAACTAGACCAGATGCGGAAAATGGAGCTACGGAAAACTTGTGGAGATTGTCTAAAGCAAAGAGAAGTACAACCACCAACATTCGACGGACAGTCGTCTTGGTCAGTTTACAGGAGACAATTCGAGGCAGCTGCGACAGCAAATGGCTGGGATGACGAAGACAAATACATAGCACTGACTCTTGCTCTTAGAGGACCAGCAGCTGAATTACTTCAAACTGTTCCAGCTGGTAAGAGCTACGATTTCAGTTCTCTCGTGGCAGCTATAGATAAACGCTTTGGTGATAGCCACTTGAAAGAGGTCTTCCGAGTCCAACTCAATAGCAGAGTCCAGAAAAGGGGTGAAAGTCTACAGCAGCTCCAAGCAGACGTCGAAAGACTGGCTCACCTGGCATACCCGGATGCTGGAGAAGAAATCATCAACCATCTGGCTGTTGAGTCCTTCGTTCGTGCCATTTCTGACAAACATCTTCAGAGATCTGTGCGAACTGCTAGAACACGAATTCTTTCCGAAACTCTAGAGTTTGCATTAATGATGGAAGCATCTGAGCAAGCTTCTCAAATGGTACTATGTCAAAGAGAAGCCATATTCGAGGCTGGATCATGCCCAGGAATTAAGCTACAAAGGAACCAGCGGAACGGACTTGCCAGATGTTGGAATTGTAATAAGACGGGGCACTTACAGCGACAATGCCGGTTGCCACCAATTAAAACTGAAACTGCTTGTCGACGTTGTGAAGTCCAAGAAAATCAATCCGCGAGCTGTAGAGTAAGACCGCAGACTTATCAATAGCGAATTGGACATCAGGTAGAAAACCCCCAATGGAATTGCTGGCGGAAAGTAGAGACCAAGACTCAGCGGATGAGAGTGGAACCCATATTTGGATGGAACAAGGAAGAATTGAGGTCTGCTCAAAAGAAGGATCCAGACATCGGACCGATTCTCAAATGGAAAGAGAACAACACGAAACCTGACTGGAACGACATTTCTGACCAAAGCTCTGTTGTCAAAGCCTATTGGGCAGAGTGGGACTCGCTTCGCGTGCAAGAAGGCGTACTCCAGCGCAAATGGGAATCTCCTGACGGTAGATCCTTTGTAATGCAGCTTATTGTTCCTCAATCGAAAATCAAAGAGGTTTTACAAAAGATGCATAGAAGCCCTACAGGAAGCCACCTGGGAGTCAACAAGACGCTGGAGAACGTGCGAAAACGCTTTTACTGGCTGCATGTTAGAGGTGACGTGGAGAAGTGGTTCCGAAATTGTTATGTCTGTGATTCAAACATAGCGGTGGGTAGGCTTACAGATAGATTTAAAAGAACAGGGACATGGGCCACAGTGTATGGCGACCGGATGAAGACACGGTATGACACAAAAGCGACAACGACAGGATTCCAAGCAGGTGATCGTGTGTGGCTTTATAATCCTCATCGTCAAAAGGGATTGTCAAAAAACTTCAGCAAAACTGGGAAGGTCCTTATACTGTTGTCACGAGGATTAATGACGTGGTTTACCGCATCCAAAGAGGACTAAGAGGCAAGTTAAAAGTAGTTCATTGTGACCGGCTGCATCGATATAGTGGCGAGGCTGCAGATAGAATTATTCGGGACGAACAATCCTAAGGAGGGGGCAGTGTAACGTGAACCCAACATTTTATTCCAATTTCCTAATCGAAAAACGTTCAACCGAAAACACAACTGGCAACACTATAATGGAATGGTATAAATGACTGGCGTTGCTTGTAAGCCAGTGTGTGTGAGTGTAGAGATGCTTAACAGCAAATGTGGAGAACATGTAGAAGTTACTGGAGAGTTCTAGATGGCATGTCATTCGATATAAATAGCCCGCCCAAGGCAACCAGAGAGCAGTTTTGTTTATAGAGTGATAAAGTTAAGAGTAAATACAAGTGATAGTCCAAAAGTTGAGTTGAGTTGAAATACTGAATAAAAGTGGTAGAAATAAAGAAATAAGTGAAGTTTTATTTTGCGAACTAAGCGCACGTTACAATACGTTAAGTAACTGCTCCTCATCTGATTCATATAAGGCACTAATGGCTGAAAATGGTCTTACTTCATATGTAAACGATATTACAAGGCCAATCTCAGGTAGTTGCCTTGATCATGTTTTTGCACGATTTAGAAATATTCCACCTCATCTCCCTTTCGGCATCAACTTTGACCTGCAAATAACAGATCACTGCATGACGGGGATATATTTTGAAAGTGTGATGTATGGCAACCTCAAAGTTAACAATAATTTACCGCCCATAGTCTCCAAAGTAGACTATACGAATTTAAATACCAAATTGCGTTTTGAGAATTGGGAATGTGTTTTCATTGAAGATAATGCATCAGTAGCTTACGATGCGTTCTTAAAAATTTTAAAAGACCATATAAGACAGTCAACCTCTACTATACTAAAAAAGAAATCTGAAACTTTTCTCAAACCTTGGGTTAAACTGACACTTGTCAAGCAAATTAAACTTAAAAACAAACTGAGAAAACAATGTTTCAAACATCATACTAACTCAATCCTGAAAGTTCGGTATAAGCGTTTATGTAAAAAAATAAACAAAGAAATTAAATCGGCCAAGCTTAACTATTACCGCTCTAAAATAAACTCAGCGAAGGGTGATGTAAAAAAAGAGTGGCAAGTAATAAATAGCATTCTAAACCGTAAATCTTCTTCTAATCCAAATACTATTGTGCTAAAAAAAGACATTCTTAAAATTGCAACTCCAGTAGATGTTGCGAACGAATTTAGTAATTTTTTCAGTTCTATTGGACAGAATTCTTTCGTTAAAACCCCTAACTTCTTGGGCAATTTTTCTGAAAATGAATTATCGCTAAGAAACAGTTTCTTTTTTCATCCAATTACTGGACTTGATGTGTTGAAAACGATTAATTCTTTAAATAATTCAGCTTCTCATGGTAGGGATGAAATCTCAAATATACTTTTGAAACGTATTGGACCAAACATTGTTGACGTTCTATTGCATCTTTTCAATTTAAGTATTGATTCTGGGATATTCCCAGATGCACTTAAGATTGGTGTAGTTATACCTCTATTCAAAAAGGGAAGCAAGCAGGATATATCCAATAACAGACCGATTTCTTTACTTTCCTCAATTTCAAAAGTATTTGAGAAACTTGTCAAAGCTTGGATGCAGGCTTATCTTCATAAAATTGACTTTTTTAACCCAATGCAGTTTGGTTTTAGGGCTGGAAGATCTACTGAAGATGCTCTTTTGGATTTTTTTTGCACTCTTCAAAGCGGACTAGATCGCAAATATCATTGTGCTGGACTTTTTGTGGACATAACTAAAGCTTTTGACATGGTAAACCACACTATTTTATTAGATAAACTTAACAAAGCTGGTTTTCGAGGTTGCGTTTTAAAGTGGTTTGAGTCTTACCTAAAAAACAGAACGCAGTTCGTTAAAGTTCAAAACAGTTTTAGTTGCCCTAAGACTGGTCACTTGGGAGTTCCACAGGGTTCGATACTTGGTCCAATCTTATTTCTTATATACATAAATTCTCTTTTTTCACTTCCAATAATAGGGAAAATTAGTGCCTTTGCAGATGACTTTGGAATTGCATATTGCTCTTCTAGCCCATTAAATCAAATCTGTGACATCAATCACGATATTCATTTGCTGAGATGTTGGTTTGCAAAACATGAGCTTATTGTTAGTAACAAAACTAAACTTATGTTTTTTAATCTGTCGCAAAGAGTATCACCAGACGTTCATATAGTTTTTCATTCATATGAGTGTACCAATCTACAAGTTTGTAGCAGTAGATGCTTTATAATCGAAAACGTTGAAAGTTTTCAATATCTTGGAGTTACTTTTGACTAAAATTTAAACTGGATCAAACACATATCGCTTTTAAAATGCTATCTTCTTTCCGCCAGCCGCTGTTTTTATCACTTGAGAAACCACTGCTCTTTGAATCTGCTGAAGATGGTATACTATGGTATTTTTGATTCAAAATTGCAATATGGTATATGCTGCTGGGGTGGAGCTTATTTAACCCATCTGCAACAACTTACCGTTATCCAAAAATCAGCAATTCGAAGTGCTTGTAAAACTCATCGCCAAGCTCACTCAATTGAATTATTTAGACGTTTGCAAGTTCTACCAGTGCGACACCTATTTTACTTTAAGGTTCTAAAAGTTTTTTTTAAAAGAGCTGGTTATTTGCAAAGCCCCATCTCGGACATAAGAAATCTACGTAGTCATTCCACTTATTGTGTTATTGTTCCTTCTTTTCGCACCACAAGTTACAGAAACTCTTACCCCATAATATCTCGTAAGCTCTTTAATACACTTCCGTTGAATATTCGCAAGATACGAAATTTAAATTGTTTTTTAAAAGAATTAAAAGTCTGGCTTCTTGAGTTTGATCATCGAGACATCGAAAGGTTAGTGGAATATGCTACTTAAAATTCAAATAAAAAAAAAAAAAACATGTAAAATTAAATAACTTGTTTCTGAAATTTTAAGTTTGTTGTTTTTCTTGCACTTCAAAAATTATTTGTCTTTTTCCTTACTTAATTTGCCATTTTATTGTAGTTCTTTTTCATTTAAAAACTTTCTTTAAAAATTTATTGAAAATACTTACTGCTCACCCCGCATAAAACTATTAAATTGATGTGTCATCAACACTATTTTGTTCCTTAAATAATGATGGCACTAACTATTCTTATTTTTTATTTTTAATGTTAAGAATATTATGTTAAATTGTATGAATAAGAATAAAGAAACATTGAATTGAATTGAATTGAATCTTGATCTCTACGTTCAAGAAGCGGCAGCAAATAGTGCACTTAGACTAAACCAATGTAATGTCTGGAAAACCAGCCAAATAGGACACGCACAGATTTTATCAAGATACGCAGATAACAATATCTGCACGGATTACATAACTCCATACCTGGACTTTAAAAAATCCTTCACAGCCAGCTTCCCCAAAAGACAAGATTGGGAGAATGAAACACCTTACGAAACGTCAATATCAATCTATACCGACGGTTCAAAAATGGAAGTTGGAACAGGGGCAGATTTCTTTTCAGAAAGCCTAAACCTAGCAAGTTCATTCAGACTTCCAAATCACAGCAGCGTCTTCCAAGTCGAGATCTTGGCAGTTTCACACGCTGCAAAACAGGTGTCCATGATGGCGCTATCACATGCTGATATCACTTTTTTCATTGATGGCCAAGCAGCAATAAAAGCGATTTCTGCCACTCTTATCAAATCAAAGCTTGATTCTTGCTGTCGCGAAGAGCTAAGGGTTCTTCGCACGCAGCATAACGTTAGACTCTGCTGGGTTCCTGGTCATAGTGGTATACAGTGAAACGAAAAAGCGGACAAACTAGCGAGAAAAAAAGATCAACACTTGACACTTCTCTCATTGATCAATCAATCAGGATTCCACCCTGTGAAATTAAACAGATAATTGGTAACAAAATAATGCAAAAATCCAATGAAAGATGGGTATGCCTAGATTCCTGTGTTACTTCCAGGAAAATATGGCCGAAATATAAAAAGAAAGAATCTGAAAAGCTGCTATCATTGAATAGACCTTCATTGCGAATGCTTATCAGTATCACAACTGGAAACAACCTACTAGGCTATCACAAAAAGAAAATGGGTCTTTGCACCGATGACCTATCTAGAGGATGCAATGACGAAGATGAACACGAGGATACAACTCACTTCCTTTGTCAATGCCCAGCACTCTGCCATATTAGGAAGAAATTTCTAGGCAATTATTTTTTCAATGAACTAGAAGAATTATCAGACGCTTCAAAAAGCAGTCTGTTAAACTTCACTAAGGCCACAAAATGGCTAAATACTGACCAGACATAAATTCATAGGTTTCAAGGACGTTACAATACGTCAGGGTATCACAATGGATCTACATTGATCTAAGTGTGACGGAATTAAGATCAACCGTCAGCCCATTCTACCTAACCTAACCTAACCTAAGGCTTGAGTGGTCGGTTATGACCGTAAAATCCATACCCTCAACATAGGGCCTGAAACGTTTGATGGCCATTACAGCCGCCATGCACTCTTTCTCGGTCACACTGTAGTTTCGTTGACACGAGTTGAGCTTTTGGGAGAAGTAAGACACTGGAGTCTCTTCATCGTCTGTTTTTCTTTGAAAAAGCACTGCACCAATATCCGAATAAGAAGCGTCGCACTGGATGTAAAATCGTTTATTGAAATCCGGGTGCGTGAGAACAGGGGCTGATGTTAATGCAGTTTTTAGTCGCTCGAACGCTGCTTTTGCTTCATCAGTCATCTTGAACTTTGTGTTTTTCTTTTTCAGTGTATCGGTCAACGGAGCCGTCAGGGTAGAGAAGTCCTTGATAAACCGTCTATACCATCCTGCTAGACCAAGTAGCCGACGAACCTGTCTTGGGTTTTTGGGAAGCGGAAAGTCAACGACTGCCTCGACCTTGGCCGGGTCAGTCTTTAACTTTCCACCACCTACGATATAACCTAAATATTTAAGCTCTTTAAAGCAAAATTTGGATTTTTTGAGGCTAATCGTTAGGTTTGCTTTTCTCAAGCAATGAGCTACTTGTTCTAGCAGACTGATATGCGCCTCAAAGTCCGGTGCGATGATAAGCAAATCGTCTAGATAGACGAAAACTCGATCTCTGAGTCGTGCAGGGATCACTTTGTCCATTAAACGGCATAACCTTTGAGCGGCATTACACAACCCAAAAGGCATAACCTTAAACTGGTGCAAAGGTCTCCCCGGTACCGCAAACGCAGTTTTCTCCCTACTCCGTTCCTCCAGCGGTATCTGCCAGAATGCCTCCTTCAGATGCACGCTACTTATAAAGTAGGTGTCTGGTAGACGACTGAGGAGCCCTTCGATATGGGGAAGAGGGTAAGCATCCTTTTTTGTAACCGAGTTGACCTTACGAGCGTCAAGGCAAAACCGGTATTTTACGACGTTGTTTTCGCCTATCTTCTTAATAAGGGCAACAGGTGAACACCAAGGGCTCTCGCTCTCCTCAATAACGCCGAGCTCTAGCATTCTGTCCAATTCCTGGTAAATTATGGCTTGCACCACTGGGGAAACAGGGTAGTGGCGCTGCTTGACAGGTATCGCATTTCCAGTATCTATGACGTGCTCCATCATAGACGTCTTAACTAAGCCGTGACGGTCAAAGTCAAGGAACTTCATCCTGACAGCTTTCAACCTCGACTGTTGTTCAAGAGACAACTGATGAGCGTTTAGCAGGTCGGCTTGTTCTTCTATCATTGAGATTGTGCTCACCACACCCGGTGCGATTTGGAAAGCCTTCCAAAAATCTACACCCAGGTACAACTCCTGATCCAGGTTTGGGACCAAATAAGATTCTATTGGTGCTTTTCGTTCTTTGTAGAGCACTTCTACCTTGATTTTGCCGACTATTGACTGCAACTTGCCGTCAGCTGTCTTAACACCAGATTGATGAGGAATCATGGGAATCTTCAGTTCCTCTAACACCTTTTCACAATTTTTGCCTAAAATGCTTACGCTAGCGCCACTATCTAGCAAACCTAGCAAGTTTTTATTGCCTATAGTGACCCTAGCGTAAGGCCTTGGGTCAGAAGACACGTCGACCACCGTCGACAAAATGCTCTTTCTAATACTTTTTCTAAGTTTGAACCTTTCTCGGGTTTTCAGGATTCTTTTCGATACTGCACTTCTCTTCTGATTAAAAATCCTATCCCTAGCTATATAATTATCTCTTACCCTAATGTGAAGTGGCCTAATCTCATACCTCTTTACTTCTTTTGGTTAAATTTCTTTGCGTTTTAATATTTGTATTTTGTTCGTTTTGTTTCTTCAGGTTTTACTACGGGGCTTGGGTGGAACGTGACTCCCCCGAAGACTTCACGTTCCTGTACCGGTTTTCCGGATTGCACTTGGGGCATTTTGGCGTAATTACCCCAGCCTCACCGCACCTGTAGCAAAACAGAGTTCTTGCGGCTGTGCAATCCTGGTACAGGTGACCTGGCTGCTCGCAGTTCCAGCACTTCAATTTGGAGGGATGGTTGTACACCCGACTTGACTTCGGTCGGGCTCCCATGTGCTGGAACGCTGCCAATTGGTCTTCGGGGTGTAACTGCTCCTCCGGCTCGGTCTCCAGCGCGTACACCATGGGCTTTATTGCCTGTCTATTTTGACGGAGACCATCTCTCGTCACTGGAAAGGTGTATTCGGCATCCTTACACGCCATTCTCAGCTGTTCCATTGTGAATATTACTTGCGGGTACACAAGTCTGCCTATATGTTCGTTCAGATTTTTCTTTAGGATGCGCACCAGCTCACCTTCAGAAATCTGCATCCTGAGCTGACATCTCATCCGGTTGATGGCAGCGAAAAACTCATCAACCGACTCCCAGTCGCCTTGCCTGCGGTCCATAATGTCCCGAACCACGTCGAAATCTGACCGCACGCCTTGAAACTGCCTCTTAAGGGCGTCGCGTAATGTGGGCCAGTTGGGACGAAAAATGGACCGCTGGAACTGCCAGTACCATTCGTAGGCGTCACCTGAGAGGAGAAGATGGAAATTTTTCAAAATCTCAGCCCAGGCACATTCGTACTGACTTTGCAGGGTCTCTACACGGAAGACAAACTCCTCCACGGTCAGCTTGTCGGAATCTCCATCGAATTTCAAACCCCACTTGTCAACCCTGACGGGGACACCTTGCGGGTTTGATGGGTAATTCGAGTGACCATGGGGACTTCGTCGAAACCGGTTCTGCTCTGGGTGAAAGTGAGCTTGGTACGCTCCATTTTCACCCCAAAAATCTCTAACTTGGTTTGGTTCCCTTGACGGAACAAACGGCCTCGCAGACTGATCCAGCTGAGAATGACCGTTGCCGTTATCGTTTTCAGTACTCTTGACGCTAAACACTATTAAAATTGGAACACCAAAACGAAGAACAGAGAAGACCAAAAACAAAAATCGCAGATGCTGAACTAAATCCTAAACTAAAAAAAAATTAAATGAAAAATGATAACGAGAAATAAATAACTTAAAAATCCTAACGAAAAAAAACGACTACACTAAAACCTAAAAACGAAATGAAAAAATGAACTAAACGAAAAAAAAGGTATAAATTTATATTATTTGTTTTTATATTTGTTTTAATTTGTTTGTTTTTTATATATTTTTCAATTTGATCCGGGGGATGTGGAAGGCGGATTTGGATGCATCTCGGTTGGCATCAACGTTGAGGTGAAGATCCTGACAGCAGCATCATACTTTTAACATTGATATCTCTCCTCTGAAGTGTGGTAAGACACAGAAAGATAATAGCAAAATTAACAACATAAAAACTTTAACATAGGATTATTGTTGATGTTGTTCAGTTCAAATGTCCTCGTCGCGATTGGTCAGGCATGCAAAGGCTTCCCTTTCCAAGACTTACGAATTTTTTTGAACCATCCCCATCAACGTTAGAAATAGAATAGGATATAGGGTAGGTTAGCTACTGCTGTTTCATGGTCTTGATTCAAGTCGCTATTCTGGCGGTATGTCAGAGACTTCCCACCAGAAGACATACAAGAATCTGAACCTTGAAACTGCAGAAGCTATAACAACACAATTTAGGACGGATAAGATTAGATAAGTCAGTCACCACTGCTCTGGAATTCGAATCCAAGTAGCGATTCAAGTGGTATGTCTTAGGACTTTCCACTTGACGACTTACTTGGTTCTAAAATCCAAAGCTGTGGTAGCTATAACTTACCCAGGGAGGAATGGTTCTGCAAGTGACAGCAGAATGTGTCGTCGCAAATGAAAAGGCATGCTAAAAAGCTATCCTTATCATGACATACGACCCACTCTGATGCCGCTTGGAAAATCGACTAAGGTTATGACAAACACTTTGGACAACACGTCTGGGCGCCATTTGTAATACGGTAGGGGTTGAAGGTTTGGAAAAGGTAGTTTGGATGAAGGAAAAGGACTGGGATAGGTAGAGGATTGAAATAGGTAGTGTTAAAGTAGAGGTAGAGGAAAAAGGAAAGGTAGGAAAGGAATATGGGAAAGGAAAGGAAAGGATAAAGGAAAAGTGCAAAGAAAAGGAAGGAAACGGAAATCGGAAAAGGAAGGGAAAAGGAAGTGGCATGACGAAAGGACCTGGCACGCTTGGGAACTCGAAAACATGGCCGACCGAGTTCCATGGTTGGGTGGGCTACAGGCCTCACTGCAATTTCACCTCGCAGTGCCTGAAGTGTGGCAAGGTTTTTGTGGTGGTGGTTTTTTTGGCACAATTTATGTTTTGTAATGTGGTTTCCGTCTGTCGAAGGGACAAGATCCCCCCCTAATCCGGCGAGCTGAGCTGAGCATCGCAAGCGTGCCAGGTCCTTTCGTCATGACACTTCCACAGTGGCAACAATATCTGAAAGGAAAGAAAAAAAATTTTATATCAATATTTAATACTCTTACTCAAATTATTTCTTCAATTTCAATAGTTTTTCTAATAATTTTTTTTTTCCACTTCACTATCCTTCAGTATCTCACTATATTTCCTTTGTTTCTGTTCTTTTTTTTAATTTTCTTTACTTTTTTCACTGCCTCACAACTAACTAACTATTTAAGTTCACTATCTTTCCTATAACTACGCTTTTTTTTAATTCTATTTATTTTCTTTACTATCGCACAACTCACTAGCTATTTAAGCTCACTATTTTTTATTTAATTCTCTTTATTTTCTTCAATATTTCAATTTCACTAACTTTTCAAGCTATCAACAATTTTTCCTGTTTCTTTTTTTTAATTCTCTTTATTTTCTTTGGTATTCCAAAAAACTCATTAGCTTTCTTAACAATAGGTAGGTATTTATGTTTTATCTAATTCAAATTATTTTAATAAATTCTTATTTTATTTTTTGTAGCCTGCACTTTTGCACTTTTTCACATACAAATTGATATCAGTACGAGAGTCTAATAATCAATGGCCAAAATTATACTTTGCCAAAGCTCAAACAACTTTGTAACCGCCAAAAACTTGTAATTGCCAAATCTTATGTACAAATCATTTTACTTCCTTATTTGCAGGAACGTGGAATGTCAAGGACCTCAAACCTTATTCCGACGACCCTGAAGAGAGGGCGTAAGGTAGTCGCGTAGCAAGGATGTGCTCGCAAAGAGATACTGAGAGCAGTAAAAGCTCTGTGATGTGCTCATACTCTCGCCAGGAGCGATTGAGTTCTGGTTGTGTTGTCTACTAGTGTGTGCTAGTTTTGTTGTGTTGTTAATGTATACTTGCCTAACCTCCAAAAGGTATGTCCAGGAAAAAGAAGAACCACACTGTAGTATGACGTTTAATAGAATACTTTAATTTCCATCTTCAGTATGACAACTCATATATAAGGTTAAGTCACAATTTCATAAATGGAAAGGTATAGTATAGTTCACAATAGTCATTCATATAATAATAGTTCATACATATGTAACAGTCTTCCCCACTACATAGTGCTTTGATAACGAGTAACTGGCCGACGAATTCTGTCTGATCTCCTTATCTCTGTTGTTTGTTCTTGTCTTTCATCACCTTTGTTGTTTACAGCAGCATCACAAACAGTCTTCCCAACGGTGTTTTTCGTTTCTCCTCCAAGGTCTACCGCTTTCTTTTCACTTGACAAGCTTTCATTCATTGTTGTTAAACGGTTGTGTTTGCCAAGTTCTCCTTGAATCGCCGCCGTCGTCGGTTGTTGCTCTAGCTCTCCTTGAATTTCCGCCGTCGGTTGTTGCTCTAAAGAAACGGATAAGGGTTTGTAAGTTATATTACCTTCGACAAGTGTGGACCGCATCTGGTCAATGTGCCTCCGGTAACAAGTTCCGTCAACATCCACTAAATAGTGCAAAAGTCCCTCGCGTTTAGCTACTTTCCCAAACTTCCATTTCACCTCTTTATTTTGGTAGTAACGCACTTGAACCAGATCCCCAACGGTAAAACTTCGCTTGCATTCAAAGTTCCTTTCGATCTCTCCCGAATGTGTTGCTGGTGCCTTCATCAAATCAAGTCTCGTTCGGAAATTAAATTTCAAAATCGATTCGGCTGGACTCTTCCCCGTTGTTGTCGATGGAGTTTTTCGGTATTGTAAAAGTAGTCGGTGTAACTTTGTGTGAAAATCTCCAGGGTCATTGACCGATGATCGCAGCCCATCTTTCAAAATACGTACAAAACGTTCCGCTTGTCTATTCGTGGCAGGATGAGCGGGAGAAGAAAGTTTGTGCGTAATACCATTTGATATTAAGAAATCGCGAAACTCTTTAGAAGTAAAGTTTGTGCCGTTATCTGACACCAATGTATTTGGTAAACCAAACCTTGCAAAAACCTCCCTCAGTGCGCGAATTGTGCAAAAGCTAGTTATGCTCTTCATTGGAAAAACCTCCAACCATTTTGTCTTCGCATCCACAATAATCAAGAAAAAATACTCCATGAATGGTCCAGCAAAATCGATATGCACGCGCTGCCAAGGTTGAGCAGGAATATCCCACGGATGATTCGTAGCTTTACTTGGTTCGGTAAGTACTTTCGCACAATCACGACAGCTTTTCACCATCTCCTCGATATCGCGATCTATCCCTGGCCAGTAGCAATAACTCCTTGCCATCGCTTTCATTTTAGTGATTCCTATATGTGCCGTGTGCAGTTCCTGTAGGACTTTCAGGCGTAGTGTTGATGGAATCAGAATTCTAATTCCTCTGAAAATGCAACCATCTTGCAACATAAACTCACTTTCCATAGCACTGTATGGCGAGTTCTTGAGGGAACCTCCAGTTTGTTGTTGGATGAACAGTAAGGACAGTTCTTTGTCCTTTTTCATCTCCTTTAAAATTTCGGAATTCGTTACGGGCAAAACCTCTTCCCAAAGCTGATAAATTTCTTTTGTTTGCTGCTCTGAAATTTGATTTTCTATTGGAAACCTGGAAAGACAATCAGCGTTAGTATGTTCTTTAGTATTTTTATATAGAATTGTTTAATTGAATCCACTTAAAAACAGCGCGTAATGCAGTAAACGCTGAGCTGTAAGGAGTGGTAAATTTTTCTCGGGGCTGAATATCGAAGTTAAGGGTTTGTTGTCCGTAATTAGGGTGAACTCTCTCCCATAGCAGTAATCGAAAAATTTGTGTAATCCCCAAAAGATGGCGGTTGCTTCTTTATCTAGTTGACTATAGTTGGTTTCGGCTTTTGACAGACTCCTCGAAGCAAAAGCGATTGGTTTCTCACCTTGTTCAGTTGAGTGAGATAGGATTGCCGACAGACCGACTGGTGACGCATCTGTAGCAAGAATGAGTGGCAAATTTTCGTCGAATGGAGCCAGCACATTCTCACTCATAATCTCTTTTTTTAGAATTTCGAACGCATGCTGACACTCCGATGACCATTCATATCGTTGGTCCTTTCTAAGAAGCTTGTATAAGGGATGCAGTTTTGATGACAAGTCCGGTATGAATTTGTGGTAATAATTAACCATGCCAAGAAACTGACGTAGCTGGGAAACATCAATCGGGGGCTTCATTTCAGAGATAGCCTGCACTTTGTCGGGTGTTTTGTGTAGGCCATTTTTGTCTATTTTATGTCCAAGATAAATTACACTTCTTTCGAACATCTTGCATTTAGACCTATTTAAATGTAGGTTGAACTTATGTAGTTTTTCAAGAAGGCGGTTGCATCTTTTGAGAATCTCATCCACATTTCGTCCCATAACGATGATATCGTCGAAAAAACATGCTGTTCCCTCGAGATCATTGATTATATGTTGATCCATAAAGCGTTGCCAAATGTTGGGTGCAGTTTTAACTCCAAACATCAGCTTATTTACTTTGTATAGACCTTTTGTTGTGCTAACTGTCTGTAATAGAGCGCTCTCTTCTGTCATGCTAAGATGCAAATAGGCTTTGTAAATGTCAAAAGTGCAATAGTACTCACCGTACTTGAGCTTTTGATAGAGTTCCTCAATTTTTGGAATTGGGTATTTATCGTTTACAATAAGCTTATTTAATGTTACCTTAAAGTCTGCACATAAACGTATTGACTTGTCTGCTTTTATAACAGGCACGACCGGTGTTCCCCAATATGAGTGTTCGACTTTTTCAATGATACCATCCATTTCCAGTCGAGTGATCTCATCTTCTATAAGAGGCCGTATAGCATACGGAACCTGTCGTGGCTTTACAAATATAGGCGATGATCCCTCCCGTGGTTTAAGTGTTCCTTTCACATTGGGTATTGTTCCAATTTTCGATTGGAAAACTTCAGAGTGGTTTTCGAATATTTGTTTCTTTAGTTGCTCGATGTCTTTCTCTGTAAAGATATTTAGCGCATTAATTTGTAAAATATTAAGTGCTTGAACCCATTCTCTTCCGCAGAGTGTACCATATGGCTCCTTTACAATGTAAAGATTACACATAACCTTTCGTCCGTTGTACCCAACTTGTACGTGAGACTTTCCATAAGCTGGAAATGTCGTATTGTTGTATGCTTTCAAAATTACTTTTGTAGGTATAATTTTGGCATTTGGCCAATAGGATATAAATGTACTGTAATTCATGACCGATATTGCGGCACCTGTATCGAATTCCATGGCCAGCGTTTTGTCGTTCACTTGTAAGGTTATGTAATACTTACCCCCACGAGTTTCAATTTTCGAAGTGAGGTTTTCTTTGCGATTCGATGCTAAACTAAGCACGTTTAATTCGTAAGGATCATCATCTAACTCTTCCTCAGAATCCTGATAAACTTGAAGCGTATTAGCGTCTCTGGATTGCGATTTCATACACACTGAGATCACATGGCCACTGCAGCGGCATTTTTTGCAGAATAAGTTTGTTGCACGACATTTGTTTGCAATGTGATCATGCTTTCCACACCTATAGCAAATCGTTTTTTTATCTATTTGATTAGGCTGAGCATGTTTTTTACTAAAACTCATTTTTGCATTTGGTCTTGTTCTCTGTACTGATGAATCATTCGCATGCACTTGGTGAATATTAAGCATATTGCGGCTCTCTGTCTTTGAAGTCTCCATAGAGAGTGCATATTCAAAAGCCTTATCCATGGTCATTGTGGTCAATGTTTCTCTCAGGAGCCTTTCCTTTATGTCGGAGTCCCTTAGACCTCGAATGAACTGTGAACGTAAGTGGGTTGAAAGAGTAGATTTTTGGCATGCCTCACATGTGAAGTTGCAGTAAGCGCTTAGCTTTTTTAACTCAGCCATATAATTAGAAATAGACTCTCCCTCGTGTTGGAGTCTGAGCAAAAATTTATGCTGTTCCGTTATTTCATTTGGTTTTGGACTAAGGTGATTTTTTAGAAGAACAACTAGTTGGTCGTAAGTTTTTGCATCCGGCTCCTCTGGGGCTGTTAAGTTTGAAAGCAGTTGGTAGTACTTGGCGCCAATACAATTTATGAGTACTTGCCGTTTCTTTGTAGGATCTGTGAGATTTCGTAATGCTAGATAATTTTCAAGCCTTTTAATGTAGTTGTTGAAAGGTTCTTCATTTTCGTTAAATTGGTCGAAGTGTAAATTTGGTGAACTAGGACTAGCTTGTAAATTTTGTAGTGCAGCTGTTAGTTGCCGTATAATATCCTGCGTGGTTTCAGGCATCGCTAAGATTTTTCTTAACCTTTTAAAATCCTCGTCGCCACTAATGTATACTTGCCTAACCTCCAAAAGGTATGTCCAGGAAAAAGAAGAACCACACTGTAGTATGACGTTTAATAGAATACTTTAATTTCCATCTTCAGTATGACAACTCATATACCTATAAGGTTAAGTCACAATTTCATAAATGGAAAGGTATAGTATAGTTCACAATAGTAATTCATATAATAATAGTTCATACATATGTAACAGTTGTCTTACCTTTTCTTTTCCTGTTACTTCGGCTTTTCTTTCGAAAAGCCCAGTTTGGGGAGAGTACGATAACTATGGCGACAAAAAATAATAACGGTTTCTGATAGAGGGGTTCAATACAAGCATTTTTTACTATGGGAGGGGGGGGGTCTATCTCCCCCCGTTTAGGCGGTAGGGGCAATTTTATAAAAATTGACTTAAAATCTAAAAAAAAATATTGTAGAACAACGGAAAAACTTACAGATACAATTTATACTTTTTATGAAAGCCAAAAACTTGCACTTTATAATAAAATTTAAATGAAGTGGTTTCAATTTATAGTTTTTGAAATAACTGACTTCAAAGTCAAAATTTATGAAAAAAAAATTTTAAAAATCACTTTGAGTACTATGTTTCTCGTGATTACAAATGCCAATAAAAAAAAAATTAGATGCAGTTAGTTGCCTCAATAAATTTTTTATCAAACGATATAAATTACTTTTTTCTATGTCTTATAGTTTTTGAGATAATTGAAAAATAGTAAAACTATATTTCTTTTTTAAAATCAAAAAATTTTCTAATTTTAAAAGAAACTTTTCATATAAAAAATTTGCACCCCAAAGCTTATGAGCAGCTTAACCCTGCGGAAAAAGGGTTAAAATAATGAGCCCCGCGAAGCGGGCCATGCGGAAAGCTGTTGCATACGGAAATTAATTGCTAGTTTCATATTTAGCATGAGCAGCTTAACCCTGCGGAAAAAAGGGTTAAAATAATGAGTCCCCGCGAAGCGGGCCATGCGGAAAGCTGTTGCATACGGAAATTAATTACTATTTTCATATTTAGCATGAGCAGCTTAACCCTGCGGAAAAAGGGTTAAAATAATGAGCCCCGCGAAGCGGGCCATGCGGAAAGCTGTTGCATACGGAAATTAATTGCTACTTTCATATTAAGCATGAGCAGCTTAACCCTGCGGAAAAAAGGGTTAAAATAATGATTCCCCGCGAAGCGGGCCATGCGGAAAGCTGTTGCATACGGAAATTAATTGCTATTTTCATATTTAGCATGAGCAGCTTAACCCTGCGGAAAAAAGGGTTAAAATAATGAGTCCCCGCCAAGCGGGCCATGCGGAAAGCTGTTGCATACGGAAATTAATTGCTATTTTCATATTTAGCATGAGCAGCTTAACCCTGCGGAAAAAGGGTTAAAATAATGAGCCCCGCGAAGCGGGCCATGCGGAAAGCTGTTGCATACGGAAATTAATTGCTATTTTCATATTTAGCATGAGCAGCTTAACCCTGCGGAAAAAGGGTTAAAATAATGAGCCCCGCGAAGCGGGCCATGCGGAAAGCTGTTGCATACGGAAATTAATTGCTACTTTCATATTTAGCATGAGCAGCTTAACCCTGCGGAAAAAAGGGTTAAAATAATGAGTCCCCGCGAAGCGGGCCATGCGGAAAGCTGTTGCATACGGAAATTAATTGCTATTTTCATATTTAGCATGAGCAGCTTAACCCTGCGGAAAAAGGGTTGAAATAATGAGCCCCGCGAAGCGGTTTATGCGGAAAGCTGTTGCATACAGAAATTAATTGCACATAAGTACCTGTCTTATGAATTTTTATACTTTCACTAGTCTATTTCCTAACATTATTGTAAATTCGTACGTATTTCCATAATTTTTTGAAAATAATGCATACTTCAATAGTTTTACTATTTTTCAATTATCTCAAAAACTATAAGACATATAAAAAAGTAATTTATATCGTTTGATAAAAAATTTATTGAAGCAACTAACTACATCTAATTTTTTTTATTGGCATTTGTAATCACGAGAAACATAGTACTCAAAGTGATTTTTTAAAATTTTTTTTCGTAAATTTTGACTTTGAAGTCAGTTATTTCAAAAACTATAAATTGAAACCACTTCATTTAAAATTTGTTATAAAGTGCAAGTTTCTGGCTTTCTTAAAAAGTATAAATTGTATCTGTAAGTTTTCCCGTTGTTCTACAATATTTTTTTTTATATTTTAAGTCAATTTTTATAAAATTGCCCCTACCGCCTAAACGGGGGGAGATAGACCCCCCTCCCATAGTAAAAAATGCTTGTATTGAACCCCTCCACCAAAAACCGTTATTATTTTTTGTCGCCATAGTTATCGTACTCGTGCCCCCAGTTTCTCTCTTTGGTAGGTAAGGGTGGAATTTGTTACGGTAAATTTTCCCGCAACAAAAACCATTCTTGCATTTAGTTATTTACATTTCGATATCCCTCTCTTTTCCTCAAACCCCTCCCTATCATTTCTTCGTCCCATCATTTCTCCGTTGTTTGCTCTTAGCAATGTGATCGAAACATAGCTTTGAGCAAATGACAAAATAGGTGCATGTCGTAATCAGCGGATGAGCTGAACAGATGCCGGCGTTTGGTGTGTCGAGCCAGATGCCTCTGGAGACTCGCACACCATTTTCTTACATTGAATGTTATACTTCGTTGCTAAAAAACATCATCATTCACAAACATTAACTTTCACATCATGATCATCAGTTACACATACCTACATGCATATACTTATACCATCATTCACCCTTTATCATCATTATAACTATCATCTTTACACTCATCATCATTCACACACATCATTGCACACACTAGACAAGCAGGATATTACACACACAACATTATACACATATCACAGAGGAGAACAATAGAAATGGCACTTGTAAACGCCATACTTCGTTATGAGACACACTGTGCAGCGTAGTGCTGCAAGTGTAAACATCCTAAAGTTAGCTTTTATTTTTGTAAATCCGAATCATAAGAATGAAACGTTAACAGCTTTCGCTCTTCCCCAAATCTGCGCAAAGATCCACCGAATAGGATAAAGTAGTTCATTTTGGTTTTAGTTGCTTTTCCTCCCTTCTTCAATTTTCGAAAAGTTGTAACACAGAGAATTTTATCCTTCCCCTGACTCAGTAGAATATATAGTAGAGTAACTGGGAAAATGCTCAGAAGTATTATTTTCAACTTTCAGGAACTTTAATTTTTCTCGACATGTTTTATGGGGGGATCTGATCTCGACTGATGAGCCGGATAAGTTTTGGGAACAAACCTCCAACAACTTTTTCAGTTCAATGTGATTGGAAAATTGTGCGAGTGAAAGGTCTCGCTGGAATTCGACAACGGAGGTGCTTGTCAGCCATAAGGCTGCATGCGCTAGAGAACCGTGACCGAAAACCTAGAGACACGATTGGCCGATTGTATGAATGCGTGGGTGAATTTGAAAGTCGAGAAAGGACAAACTGACAAGATCAACCACTTCTTGGTTGACCTAGAAAACAACAAGTGGTTCTTTTTGCGATTTCGCGATTTTACAGAGAAAAGTGGAAATTTTATAGAGAGTTGGAGATATTGTTTTAGTAGAAAGTGTTTAAGAAATTTTGGATAAAGTTAGAAAAGTGAAATTTAGAGTCAGTGGAAGGAGGATGAACGAGCTATAGGAATCGTCAGACGGACGAAAATTGAGAAGTACGAAGGAGGAAGGAAAAGCAGGAAAAGGATAATTAGGTTGATTGCTAGTTTTCTAGTGTTGTCAATTAAAATTCGGCTGATCTTTGCTATCGAAATTCTCAATAATTGTGAGACACGCGACCCCTTTTTAATTTTATTTTAATTGTTCTTTTCGGGAAAGAACAATTAATTTCAATCTTCCGGTTATTTCATTTGCTTACATTTTTAAACGGTTCCCCTAACCGTCCACGATTGTTATCTTATAGTTGAAAAGATTTGAGTTTTTAATCCAACTTTTGGTACGGTTTTCCCAACAGAAATACAAATAAATAGCTTTAAATCCCTTTGGGAATTTAAATAGCGTATTGTACTTGATATTTTAACATTTCAGCATCGAGTTCGTGGTTTGGAAATTTCACCATAAAATTTTCTGGCGCCCATCTTTTTCCAGTACACCCGGTACTTGGAAAATACTTTTATCATTCTTTTAATTATTATTTAATCTGTCATTTTATTCGCGATCGTCTTTTATCGCGCTACGCTTACCTTTTTTTTGTTTACGAACCCAACCCAGCTGAGTTTAGCCGTGGTGTCAGCGGCCTACCTGCTGAGTGTTACACTTTTTGTTTATCAGCGCGTTTGACATTTCGTCTGTTTACCTCGTTTCGTCTGTTTATACGCGGATGAATGCGGAAGAGGTTATTTTTGATTCTAAATCTACAATAACAAACAAATTCCAAAAAATCGGTTCCGAGGTGGAGGCAGGTGAAGTTAACAAAATAACCTTAATTGAAAAAATCACAAAGCACATAAAAGGTTATTTTTCTTTTTTTTTCTTTAAATTAACTGTTGAACAAAATCTAAATGAAAACAACTGTTTTAAAGTGAAAAAAACGACCTTTCCAGAAATATATAACATCAATTACTTATATTCAGGAAGCTACATAATATTTCACTTCAAACTTTGTACTCTTTAAAGGGAAATTATTATCAAATTAATGTGACAGGTTCGATCAGCAATTTAAGTACCAAAAATAAAAAAAAAATAAAAAAACAGTTACTGTTTCGAAAAGAGCTGGTTTTCTAGTTTAAAGCTCATCTTTAGATTTCTCGAATTGTAAAATTTTTCAAAACCATTTATGATACGCTAAAGCTCATTTCGTCCCATAGTGCGCCGTCGCAGGAGTGCACTTCTGTAATAACCTTACAGGTTAGGAAATAATGCAATATGGTTACATTCATAAAGATAATATTGATAACTATAGGATAGTTCATGCAACTTGGGTTGGTCGTTTTAACTCCGGCGAAACGATGTGTGCGCAAAATCTAGTAATGACTGCGACACCAACTGACGATTTGAGATATGCGTAACGATGTCTTAAGCTAGTCCTAAACGACGAACATGCTCGCCGAGCATGCTCGTTTGCATTATCCCATAGACGGCGAACACATTTGCCGAACATTCATTTCATGTTGTTTCCCCCACAGCGTAAACGTGTGTATTCTTCTATCAAATTGTTGCCTTTTTACTTTATGCGCGATATGCACACGACGCCGTCCACAACAGAAATGAGGTTTGCTTCATAGTAAAAAACCGGTTTGCTCGCGAGCATGGCCCTTCATGACGAACAACGAAGCCAACGAACATGACAAAATCGAAATTTTTCGCCAACAGCGAGCGGCTTGCCAACTGCTCGCCAACCAACCCCTAGACGATGAACATACGGCGAGCACGAGCATGCTCGGCGAGCATGTTCGTCGTTTAGGACTAGCTTTAGGCATCCGTGATGTCTGAGTAATATATCTGGAACCTTTCCCGTCACACGGTAGGTAGGTACCCGCGTTGACCATGGGTGTCTATTCGAAATTTAGCCTTACAATATTTGCAACAAAAAAATAATTCAATGCAATTGCCGGTCTTGCCGCCGAGCTTTAACTGTACTTTCTTATCTTATGTAATTTCCTTTTTTTTCTTTTCTTTCTTTTCTTTATTTTATAGATTGATACAAATTTTATTAAATTAACAATTAGATTTTTTTACAATAAGTGTTTTTACAAATTCACTATGACATGGCATTTTTTGCTGTCTGCGTCTGCCAGATTGACATAAAAGTTATATTTTGAAATATTAAGCTATGTTATCACAATTTGATTTGATTAAAAGGATAAAATATACATGTATACAAATAAAAATTTGTTCAGAAGTCTTCATTAATTATTCTTTCTCTGTACCTTAGGGTGATTTTGCAATAGTTATACAATTTGCCTACATTCATCTCATTTAGTTCTGTAAGAACTTCTTCTTCAGACAAAAAGTCACTTCCAAGGATAATTCTTCTGGATTCTCTTAGAGTTGGAAAAATGTCTTCCCTTTCCCTTAAGTTACAGATACTGCACTCCAACTTTAAATCTGGTCTGTGTGGTATGAAGTTAAGGTTCAGTAATTCACTGCGAAGTCTGGTCATTGTCGAGATTGTGCTTATACTATTCTCGTCACGGAAATAGTTTCTGTCTTCCAGATTATGGTTTAGCCTGCTGTATATTCGCCTATATAGAGAATTTGAAGCTTCTTGCACATATTCGGCTCTAAACTTTTCGTCCATCTTCGATATTACTTCGTACAGGATGGCTTTACAATTCGATATGTTTTCAATGTTTAGAGTAAAATTGAGATTACAACTTTCCGCTAGTCTTGAACACTCTCTGCAAAAGCTTTTATTCTCCTGAATAGCTTTAAGAACCACCTTCCTAACCAAACGGAACTCAGGCATCTTGATGACATTCAGAAGGTAGTCAGCTTGCAGTTTCAATGTTTTGATGAAAAGAGGAGATAGTCCTGTTTCTAACATGAGAACGTAATCCGGCGTATTCGAAGGTAGGCGAAATATTTTCTTAACGTAGTGTGTTAAGAGTTTTTCTGCAGTGTTATACTTTTTGCAACCCCACACTTGACAACCATACAGAAGTATACTTTCAGCCACCGCTTCAAATACTTTGAATTTGCTGCTATGCGCAATGTTACCGTTCATAAAACATCTTTTCTACGATATATTGATGGCAGTTTTTGCTTTTTGCAGTTTTTCTGTCAATTGTTTTTCCATGCTCAAATTTCTTGAAAAGATTAAAAAATATTTGTATTCGCTGACGCATTCAATAGTCTCGCCGTTATACGTCCATCTTTCATTCGTGGCATATCGACCTCCACCTTTTTTGAAAACCATAACTTTTGACTTTTGTGTGTTCACAATTAAGTTCCATAAACTTTAACAGTGGTATAATCTGTTCATCATGAGTTGCAGAGTTTCTGGGGAATAAGCAAACATAACTATATCGTCCGCAAATAATAATGCTTTGATACAAACTCCTGCGAAATCAACGCCACCAGGAAGGTGGTCAACGAGGTCATTGATAAAAAGCGCAAACAAGGTTGGGCTTAATGTACATCCTTGCCTCACTCCTGTTGATGTTTCAAACCATTCTGAAAGTTGAGCACCATTCCACACTGCCGACTGAGTACCATTGTACAACTCTTCGAGCACACGACCGAATTTGAGTGATACTCCTAAGCCATACAACTTATAAAATAAGGCTCCCCGATTAAATGTGTCGAAAGCAGCTTTGAGGTCGACGAAGAAAACATACAGTTTTCTATTTTGCGTGCTAAAGCTCTCCGCTTAACTTCTTAGAATGAAAATATTATCAATGGTGGAATAGCCTGATCTAAAGCCAGCTTGGAATTCATTTAAAACTTTCCCAGCTTCTATCCAGGTTAAGAGCCGCTTACGTAACATCGTTGTAAAAATCTTATACGTTGCATTAAGAAAAGAAATTAAACAGTAGTTCGAAGCTTCCATCACTGATCCTTTTTTGTGAATTGGGAATATAATTGCATCCTGAAATTCCTTAACTATTATATCTCCTTCCATAACTTTATTGAAAAGTCTAACCAGGCGATCTTTAAGTGCTACAGTTCCGTATTTATACATCTGAACTGGAATACTGTTCGTACCTGCAGCTTTTCCATCCTTAAGACATCCCAACGTTTGTTCTAATTCACTTAGAGTGAATGTAGATTCTAAGACCTCACTGGTAGATCGAGGTGACGCATAATGCCAAATTTTTGGTGCCGTAATGGGATTTAGTAAATCCTTGAAGTGGGTGCGTAGCACAGTTGCATCCAGATTTTTGGGTACAGCAAAATTTTTTGTCATTCACTTGAATTTTTGCAATTTGCATGTCTAAAGGCTTGACGTTCCTCATATAATCTTTTTTTGTTTTGCATAGTTCTTTAAACATTTTGTTAGCTTCTATGTAGTTATTTTTAAAAAACCGATGAGAAGATCTTCGGAAGTTCCTCAACCATGGGTTGCGTGTGCATTTGGGTCGCCAAACATTAAGCGTGTTCCCCAATTCAACAAGTCATTGCCATTGATGATGTCACAATAAAGGTTCACCATTGCAATTGACACAAGAATTGGGCAACACCAAAATGATTGGCGAGCAAGTTTCAATATTGTAATTGGCACAAGAGACGAACAACCTCTAAATGCTTCATGGACATTTCGGTCATCGGCAAGTTTCAATGGGAAAACGCGAATGATCAGTGAGTTCAATTGTATTCACCTAATGAATCGGTCGTTTCTGTTTTCAGTGCAATTATTAATAAAAAGCACAACATTTTGGCGCAACCGGTAGGATCTCTACCAAAAAAATAACATAATAATAATCGATGCAGTGTTTATAAAAAGAAAAAAAAAATAAGAAAAACAGCGACTGTGAGCTCCACATCGCAACTGAACTAGACAAGAAAAAAAATATATTAAAAAGAAGAGCAAATACCGGTATACCCAGTGTCAGTGAGTGAAGTGAATCAAATTGGAAAAGTGTAAGATTTCCAAAAAACAAAATCAAATTGCTTCAGTGAGTCACAGGTGAGTATAATAATCGTACCAACGTTTAAGATCAACTTGTTGGAGTAGGTCTAATAATTCTGTAATTCGAAATTCTGTTTTTTCCTTCAGTTCTATTTTGATATGTTCTCCTCGAAAATTCAAGGTTGAAACAAATTTATGGCCACACATAGTGAGGATAATATTGGAGAACTAATAGATCAAGTAGAACAGCTAAGAAAACTAATAAGGGATCAAGAACAGGAAATAGTTAGATTTAACGAGTCTCTCTTGAACGAGATTAGGAAAAGAGTATCGTCAGATAGTTTTAAATTGATAAAATCACAAATAACATCACGGTGGGGAAGGTTAACTAGATTAGAATCAGCCGATGTTATTCTAGAAAAATATTCCGAAATTCTAGATATCAATAGCGAATCTTATGAAGAAAAGTTGCAAGATTTAAAGAAAAATCTAACACAAAAGGAAAATCACATTTTAAGCCTGAAAAGGCAGTTAGAAGAAAGGGATAATTACGTCCTAGAAGCAGAAGAGTTAGCAGAAAATCTCACTAGGGAGAATATAAAGCACAAGAAAAAGATAGAACAATTGTCTGGAGCTATAGAGACCAATAGAGACAGTTTGGCTGAGTTTGAAGAGTTGAAATCTTTTAGCGACAATCCTAGAGCGAAAGAGGTATTTACTACCAAAGCACTAGAAACAAAAATCTCGGAACTAAAAGCTGATATCAAACAACTGAAAGACGAAATTCAGGTCCGGAAACTAGAATCAAATAAATTAAGCCAGGAATTGATACTAATCAAAACAAATACAACCACGCTTAAAGGTTCTAATTTCAACATGTCGTTTGAAAACATCAACAAAGTAGTTTCAAGGTTAGTCCCAATTTTCTCTGGAGAACGAAATCAAGAACTTTCACAAAGAGTTCATGAATTTGTTAATGCTTGTGATCTGGCATTAAGAAGCGAGAAATCAGAGGAAGAAGAGACTCTAGTTGCTTTGATCTCCACACGTTTGGTGGAAGATGCCTTTGAACTGATTTGTTCAAACACGGTGAAAAAAATATCAGATTTGACAAAACTGTTTAAGGATAGTTATTTAGTGCCAAAAACCCTGGATAACGTCCTAAATGAGTTGAAACTGTCTCACCAACTGCTAGGAGAAGAAGTTAAGACGTTCGCCAGACGTTTAGGCAAATTGCAGGCTACGGCGAACGAAATCATTGACTCAAGGTACCAGGCAAATGAATCGGTTGGTCTTAAAAATGAAGTTGCTAACATAGTGATAACAACTTTCAAAATAGGACTAGCCGATCCAGCTCTCCGCCAGTTCATGCTGGGAAGCAAAACAACCGATCTCAATGAAATAGCCGAAGAAGCGGGGAAGACAACGCTCCTTATTCAGCCAAACCCTTCCAGTCTTATGGGATTCCAAACTCCCGTGCATCACCCTCAATACCACCCAAATAAAAGCCTACACGGCACATATCCATCTTCTTTATCCCTACCACAACAAGCCCCATCATTTTCTCTACCTCAGTCTTCAGGTTACCCAACCGAATACCTTCAGGCTATGCATCAACAAGTGCCGCCTTCTTTCGCTGGTGGCGTTCAAGGAAACAACCATCAACTCTTACACACAAAAAATCCGAGCTTTCACCCTTACAAAGAACCATTACGGTCAAGACACGATTCCAAGACAAAATGTGGTTTCTGTTGTTTCTTAAGAAAAAACACACCATATTGTGAATCGTGTTCCTCCTATGGGCACACTTCAGATGTGTGTCCGAAATCAAGATTTTTTGCGGTTCAAAGTCAAGTAAAATGTGTTTGGTGTGCTCGAATAGGGCAGACCGAAGAAAAATGTTTTGCTAAGACTAACTACATGGCCAGACAGGAAAAGGGAAATGGGAGAGGGGCCAGCAAAATCAACTAAGCTGTGCCCCGAACAAAACCAAAAGATTGCCCCATAAAATTAAAGAAGTAAAAGGAAATCAGGAACAACCTGATTCAGAAAACGGATTTTTCTTTTGCCAGCAAAATACGCTCGTCAACCGTACGATAGCAAACAAAAAACAAGCTAAAAAATATAATAAGTAACCTACGAATGAGGATAAATTCTCTCATCGTGTAATGGCTTACAGTGATTAAATTTTTACTATTGACCATAAGTTCGAAAGTTAGACAAACCATACACGAAGCCAAAGAAATCATATCAAAAGGCTTGAATTTTGTAGTTGCTAGGAGTGGGTTGATAAATAGAAGAATAATTTTGAAAGCAAAAATAAATACAATCAAGGAGAACGATGTATATGTTGAACTCCCTATGTCATTTGCAAAGACAGGAAAAATTTTAGTTTTAGTGGATACAGGAGCCGACACCAGTTTACTAAAATTGAGTGTTTTAAAAAACATACATAAACAACATCTGTAGAAAAGGGTTTAAGGAATTAGGAGGGGTCTTTGGTGGTAACGGAGTAACCTTAGGAACGGTCAGAGCAAATATATTTTCATCCCAAAAAATTCATAGCAAAATGGCACATTATAGACGGTAAAAATGATATTCCAGTTGATGGTATCCTAGGTCGGGATATACTTTGGAATAATTCCGTTACAGATACAGTGACCAAAACTTTAAAATTTTTAAATAAAAATAAATCGGTTGTCTCTGAATATCCCCTAAGGCATGCGTTTGAGAGAAGTATTAGCTTGCAATGCATGGCTAGCAACGCACGCTTAGAACAACGGGAGATAAAAGCCCGTACTCAAATGGTTGTGACCTTAAAAGTGCCGTCAAAAACCCCTGAAATTCTAGTACACTCACAAGAAATCTACCCAGGCATATATTTGGCCAATACTGTCGTAAAAGTGAAGGACGGCAAAAGTACATGTACCCGTCCTGAATTCAACAACAAAAATTTTTTATATTAATGAAAAGTTTACTCCTAAATTTAGCAGTTTTAATCAATTTAAGATCGTAGACAATAAGTCTCCCAATATCTATAACATACAAAGCTGAAAGCTACCGTGTAGAATAGATTCATTGCTAAAGGCATTAAAGTTAAATCCCTCTATGAGTATTGAGGAAAGAGCTAGTATAGAAGAAATATGTAGTCAATACAGTGATATATTTCATTTGGATGATGACCTTTTAAGCTATACCGATGTTCTTTCTCATAAAATAACTGTGAAAGTGAACCAAGGGCCAATAAATCAAAAACAGTATAGATAACCTCAAATTGCTAGAGATGAGATAAACTCACAAGTCAAAAAAATGCTGGACGATGGAGCTATTTCTACCAGTAAATCACCATGGAATTCTCCACTTTTGGTCGTTCCTAAGAAATCGGGACCTGACGGACAAAAGAAGTGGAGAGTGGTAGTTGATTTCCGCAAACTAAACGAGGTGTCAGTGAAAGATGTTTTTCCTCTGCCCAGAATAGAAGATATTCTCGACCAGTTTGAAAATAGTCGGTATTTGACTACTCTTGATTTAGCCAACGGTTACCACCAGGTTCTCATAGACAAAAAGGATCGAGAAAAAACGGCCTTTAGCACTAGTCTCGGTCATTATGAGTTCAACCGAATGCCGTTTGGACTTTCAGGAGCACCCGCCACTTTTGAAAGAATAATGAATAATATCTTGACGGGCCTCCACGGCATTGACTGTTTCGTCTACCTTGATGATATTGTGGTGAAGCGTTGGGTGCAGTATTGTCACAGGGAAAAGTAGGAGAGGATAGGCCGATCGCTTTTGCTAGTAGATCTTTAAGTCCGAGCGAGAGGAGGTATTCGACCATAGAAAGGGAGCTCCTAGCTGTTGTATGGGCGACTAAAAATTTCAGAACATATTTGCTAGGGCGACCGTTTATAGTCTACAGTGACCACCAATCACTGAAAGGAGTATTTAACGTGAAAGACCCAACAACTCGTCTTGTTAACTTTCACCATAAACTCTCGACTACAAAATTGAGTACAAACCCGGGAAAATAAATACAAATGCAGACGCATTAAGTCGTATTTCAAGGCCTGAAGGTCAGTGACTGGCAGTAACGAGGTTACAAAAATGCAAATAGTCGAAACTTACAGGGGGATGATAATATCACGGTGGTGAAAGAAAGTCAAGTCGATTCGGTTAGAAAGGGAACTGGGAACTGGACGTTTCTATCCAACCCAGACGAAATCCAAACAATATTAAAAGATTTCCATAACTCACCACTGGGGGGCCACCAGGGTGGAAAAAGAATCTTCCAACGAATCAGACGACAATACAGGTGGAAAGGTATGAACAAACAGATACTGGACTATGTAAAAGAGTGCCCAGAGTGTCAGAAAAATAAGAGTTCACTACTTACTAAAATGCCAATGGTACTGACAGACACCCCATGCCTCCCGTTCGAAAAAGTATACATGGACATGGTCGGTGTTCTTCCGTTAACATATTCTGGTAACAGGTATATTTTTACTTTCCAGGACGACCTGACCAAGTATATGACATGTGTAGCAATTCCTGACGCGGAAGCATCTACGGTTGCAAGAGCTTTTTACGAGGAGATCGTTACAAGGTTCTGTATACCAAAAGTACTAGTCACAGATAATGGAACTAATTTTACTTCGAAACTTTTTTCGGAAACTTGTAAGCTTCTAGGGGTTAAAAAGGTTCACATTACCGCCTATCACCCACAAGCAAATGGATCGCTGGAACGCAGTCACAGACCCTTAGTGGAATATCTAAGGAGTTTCGTTGACAATGATGACCGGTGCTGGGACCAATCGTTGAGACAGGCGATGCATGTTCACAATAACACCGAGCATTCAGCTACCAAGTTAACCCCAACGAAAAGTTTGTATGGCTTTGAATTTGAAATGCCAACTAATTTAAAGGGCAAACCTGCACCCTTTATAATAGCGAGTATTATCCAAAGCTTCTGAAACATCAGATACAAAAAACATACGAACTAGCGAGGAAAAACTTGGAGGTTGCTAAACGTAAGGCAGAGCAGCAATACGATCGACAGACAAAACCAGCTACGTTTGCTGTTGGAGAAAAAGTAATGCTTAGGAACCCTACTAGGAAAAATAAGTTCTCTCCAATTTGGTTAGGGCCCTATGAGGTGGTGTCCGTTAACTCAGTAAACACCACTATTTTAGCCGGTAGGAAAGCCAAAAGGGTGCATAACAATTAACTCAAACGTTTTCACTGTCAGAAATAAATCTTTTTTTTTTAATATTGAGTCAATACACCTAATAAGTAAAATGTTGTGGTTTGTTGTTGTATGAAAGTTGCATGTTATTATATAACAGATATAAGAGAGAACAAATGCGATTCGATGTTACCGTTGTCTAAATTCATTGCATTTGAGTCTCTCTGTATATAAAAACTTTCATACGCATCTAGCTTACGGTCGTCTATCACTTCTTTCACCAAACAAACATTTTCAATATCAAGCTCCATATGATTTTTGTTTAGAGCGTGTGCTGCTAACGCTGATCTGTAAGCTTGGTTGCTTCGAATGTATGTCTTATGCTCTTTGAAACGTGTAAGGAGATTTCTCTTTGTTTGGCCGTAATAAACACTTTCGCAATCACTACACTTTATTGAATAAAAACCCGATTTTTTTAGATTATCCGTTTTGTCTTTCACTGAACCTAACAGGTTTGATAATTTATTGGGGTTAGTGTGTACCACATCCATACCGTGCTCTCGAAATTTACATAGAATTTTTTTCGTTATAACCGGTGTATAACAGATAGCGACGCGAATTTTTGGCTCAACTGTGTTCTTATTCTGTATGAAGAGTGTTGACAAATCATTTTTTGTTATTTTTTCCGTATGCTTTTTAATAAGCTTGTCAATCAATGCTTCATTATACCCGTTAGCTTCAGCAATCTGTTTTATAATTTTATATTCTTTCATGTAGCTCGTTATAGAAAGATTAATACTGCACAACCGGTGTACCATGGAATGAAACGCAGCGTGTTTATGTTGTATACAACAATGTGAGTCACTGGTTATTGTTCTAAAAGTACTTGTAGGTTTACGATAAATCCCTATGTCAACTTTGTTATTCACTCTTTTTAGTTCTAAGTCCAGAAAAGGTAATCTTCCTTCGTTCACAAGTTCGTAAGTAAATTTTATAGTAACATATTGACTGTTGAGGATATGCAACACTTTTTGTATATCTGTTTTTTCAATTATAAATAATATAAATAATTTTTCATCTCTTAATTTGATTTCAAAGTGAGACATAAACAATTCACTAATCAATGGACTAAGAGGGTTGCCCATATTTGTACCTTTATCGACGAAGTAACAAGAATCGCGAAATTGGAAAAAACTGTGTTTCATACAAGTTTTTGCTGTACGGATATACAACTCTTTCTTGTTAGTAGGTAAATCAACAGATCTTAAATGTATTTCAAATTGTTCGAGAGCAATTTCAACGGGAATACTAGGGAACAAGGAACAGACATCAAAAGATACCATACACTGGTTTTCATTAATCTTCACTTTCAATTCTTTTGGAAAAATCGTAAGAATTTTTTACCGAGAGACTCACAATAGGTGGCAATTTCTTTACCTCACTCACTAACCACTTTGCAATTTTGTAACAAGGTGTATGAAACAAAAATCATATGGAGCTTGATATTGAAAATGTTTGTTTGGTGAAAGAAGTTATAGACGACCGTAAGCTAGATGCGTATGAAAGTTTTTATATACAGAGAGACTCAAATGCAATGAATTTAGACAACGGTAACATCGAATCGAATTTGTTCTCTCTTATATAATAACATGCAACTTTCATACAACAACAAACCACAACATTTTACTTTTTGGGTTTAGTCGTGATGCTGATGATGGAATGAACATATTCCGAAATGCATTCAGGTACTCATTTGACGTATTAAATTAAAGTTTGTCTTGTTTAATGTGTTGAATTAAAAAGTGAAAAATCTTTAAAGTGTATTGACTCAGTATTATTGTTTTTAAAAGAAATAAATCTATTTTCAAATTTTTCAATAAATCTCTAATAATCAAATCCTTTTCAAAAGTTTACTTATTCCATAGTAACAACCCAAAGTTTTTCTTTTCAGGTGTCAAAATAAATTTTATATTTCTAAGCAAAACAAAGTTTTATGTTATATTTATATTAAGTATTGTATTTCTTTTAAATTAAAAAAAGGGTAAAAGGAAGGAAACATTTTAAATGTATAGATTTATAATAATTTCATTGGTAGTTATATGGGTAGATTTGACTAGACCACCATACGAAATCGAACGTCTTCGGGAGTCACCAGTGTTTTTCGAGACAGTGGGGCGTGCAGTTTTTTACAAGGACACGTGGACTGTATTAACAAAGTTTACACTGTTGGAGTATCCGACCGTATTGGCAGTGACGGAGGACTGCATTGAAAAGGTTGGGAAAATCTGTCAAAATGTTCCAGACAACCAAAGCGGGAGCGTTGCGTGCGGAGGTTGCAACAGCTGGAGCTCAATCTTGACATGCTGAGGCAAGATGGCCAACGTTTAAACGCCATTTTTTAACTCCCCTCTAACCGCCAAAAACGAGCTCTGGACTTCATTGGACAGTTCTCGAAATGGGCCTTTGGCACTATGGACAGTGGAGACTCACAGAAAGTGTATAGCCGGCTTCAGGTTTTAAGGAAAGATGAAGATGAGACCATCCAAGTTATGAAAAATCAAGTATCGGTTGTTACCTCGAACTATGAAAAACTTTCCAAGCCTATTACGCAGCTTACAGCCGAAATCGAAAACATAACGGCGGAAACAGAAGGATTGTCCAATACAATCAGGAAAAGTCTGAACAACCTAGATAACGAAATCAACACAATGCAAATGAAGTTGGATGTCAACGATCTTGTTGCACTTATTACGGCAAAGATGATAGAATTGCAACATCGTCAGTTCATTGAGCTATCTATTGTAGATGATCTCTACAAAAACAGACTGCATCCTTTTATCCTAAATGCAAGCAATTTAACTAGGACTGCAGGCAGCAGGTGTAAGAAGTGAAGACGTATTTGGGGATTTTACAATACTCCATCAAGCCGCAGAAACGTCCGTTTTTCCAAACCAAGGCGATTACTTTATAAAAATAATCATACCACTGCCGGAAAACTGTCGTTATGAGTTACATAAGGTATACCCAATGCCAGCAGTATACAATAAGGATTGGGATTTAGTCATCGACAACAGATTCGAGTACATCGCTGAATCCGAAAACCACGCACTATTTACTAAGACATGATGATTTCCAGAGGTGCGTGCTGGTATCTGAGACAAAGGCAAACTCGACAGTTGCCATTTGCAGTTTCTATGCACCGCTGTTAACATCTGGTTCTAAGCATTGTCTAGTTGAACTTTTCCAACATGCTGTTACATCCGAAACTAGTTGTAAATATGTTGCAGTCCCAGCAAACGATGGCGTCCTGCTTAAAATGTCAGCAGCTAACCACTGGTTTTTCAGTTGTAGAAAGCTATTGATACTGAGCCTAATGTGCGGTGGGATTCGTGAGCAAGCAACTCTGGAGGGATTGGGAATATTCAAACTACATCAACCTTGCGACGCCAACACCAAAGAACTGAAATTCTCATACCAACGAAATTTTGCAACACTTGCGGAATACAAGCAGCCATTGGCTAACCACTCACAGCTCTTGGAAGACCTGAGAGACACAATTCGAGTCAAAAGCCAACCAACTACGTCGAAACCATGGAATTTCAGAGTGGGAGACCACAAGAAAATAGTCAGCGATATTTTGGATGGTAAGCGTTCCCTTCAAGAATTGCAACAAAACCTCGCAAATTTGGAAACCACAAGAAATACGAGAAACATGGCATGGGAAATATCATTCCACAGATATTCGCTACTTTCGTTATCGACCTTGGGAGTGATAACCGTTGCAGTCATCGTGTTTGTGGCAGTCCTTAGGAGAAGGAAGAATCCGAAACCAACAGCTGCCAATACAGACATATGCACAATCAACGTTTCCCATCGTCACAAATCAGCGATGACGAGCCAAAACGAATCAGCAAAACTAAAAGAGCACCTGAAGCAACAACTCGCCAGTCGAACAAGGAAGCTACGTATGCGTGTGTCTAAGTTTCGTTTGGTTTTTTTTTTTTTGTTTGCTATAATATAATGATGGTTTCCTTCTCATGTAAATGTAAACTTAAAGAAAAATTATTTGTATCAGTAAGTTTTTATAAATTGTAAAATCAAAAAAAAGAAAAAAATGTTTAAAATTAAATTTTAGATTTTGTGCCACAATATAATGATGGTTTCCCATTAAAAAAAAAAAAAGAAAAAATGTTTATTTATGTCAATTAATTTATATAAATTGAAGAACTAAAACATTCTAACTAAAGAAAAAAAAAAAGAAATTAAAAATTATATTTTGAATTTTATGCCATAATTCCTTCAAGTATCGTGTAAGTTTAAGAAAAAAAATATATATATATAAATAATAATAATATATGTCAATAAATTATTGCAAATTGTAAAATTAAAACATTTTAACTTAAAAAAAAAAAATGTTTAAAAGTATATGTTGTTTGAACGAAACTACAACATTATTATATGTAAATTCAAATGTAAGCTTAATTAATATTCATTAATTTATAAAATAAGAGAACTTAAGAACATATATCTGCGTAAATTGAAAATTTCTTCAGATTAAAATAAATGTTTAATTCATTTAATTTAAGACAAATTTGTGTAATGTGTAGGTTAATTTATGTATGTTAAAGGTTATAATATAAGATAGTCTATTAGTTGAAATAATCTGTTAGTTTTAAGTTACATACATAAACACTTGGAAAATAAATATGGAATATTGATGTTCGCATCTCCGATTGAAACTTTCCCTGAGGGTGGAGGAATGTTGCGTGTGCATTTGGGTCGCCAAACATTAAGCGTGTTCCCCAATTCAACAAGTCATTGCCATTGATGATGTCACAATAAAGGTTCACCTTTGCAATTGACACAAGAATTGGGCAACACCAAAATGATTGGCGAGCAAGTTTCAATATTGTAATTGGCACAAGAGATGAACAACCTCTAAATGCTTCATGGACATTTCGGTCATCGGCAAGTTTCAATGGGAAAAAGCGAATGATCAGTGCGTTCAATTGTATTCACCAAATGAATCGGTCGTTTCTGTTTTCAGTGCAATTATTAATAAAAAGCACAACACATGCAAACGAGATTTTCCGAAGCTTTTGACATTCATCATCAAACCATGGCTCGTTACCTGGTCTATTACTTTTTTCACTCCTCTTTTGGTGAGGATTAGATTCTTTCACAATATTTTCCAAAGAGTTAAAGTCTGCATTTTGGTGTTCTTGAAGATTGATGTCTAGTCGCTGCTTATAAGTCAATGCTTTTGAGGGATGCCAATAGAGTCTTTTCAATAATGACAAATTGTTTAAGTTCTCATCAATTGTCTGTACAGTCCGTTGGAAAGTTACAGCTAGTGGCAGGTGATCTGAGTACGGGAATTCTTTTACCTCGAAGTCTATCACAAACGGTTCCCAGTCTTCACCTATGATAGAATAGTCAATCAAAGATGACCCCTGTCCAGCAACAAAAGTAAGATTTCCCGCAGCGCCGCTTAAACTCGTTCCATTAAGAATTCGAAGTTTTAGAGAATCACATGATTCCATCAGTTTATCCCCTCTTGCATTACTAATTGTGTCTTTGGATTGCCTGCATATTCCCTTAACTTCATTCATCAGTCCCCCATCTTGTCCAATTCTTGCATTCAGGTCACCAATGAGCATAACGTTAGAAGTACTAATAGTGTTAAATGTGTCCATTAACCTTTCAAAATCATTTTCCCAATTATTGCAATTTAGGTACATAGGAAGTATCAAAAGTATTTTGTTTTCTATTTCTAAATGAACGTACGTTGTGTGATTATGATTACGAAGCTCGCATTTTAAGCTTACTAGTTTTTTCTTTACCCCAAAGAAGCATCCTCCACTTGCTCTTCCTCGTGTATGATTGCGTTTTGCGTATTGCAGGGATCCATATAAACTTAAAGTCTATTAGCTTTTTTTCAATTCTTGCATAGTTATTTTCTGTTATAAAAGTTTCATACAAAAAAACTAGGTCGAAACTATTTACAAAATTATAAAATTCATTAAACAAGGATTTATTGGACAGACCTGATACGTTATAAGATAAGATTTTAAAATATTCGTTTTCATTAAAATTATTTTACTAGAGCTATGGCAGACCGCTCTGTTACTAAATATTATAATTTTTACTCCCAACGGCAGCACTGGGCCCTGGCGTATGCACTGCACTACCGGCGATGTTGGTTGGCTGTGTAGTTGTTGTCAGATTCAGATTAGAGCCGTCATTATGGGCTGTCATTATTTTTTTTAGTAAACGCATTCCTTCTTCATCATTTGATTTCAGGCTGTTGTTTTCATCCAGATAAAATGTTTTCTCCTCTTAAATAAGTGCCGGACCGCGTATTTGAATTTTAATATTTCTGTTCAATGTATGAATGTCTGCTTTTATCTCCAACAATCGTCTACGTTTATCTCGAGCAGCTCTCGTATAATCTCGATGAATTGAGATTCCAGTCCCACGCAATTTGATGGCACCCTTCAATATACAAGAAACGTCATAACTCTGTTGCATTTCTACGATGACATTCGCTACTTTGTTGTTCCTGGAGCGAATAACTTTTGTTGTTATTATTTTTGCCGGGTTATTTTGCTGTAGAAGATCAAGACACACTTTTTTTGCTTTCTTCTTTACAAGTTGATCATTTTCCTGCATTGGGATATGCAGTACAATATTCTTTTCAATGAATTTCCGTCCAAGAAAGTCGATATGTTTTTCTAGAACTTGGCATTTATTCTCTACCACTAGAAGTTTTGATTCTAGCATTTCATTGCTACGTTGTAAGTCGTCCATTTTTGTCTTGACTTCGATCAGGTCAGATTTTGTGGCCAAGTTTTTCAGACGGTCGACAAACAGTGCAGCAGAGCTCGAAAATAATTGGAAACCATATTGCTTCATTCGGTTTCTCAATGAGAAATATCACATTGTCGACCAACATTTTGCTCTGAGATATATTTTTATAAAATAATTGTTTAGGTCTATGGTGGAGATTTATCATTTATTTTTAAAAAAATATCTCTCTTTGGTTGACTTTTTCCACATAAAATAAATGGAATTGGTTGACCTTAATCCTTAAAGATAAAAAATATATCTTAAGTGGTTAAATGGTTAAAAAAAACATCTTTACACTTGTGGCGACTTGCTCCAAGTGAAATCGTTTATTTACTTATATAATCGAAAATTAAATATTTGTCAATATATATATAATTGTGTTTCATTGGCTCAAGTAGCTAAAGTGGTGACCCCGACGTGATCTCTCACAATTTTTTATTCTCCCAAAACTAAGGCCAAAAAAATTATTTCTGTTTTTTCCTCATCTCAAAATGGCGACTCCACAAATTGGCGATGCAGCTGGCTCAGCAGCAAGTATTCCTGCTGCAGAAATACCAACCGAGCTTATGGAAATAGCAGCAATAAAAATATTAAAATTCCGCCATTTTGGAAAATTAATCCAGCGTTGTGGTTCCTCCAAATCGAAGCGCAATTCCACAACAACAGAATTGTGTCCAACAACAGCCGCTTCAACGTCATTATCGCTTCGTTGGATCCAGAAATCCTGAATGAAGTGTCTGATTTGATCCAGAAACCTCCACAACAGGACAAATGTCTGGCGTTTAAGATCCAATTGATTTCACGCTTCATTGAGTCCAAGGAGCGACAACTGAATCGACTAATGACGTCACTGGAGCTTGGAGACAAACGCCCCTCAAGTCTTCTGAGGGAAATGAGGAGATTAGCAGGGGAAAATGTACCAGATGAGATGCTGTCGACAATTTGGATGTCGAGGATGCCAAACCACATCCGTGGCATTCTTTCTGCAAGCAGCAAAATCGACCTAACAGCACTGTCGGAAATAGCCGACAAAATCATGGATAACATCGCAGCAGCACCAAGTTCTGTGTTCTCTGCTGAGGTCGCCAACGAGGAGCCTCGAACCCACACTGCCCTCGAACGACGCCTAACGGAGATCGAGACTACTCTCTCCAACTTGACTGCATTAGTGCAAAATCTCAAACTCGGCCAAAACAGAAGCCGAGTGCAGTCAAAAAGCCGATCGACCTCCAGATCACGAAGTGCACACTCAAAAGAAGGACGTCCATGCTATTTCCATAAGAAATTCGGCGATGAGGCGCGGAAATGCACCAAGCCTTGCAGTTTCGCTCCAAAAAACTAGCGAGCCTGTTGTTACCAAAGGTGGGTGACAACAGTCAACAAGATCTCAACCGAGAATGCCGACTTAATGTATTCGACAAGGAAACGAACCAAAAGTTCCTTCTCGACTCTGGATCCACCATCTGCGTCCTACCCCGATCCAGAGATTGCAACAACAACAAGACGGAGACAACACTTCTCGCCGCCAATAACTCACCGATCAACACGTATGGGTTCACAACCCTCACATTGAACCTCGGCCTCCGGAGAGCAATAACGTGGCCTTTCATCAGCGCAGACGTCAAAACAGCGATAATTGGAGCAAACCTGCTTGCTCACTACGAGCTCCTAATCGACCTCAAAGGAAAAAAGATTATCGACAAAACAACGTCACTAACTGTGCCAGGACAAATTCTCGCAACCGACGTCACCAGACTGTTGTCCATTAATGGACCTGAACCCTACATCAGTCTGGTAAACGAATTCATCCTGGCCAACAGTGACAATCCTGGATCAAAGTCAAAGTCCAACAGCATGCAACACTGCATAATCACCACAGGTCGACCAGTTGCTGAAAGTCCACGACGACTCACCGGAGACAAGTTGAAGCAAGCCAAAACCGACTTCGAAGACAGTTCTCTCTTGATTGTCGTGGGGTGCGCATCAACTGAACCTAAGTTTTAAGATTATACTTTCACTATGAATTGTTCAGTTTGTTCTAGTAAGATTGATCGCAATTGTAGTACAAAAATCAATTGCAATGATTGCAAAAACTATTATCATTATGGTTGTGTAAACATTACTGAAGATGAAGCTAATTTTTTTAAATCCAGTGCCCAACCATTTCGATGTGATAAATGTGCAGTGTTAAGAAGACGTTCTCTTCATAATTTGTCAGTGCCACCGGTACTACCCCAACAAAAGAACAACAATGCCGTGCAAAAACTGGACACTCATATTGCACAAGTAGAGTCACAAGTTAATAATAACAGCGATGGTCAATGCACTCTTCAGATTGTCTATGCTATACTGTCTGCGTTGGAGGAAACTAACAAACAATTCCTACTCGAAGTAAATGCATTACGATCTGAAAATGCAGAACTAAAATCAAAAGTCAATGTGCTCGAAAGCAGGTTAAACTGGCAGCAACAACACCTGCTAAGCAATGAAATTGAAATTGTGGGTGTATCAAACGCAAATGATTCAAACTGCATGAAAATAGTGCAACAAATTTTCTCCAAATCACTTTCCGCTGTTGTCCCTGACAGTGATATTGAGAAATGCTATGTGAGGAAAACAAATAATAAATCATCTTCGACTGCTTCTAAGTCAACCATCTGTGTTAGATTTTCTAATCTAACAACAAAGCAGCGAATAATGTGCGCAAAGAGGAAAAACAAAAATAATCTCAACACAAATGCGGCTGGCGTCGATGGACTAGTTGACAACGGAACGGGAGGTAACAACAGCAGCAACAACGGCAATAGTAAAAAGAGCAAAGGTACTGTAATCTACATCAACGATTCTCTTACAAAATTTACGCAGGCGCTCTTAATGAAAACAAAAGATGCAATGAAGAAGACAGGAGGAAAATATGTATGGTTCTCTAATAATCAGATTCTTATAAGAAAGGTTGAGGGGGAAGAGTCATTTCTATTAAATCATTTATGTCGATTTCCTTTGCAAAAACAAAAGCACTCTAAAAAAGTGCTTTTTTTTCGTGCTCACTGGAACAGAAAAGACAAAATTCTTTTTTTATCACTGTATGTGTGCTATTTTTGACAGCCAACTCTTACCGTTTTTTTTGTTCTGCAATTTATATAGAAAGAATGTTTTCGAAACTTTATTAATAAATGCACTAGGAAGAAACTTCCTCATCCGAATAATTGTACACAACACTTTGAACAAAATTATTCACAGAATGCCTTTCGTTTTGTGTAAGGAATTACAGAATTTCAAACACTTCTTCGTTGGAATCAGAACTAGATGACGACTCATAAATATTTTGATAATTTCAGCTAAAATTGAGCGATCCATTTTCACAAAATAGTTTATTGTTTATTTTTATTATCTCTCTTTCAGTCCTTTAACCAAAAATGTAAAATAATAAAACTGCAAACTGGTAAACGTCAAATGTTTTGTGTTGGTGTACGTGAAAGTGCGTGTAAATCTTGCCTCTGAATCGAGATTCGTAAAAGTGCTTTTTCGGGGCAAAAAAAAAGTGATCTAGTGCCTCAATGTAACATATTTCGAGCAAAAAAGCACTTTTAAAAGTGCTTTTATGTACCACTGGAAATCGACATTAATGATCTCGCACTTATTTAGTGCTTTGTATACCTATATTGCTTTGTTCTAAATCATGAATTTTGATATAGATTTAATTGATGACTTTTCTTCCCCTAATGTATGTTCTTCTAACTGTGATAATGTGTTAACAGATAGTTCCTTTTGTAATAATAAGTTTTTCATAGTTCACCAGAACATTAGAAGTATGAGAGAAAATTTTGCTTCTCCTGTTACGCATATAGATTCTTTTGCTTGCGTTCCAGATATAGTTTTTCTGTCTGAAATTTGGATATATGAGTTTGAGGAAAATGATTATTTTATACCGGGCTTTAAGTTTCATTCAAAGACGAATGAAAACTATGCTGCCGGTGGAGTTGGTTTTTTTGTTAAAGATAACCACGTTGTTATTGAAGTTGTTTGCGTTAATTTACTTAGTGCTGATGTTTTAAAGGTTTCCGTGGAAATTGATCGAGTAACGTACGTATTTGTTTGTGTTTATAGATTGCATATGTTTAGTGTTGCGAATTTTATGAATGAATTCACTGACTTCTTGGCTAGGGAAAATTCAAAGCACTTAATTATTGTAGGTGATTTCAATGTCAACATTTTGGATGGTAACGACAACATTGCTAGTTACTTGGCACTACTCGCTTCTCATGGTCTTACATGCTTCATTTTTGAACCTACTAGGCCAGCCTCCGGAAGCTGTCTTGACCATATTTATGGGCGTCTAAGTAATGTTGAACTTAAGGAGTGTAAGAAATGTGTTTTCGATTTTAAAATTACAGATCACTGCATGACCGGACTAGTTTTTGACATTTCTGAAACGAGACGTTGTGATCCTCCTAAGTCAGTTGAGAGAAAAGCTAAGATTGACTTTGCTAAACTTAAAAATGGTTTATGCTTTGAGTTTTGGGAAGATGTGTATGCTACCAATGATTCATCTGCTGCATACTCAATTTTTATCGATTGTCTGAAGAAGCATATATCGTCCGCCTCCTTTTTTGTATCACCCAAAAAAATTGTTAAGCATCTAAAGCCCTGGATATCTAGATCAGTTGTAAATAAGGTAACAACAAAAAATAAGCTTAGATTGAAGTGTAAAAAGAATCCTGGTAACCAACTATTAAGAATGAGGTATAAGAAGTTGTGTGCTGATTTAAAAAAAAAGATTCCTTTATGCCGAGACACCTATTACCGTGAGCAATTCAACTCTGCACAAGGTAATACAAAAAATGAATGGCGTGTTGTAAATAGCATATTGAACAAAGCTTCCGTTTCTAAGAAACCTACTGTTTTGCGTGTGGATAACTCTGTAATCTGCAATAAGCTCTGCATTGCTGACGCTTTCAATTGCCATTTCTCAAATATTAGTTGTAATGTTGAACCGAGTCATAACCATCAAATGTGTTGTAGTTGTCTTTCTATATGTCAAAGCTCTGAGAATATCCAAAGCAGGAGTTTCGTTTTTCAGCCTATATCTTCTTTTGAAATTCTGAAAGTTATTGGGAACCTGCCTAAATCGTCTTCGTGTGGAGCTGATGGTTTTTCTAGCTATATACTCAAAAAAATTGCGTATTACCTGGTGGATGTATTAGCATATGTATTTAATAGCTGCGTATTTAAGGGTGTATTTCCAGAAGAGCTCAAGTGTGCAGATGTGTTACCATTATTCAAAAAGGGTTCTGCTACTGAAATTAGTAATTATAGGCCCATCTCACTTCTTTCTGTCTTCAGTAAAATTTTTGAAAAACTTATGAAAAATAGAATAATGAGTTTTTTAGATAAAACTAAGTTTTTCAACCCAGCTCAATTTGGCATTCGATATGGTCAACCACAATATATTATTAAGGAAGCTGGAGAAAGCTGGATTTAGGGGTTTCATGCTTCATTGGTTCAGATCTTACCTTGTGAACAGGTCGCAAAGAGTGAAAATGGATGATATAAGGAGCGACGTAAAGTTTCTTGATTTGGGTGTACCACAGGGTTCTGTCCTGGGACCAATTCTATTTTTAGTTTATATCAATTCGCTTTTCGGTCTTAGTTTCAAAGGCTTACCAACTGCTTTTGCTGATGACATTGCGTTCTCTTATGGCACTTATAGTCCTTTAGACCTCGTTTCCAATATTAATTGGGATTTAGACTTATTGCGGCTCTGGTTCTACGAACATAATTTAGTAATAAGCTCTAAGACCAAGATAATGTTTTACAGCTTATCTTCATCTAGCATTTTGAATGCAAGTGTTTGCTTCCATGCTCCTGAATGTTGTAAATTCAAACTGTTTACTTGCCACTGTTCGTCTGGTTTCACTCCTCCCTCCTTTAATTGTGATTTGAACTGTAGTGACAAATGTTTTCTAGTTGAGAATGTCAACGAGTTTAAATATTTGGGACTGACTCTAGATTCTCGGATGAGTTTTATCCCTGAAGAAGTACTTCCGCTGTACCCTGCGACATTTTTATTATTTGCGTAATGTATGCTCAACTAAACTGTTAAAAACAATTTACTATGGTATTTTCCATTCTAAGTTACAATATGGAATTGCTTGCTGGGGTGGTGTGTATCGTAACAAAATACAACCACTTTTGCTATTGCAGAAATATGTCGTTAGAAAAATTTGTCGTAAGGCTAGTAGGCACTCTAGCTTTCCTCTCTTCTGTGCTCTTAAAATACTACCAGTTCGTCATTTATACTGTTTCAAGGTGCTAAAAACTTTCTATATGAAGTCTGGCAATCTCAATTGTCGTTGTTTTGACGAGCCACATTAAATGGTCGAATATTCAAAATTCGCGCCCTCCCGGCCATATTTTAATATCTCGTTATTTTGTTCATTAAAAATAAGAAGAACAACAACAACAACAATGAAATAAACACACTTCGTTTTTTGATATCGAACCGCACGGTCTTTTTATTTTCGCCTCCTTTTTCGTTGCTATTTTTTCGAAGTTTTTAAACTTAATTTGAGCTCGAAATAAGAGCTAATTTATAAAAATTATTATAAAATTTCATGGCGTCCGAGCAGGGACAAATTAAAACTAATAATTTGTTTTTTTAAAAATAATAACTAAAACTAATAGTTAGGAACGTATTAAACGTACACATACACATACATATATAATATATATTATATATATACGCGTCGCGAAGTTAATAATCGTGTTTATTGATTAAAAATCAATTAATTAATCAATCAATTGAATCTATCTTACGCCGCGTAAATTGAACATTCAGTGTCATCAACTTGTGATAAATCCTCGTTGGACCAGCAACCACCACCAGCAACCACCATCAGCGATTGCCAAAGGAGTACCTACCACCCTACACATCAATTCTTCAGCCACGAGAAGTGTCGCAGGACATTTGGAAAGTTTAAAAAAAATCTAAACAAAAGACAGGTATTCACAAAAACTGAAAGTGTCCAAAATAATTGCCTATTTTTTGAGGCTTTTGACGTTCAGTTTTTGTCCTTTGCATTTACATATACATATATAAATTGATGGTGAAACAAATAAACAAGTGCGTGGGTTGATTTAAAAGTTTAATAAAATTTATTTCAATTGTTTTATTCGACAAATAAAGCTAAAATTAAATTGTTCAAACACTTAGTACATACATATATAAATACATAAATTACTTAAAGTGTTAAAGTACCGCGTTCTTTGTCACCGCGCCGCCGCCGTCATCGTCACATTTCGCATTCGCATACACACACTCAAGCTTATTTCACGATACGTTTTCAAACAATAATAATTCGATTGTTTTAATATTAAATTAGAATTTAATCAATCAAATTGTAAAAAAGCCGATTAATTGAATGCAATTGACATTTGTTTACATTTATTTGACATTTCAAATTTAATTTTTTTGACAGTTCACTCACTCGCTGAATTTTCGCTGAGTTTCCAGCTGTCAAGAGTGATCGTATTCAGTGATCGAAAATTACTTTGAAATTTTTCATGCGAAGAGTGTGTTCAGCGATTAAATTTTGATTAGTAAATTTTTTTGTTTACGTTAAATTTATTTCGCTTTGCAAATAATTAAAAAACTTTTTTGAAGCAGTTTATTGAAATTTTTTCGTTTTCGTGGAATTTTCGTATGAAAATAAACTAAATTTTCAACGATTTCCAAATATTTTAAATTCATAAACTGTGGTAAAGTCGAACAATTTCCAGATAAACTAATTCTTGGAAAGAAATTTATTTCGAAAGTTTTTAAGCGAAGTTCAACAAAAAGTTTATCAAAATGACGAGCAAGAAACGGCAGGCTTCACCTAAACAAAACGCAGATTTAGATCAATTAAGACACCAGCGTCAAGTTCTTAAAAATAATATTGTGCGAATTAGAACGGCCTTAGAGGAAAAAACGATGTCACTTAATCCAATAGAATTGGAATGTCGGTTAGATATTTTGAATTCATACGTCGATCAGATCATGGCTTGTCAAACTGAGATTGAATCAGCTGATCATAGCGACGTATTCCGCGGAGAGTTAGAAGACATTTGCGTCAGTGCAAAAGCTTTACTTGTATCTAAAGTAAATAAGGGTCGTAAGCCAAGTGGAATTGAATATTCTTTTAGCAATCCACATCACTCGCGCCTTCCAAAAATGTCTCTCCCGAAATTCAGTGGGAAATATTCTGAATATAAAAATTTTATTAGCCTTTTTGAGAGTCTAGTAGACAATGATCCAATGCTTCCGGATATTGAAAAGTTCAATCATTTAATATCTTGTTTATCGGGTGAAGCTTTAGGAACAGTTAAAGCGTTCCAAATAACGGAACAAAATTATCCAAAAGCTTTAGCAAGTTTAAAAAAGGTTTATGACAATAATTGTCTTATATTTTTCGACAATGTGTCTACTCTGTTTGAACTAAAAGAAATTCAAAAGCCATCAGCTTCTGCATTGCGCAGCATGATAGACACTGTTTCCGCAATTTATGATTCGCTTCTTTCACTTGGCGATGAAAAGAATATCACAAACGCGATCATAATTCATTTAGTAATGTCAAAGGTTGATTCGATGACAAGATCAAAGTGGGAAGAGCAACTAGATTTCAGTACACTTCCTTTATGGAGTGACTGTGAAGCCGCGCTGAATAAGCGATATCAGCATCTTTCTGCTGAAGAAGCCTCGTCTTCAAAGAATAAAATTTCTGATAGGTCATCAAAACCAAAACATGAGATGAACCATAACAGAAACCAAAGGGCTTCGTTTGCTTGTGTAAACCAACAAGCAAATAAATCGAAATGCTTATACTGCAATTCAAGTGATCATTTTATAACGACATGCCAAACCTATGCTTCAATACCTGTGATGCAACGATTTGAGTTTGCGAAAAGTGTGCCTGTTTGCATCAACTGCCTTCGAAAAGGACACACAGTTTCAAAATGCAAATTAACTCGGTGCAGTGTTTGCAATAAATCGCATCACACATTATTGCACCAATATCAAACTACGTTTAATAGCACACCGTCACAAGGAGCTTCGAGCTTTCAAGCTATGCATGCCTCAGTTTCAAAAGATCAAGTTATTCTCGCTACTGCTATTGTTCAAATTAAAGGCAGCAGTGGTGAATATACGCTAGCTCGAGCGTTACTTGATTCAGGCTCGCAAATCAATTTTGTAACTGAAGAGCTTGCACAAAAATTGAAGCTGCGAAAGGAACAAAAAACCTTAAATCTTGTCGGCATCGGTAGAGCTAGTACTATAGTTAACAAAAAGGTACATGCAGAAGTAAAATCAAGATTTAACGATCATTCGTTTTCTGCTGACTATTGGGTAATGAACTCAATATCGTCATATCAGCCGGATCAAGCAATAAATATTACGAATTGGAACATACCTTCCAACATTCAATTAGCTGATCCTTACTTCAATAAGCCTCAAAAAATTGACTTACTAATAGGAGCGGAAACATTTTTCGAATTATTGTCGGTCGGTCAAATTAAACAAGGCCCTGAATATCCCACTATTCAAAAAACACTTTTGGGTTGGATTATATCCGGAAAATATCCCAAAGGTACAAATTCAAATACCAAACAATGTAATTTGGTATGTCAGTCTGAAGAGCTACCAGACTTAGACAAAATTGTGCAAAAATTTTGGTTACTGGAAGAAATTCCTGGAGAAACGAAAAAGTTTCTAACGCCAGAACAACAGTTGTGCGAAAAACACTTTGTTGACAATACAAAACTTTTGCCTTCCAGTCGTTTCGAGGTTAAACTACCGTTTAAATCATCTCCAAACTCGCTTGGATCATCGTTTGAAACTGCCAAACGAAGGTTTCTCGCACTGGAGCGAAAACTATCCAAAGATAGCGAGTTAAATGCTATGTATATGGATTTCATGAAAGAATATCTTTTGTTAGGACATATGTCACCGACAAATAATGAAATCCCGAAAAGCCCGCACTATTTCATTCCACATCAGTGTGTTTTGCGCCCGCAAAGCACAAGTACTAAGCTGCGAGTTGTTTTCGACGCTTCAAGTCGAACTTCATCTCAATTATCTTTGAATGACATCTTAATGGTTGGGCCAACCATTCAAGAGGAGCTATTTTCGACGTTGCTCCGTTTTCGAATACACAAATACGCCATTACGGCTGATATTACGAAAATGTACCGGCAAGTATGCATTGCTGAAGAGCACTCGATTTATCAGCTCATAGTGTGGAGGCAGCATCCGTCCCAACCACTACAACATTTTCGACTAAACACTGTAACATATGGCACGTCTCCAGCGCCATTTTTAGCAATACGGTGTTTAAAGATGTTGGGCGATGCTAATGAGAAAATATACCCTACTGGTTCAAATATAATTCGAAGAGATTTCTATGTAGATGATCTCTTAACATGTGCCAATGATCTTGAAACTCTAAAAATAATAAAGTTTGAAATTCAAGAAGTCCTTAAAAAAGGCGGGTTTCAGTTGGCTAAATGGTTCTCAAACCATCCAGAGTTTTATAACACTGCGAGTACTGGAAAATCAATCAAATTTAATGATTCAGACTCTACCAAAACTCTAGGAACTTGTTGGCATCCAAAAGAAGATACTTTCAGCTTCAATTTGGAAAATAATTTTCATGATCTACGAGCTACCAAGCGAAACATACTATCAGTTTCCGCTCGTCTTTTCGATCCTCTTGGTTTGTTATGCCCCATAGTCACCAAAGCAAAAATCGTACTGCAAGAGCTTTGGATTGCAAAAATTGATTGGGATGAGTCGATTCCATTGCGCCTTGATACAAGTTGGCAAAATTTCAAAACCAATTTATCTCAACTTGGCGAGATAAAAATTCCAAGGTTTGTCGAAACTCATTCGAACGCAAAAATACAAGTTCATGGGTTTGCCGATGCTTCGATAAGAGCTTACGGTTGTTGCATTTACATTCGCAGCCAAAGCTCAGACGGTATCAAGTCGACGCTCCTAACAGCAAAGTCTAAGGTGGCCCCTTTGAAAACAAAATCGCTTCCGCGATTAGAACTTTGCGCAGCGCATACTCTGGCCAAATTATGGACAAGAGTAAAGGCGATGTTGAATCTTGACGTTGAAGAAGTTATTTTCTGGACGGATTCCGAAATAACACTGCATTGGATAAAAACACATCCAACTGCCCTTGCAACCTTTGTTGCAAATCGAGTGTCCGACATCCAAGAGTTGACCCAAAAAGTATCATGGAAACATGTACCGACAAAGCAAAATCCAGCAGATATTGTGTCAAGAGGCTGTAATGTGGATGAACTCAATGCGTCCATTTGGTTTAACGGTCCAAAGTTCTTATTGCAAGAACCATCATCGTGGCCGGTCAATACGCATTTTGAGTTGTCTCCAGAGCATAAAGCCCTTGAAAAACGGAAAACAAACATAGCTCTACTAGCAGTAGAAAAACCTCGAACCAAACTTTTAGAAGTTATTGAAGAAGAATCTTCATATATCGACTTGGTAAATACATTTGCGTATGCAATGCGATTCTTAAAAAGATTAAAAAACAAAACAGAAGTTCTCGAAGAATCGCCAACGGCAAAAGAGTTAAATCTGGCGTTTCTTAAAATAGTCGAAACTATCCAAAATTATGAATTTGCAGATGAAATTCAAAAACTTAGGAAGAAAGTTTCATTGCAACCCAGTATTCAAAAATTAAATCCATTCATTCACAATTATAGTGAAGAGAATTTTTCGTTTTCGTTAATTCGAGTTGGCGGTCGTTTATTAAACGCACCGATTGAATATGATGCCAAATTCCCACTTCTACTGACCAAAAATTCGCCGTTTGCAAAAACATACTTAACGTATCTCCATCGAAAGAATTACCACGCTGGATCTCAAGCGATGGTGGCATTGCTTCGAGAAAAGATTTGGCTAATAAATGCCAAAGAAGCTTGTCAAAAGGTTGTACGACAGTGCATACATTGTTTTAAGTACAAACCAAAACTTTTAACCCAAATAATGGGCAATTTACCAGCGGATCGATTGCGAGCACAACGACCGTTCTTAACATGTGGAGTAGATTTCTGTGGTCCGGTATATACCACGCTAAAAATTCGTGGCCGGCCACCGAACAAAACGTATATAGTTGTTTTTGTTTGTTTCGCATCAAAAGCAGTACATTTTGAATTAGCTACTAATCTGTCTTCTGATTGCTTTATTCTCGCCCTTAAAAGGTTCATATGTCGCCGAGGACTTCCAAGGACGCTGTACTGCGACAACGGGACGAACTTCGTGGGAGCCCAACGGATACTGAAGGAAGTCCAGGAAGAAGTTGAGCGAGGGAAAGAACAAGTCCAACAGTTCGCAGCAGAGGAAGGCTTCAGCTTCGCCTTGATACCGCCCAGGGCACCGCATTTCGGAGGCCTGTGGGAAGCGGCGGTGAAGGCGGCGAAAACGCTGTTACAGCGTACCGTGGGCAACGCTATGCTCACAACCGAAGAGCTACTGACGGTCCTCATCGAGGTCGAGGCCATCCTAAACTCAAGGCCAATCGGACCATTAAGCGCCGATCCCAGCGACGGCGAAGCGCTAACTCCAGCGCACCTATTGATCGGCAGCAGTTTACGGTCGCTGCCTCCAGAGCCAGTGCCGGAACAGCAAACGGGTTGCTTGAGAAGATGGCAGCTTCTATGCTGGCTCAAGCAGCAGTTCTGGCAGAAGTGGTCAAAGGAATATCTGCTTGGCCTTCAAGCCAGATCCAAATGGGTACTGGACCAACCCAATCTCACCGTGGGCAAACTAGTCCTTATCCACGAGGACAACACTCCACCACAGCAGTGGAAAACCGGACGAGTCGTGGCGGTCGTCGAAGGGCAGGACGGCAAGGTCAGGGTCGCCGACGTCAGAACATCCAGAGGGATCCTGAGACGTCCAATAGTCAAACTGGCCGTACTCCCAATCGAAGATGATTGAAGCCTTGCAGCCTTTCAACGTGGCCGGTGTTTTGACGAGCCACATTAATTGGTCGAATATTCAAAATTCGCGCCCTCCCGGCCATATTTTAATATCTCGTTATTTTGTTCATTAAAAATAAGAAGAACAACAACAACAACAATGAAATAAACACACTTCGTTTTTTGATATCGAACCGCACGGTCTTTTTATTTTCGCCTCCTTTTTCGTTGCTATTTTTTCGAAGTTTTTAAACTTAATTTGAGCTCGAAATAAGAGCTAATTTATAAAAATTATTATAAAATTTCAGTCGTTTAATTTCGAGATACAATCTTCGTGGAAACCTTTCAAACTTATTATCTGTTCCTTTTTTCCGTACCACTGCTTATCGTAATTTTTTCTCAATTATGTCATATCGGTTGTTTAACATTCTTCCTCAATCAATAAGGACAATAACTGTACCTGGAAAGTTTTTTACAAGCGTTAAATTGTGGCTTTTTTCCTTAGACTATCTTGCTCTGGATTCTCATATTTTTGATGTTCTGGGTTAACTTTGCTTCTAATTTCAAATTTAATACTACTTTTGTTATTCAACTTAGTGATTTGATATCAACTTTTGTATTATATAAACATTTTTATTTTGAATTTTAATATGTGAATTCTAAAAGGGTCACCCCACCCAATTACTTTTGATTATTGTTATTTAAGCTTTTGAAGTGACATTCAACTCTATTTTTTAATTTCTTAAAAATAAAGAATGCTAACCTTTCTTATATTTTTCTTTTAATTAAATGAAATTTTTTATATATTTGTATTATTTAACAATTGTTAAGAAATTTATATGAAATAATAAATATACTATACTACTACTATACAAATACTTTGTGAGGAAGGGATATTGTCGCGTATCCAGCAGTCATTGGGCTAGTCCAATACATCTGGTGGAAAAGAAGACGGGTGGATGGAGATGTTGTGGTGACTATCGACGGTTGAACGCCCAAACACAACCAGATCGATATCTCGACAAGGCCTATAATCAGATCCCAATGGCACCCGAGGACATTGAAAAAACAGCGGTCACAACTCCCTTTGGTTTGTTTGAGTTTGTTGTCATGCCATTCGGACTCAAGAATGCAACTCAAACATTCCAAAGACACATGGATATGGTACTTCGCGGCTTAGACTTCGTCTTCTGCTATATTGATGACATTCTGATCGCCTCCAACTCAAAACAAGATCATCAACAACATGTGATTCAAGTCCTCAAACGACTTCAAGAACATGGCCTCATCATCAACATCAAAAAATGCCTGTTCGCGAAGACTGAAGTCACCTATTTAGGACACAGCATCAACAACCTCGGTTGCAGACCACCAGAAGACAGAGTTGAAGCCATATCCAACTATTCGAAACCAACTACCATAGTCGAGCTACGTAGTTTTCTTGGAATTATAAACTACTACCGCCGCTACATTCCGAACTGTGCTCATATGCAAGCACCCCTGAATAATTTCATAAAGGATTCCAAGAAAAACAGCAAGCGACCAGTTCCATGGACCCCCTTGGCAGAAGAAGCGTTTCAACAGTGCAAAAACAGCTTGAAGCAAACAACTATGCTGAGATGATGACGCACTTCAACCATCAAGCCTCACTGGTACTAACAACTGATGCTTCGGACATAGCAGTCAGTGCCAAGTTGGAGCAGAAAGGAAATGGCCTAAGTCAACCAGTTGGATTTTTCTCCTGCAAACTATCAAGTGCACAAAGTCGCTACAGCACTTACGATTGCGAACTTCTGGCTATCTACCTTGCCATTCAGTTCTTCAAACACATCCTAGATGGTCGACGCTTCGTGGTACAAACAGACCACAAACCATTGATATATGCATTTCAACAGCGCTCGGACAAGGCTCCTCAACGACGCTTGAGGCAACTGGATTTTATATCACAGTTTACGACAGACCTCGTCTATCTGCCCGGTGAAGACAATATAGTAGCCGACGCCTTGTCACGAGTCAATGCTATATCAATGCCGCTGCAATTCGACCAACGTGAACTACACCTTTCACAACTACTGGATGAGGAACTGTGCGACATTCTAAGGTCAGGGAAAACATCTCTAAAATTAACCAAAATAACTTTAGAACCAGGAGTAAAAATCTACTGTGACAAAGCGGACAACTCTATTCGGCCATATGTTCCTGCAACTCTACGTCGAAAAGCCTTCAACTCAGTGCACGGTCTTTCCCATCCAAGTGGAAGGACAAACAGCCGCCAACTCAGGCAAAAATTCGTTTGGCCAAACATCAGGAAGGACGCATTGGAGTGGTCTCGTACTTGCGTCCAGTGCCAACGCTCATCGTACATCGACACACTCGACAACTTCCTGAGTCAATTGATGTACCAGACGAACGTTTTTAACATGTACACATCGACCTGATCGTCCTTCCACTCTGCAAAGGAAACAAATATTGTCTGACCATGATCGACCGATTCAGCAGATGGTCAGAAGCAGTACCACTTCAAGACATGTGTGCTGAAACTGTCGCAACAGCGTTCTATACCAATTGGGTTGCTCGATTCGGTTCGCCAACAACATTAACAACCGACCAAGGCACTCAATTTGAGTCTGCGCTTTTCACATCACTCATGAAGATGATCGGAACAACAAGGATCAGAACTTCACCTTACCATCCCGCATCAAACGGATTAGTGGAACGATGGCATCGTTCTTTGAAAGCCGCCCTTTTGTGCCACAAAAAAACTAACTGGGTCGAGGCACTTCCTACAGTACTATTGGGACTACGGACAACTTATAAGGACGACATTAAGGCTTCAGCAGCAGAGATGCTCTATGGGACAAATATAACAATACCTGGTGAGTTTTTCGCTAGCCAGAACATTGTATCCGACCCACAGATATTTGTCCAAAAGCATCGAGAGGCGATGCGCATATTTCGGTCGACAGCGGCATCCAACCATGCCAACACCAAAACGCTCTTCGTTTCGCCTGACCTCCACAAATGTTCGCATGTTTTCCTTCGCTGTGATGCTGTCAAGAAACCGCTGGAACAACCATACACTGGCCCGCATCCTATAATTAAAAGAATTAATGAACGTTTATTCCAAATAAATGCACATGGAAGAATAATCAACGTTTCGACAGAACGACTCAAACCAGCGTATATTCTTCCTGGGAACACAACAGCCACCGTTCAACATTTTTCCAGCGTTCGTCATCAACCACAATCACAGGAACAAGCACAACATCTCCAACAAATACCAGCACAACGTCTTCAGCAAATTAATTCTAACGAGAACAGAAAACAACATTTTCCGATTTCAACAAAAATTAATTCTACAACAACATCAAAACACAAAACAGATGTTAGGTTTGTTCGTTGAAGCCCTAGGGTCGCCATGGAGTTGCCATAAAGCGTTTTTTGAGAAACCCAAAGTCGCCCTGAATGTCAAATTGAGTGTTTTCTGAGCCACAGGGTTGACCTAGGTTTTCCATGAACTCGCCCTAGCTTTTTGCTGTAGCGAGTTGAGAGCTGTCAAATGGCATGTATTTTTTTTAATGACAGGGATGAAAACCCAGGTTTTTTTGACAACTTATAGGGTTGTCAAGAAAACCTGGGTCATCCCTGGGGAAAATTCAACGAACAGACCTGTTCCAAGGAAAGTACGATTTGACATCTGAGATTATTTCGTAACTTCGTCACTGGAGGGGGAGTTATGTGGCGACTTGCGGCGTTCAGCCAACTTAAACCGCAGTACCAAACTCACCACTAGATGTCGTTAAAGGAGAATTTGAAAATTGCTCAACTGCCAAACAACGACGTAGTTGCATTTTCTGTTTTTTTTTTTAGTTGCGCATTTTCAACCGGTCAACTAGTGTTTTTTTACTACTCCTGCTTTTTACATATTTCCAAGTAAAATCGTTTATTTACTTATATAATCAAAAATTAAACATTTGTCAATATATATATAATTGTGTTTCATTTGCTCAAGTAGCTAAACACTAGGCGTGTTTTTTTTAACCTAGTATATAGTACAGCATTCCAGTTAAAAAAAACGATCTGTCCACAGTATTTTCAGTACTATTTTCAGCAACAAGATGGAGCTCAACGTCAAAGCTTGCTGCTACTTTTCAAAGCTCTCTGTGAAATTCAAGATGAAACAAAATCAAATTCATACTAGGATTGTTTCGTTAATTGTTCTATCAAATGAATAACGATACAAAGCCAGGTATGAATTTGTATTTTTTTTCTTATTTTCCATACATCAGATTCTCTCTTGCAGCTCTTTTTTACTATTTTTGGAGGCATCGTCCAGCAGTGAAGAAAGCTCTTTGTCAAAGTCAGCTGTTTTGTCGAAAAAAACTTTCGGGTATGTTCGGGGAGTATGTAAAAAGATATTAAAAACTAATCTTTGATGTGATTTTCCATTGGCAAACAAAATCAATTTATTTTTTATCCAAACCTGTGGTAAAGCAATTTTACACTATTGACCAGTCTTTTCGATAGGTTTAGAAAGAAAATAAGTTGATTCTATTTACAAAACCGTGAAATTGAACTATAATATTCCGCACAAATAAACACAACCCAAATTAAATTAAGTTGAAACACGTCTTGCTAGTCCCAAACTTGAATTTCTATTGAAGAATGTTTAGTTTTCATACATATATCTTTCCCTTTTGACCATTTTTTACTGCTTTGTTTGTTTGTTTGATTTGTTTTTTTCTTGCATTGGGCTATAGTTTTTATTCAAATAATTCCATGAGTAAAGCTATTAGCTTCATCAAAAAAGAACTAGTGCAAAATCCTGTATTATATACACCACCAGGTAAGAAACAGGACAAAAATTAAATATGAATATTGTTTTTATTTCTTTAATTTTTTTTTAATCGAGAGAAAAAATTTCTTTGCGAATACCACATTTTTTTTGAACACGTCCTTTCGAAAAAGCTTTGATGAACTGAAATCATTGGTGGTGCCATCTTATTTTCAAAGCTGGAAACTATCACTCCACAGCAGTGCCATCCCTGTTTTCACTGTGGAAAATTACGACAGTAAAATGATTTGTTGTTGTTCCCCAAGGGAAATTTTTACTGTACTATATACTAGCATAAAAAAAAAACACGCCTACTATTGTAACGTGAACCCAACATTTAATACCAATTTCCTAATCGAACACGTTCAACCGAAAAAACACATCTGGGAGAACTAGTGTAAAAGTAGAAATCATTGACTTATATATATGGACTGCTAGTTGAGTATAATCTCCATATAAGACTGGCAAAGATTTTGAAGCCAAGCGACACTAGCCCTCTTGGTGCACCCTGTCCGCCATTTACGGAACATTATAATTTGTTCCCTGGAGAAGAAGAAAAAACAACAACAATGCTGACACATGTCATCGAAATCGAACAGTTTAGTTGCTCCTCTTGTGCATACATTTCTAGAAAATTGCATCTCTTGATAACTTTTATTTCTTTTGGAACAGAGAGAAGTGTAAAAAATTCATTGCCACTTACGATGTGATTTTGAGTATTCGAAAAGTTGAAACCAAATATGGTGAGGATCTCCCTGAGCGAATTTGGGATATTATCTGCGAAATTCTATCCGCAATAACTGATAACATCAATCACTATGGTAAGTTAAGCCTGTGAGTGAGTATGTTTTTTTAAGGATTTAATAATCTTTGTTTTGTTTCTAGAGAAGGAAGGCCTCCGCAACGATTTCATGCATTCCGACAAACTGTTAGCGAACAAAGACCTCATTTATGAGTTAATCGAATGTGTTTCGGAGAGTCGACCAGAGGTCTCTGTGCTTAATCTTATTGATTACCGATCGAAACAGATTTCTGCTACGAAACCTGAGTGGTTGACTCTACTTAATGACTTTGTCAATTCTATCGCACTCCAAGCACGAATATTCGAGTTAAAACAATTCATTCGCTGATGCAGATTATGGATGCCAGTCGAGACGCTATGAAGAAGAAATTCTGCAACGAGTTGTGATTCCTCATTTTGGTAATATTGCTAGTGAGCCAGATCTTATGATTCAGGTTGTTGTTTGTAAGGCTTTGGTAGAATTTGCTACTCATTGCGACACAATGAGGTGTGGAGAGCTCATAGATATAATGGAAAAAGTTCTGAATCGTCCGTTCGAAGAATAGCTATTGACGAGAGTGTAAATCGGAAGGTGAAATTCAAGATGTTTCTAATGTAGTCGATGGTTTGATAAGAATATTCATTGTCAAACTCTACCATCCCTCGAGTCATGCTATAAAGTATTCAACATAATTGTAAATCAGCTAGAGCAGCACTATCAAAAGCCAAAAGTTTTTGAACACGTGAGCTTTGTGAAGAGTAAAGTGAGATAAATAAATGCCAAAATAAAAGCAAAACTAATAGACTTTATTGTTTTCACTTTAGATTTTCACTGAAAATGAAAGCACGATCAAATTTCTATACCACATTAGCTATGCCGACCACGAAACTACTACCATTCGCTTTAGTCCATATCTGGGAATCGATTCGACTCTTCCAAGACATGGGGTTAGTGGTCATTCGGTTCCTGCTGGACACGAGCATTTGGCGTTGAATTTTACAAAAAGTTCAATTCGCAGAGCATGTAAAATCATTGTGAAAATGCATCGAAGAAGATAAAGGTAATTGTTTTTTAGACATTGCAACATAAGCTCGAACCAAAAAAAAAAAAAAAAATCATATTTTCCAGTTAGTCATCAAGGAACTGCCACAAATTCTACAAAACAGCGCTTATTATGGGAAATGATATGGAAGCACTAGCATGTGCGCTTTGCAATGCCCTTCCTTATCCTAAATCTCCTTCGAGGAGCTTTCATACGGCTTTGGACGAGTGGAATGCATTACTTCTTCCTGCTAGTGCCAGATTAGTAATATACCATTCGATTCTATGTTCGGATATCAAATTTAATGATAAAATTAAATTAAACAAAGTCTGCATGAATGTGAAATCAAAGCGCAAGCGTGGAGCTGAGCCTCTCTTGAAGTACATCAAGGATCTTGGTGGATGGCTGGTCTTGGATGATAACTGGTCAGAGAGCAAATTCGATTGGCTGCAGTTAGCTATTAATCCTTCGTCCTCTGGAATGGGGCTAATCATTTAATCAGTGATCACAATTCAATAGTTACTTCGAAATGGTAACATTAAATAATTAAACCGAACTTACTTCTCAGACAAAGCATTTATCCCAGAACAACTTGGAGCCCAATCCATGTTTACAACTTCATCACTGCGAGAAACTGTGTTAAAAACAATTTTTTAGTATAAAACAAAAATAATTACCTCGTGTTTGAAATATTTGTTGGTTCATCGGATGCGTACGATGATGACAGGAATTCAACATTCTCTCTGAAAATTTTGTTTAATTTTTTTTTTCGCGACAATATCAAATACTTACATTCCTTCTTCCAACATCTTCGGAAAAATAGTTGGAACTGCATCCGGACTCAAAGTCTTATGTAGTCCAATTTGAAATGTGCATGACTTCTCGAAATGAGCAGTGCAAATTCGCACGCTACCAACTGTGCTTGGATCAATAAACTGATCATTCAAACACATTACGGCTTCAAGCCAATCTTCCCGAGGTTTTCCATTTCGGACGAACCTTTAATTCAAACGAAAAAAAGTTTTTACATATATGTAAGACACAATTATCACTTAGCTGCTTGCCTGTGAAGCGAATTGTTTTTTGAGTTATAGCGACGGTAATCGCAACCTACTATGCAGCACTTCATTTTGAAAGTTAAGTTAATATTATATTCCAATTTTTAATCACTGTTTTATACACTTTTAGTTCTAAATCACAATAAAAACACTTATGCCTTCACAAGAATAACAAAAAGTGACAAGACAACATCTGCCAGTTTGACAACTCGAAAAACACAAGTGTTAGCTTAGTTCTAGATTCGACAACCAGTTGAACCAAGATGCAGCACTGTCGCTTATCGCTGGCTTCACTTTTAAGGAGCCAACTAGCAGTCCATATATAATATGTCAATGGTAGAAATACTGTAGAAAATGTTTGACAGCCAAAATAGTGTAGAGTGGAGACTATGTGGAAGTAACTGGAGAGTTCTAGATGAAATGTCATTCGATATAAATAGCCCGCCTGAGGCAACCAGAGGGAGTTTTGATTATAGAGTGATAAAGTGAAGAGTAACTGCGTGAACACAATGGGAGCCGCAGACGCAATACGCAGCCGGTGATGAAAGAGCTGTCAAACTGTGTCGTACGTGTTTTTTAAAAACTGCAGCTGGACGTCATACGTGTTTTTTGACATAAGGTCTGTATTGATGTCAGCTGACTGCATGAAATCTAATTTACGAGTATATCAAATTTGAGTGTGTGAAAATAAAATAAAAGCTTGAATGGAAAGAGAGAATGAAGAGATGGTTTTTTTGATGGGTGTAATCCAGATTTGTTATCTGGCTTTACAATATGGTGGGTACGACCATTGTAGCAAAACAGAAAAACCGAAATTCAATTCCTCAGATATGTTTTTCCACTCCTTGGTTTCATTTTAACAATTTTATAATTTCTGTTACACAAATTCCATAACATCTCTCGGCTTCGCACTGCTTCAATAATTTTTCCGACTCGTCCATCTTCTACCGCCTTTAAAACCAAAACAACTTTATTGAGTACGCACGTAAAAGTTAAAAGTTAGCCAACTCTTAAGGCTGTGGCTTGCGGTGCGTAGTGCGTTGCGTATGCATTGTGTTCACATCAATGGATTTGCAACTTTTTAATATTTTGACAGTTCCGCCGCTCCGGCGTATGCGTATGCATTGGGCGCGTTCGAGAACCTATCGGATAGCCTATCTCGGATAGCCGCATCTTGGATATCTTTTCGAACGATATAGATATCTTTTCCAGATTGCTGCAGACAACAGCTGTGAAACATTAAAATTCGACTTTTGAAAACAGAAAAACATTCAAAATATCATTGCTAGAGGATTATAACTTAGTTTTTTCGATTTCCCATACGTTTTAAAAGACTCTTATGCTAAAATAAATGCACACCAAAACAAAAAATCAACATGAAAAGAAATAAAAATAAATTTTCTATATGTTTGTATCAGCTGTTCGCTAAGGTATCTGAGGTATACCGAAAATTCACAGATAGCTTTGGTTTCTCTATTTGCCAGAAATGGTTTGCATCTTTGCTAAATGTTTAACACGTAAACAACAACAACAAGCTATCCGGATACCATTCTCGAACGCAGCCAATGTTCACGCAGTAAATTGTCTACAAGTGATAGTCCAAAAGTCGAACTGAGATCGAATAAAGTATAGATACTGAATAAAAGTGGTTGAAATAAATTGAAAAGCGAAGTTTTATGTCGATTTCCTTTGCAAAAACAAAAGCACTCTAAAAAAGTGCTTTTTTTTCGTGCTCACTGGAACAGAAAAGACAAAATTCTTTTTTTATCACTGTATGTGTGCTATTTTTGACAGCCAACTGTTGCAATTGTTCTGCAATTTATATAGAAAGAATGTTTTCGAAACTTTATTAATAAATGCACTAGGAAGAAACTTCCTCATCCGAATAATTGTACACAACACTTTGAACAAAATTATTCACAGAATGCCTTTCGTTTTGTGTAAAGATTAAAGAATTTCAAAATTTCATCGTTGGAATCAGAACTAGATGACGACTCATAAATATTTTGATAATTTCAGCTAAAATTGAGCGATCCATTTTCACAAAATAGTTTATTGTTTATTTTTATTATCTCTCTTTCAGTCCTTTAACCAAAAATGCAAAATAATCAAACTGCAAACTGGTAAACGTCCAATGTTTTGTGTTGGTGTGCGTGAAAGTGCGTGTAAATCTTGCCTCTGAATCGAGATTCGTAAAAGTGCTTTTTCGGGCCAAAAAAAAAGTGATCTAGTGCCTCAATGTAGGTTTGTTCGTTAAAGCCCTGGGGTTGCCCTATGGTCGCCACAAAGCGTTTTTTGAGAAACCTAAATTCGCCATGAATGTCAAATTGAGTGTTTTTTGAGCCATAGGTTTGCCATAGGTTTTCCCCAAACTCGCACTAGCTTTTTGCTGTGGCGATTTGAGGGCTGTCAAATGGCATGTATTTTTTTTTTAATGACAGGGATGTGTGGTGATTTGTGGTTTAGTGTTTTTTGAGGACTGGAAAACCCAGTTTTTTTTGACAACTCATAGGGTTGTCAAGAAAACCTGGGTCAACCCTGGGGAAAGTTCAACGAACAGACCTTGTAACATATTTCGAGCAAAAAAGCACTTTTAAAAGTGCTTTTGTGTACCACTGGAAATCGACATTATTTTGCGAATTAAGCGCACGTTACATTGGTGTCAGAAGTGTAAATAAAACTTATTTGAAGTAAAGTGTAAAAAAAAAAAAGTAAAAAGACAAATAATAATTATACAGTGAAAATGGGTAAGTTGTTAGAAGAGCTCAACTGCATTGAGCTTAAAAGTGAGTTAGGTAAGCGAAATCTTTCTAGAGCGGGATCGAAAAATGAGCTCGCGTAACTATTTGGAACAGCAAGGGAAGACCTAAACACTTTTGTTTTTGAAACAAAAGTGGAAGAAGAGGAAGTAAGTGAAAATGAAGTTTTTTCTAGTATGATGAAACTTTTGTTAGAGCAACGAAACGAGCAAAAGAAGGAACAGCAGAATGTTCTCGAACAACTTGAAGCACAACGAAACGAACAAAAGAAGCTGATTGAAGAGCAACAAAGCGAGCCAAAGAAAGAACAGCAGAATGTTCTCGAACAACTGGAAGCACAACGAAACGAACAAAAGAAGCTGATTGAAGAGCAACGAAACGAGCAAAAGAAGGAACAACAGAATATTCTCGAAAGACTTGAGGCGCAACAGAATGTTTTGGAAGGTCAGAAAAACATTCTAGAAAGCAATTTGGGTAACATTGAGAAAAATGTTTGTGGCCTAGAAAAACGCATTGAATGTGTTGAGAAACGATTTTCCAAGCTTGAGAGTCAATGCGAAAGTCAGCTTGCCACTTTGGAGAAACGAATCGAAAACATGGCTACGGAACTAGACCAGATGCGGAAAATGAACTTGTGGAGATTGTCTAAAGCAAAGAGAAGTACAACCACCAACATTCGATGGACAGTCGTCTTGGTCAGTTTACAGGAGACAATTCGAGGCAGCTGCGACAGCAAATGGCTGGGTTGACGAAGACAAATACATAGCACTGACTCTTGCTCTTAGAGGACCAGCAGCTGAATTACTTCAAACTGTTCCAGCTGGTAAGAGCAACGATTTCAGTTCTCTCGTGGCAGCTATAGATAAACGCTTTGGTGATAGGCACTTGAAAGAAGTCTTCCGAGTCCAACTCAATAACAGAGTCCAGAAAAGTGGTGAAAGTCTAAAGCAGCTCCAAGCAGACGTCGAAAGACTGGTTCACCTGGCATACCCGGATGCTGGAGAAGAAATCATCAACCATCTGGCTTTTGAGTCCTTCGTTCGTGCCATTTCTGACAAACATCTTCAGAGATCTGTGCGAACTGCTAGAACACGAACTCTTTCTGAAACTCTAGAGTTTGCATTAATGATGGAAGCATCTGAGCAAGCTTCTCAAATGGTACATTGTCAAAGAGAAGCCATATTCGAGGCTGGATCATGCCCAGGAGTTAAGCTACAAAAGAACCAGCGGAACGGACTTGCCAGATGTTGGAATTGTAATAAGACGGGGCACTTACAGCGACAATGCCGGTTGCCACCAATTAAAACTGAAACTTCTTGTCGACGTTGTGAAGTCCAAGAAAATCAATGCGTGAGCTGTAGAGTAAGACCGCAGACTTATCAATACCGAATTGGGCATCAGGTAGAAAACCCCCAATGGAATTGCTGGCGGAAAGTAGAGACCAAGACTCAGCGGATGAGAATGGAACCCATATTCGGATGGAACAAGGAAGAATTGGGGTCTGCTCAAACGAAGGATCCAGACATCGGACCGATTCTCAAATGGAAAGAGAACAACACGAAACCTGACTGGGACGACATTTCTGACCAAAGCCCTGTTGTCAAAGCCTATTGGGCACAGTGGGATTCGCTTCGCGTGCAAGAAGGCGTACTCCAGCGCAAATGGGAATCTCCTGACGGTAAATCTTTTGTAATGCAGCTTATTGTTCCTCAATCGAAAATCAAGGAGGTTTTACAAAAGATGCATAGAAGCCCTACAGGAAGCCACCTGGGAGTCAACAAGACGCTGGAGAACGTGCGAAAACGCTTTTACTGGCTGCATGTTAAAGGTGACGTGGAGAAGTGGTTCCGAAATTGTTATGTCTGTGATTCAAGCATAGAGGTGGGTAGGCTTACAGATATACCTAATAGAACAGGGACATGGGCCACAGTGTATGGCGACCGGATAAAGACCCGGTATGACACAAAATCGACAACGGCAGGATTCCAAGCAGGAGATCGTGTGTGGCTTTATAATCCTCATCGTCAAAAGGGATTGTCACCGAAACTTCAGCAAAACTGGGAAGGTCCTTATACTGTTGTCACGAGGATTGACGACGTGGTTTACCGCATCCAAAGAGGACTAAGAGGCAAGTTAAAAGTAGTTCATTGTGACCGGCTGCATCAATATAGTGGCGAGGCTGCAGATGGAATTATTCGGGACGAACAATCTTAAGGAGGGGGCAGTGTAACGTGAACCCAACATTTAATACCAATTTCCTAATCGAAAACGTTCAACCGAAAAAACACATCTGGGAGCACTAGTGTAAATGTAGAAATATTGTAGAAAATGTTTGACAGCCAAAATAGTGTAGAGTGGAGACTATGTGGAAGTCACTGGAGAGTTCTAGATGAAATGTCATTCGATATAAATAGCCCGCCCGAGGCAACCAGAGGGAGTTTTGATTATAGAGTGATAAAGGGAAGAGTAAATTGTCTACAAGTGATAGTCCAAAAGTCGAGTTGAGATCGAATAAAGTATAGATACCTAAGAGGATTTAAAGAACAAGAGGGAAAACCGCACTAACACATTGATACCACCCCACAAGCTGGTGCACGCACTCATTCACAGAATTTCACTAGTCCACTTTATATTCGGATCTCAACACTGGGCTTACACAAAATTTCACTATCCCCACTTTATATTCGGATCCACACACAGGGCTTACACAAAATTGTACCGTAGTATTGGTATTCTCGTTTGGGAACCGGTTTTTTTTTTTTTTTTTACTTTTAGTCACCTTAAGGCTACGTCTGGCAGAATTTTTGGATTTAAAATTTTTTTTTTGGTTTTGTAAATAAAATTTATTTGTGATTATATACTTTTAAAGTATTTGGAAATAAAAATTTAAGCATTAAAATATTAAAATATTTTCTTTTTTGTTAAACATTTCTCTGAGTAGTCTCCTCCCTTCTATTTCTTCTTTTTTAAAAAACGTTTCTTAAGAGAAATAGACAGAAAAGTATGACTGTTAAAAAAATATATACTAAAGCAAAACAGTAACCAATAAATATGAATTCATTTTGCATTTGTTTGATGAAAGAGATTCCAACTTAAGCTTTCGATTCTCTTCTTGAGGCTGAGTTTAAAATTTAAGCAGTTAATTAATTGAATTAAAAAAAAAAAATCAAAAGTAAAAGAATTGAAAGCGGATATCAAACTATGTAGACATTTTTTTCAAAACTTATCTCAATCAAAATATTGAAATGCAGAAATCTTGTAGATATTATGGAGAGCTCAGAAAACTTTCTTTCATCTCTGTAGCACAATTACTTACAAAGCACCAACACTTTAAGTTTTAATTTTTTTTTGTGTTAAGAAAAATTGAAAACTTAAAGTGTTGGATCTTTGTTAATAATTGTGCTACAGAGATGAATGATGGCTTTCTGAGCTCAACACAACGTGGACAAAAATTCCACATTTAAAGATTTTGATTGAGACAAGTTTTTAAAAAAATTTCTACCGAGCTTTTAATAAAAACAAAAAATCAAAACTTAAAGTGTTGGCGCTTTGTAAGTAATTGTGCTACAGAGATGAATGAAGGCTTTCTGAGCTCTCCATAATATCTTCAAGATTGCTGCATTTCAATATTTTGACTGAGATAAGTTTTTCAAAAAATGTGTATATAGTTTGATATTTAGGTTTTGGTATTAATAAAAAGTTAAGACAAATAACCGAGTTGAGGGAGCGAATCACACTATAATGAGTCCCAATAGAATCAGTATAGTTGCATGTTTATGAGTTTTCACATTTTGCCCAGCTTTTCAAAAAAAATTGAGTTTTTAAAAAACTATAACTTTGGTGTTGTTCAAACCCTGCCCTTAAGAAGTTTCAGTAGTATGGTGAAAATTAAATTTCAGGTTATGTTTTAAATTGACAAGCAAAAACCAAAAACAATAGTTTCAATTTTCAAACATGAAGGCTGATTTTTATTATCCAAATACAAAAACATCTACTTTCAATGGGATATCAACGGGTAAAAAATAAAAACTCCATGGAACTATGGTTTTTGAATATATATCACTGTTTCAGTATTCCAAATTAAGCTGCGTAAACGAGATTATGACTTCTCGAGATGTAAAAAAATTCTTTCGGATTGCGATCGACGCAAGGATGAACAGAAGAAAAAACAAAGCGACAATAAATGTGACCAGGAAGAAACCAAGACGGAGAATGATATTGTAACGTGCGCTTAGTTCGCAAAAATAAAACTCTACTTTTCAATTTAATTCTACAACTTTATTTACTTTCGATATACACTTTATTGAACTCAACTCGACTTTTGGACTATCACTTGTATTTACTCTTAACTTTATCACTCTATAAACAAAACTGACTCCTGGTTGCCTCGGGCGGGCTATTTATATCGAATGACACGCCATCTAGAATTCTCCAGTAACTTCTACATTGTCCCCACATTTGCTGTCTACTCTCTGTCTGTCTGTCTCTCTACACTCACACACACTGGCTTACAAGCAGCGCCTGTCATTTATACCATTCCATTAAAGTGTTGCCAGTTGTGTTTTCGGTTGAACGTTTTTTGATTAGGAAATTGGTATAAAATGTTGGGTTCACGTTACACTGCCCCCTCCTTAGGATTGTTTGTCCCGAATAATTCCATCTGCAGCCTCGCCACTATATCGATGCAGCCTGTCACAATGAACTACTTTTAACTTGCCTCTTAGTCCTCTTTGGATGCGGTAAACCACGTCGTTAATCCTCGTGACTACAGTATAAGGACCTTCCCAGTTTTGCTGAAGTTTCGGTGACAATCCCTTTTGACGATGAGGATTATAAAGCCACACACGATCTCCTGCTTGGAATCCTGACGTTGTCGCTTTTGTGTCGTACCGTGTCTTCATCCGGTCGCTGTAGGTTTTCATCCGTTCCCTTGTTCTTTTATGGATGTCAGCGAGTCTCTCCTTGAGGTCGTCCACATACTCGTTTGTGTCCTGTGGCTCCTCTGTGGGGCATCCAAATTTAAGTTCGCTGGGCAGCCGCATGGTTTTCCCGAACAGGATGTCAGATGGTGTTTGTCCTGTCGAGCTATGTACTGCACTTCTATAGGCCATCAGGAATAGCGGTACGTGCCTATCCCAGTCTCTTTGGTAGTCGCCTACGACCTTGGTGAGGTGTTCTTTCAAGGTCCGGTTGAATCTTTCAACCATCCCATCAGATTGTGGATGAAGTGGTGTGGTTCTCGTCTTCTTAATGCCAAGTAGTCCGCACACTCCTTGGAAGATGTTTGACTCAAAGTTCCTCCCTTGGTCGGAATGGAGTTCCTTAGGCACGCCAAACCTACTAACCCAGTTAAACACAATCTGGTCGACCACCGTTTTGGCTTCTTGATTTGGGATGGCATACGCCTCAGGCCACTTGCTAAAATAGTCCATTACAACCAGAATGTATCTGTTTCCAGCGTTGGTCTCTGGAAAAGGCCCAGCCACATCTACTGCAATCCTCTCAAAAGGCGATCCGACGTTGTACTGATGCATCTTACCTTGAATCTTCCTACCAGGTCCTTTGGTTGCAGCACACTTGTCACATGTTCGGCACCACTTCTCCACGTCATCTCTAGCATGTAACCAGTAGAACCGATGTCGCACCTTTTCCAGTGTTTTGTTTACTCCCAGGTGGCCTCCAGAAGGTCCGTCGTGCATCTCCTGAAGAACTTCACTGACTTTCGATTGCGGTACGATCAGCTGCATCACATATGACTTACCGTCAGCGGATTCCCATCTTCGCCTGAGGACACCTTCTTGCACATATAGTGAGTCCCACTGTGCCCAATAGGCTTTGAGAACTGGACTCCTGTCAGAAATGTCTCCCCATTCCGGTTTCTCTTCATTTTCTTTCCATGCGAGAATGGGTTCGATATCTGGATCCTCCTGTTGAGCAGTCCTCACTTCCTCATTGCTCCATCCGCTTATGGGGTCAGCTCTTAGTCGCTGAGCGGTAATGATTTCTTTGTCTTCTTGTCGCTTGCAATGCTTGCAATCCACTTTGCAAGGTCTTCGTGATAATGCATCGGCGTTTGAGTGCAGCTTTCCTCTGCGGTGTTGGATCTGGTAGTCATAGGTCTGCAATCTTTCTATCCACCTTGCGACTTGACCTTCTGGATTTTTGAAGTTCAACAGCCAGCTCAGAGCACCGTGGTCTGTCCGCAGAAGGAATTTCTGTCCATAGATGTACTTATGGAAGTGCTTTGTTGCCAAGATAAGAGCTAGCAGTTCCCTCCTGGTCACGCAGTAGTTCCTTTCGGGTTTCGATAGGACCTTGCTGTAGTATGCCACCACTTTCTCTTCGCCATCATGCACTTGGGATAGTACCGCCCCGATTCCAACGTTGCTTGCATCTGCGTCGACGATGAATGTTTTGCCAGGTGTTGGATGTGCCAGCACTGGAGCGTTACAGAGGCGGTATTTGAGTTCCTGGAAAGATTTCTCACACTCACCTGACCATTTAAACTGCTTCCCCTTTTCGGTGAGCTGATGCAAACTCTTTGCAACTCCAGCGAAGTTCTTAACGAAACGTCGGTAATATGTGGCAAGTCCCAGAAAGCTTCGGAGTTGATGTTTGTCCTGTGGTGTTGGCCAATTTTTGACTGAGTCAACTTTTTCAGGATCAGTCTTTACTCCTTGGGATGAGATGATGTGTCCCAAATACTTGACTTCGGTTTTGAAAAGTGCACATTTTTCTGGATTCAGTTTAAGGTTAGCCTCTCGAAGTCTCTGAAACACGGCTTTAAGGTTCTTACAATGTTGGTCAAATGTTTTCCCGTAAACAATGACATCGTCCAAGTAGACTAGGCAAGCTTTCCACGTCAGTCCTTGAAGAACACACTCCATCAAACGCTCGAATGTTGCCGGAGCGTTGCATAGCCCAAACGGCATAACCTTAAACTGCCAGAGCCCATTACCTGTAGAAAATGCCGTCTTTTCCCGATCATCAGGGTGGATGTCAACTTGCCAATATCCACTCTTCAAGTCCAGCGTCGAGAACCACTGGGCTCCCTCCATGGCATCCAGGGTATCACTGATTCTGGGCAGGGGATAGCTGTCCTTTTTAGTCACATCATTCAGCCTTCGGTAGTCCACACAAAAACGAGTGCTTCCATCTTTCTTTTTCACTAGCACCACTGGTGACGCCCAAGGACTTTTGGAATTTTCAATAAGACCATCCTTCTTCATTGCTGTTATCATTTCCTCAACCTCACCTTGTTTGGCCAGTGGAAGACGTCTTGCAGGTTGACGAATCGGTCTTGCATCTCCTGTGTTGATGCGATGCTGCACGAACTGTGTCCTACCATATTGCCCCTTTTGCGATGCGAAGATATCAGTGTACTCTTGTAGGAGACTTTCAGCCATCCTTGTTTGTTGGTGATCAAGGTTGGATGAACTCAGTATCTTAGCTCTGATGGTTATGAGCTCCTCCGGAGTTAACGTTTTTCTCGGGGCCTCGTCCGTGATCTTCGTAATTGCTGCAACCGATTCGCAACGTCCAACGACTTCTCCTTTCTTCAACTTTACATCGTACGGTCTGGTGTTCAGTAATCGTACGGGGACCATTTTGTTTTTCGGTGCTACCAGTGTTTTCCCAATGATGACGCTTTGGGAGGAACACTCTGGGTCTGGTTCCACCATGAGGTATCGAAGGCTTCCAAACTCACCTTCCAGTTTTGTCCAAACGAACACTTCAGAAGAAGGAGGCAGAATCAGATCTTCCGTGATGACAGTTCTCAGTGTTGACGTATTTTCATTCGAATAGGTCATTGGAATTTCTTTATTTTGGTATTTCAAAACTTGATTACCGATATCCAAAATAACTCCGTGCTGTTTCATAAAGTCGATTCCAATGATGCACTCGTCACATATATCTGCCACCAGGAATTGATGAGTAAACACTAGATCGGCCAGTCGGATCTTGAGACACACTTCTCCATATACCCTTGCTGCTTCTCCCGTTGCGGTTCTTAGACGGTAGCTATTGGTGTTATGGAGCCACGTCATATTTACCAGTTCTCGACGTACTATGGATGCTGTGGCACCGGTGTCAATGGTAGCCACATGTTTGTTCCCGTTAAAAGTAGTCTCCACAGTCAGACTTTTGTTGTCGCGTTTGGTCTGGGAGACCTGGATGGTGGTTTTGGGGCCATCGATACAAGAAACCAGCCTCTGCCCCTCGAAGTTGGTTCTTACTCGTTTCCCTGATGGGAAACGGGCTGATAGGCAACGCTGGTGTTGTTGTTACCTTGCTCTGGGTTGGATCTCTTGCTTCCACAATGTTGACAACTGGCTTTGTTTGGTGGTAGTCGGCATTGACGCTGTAAGTGCCCGGTCTTGTTGCAGTTCCAACATCTTGCTAGTCCGCTCCGGTTCTTTTGTATTTCAGCTCTTTGGCACGAGCATTCTTCGACTATGGCCTCTCTAAGTCGATGTACTCCCTGAGAAGCCTGTTCTGCTGCTTCAATTGTCAATGCGAATGCTAAAGTTTCGGAAAGAGTACGTGTTCTAGCAGTTCGCACAGACCTCTGAAGATGTATATCGGAAATGGCACGAACGAAGGACTCAACAGCGAGCTGGTTGATGATTTCTTCTCCAGCATCCGGGTATGCCAGGTGAACCAGTCTTTCGACGTCTGCTTGGAGCTGCTGTAGACTTTCACCCCTTTTCTGGACTCTGTTATTGAGTTGGACTCGGAAGACTTCTTTCAAGTGGCTATCTCCAAAGCGTTTATCTATAGCTGCCACGAGAGAACTGAAATCGCCGCTCTTACCAGCTGGAACTGTTTGAAGTAATTCAGCTGCTGGTCCTCTAAGAGCAAGAGTCAGTGCAATGTACTTGTCTTCGTCATCCCAGCCATTTGTTGTCGCGGCTGCCTCAAATTGTCTCTTGTAGACTGGCCAAGAAGACTGTCCATCAAATGTTGGGGGTTTCATCTCCTTTTTCTTTGCAAACTCCCCAGCAGACTCTCGAATTTTGATTTTCCGGATCTGGTCTAATTCCTTGGTCAGAACAGAGAACTGTTTATCACATCGGGTTTCTACGATTTCGAAACGATTCTCTACAACAGAAAGCTGTTTCTCTACACCCTCAACGCGTTCGTCTAGGGCACATACATTTTTCTCAATGTTACCCAATTTACCTTCTAGAATGTTTTTCTGACCTTCCAAAACATTCTGTTGCGCCTCAAGTCTTTCGAGAATATTCTGTTGTTCCTTCTTTTGTTCGTTTCGTTGTGCTTCCAGTTGTTCGAGAACATTCTGCTGTTCTTTCTTTTGCTCGCTTCGTTGCTCTTCAATCAGCTTCTTTTGCTCGTTTCGTTGTGCTTCAAGTAGTTCGAGAACATTCTGCTGTTCCTTCTTTTGCTCGTTTCGTTGTGCTTCAAGTTGTTCGAGAACATTCTGCTGTTCTTTCTTTTGCTCGTTTCGTTGTTCTAACAAAAGTCTCATCATACTAGAAAAATCTATATTTTCACTTACTTCCTCTTCTTCCACTTCTGTTTCAAAAACAAAAGTGTTTACGTCTTCCTCTTGCTGTTCCAAATAGTTACGCAAGCGCAGGACGAGCTCATTTTTCGATCCCGCTCTAGAAAGATTTCGCTTACCTAACTCACTTTTAAGCTCAATGCAGTTGAGCTCTTCTAACAACTTACCCATTTTCGCTGTATATAATTATTATTTTTCTTTTTCCTTTTTTTTTTACACTTTACTAGTCAAATAAGTTTTATTTACACTTCTGACACCAATGTAACGTGCGCTTAGTTCGCAAAAATAAAACTCTACTTTTCAATTTAATTCTACAACTTTATTTACTTTCGATATACACTTTATTGAACTCAACTCGACTTTTGGACTATCACTTGTATTTACTCTTAACTTTATCACTCTATAAACAAAACTGACTCCTGGTTGCCTCGGGCGGGCTATTTATATCGAATGACACGCCATCTAGAATTCTCCAGTAACTTCTACATTGTCCCCACATTTGCTGTCTACTCTCTGTCTGTCTGTCTCTCTACACTCACACACACTGGCTTACAAGCAGCGCCTGTCATTTATACCATTCCATTAAAGTGTTGCCAGTTGTGTTTTCGGTTGAACGTTTTTTTGATTAGGAAATTGGTATAAAATGTTGGGTTCACGTTACAATATCATCAAAACAGATGAAAGCAGCGATAATATCAAAGATGTGTGCAATGGAAGCAGATGAAACTGACCAAAATATAGAACCTAATCAAACTAAGGTGCTGTGGAAGCGAATGGAAATAAAATGTCTGTTGGATGCGCTGTTGATGAAGAATCCCTAGGCCGTGATGCTGCCATTAAGAAGAATGTAGACTCTTTTAACAAATTGATTCTAAATCCGTTGACAACGGTTGAAAATCTTCCATTTCGACGTATTTGCAAGGAGTTTGGGGCTGATATTACGTACGGAGAAATGGCCTGTGTTGTGCCCATAGTCAAGGAGCTATAACAAGAATAGGCTCTTACGAAACGTCATGAAAGTGAGAACACGCGGTGCTTTGATTAAACCAAGGATTTTCAAAGAAATCAAATGCCAAAAACCCTGGGACCCTACCAGCAGCGAGCGCTTGGATCTGCTGAAGAAATACGTGTATTACGGACTGAAGCATTGGGGTTTTGACACTAAGGGCGTCGAAAACACTCGTCGCTTTCTTCTCGAGTAGGCTGTCTCTCGTGGCTCTTAGTTGGTACCACGTCCAAGATGTAAATTTTATCATTACTGGCTAAACCGCCGGCTTGGGTGATCAGGTAAGCCATTGGATTGCACTCGTAGAGCAGACGGAGTTTACCACTTGGTGAGCTCTTTGTTGCTTTCTTTTTCAGAATTAATAAAAATTTCATTTCAGTAAAGGAGTAATGCGTATTTAGTTCCAACAAAGTTGCAGCAAACGTTCTAAAAACTCTAAAGAAAACATCGAAAAAGAAGCTAAAGAATAGCAAGGACATTTACAATTTAAGCAGGAACTTCATTTCAATAAAAACAACGATAAAAAGATTAAGTTTTTTGTGCAATTTAATAAATAAAAGCATAATGTACTTTTGTTGTAAAAATATATCTTTCATACTTATAATACATTCTTTCTTATTGTATATAAACATGCAATTCCACTTTATTACGACAATTAAATGCATTTTACACTGTACACATTTGTGTTTTTCTTTTGTTCTTCTTTCTTTTTGTTAAATATATAATTGGTTATTATTGATATATATTATTCTACGTAATACGTAATTCATCAGACGTATCCTCTGGAACAGGCTATTCCAACCTTGTTGCAGCAATTCCACAGTGTCGTTTAATCACTCCACGGTACCATTGCTTGACAGCGCATTCACTTAGGCTGGTCAGAATAAGACAGTTGTCGTTAACATTCCATTCAATGTTTGCAATCAAATTTTCACTCTCCAAACTCATCTCTTTTGAAATTTGAAGCTCCTCCTGGAACTGTAGAATACCTGGGATGTGTTCTACTAGGTGGAAAACTCTCCTGGATCGACGATATGAATTACTTGTATTGGAGTTCTTTTCAGTGTTCGCATTGCGGTATTTGCTGCAGAGCTCTTCTTCAATGCATCTTTGGCTGGCATTAAAAGTGGATCCAATGGTGAGACGTTGCTACCTCAAATGTTCTCATTGAATGCCGATCCATCGCCAGTTGGTAGGGCATGTTTGAATTTGACCAGCACTGCCCCAATATTTACGTCTAAATGTTTCTTTACGACATTCAAAATGACCAGGTAACGGAACTGGCTACCTGTTGAGATGGTCATTTGTATGTTAGGATTTAATGTCATGCGAACGAATTCAGCAATCGCAGTATCTGTCCATTCGTAGTTGTTTGCTTGCAAAGATTCAATATCGGCTAGCTAGCATTCAATCGAAAGTTCGCGAATGGTTGTAAAATGATCCTTGAGAACACGAAATTGACGCCAACCAACAATCACCGAGCGACCATTATCTACAAGGCGAATCCTGATGCTACCTGAAACAGAATATTGTATTGTATAGATAAATCTTGAAGGCCCAATTCGCACTTACTCGGTCCATTTATTTCTTCAACACAACCACGATACCATTTTCCTTCCACACAGATTGCACAGCACATGTGTAGTTGGGCATAGTAGATGGTATTTAATTGTTTTTTGCCAGAGTATTCGATTTCCATATCTGACTCAAGCTTAGTTAGTTCTTCAAGCTGGGCAAACTGAAAGGATAAAAACAACAAAAGTATGTTAAAAAAAAAAATAGGGAAACAAAAATAACTAAAAATTACCTTGATAACAAAAAATTGTTGAGGATTTTCAATGTGTGTAATATTCACACGAAATACTTCCCCCGGAGACAGTTCTTGCCTCGACAGCCTCTGTTTGATTTTGGAAAATTGTGTTAGCTTAAAAAGAAGGTATTCATTTATTTTACCGCATAAGAAAAAAACACAACCAACCTTTGAGCCAGCAAACTTTGAACTTCTTTCTGAGGATGTCTCAGAGATATCAATTGCTGGCTGAACTTTGCTTCTCCGGTACGGGAGTTGGGGGTTGAAACTTTTTTTACAGGTTGGGGGGCATCTAAATAGATAATATTAAAACTCATTATGTGTGAGTTAAGCCCCTAAATTGTAAAATAAATGTTTTAAATTTTCGTTTTTAACCTCACTTTTGATTTTTTTTCTCCTTAAAATCATAAAAATTGAATGAAAACAAACACTACCGAATAAAACAACACTTCTTATATATACATTTCACTATTTTATTGCGGAGAAATCACTTAATTTAACATTTTTAATAATTTTTTAATGTTTACTTTGACTTGCTTTGACATTACTTGTTTAAGTGATACCAGACGGTATTTTTAAGTGGGAAATTTTTAATTCATAAAAGGCAAGTGGGATTTTTGTAGTTAGAAAAAGAAACTTTTTCTATGAATTTCTAACCACAAAAAGTTTCATTTTCTAACCACAAAACTAATAATAGCTTAAAATTCGCGCGAATTTTAAGCTATTATTAGTTTTGTGGTTAGAAATTCATAAAAAAGTTTCATTTTCTAACCACAAAACTAATAATAGCTTAAAATTCGCGCGAATTTTAAGCTATTATTAGTTTTGTGGTTAGAAAATGAAACTTTTTTATGAATTTCTAACCACAAAACTAATAAAAGCTGTTGCATACGGAAATTAATTGCTATTTTCATATTTAGCATGAGCAGCTTAACCCTGCGGAAACAGGGTTCAAATAATGAGCCCCGCGAAGCGGGCCATGCGGAAAACTGTTACATACGGAAATTAATTGCAAATAAGCACTTGTCTGATGAATTTTTATACTTTCACTACTCTATTTCCTAACATTATTGTAAATTCGTACGTATTTCCATCTAACGACAAAAATCCCACTTGCCTTTTATGAATTAAAAATTTCCCACTTAAAAATACCGTCTGGTATCACTTAAACAAGTAATGTCAAAGCAAGTCAAAGTAAACATTTATAAATTATTAAAAATGTTAAATTAAGTGATTTCTCCGCAATAAAATAGTGAAATGTATATGTAAGAAGTGTTGTTTTATTCGATAGTGTTTGTTTTCATTCAATTTTTATGATTTTAAGGAGAAAAAAAATCAAAAGTGAGGTTAAAACCGAAAAATTAAAACATTTATTTTACAATTTAGGGGGTGAACTCACAAGTAACTTTTGAAATTTATTCTATAGAAACGCCCCCCCAACCTGTAAAAAAAGTTTCAACCCCCTAGTCCCGTACCGGAGAAGCAAAGCGGCCCCCAATTGCTAGCCCGGTATATAAAAAAGCCTCACGAATTGAAATTAACTCGGCATAATTAACCGTCACCACGTCCACGCTCCAAGCTGATTTTGTTGTATCATTTATCGATACTTGCACTGGTTTGCAAAAATAATAATTTGTTAAGATACACTGACTAAGACAAAGATTATATAAAAGATTACTTTTGAATGATCTCTTCCATAAGATCACGAGCCTCTTGAGACCATTCACCGTCAGCAGGAGCAATATCCGTGAGCCTACAAGCAAAAGCCGCTGCCGGAATTGATTTAACGTTTTCTCAACCATACGTAATTGACTTTTGTGAATATCATCTTCTGTTCCATAATCAATAAAGAACACTTTGTATTTCATGTTTTCAATGTCGTTGGAACCTTTAAGCTTCTTCACCTCCCCTTTAACAACACCACGCAGCCATGAAATTTTTCCAACTTGATAAACAGCGTACATTTCTCCTGTATTCACTAACTCAAAATGGAAGCTATATTCGTCGATTTTAGACATGTGTTTGATAGCGTTTGAAAGTGCGTCTTCGTTTCGTACATAAACCTGTGAAGGACTTATGATATTAGTTATCCGACCGTCACGTTTACCCTTTCCAATTGCAATTGTCGAAGATGAAGAAACTGACATTAGAGGTATGTCTGCCAGTGACTTTATCTGAGGCATAGTGTCTTCTGTCAGCGCTATTTCCTCTGAACTAATTTCAAACGAGGAACTGTGATCTCCGTACATCGGAGTTATTCTGATACAAATTTTTGGATCTATTCCAATTACACTGTAACAGCCTTATTTATTAGATTTCACTAATACTCGGTTCAACCTGGTATTAGTTAATACTAGTATTAGCACTTAATACTCCCTTACGCCAGGTCGAGCGAATCCTTATTTATAAAACATTTTCCAACCCGTATTAGTTAATACTTGCTTATGTCAAATTTTTCATCAAAAAAATGACCCATCTGTAGCTCTGGTTACTATAAAAGTAAACAAATCCCAGCTGACTTCATTGTGCACGTTCAATGCATTAAGTTTTTTCAGATATTCTTACTTCTTTCGGACTCTGATTGGCCAGAGTTTCAGTTCTTCTTTTGATACGTGACTTCTGACCAATTAGAGGTTGAAAAAAAGTTAGATTACATGAAAAACTAAATTGCGTTGAACCCGAGTGTTATGATTTATATATTTTTTTGTGGTTGGCGGAAATTTTTCTAAAATGGATATTAAACAAAACAAAACAAGAAATACTAGTTTTAATTTATTAATTTATTTATCTGGTATTTAAGGCGGAAAAAGAATTTAAATTATTCACAAAACCAAAATATTTTCCACTTTTCCTCCAGAAATTTCAACAATATTTTTCCTACACTTTTATCCTCAAAATGACATTTGACTATAATACGACCTTAATCCTCCCTTAAAACTCCTATGAACCAGTATTAGCTTAATCCGTCGCTAATACTGGTGTATTTTTTTTATAAATAAGGTTTGGAGTATTAGTGGAGTATTAAGTTCGTAGTAACCTTAATCCGCCGATAATACGGGTTTATAAATAAGGCTGTAAGATTTTGATATTCGCACGTCTTTGAGCTTTTTAAATCTAAAAAAGAAAAACATACAAAATGAATTAAGTTACACATACATTCTGAACTCATCAAACTTACACAAAAGGATTCGTTTTGACTTCGGATATTTGTATCTGACAGGGTAGTTGTTCCATTTGGGTTGTTGCACATTCAATGAGGGCATTTATATGAACATTGTGAGGTGGCTAATGAAGAAAGCCTTCCATGCTAGACCGCATATTCTGTAAGGTTAAGGTTCTTCAATTTATTGTTTTGTGAAACTGGGGATTGACATCTGTCAAATAGCGAAGAGGTTGAGTTTTTAAGTAGCTCCGAGCAAAAAGTGAAAAAAAAATTAAAATTTATAAGTTTTTTACAAGTATCTGCAGTAAAAGTTGAAAAAAAAGTCATCTCATTCAATCAGCTAATTCAAGTGAGTTTCATTTAATTTCGTTTGTTGCGTACGATTGTTTAAGTTTATTTGCCAATATAACCTCACAAAAAAGTGCATATGAACAAGCGAAAAGTAGACGAAATATCACCGAAAGTCTTCAATAATAATAAAAAAGCGCAGATCTGTTCAAATATGTCCGATGAATTTGTTGCATCAATGTCTAAATCAGATTTAGCTGATTTGATTGCTGGGCTACTTGATGCAAAGCTTCATGATACGGCAAAGAAAAGTGACATTGAAGCAATCGCCAATGTAAACAAAAGAATTTTGGAACAAAACGTCCAATTAAGCACCAAAATAGCTACCCTGGAAGAAAAGTATGAATGTTTGGAAAGTAGATTCGAGGAAATGCAAAGAAGAACTACAGAATGCAATCTCATGCTTAGAGTCACTAACCAAGAAGGAAAAGATGAAAAAGAGTTGGCAAGAAGCATCTGCTCTTCAATAATTCAACCCCCACTAAGCACTGACAATTTACAAATTCATGAACTTCGCTCCAGGAATCCGAATGTAAAGAATTTTATTGTCAAATTAGAGTCAAAACAACAAGTGATCACTGCGTTAAAGTCATCAAAAGACCTAAAGAACACTGGGGTAAACATCTTCAAAGACCTTCCAATCACAATACGGCAAAAAAGAAATCAGCTGCTAAAGATAAGAAGGAGTCTAAATGAAGTTAATCCAGATATAAAGGTATCTGTGAGAGACGACAAAATGTTTATTCTCGACAAAGTTTTTCGTTGGAGTCAAACATTGGGACTTTTGCACAACAACACAGCGAATGGGATTATAGAGTTAAACCGCATGTACCAGACAGATCTAAGCAATCAGCTGAATAATTTGAAGGATGAAGATTTACGTCAAAACACAAATCATGTCAACAATAGTACACAAGCGACACCAAGCAGTCAAGGTGGAAACCGATTAGTGAAGACATCAACCTTTAAGATGAATTCGAACGCGAATAAAGTATAGGGTAAAGCCGCCGTCTGTCAAAATAAGAAAATAAATAAAGAATTAAGAAACATTAAAATTTTAAGTTACAATATAGCAGGTCTTAGTAATAAGTCAATTTATGTAAAATTTTATGAACTAATTAATAATTATGATTTAGTATTTTTGTATGAAACGTTTGTGGTTGAGGAAGACTATAAATTATTCTACGATCGATTTAAAAATTTCAATTTTCTATGGATCCCGGCAACAAGGCAAAGTACGAGAGGAAGACCAAGTGGTGGATGTTTTTTTGGCTACAAAAATTCTATTCAAGATATATCATGCGCGTTCAGATCAGATGAAGACGTGGCTTTTGTAGAAGTTGTATTTAATTCCACAAAATACATTATAATACCATCTTATATAAATTGCAACCATTGGGATAGAGATTTCAACGCATTAAATGATTTTCTAGAACGAAACGACATTGATAACATTATGATAATTGGCGATTTAAATGCAAGAATAGCGCAAGAAGCTGGAAGAGAAAATGGATTTGCAGGGAAAGTACGAAATTCAAAGGATGCAATACAAAATGCTAGAGGAACGAGACTATTGGAACTTTGCGACTCATTTGGATTTTATATTATGAATGGTGTAAGTGATTCGGATAAAAGTGGAGAATATACGTTTGTTGGGCAGCAGGGGTGTTCAGTTGTTGATTTTTGTTTAGCAAAAGGGTTATGGATGTCTGTTATTGCTGATTTTGAGGTATTGAGTGTTCCGTTCTCTGATCATATGCCAATAACGGTTAAACTTAACCCAGATGTGATGCCAATGGAGGAATTACGAGAGCTTCAACTCCCGCAGAAACTGCTATGGAAGGAAACAAGGGCAATAGAGTATCGAACTAATCTGAACCAAAACTTAACGACAGAAGTAGAGCTTCATATCGGAGATATTGGCAACATAATAAAATGTTCTTACCCAGCTCAAGGACAAACGCATACAAAGGGAGCAAAAAGGAAGGAGAAGTGGTTTGATGGTGACTGTGAAGCGGCACGAAAGAGATCTTTTGGATGGCTCAGAGCATTTCGAAAGCATAACAACCTCTGTTTTAAAAGTAATTACATTGAAGCTAACAAAATATTTAAGAAAATCTGCAAAGAGAAAAAGAAAACGTTCCTTGAAACAGAAGCACTAAAACTTACATGTTGCAAAGATGCAAAAGACTTTTGGACGGCAATTAAAACTCTTAACGGAAAAAATTTTCAAATAAGTGCTAAGCTATCTATTACAACTTTGAAAGAGCACTTTCACAGACTTTTAAATCCAGTTACTATTTCACCGCCTTTTTTGTATGCAAAACCTTCGTTCCAAAATGATATTCTTGATTCTCCTTTCACGCTTGAGGAATTACAGGTGACCGTGAATAAACTGAAGGATAGAAAAGCACCAGGAGCAGATAGAATCACTGTAGAATTCTTAAAATATGGAACGGTAGACCTTCTCAAGAAACTTACTGAGGCCTACAATAGAATTTTTGAGACTGCAAGTATACCAGATGAGTTTAAGGAATCGATAGTATTCCCAATACACAAAAAAGGTGACATAACTGAACCAAATAACTATCGTGGTATATCGTTTCTAAATGCGTCGTACAAAGTTTTTGTCTCGCTGCTTAACAATCGGTTATGGGAATGGATAAACCACAACAAAAAACTGAAAGAATTTCAGGCTGGTTTTCGTAGCGGTTATTCGGCAAACGATAACATATTTGTGCTACGAAGCATTGCGGGGATCCTGCTGGAGCAAAAGAAGAAGCTGTATGTATTTTTTGTCGATTTTAAGGCAGCTTTCGACACGGTGGACAGAAGTGCCTTGTTTTACAAGTTGTACAATGCTGGAATCACATCCAAGTTTGGAAAGACTTTAGAGAATCTTTATCATGAGAACCATGCAGCTGTTTGGAACGGCGATGGCCTATCTGAATGGTTTGGGACATCTATGGGAGTCAAGCAAGGATGCCCTCTGAGTCCATTGTTATTTGCCCTGTTTATCGACGATCTAATCGACTATCTACCAGGTGGAATTGAATTTGCCGGAATCATGATTAAAGCCCTCTTGACGTTGTTCTTTTTGCTTATTCGCCCGAAACGCTGCAACTCATGATCAACCGGCTTGATTCGTACTGCCGATTGTGGAATTTGACGGTGAATCTTAGCAAATCTAAGATAATGGTCTTTAAAAAGGGTGCTGGCAGAATGGCCAGAAACGAACAATGGCATTTAAATAATGAACCGATAGAAATTGTGAGAGCATATAAATATCTTGGAGTGTTGATAACCAGCAATCTAAATATGGAAAGCCATTTAAGGGAAAAGCTCGTGAAATCCAAAAGTGCGATAAGTGCGTCTTGGACGAAATGTTTCTCTAGCAAACTTATCGACCATAGCGTAAAGTATCAAGTTTTCGTAGCAGTGGCGGAATCGGTGATGTTGTATGCAGCTCAAACTTGGGGTTACGAAAAGTATGACGATGTAGAAAAACTTTTAAGGTATTATGTAAAAAGATGTTTTCTTCTACCAAGGAACACGCCGAATTACATGATAACCATCGAGACTGGGCTGTCGCCTTTGTTCATCAAAACGCTAAAGCTGAACGTGGACTATTTATTGAAAATATTTGGTATGCCGGACGGAAGATTGCCAAAAGTAATAGCATTACATACTATTGCAAGGAAGAGTTTATGGTTTGAAAAGCTTAAAGAACTTGCGGACTACTGTGGCCTACACTTCGAGCTCAGCATACAGGAAACTAATGGAAGAAATATTAAAGAAGCGCTTTATAACCTTGTCGCAAAGGTGGATGAAAAATTTAGATTAGATTGTATCAATGAGGCTACTTCTTCTGTACATAGAGCAACCTACAGTATTTTACAACACAATCTATGCGAAAGAAACTATTTCCAATCGAAATTTAGCCAAAAGTTGATTTCAGCGATATTCAAAATGCGAGGAGAGCTGGTAAGGCTAAACTACATCCCTCATCGTGACGATCTGCCTATTATTTGCAGTCTTTGTAACCTATCCGTAAGAGAAGATATCGTCCATTTCATCGGAATATGTCCAATCCTGAAGGAAGTAAGAAGGATCTTTCTTGGCAGCGATGTAAAAGACGAATTGCAAGTAATAGCGATGCTGAACTGCGAAGGCGATATAAACAAGTTGTTTAACTTTTACGAAAAAGCAATTCTGTATAGGAGTAAAATCATGAATGAAGCCTTTTAAAAATAAATGTATAAAACTCCATTATATAAATGAATTAATTTTTTTTTTTTATGATCAATTTTCACTTTATTGAATTTTTTATTTGTTATTAAAAACTACTATTTACTTTGTAAACCTTTATATGTCAATCAGGCAGACGGCAATAGCCAAGCTTTAACGATTTTATGAAAAAAAGCTATGTAAATTGTATTTGAGAAAAACAATAAAATCAACTATCTATCTCTATCTATCTATCTATCTCTATCTATCTATCTTGTTTTGTGAAACTAAGAAAATATTTTTTGCTTACGTTCAGTACTGTTTGAGCGTCTGATAGCTTAACACAAGCTTCATGAATTGATTTTTGCGAGGAACGAGCTAGTACTTTAAATTCGTCCAATATTCGATGCTCTTCAATCTGTAAAAAATTGTGCAGGTCTGAAAGGTAATCGTTGATTTCCAAAGTTACGCCAGAAGCATAGTCTTCGAGACGATAAATAGTTGAGTCTCTTCTTTTTGGGTATCTTATTAAAAATTGAAAAAGAGTTTCACTTCCACATTCTTCAAATCACTGAACTTAAGCAACCAAAGCAGAGGCTGTCTTTGATTCGTATTTTCAGTTTGGTGGCAGAACACTCTTGGTCTTGTAGTACCTGGCCAGCTTGTGGATTCTTGATTCAACAAGAATCAAACGGAACTTGCCATCCTTGTCCTTACGATTACGTTCCAAGTGCTTGCGCATAGCAACAGCCCTCTTGATCAAATGGTACAGATCCTCTGGGATGTCGGGCTTAAGGCCAACCGACTTCATGATACGAAGAATCTTGTTTCCATTTACGAAACGCACAAATGTATGATAAACTCAAAATTCACATCAAAAATGCAACTATGACGCGGAATTTTTATCTTCGATTGTCAATTTTAACACAATTTATGGTATTTTATTAGGAAAAAATGTATTACGATCCCGACTGTAAAGAAATTCCTCTTCTAAAAATAAATAAAATGACTGAAATCTGAAACGTCAAATGAAAATAAACTCACCACACATATACTTCCACAACTTTTTCGCGCCTTTTTTCTGCAGCTCACACGTATTCACAGTTGGAGGCTGCGATTACAAAAACAACAATGTAAGCAAATGGAAGTTGCGGGGAAGGAGACGTAATGGTTTTCCCTCTTGTTCTTTAAATCCTCTTATGCAGCATATACACTGTTCAAATGCTTGACCAGCATGTAAGAGTGCATTAGTGAAAAAAACTCACGTATGCATTGTGTGTATGCTGGAAGCAAAATCAAATCGTTTTGATTTTTGTTCAATCGGGCTTCAATCATTGAAGAGTGTATATGCGAGATTGAATGCTTGATCCAGCATACATTTCGTAAAGACACCGCAAAGCGAACATTGTCGTCACAGAGCGCGAAGTTTAATGGGGAAAACAACAACAACACCAACAATGATTGAAGACTCAAGCTTGAAGTGTGTATATCCAAAGTAAAATAGAATTTACTAATACACTCTCACATGCTGTTCAAGCATTTGAACAGTGTATATGCCGCATTAGATAGATACTGAATTAATGGTGGATTTACAAGCATCTGCAAGTGCAGATGAAAATCGGAAAAAGAAACAAGATGTAAAATTCATACTTGTCTGATAGAGAGGGAACGAACTTCCTAGTTATGGTTGCAGATGAAATATTATGGGTGCAGATGAACATGTTCATCTGCAACCATAATTTTTCATCTGCAACCATAATCCTATTCGTCTCTCTTTTTAACCTTTGTGCTTTGTAATCTTCATCCGTCTCGCTTTACTTTTCTGCACTTCCGCAGTTGCAGATGCATGTAAACCCAGCATAAAAGTGGTTGAAATAAATTGAAAAGTGAAGTTTTATTTTGCGAACTAAGCGCACGTTACACTATTATAAAGAACGTCAGTCTATAGGCTATACCAACAAAAAACGTCCATATATATAAAGTAGGATGCATGTATATTTGTATGTAATGTATGTATGTATGTATGTAATATGTATGTACACATGTATGTATGTCCGGTATAGACTCCTAAACCACCCAAAAGATTTTTATGAAATTTTCAAGGTAGACATCGTTTAGTCTAAAGATGGTTCCTGTCAAGGTTTGATCCCCATACTCCCACAGGAACGGGGTTGGGAACGGAAAATTAGGAACTGCTGGACTATTTAAAAGTTGCTAGATCATCCCCATCCATAAGTAACTAAAACTTTATTTCAACCCTATAATCCGACGGAAACAGAAACGGAAACGAGAACGGGAACATTAAAGTTAGTTGACCGATCTCAAAAATTCTTTCAACTTTGGGATGTTACACTATCCCATATACATATATTTCATTCACATATTTCCATGGGAAGATTCCCTCTGGAAGGGGGTGGTAACGGAAAATTGGAAATTACTGGACAGACTTCCAAAATTCTTTCAGAACTGCGATGCCGCAGAAAACATAATCCTTCGATAACTAAGCGTAGATTTCATACCTATATTCCCACGGGAACAGATACAGGAACAAGAACGGGAATATTAAAGTTACTTGTGCTTAAAACTACTGTGACGTGTTTTTACTTTCCCAGCCGGGGTATTACTCACGGCTAGCCAAGGTATAGTGAAGAAAAACACCAAACTTCACAAAGGTCAAGAAATTCGCTTTTTATTTGAACTTAATAATATTTAATGTTACAATTAACAAACGGTAGGCATATATACTTCTTTGGATAAAGTTATATGTTTATGTATTGTATGTTGGGTGCGGCTGCACCTTCAGATTAGCGGCCAACGTGCCTTCATGAGCGTAATCGGGACTTCTAATTGCTTGGGGCAGGTTAATGTCCGCAATTCTGGAAGCTTGTGATATCCTTATAGCGAACTACGGGAGAGAAAGGATTAATAATAATACAGGTAATGTGGCTTAGCTGCCTCTAGCGGCACAATCCCTTGCGGCACGTTCACCCTATAGGTAGCCGCAGGTAGTCGAAGCGCGTAGGCGTCTGAAGACCCTAGCAGGTAGAAACACGAGCGTCTTGCGACCCCGGTAGGTAGAAACACGAGCGTCTTGCGACCCCGGTAGGTAGAAACACGAGCGCCTTGCGGCCCCGGTAGGTAGAAACACGAGCGTCTTGCGACCCCGGTAGGTAGAAACACGAGCGCCTTGCGGCCCCGGTAGGTAGAAACACGAGCGTCTTGCGACCCCGGTAGGTAGAAACACGAGCGTCTTACGACCCCGGTAGGTAGAAACACGAGCGTCTTGCGACCCCGGTAGGTAGAAACACGAGCGCCTTGCGACCCCGGTAGGTAGAAACACGAGCGCCTTGCGGCCCCGGTAGGTAGAAACACGAGCGTCTTGCGACCCCGTTAGGTAGAAACACGAGCGTCTTACGACCCCGGTAGGTAGATCACAGGCAATAGCTCTGGGGGATCAAACAGGTATTAGTCTCTGCCCCAGGTGGCACAATACGTAAGAAATATATTTATTTTATTAAACTTACTCATCAACCTTTACCTTCACCTATTGTTAGCTGCTGCTCGGTTTACTTTTAATGACTTCTTCCTGGGTACTTCGGGAGATGTGCACCATACGACTGGTGCCGGCGGACTGTGATTTCCTTGCACCGAGCCGTCCTATTTATACTCAACGCTCGTCGTGGTATCGTGCGCTAATTCCATATAACTTAATGTAGTATCCCCTACTCCCATGTAATCGTTATACCTACACACGATATTCCCATATGCTTGGTCATATGCTACCACTATGCCATCAATGTAAATTATTATAACTACACAACATTCCCATATGCTTGATTATAAGCTACCACTATGCCATCCATGTAACTCACCATCGAGCTCTGCCGATGGTTATACTTTGCACTGCTTGTGCATGGGGAGTTGGTTGTTGGGTGGTATTCCCACCTACCTATTATCCACAGCCTATGTTGGTGCTTTCAGCTTTCTACCTCTATGGTGTAACACCGATGTTGTTCACCACCAGGTACTATGCCTTGGCTATGAGCTTACATTCTGGGTTGTTGTCTTTGCTTGACTAGTTTTTCCTCCTACCATTCCACTAGATGGTGGGATCTGTTCTTTGGGGCGACAACGAAAAGCATGTAATGAGGCTTGCAAAAAATGCCTCGTTACATATCCCCTCTTTTTGCGGAGACGAGGACCTCCTCGTCGGCTCTCAGGGCTCCTGGTGAAAACAAAAATTTAGCCCCCTTGCCACACCCTCATGCCTTCCATGCAAAACTCGTCATTTGTCATTTTTCCATATGTGTTTTTATTTCGTCTTTCTTTCTCTTTTTTTTTTTTTTTTTTTTAAAACAAAAAAAATCAACAATTTAACCAAAGCCTTCCGGGCAAAGAAACAATAATAAAGGCCTTCTTGGCATAAAAAACATAACAATAAGCCTCCTTGGCAAAGAAAAAAACAAAGGCCCTCTTGGCAAAAAAAAACATAATAACGGAAGGAAAAAAAAAAGCCTTCTTGGCAAAGGAAAAAAAACAAAAAGGAATAACTTAGTTATTATTACGGCTCGAACGTGATAAACTTTGCTTGCCCCGTCGGCAGATGGGTGAGCATAGCTTCCCCTCGTCGTAGTACTCGGCATAGTATATTATCGCATCGTCTTTTAAAGATCAAACGTTGCCGGCGTCTGGCTGGATGGTACTGGTCGTGGTGGTGTATGTCGAATCCCAAGAATGGATCCTTCTTGACTTCTTCTTGTGTTTTGGGGTTAGTCTTCTTTTCTTGCGCGGTTGCCAGCGTCGAGCCTGGCGTGTTATGGTGCACCGCTGCAGGGGGCACTTCCTGCGTAATTGTCACTACCGGCCTTTCGGTGCGTGGCTCGGCTCCTTGTGGTAGACTGGCGGCTGAACTGGGTCCGGCTACTCTTAGGTTGGTCCTAGTTGGCTTGTACCGACCCAAGTTTTGGAGGTCAAATACGGGACCTCCAGCTGTTGGAGCTTTGCTGGCCGTTGCTGGGGTCTTACTCTGGTCCGGGAGTTTACTAGTCGCAGAGGGAATCTTTCCTTTGGCTGTCGGAGCGATGGACGTCTGGCTGGGCCCTTTAATGCGAGACCTGATCGGTACGGTGGTCGGCTTTTGGCTTTTGGACGGGCCAACTCTCTTCGGGACGGTGTCGGCTCCCTCCTTCTTCTTTGTTGGCCGACTGGTACTGGGGGTAGGACTGGTCAGCTGCGGCATGTCACCAGGGGCATGAGCCACTCGCCTCTTCGTTCCTCCCTTGGGGACTGGAATGGCACTTGGTGCATTTTGCGGACCGGCGTTGGTGCTTTCCCTGGCTGGGTTAGTGGGTAACTCGGGCAACAGGATGATAGTGCGCGGGAGCGGTTACTTTCCATGGCATGGTTATCTGCCTTTTCCATGGTTGCGCCTGGTCCATGTCTTCTTCGGTGTTTTCGGTGTTGCACTCGTCAAATGATTCGGGCATCTGATCAGGACGACAGTTTACGATAGACTGAAATATATTTGCAAGATCATCTTCCTTAATATTGCTTTCGACCGGCGAAGAGAACCCTCGCAAATCTTTTACATGGGAGCGAATGAGATTCCCTCTCCCTTTTCCTCCTTTTAGCACAACAATGACAGGGGAATCGAAACGGAGAACTTCAAACGGTCCCTCATACCGTGGCGCTAATTTCTCTGTGAAATGGTTTATGGCGGAGGAGAGCACTCTAACTCTCTTATATACTTGTTCGCCAATGCAGGGACGCCACGCCCTTCTCCTCAAATTATAGTGTCGTGTTTGCTTTTGTGCAGCTACCTGCAAATTACTCATTACCAGCTGGTATAGCATTTGCATTCTCTCCTTCCTTACTGAGGGTGACTCGTTGTTGTCGGCGGTAGGTACAGTCGGTTGGTGCGTTGCGGTGATCCCCCTGCCAAAATTGAGAAATGCTGGTGAAAAACCGGTTGACTCGTGCTTGCTTGTGTTGATGGCAAACGACAATTCAGGTATATACTCGTCCCATGTGCGGTGGTTGGTGTGCACATATTGTGCTATCATTGTTTTAAGCACACGGTTGACACGTTCGGTCGGGTTTTCTTGCGGAGAGTAAGGGGCAGTGAAACGTTGTTGTATTCCTATGTCGTGTAGGAAATCGGTAAGTATAGAACTGGTAAACTGGCTACCGTTGTCGGAGAGTAAAATGCGGGGAACTCCGAATCGTGTTATAATGCGCTCTCGTAATGCTTTGATTACAGCCTGACTGGTTGCCGATCTCAATGGTACCGCCTCCACCCATTTCGTAAAGCGGTCTACCATTACCAACATCATGGTGTGACCTTTCATGGAACGTGGAAGGGGACCGACGAAATCTACGCATACAGTATCCCAGGGAGTGTTGGGTATGGTAGTATGCATGAGTCCGCTAGGCTTTTGCTGTGTCGCCTTGTAGGCTAGACATACGGAACATTTTTTAACATAGCGCGCAATATCGCGATACATCCCCGGCCAGTAATAAATTTTCATGACACGGTCGGCTGTTTTAGCAACACCGAGATGCCCAGCTGTCGTGGCGTCATGATTCTCGCATAATATTCGGTTTCGGTCGGCAAATGGTATACACAATTTCCAATTTTCTTCTTGGCTGGAGAGTGGATGCGCAGCCAATTTACGGTATAGCTTATCGTTCGTAATTCGGTATTCAGGGTACTGTGAGGGGTTGTTTTGTACTTGTCTGGCGCGCCGTTCGGTCCAATCTTCAGTACTACTACATAGGATTGACAGGTCGCTTGGGTTTAAAGGCAAGGGGTCTCTGGATAGAGCATCGGCAACGACATTCATGGCGCCTTTGCGATATTTGATGTCGAAATCGTACTGCTGTAGCTCTATTGCCCATCGCGCCAGCCTGCCAGACGGGTTGTCAAGTGAGTGTAACCACTTTAAGGAATGATGATCGGTGATGACAGCGAAATGATAGCCTTCGAGGTAAGGTCTCATCTTCCTTATTCCGAACAGTATGGCCAGACACTCTTTTTCGGTTACCGAGTACTTTTTCTCCAGGTCGGTGAGTGTACGGCTGGCGTAAGCAATTACTCTTTCTTGCCCTTCGGTCTGCTGTGACAGAACTACTCCTAACCCGTACTGACTGGCGTCCGTTTGTAATGTAAAGGGTAGATCGAAGTTTGGGCACATCAGGACGGGCGCTTCTGTTAATCGTTTCTTTAGCTCGGAAAATGCTCTTTCTTGCTCTGTTCCCCAGGTCCACTCTTGGCTCTTCTTCAATAATTTGGTCAGGGGCGAAGCCAAGATGTTATTCCCATCACTCGCCTCAATTCTTTCACATTTCGCGGGGCGTTCAAATCTTGGACGGCAGCGATCTTATCAGGGTCGGTACTGATACCTTGCTCGCTCACCACGTGACCCAAATACTTCAACTGGCTTTTGCAAAATTCGCACTTCTCACGGTTGATGCGCAGGTTCGCCGTTCGCAATCTAAGGAACACTTCCCTCAGGTGCTTTAAGTGCTCTTCGAACGTGCCACTCACAACGATGATGTCATCCAGATAGGCGAACGCATATTCGTCCATATCCGGACCGATGATGCTGTCTAGCATTCGTTGGAACGTGGCGGCAGCTGAGTTCAACCCGCATGGCATGACTTTCCATTGATATAATCCACGCCCTGGTACGGTGAAAGCGGTGTAGGCGCGAGAGTCGGGGTGCAAAGGGATCTGCCAGTAACCTTGTTTGAGGTCGATCGTAGATATAAAGTTCGCTCGTTTTAACTTATCCAGTATGGCTACTATTTGTGGTAGTGGATAGGCGTCCATGATCGTAATACTATTTAATTGCCGGTAATCAACACACACTCTCCATGAGCCGGTCTTCTTTTTTACGAGTACTATGGGTGAGCTGTACGGACTCTTTGAAGGTTCGATTTTGTCGTCCTGGAGCAATTCATTGATTTCGTCATCAATCACCTTTTGCATGGCTGGGTTCTTTGGATAATACCTCTGTTTGAACGGCTGGTCGGTTTTCAGCTTAATGTAATGCACGGCGGTATCCGTGATTTTCGGCAGGTGTTCAAACTTAGGTAACTCCTCATCCAACAATGCTTTCAACTCTTCTTCTTGTGAGATGGCCAAGGGTTTACCCCCCAACGCACAGAGATGCTCTCGGCGTTCGGTTTGGCGTTGATAACCATGGTATTTCGGTACCGCTTAGGCTCATTCGAAAATCGGCGTCCCTCAATATGTCAACTCCTATTACCATCTCCTCAGTGAGTTGCTTCATATACGTCACCGTCCCGTTGATGATCCGATCTCGGACATTCATAGACAGTAGGTAGTGCTCGTGGCTGACCACTACTTCACCATTAGCTAAATGTGTACGGTGCGGCTGGTGGCGGACGGGGGCATTAAGGCGATGTAACAGGCGGCGGGTGGTAGCGTTGATGAAGGATTTGGTGGCTCCAGTGTCTATTAACGCTCGGATAGCCTGACCGCCTACTCGTACGGTCACGAAACATCTCGGGTCTACTTGCTCTTCCGTGTCCTCGGGTTGTGTGGGCGCTGAGGCCGTTTCGACTAGAGATATAGCCTGAACCGGCGGTGGATCTGGCGGTTGGGGCTCATTATGCTGGCTGAACATGACGGCAGCTTGATGCGGATGGCAACTGCAGTCTTTCGTCAACCGTCCGTCTTCTCCACAATACGAGCAGAAGAGGCGGAACGGCCTTCGACAGTTGCTCTTATTGTGTCCTCCCTGCTTGCAATTCCAGCAGTGGGTATCCCTATCGTATTGCCCGAAGTGCGGTGCTGGTTGTGGCGGATCGGAACGGTGGAAATTAGGCCGAGGTGGAGGCAATACCGCTCGGCTGTCGGCTATCGGTCGGTCGGAGGCAAAACGATTATAAGGGTTACGGGGCGGTGCTGGTCGGGGTGCAGGAGCGGCGTATGGCTAAGCTTGGCGAGGAGTACGGTCTTCTGCTCTTATGTATTCATATTCCTCGGCCAGCTTCATAAGTTCGTCCAAGGTATTAAAATCACGTCTTTTGATATATAAGTGATACTCCGATCGCAAACTATCGTAAATGCGATCGATGCTATCGTTTATACTCATACGTGGGTGTCTGAGTATCAAATACTGGGTGGCTTGTATGAAATCCTTTGCCTTTTCGCGTGGCCCTTGCCTTTTCCGCAATATTTCCTCCTCTAATTTGCAGAGGTATCTAGCTGGCAGATCACCCTCCATGAGTTGACCTTGTCGTGGTGAGGGTGCTTACGAGGGGATCTCCAGCAATCCAGCTGCGGAATCCTCTCAACTAAAGTAACTCAAAATAACCTCAATGTTAGAAAACTTGAAAATCAAAAATGGAAAAAAAGTTAATAAAAGGAAATAAAAAACGGACGGGGATATACGTCCAAAAGTCGGCAGGAGTCGTGACTGCCGGCGAGGGCTTGGCCTCGAAAGAGGATAAGTCGCCAGTGACAACTATTATTAACGAAGAAAAACAAAAAGCGAAAAGCGGTAGGGACTGTGGGTCGACCAAACTCACTGGAAGGGTTGAAAAACCATCCGGGGAGGGAGGAACACCTTCAATCCTAGACGCTACGACCAGTGGTGGTGCAAACGCCGTCATTGGTAGTACTCAACCTCCAAATTTGGTGGAATTGCCCGTGGCAAAAAAAGGGGAAGCAGTGAATTATTGTGTACCCTCTGCTTGTCACGCCAGCACTTCACCAAATGCGGAAACCAGTACCCAAATCATTGACCGTGCAGCAGTGAATCTCTGCTGCACTCCCAATTCCACAACCCAATCCCATCCTCAAGAGTGCACGGAGGGGTCTGTTCCAACTCACGACACCGTGAATTACGGTCTGACCGAGAGGGAGAACCCCCCCCTTACGAGCACTGAGGCAATTTCCCTTCCCAGTGAGAGTGGCGCTGAAATATGCTCTGCTCCCAGTGAGGAAGAGAAGCTCCCACCCCCAAATCGTAGGAAACGGCGAAATGCAAGGAGGCTCGTTAAGATTCTTGGTGAAACACCAATAGACAAGCGAGCTTCTGATGCGGACGCTAAACTTACGTGGGCTAAGAGCATCATTGCCAATATCCCCACCGGCGATTCCTCAAAAAGAAACAGATCATGCGAAGGAACCATCCCGGAACCTAGGCGATCAAAGGTGCACAGCACCTCCACCAGAAAAGACTTGTCCTTTAGCGAAGTGTTAAGGAACAAAACAGTAGTTGCCATAATTGACAAGAGCAATGCAGATGGCGCGATTACTTTTGATCAGTGGACAATGATCTTGAACAAGCTCCAGACCTCCTATTGGGCTCTCATGATGGAGAACCCGGGAGAACCTGCAACTTTTGAAGATGCGGGTTGGTACCAGGGGCGAGTCAAGCTAATTGCCTTTGATGGGGAGAGATCGCAAAGTCTGTATAAGCTTGCAGTCAGCCGTTTAGAAGGTCTCTGGCCTGGTGCAAAGATCGAGGTTGTAGCAAAGGAGGAAATTCCTTGCAGACCAAGAGCTCGCATCAGAATACCAGCGGAGCTCTCCGACAAAGAAATAATTCTTAAGATGATCCAATTTGGTAACCCATCCCTACCTACTCATGACTGGAAGGTAGCAAAGTTGGAGGAACCAGACGGTCCCAATAGATCGGCTATTATAGTCATCAACAAAGACTCCATGGCCCCTCTAGCTGAAACCCAAGGTAAGATTAAGTTCGGATGGGCGACCATAACCTTAAGAATTTATAAAAAAGACGAAGAAAGCGTAAACGCTCCTTCTGCCCCGAACATAACAAGCATGGTAAGCGCTGAAGGCGAAAAACTCCCTGAAATGGAAGTAGATCCCCCAAGTGCCTCCTCCGTAACATCAGAAGACGAAACAGACGACTCAATGTCCGAGAACGGCCTGAAGGAAGATGACTTCTTACGATCAACTTCAGGTAGTGAGTCTGAAGACGACCTCAACCAAACAGTGGTGGGGGTTAGTCTGCTTAGCTGCAACCAAGATGGTGAAGTTAACGCAGATTAATCTCCAACACTCCAAACAGGCCTCGGCCTCCCTTCTTCTCCGCCTGAACAAAAGAGGGGAAGATGTTGTCCTTATCCAAGAACCATGGATCAACAAATCCTGCATTCATGGATTAAGGACTCCTGGATATACTCAGCTATATGTAAAGGACAAAGGTGAACCCAGATCCTGCATATTGGTAAGAAGTAGCACTAATGTATTTTTACTCCCTGATTACAGCAATTGTGATGTAACTACTGCTAGTTACCAAACCAGTAACAACACCTACTGGCTGGTATCAGCTTATCTCGGCCACGACCATCCTGGCCCTCCTCCAGGCGACCTGTTAAAAAAGATTGTCGCTGCAGCAGAACGGCAGAAGATCTGCCTCATCATTGGATGCGATGCAAACGCGCATCACACAGTATGGGGGAGTACTGACATAAATGAAAGGGGTGAGTCACTTTTTGATTTTATTTTAAGTACTAACCTTACAATAAGTAATACTGGCAATGAACCTATATTCATTACCAGAAACAGACAAGAAGTCTTAGACATCACCCTTGTCTCCGATTCAGTTCATCATAGGATTACAAATTGGAAAGTATCTACGGAACACTCCTTTTCTGATCATAGATACATTCAATTTGATCTTACTGAAGAACCTCTCAAACACCCAGTTTTCCGGAACTATCGGAAAACGGACTGGCAAAAATACCAGGTAACTCTGAAAAAGTTTATTAAACCTGAACTTTTACAAAACCCTACAAACAAACAGGATCTGGACAAAAAAGTCAATGATCTTACCACCGCTCTTAACCTCTCACTGCACAGATCCTGTCCTCTTATAAAAATAAGAGGAAAACAGAAACCATTGTGGTGGAGCTCGGGGCTGGAACCGCTCAGGAAAGAATGTAGAAGACGTTTCAACCGAGCTAAACTATCTAAAACCGTAACAGACTGGGATTCCTACAAGGAATCCCTCAAAACATATAAATATCAGCTGAGGAAAAATAAAAGAACTTCCTGGAGAAACTTCTGTGGAAAAATAGAAGACACTTCAGAAGCTTCCAGACTAAGAAAAATCCTCTCAAAGAGTCCAACCATGCCTAGCAGTTTGAAAACAGCTGACGGATGGACAGAATCCTGCGAAGAAACGCTAAACTTGCTTCTGGACACTCATTTTCCAGGCAGCTCCAAGATCTTATGTAACCATGATTCCATAGTATCAAGCAACAAAACTCCAAACAATCTCGATCTGATTACAAGGGAAAAACTTTTTTGGGCCATTAACAGCTTTGACCCATATAAATCCCCTGGACCAGACGGTATAATTCCAGCCGAACTCCAAAAGGCTGCGGATTTCATAATCCCTGTCCTTGAAGTGATTTTTATTGGCTGCACCACCCTAAACTATATCCCCACTCAGTGGAGAGAGGTCAAGGTGGTGTTTATACCTAAGGCTGGGAAATCATCCCATGTAAATCCAAAAGATCTCCGACCAATAAGTCTATCATCTTTCCTTCTCAAAACCTTAGAACGACTGATTGATATCCACCTGCGCAAAGCCATAGATCCTAAACTGTTATCTAAAGCGCAACACGCTTACTGTAAGGGAAAATCTGTAGAAACGGCCCTTCACACCCTGGTTCGTACTATAGAATATTCCCTCCATCACAAAGAATACACTCTGGCCGCATTCCTCGACATAGAGGGTGCCTTCAACAACGTCAGCAACTCTGCAATTACAAAGGCACTGACGAAGCTCAAAGTAGACAAATCCTTAGTGGAATTGATAAATCTTATGCTAAAAAGCAGAAGAATCAACTCAACACTGGGAGATTTCTCTGCAAAGAGATCTGTCAGCAGGGGCACACCGCAAGGTGGAGTTCTATCCCCTCTTCTATGGAATCTAGTCGTCAATGAACTTCTAGTTGACTTAGAAGCTGAGGGATTCAAAGTGATTGCATATGCAGATGACGTCTCCATTGCGGTATCCGGCAAATATGCTCACGTCCTTATGGATCTGATGCAAACCGCTCTAAATAAACTAGTAAAATGGGTGAGAAAAAGTGATCTAGGGGTCAACCCTCAGAAAACCGAACTCGTTCTCTTCACCAGGAAATACAAAATTCCTCAACTAACAACTCCATCAATAAATGGAATCCCACTTCAACTCTCCAACGAAGCTAGATATCTTGGTATTATCCTAGACAAAAAGCTAAACTGGAAAGCCAATATAGAGGAAAGAATCAGGAAATCAACCGTAGCCCTGTTTTCCTGCAAAAAAGCCATTGGCACAAAATGGGGCTTCTCCCCCCAAATCACCCAATGGCTCTACACCGCGGTCATCAGACCAATACTCACATACGGAGTAGTGGTATGGTGGACCGCTCTTGATAAAAGGACCTACTGCGATAATCTGAGCAAAGTCCAATGAACAGCCTGTTTATGTATAAGCGGAGCACTGAGATCAACACCCTCAGCTGCCCTAAATATACTCCTTAGTCTCATACCACTAGATATCTTCAGTAAACAAATGGCCGCAAGTACGGCCACTCGTATCAGAGCTATCTCCCAATGGACTGATAACAACATCGGTCATGCCACAATCCTGAATACATTCAGATCAATCCCTTGCCACTCTGACTACACCATCCTCCAATTGGTTTTTGATAATAAGTTCCATGTCTCAATCCCAACGAGAACGACCTGGGAAGACGAAGAATTTTTGAGAGATGATTCAATTCATTTCTATACAGATGGGTCAAAAACCGAGGAAGGGGTTGGCTGCGGAGTGTACTCAAAACGACTTAACGTAAGTCTCTCTTTCTGCCTCCCAAACCATTGTAGCGTGTTCCAAGCGGAAATTCTGGCGATCAAAGAGGTCCTATCATGGCTAAAAGAAAACGTGATATCCTCAGCGAATATCCGGATTTTCTCAGACAGTCAGGCAGCCCTCAAATCACTCGGCGCCGTTTCCACGAACTCAGTAACCGCCCTTAACTGTCACCTGTCTCTTAAGGAGATGGCTGAACAGTTCAATATTCACCTTATTTGGGTGCCGGGGCACAGAGATATCGCGGGCAACTGTAAGGCCGATGAACTCGCCAGAAAAGGAACCGTTCTACCGATATCAACCAGCAGGTTGAATATCGGTATATCAATCGCTACATGTAAACTTATGCTAAAGCAAGAGGCAATGGATAGAACAAATCATTGGTGGAACAGTATCACCACGTGTGTGGCAACAAAACAGCTATGGCCAGGACTTGATCCAAAACGCACAAGGCATTTGCTATCCATTGCACTTTAGCTCCGTAATCAATGTCATTACAGGACATTGTCTGATAGGCAGACACGCCATAAGACTTGGTGTTCCCTCAAATGACTTCTGTAGAAGTTGCTTAGATGAGGAGGAGGAAGAAACTATTCCACACCTCCTCTGCTCATGTCCTGCACTCTCCATTAAAAGAAAACGGCATCTTGGAAAATATTTCCTCGATGATCTAAACGATCTGGCGAACACAGATATCCTTCATCTCTTTCGCTTCATAAAAAGCTCCAAATGGTTTTGTTAAGTGGGGTTCTTCCTCACTTAAATCTTATGGTATCACAACGGACCAAATACTGGTCTAAGTGTGTCAGTTGGTTTTCCTGACAGCCATTTCAACCTAACCTAACCTAGCTGGCAGATAATGGTCCAGAAAAGCGGTGTGGAACTGGGTCCAGGATTTCATAAGATCTTTATTGATACGAAACCACTCTAGAGCGGTGCCGCGCAGTATTTCCGGTAAGGCCTTGACAATATCATCGGGGCGTATGTCATAGCACGCGGTTAACTCTTCGAGTCGATCCATGAATTCGATAGCGTTCCCTGACGAGTCGAACCTCAATCCCCATTTGCGGACGTTATTCATCAGCTCGGCCTCGTAGCTGAGAACAAACCGACCGGTTGGTCGGAAAGCTGGTCTAGCGGCCGATGGTTCGCCAGGGGGTGGGGTCGCGCCTTCATTGGGGGGCGCGGTACTTGACGATGCCGAGTTCCTTGCCAGGTCGTCTTCGGCGGACGGTGCGGCGGCAGTTGGTACATAGGATGGCACCTGGAAGGAGATCTCGGTGAACATCGGCGACTTTGGTTCTGTTTCGATTTCTTGGGTGGGTACTTGTTTGTACTCCCGCTCGGTTGAGGCTCTCTCCAACTCCGTGCACAGCTCTTGCGTGGATTTCCGGAGTCTAGCCTTTTTGATATAGCTGCTAAAACGCGCTCGGTGCGTTGACACTGTGCCTTCGGTATCAAGCCCCAGCTGACTCATCCGAGTCACTAGTTCTGGCTTGCTGAGCAAGTATATTGCTCCTATACTACCGAAAACGTCAAAGCCCTCTTCTGAGTCTGACATGTCTGGTTTTTTTTTTTTTTTTTACTAATTTATTTTTATAGTTCAAAGCGAATTTCTTTTTCAACGGTGGACCTTAATAGTCCCTGCTCAGGCGCCAAATTGTGACGTGTTTTTAGTTTCCCAGCCGGGGTATTACTCACGGCTAGCCAAGGTATAGTGAAGAAAAACACAAAACTTCACAAAGGTCAAGAAATTCGCTTTTTATTTGAACTTAATAATATTTAATGTTACAATTAACAAACGGTAGGCATATATACTTCTTTGGATAAAGTTATATGTTTATGTATTGTATGTTGGGTGCGGCTGCACCTTCAGATTAGCGGCCAACGTGCCTTCATGAGCGTAATCGGGACTTCTAATTGCTTGGGGCAGGTTAATGTCCGCAATTCCGGAAGCTTGTGATATCCTTATAGCGAACTACGGGAGAGAAAGGATTAATAATAATACAGGTAATGTGGCTTAGCTGCCTCTAGCGGCACAATCCCTTGCGGCACGTTCACCCTATAGGTAGCCGCAGGTAGTCGAAGCGCGTAGGCGTCTGAAGACCCTAGCAGGTAGAAACACGAGCGTCTTGCGACCCCGGTAGGTAGAAACACGAGCGTCTTGCGACCCCGGTAGGTAGAAACACGAGCGCCTTGCGGCCCCGGTAGGTAGAAACACGAGCGCCTTGCGGCCCCGGTAGGTAGAAACACGAGCGTCTTGCGACCCCGGTAGGTAAAAACACGAGCGTCTTGCGACCCCGGTAGGTAGAAACATGAGCGTCTTACGACCCCGGTAGGTAGAAACACGAGCGTCTTGCGACCCCAGTAGGTAGAAACACGAGCGCCTTGCGGCCCCGGTAGGTAGAAACACGAGCGTCTTGCGACCCCGGTAGGTAGAAACACGAGCGCCTTGCGGCCCCGGTAGGTAGAAACACGAGAGTCTTGCGACCCCGGTAGGTAGAAACCCGAGCGTCTTACGACCCCGGTAGGTAGATCACAGGCAATAGCTCTGGGGGATCAAACAGGTTTTAGTCTCTGCCCCAGGTGGCACAATACGTAAGAAATATATTTATTTTATTAAACTTACTCATCAACCTTTACCTTCACCTATTGTTAGCTGCTGCTCGGTTTACTTTTAATGACTTCTTCCTGGGTACTTCGGGAGATGTGCACCATACGACTGGTGCCGGCGGACTGTGATTTCCTTGCGCCGGGCCGTCCTATTTATACTCAACGCTCGTCGTGGTATCGTGCGCTAATTCCATATAACTTAATGTAGTATCCCCTACTCCCATGTAATCGTTATACCTACACACGATATTCCCATATGCTTGGTCATATGCTACCACTATGCCATCAATGTAAATCATTATAACTACACAACATTCCCATATGCTTGATTATAAGCTACCACTATGCCATCCATGTAACTCACCATCGAGCTCTGCCGATGGTTATACTTTGCACTGCTTGTGCATGGGGAGTTGGTTGTTGGGTGGTATTCCCACCTACCTATTATCCACAGCCTATGTTGGTGCTTTCAGCTTTTTACCTCTATGGTGTAACACCGATATTGTTCACCACCAGGTACTATGCCTTGGCTATGAGCTTACATTCTGGGTTGTTGTCTTTGCTTGACTAGTTTTTCCTCCTACCATTCCACTAGATGGCGGGATCTGTTCTTTGGGGCGACAACGAAAAGCATGTAATGAGGCTTGCAAAAAATGCCTCGTTACACTACAGACCCGAGTAACGCCGCGCTGGGCGGCTCAGCTAGTTGAAAATAAAGAATGTGATTTATATAAAAATCTCATTGGCTGACCAAAAAATAAAAATAACAAAAATAAATGCATATCTCAGAGAGAAACCAAAGAAACTAAAAGTCATCATAACCGGTTATTGATAGAGCTTTTAAATAAATCACAACAAATAAGAGTTATTTGAAGACCAATGAAAGTGGTAACCATAAACTTTCGAGCTCTGAGTGCAGCTAATGTTCGTTCAAGAGTTTTCATATCAACTACTTGAGAATTACCAATTTGAGGGTTGTTGCTCATACTTAGTTCCAAAGAAGGGGGCGATTCAGGCGATAAATCAGAACAAGGACGTTTTGGCAGTTGTGTGACAATTGTTTTTTTTTTATTGTTAATAGGGTTATTGTTGTTGTTTTTATTTGGCGGGGTTCTTTGTAAGCCATTCATTTTTTAATCACTTGATATAATAATAAAATAGAAGGATTTGCAAGCTCACCTTTGAAGTAATGATTTACAAGAGCTTTATTTTTATTATTATCAAATCGACACAGTTAAAAAACACTTTTTATCTTTCTAATAACCAAATTGTTCACGGAGCTTAATACCAATGGTTTTGTTTTATATTTTTCTTTTTATTTCGTTGTCTTATACATTAAGAGTACAACCCAGTGATTTTGACTATCGACATAAGGTCTAGTCGCAACGATGTGGAGCTTAACTTTTCGTTTATTCTTGAGGGTAGCGCTGTGGCACCCACAATACGTGCAAAACGAGCTTAAATAAAAACTAAATGGTACCTAATTCGGACTCAAACTTCTTTTATTGTTGGGGGGGGGGGGGGGGGGGGGGTAAGTGAACGGAAACCTCATAAGTGTTTGTCTTCTCCCTGAAGGGGTAAGATTCCCCTAGTCCCCTCGTGTCAGGGTCGTCTTTTGTCCGCGTTTCTGGCTGGCGTGTGGAGGACGTTCTAGGTTGGCGGTAGCTTCGCCGCGTGGCTCGTCTACTACTTCGTGTGGTTATGTTGTGCGATCCGCCTTGCCGCGCACTGGGCAAATCGACCCCTGTTGCAAAAAGGACAGATCGATTAAAATCTGGCAACCTACTTGGATTGACTGGTCTGGTATCTGAATCTAACGACTTAGCTTTAAATATATATCAGAAGCTAATGGTTGTAGGACGCCGGTTCGGTTTTTCGGTTATTGCATAGCTGACTGGGAAACTCGTCTCGGTCCTAGGATTGATGCAATTTTTTTTGTTACAAGCGACTTAATATTTCTCTGCGTTACTTCGGTAAAATATTTAATTGGATCTCACTCCAATTTCCCAGTGGGATATATACACTTTGACTATTTTAATAAATTTGCCTCGCCAGGAGAGGAACAAGTTTCACAATCTACGTTCAAATTCTAAATGGCTGAACGACAGTGGAAAAAATATGTTCGCACCCATACTAACGTATATGTGCTGACAATCGAGGTGCGTGCTTCCGATTCAGCACGACGTTGCCAGACACGCAAAAATTATTATTGGTGTTAACTTGCACTTTCGTGCCAAAAAAAAAATTTTCCTGACACTCCAGCCAGCTGGGTCCCTAGCTTGCTGCCTCCAGTTTTTTACGCCAAGTTGGTTGAGGTCCTCTCCTACTTGCGTGCGCCACCTGAGTCGCGGTCTTCCTCTACTGCGTCGTCCCTCGGGATTGGATTCGAAGACTTTCCGAGCCGGAGCGTTGGTGTCCATTCGCTCTACATGACCCAGCCATCTAAGCCGCTGGACCTTGACTCGTTTGACAAGGTCAGTGTCGCTGTACAGCCCGTACAATTCGTCGTTAAATTTTCTTCTCCACTCTCCATCTATGCAGACGGGACCAAAAATCACCCGAAGAATTATTCTTTCGAAGCATCCTAAAGCGTTCTCGTCTGCCTTTGACAAGTTCCATGCCTCTGCGCCATATATAGGAACCGGGATGATAAGTGTCTTATACAGGGACACTTTAGTTGCTCGAGAGAGGACTTTACTACTCAATTGCCTTCTTATTCCGAAGAAACAGCGATTGGCAAGAGTTATTCTTCGTTTGATTTCAGCGCTAGTGTCGTTGTCTGAATTAATAGCGGCGCTCAGGTAGACAAAGTCCTTAACTACCTCAAAGTTATAGCTGTCAATCGTGACGTTCTGTCCAAGACGTCGGTGTTGGGTGTCCTTTCTTGATGACAGCATATACTTGGTCTTGCCCTCATTTACCACTAAACCCGCATCCTCTTCGCTTCCGTCTCAATGCTCATAAACGCGCCATTGACATCACGCTGCGTTCTTCCAATTATGTCAATATCGTCGCATATCCGAGCAATTGAACGGATATTTGAGAGATTGTGCCTCTTGTGTTGATTTGGGAGTTTTGCACTATTCTTTTAAGAACGATGTTGAAGAAGTCGCATGACAGTGCATCACCTTGCCTTAAACCTTTTTTGACATCGATTGTATCGGTGAGATCTTTACCGACCCTGATGGAGCAGCGTGCGTTCTCCATCGTCATCCTACACAATCGGAAAAGTTTTGTAGGGATGCCAAATCTAGACATGGCTCTATTAAACTCCTCTCTATAGATGCTGTCATATGCGGCCTTAAAATCGATAAAAAGGTGGTAGGTATCGATTTGAAGCAGAGAGGATCTGATATGCGATATTATGAAGACTGATAGCTCTGTGGTTGGCGCAGTTCAGAGGGTCTCCTTTCTTGAGGACCGGGGAAACAATGCTGAGGTTCCATTCATCGGGCATACTTTCTTCCGACCATATTTTGCAAATGGACTGGTGCATACTCCTGACCAGGTCATTGCCTGCCGCTTTCAACAATTCGGCAGTGAGGCCATCAGCACCAGCAGCTTTGTTGGACTTTAGCCTGGATACTGCTGTCTTCACTTCGTTCAAGTCGGGCTGGCGGAATTCTTGGTCTACGTCGCCTAAATCGAATGGTTCCATCTCTCAAACAGCGGAATTGGGTTCATCATCGCCGTTATAGAGCTTGGAGAAGTGGTCTTTCCATATCCTCAGCATTGATTGCGGTTCCACCACTATGTTCCCTTGGTCGTCTTTGCAGGCTTCGGCTCGGGGCTTATAGCCCGAGGCTGTTGTTTTTACCTTTTGGTAAAACTTCCGAACCTCATTCCTGCTGTGGCACCCTTCTATCTCCTCGATCGCGCGCTTTTCATGCTCTCTCTTTTTCCGTCTGAGAAGCCGGTGTTCGTCTCTCGTCTTCTGCTTGTAGAGTTCGTAAGCAGTTCTAGTCTTTCTCTGCAGCGCCGCTGTCGGCATGTGCTTGCCGGCATTCGTCGTCAAACCAGGGGTTTCGTTGTGGTGGCCGTGTGAAACCCAGCACTTCACAGGCGGCATCTCTGATGGCTGATTGGCAGTGCTGCCACTGGTTCTCTATACTTGATGCTGGCGGAATAAGACCCCTTAAGAGGTTATAAAAAACTCGATCGGAAAAGGACTTGGCGATTTCTTGCGATTGTATTCGTCCAACGTCAAATTTTTTCACAGTATTTCCTTGTGTTGGCTTGGATCGAGATATCCGCAGTCGTACCTTGGCTACAACAAGATAGTGGTCCGAGTCAATGTTGGCCCCTCGGAATGTTCGGACATCCTCTATACTGGAGAAGTGTCGTGCGTCGTTCGCAATGTGGTCAATCTGGTTGACGGTTGATTGATCAGGAGATCTCCATGTCCCTTTGTGGATATTGAGGTGCTGGAACCGCGTACTAGCTACGAAAACATCTCGCTCCGCAGCGAAATCGATCAGCCTGAATCCATTATCGGAGGTGTTGTCGTGCAGGCTGTATCTTCCGATTATTCCGCCAAAGATTTCCTCTCTTCCTAGCTTGGCATTAAATTCTACAAGAACAATCTTAATGTCATAGCCAGGGCACTACTCATATGTTTTGTCCAGGAGCTCGTAGAATACGTCTTTGGTGTTTTCATCCTTTTCCTTTTGGATAGCGGTAGTATCTGCTTTGTAGAAGTTTAGGGCTTCCGCTAATTATTTGGCTGCACGTGGTCTATTAAGGGACCTAACATTCCACGTACAGATCCGAAGTTCGTTGTCCGTTTTTCGTTTCCTAGGTTCGTCATCAGTAAATCCGTCCGTATCCGAGGCTTGTTGGTGCTTCGCAACTAACGATTTCTTTACGTGGCCGGGAAGTCACCCCGACAGCACGACCCCAAAACTAGAGGGCCAGATCCTTGTATAAGTCCAAAGATGGGGAGCTTTTCAGTCGACAATTCATCAGCTGTTAGTTTTTTCAAATTAACTGACTGAAAAAGAAGGCTGAAAATCTAGATTCAGTTTATTAAGCTGTCAGATGCGAGAAGTGACATCAAAAAATTATATTTGCCAAGTGAAGGTGATTATGTTGTGAGCGATTTTTATTGAAAAAATACAATTAACTAATTCTTACTTTATTACTTATTGTTTTTTATGCTTGCAATAAAAATTGACAGTAATTCAACTGACGAACAGCGTCGGTCATTTTTTGGCAGTTAATTTGAATGACAAGTGGAAATTGGCTGATTGACAAACGAAATGTCTCTCCATCATTCACTTACATCCATATTTTTTTTGGCATCGTGTTGAATCTTTTGTCAATGAAGTGACGAGTAATAACACGAGAAAACATAAATAAATAATACTACGGTATGGAAAAAATTCAAAATGAAAAAAATTTAAGGCAGAGGAAATCAACGACGGAGTGGAGTGTTGAATCCTCCATAAAAATTGTAAGCAACGATTTATTTTATTTCACCTTTATTGTTGACTGTTCACCCCGGCATTATCCTCAAAGTATATAAACACCCCGTCCCTCCTCCTGAAAGATTTTCTTTGCCTTACATCCACAGCAGGCATACAATAATGTAACGTGCGCTTAGTTCGAATAATAAAACTTCACTTTTCAATTTATTTCAACCACTTTTATTCAGTATCTATACTTTATTCGATCTCAACTCGACTTTTGGACTATCACTTGTAGACAATTTACTCCTCACTTCATCACTCTATAATCAAAACTGCCTTCTGGTTGCCTCGGGCGGCCTATTTATATCGAATGACATTTCATCTAGAACTCTCCAGTAGTTTCCACATTGTCTCCACTCTCCACTACAACTGTCAAACATTTTTCCTCCTAGTATATTTCTACACTTACACTAGTGTTGCCACTTGTGTTTTCGTTTGAACGTTTTCGACTAGGAAATTGGTACTAAATGTTGGGTTCGCGTTACATTCCCCCTCCTTAAGATTGTTCGTCCCGAATAATTCCATCTTCAGCCTCGCCACTGTATCGATGCAGCCGGTCACAATGCACTACTTTTAACTTGCCTCTTAGTCCTCTTTGGATGCGGTAAACCACGTCGTTAATCCTCGTGACAACAGTATAAGGACCTTCCCAGTTCTGCTGAAGTTTCGGTGACAATCCCTTTTGACGATGCGGATTATAAAGCCACACACGATCTCCTGCTTGGAATCCTGCTTTTGTCGCTTTTGTGTCGTACCGTGTCTTCATCCGGTCGCTGTAGGTTTTCATCCGTTCCCTTGTTCGTTTATGGATGTCAGCGAGCCTCTCCTTGAGGTCGTCCACATACTCGTTCGTGTCTTGTGGCTCCTCTGCGGGGCATCCAAATTTAAGTTCGCTGGGCAGCCGCATGGTTTTCCCGAACAGGATGTCAGATGGTGTTTGTCCTGTCGAGCTATGTACTGCACTTCTATAGGCCATCAGAAATAGCGGTACGTGCCTATCCCAGTCTCTTTGGTAGTCGCCTACGACTTTGGTGAGGTGTTCTTTCAAGGTCCGGTTGAATCTTTCAACCATCCCATCAGATTGTGGATGAAGCGGTGTGGTTCTAGTCTTCTTAATGCCAAGTAGTCCGCACACTCCTTGGAAGATGTTTGACTCAAAGTTCCTCCCTTGGTCGGAATGGAGTTCCATAGGCACGCCAAACCTACTTACCCAGTTAAACACAATCTGGTCGACCACCGTTTTGGCTTCTTGATTTGGGATGGCATACGCCTCAGGCCACTTGCTAAAATAGTCCATTATAACCAGAATGTACTTGTTTCCAGCGTTGTTCTCTGGAAAAGGCCCAGCCACATCTACTGCAATCCTCTCAAAAGGCGATCCAACGTTGTACTGATGCATCTTACCTTGAATCTTCCTACCAGTTCCTTTGGTTGCAGCACACTTGTCACATGTTCGGCACCACTTCTCCACGTCATCTCTAGCATGTAACCAGTAGAACCGATGTCGCACCTTCTCCAGTGTTTTGTTTACTCCCAGGTGGCCTCCAGAAGGTCCGTCGTGCATCTCCCGAAGAACTTCACTGACTTTCGATTGCGGTACGATCAGCTGCATCACATACGACTTACCGTCAGCGGATTCCCATCTTCGCCTGAGGACACCTTCTTGCACATATAGTGAGTCCCACTGTGCCCAATAGGCTTTGAGAACTGGACTCCTGTCAGAAATGTCTCCCCATTCCGGTTTCTCTTCATTTTCTTTCCATGCGAAAATGGGTTCGATATCTGGATCCTCCTGTTGAGCAGTCCTCACTTCCTCATTGCTCCATCCGCTTATGGGGTCAGCTCTTAGTCGCTGAGCGGTAATGATTTCTTTGTCTTCTTGCCGCCTGCAATGCTTGCAATCCACTTTGCAAGGTCTTCGGGATAATGCATCGGCGTTTGAGTGCAGCTGTTCTCAGCGGTGTTGGATCTGGTAGTCATAGGTCTGCAATCTTTCTATCCACCTTGCGACTTGACCTTCTGGATTTTTGAAGTTCAACAGCCAACTCAGAGCACCGTGGTCTGTCCGCAGAAGGAATTTCTGTCCATAGATGTACTTATGGAAGTGCTTTGTTGCCAAGATAAGAGCCAGCAGTTCCCTTCTGGTCACGCAGTAGTTTCTTTCGGGTTTCGATAGGACCTTGCTGTAGTATGCCACCACTTTCTCTTCGCCATCATGCATTTGGGATAGTACCGCCCCGATTCCAACGTTGCTTGCATCTGCGTCGACGATGAATGTTTTGCCAGGTGTTGGATGTGCCAGCACTGGAGCGTTACAGAGGCGGTATTTGAGTTCCTGGAAAGATTTCTTACACTCACCTGACCATTTAAACTGCTTCCCCTTTTCGGTGAGCTGATGCAAACTCTTTGCAACTCCAGCAAAGTTCTTAAAGAAACGTCGGTAATATGTGGCAAGTCCCAGAAAGCTTCGGAGTTGATGTTTGTCCTGTGGTGTTGGCCAATTTTTGACGGAGTCAACTTTTTCAGGATCAGTCTTTACTCCTTGGGATGAGATGATGTGTCCCAAATACTTGACTTCGGTTTTGAAAAGTGCACATTTTTCTGGATTCAGTTTAAGGTTAGCCTCTCGAGGTCTCTGAAACACGGCTTTTAGGTTCTTGCAATGTTGGTCAAATGTTTTTCCGTAAACAATGACATCGTTCAAGTAGACTAGGCACGGTTTCCACGTCAGTCCTTGAAGAACGCACTCCATCAAACGCTCGAATGTTGCCGGAGCGTTGCATAGCTCAAACGGCATAACTTTAAACTGCCAGAGCCCATTACCTGTAGAAAACGCCGTCTTTTCCCGATCATCAGGGTGGATGTCAACTTGCCAATATCCACTCTTCAAGTCCAGCGTCGAAAACCACTGGGCTCCCTCCATGGCATCCAGGGTATCACTGATTCTGGGCAGGGGATAGCTGTCCTTCTTAGTCACATCATTCAGCCTTCGGTAGTCCACACAAAAACGAGTGCTTCCGTCTTTCTTTTTCACTAGCACCACTGGTGACACCCAAGGACTTTTGGAATTTTCGATAAGACCGTCCTTCTTCATTGCTGTTATCATGTCCTCAACCTCACCTTGTTTGGCCAGTGGTAGGCGTCTTGCGGGTTGACGAATCGGTCTTGCATCTCCTGTGTTGATGCGATGCTGCACCAACTGTGTCCTACCATATTGTCCCTTTTGCGATGCGAAGATGTCAGTGTACTCTTGTAGGAGATTTTCAGCCATCCTTGTTTGTTGGTGATCAAGGTTGGATGAATTCAGTATTTTAGCTCTGATGGTTTTGAGCTCCTCCGGAGTTATAGTTTTTCTCGGGGCTTCGTCTGTGATCTTCGTAATTGCTGCAACCGATTCGCAACGTCCAACGACTTCTCCTTTCTTCAACCTTACATCGTACGGTCTGGTGTTTAGTAATCGTACGGGGACCATTTTGTTTTTCGGTACTACCAGTGTTTTCCCAATGATGACGCTTTGGGAGGAACACTCTGGGTCTGGTTCCACCACGAGGCATCGAAGGCTTCCAAACTCACCTTCCAGTTTTGTCCAAACGAACACTTCAGAAGAAGGAGGCAGAATCAGATCTTCCGTGATGACAGTCTTCAGTGTTTACGTACTTTCGTTCGAATAGGTCATTGGAAGTTCCTTATTTTGGTACTTCAAAATTTGATTACCGATGTCCAAAATAACTCCGCGCTGTTTCATAAAGTCGATTCCAATGATGCACTCGTCACATATATCTGCCACCAGGAATTGATGAGTAAACACTAGATCGGCCAGTCAGATCTTAAGACTCACTTCTCCGTATACTCTTGCTGCTTCTCCCGTTGCGGTTCTTAGACGGTAGCTATTGGGGTTATGAAGCCACGTCATCTTTACCAGGTCTCGACGTACTATGGATGCTGTGGCACCGGTGTCGATGGTAGCCACATGTTTGTTGCCGTTAATAGCAGTCTCCACAGTCAGACTTTTGTTGTCTCGTTTGGTCTGAGAGACCTGGATGGTGGTTCTGGGGCCATCGATACAAGAAACCAGCCTCTGCCCCTCGAAGTTGGTTCTTACTCGTTTCCCTGATGGGAAACGGGCTGATAGACAACGCTGGTGTTGTTGTTACCTTGCTCTAGGTTGGATCTCTTGCTTCCACAATGTTGACATCCGGCTTTATTTGGTGGTAGTCCGCATTGACGCTGTAAGTGCCCGGTCTTGTTGCAGTTCCAACATCTTGCTAGTCCACTCCGCTGGTTCTTTTGTATTTCAGCTCTTTGGCACGAGCACTCTTCGACTATGGCTTCTCTAAGTCGATGTACTCCATAAGAAGCTTGTTCTGCTGCTTCAATTGTCAATGCGAATGCTCAAGTTTCAGAAAGAGTACGTGTTCTAGCAGTTCGCACAGACCTCTGAAGATGTATATCGGAAATGGCACGAACGAAGGACTCAACAGCAAGCTGGTTGATGATTTCTTCTCCAGCATCCGGGTATGCCAGGTGAACCAGTCTTTCGACGTCTGCTTGGAGCTGCTGTAGATTTTTACCTCTTTTCTGGACTCTGTTATTGAGTTGGACTCGGAAGACTTCTTTCAAGTGGCTATCGCCAAAGCGTTTATCTATAGCTGCCACGAGAGAACTGAAATCACCGCTCTTACCAGCTGGAACTGTTTGAAGTAATTCAGCTGCTGGTCCTCTAAGAGCAAGAGTCAGTGCAATGTACTTGTCTTCGTCATCCCAGCCATTTGTTGTCGCGGCTGCCTCAAATTGTCTCTTGTAGACTGGCCAAGAAGACTGTCCATCAAATGTTGGCGGTTTCATCTCCTTTTTCTTTGTAGACTCTCCATTAGATTTTCGAATTTTGATTTTGCGGATCTGGTCTAATTCCTTGGTCAGAACAGAGAAATGTTTATCACATCGGCTTTCTACGATTTCGAAACGATTCTCTACAACAGAAAGCTGTTTTTCCATACCTTCAACGCGTTCGTCAAGGGCAAACACATTTTTCTCAATGTTGCCCAATTTGCCTTCAAGAATGTTTTTCTGACCTTCCAAAACATTCTGTTGTGCCTCAAGTCTTTCGAGAATATTCTGTTGTTCCTTCTTTTGCTCGTTTCGTTGCTCTTCCAGATTCTTTTGTTGTACTTCAAGTCTTTCGAGAACATTCTGCTGTTCCTTCTTTTGTTCGTTTCGTTGTTCTTCAATCAGCTTCTTTTGTTCGTTTCGTTGTGCTTCAAGTTGTTCCAGAACATTCTGCTGTTCCTTTTTTTGCTCGTTTCGTTGTTCTAACAAAAGTTTCATCATACTAGAAAAATCTACATTTTCACTTACTTCCTCTTCTTCCACTTCTGTTTCAAAAACAAAAGTTTTCGATCCCGCTCTAGAAAGATTTCGCTTACCTAACTCACTTTTAAGCTCAATGCAGTTGAGCTCTTCTAACAACTTACCCATTTTCACTGTATATAATTATTATTTCTCTTTTTACTTTGTTTTTTTTTTACACTTTACTAGTCGAATAAGTTTTATTTACACTTCTGACACCAATGTAACGTGCGCTTAGTTCGAATAATAAAACTTCACTTTTCAATTTATTTCAACCACTTTTATTCAGTATCTATACTTTATTCGATCTCAGCTCGACTTTTGGACTATCACTTGTAGACAATTTACTCTTCACTTTATCACTCTATAATCAAAACTGCCTTCTGGTTGCCTCGGGCGGCCTATTTATATCGAATGACATTTCATCTAGAACTCTCCAGTAGTTTCCACATTGTCTCCACTCTCCACTACAACTGTCAAACATTTTTCCTCCTAGTATATTTCTACACTTACACTAGTGTTGCCACTTGTGTTTTCGTTTGAACGTTTTCGATTAGGAAATTGGTATTAAATGTTGGGTTCGCGTTACAATAAATTAATTTTCATTTCATTTTCATTTAAATTTATTTCATTTTCACATTATTTAATTTAATACGGACAACAACATCAGTGCGGAGATCAAACGGAGAATATCTGTTGCCAACCGTTGCTTCTTTGGGTTAAGAAGGCAAGTGAGAAACAAAACCCTCTCTAGAAAAACCAAGGTGACCTTGTATAAGACCTTAATCATCCCAGTCCTGCTGTACGGCGCGGAAGCATGGACCTTATCGAAAGCGGATGAGGAAACCCTTGGTCGTTTCGAAAGAAAAATTCTCCGAATAGAGCTGTGTTAATCGCGATTGATTCTGTCTTTTCGACCCGTTCACTGGAAATGATTGATGATTGCTATTTGTAGTTAAAAAGCTTCATAAATATAAAAGATAATCAGTCGTATTTATAATCCCATTCCAAAGTATGTCTAACTTTGGACAGCTCTTAGAACAGTGTCCAACTCCAAATCGTATTTATAAACACTTTCATCGTTGTCTAAGGAACGTCTAACTTTAGACACCGAAATTGGTTGTCTAAACTATGGCTAAAGTGGCATTTGCTACAGCAAAAAACAATTTTGTCGAACATGTTATAAAACACTGTTGAGAGCTCTAAGATCGAAAAAAATAAGTAGTTTGAGGTGCAAAAATACTACTTTCAACAATTTAATTTATAAATTGCACAAATTTCATCGTTTTATGAGACTTGGAAAAGCTGTAACTCAAAGTCAAATCAGCTGCTTTTTTGGTCTGATTCAAGTGCTACGCCACACTCTTTCAGAGCCATTTTGTTGATGCACTCGTATATCAAAACACAAAAAATGGTACTGCACGGATACATCATGAACGCCACCATTTAGTTTTTCATTCGGAGTTGACAGTTTGAGAGGATGTTTAGACAACTGTTGGAATGCATTTATAAATACGAAATTGGCTAAGGGTTGTCCAACTCTTTAGACACCGTCTAGTTGGACAGTTGTCTAAGGGTGTTCTAAGCAAATTTTATAAATACGACTGAATGTATCTTACTATGTAAGCTGTCCAATAAATAAATAAATGAAATGAAATGAAATGAAATGAAATTGCAATCATACAAAATTAAAACAACCAATCACCATTTCAATCATTTGCGTAGAACGCCACTGAAAGAAACTCAGTATTTTACTATTATATGCTGTATTTGTATGAGATGGGTGAAGACGACCGCAACTGAAACCAATGATTTGATAGAAACGAACGACCCAAACCGAAACCAATCATTTGTACGAGCCGAGCGTCTGAAAATGAAACCAATCACTTGAACGATAGACGAACGACCGAGATTGAAACCAATCGTTGGAGCGAAATGAACGACCGAGACTGAAAACAATCACCAGTTGTGATGGCAGCAAAGAACACGGCGAGAAGAAAGCAACCGCACAGTCTTACGTCTTATTCATGAATGGCTTTATTAACTGCGTTATGTTACAAGTTACAATGTATTAATGTATGTGTGTTCATTATGTATAGAACATCTTGCAGCAAGTTATATGTGTATATGTATATTATATTATACTGCAAGATAATATTATAAATGAACATACATATAGATATGAATAATGATACATTGAAGTAAAAGAAAATACAATAAATTTATATTTGCACTACTATAAGTCCAAGCGTTTCAGTGGATTCAGTTTAAGGTTAGCCTCTCGAAGTCTCTGAAACACGGCTTTTAGGTTCTTGCAATGTTGGTCAAATGTTTTCCCGTAAACAATGACATCGTCCAAGTAGACAAGGCACGCTTTCCACCTCAGTCCTTGAAGAACGCACTTCATCAAACGGTCGAATGTTGCCAGAGCATTGCATAGCCCTAACGGCATAGCTTTAAACTGCCAGAGCCCATTACCTGTAGAAAACGCCGTCTTTTCCCGATCATCAGGGTGGATGTCAACTTGCCAATATCCACTCTTCAAGTCCAGCGTCGAGATCCACTAGGCTCTCTCCATGGCATCCAGGGTATCACTTATTCTCGGCAGGGGATAGCTGTCCTCCTAGGTCACATCATTCAGCCTTCGGTAGTCCACACAAAAACGAGTGCTTCCGTCTTTCTTTTTCACTAGCACCACTGGTGACACCCAAGGGCTTTTGGAATTTTCTATAAGGCCGTCCTTCTTTATTGCTGTTATCATTTCATCAACCTCACCTTGTTTGGCCAGTGGAAGGCGTCTTGCGGGTTGACGAATCGGTCTTGCATCTCCTGTGTTGATGCGATGCTGCACCAACTGTGTCCTACCATATTGTCCCTTTTGCGATGCGAAGATGTCAGTGTACTCTTGTAGGAGGTTTTCAGCCATCCTTGTTTGTTGGTGATCAAGGTTGGATGAATTCAGTATTTTAGCTCTGATGGTTTTGAGCTCCTCCGGAGTTATAGTTTTTCTCGGGGCTTCGTCTGTGATCTTCGTAATTGCTGCAACCGATTCGCGACGTCCAACGACTTCTCCTTTCTTCAACCTTACATCGTACGGTCTGGTGTTTAGTAATCGTACGGGGACCATTTTGTTTTTCGGTACTACCAGTGTTTTCCCAATGATGCCGCTTTGGGAGGAACACTCTGGGTCTGGTTCCACCACGAGGTATCGAAGGCTTCCAAACTCACCTTCCAGTTTTGTCAAAACGAACACTTCAGAAGAAGGAGGCAGAATCAGATCTTCCGTGATGACAGTCTTCAGTGTTGACGTACTTTCGTTCGAATAGGTCATTGGAAGTTAATTATTTTGGTACTTCAAAACCTGATTACCAATGTCCAAAATAACTCCGTGCTGTTTCATAAAGTCGATTCCAATGATGCACTCGTGACATATATCTGCCACCAGGAATTGATGAGTATACACTAGATCGGCCAGTCGGATCTTAAGACTCACTTCTCCGTATACTCTTGCTGCTTCTCCCGTTGCGGTTCTTATTGGTGTTATGAAGCCACGTCATCTTTACCAGGTCTCGACGTACTATGGATGCTGTGGCACCGGTGTCGATGGTAGCCACATGTTTGTTGCCGTTAATAGCAGTCTCCACAGTCAGACTTTTGTTGTCTCGTTTGGTCTGAGAGACCTGGATGGTGGTTCTGGGGCCATCGATACAAGAAACCATCCTCTGCCCCTCGAAGTTGGTTCTTACTCGTTTCCCTGATGGGAAACGGGCTGATAGACAACGCTGGTGTTGTTGTTACCTTGCTCTAGGTTGGATCTCTTGCTTTCACAATGTTGACATCCGGCTTTATTTGGTGGTAGTCCGCATTGACGCTGTAAGTGCCCGGTCTTGTTGCAGTTCCAACATCTTGCTAGTCCACTCCGCTGGTTCTTTTGTATTTCAGCTCTTTGGCACGAGCACTCTTCGACTATGGCTTCTCTAAGTCGATGTACTCCATAAGAAGCTTGTTCTGCTGCTTCAATTGTCAATGCGAATGCTCAAGTTTCAGAAAGAGTACGTGTTCTAGCAGTTCGCACAGACCTCTGAAGATGTATATCGGAAATGGCACGAACGAAGGACTCAACAGCAAGCTGGTTGATGATTTCTTCTCCAGCATCCGGGTATGCCAGGTGAACCAGTCTTTCGACGTCTGCTTGGAGCTGCTGTAGATTTTCACCTCTTTTCTGGACTCTGTTATTGAGTTGGACTCGGAAGACTTCTTTCAAGTGGCTATCGCCAAAGCGTTTATCTATAGCTGCCACGAGAGAGCTGAAATCACCGCTCTTACCAGCTGGAACTGTTTGAAGTAATTCAGCTGCTGGTCCTCTAAGAGCAAGAGTCAGTGCAATGTACTTGTCTTCGTCATCCCAGCCATTTGTTGTCGCGGCTGCCTCAAATTGTCTTTTGTAGACTGGCCAAGAAGACTGTCCATCAAATGTTGGCGGTTTCATCTCCTTTTTCTTTGTAGACTCTCCATTAGATTCTCGAATTTTGATTTTGCGGATCTGGTCTAATTCCTTGGTCAGAACAGAGAACTGTTTATCACATCGGCTTTCTACGATTTCGAAACGATTCTCTACAACAGAAAGCTGTTTTTCCATACCTTCAACGCGTTCGTCAAGGGCAAACACATTTTTCTCAATGTTGCCCAATTTGCCTTCTAGAATGTTTTTCTGACCATCCAAAACATTCTGTTGCGCCTCAAGTCTTTCGAGAATATTCTGTTGTTCCTTCTTTTGCTCGTTTCGTTGCTCTTCCAGATTCTTTTGTTGTACTTCAAGTCTTTCGAGAACATTCTGCTGTTCCTTCTTTTGTTCGTTTCGTTGTTCTTCAATCAGCTTCTTTTGTTCGTTTCGTTGTGCTTCAAGTTGTTCCAGAACATTCTGCTGTTCCTTCTTTTGCTCGTTTCGTTGTTCTAACAAAAGTTTCATCATACTAGAAAAATCTACATTTTCACTTACTTCCTCCTCTTCCACTTCTGTTTCAAAAACAAAAGTTTTCGATCCCACTCTAGAAAGATTTCGCTTACCTAACTCACTTTTAAGCTCAATGCAGTTGAGCTCTTCTAACAACTTACCCATTTTCACTGTATATAATTATTATTTCTCTTTTTACTTTGTTTTTTCTTTTTTTTTTACACTTTACTAGTCGAATAAGTTTTATTTACACTTCTGACACCAATGTAACGTGCGCTTAGTTCGAATAATAAAACTTCACTTTTCAATTTATTTCAACCACTTTTATTCAGTATCTATACTTTATTCGATCTCAACTCGACTTTTGGACTATCACTTGTAGACAATTTACTCTTCACTTTATCACTCTATAATCAAAACTGCCTTCTGGTTGCCTCGGGCGGCCTATTTATATCGAATGACATTTCATCTAGAACTCTCCAGTAGTTTCCACATTGTCTCCACTCTCCACTACAACTGTAACATTTTTCCTCCTAGTATATTTCTACACTTACACTAGTGTTGCCACTTGTGTTTTCGTTTGAACGTTTTCGATTAGGAAATTGGTATTAAATGTTGGGTTCGCGTTACAATAAATTAATTTTCATTTCATTTTCATTTAAATTTATTTCATTTTCACATTATTTAATTTAATACGGACAACAACATCAGTGCGGAGATCAAACGGAGAATATCTGTTGCCAACCGTTGCTTCTTTGGGTTAAGAAGGCAAGTGAGAAACAAAACCCTCTCTAGAAAAACCAAGGTGACCTTGTATAAGACCTTAATCATCCCAGTCCTGCTGTACGGCGCGGAAGCATGGACCTTATCGAAAGCGGATGAGGAAACCCTTGGTCGTTTCGAAAGAAAAATTCTCCGAATAGAGGTGTGTTAATCGCGATTGATTCTGTCTTTTCGACCCGTTCACTGGAAATGATTGATGATTGCTATTTGTAGTTAAAAAGCTTCATAAATATAAAAGATAATGTATCTTACTTTGTAAGCTGTCCAATAAATAAATAAATGAAGTGAAATAAATTGAGATGAAATTGCAATCATACAAAATTAAAACAACCAATCACCATTTCAATCATTTCCATAGAACGCCACTGAAAGAAACTCAGTATTTTACTATTATATGCTGTATTTGTATGAGATGGGTGAAGACGACCGCAACTGAAACCAATGATTTGATAGAAACGAACGACCCAAACAGAAACCAATCATTTGTACGAGCCGAACGTCTGAAACTGAAACCAATCACTTGAACGATAGACGAACGACCGAGATTGAAACCAATCGTTGGAGCGAAATGAACGACCGAGACTGAAAACAATCACCAGTTGTGATGGCAGCAAAGAACACGGCGAGAAGAAAGCAACCGCACAGTCTTACGTCTTATTCATGAATGGCTTTATTAACTGCGTTATGTTACAAGTTACAATGTATTAATGTATGTGTGTTCATTATGTATAGAACATCTTGCAGCAAGTTATATGTGTATATGTATATTATATTATACTGCAAGATAATATTATAAATGAACATACATATAGATATGAATAATGATACATTGAAGTAAAAGAAAATACAATAAATTTATATTTGCACTACTATAAGTCCAAGCGTTTCAGTGGATTCAGTTTAAGGTTAGCCTCTCGAAGTCTCTGAAACACGGCTTTTAGGTTCTTGCAATGTTGGTCAAATGTTTTCCCGTAAACAATGACATCGTCCAAGTAGACAAGGCACGCTTTCCACCTCAGTCCTTGAAGAACGCACTTCATCAAACGGTCGAATGTTGCCAGAGCATTGCATAGCCCTAACGGCATAGCTTTAAACTGCCAGAGCCCATTACCTGTAGAAAACGCCGTCTTTTCCCGATCATCAGGGTGGATGTCAACTTGCCAATATCCACTCTTCAAGTCCAGCGTCGAGATCCACTAGGCTCCCTCCATGGCATCCAGGTTATCACTTATTCTCGGCAGGGGATAGCTGTCCTCCTAGGTCACATCATTCAGCCTTCGGTAGTCCACACAAAAACGAGTGCTTCCGTCTTTCTTTTTCACTAGCACCACTGGTGACACCCAAGGGCTTTTGGAATTTTCTATAAGGCCGTCCTTCTTCATTGCTGTTATCATTTCATCAACCTCACCTTGTTTGGCCAGTGAAAGGCGTCTTGCGGGTTGACGAATCGGTCTTGCATCTCCTGTGTTGATGCGATGCTGCACCAACTGTGTCCTACCATATTGTCCCTTTTGCGATGCGAAGATGTCAGTGTACTCTTGTAGGAGATTTTCAGCCATCCTTGTTTGTTGGTGATCAAGGTTGGATGAATTCAGTATTTTAGCTCTGATGGTTTTGAGCTCCTCCGGAGTTATAGTTTTTCTCGGAGCTTCATCTGTGATCTTCGTAATTGCTGCGACCGATTCGGAACGTCCAACGACTTCTCCTTTCTTCAACCTTACATTGTACGGTCTGGTGTTGTGTTTAGTAATCGTACGGGGACCATTTTGTTTTTCGGTGCTACCAGTGTTTTCCCAATGATGACGCTTTGGGAGGAACACTTTGGGTCTGGTTCCACCATGAGGTATCGAAGGCTTCGAAATTCACCTTCCAGTGTTGTCCAAACGAACACTTCAGAAGAAGGAGGCAGTATCAGATCTTCCGTGGTCATTGGAACTACCTTATTTTGGTACTTCAAAATTTGATTACCGATGTCCAAAATAACTCCGCGCTGTTTCATAAAGTCGATTCCAATGATGCACTCGTCACATATATCTGCCACCAGGAATTGATGAGCAAACACAAGATCGGCCAGTCTGATCTTAAGACACACTTCTCCATATACTCTTGCTGCTTCTCCCGTTGCGGTTCTTAGATGGTAGCTATTGGTGTTATGAAGCCACGTCATCTTTACCAGTTCTCGACGTACTATGGATGCTGTGGCACCGTTGTCGATGGTAGCTACATGTTTGATCCCGTTAATAGTAGTCTCCACAGTCAGACTTTTGTTGTCTCGTTTGGTCTGAGAGACCTGGACGGTGGTTCTGGGGCCATCGATACAAGAAACCAGCCTCTGCCCCTCGAAGTTGGTTCTTACTCGTTTCCCTGATGGGGCAACGTTGGTGTTGTTTTTACCTTGCTTTGGGTTGGATCTCTTGCTTTCACAATGTTGACAAGCGGCTTTATTTGGTGGTAGTCCATATTGACGCTGTAAGTGCCCGTTCTTGTTGCAGTTCCAACATCTTGCTTGTCCACTCCGCTGGTTCTTTTGTATTTCAGCTCTTTAACACGAGCATTCTTCGGCTATCGCCTCTCTTAGTCGATGTGCTCAATGAGAAGCCTGTTCTGCTGCTTCAATTGTCAGTGCGAATGCTCAAGTTTCAGAAAGAGTACGTGTTCTAGCAGTTCACACAGATCTCTGAAGATGTATATCGGAAATGGCACGAACGAAGGACTCAACAGCAAGCTGGTTGATGATTTCTTCTCCAGCATCCGGGTATGCCAGGTGTACCAGTCTTTCGACGTCTGCTTGGAGCTGCTGTAGACTTTCATCCCTTTTCTGGACTCTGTTATTGAGTTAGACTCGGAAGACTTCTTTCAAGTGGCTATCACCGAAGCGTTTATCTATAGCTGCCACGAGAGAACAGAAATGGGTGCTCTTACCAGCTGGAACTGTTTGAAGTAATTCAGCTGCTGGTCCTCTAAGAGCAAAAGTCAGTGCTATGTACTTGTCTTCGTCATCCCAGCCATTTGTTGTCGCGGCTGCCTCAAATTGTCTCTTGTAAACTGGCCAAGAAGACTGTCCATCAAATGTTGGCAGTTTCATCTTCTTTTTCTTTGGAAATTCTCCAACAGATTCTTGAATTTTGATTTTACGGATCTGGTCTAAATCCTTGGTGTGACGAAGCGTCACACTTTCTTCTTCCCACACAAGAGGCCACACTAAAACAATACACGCTTTCATTTTACTAACGTATGGCGAGCCCACATTCCGAGGCCAAACGTTGTTTACCTATCAGACGTGTACATTCCTTTATGGAGATATTCAATAACAATCTCCATCTCCCTGCTTATCACACAGTCAAGAAAAATAAAATCTCCATCTCCCTGTTTATCAAAACAAAGTAAACAGACACTCCAAGGCCAAACTTTGTTTACCTTTCCACGCCGTATCTCTTCATGTGCATTTTCTTAGGGAGAAATGCATTGGCAATCGCCACCAAATTTTTATATGGGAAATTGTCATTGGTTTATAGTTCACATTTTGTTTCAGTAGCAAAATCTATGAATAGGGGTGAATTAATCACCAAAAATCAGAAAGAGTTTTATCGGGTTCTATTTGTTCTGGCGTATTTGGGCTGAATAAAAATAATTTCCCAGTTACTTTTACTCGTTCCTCCGCCAAGGGGATTCAATGGTTCTGGCGTATTCGGGCTGAAGCATTGCTATCTTCCTTATTATATTTTCGACTTTAATAGTCTCCGCAAAGGGAATTCAATGGTTCTGGCGTATTCGGACTGAAGCATTGCTATCTTCCTTATTATATTTTCGACTTTAATAGTCTCCGCAAAGAGAATTCAATGGTTCTGGCGTATTCGGGCTGAAGCATTGGTATCTTCCTTATTATATTTTCGACTTTAATAGTCTCCGCAAAGGGAATTCAATGGTTCTGGCGAATTCGGGCTGAAGCATTGATATCTTCCTTATTTTATTTTCAGCTTTAATAGTCTCCGCAAAGGGAATTCAATGGTTCTGGCGTATTCGGGCTGAAGCATTGACATCTTCCTTATTTTCTTGTTAACTTTAGCAGTCTCCGTAAAGGGAATTCAAATTGTTCTGGCTACTTGAGCTGAGCATTTGACCTCTTCTTTAATAGTTAGCCTCCGTAGAGGGTATTTGAATTGCTCTGGTTTATTCGAGCTGAACCTTTGAATCCTCCTTGATATCCAACCACAGACTTTTTCCACGAAGTCCGCCGCCGCCGACAGAGTGTTGTGCCTCTAAGCCGACGCAATCACTTTCTACGAAGTCCGCAGCTGCCGATAAATTGCTGTTGTGTATACATCCGAACCATGAGCTCAATTATTGTGTAAACAAAGCAATGTTCTTCCCGACAATCTGAAACCACTTGTGCATGCTGATGACATATTAATGAATGACCGCATGCACATAGTGATTCAGAAAAGAGAATAGTAAAATTTTGTTTGTGACCTACTGAACACATTGCACTGAGGGATCATGTTGCAGAATGGATTGAAGAATGAGTCCATTCTATGCGAGTGAGAAATTGAGAACCAAAGTGCATATGAGTTCAATTGAGTCACATTTTGTATTTGTATTATATTGAGTAGACATCGTTTAGTCTAAAGATGGTTCCTGTCAAGGTTTGATCCCCATACTCCCACAGGAACGGGGTTGGGAACGGAAAATTAGGAACTGCTGGACTATTTAAAAGGTGCTAGATCATCCCCATCCATAAGTAACTAAAACTTTATTTCAACCCTATAATCCGACGGGAACAGAAACGGAAACGAGAACGGGAACATTAAAGTTAGTTGACCGATCTCAAAAATTCTTTCAACTTTGGGATGTTACACTATCCCTAAGTGACATAGACATATATTTCATTCACATATTTCCATGGGAAGATTCCCTCTGGAAGAGGGTGGGAACGGAAAATTGGAAATTACTGGACAGACTTCCAAAATTCTCTCAGAACTGCGATGTCGCAGAAAACATAATCCTTCGATAACTAAGCGTAGATTTCATACCTATATTCCCACGGGAACAGATACAGGAACAAGAACGGGAATATTAAAGTTACTTGTGCTTAAGACTACAGACCCGAGTAACGCCGCGCTGGGCGGCTCAGCTAGTTGAAAATAAAGAATGTGACTTATTTTTTTCTCACAAATAAAAATCTCATTGGCTGACCAAAAAATAAAAATAACAAAAATAAATGCATATCTCAGAGAGAAACCAAAGAAACTAAAAGTCATCATAACCGGTTATTGATAGAGCTTTTAAATAAATCACAACAAATAAGAGATATTTGAAGACCAATGAAAGTGGTAACCATAAACTTTCGAGCTCTGAGTGCAGCTAATGTTCGTTCAAGAGTTTTCATATCAACTACTTGAGAATTACCAATTTGGGGGTTGTTGCTCATACTTAGTTCCAAAGAAGGGGGCGATTCAGGCGATAAATCAGAACAAGGACGTTTTGGCAGTTGTGTGACAATTGTTTTTTTTTATTGTTAATAGGGTTATTGTTGTTGTTTTTATTTGGCGGGGTTCTTTGTAAGCCATTCATTTTTTAATCACTTGATATAATAATAAAATAGAAGGATTTGCAAGCTCACCTTTGAAGTAATGATTTACAAGAGCTTTATTTTTATTATTATCAAATCGACACAGTTAAAAAACACTTTTTTTCTTTCTAATAACCAAATTGTTCACGGAGCTTAATACCAATGTTTTTGTTTTATATTCTTTTTCTTTTTATTTCGTTGTCTTATACATTAAGAGTACAACCCAGTGATTTTGACTATCGACATAAGGTCTAGTCGCAACGATGTGGAGCTTAACTTTTCGTTTATTCTTGAGGGTAGCGCTGTGGCACCCACAATACGTGCAAAACGAGCTTAAATAAAAACTAAATGGTACCTAATTCGGACTCAAACTTCTTTTATTGTTGGGGAGGGGGGGGGGGGGGGGTGAGTGAACGGAAACCTCATAAGTGTTTGTCTTCTCCCTAAAGGGGTAAGATTCCCCTAGTCCCCTCGTGTCAGGGTCGTCTTTTGTCCGCGTTTCTGGCTGGCGCGTGGAGGACGTTCTAGGTTGGCGGTAGCTTCGCCGCGTGGCTCGTCTACTACCGCGTGTGGTTATGTTGTGCGATCCGCCTTGCCGCGCACTGGGCAAATCGACCCCTGTTGCAAAAAGGACAGATCGATTAAAATCTTGCAACCTACTTGGATTGACTGGTCTGGTATCTGAATCTAACGACTTAGCTTTAAATATATATCAGAAGCTAATGGTTGTAGGACGCCGGTTCGGTTTTTCGGTTATTGCATAGCTGACTGGGAAACTCGTCTCGGTCCTAGGATTGATGCAATTTTTTTTGTTACGCGCGACTTAATATTTCTCTGCGTTACTTCGGTAAAATATTTAATTGGATCTCACTCCAATTTCCCAGTGGGATATATACACTTTGACTATTTTAATAAATTTGCCTCGCCAGGAGAGGAACAAGTTTCACAATCTACGTTCAAATTCTAAATGGCTGAACGACAGTGGAAAAAATATGTTCGCACCCATACTAACGTATATGTGCTGACAATCGAGGTGCGCGCTTCCGATTCAGCACGACGTTGCCAGACACGCAAAAAGGAGAATTCCGCACTTTTCGCGGACTACAATACCCACATTGAATCTGAGGGTACCGACGCACGAAAAAATATATGTCGACTGATTGCCGAGAATTATTATTGGTGTTAACTTGCACTTTCGTGCCAAAAAAAAAAATTTTCCTTACACTCCAGCCAGCTGGGTCCCTAGCTTGCTGCCTCCAGTTTTTTACGCCAAGTTGGTTGAGGTCCTCTCCTACTTGCGTGCGCCACCTGAGTCGCGGTCTTTCCGAGCCGGAGCGTTGGTGTCCATTCGCTCTACATGACCCAGCCATCTAAGCCGCTGGACCTTGACTCGTTTGACAAGGTCAGTGTCGCTGTACAGCCCGTACAATTCGTCGTTAAATTTTCTTCTCCACTCTCCATCTATACAGACGGGACCAAAAATCACCCGAAGAATTATTCTTTCGAAGCATCCTAAAGCGTTATCGTCTGCCTTTGACAAGGTCCATGCCTCTGCGCCATATATAGGAACCGGGATGATAAGTGTCTTATACAGGGACACTTTAGTTGCTCGAGAGAGGACTTTACTACTCAATTGCCTTCTTATTCCGAAGAAACAGCGATTGGTAAGAGTTATTCTTCGTTTGATTTCAGCGCTAGTGTCGTTGTCTGAATTAATAGCGGCGCTCAGGTAGACAAAGTCCTTAACTACCTAAAAGTTATAGCTGTCAATCGTGACGTTCTGTCCAAGACGTCGGTGTTGGGTGTCCTTTCTTGATGACAGCATATACTTGGTCTTGCCCTCATTTACCAATAAACCCGCATCCTCTTCGCTTCCGTCTCAATGCTCATAAACGCGCCATTAACATCACGCTGCGTTCTTCCAATTATGTCAATATCGTCGCATATCCGAGCAATTGAACGGATATTTGAAAGATTGTGCCTCTTGTGTTGATTTGGGAGTTTTGCACTATTCTTTTAAGAACGATGTTGAAGAAGTCGCATGACAGTGCATCACCTTGCCTTAAACCTTTTTTTGACATCGAATGTATCGCTGAGATCTTTACCGACACTGATGGAGCAGCGTGCGTTCTCCATCGTCATCCTACACAATCGGACAAGTTTTGTTGGGATGCCAAATCTAGACATGGCTCTATTAAACTCCTCTCTATAGATGCTGTCATATGCGGCCTTAAAATCGATAAAAAGGTGGTAGGTATCGATTTGAAGCAGAGAGGATCTTATATGCGATATTAAGAAGACTGATAGCTCTGTGGTTGGCGCAGTTCAGAGGGTCTCCTTTTTTGAGGACCGGGGAAACAATGCTGAGGTTCCATTCATCGGGCATACTTTCTTCCGACCATATTTTGCAAATGGACTGGTGCATACTCCTGACCAGGTCATTGCCTGCCGCTTTCAACAATTCGGCAGTGAGGCCATCAGCGCCAGCAGCTTTGTTGGACTTGAGCCTGGATACTGCTGTCTTCACTTCGTTCAGGTCGGGCTGGCGGAATTCTTGGTCTACGTCGCCTAAATCGAATGGTTCCATCTCTCAAACTGCGGAATTGGGTTCATCATCGCCGTTATAGAGCTTGGAGAAGTGGTCTTTCCATATCCTCAGCATTGATTGCGGTTCCACCACTATGTTCCCTTGGTCGTCTTTGCAGGCTTCGGCTCGGGGCTTATAGCCCGAGGCTGTTGTTTTTATCTTTTGGTAAAACTTCCGAACCTCATTCCTGCTGTGGCACCCTTCTATCTCCTCGATCGCGCGCTTCTCATGCTCTCTCTTTTTCCGTCTGAGAAGCCGGTGTTCGTCTCTCGTCTTCTGCTTGTAGAGTTCGTAAGCAGTTCTAGTCTTTCTCTGCAGCGCCGCTGTCGGCATGTGCTTGCCGGCATTCGTCGTCAAACCAGGGGTTTCGTTGTGGTGGCCGTGTGAAACCCAGCACTTCACAGGCGGCATCTCTGATGGCTGATTGGCAGTGCTGCCACTGGTTCTCTATACTTGATGCTGGCGGCATAAGACCCCTTAAGAGGTTATAAAAAACTCGATCGGAAAAGGACTTGGCGATTTCTTGCGATTGTATTCGTCCAACGTCAAATTTTTTCACAGTATTTCCTTGTGTTGGCTTGGATCGAGATATCCGCAGTCGTACCTTGGCTACAACAAGATAGTGGTCCGAGTCAATGTTGGCCCCTCGGAATGTTCGGACATCCTCTATACTGGAGAAGTGTCGTGCGTCGTTTGCAATGTGGTCAATCTGGTTGACGGTTGATTGATCAGGAGATCTCCATGTCCCTTTGTGGATATTGAGGTGCTGGAACCGCGTACTAGCTACGAAAACATCTCGCTTCGCAGCGAAATCGATCAGCCTCAATCCATTATCGGAGGTGTTGTCGTGCAGGCTGTATCTTCCGATTATTCCGCCAAAGATTTCCTCTCTTCCTAGCTTGGCATTAAATTCTACAAGAACAATCTTAATGTCATAGCCAGGGCACTACTCATATGTTTTGTCCAGGAGCTCGTAGAATACGTCTTTGGTGTTTTCATCCTTTTCCTTTTGGATAGCGGTAGTATCTGCTTTGTAGAAGTTTAGGGCTTCCGCTAATTATTCGGCTGCACGTGGTCTATTAAGGGACCTAACATTCCACGTACAGATCCGAAGTTCGTTGTCCGTTTTTCGTTTCCTAGGTTCGTCATCAGTAAATCCGTCCGTATCCGAGGCTTGTTGGTGCTTCGCAACTAACGATTTCTTTACGTGGCCGGGAAGTCACCCCGACAGCACGACCCCAAAACTAGAGGGCCAGATCCTTGTATAAGTCCAAAGATGGGGAGCTTTTCAGTCGACAATTCATCAGCTGTTAGTTTTTTCAAATTAACTGACTGAAAAAGAAGGCTGAAAATCTAGATTCAGTTTATTAAGCTGTCAGATGCGAGAAGTGACATCAAAAAATTATATTTGCCAAGTGAAGGTGATTATGTTGTGAGCGATTTTTATTGAAAAAATACAATTAACTAATTCCTACTCTATTACTAATTGTTTTTTATGCTTGCAATAAAAATTGACAGTAATTCAACTGACGAACAGCGTCGGTCATTTTTTGGCAGTTAATTTGAATGACAAGTGGAAATTGGCTGATTGACAAACGAAATGTCTCTCCATCATTCACTGACATCCATATTTTTTTTTGGCATCGTGTTGAATCTTTTGTCAATGAAGTGACGAGTAATAACACGGAGAAAACATAAATAAATAATACTACGGTATGGAAAAAATTCAAAATGAAAAAAATTTAAGGCAGAGGAAATCAACGACGGAGTGGAGTGTTGAATCCTCCATAAAAATTGTAAGCAACGTTTTTATTTTATTTCACCTTTGTTGTTGACTGTTCACCCCGGCATTATCCTCAAAGTATATAAACACCCCGCCCCTCCTCCTGAAAGATTTTCTTTGCCTTACATCCACAGCAGGCATACAATAATGTAACGTGCGCTTAGTTCGAATAATAAAACTTCACTTTTCAATTTATTTCAACCACTTTTATTCAGTATCTATACTTTATTCGATCTCAACTCGACTTTTGGACTATCACTTGTAGACAATTTACTCCTCACTTTATCACTCTATACTCAAAACTGCCTTCTGGTTGCCTTTGGCGGCCTATTTATATCGAATGACATTTCATCTAGAACTCTCCAGTAGTTTCCACATTGTCTCCACTCTCCACTACAACTGTCAAACATTTTTGCTCCTAGTATATTTCTACACTTACACTAGTGTTGCCACTTGTGTTTTCGTTTGAACGTTTTCGACTAGGAAATTGGTACTAAATGTTGGGTTCGTGTTACACTGCCCCCTCCTTAAGATTGTTCGTCCCGAATAATTCCATCTTCAGCCTCGCCACTGTATCGATGCAGCCGGTCACAATGCACTACTTTTAACTTGCCTCTTAGTCCTTTTTGGATGCGGTAAACCACGTCGTTAATCCTCGTGACAACAGTATAAGGACCTTCCCAGTTCTGCTGAAGTTTCGGTGACAATCCCTTTTGACGATGCGGATTATAAAGCCACACACGATCTCCTGCTTGGAATCCTGCTTTTGTCGCTTTTGTGTCGTACCGTGTCTTCATCCGGTCGCTGTAGGTTTTCATCCGTTCCCTTGTTCGTTTATGGATGTCAGCGAGCCTCTCCTTGAGGTCGTCCACATACTCGTTCGTGTCTTGTGGCTCCTCTGTGGGGCATCCAAATTTAAGTTCGCTGGGCAGCCACATGGTTTTCCCGAACAGGATGTCAGATGGTGTTTGTCCTGTCGAGCTATGTACTGCACTTCTATAGGCCATCAGAAATAGCGGGACGTGCCTATCCCAGTCTCTTTGGTAGTCGCCTACGACTTTGGTGAGGTGTTCTTTCAAGGTCCGGTTGAATCTTTCAACCATCCCATCAGATTGTGGATGAAGCGGTGTGGTTCTAGTCTTCTTAATGCCAAGTAGTCCGCACACTCCTTGGAAGATGTTTGACTCAAAGTTCCTCCCTTGGTCGGAATGGAGTTCCATAGGCACGCCAAACCTACTTACCCAGTTAAACACAATCTGGTCGACCACCGTTTTGGCTTCTTGATTTGGGATGGCATACGCCTCAGGCCACTTGCTAAAATAGTCCATTATAACCAGAATGTACTTGTTTCCAGCGTTGTTCTCTGGAAAAGGCCCAGCCACATCTACTGCAATCCTCTCAAAAGGCGATCCAACGTTGTACTGATGCATCTTACCTTGAATCTTCCTACCAGTTCCTTTGGTTGCAGCACACTTGTCACATGTTCGGCACCACTTCTCCACGTCATCTCTAGCATGTAACCAGTAGAACCGATGTCGCACCTTCTCCAGTGTTTTGTTTACTCCCAGGTGGCCTCCAGAAGGTCCGTCGTGCATCTCCCGAAGAACTTCACTGACTTTCGATTGCGGTACGATCAGCTGCATCACATATGACTTACCGTCAGCGGACTCCCATCTTCGCCTGAGGACACCTTCTTGCACATATAGTGAGTCCCACTGTGCCCAATAAGCTTTGAGAACTGGACTCCTGTCAGAAATGTCTCCCCATTCAGGTTTCTCTTCATTTTCTTTCCATGCGAGAATGGGTTCGATATCTGGATCCTCCTGTTGAGCAGTCCTCACTTCCTCATTGCTCCATCCGCTTATGGGGTCAGCTCTTAGTCGCTGAGCGGTAATGATTTCTTTGTCTTCTTGCCGCCTGCAATGCTTGCAATCCACTTTGCAAGGTCTTCGGGATAATGCATCGGCGTTTGAGTGCAGCTGTCCTCAGCGGTGTTGGATCTGGTAGTCATAGGCCTGCAATCTTTCTATCCACCTTGCGACTTGACCTTCTGGATTTTTGAAGTTCAACAGCCAGCTCAGAGCACCGTGGTCTGTCCGCAGAAGGAATTTCTGTCCATAGATGTACTTATGGAAGTGCTTTGTTGCCAAGATAAGAGCCAGCAGTTCCCTTCTGGTCACGCAGTAGTTTCTTTCGGGTTTCGATAGGACCTTGCTGTAGTATGCCACCACTTTCTCTTCGCCATCATGCATTTGGGATAGTACCGCCCCGATTCCAACGTTGCTTGCATCTGCGTCGACGATGAATGTTTTGCCAGGTGTTGGATGTGCAAGCACTGGAGCGTTACAGAGGCGGTATTTGAGTTCCTGGAAAGATTTCTTACACTCACCTGACCATTTAAACTGCTTCCCATTTTCGGTGATCTGATGCAAACTCTTTGCAACTCCAGCAAAGTTCTTAACAAAACGTCGGTAATATGTGGCAAGACCAAGAAAGCTTCGGAGTTGATGTTTGTCCTGTGGTGTTGGCCAATTTTTGACGGAGTCAACTTTTTCAGGATCAGTCTTTACTCCTTGGGATGAGATGATGTGTCCCAAATACTTGACTTCGGTTTTGAAAAGTGCACATTTTTCTGGATTCAGTTTAAGGTTAGCCTTTCGAAGTCTCTGAAACACGGCTTTTAGGTTCTTGCAATGTTGGTCAAATGTTTTTCCGTAAACAATGACATCGTCCGAGTAGACTAGGCACGCTTTCCACGTCAGTCCTTGAAGAACGCACTCCATCAAACGCTCGAATGTTGCCGGAGCATTGCATAGCCCAAACGGCATAACTTTAAACTGCCAGAGCCCATTACCTGTAGAAAACGCCGTCTTTTCCCGATCATCAGGGTGGATGTCAACTTGCCAATATCCACTCTTCAAGTCCAGCGTCGAAAACCACTGGGCTCCCTCCATGGCAAACAGGGTATCACTGATTCTGGGCAGGGGATAGCTGTCCTTCTTAGTCACATCATTCAGCCTTCGGTAGTCCACACAAAAACGAGTGCTTCCGTCTTTCTTTTTCACTAGCACCACTGGTGACGCCCAAGGACTTTTGGAATTTTCGATAAGACCGTCCTTCTTCATTGCTGTTATCATGTCCTCAACCTCACCTTGTTTGGCCAGTGGAAGGCGTCTTGCGGGTTGACGAATCGGTCTTGCATCTCCTGTGTTGATGCGATGCTGCACCAACTGTGTCCTACCATATTGTCCCTTTTGCGATGCGAAGATGTCAGTGTACTCTTGTAGGAGATTTTCAGCCATCCTTGTTTGTTGGTGATCAAGGTTGGATGAATTCAGTATTTTAGCTCTGATGGTTTTGAGCTCCTCCGGAGTTATAGTTTTTCTCGGGGCTTCGTCTGTGATCTTCGTAATTGCTGCAACCGATTCGCAACGTCCAACGACTTCTCCTTTCTTCAACCTTACATCGTACGGTCTGGTGTTTAGTAATCGTACGGGGACCATTTTGTTTTTCGGTACTACCAGTGTTTTCCCAATGATGACGCTTTGGGAGGAACACTCTGGGTCTGGTTCCACCACGAGGTATCGAAGGCTTCCAAACTCACCTTCCAGTTTTGTCCAAACGAACACTTCAGAAGAAGGAGGCAGAATCAGATCTTCCGTGATGACAGTCTTCAGTGTTGACGTACTTTCGTTCGAATAGGTCATTGGAAGTTCCTTATTTTGGTTCTTCAAAACCTGATTACCAATGTCCAAAATAACTCCGTGCTGTTTCATAAAGTCGATTCCAATGATGCACTCGTCACATATATCTGCCACCAGGAATTGATGAGTAAACACTAGATCGGCCAGTCGGATTTTAAGACTCACTTCTCCGTATACTCTTGCTGCTTCTCCCGTTGCGGTTCTTAGACGGTAGCTATTGGTGTTATGAAGCCACGTCATCTTTACCAGGTCTCGACGTACTATGGATGCTGTGGCACCGGTGTCGATGGTAGCCACATGTTTGTTGCCGCTAATAGCAGTCTCCACAGTCAGACTTTTGTTGTCTCGTTTGGTCTGAGAGACCTGGATGGTGGTTCTGGGGCCATCGATACAAGAAACCATCCTCTGCCCCTCGAAGTTGGTTCTTACTCGTTTCCCTGATGGGAAACGGGCTGATAGACAACGCTGGTGTTGTTGTTACCTTGCTCTAGGTTGGATCTCTTGCTTCCACAATGTTGACATCCGGCTTTATTTGGTGGTAGTCCGCATTGACGCTGTAAGTGCCCGGTCTTGTTGCAGTTCCAACATCTTGCTAGTCCACTCCGCTGGTTCTTTTGTATTTCAGCTCTTTGGCACGAGCACTCTTCGACTATGGCTTCTCTAAGTCGATGTACTCCATAAGAAGCTTGTTCTGCTGCTTCAATTGTCAATGCGAATGCTCAAGTTTCAGAAAGAGTACGTGTTCTAGCAGTTCGCACAGACCTCTGAAGATGTATATCGGAAATGGCACGAACGAAGGACTCAACAGCAAGCTGGTTGATGATTTCTTCTCCAGCATCCGGGTATGCCAGGTGAACCAGTCTTTCGACGTCTGCTTGGAGCTGCTGTAGATTTTCACCTCTTTTCTGGACTCTGTTATTGAGTTGGACTCGGAAGACTTCTTTCAAGTGGCTATCGCCAAAGCGTTTATCTATAGCTGCCACGAGAAAGCTGAAATCACCACTCTTACCAGCTGGAACTGTTTGAAGTAATTCAGCTGCTGGTCCTCTAAGAGCAAGAGTCAGTGCAATGTACTTGTCTTCGTCATCCCAGCCATTTGTTGTCGCGGCTGCCTCAAATTGTCTTTTGTAGACTGGCCAAGAAGACTGTCCATCAAATGATGGCGGTTTCATCTCCTTTTTCTTTGTAGACTCTCCATTAGATTCTCGAATTTTGATTTTGCGGATCTGGTCTAATTCGTTGGTCAGAACAGAGAACTGTTTATCACATCGGCTTTCTACGATTTCGAAACGATTCTCTACAACAGAAAGCTATTTTTCCATACCTTCAACGCGTTCGTCAAGGGCAAACACATTTTTCTCAATGTTGCCCAATTTGCCTTCTAGAATGTTTTTCTGACCATCCAAAACATTCTGTTGCGCCTCAAGTCTTTCGAGAATATTCTGTTGTTCCTTCTTTTGCTCGTTTCGTTGCTCTTCCAGATTCTTTTGTTGTACTTCAAGTCTTTCGAGAACATTCTGCTGTTCCTTCTTTTGTTCGTTTCGTTGTTCTTCAATCAGCTTCTTTTGTTCGTTTCGTTGTGCTTCAAGTTGTTCCAGAACATTCTGCTGTTCCTTTTTTTGCTCGTTTCGTTGTTCTAACAAAAGTTTCATCATACTAGAAAAATCTACATTTTCACTTATTTCCTCTTCTTCCACTTCTGTTTCAAAAACAAAAGTTTTCGATCCCGCTCTAGAAAGATTTCGCTTACCTAACTCACTTTTAAGCTCAATGCAGTTGAGCTCTTCTAACAACTTACCCATTTTCACTGTATATAATTATTATTTCTCTTTTTACTTTGTTTTTTTTTTACACTTTACTAGTCGAATAAGTTTTATTTACACTTCTGACACCAATGTAACGTGCGCTTAGTTCGAATAATAAAACTTCACTTTTCAATTTATTTCAACCACTTTTATTCAGTATCTATACTTTATTCGATCTCAACTCGACTTTTGGACTATCACTTGTAGACAATTTACTCTTCACTTTATCACTCTATAATCAAAACTGCCTTCTGGTTGCCTCGGGCGGCCTATTTATATCGAATGACATTTCATCTAGAACTCTCCAGTAGTTTCCACATTGTCTCCACTCTCCACTACAACTGTCAAACATTTTTCCTCCTAGTATATTTCTACACTTACACTAGTGTTGCCACTTGTGTTTTCGTTTGAACGTTTTCGATTAGGAAATTGGTATTAAATGTTGGGTTCGCGTTACAATAAATTAATTTAAATTTCATTTTCATTTAAATTTATTTCATTTTCACATTATTTAATTTAATACGGACAACAACATCAGTGCGGAGATCAAACGGAGAATATCTGTTGCCAACCGTTGCTTCTTTGGGTTAAGAAGGCAAGTGAGAAACAAAACCCTCTCTAGAAAAACCAAGGTGACCTTGTATAAGACCTTAATCATCCCAGTCCTGCTGTACGGCGCGGAAGCATGGACCTTATCGAAAGCGGATGAGGAAACCCTTGGTCGTTTCGAAAGAAAAATTCTCCGAATAGAGCTGTGTTAATCGCGATTGATTCTGTCTTTTCGACCCGTTCACTGGAAATGATTGATGATTGCTATTTGTAGTTAAAAAGCTTCATAAATATAAAAGATAATGTATCTTACTATGTAAGCTGTCCAATAAATAAATAAATGAAATGAAATGAAATTGCAATCATACAAAATTAAAACAACCAATCACCATTTCAATCATTTCCGTAGAACGCCACTGAAAGAAACTCAGTATTTTACTATTATATGCATTTGTATGAGATGGGTGAAGACGACCGCAACTGAAACCAATGATTTGATAGAAACGAACGACCCAAACCGAAACCAATCATTTGTACGAGCCGAACGTCTGAAAATGAAACCAATCACTTGAACGATAGACGAACGACCGAGATTGAAACCAATCGTTGGAGCGAAATGAACGACCGAGACTGAAAACAATCACAGGCTGTGATGGCAGCAAAGAACACGGCGAGAAGAAAGCAACCGCACAGTCTTACGTCTTATTCATGAATGGCTTTATTAACTGCGTTATGTTACAAGTTACAATGTATTAGTGTATGTGTGTTCATTATGTATAGAACATCTTGCAGCAAGTTATATGTGTATATGTATATTATATTATACTGCAAGATAATATTATAAATGAACATACATATAGATATGAATAATGATACATTGAAGTAAAAGAAAATACAATAAATTTATATTTGCACTACTATAAGTCCAAGCGTTTCAGTGGATTCAGTTTAAGGTTAGCCTCTCGAAGTCTCTGAAACACGGCTTTTAGGTTCTTGCAATGCTGGTTAAATGTTTTCCCGTAAACAATGACATCGTCCAAGTAGACAAGGCACGCTTTCCACCTCAGTCCTTGAAGAACGCACTTCATCAAACGGTCGAATGTTGCCAGAGCATTGCATAGCCCTAACGGCATAGCTTTAAACTGCCAGAGCCCATTACCTGTAGAAAACGCCGTCTTTTCCCGATCATCAGGGTGGATGTCAACTTGCCAATATCCACTCTTCAAGTCCAGCGTCGAGATCCACTAGGCTCCCTCCATGGCATCCAGGGTATCACTGATTCTCGGCAGGGGATAGCTGTCCTCCTAGATCACATCATTCAGCCTTCGGTAGTCCACACAAAAACGAGTGCTTCCGTCTTTCTTTTTCACTAGCACCACTGGTGACACCCAAGGGCTTTTGGAATTTTCTATAAGGCCGTCCTTCTTCATTGCTGTTATCATTTCATCAACCTCACCTTGTTTGGCCAGTGAAAGGCGTCTTGCGGGTTGACGAATCGGTCTTGCATCTCCTGTGTTGATGCGATGCTGCACCAACTGTGTCCTACCATATTGTCCCTTTTGCGATGCGAAGATGTCAGTGTACTCTTGTAGGAGATTTTCAGCCATCCTTGTTTGTTGGTGATCAAGGTTGGATGAATTCAGTATTTTAGCTCTGATGGTTTTGAGCTCCTCCGGAGTTATAGTTTTTCTCGGGGCTTCGTCTGTGATTTTCGTAATTGCTGCAACCGATTCGCAACGTCCAACGACTTCTCCTTTCTTCAACCTTACATCGTACGGTCTGGTGTTTAGTAATCGTACGGGGACCATTTTGTTTTTCGGTACTACCAGTGTTTTCCCAATGATGACGCTTTGGGAGGAACACTCTGGGTCTGGTTCCACCACGAGGTATCGAAGGCTTCCAAACTCACCTTCCAGTTTTGTCCAAACGAACACTTCAGAAGAAGGAGGCAGAATCAGATCTTCCGTGATGACAGTCTTCAGTGTTGACGTACTTTCGTTCGAATAGGTCATTGGAAGTTCCTTATTTTGGTACTTCAAAACCTGATTACCAATGTCCAAAATAACTCCGTGCTGTTTCATAAAGTCGATTCCAATGATGCACTCGTCACATATATCTGCCACCAGGAATTGATGAGTAAACACTAGATCGGCCAGTCGGATTTTAAGACTCACTTCTCCGTATACTCTTGCTGCTTCTCCCGTTGCGGTTCTTAGACGGTAGCTATTGGTGTTATGAAGCCACGTCATCTTTACCAGGTCTCGACGTACTATGGATGCTGTGGCACCGGTGTCGATGGTAGCCACATGTTTGTTGCCGTTAATAGCAGTCTCCACAGTCAGACTTTTGTTGTCTCGTTTGGTCTGAGAGACCTGGATGGTGGTTCTGGGGCCATCGATACAAGAAACCAGCCTCTGCCCCTCGAAGTTGGTTCTTACTCGTTTCCCTGATGGGAAACGGGCTGATAGACAACGCTGGTGTTGTTGTTACCTTGCTCTAGGTTGGATCTCTTGCTTCCACAATGTTGACATCCGGCTTTATTTGGTGGTAGTCCGCATTGACGCTGTAAGTGCCCGGTCTTGTTGCAGTTCCAACATCTTGCTAGTCCACTCCGCTGGTTCTTTTGTATTTCAGCTCTTTGGCACGAGCACTCTTCGACTATGGCTTCTCTAAGTCGATGTACTCCATAAGAAGCTTGTTCTGCTGCTTCAATTGTCAATGCGAATGCTCAAGTTTCAGAAAGAGTACGTGTTCTAGCAGTTCGCACAGACCTCTGAAGATGTATATCGGAAATGGCACGAACGAAGGACTCAACAGCAAGCTGGTTGATGATTTCTTCTCCAGCATCCGGGTATGCCAGGTGAACCAGTCTTTCGACGTCTGCTTGGAGCTGCTGTAGATTTTCACCTCTTTTCTGGACTCTGTTATTGAGTTGGACTCGGAAGACTTCTTTCAAGTGGCTATCGCCAAAGCGTTTATCTATAGCTGCCACGAGAGAGCTGAAATCACCGCTCTTACCAGCTGGAACTGTTTGAAGTAATTCAGCTGCTGGTCCTCTAAGAGCAAGAGTCAGTGCAATGTACTTGTCTTCGTCATCCCAGCCATTTGTTGTCGCGGCTGCCTCAAATTGTCTTTTGTAGACTGGCCAAGAAGACTGTCCATCAAATGATGGCGGTTTCATCTCCTTTTTCTTTGTAGACTCTCCATTAGATTCTCGAATTTTGATTTTGCGGATCTGGTCTAATTCCTTTGTCAGAACAGAGAACTGTTTATCACATCGGCTTTCTACGATTTCGAAACGATTCTCTACAACAGAAAGCTGTTTTTCCATACCTTCAACGCGTTCGTCAAGGGCAAACACATTTTTCTCAATGTTGCCCAATTTGTCTTCTAGAATGTTTTTCTGACCATCCAAAACATTCTGTTGCGCCTCAAGTCTTTCGAGAATATTCTGTTGTTCCTTCTTTTGCTCGTTTCGTTGCTCTTCCAGATTCTTTTGTTGTACTTCAAGTCTTTCGAGAACATTCTGCTGTTCCTTCTTTTGTTTGTTTCGTTGTTCTTCAATCAGCTTCTTTTGTTCGTTTCGTTGTGCTTCAAGTTGTTCCAGAACTTTCTGCTGTTCCTTCTTTTGCTCGTTTCGTTGTTCTAACAAAAGTTTCATCATACTAGAAAAATCTACATTTTCACTTACTTCCTCTTCTTCCACTTCTGTTTCAAAAACAAAAGTTTTCGATCCCGCTCTAGAAAGATTTCGCTTACCTAACTCACTTTTAAGCTCAATGCAGTTGAGCTCTTCTAACAACTTACCCATTTTCACTGTATATAATTATTATTTCTCTTTTTACTTTGTTTTTTTTTTACACTTTACTAGTCGAATAAGTTTTATTTACACTTCTGACACCAATGTAACGTGCGCTTAGTTCGAATAATAAAACTTCACTTTTCTTTTCAATTTATTTCAACCACTTTTATTCAGTATCTATACTTTATTCGATCTCAACTCGACTTTTGGACTATCACTTGTAGACAATTTACTCTTCACTTTATCACTCTATAATCAAAACTGCCTTCTGGTTGCCTCGGGCGGCCTATTTATATCGAATGACATTTCATCTAGAACTCTCCAGTAGTTTCCACATTGTCTCCACTCTCCACTACAACTGTCAAACATTTTTCCTCCTAGTATATTTCTACACTTACACTAGTGTTGCCACTTGTGTTTTCGTTTGAACGTTTTCGATTAGGAAATTGGTATTAAATGTTGGGTTCACGTTACAATAAATTAATTTAAATTTCATTTTCATTTAAATTTATTTCATTTTCACATTATTTAATTTAATACGGACAACAACATCAGTGCGGAGATCAAACGGAGAATATCTGTTGCCAACCGTTGCTTCTTTGGGTTAAGAAGGCAAGTGAGAAACAAAACCCTCTCTAGAAAAACCAAGGTGACCTTGTATAAGACCTTAATCATCCCAGTCCTGCTGTACGGCGCGGAAGCATGGACCTTATCGAAAGCGGATGAGGAAACCCTTGGTCGTTTCGAAAGAAAAATTCTCCGAATAGAGCTGTGTTAATCGCGATTGATTCTGTCTTTTCGACCCGTTCACTGGAAATGATTGATGATTGCTATTTGTAGTTAAAAAGCTTCATAAATATAAAAGATAATGTATCTTACTATGTAAGCTGTCCAATAAATAAATAAATGAAATGAAATGAAATGAAATGAGATTGCAATCATACAAAATTAAAACAACCAATCACCATTTCAATCATTTCCATAGAACGCCACTGAAAGAAACTCAGTATTTTACTATTATATGCTGTATTTGTATGAGATGGGTGAAGACGACCGCAACTGAAACCAATGATTTGATAGAAACGAACGACCCAAACCGAAACCAATCATTTGTACGAGCCGAACGTCTGAAAATGAAACCAATCACTTGAACGATAGACGAACGACCGAGATTGAAACCAATCGTTGGAGCGAAATGAACGACCGAGACTGAAAACAATCACAGGCTGTGATGGCAGCAAAGAACACGGCGAGAAGAAAGCAACCGCACAGTCTTACGTCTTATTCATGAATGGCTTTATTAACTGCGTTATGTTACAAGTTACAATGTATTAGTGTATGTGTGTTCATTATGTATAGAACATCTTGCAGCAAGTTATATGTGTATATGTATATTATATTATACTGCAAGATAATATTATAAATGAACATACATATAGATATGAATAATGTTACATTGAAGTAAAAGAAAATACAATAAATTTATATTTGCACTACTATAAGTCCAAGCGTTTCAGTGGATTCAGTTTAAGGTTAGCCTCTCGAAGTCTCTGAAACACGGCTTTTAGGTTCTTGCAATGTTGGTCAAATGTTTTCCCGTAAACAATGACATCGTCCAAGTAGACAAGGCACGCTTTACACCTCAGTCCTTGAAGAACGCACTTCATCAAACGGTCGAATGTTGCCAGAGCATTGCATAGCCCTAACGGCATAGCTTTAAACTGCCAGAGCCCATTACCTGTAGAAAACGCCGTCTTTTCCCGATCATCAGGGTGGATGTCAACTTGCCAATATCCACTCTTCAAGTCCAGCGTCGAGATCCACTAGGCTCCCTCCATAGCATCCAGGGTATCACTGATTCTCGACAGGGGATAGCTGTCCTCCTAGGTCACATCATTCAGCCTTCGGTAGTCCACACAAAAACGAGTGCTTCCGTCTTTCTTTTTCACTAGCACCACTGGTGACGCCCAAGGGCTTTTGGAATTTTCTATAAGGCCGTCCTTCTTCATTGCTGTTATCATTTCATCAACCTCACCTTGTTTGGCCAGTGGAAGGCGTCTTGCGGGTTGACGAATCGGTCTTGCATCTCCTGTGTTGATGCGATGCTGCACCAACTGTGTCCTACCATATTGTCCCTTTTGCGATGCGAAGATGTCAGTGTACTCTTGTAGGAGATTTTCAGCCATCCTTGTTTGTTGGTGATCAAGGTTGGATGAATTCAGTATTTTAGCTCTGATGGTTTTGAGCTCCTCCGGAGTTATAGTTTTTCTCGGGGCTTCGTCTGTGATCTTCGTAATTGCTGCAACCGATTCGCAACGTCCAACGACTTCTCCTTTCTTCAACCTTACATCGTACGGTCTGGTGTTTAGTAATCGTACGGGGACCATTTTGTTTTTCGGTACTACCAGTGTTTTCCCAATGATGACGCTTTGGGAGGAACACTCTGGGTCTGGTTCCACCACGAGGTATCGAAGGCTTCCAAACTCACCTTCCAGTTTTGTCCAAACGAACACTTCAGAAGAAGGAGGCAGAATCAGATCTTCCGTGATGACAGTCTTCAGTGTTGACGTACTTTCGTTCGAATAGGTCATTGGAAGTTCCTTATTTTGGTACTTCAAAACCTGATTACCAATGTCCAAAATAACTCCGTGCTGTTTCATAAAGTCGATTCCAATGATGCACTCGTCACATATATCTGCCACCAGGAATTGATGAGTAAACACTAGATCGGCCAGTCGGATTTTAAGACTCACTTCTCCGTATACTCTTGCTGCTTCTCCCGTTGCGGTTCTTAGACGGTAGCTATTGGTGTTATGAAGCCACGTCATCTTTACCAGGTCTCGACGTACTATGGATGCTGTGGCACCGGTGTCGATGGTAGCCACATGTTTGTTGCCGTTAATAGCAGTCTCCACAGTCAGACTTTTGTTGTCTCGTTTGGTCTGAGAGACCTGGATGGTGGTTCTGGGGCCATCGATACAAGAAACCAGCCTCTGCCCCTCGAAGTTGGTTCTTACTCGTTTCCCTGATGGGAAACGGGCTGATAGACAACGCTGGTGTTGTTGTTACCTTGCTCTAGGTTGGATCTCTTGCTTCCACAATGTTGACATCCGGCTTTATTTGGTGGTAGTCCGCATTGACGCTGTAAGTGCCCGGTCTTGTTGCAGTTCCAACATCTTGCTAGTCCACTCCGCTGGATCTTTTGTATTTCAGCTCTTTGGCACGAGCACTCTTCGACTATGGCTTCTCTAAGTCGATGTACTCCATAAGAAGCTTGTTCTGCTGCTTCAATTGTCAATGCGAATGCTCAAGTTTCAGAAAGAGTACGTGTTCTAGCAGTTCGCACAGACCTCTGAAGATGTATATCGGAAATGGCACGAACGAAGGACTCAACAGCAAGCTGGTTGATGATTTCTTCTCCAGCATCCGGGTATGCCAGGTGAACCAGTCTTTCGACGTCTGCTTGGAGCTGCTGTAGATTTTCACCTCTTTTCTAGACTCTGTTATTGAGTTGGACTCGCAAGACTTCTTTCAAGTGGCTATCCCCAAAGCGTTTATCTATAGCTGCCACGAGAGAGCTGAAATCACCGCTCTTACCAGCTGGAACTGTTTGAAGTAATTCAGCTGCTGGTCCTCTAAGAGCAAGAGTCAGTGCAATGTACTTGTCTTCGTCATCCCAGCCATTTGTTGTCGCGGCTGCCTCAAATTGTCTTTTGTAGACTGGCCAAGAAGACTGTCCATCAAATGATGGCGGTTTCATCTCCTTTTTCTTTGTAGACTCTCCATTAGATTCTCGAATTTTGATTTTGCGGATCTGGTCTAATTCCTTGGTCAGAACAGAGAACTGTTTATCACATCGGCTTTCTACGATTTCGAAACGATTCTCTACAACAGAAAGCTGTTTTTCCATACCTTCAACGCGTTCGTCAAGGGCAAACACATTTTTCTCAATGTTGCCCAATTTGCCTTCTAGAATGTTTTTCTGACCATCCAAAACATTCTGTTGCGCCTCAAGTCTTTCGAGAATATTCTGTTGTTCCTTCTTTTGCTCGTTTCGTTGCTCTTCCAGATTCTTTTGTTGTACTTCAAGTCTTTCGAGAACATTCTGCTGTTCCTTCTTTTGTTCGTTTCGTTGTTCTTCAATCAGCTTCTTTTGTTCGTTTCGTTGTGCTTCAAGTTGTTCCAGAACATTCTGCTGTTCCTTCTTTTGCTCGTTTCGTTGTTCTAACAAAAGTTTCATCATACTAGAAAAATCTACATTTTCACTTACTTCCTCTTCTTCCACTTCTGTTTCAAAAACAAAAGTTTTCGATCCCGCTCTAGAAAGATTTCGCTTACCTAACTCACTTTTAAGCTCAATGCAGTTGAGCTCTTCTAACAACTTACCCATTTTCACTGTATATAAATATTATTTCTCTTTTTACTTTGTTTTTTTTTTTTTACACTTTACTAGTCGAATAAGTTTTATTTACACTTCTGACACCAATGTAACGTGCGCTTAGTTCGAATAATAAAACTTCACTTTTCAATTTATTTCAACCACTTTTATTCAGTATCTATACTTTATTCGATCTCAACTCGACTTTTGGACTATCACTTGTAGACAATTTACTCTTCACTTTATCACTCTATAATCAAAACTGCCTTCTGGTTGCCTCGGGCGGCCTATTTATATCGAATGACATTTCATCTAGAACTCTCCAGTAGTTTCCACATTGTCTCCACTCTCCACTACAACTGTCAAACATTTTTCCTCCTAGTATATTTCTACACTTACACTAGTGTTGCCACTTGTGTTTTCGTTTGAACGTTTTCGATTAGGAAATTGGTATTAAATGTTGGGTTCGCGTTACAATAAATTAATTTTCATTTCATTTTCATTTAAATTTATTTCATTTTCACATTATTTAATTTAATACGGACAACAACATCAGTGCGGAGATCAAACGGAGAATATCTGTTGCCAACCGTTGCTTTTTTGGGTTAAGAAGGCAAGTGAGAAACAAAACCCTCTCTAGAAAAACCAAGGTCACCTTGTATAAGACCTTAATCATCCCAGTCCTGCTGTACGGCGCGGAAGCATGGACCTTATCGAAAGCGGATGAGGAAACCCTTGGTCGTTTCGAAAGAAAAATTCTCAGAATAGAGCTGTGTTAATCGCGATTGATTCTGTCTTTTCGACCCGTTCACTGGAAATGATTGATGATTGCTATTTGTAGTTAAAAAGCTTCATAAATATAAAAGATAATGTATCTTACTATGTAAGCTGTCCAATAAATAAATAAATGAAATGAAATGAAATGAAATGAAATTGCAATCATACAAAATTAAAACAACCAATCACCATTTCAATCATTTCCATAGAACGCCACTGAAAGAAACTCAGTATTTTACTATTATATGCTGTATTTGTATGAGATGGGTGAAGACGACCGCAACTGAAACCAATGATTTGATAGAAACGAACGACCCAAACCGAAACCAATCATTTGTACGAGCCGAACGTCTGAAAATGAAACCAATCACTTCAACGATAGACGAACGACCGAGATTGAAACCAATCGTTGGAGCAAAATGAACGACCGAGACTGAAAACAATCACCAGTTGTGATGGCAGCAAAGAACACGGCGAGAAGAAAGCAACCGCACAGTCTTACGTCTTATTCATGAATGGCTTTATTTACTGCGTTATGTTACAAGTTACAATGTATTAGTGTATGTGTGTTCATTATGTATAGAACATCTTGCAGCAAGTTATATGTGTATATGTATATTATATTATACTGCAAGATAATATTATAAATGAACATACATATAGATATGAATAATGTTACATTGAAGTAAAAGAAAATACAATAAATTTATATTTGCACTACTATAAGTCCAAGCGTTTCAGTGGATTCAGTTTAAGGTTAGCCTCTCGAAGTCTCTGAAACACGGCTTTTAGGTTCTTGCAATGTTGGTCAAATGTTTTCCCGTAAACAATGACATCGTCCAAGTAGACAAGGCACGCTCTCCACCTCAGTCCTTGAAGAACGCACTTCATCAAACGGTCGAATGTTGCCAGAGCATTGCATAGCCCTAACGGCATAGCTTTAAACTGCCAGAGCCCATTACCTGTAGAAAACGCCGTCTTTTCCCGATCATCAGGGTGGATGTCAACTTGCCAATATCCACTCTTCAAGTCCAGCGTCGAGATCCACTAGGCTCCCTCCATGGCATCCAGGGTATCACTGATTCTCGGCAGGGGATAGCTGTCCTCCTAGGTCACATCATTCAGCCTTCGGTAGTCCACACAAAAACGAGTGCTTCCGTCTTTCTTTTTCACTAGCACCACTGGTGACGCCCAAGGGCTTTTGGAATTTTCTATAAGGCCGTCCTTCTTCATTGCTGTTATCATTTCATCAACCTCACCTTGTTTGGCCAGTGGAAGGCGTCTTGCGGGTTGACGAATCGGTCTTGCATCTCCTGTGTTGATGCGATGCTGCACCAACTGTGTCCTACCATATTGTCCCTTTTGCGATGCGAAGATATCAGTGTACTCTTGTAGGAGATTTTCAGCCATCCTTGTTTGTTGGTGATCAAGGTTGGATGAATTCAGTATTTTAGCTCTGATGGTTTTGAGCTCCTCCGGAGTTATAGTTTTTCTCGGGGCTTCGTCTGTGATCTTCGTAATTGCTGCAACCGATTCGCAACGTCCAACGACTTCTCCTTTCTTCAACCTTACATCGTACGGTCTGGTGTTTAGTAATCGTACGGGGACCATTTTGTTTTTCGGTACTACCAGTGTTTTCCCAATGATGACGCTTTGGGAGGAACACTCTAGGTCTGGTTCCACCACGAGGTATCGAAGGCTTCCAAACTCACCTTCCAGTTTTGTCCAAACGAACACTTCAGAAGAAGGAGGCAGAATCAGATCTTCCGTGATGACAGTCTTCAGTGTTGACGTACTTTCGTTCGAAAAGGTCATTGGAAGTTCCTTATTTTGGTACTTCAAAACCTGATTACCAATGTCCAAAATAACTCCGTGCTGTTTCATAAAGTCGATTCCAATGATGCACTCGTCACATATATCTGCCACCAGGAATTGATGAGTAAACACTAGATCGGCCAGTCGGATTTTAAGACTCACTTCTCCGTATACTCTTGCTGCTTCTCCCGTTGCGGTTCTTAGACGGTAGCTATTGGTGTTATGAAGCCACGTCATCTTTACCAGGTCTCGACGTACTATGGATGCTGTGGCACCGGTGTCGATGGTAGCCACATGTTTGTTGCCGTTAATAGCAGTCTCCACAGTCAGACTTTTGTTGTCTCGTTTGGTCTGAGAGACCTGGATGGTGGTTCTGGGGCCATCGATACAAGAAACCAGCCTCTGCCCCTCGAAGTTGGTTCTTACTCGTTTCCCTGATGGGAAACGGGCTGATAGACAACGCTGGTGTTGTTGTTACCTTGCTCTAGGTTGGATCTCTTGCTTTAACAATGTTGACATCCGGCTTTATTTGGTGGTAGTCCGCATTGACGCTGTAAGTGCCCGGTCTTGTTGCAGTTCCAACATCTTGCTAGTCCACTCCGCTGGTTCTTTTGTATTTCAGCTCTTTGGCACGAGCACTCTTCGACTATGGCTTCTCTAAGTCGATGTACTCCATAAGAAGCTTGTTCTGCTGCTTCAATTGTCAATGCGAATGCTCAAGTTTCAGAAAGAGTACGTGTTCTAGCAGTTCGCACAGACCTCTGAAGATGTATATCGGAAATGGCACGAACGAAGGACTCAACAGCAAGCTGGTTGATGATTTCTTCTCCAGCATCCGGGTATGCCAGGTGAACCAGTCTTTCGACGTCTGCTTGGAGCTGCTGTAGATTTTCACCTCTTTTCTAGACTCTGTTATTGAGTTGGACTCGGAAGACTTCTTTCAAGTGGCTATCCCCAAAGCGTTTATCTATAGCTGCCACGAGAGAGCTGAAATCACCGCTCTTACCAGCTGGAACTGTTTGAAGTAATTCAGCTGCTGGTCCTCTAAGAGCAAGAGTCAGTGCAATGTACTTGTCTTCGTCATCCCAGCCATTTGTTGTCGCGGCTGCCTCAAATTGTCTTTTGTAGACTGGCCAAGAAGACTGTCCATCAAATGATGGCGGTTTCATCTCCTTTTTCTTTGTAGACTCTCCATTAGATTCTCGAATTTTGATTTTGCGGATCTGGTCTAATTCCTTGGTCAGAACAGAGAACTGTTTATCACATCGGCTTTCTACGATTTCGAAACGATTCTCTACAACAGAAAGCTGTTTTTCCATACCTTCAACGCGTTCGTCAAGGGCAAACACATTTTTCTCAATGTTGCCCAATTTGCCTTCTAGAATGTTTTTCTGACCATCCAAAACATTCTGTTGCGCCTCAAGTCTTTCGAGAATATTCTGTTGTTCCTTCTTTTGCTCGTTTCGTTGCTCTTCCAGATTCTTTTGTTGTACTTCAAGTCTTTCGAGAACATTCTGCTGTTCCTTCTTTTGTTCGTTTCGTTGTTCTTCAATCAGCTTCTTTTGTTCGTTTCGTTGTGCTTCAAGTTGTTCCAGAACATTCTGCTGTTCCTTCTTTTGCTCGTTTCGTTGTTCTAACAAAAGTTTCATCATACTAGAAAAATCTACATTTTCACTTACTTCCTCTTCTTCCACTTCTGTTTCAAAAACAAAAGTTTTCGATCCCGCTCTAGAAAGATTTCGCTTACCTAACTCACTTTTAAGCTCAATGCAGTTGAGCTCTTCTAACAACTTACCCATTTTCACTGTATATAAATATTATTTCTCTTTTTACTTTGTCTTTTTTTTTACACTTTACTAGTCGAATAAGTTTTATTTACACTTCTGACACCAATGTAACGTGCGCTTAGTTCGAATAATAAAACTTCACTTTTCTTTTCAATTTATTTCAACCACTTTTATTCAGTATCTATACTTTATTCGATCTCAACTCGACTTTTGGACTATCACTTGTAGACAATTTACTCTTCACTTTATCACTCTATAATCAAAACTGCCTTCTGGTTGCCTCGGGCGGCCTATTTATATCGAATGACATTTCATCTAGAACTCTCCAGTAGTTTCCACATTGTCTACACTCTCCACTACAACTGTCAAACATTTTTCCTCCTAGTATATTTCTACACTTACACTAGTGTTGCCACTTGTGTTTTCGTTTGAACGTTTTCGATTAGGAAATTTGTATTAAATGTTGGGTTCGCGTTACAATAAATTAATTTTCATTTCATTTTCATTTAAATTTATTTCATTTTCACATTATTTAATTTAATACGGACAACAACATCAGTGCGGAGATCAAACGGAGAATATCTGTTGCCAACCGTTGCTTCTTTGGGTTAAGAAGGCAAGTGAGAAACAAAACCCTCTCTAGAAAAACCAAGGTGACCTTGTATAAGACCTTAATCATCCCAGTCCTGCTGTACGGCGCGGAAGCATGGACCTTATCGAAAGCGGATGAGGAAACCCTTGGTCGTTTCGAAAGAAAAATTCTCCGAATAGAGCTGTGTTAATCGCGATTGATTCTGTCTTTTCGACCCGTTCACTGGAAATGATTGATGATTGCTATTTGTAGTTAAAAAGCTTCATAAATATAAAAGATAATGTATCTTACTATGTAAGCTGTCCAATAAATAAATAAATGAAATGAAATGAAATGAAATGAAATTGCAATCATACAAAATTAAAACAACCAATCACCATTTCAATCATTTGCGTAGAACGCCACTGAAAGAAACTCAGTATTTTACTATTATATGCTGTATTTGTATGAGATGGGTGAAGACGACCGCAACTGAAACCAATGATTTGATAGAAACGAACGACCCAAACCGAAACCAATCATTTGTACGAGCCGAACGTCTGAAAATGAAACCAATCACTTGAACGATAGACGAACGACCGAGATTGAAACCAATCGTTGGAGCGAAATGAACGACCGAGACTGAAAACAATCACCAGTTGTGATGGCAGCAAAGAACACGGCGAGAAGAAAGCAACCGCACAGTCTTACGTCTTATTCATGAATGGCTTTATTAACTGCGTTATGTTACAAGTTACAATGTATTAGTGTATGTGTGTTCATTATGTATAGAACATCTTGCAGCAAGTTATATGTGTATATGTATATTATATTATACTGCAAGATAATATTATAAATGAACATACATATAGATATGAATAATGATACATTGAAGTAAAAGAAAATACAATAAATTTATATTTGCACTACTATAAGTCCAAGCGTTTCAGTGGATTCAGTTTAAGGTTAGCCTCTCGAAGTCTCTGAAACACGGCTTTTAGGTTCTTGCAATGTTGGTCAAATGTTTTCCCGTAAACAATGACATCGTCCAAGTAGACAAGGCACGCTTTCCACCTCAGTCCTTGAAGAACGCACTTCATCAAACGGTCGAATGTTGCCAGAGCATTGCATAACCCTAACGGCATAGCTTTAAACTGCCAGAGCCCATTACCTGTAGAAAACGCCGTCTTTTCCCGATCATCAGGGTGGATGTCAACTTGCCAATATCCACTCTTCAAGTCCAGCGTCGAGATCCACTAGGCTCCCTCCATGGCATCCAGGGTATCACTGATTCTCGGCAGAGGATAGCTGTCCTCCTAGATCACATCATTCAGCCTTCGGTAGTCCACACAAAAACGAGTGCTTCCGTCTTTCTTTTTCACTAGCACCACTGGTGACACCCAAGGGCTTTTGGAATTTTCTATAAGGCCGTCCTTCTTCATTGCTGTTATCATTTCATCAACCTCACCTTGTTTGGCCAGTGAAAGGCGTCTTGCGGGTTGACGAATCGGTCTTGCATCTCCTGTGTTGATGCGATGCTGCACCAACTGTGTCCTACCATATTGCCCCTTTTGCGATCCGAAGATATCAGTGTACTCTTGTAGGAGATTTTCAGCCATCCTTGTTTGTTGGTGATCAAGGTTGGATGACTTCAGTATTTTAGCTCTGATGGTTTTGAGCTCCTCCGGAGTTATAGTTTTTCTTGGAGCTTCATCTGTGATCTTCGTAATTGCTGCGACCGATTCGGAACGTCCAACGACTTCTCCTTTCTTCAACCTTACATTGTACGGTCTGGTGTTGTGTTTAGTAATCGTACGGGGACCATTTTGTTTTTCGGTGCTACCAGTGTTTTCCCAATGATGACGCTTTGGGAGGAACACTTTGGGTCTGGTTCCACCATGAGGTATCGAAGGCTTCGAAATTCACCTTCCAGTGTTGTCCAAACGAACACTTCAGAAGAAGGAGGCAGTATCAGATCTTCCGTGGTCATTGGAACTACCTTATTTTGGTACTTCAAAATTTGATTACCGATGTCCAAAATAACTCCGCGCTGTTTCATAAAGTCGATTCCAATGATGCACTCGTCACATATATCTGCCACCAGGAATTGATGAGCAAACACAAGATCGGCCAGTCTGATCTTAAGACACACTTCTCCATATACTCTTGCTGCTTCTCCCGTTGCGGTTCTTAGACGGTAGCTATTGGTGTTATGAAGCAACGTCATCTTTACCAGGTCTCGACGTACTATGGATGCTGTGGCACCGGTGTCGATGGTAGCCACATGTTTGATCCCGTTAGTCTCCACAGTCAGACTTTTGTTGTCTCGTTTGGTCTGAGAGACCTGGACGGTGGTTCTGGGGCCATCGATACAAGAAACCAGCCTCTGCCCCTCGAAGTTGGTTCTTACTCGTTTCCCTGATGGGCAACGTTGGTGTTGTTTTTACCTTGCTTTGGGTTGGATCTCTTGCTTTCACAATGTTGACAAGCGGCTTTATTTGGTGGTAGTCCGCATTGACGCTGTAAGTGCCCGTTCTTGTTGCAGTTCCAACATCTTGCTAGTCCACTCCGCTGGTTCTTTTGTATTTCAGCTCTTTAACACGAGCATTTCTCGGCTATCGCCTCTCTTAGTCGATGTGCTCAATGAGAAGCCTGTTCTGCTGCTTCAATTGTCAGTGCGAATGCTCAAGTTTCAGAAAGAGTACGTGTTCTAGCAGTTCACACAGATCTCTGAAGATGTATATCGGAAATGGCACGAACGAAGGACTCAACAGCAAGCTGGTTGATGATTTCTTCTCCAGCATCCGGGTATGCCAGGTGTACCAGTCTTTCGACGTCTGCTTGGAGCTGCTGTAGACTTTCATCCCTTTTCTGGACTCTGTTATTGAGTTAGACTCGGAAGACTTCTTTCAAGTGGCTATCACCGAAGCGTTTATCTATAGCTGCCACGAGAGAGCTGAAATCACCACTCTTACCAGCTGGAACTGTTTGAAGTAATTCAGCTGCTGGTCCTCTAAGAGCAAAAGTCAGTGCTATGTACTTGTCTTCGTCATCCCAGCCATTTGTTGTCGCGGCTGCCTCAAATTGTCTCTTGTAAACTGGCCAAGAAGACTGTCCATCAAATGTTGGCAGTTTCATCTTCTTTTTCTTTGGAAATTCTTCAACAGATTCTTGAATTTTGATTTTACGGATCTGGTCTAAATCCTTGGTGTGACGAAGCGTCACACTTTCTTCTTCCCACACAAGAGGCCACACTAAAACAATACACGCTTTCATTTTACTAACGTATGGCGAGCCCACATTCCGAGGCCAAACGTTGTTTACCTATCAGACGTGTACATTCCTTTATGGAGATATTCAATGACAATCTCCATCTCCCTGCTTATCACACAGTCAAGAAAAATAAAATCTCCATCTCCCTGTTTATCAAAACAAAGTAAACAGACACTCCAAGGCCAAACTTTGTTTACCTTTCCACGCCGTATCTCTTCATGTGCATTTTCTTAGGGAGAAATGCATTGGCAATCGCCACCAAATTTTTATATGGGAAATTGTCATTGGTTTATAGTTCACATTTTGTTTCAGTAGCAAAATCTATGAATAGGGGTGAATTAATCACCAAAAATCAGAAAGAGTTTTATCGGGTTCTATTTGTTCTGGCGTATTTGGACTGAATAAAAATAATTTCCCAGTTACTTTTACTCGTTCCTCCGCCAAGGGGATTCAATGGTTCTGGCGTATTCGGGCTGAAGCATTGCTATCTTCCTTATTATATTTTCGACTTTAATAGTCTCCGCAAAGGGAATTCAATGGTTCTGGCGTATTCGGGCTGAAGCATTGGTATCTTCCTTATTATATTTTCGACTTTAATAGTCTCCGCAAAGGGAATTCAATGGTTCTGGCGTATTCGGGCTGAAGCATTGATATCTTCCTTATTTTATTTTCAGCTTTAATAGTCTCCGCAAAGGGAATTCAATGGTTCTGGCGAATTCGGCCTGAAGCATTGACATCTTCCTTATTTTCTTTTTAACTTTAGCAGTCTCCGTAAAGGGAATTCAAATTGTTCTGGCTACTTGAGCTGAGCATTTGACCTCTTCTTTAATAGTTAGCCTCCGTAGAGGGTATTTGAATTGCTCTGGTTTATTCGAGCTGAGCGTTTGAATCCTCCTTGATATCCAACCACAGACCTTTTCCACGAAGTCCGCCGCCGCCGACAGAGTGTTGTGCCTCTAAGCCGACGCAAGCACTTTCTACGAAGTCCGCAGCCGCCGATAAATTGTTCTGCCTTGCATACAACTCAGACCTTTTCCACGAAATTCGATGCTGCCGATAGAGCGTCCTGCCTAACGCAGAACCAGTCAGGAAGTTACCGCCGCCGCTGCCGGCCAGAGGGAATAGTAGCCGTAGTACACCGCCGCATCCCAGAGAAACCATCAGTGAGGACTTGTACCCGCCGCTCCTGGACTGACGTCATCGCTCGATTAGATCAAGAAATCAAGAAATTATTAAAATTGTCAAATCTTGTAAAAATTCAATATAATTGTAAACTTGTTCCTGAGAGAACTTTGCGATAAATTAAGAAGAGCTTTGTAATATATTTAGAGTTAAAATTTAAAACCAACCGTTTCCGCGTCTTCATTGTGAGAAGTTGGACCGCCGAAACCCAAGTCTTACGACGCTTCCTTGGGTAGACCCTGGACACCCTGAGTCATGCCCCAGCCTCACCGATACACAGAAACACAGAAACACTCTTTGTTGGCAATGTAAGCAGACAGGACACAATTGTTGGAACTTTATCGCAAAGAGAAAAAGAAAAACGACTGAATACAACTTTAATGCAGACAGTGCTGCTTTATTCTATGAACTGCAACTTGATACAATTCGGTTTTGCTTTATATAGTTTATATGTATGAACATGTATTGGTATTTCATTTACTGTACATGTTGTATATAAACACCAACACCTTCTCTCAAAACTGACATTTTTGCAAATTCATTATATAGCATTTAAGTAACAAAGGTTTGGCATTTTTGCAAATTCATTATATAGTATTTAAGTAATAAAGATTTTAAGACTTTAATCCTAACATTAAACAAAATCTTAAGTGTTTAATTTTCATTAAGTTTTTGGTTAGTATGTCTGCTATCATATCGTTTGTATTTATATATTTCAATACAATTAGCTCCTTCTCAGCAACATCACGGACGTAGTGCGCTTTGATGTCAATGTGCTTCGTACGGTTATGGAAGATAGGGTTCTTTGCAAGCTTCTGCGAACTAAAGTTGTCGCCAAAGAGATCAGTTGGGCCGTCCACAAGTCCTTTAAAGCCCAATTCTTCTAGGAATCGTCGAAGATATACAACTTCTCTCGAAGCTGTGGATAAGGCAACATATTCCGCCTCAGTGCTGCTAAGGGCTACGGAAGACTGTTTTTTGCTATCCCATGATATGGCTGCACCAGCTAGGAAAAATGCAAATCCCGTATACGACTTTCGGTCTAAGCAGTTCCCGCCCCAGTCAGCATCTACATAGCCTTTGAGCTTCATACCAGTCTGAAAATAATTAAGTTTCATATTAAGTGTAGTTTTTAAGTACCTTAACAAATGCTTTGCAGCATTTAAATGCTCAACATGTGGATTTACGTTAAACTGTGCAAGTTTGAACACAGAATAAGTGATGTCTGGTCTTGTACACACAGCTAAATACGTCAATGAACCAATCAAAGACTGAAACTTCTTCGGATCTACCTTCTCGCACTGTGAACAGTCCTCACATTTTTGGAAATTGGTCCCTGGTTCCAGCGGGGTTGCACAGCTTCTGCAGTCTGTCATTCCGAGGTCAGCCAAAAGGTTCAGAATTAGCTGTCGTTGTGAAAGCTGAATGCCATCATGTCCTCTTGTGATTTCAATGCCTATAAAATGGTCGATAGGGCCTTTATCAATTACTTCAAATTTCTCACTAATTTCTTGTTTAATTTTGTTCAAACTTTCGAGGTTGGAACACGCTACAAGTATATCATCTACGTAGACAGCTACTAGGTTCACTTCACCAGGTTTTCGAAGTACATAAACGCACGCATCTCCATTACTCCTCTCGAATCCAATTAGTTTGAGCGCAGAGTCCAGTTCCTGGTTCCAATAACGACCGGATTGCTTCAGACCGTAAATGGCTTTTTTCAGTCTGCAGACTTGGTTGTTTTTGCTTATATCAACAAAACACTCGGGTTGGAACATAAAGACTTCTTCATTAAGCGTTCCATTTAAGTACGCGGAAACGACATCCATTTGGTGAACAAAAAGTTTATATTCCGCGGCTAGTGCAAGGATAAGTCTAATTGACGAATATCTCACCACAGGTGAAAATATCTCATTGTAGTCCACTCCATAAGTCTGGCTACATCCTTTTGCCACGAGGCGTGCTTTGTACTTCACTGGAGTGCCCTCTTTATCGTACTTGACATTAAACACCCATTTGGATTTAATAATGCGTCTATTCACAGGTGCATCGACAAGTTCCCAAGTGTTGTTTTTTGTTAATGACTTAAACTCGGATGTCATTGCAAGTCTCCATTTTTCTGCGTCCGGACTATCCATTGCCTCTTTCACATTGAGTGGGTTTGGCGTTCTGTGTTTAAGAAAATTAATGACCTGGGGACTATTTACCTTGTTTTGGCAGCGGAGTTTTTTCCGATATTCGTTTGCCTTTTCAATGTCTTCTTTTAGCGTTTCAGCAGATTTTCCTTTTTTGCCGGGTACAGCATTTTCAGCAACTACAGTATCTACACCATTTTCAGCAACAACAGCATCTGTATCATTTTCAGCAACAACAGCAATCTCAATATCTTTAGAACCAAATTCGCCTATATCACCTCTAGCGCCATTACTCTCTGCATCACCTTCACTCCCTTCAACACCACCAGAACAATCAGCATAATGTACATCGTCAGAACCTCCAAAACTAATATCTGCATCAGCACTAACCTCACTAACCTCATCAAATGGCTCAGTTTTAGGTATATTTTTACTCAATGGTACACGCTTACCATCTGAACGTTCATCCATGCATACACTTTCATCCAAGGATACAGCCGAATTAACATTTTCCAATTTTAAAAACTTGACATCTCGACCTATGACAATTGTTTTTCGCTGTGGGTCGTATAGCCTGTATGCTTTTGCCTCATCTGCGTAGCCCACCATGTAACAATCAACACCCTTGGCTGTAAATTTGGACCTACGTGGCGATTTGTCAAGCAGAATTCCTCGTTTCCCAAATACTTCAAAATGCGACACGTTTGGTTTCTTATTTTTCCAGACTTCATGTGGTGTTTTATCCCAGAGAATCTTCGTAGGTGAGCGATTGCGTAAGTATGTGGCAGTATTTACTGCTTCGGCCCACAAAAATTCTGGCAGTTTGGAGTCCAACAACATGCAGCGGCTCATTTCTGTAAGTGTTCGGTTAAGGCGCTCTGCTATACCGTTTTGCTGCGGTGTATATGCGACTGTAAGCCGCCTGACAATGCCCTCACGTTTCAAAAAACAATCGAACTCGCGACTCACGTATTCACCCCCGTTATCCGAATGCAGTGCTTTTATTTTTTTACCGGTTTCAAGTTCAACTTTGGCTTTAAAAAACTTAAATGTTTCAAACACATCACTTTTATTTTTTATAAAATAAATGAATGCTTTTCTGCTGAAATCATCCACGAACGACACCATATACTTTGCACCGCTGAGGGAAGGAGTAGGCATCGGACCGCACACATCGCTATGAATGATTTCTAAAATCGAGTTACTTATTCTTTGTGAAAATTTTGGGAAAGGTAACACACTTATTTTTCCTTTAAGGCATATATCGCAATCTACTTTAGCTGCCGATTTTAAATCAAACCCATTCACCATATTCTTTTTTGCAATTAATTCTAAGCTTTTATAGTTTAAATGCCCGTATTTTCGATGCCACTCAACAATGTTTGATTTACCTGCCTTTGCAGCGTACAGCCTATTCTGCATGTTCTCTGATACATATGTGAACAAATCACCGGTTCGTTTGGCTTCCAATACCCCTACATTCGACACACGATTTATTATTTTTGCAGAATTTACTCCGAAATTCACTTTACACGACGCTGTTAGTTTACTTACGGACAGAAAGTTCATTTTTAGGTGGGGAACATACAATACATTATGTAAATTGATATTTGTAGTTTTTGTCTCTAGACACACAGTACCAACACCTTCGGAGTATATGTGATTGTCGCCAGCCAACTCGATTTTTTCTTTGTGTAGATCTATTTTTGCAAACATTTCTTTGCAGCAGCATATATGGTAGGTCGATCCGCTGCCAAGAACCCAAACTGAACGGTTAAGCTCTGTGTATGTGTAGTTGGAGAGATGAAGCATTGCACAGTTAATGTTTGGTTTGCCTGCGCTATATACTGAAGCTGGACACTTAGATGCATAATGCCCTCTCTTATGGCAGTTATAGCATTTACCCCGCTGTATCACCGGTTTCTTTTGTTGATGTGACTGTGGGTTATAACTGCTGTTATTCTTTTGCTTGTTAGCGAAAAACGCCGTTTCATGTGCAACATCATCAGTTTTGGTTTTTTCAAATAAATCAAAAAATTTGTTTAAATGGTTAGACATCGACGACTCTTCGGTCATTTTTAAATTTACTAATGATTTAAATACCGTCACTTTTCTTGCAGGTCCACTTGGCGAATGCACCTCATGCAAACGCATCCATGCTTCTTTTGACGAAGATGAGTTCTTTATGTGGAGTAACTGGGTAGATCTGACACACAAGATCAAGGTAACGAGTGCCCTTTCATCCTTCGATTTCCATGCGGCCAAGCCAGCAGCATCTGAAGGGGCAACGTTATCACCCGAAACAAACTCCCATAACCCACAATGAATCAACACCGATTTCATTAAAATTCTCCACGAATCGTAATTAGATTCGTCTAATTTTTCAATTTGGTAGAGCGGGGAAGTCATTTTTTTTTTTTTTTTATATTGTACCGCAATTAAATTTTAAAAAAAAGTTATAAGGCTAAGCCTGGGCCCATAACCTTTGTTGGAACTTTATCGCAAAGAGAAAAAGAAAAACGACTGAATACAACTTTAATGCAGACAGTGCTGCTTTATTCTATGAACTGCAACTTGATACAATTCGGTTTTGCTTTATATAGTTTATATGTATGAACATGTATTGGTATTTCATTTACTGTACATGTTGTATATAAACACCAACAACAATAAATAGGACTGCCGACGCCCCTTCAGATTGTTCTGCTCTTACTGTGGGGAAGACGGTAGCCTCACCAAAGATTGCCTTTGTCACAGCAGTTCCAACGCCGTTTTCCGCCAACCTGGCCCCACCAGTCCAACCGACCCCCGACCGTTCGTGCATATTGAGGTGGGCGATCAAGTATATTATGCCTTGGTCGACACCGGTTATTCTCGATCTTTTATCGGCCCTGGCTTACGAGAAGAATGCCGCAAGCTCGGAGTAGCTAGAAGAGACCAGCCGCATGCCGTAGCATTTGCTGATGGCCGAACAGCCGTACCATCCGAGCATTATGTCCTGTCTCTGAATTTAAATGGTAAAATAGTGCAAGGAGAATTTATTTTCCTACCCACCTTGGCAGAAGACGCCATATTAGGCATGGACCTTTTAGGAGAAGCAGGATGCACGCTAGAGCTACATACGAGATATGAAAGGAGCAGCAGCGACCGCAAAGTCCTGTCTTGTTGACACCAACAACTGCGCAGCTGGTATTGCGCAGGCGAATGCAATTAAAGGAAACTTCATTCAGTCACCGACCACCGAGCAGCGAAGAATTCTTTGTGAAAATAAAAAGATTAACTCGAAGCAAAAATCAAGAATTATGGAAGGTGACAAAAGACAAGAAAAAAGAGTACGACCCACCTCACCAGATAAACCTTGTAAGAGGCGGCCAACTCATCCCCGTCGACCACATCCCGGAGACTGTCCGGTCGTTTTACAGCTGGTACGAACTGAGCCGGCCGGCGAAGTTACCACTAGACGAGTGAGTTGTAAACCCATCCATCCACCGGCCCTACTTTTCTGACCGCCGCCAGGCCCTGAGGTGCAGATGAGTCAAGTCAAGTCGGTGAGGGACAAGGCGAGCTCGCTATGGGATGAGCGTCAGCTTAACGAGCTGCAACGGGCGGCTCCTCAAAATCCTAAGCCGAAGCCGACACCCATCGCCTGGGAGCTGCGGGAGATTGATTTACCTTCAATGGCCGAAGTGCGTCGTTTGGCTGTACACGAACTGTTGACAGGCCCAACAGCCACCCGTCTGAACCGCAAGGATCCTCGTTTGCTCCCCCCATCGGAGAAACCAACACAGAGCCCTAGTTCCCCGGATTGCCAGGAAGATATGGCGAGCACCAGTGGCACCCGCATGCCTGAGTTGAATCCACCAGAGGAAGACCGTAAACGGCCTCCGCTTACCAGAGCGCAACAGAGGGGAGCCAACCGCCAAAGAAACCAGAGGATAGACCCATTTCGGGGTATCGATTCCGTGTTCCTGAGGAACACAAAGCCCTTCACCATCTGCGGAGGATGCGGCATCATAGATGCGACCCCCAACGACGCTGGGACCGAGGTGCTGCTGTCGTTCCAGATAAGAGGGAAGGTGATCCCAATGAGGTTAGAAGAATAAGGCCTCACCCAGGGAAGTGCCGCAGCATGGGTTAAGTTTGCTTTTGGTATGGTCGTAGGACGACCATTGGTTGTGTTTTTTTTTGTTGTTGTTCTTTCTCTCAGGATGAGTAATAAGTTATACGATTATTTTGTTTATAACGTTTATTAAAAAAAAGGAAAAAAAAAACAAGAAAAGAAAAACAGAAGGGCAGGATTTGAAGTCCCTCCAAAAAAAAAAAAAAAAAAAAATTAAAAAAAAATTACAAAAAAAAATTTAAAAAAAAGGGCAGGATTTGAAGTCCCTCAGAAAAGAAAAACATACAAAGCTAATCCAGTCAGTGCCAAAAGGACGCTGAGACGAGAGGGTTCTCGTCTTTCGAAGAAGGGGGGATCTGTGACGAAGCGTCACAATTTCTTCTTCCCACACAAGAGGCCACACTAAAACAATACACGCTTTCATTTTACTAACGTATGGCGAACCCACATTCCGAGGCCAAACGTTGTTTACCTATCAGACGTGTACATTCCTTTATGGAGATATGCAATGACAATCTCCATCTCCCTGCTTATCACACAGTCAAAAAAAATAAAATCTCCATCTCCCTGTTTATCAAAACAAAGTAAGCAGACACTCCAAGGCCAAACTTTGTTTACCTTTCCACGCCGTATCTCTTCATGTGCATTTTCTTAGGGAGAAATGTATTGGCAATCGCCACCAAATTTTTATATGGGAAATCGTCATTGGTTTATAGTTCACATTTTGTTTCAGTAGCAAAATCTATGAATAGGGGTGAATTAATCACCAAAAATCAGAAAGAGTTTTATCGGGTTCTATTTGTTCTGGCGTATTTGGGCTGAATAAAAAGAATTTCCCAGTTACTTTTTCTCGTTCCTCCACCAAGGGGATTCAATGGTTCTGGCGTATTCGGGCTGAAGCATTGCTATCTTCCTTATAATATTTTCGACTTTAATAGTCTCCGCAAAGGAAATTCAATGGTTCTGGCGTATTCGGACTGAAGCATTGCTATCTTCCTTATTATATTTTCGACTTTAATAGTCTCCGCAAAGGGAATTCAATGGTTCTGGCGTATTCGGGCTGAAGCAATGGTATCTTCCTTATTATATTTTCGACTTTAATAGTCTCCGCAAAGGGAATTCAATGGTTTTGGCGTATTTGGGCTGAAGCATTGATATCTTCCTTATTTTATTTTCGACTTTAATAGTCTCCGCAAAGGGAATTCAATGGTTCTGGCGTATTCGGGCTGAAGCATTGATATCTTCCTTATTTTCTTGTTAACTTTAGCAGTCTCCGTAAAGGGAATTCAAATTGTTCTGGCTACTTGAGCTGAGCATTTGACCTCTTCTTTAATAGTTAGCCTCCGTAGAGGGTATTTGAATTGCTCTGGTTTATTCGAGCTGAGCGTTTGAATCCTCCTTGATATCCAACCACAGACCTTTTCCACGAAGTCCGCCGCCGCCGACAGAGTGTTGTGCCTCTAAGCCGACGCAAGCACTTTCTACGAAGTCCGCAGCCGCCGATTAATTGCTGTTGTGTATACATCCGAACCATGAGCTCAATTGTTGTGTAAACAAAGCAATGTACTTCCCGACAATCTGAAACCACTTGTGCATGCTGATGACATATTAATGAATGACCGCATGCACATAGTGATTCAGAAAAGAGAATAGTAAAATTTTGTTTGTGACCTACTGAACACATTGCACTGAGGGATCATGTTGCACTAGAATGGATTGAAGAATGAGTCCATTCTATGCGAGTGAGAAATTGAGAACCAAAGTGCATATGAGTTCAATTGAGTCACATTTTGTATTTGTATTATATTGAGTAGAATTAAAAGCAGTATATAGAGGGCTGCATTTTGTAAAATAAAGCAAGTTTTAAAATAGACATCAAACGTTTGGTTTTAACTTCAATCGGCTGGCGAGCTCAGATAATACGTGAATCGTGCACTTAACAGTGCTCGGCTATATTATCGGCTGGAGAGCTAAGATAATTCTCAACCGTAGGGAACACGACAATAGAAATCCTACATAACATGGCGATCCTGCCAACTTGTTAGGTTAGGTTTACCACAGTTTTTTAACCAACAAGGAGCAGACCAACAAAATCCAAATGAAGACAATAATAGAAGACATCGACCGCATGCTGCATTAACGAACTGGAAGACTTTGTATCCATAACCTGCATTGCAACGACAACTTGCGCTGCTCTTTCAATAGTGGGAGACCACAAGACAATGACTACAATACTGAATAGATTATGGATATGCACGGAGGAGATGGTGGTAGAAACCAAAACACCCTCAGCAGAGATTCCATTGAGTTGCACATGGCAGACACTGCGTAACAAGTTCCGTGACGTTGGAGAAGTAAAATTTGCAGAAATTCATGGAAATGATGTCGGTGTTGTCCATTTTTTTTTGAAGAGAGACGCCGAGTTGGCAATTGCACTAATAGATAGGCGAACGTCAGCTTATTTAAAAAATAAAAGAAACAAAAATGAAAGTAACCTCAGTTTATGAAACAAACGTTCACATGAAAACTACAAACAATGATGAGGCGTAATTATAGCTATATTGTACGTGCTTATTACAAGTAATATTAATTATTAATTACTATTCCGACGATGTATACATGAATTTTATTATTAGTAGTATGTAAAATTAATAGCTATTATAAGGGATATTTAAAAAAACACGCGATGAAAAATTTTAGCAATGTATAATAAAATCAAAAAAAAAAAAAAATAGTGCGTGGAGTCCCTCCGCGCGGAAGAAGTGAAACCTCCTAATATGAATATGAAAATAGGAAGGGGTAGAAATTGATTTTAGTGAACTCGTATTGTTTCTTTAAAAGAAAAAGAAAAGAGATGGATCGGAGTTAATTTTCACGGGATAGCTACTTACCACCATTTCATAGAACAATTTTTTATTTTTTGGTGGAGATTCGAAGAGGAAAACGAGGATTTTAAGGATCTATGTACATACATAGTACTTATGTATGGAATACAATAATTGTTTTTGAAAAATTGAAATTGAAAATTTCTGAAACCGTTGATTGGCCGGTGTCAGTGGTAGCTGACTGACAATGAAGACCGCAGTCTTAACACCTAAGCCCAAGAGAACATTTACATACATGTTTAGACATGATCAAACATGTTTAGACATGATCAAAGATGTTTAGACATGATCAAACATGTTTAGACATGATCAAACATGTTTAGACATGATCAAACATGTTTAGACATGATCAAACATGTTTAAACATGATCAAACATGATTAGACATGATCAAACATGTTTAGACATGATCAAACATGTTTAGACATGATCAAACATGTTTAGACATGATCAAGCACGTTTAGACATGATCAAACATGTTTAGACATGATCGAACATTTTTGGGCCGGGCTTAAATGGAAATTGCTTATATATATGTACATGATTATGCCTCCTCTAACTACTACATACTCATTACTACATATATTAAAATTCTAATAAAATCTTACCGTTACCACTCACCAAAAGCTCTGATTTGTACATACATACATACATATGTATATTGTCTTCCTAATAAAATTCCGCAGTCAGCACATTCGAGGAGAAACTTAACAATTGGTTTTTTTGTTAGAATAATTTAACTCAATCGATTTACACATTTAGTAAGCACTTATCAACATACATATTTACATACATTTATGTATATTATACAAATTAAAAGAAACTGCTTTAGATATTTTCTATCGCTTCATTGGAGAAAAGAGTAAAACTAAACACTGATCGACTTTTCATTTTACGACTGAATATGTTTAACACGGAAGTGTAACGCTGCATGTTTGCAAGTCGCATAAGAAGTTTCACTTCAATATTGGCTAAGGCCTGTCCAACTCTTTAGACACCGTCTAGCAATACAACTGTCTAAGGATCTTCTAAGGAAATTTTATAAATACGACTGAATATGTTTAACACGGAAGTGTAACGCTGCATGTTTGCAAGTCGCATAAGAAGTTTCACTTCAATTATTTTATGTTAGAATAATTTAACTTAATCGATTTACACATTTTGTAAGCACTTATCTACGTACATCATACATACATATATTAAACAAATTAAAAGAAACTGCATTAAATATTTTCTATCATTTCATTGGAGAAGAAAAGAAAACACAACACTGATCGATTATTCACTGAGCAATTGAAATAATTTTCGCAAGCACAGACATGATTTTCTTCAAAATATTTCCACCGAAAAACACATTTTACTACAATGAAATCGTTGGAATGAATGGCGCGGAATTGATGAACACGGGAGTGTAACACGGGAGTGTAACACAAGAGTGTAACGCTTTCATGTAACGCTTTCATGTTTGCAAGTCGCATAAGAAGTTTCACTTCAAAATAAAAATTTTTTTTTCATGGAATTCATTATCATAAAGAACATATTAGAAAAATTAAAGAAAGCACCAAATAGAACATATAGTAAGAAATACAATAATGAAACTAACAGACAACTAAAATTATTGGTGACACAAATAATAGAGACAGCTGACGTAAAAGACTTACAAGAACTAAGAGTGAAAAACAATAAATTAGTAGAAGAGATCAATAAATATTTGAAATTAAAGGAGAAAGATACTGAGTTAGAAAGAATAGTAGAAGAAGAAAATATTATAGACATTGACTTAGAAAAAGACATTAAAATAAATACAATGGCGAATTTCGATTTAGTTACTGCTACAAAGGTTTTACCTGAATTTCAAGGGGAAAGAAAAGATTTAAGCAATTTCTTAGGTTTAATCGAATTCTATAACAGCACTCTTAAAGATGAAACACAAAAAGCGATACTAATTCAGTTCATTTTGGCTACGAAACTTTCAGAAAAAGTCAAAAACAAGATACAAACTGAAATTACACCTCGAAATCTTGAAGACCTAAAGAAAGTATTAAAAAATTCCTATAAATCAAATAAAACTGCATCACGATTGTATAGTGATATTGCAAATTGCTATCAAGGAAATCAGACAGTTTTGGTCTTTGCTTCACGCATAGAAGCATTACTAGCTTCCTTAAACGAATTGCAAATCTCAGAACAAGGAGATGAGCACAGAGAAGTTATAGTAAGACTTAATGATCAAATAGGAATGACGGCTTTTAAAAATGGTTTAACAGAACCATACAAATCATTAGTAATAGCCACAAGACCAACTAAACTTTCAGAAGCAATCCAGATTGCATTAGAAATAGAACCCAATCAATCCAGAAATGTCATGCACTACAGTAGAGGTAGATTTAACAATAGAAGTAATTTTAGTAGAAGCAACAATAATTACTCAAGTCATAGTTTTCAGAATGTCAATAGAAATAATTTGAACCAACATAGGGGTCAATTCAATAATAGAGGGCAGAACAGGATGCAAAGAAATAATGATAGACAAAATGTTCAGGGAAACGGGTACGTCCCCGGACAACAAAACCCGGGGCTAGCGTTCAGGAGAAGATAATAAGAATAACAATTTCAGAAGAACATACAAATTTTGTAAGATTAAAGATTAAAGGTAGACTAGATCCAATAAACTTATTAATTGATACTGGAGCTGATATTTCCATAATAAAAAATAATGTATTAGGTAGTAATAGAGTAGAGTATAATAACAACTGTCAAATAAATGGCATATCTGAGAATTCATTATTAACCTTAGGCACTTCAAAAATTGAATTAAATATAGAAGATGTGAAATTAGAACAAACATTTAATATAGTAGATAAGAATATAAATTTAAGTACAGATGGAATACTAGGTAGAGACTTTTTATTACAATATAACTGTAAGATTGATTATGAGACATGTGTACTAATAATTCCATTAGATGGGGAAGAAATGGTTTTACCAATGAATATGAGTACAAGAGACATTAAAAATGATATTAAAATCCCAGCAAGAACAGAGATAATATTCATAAAGTCGATTTAGACGTAAAAGTAGATAGCGTAGTGCATGGAAAAGAAATAAAAAAGGGAGTATTTTTAGCAAATTCATTAAAACCAGCAATAAGAATCAAACATGTGAAAATACTAAATACAACCGATTCAGAAGTAACGCTTAAACATATCTCATTAGGAATAGAACCAATCTCGAGTTATGAAATATTACAATTTAAAAATAGTTTAGTAGATGAAGATCGATTTAAGAAAATAGAAAAGGAAATAAAAGTAGATAGTTTAGATGACAACGCTAAGACAGAAATACTTAAATTATGCAAGCAATTTCAAAATATATTTCACTTAGAAAATGAAATACTAACAAAAAATAATTTTTATGAACAGAAAATAACAACTATAGATAAAACACCAGTATACATAAAAAATTACAGACTCCCGCATGCTAATTTGAATGAAATCAAAAACCAAGTTGAAAAGTTGATAGATGAAGATATAGTTGAACCATCTATAAGTCCTTATAATTCACCTTTATTAATATGTAGTTCCAAAAAAGGACAAAGAAGGTAACAAAAAATTGAGATTAGTGGTTGATTTTAGGTCTTTGAACAAAAAAGTAGTTGATGATAAATTCCCACTAACTCGTTTGGAAGACGTATTAGATAAATTAGGAAAAGCGAAATATTTTTCAACTTTAGATATGACAAGTTCATTTCACCAAATTCCATTACATCCGAAATCCAGACCATTGACAGCATTTTCTACGGACACTGGTCACTTTCAATTCAAAAGATTACCTTTTGGATTAAAAATTTCAACAAATAGCTTTCAGAGAATGTTATCAATTGCACTTAGTGGACTGCAAGCATCTGCATTTCTATACGTAGATGATATAATAATTTTTGGATCAAATCTTAGAGAGCATAATAACAATCTAACAGAAGTTTTTAAAAGGTTACGTAAATATAATTTAAAACTAAACCCAAGCAAATGTAATTTTCTACGTCCAGAAGTAGTTTATCTTGGACATTTAATAACTGCAAAAGGTGTAACTACAGACCCAGATAAATACAATGTTATTAAAGAATATCCTAAACCAGATAATGTAGATGAAGTTCGAAGATTCGTAGCTTTCTGTAATTACTATAAACGTTTCAAACAAAACTTTGCAGAAATTGCAAAACCACTAAACCAATTATTAAAGAAAAATCAAATTTTTAGCTGGACACAAAATTGTCAAATTGCTTTTGAAACACTTAAATTAAAACTAATGTCACCACCAATCCTATCTTACCCAAATTTTTCAAAACCATTTATACTAACAACAGATGCATCAAACTATGCACTAGGAGCGATTTTATCTCAAGGAGAAGTAGGCGATGATAAGCCCATTGCATATGCCAGTAAAGCATTAAACAAACATGAACTAAATAAATCAGTAAAAGAGAAAGAATTACTTGGTATACATTGGGGAATTAATCATTTTAGACCTTATCTGTATGGAAGAAGATTTATTGTGTACACAGATCATAGACCATTAGTAAGCTTATTTACACATAAGAACCCTTCATCTAAGTTGGCTAGAATTAGAGTAGATTTAATGGATTACGATTTTGACATAGTTTTTAAGCCAGGAAAGATGAATACGAATGCTGATGCATTATCCAGAATAAAAATAAGTTCAGAAGAATTAAAAGAGATGATACCAAAAGTAAGCATAAATGTCCTAACCAGAGCAATGAAGCTGAGAAATATAGAAAACATTAGTGAAAAAGAAGAAAATCCGGAAACTATGCCACCAGTTGAGACTGATCACCTTCACATATGGGAATGCATATCAATTTCAGACACTAGGAATATTAAGAAGTTGCAACTTGAGAATATAAAAAATTTAATGGGTACCCAAAAAGAAAGAATATATGCAGTCAAAGATATAATACATGTTGGATACAGTGATAAATCATTATCAGATTTAAAATTGATTCTGAGCAAACTGTTGTCCTATGCAAAGCATGTGAAGTTAGAAAAGCTAGCGTTAGCAATGAATAATGAAATATTTGAAACAATATCAGTGCACAAATTTAAGAAGATATTTAATGAACTGCAGAAAAATGAAAAAGAAAATTGTCTAGACATTATATTATACAATGCACCAAACAGAGTGCATAATATAAAAGAAATGAATGAAATAATAAAAAGGTATCATGATGATAAATTAGGAGGACATATAGGTATAAGATGATGTATAGCAAAGCTTAAGCAGAAATATGTATGGAAGAATATGAATAAGATGGTCAGAAATTATATAAATAATTGTAGAATTTGTAATGAAGTTAAAATAACTAAATATACAAAAGAACAATTCACAAAAACAGAGACACCAAATACATCATTTGAAACAATAACAATAGACACAGTAGGACCACTCAGACCATCAAATGGATACAGGTATATTCTGACAAATCAATTTGAGCTTACAAAATTCATTGAAGCATTTCCATTAGTTACAAAAGATGCCGTTTCAGTAGCAAAGACTATAGTAGAAAAATTTATTTTAAAATATGGTTGTTTTAGGAAATTAAAAACAGATAAAGGCACAGAATTCACAAATGAACTATTAGTAAACATATGCAAATTATTAAAAATAGAAAAGGTTACATCTACGCCATTTCACCATGAAACGTTAGGCTCAATAGAAAGAAACCATAGAGTTCTGAACGACTATTTAATGACTTTGAATGGAAAAGAGGAATGGGAAGAGTTACTACCATACTACACTTACACATACAACACTACACAACACAGTACCACAAATTACGCACCTTTTGAATTGATATATGGTAAATTATGTACTTTACCTTTTGAAATAATTAAAAATAAAACAGAAATTTATAACCTAGATGACTATGTAAACGAATTCAAAATAAAATTAAAATATGCATACGAAAAAGCTAAAGAAAACTTAGAATTAAATAAGACGAAAATAAGTAATAACCAACCAAATGTAAATATAGCAAATTTTAAAGTAGGAGACTATGTACATATGTATACATAAAAATAGGCAATAAGAAAAAACTAGATAAACCATTTAAAGGTCCCTATAAAATAATTGAACAAAACTCTCCAAATAGTGTGATAAGAATTGAGAACAAAAATAAAGAAATACACAATAACAGATTGATAAGAGCAAGAAACATGTAAATATAAACAGATCAAATTTCATTTAAAAATAATTTCCTCATTCAAAAATAATAAAATCATTTTTTTTGACGGTGAGGGTGTTGTGTATACATCCGAAACATGAGTTCAATTGTTGTGTAAACAAAGCAATGTACTTCCCGAAAATCTGAAACCACTTGTGCATGCTGATGACATATTAATGAATGAACTAAAAGCCTTTGGATTTCCCACAGTATTTATTGCTTGGATAAGTTCCTACTTAAAAAATAGGTCTTATGAAGTCAAATTTCGTAACGTTTTATCAAAACCTTTCAATGCTATGTCTGGCGTGCCACAAGGTAGTCATCTTGGTCCCTTGCTTTTCATTGTTGCAATAAATGATGTAATTTCTTGCATCTCCTATAGCGACATTTTAATCTTTGCTGATGATATGAAGATTTTTAAAATCATCAAAAATGCTTCAGATCGCGACTTTTTACAAAAAGACATCGATAGCTTTGTTGTATGGTGTTCAATGAATGGGCTAATTTTAAACACTTCTAAGTGCCAAAGTATGACCTTTACCCGCAAAAGATCTCCTAGCATTGGAGAATATTCAATATCGCAGCAATCCCTATCTCAAGTTTCTAGATTCCGTGACCTCGGCGTTCTTTTTAGTACCAACCTCGAATTTAATGAACACATCAACCTTATTATTAACAAAGCAAATTCAATGCTTGGCTTTATTAAGCGATGGGCAAAGGAATTTAATGACCCTTATGTCACCCTCTCTTTATACAACTGTTATGTTCGTCCCCATCTAGAGTATGCTTCTCAGGTGTGGTCACCATTTTATGATATTCATAAATCTAGAATCGAAGCAATACAGCACAGATTCATACGTTTTGCTCTCAAAGTTCTTCCTTGGGAAGATCCTTTCAATCTCCCTCCTTATGAAAATCGTATTCGCTTATTAAATCTTCAAACCCTCTCACAGAGAAGAATCAACAATGATTTAGTATTTTTTCATCAATTAATAACCGGTATAATTGATGCTCCCGACTTGCTCTCCCACATAGGATTCAACTACCGCGGAGGAACTCACCAACTACGTAATTTAGAGTTTATACATCGCTCCCACCACCGAACTAACTATGGCATGCATGAGCCATTAGCTCGCATGAGTAGGTTATTCAACTCTAATCCTTTTATTGCCGATTTCAACATCAGTAAAAGTTGTTTAAAATTAATATTAAGAACCAGTTTACCATCTGCATGATTTATGTTAAGTAGTTTTTTTTTTCTTATTACTGAACTTTAATTTCGTTTTTTATTTATAAACCTTGTTTAGTATTGTTTCACTAGTTTAGTATGTTCTATTAATGTTAATTTTAATTTAATTTAAGTTTTACCTTGTTAATTTTGTAATGTTTTTTATTTTTCCTCGTATACGTTCCCTTTGTGCTTGTGTTGGCGTTATTTACTAACCACTAACACTTGCATTAATGATGAAGAGCGTAGATAAGTGTGTACAAATGAGCTTGCTCTAAGTTCAGTACCACTTAAGTCTCTGAGATGCAAAAAAAAAATACTCAACCGTAGGGAACACGACAATAGAAATCCTACATAACATGGCGATCCTGCCAACTTGTTAGGTTAGGTTTACCACATAACCAACAAGGAGCAGACCAACAAAATCCAAATGAAGACAATAATAGAAGACATCGACCGCATGCTGCATTAACGAACTGGAAGACTTTGACTTTGACACTGCGTAACAAGTTCCGTGACGATGTCGGTGTTGTCCATTTTTTTTGAAGAGAGACGCCGAGTTGGCAATTGCACTAATAGATAGGCGAACGTCAGCTTATTTAAAAAATAAAAGAAACAAAAATGAAAGTAGCCTCAGTTTATGAAACAAACGTTCACATGAAAACTACAAACAATGATGAGGCGTAATTATAGCTATATTGTACGTGCTTATTACAAGTAATATTAATTATTAATTACTATTCCGACGATGTATACATGAATTTTATTATTAGTAGTATGTAAAATTAATAGCTATTATAAGGGATATTTAAAAAAACACGCGATGAAAAATTTTAGCAATGTATAAATAAAATCAAAAAAAAAATAAAAAATTTCATGGAATTCATTATCATAAAGAACATATCAGAAAAATTAAAGAAAGCACCAAATAGAACATATAGTAAGAAATACAATAATGAAACTAACAGACAACTAAAATTATTGTGGACACAAATAATAGAGACAGCTGACGTAAAAGACTTACAAGAACTAAGAGTGAAAAACAATAAATTAGTAGAAGAGATCAATAAATATTTGAAATTAAAGGAGAAAGATACTGAGTTAGAAAGAATAGTAGAAGAAGAAAATATTATAGACATTGACTTAGAAAAAGACATTAAAATAAATACAATGGCGAATTTCGATTTAGTTACTGCTACAAAAGTTTTACCTGAATTTCAAGGGGAAAGAAAAGATTTAAGCAATTTCTTAGGTTTAATCGAATTCTATAACAGCACTCTTAAGGATGAAACCCAAAAAGCGATACTAATTCAGTTCATTTTGGCTACGAAACTTTCAGAAAAAGTCAAAAACAAGATACAAACTGAAATTACACCTCGAAATCTTGAAGACCTAAAGAAAGTATTAAAAAATTCCTATAAATCAAATAAAACTGCATCACGATTGTATAGTGATATTGCAAATTGCTATCAAGGAAATCAGACAGTTTTGGTCTTTGCTTCACGCATAGAAGCATTACTAGCTTCCTTAAACGAATTGTAAATCTCAGAACAAGGAGATGAGCACAGAGAAGTAATAGTAAGACTTAATGATCAAATAGGAATGATGGCTTTTAAAAATAGTTTAACAGAACCATACAAATCATTAGTAATAGCCACAAGATCAACTAAACTTTCAGAAGCAATCCAGATTGCATTAGAAATAGAACCCAATCAATCCAGAAATGTCATGCACTACAGTAGAGGTAGATTTAACAATAGAAGTAATTTTAGTAGAAGCAACAATAATTACTCAAGTCATAGTTTTCAGAACGTCAATAGAAATAATTTGAACCAACATAGGGGTCAATTCAATAATAGAGGGCAGAACAGGATGCAAAGAAATAATGATAGACAAAATGTTCAGGGAAACGGGTACGTCCCCGGACAACAAAACCCGGGGCTAGCGTTCAGAAGAAGATAATAAGAATAACAATTTCAGAAGAACATACAAATTTTGTAAGATTAAAGATTAAAGGTAGACTAGAGCCAATAAACTTATTAATTGATACTGGAGCTGATATTTCCATAATAAAAAATAATGTATTAGGTAGTAATAGAGTAGAGTATAATAACAACTGTCAAATAAATGGCATATCTGAGAATTCATTATTAACCTTAGGCACTTCAAAAATTGAATTAAATATAGAAGATGTGAAATTAGAACAAACATTTAATATAGTAGATAAGAATATAAATTTAAGTACAGATGGAATACTAGGTAGAGACTTTTTATTACAATATAACTGTAAGATTGATTATGAGACATGTGTACTAATAATTCCATTAGATGGGGAAGAAATGGTTTTACCAATGAATATGAGTACAAGAGACATTAAAAATGATATTAAAATCCCAGCAAGAACAGAGATAATTCATAAAGTCGATTTAGACGTAAAAGAAGATAGCGTAGTACATGGAAAAGAAATAAAAAAGGGAGTATTTTTAGCAAATTCATTAAAACCAGCAATAGGAATCAAACATGTGAAAATACTAAATACAACCGATTCAGAAGTAACGCTTAAACATATCTCATTAGGAATAGAACCAATCTCGAGTTATGAAATATTACAATTTAAAAATAGTTTAGTAGATGAAGATCGATTTAAGAAAATAGAAAAGGAAATAAAAGTAGATAGTTTAGATGACAACGCTAAGACAGAAATACTTAAATTATGCAAGCAATTTCAAAATATATTTCACTTAGAAAATGAAATACTAACAAAAAATAATTTTTATGAACAGAAAATAACAACTATAGATAAAACACCAGTATACATAAAAAATTACAGACTCCCGCATGCTAATTTGAATGAAATCAAAAACCAAGTTGAAATGTTGATATATGAAGATATAGTTGAACCATCTATAAGTCCTTATAATTCACCTTTATTAATAGTTCCAAAAAAGGACAAAGAAGGTAACAAAAAATTGAGATTAGTGGTTGATTTTAGGTCTTTGAACAAAAAAGTAGTTGATGATAAATTCCCACTAACTCGTTTGGAAGACGTATTAGATAAATTAGGAAAAGCGAAATATTTTTCAACTTTAGATATGTCAAGTTCATTTCACCAAATTCCATTACATCCGAAATCCAGACCATTGACAGCATTTTCTACGGACACTGGTCACTTTCAATTCAAGAGATTACCTTTTGGATTAAAAATTTCAACAAATAGCTTTCAGAGAATGTTATCAATTGCACTTAGTGGACTGCAAGCATCTGCATTTCTATACGTAGATGATATAATAATTTTTGGATCAAATCTTAGAGAGCATAATAACAATCTAACAGAAGTTTTTAAAAGGTTACGTAAATATAATTTAAAACTAAACCCAAGCAAATGTAATTTTCTACGTCCAGAAGTAGTTTATCTTGGACATTTAATAACTGCAAAAGGTGTAACTACAGACCCAGATAAATACAATGTTATTAAAGAATATCCTAAACCAGATAATGTAGATGAAGTTCGAAGATTCGTAGCTTTCTGTAATTACTATAGACGGTTCAAACAAAATTTTGCAGAAATTGCAAAACCACTAAACCAATTATTAAAGAAAAATCAAATTTTTAGCTGGACACAAAATTGTCAAATTGCTTTTGAAACACTTAAATTAAAACTAATGTCACCACCAATCCTATCTTACCCAAATTTTTCAAAACCATTTATACTAACAACAGATGCATCAAACTATGCACTAGGAGCGATTTTATCTCAAGGAGAAGTAGGCGATGATAAGCCCATTGCATATGCCAGTAAAGCATTAAACAAACATGAACTAAATAAATCAGTAAAAGAGAAAGAATTACTTGGTATACATTGGGGAATTAATCATTTTAGACCTTATCTGTATGGAAGAAGATTTATTGTGTACACAGATCATAGACCATTAGTTAGCTTATTTACACATAAGAACCCTTCATCTAAGTTGGCTAGAATTAGAGTAGATTTAATGGATTACGATTTTGACATAGTTTTTAAGCCAGGAAAGATGAATACGAATGCTGATGCATTATCCAGAATAAATATAAGTTCAGAAGAATTAAAAGAGATGATACCAAAAGTAAGCATAAATGTCCTAACCAGAGCAATGAAGCTGAGAAATATATAGAAAACATTAGTGAAAAAGAAGAAAATCCGGAAACTATGCCACCAGTTGAGACTGATCACCTTCACATATGGGAATGCATATCAATTTCAGACACTAGGAATATTAAGAAGTTGCAACTTGAGAATATAAAAAATTTAATGGGTACCCAAAAAGAAAGAATATATGCAGTCAAAGATATAATACATGTTGGATACAGTGAAAAATCATTATCAGATTTAAAATTGATTCTGAGGAAACTGTTGTCCTATGCAAAGCATGTGAAGTTAGAGAAGCTAGCGTTAGCAATGAATAATGAAATATTTGAAACAATAACAGTGCACAAATTTAAGAAGATATTTAATGAACTGCAGAAAAATGAAAAAGAAAATTGTCTAGACATTATATTATACAATGCACCAAACAGAGTGCATAATATAAAAGAAATGAATGAAATAATAAAAAGGTATCATGATGATAAATTAGGAGGACATATAGGTATAAGAAGATGTATAGCAAAGCTTAAGCAGAAATATGTATGGAAGAATATGAATAAGATGGTCAGAAATTATATAAATAATTGTAGAATTTGTAATGAAGTTAAAATAACTAAATATACAAAAGAACAATTCACAAAAACAGAGACACCAAATACATCATTTGAAACAATAACAATAGACACAGTAGGACCACTCAGACCATCAAATGGATACAGGTATATTCTGACAAATCAATTTGAGCTTACAAAATTCATTGAAGCATTTCCATTAGTTACAAAAGATGCCGTTTCAGTAGCAAAGACTATAGTAGAAAAATTTATTTTAAAATATGGTTGTTTTAGGAAATTAAAAACAGATAAAGGCACAGAATTCACAAATGAACTATTAGTAAACATATGCAAATTATTAAAAATAGAAAAGGTTACATCTACGCCATTTCACCATGAAACGTTAGGCTCAATAGAAAGAAACCATAGAGTTCTGAACGACTATTTAATGACTTTGAATGGAAAAGAGGAATGGGAAGAGTTACTACCATACTACACTTACACATACAACACTACACCACACAGTACCACAAATTACGCACCTTTTGAATTGATATATGGTAAATAATGTACTTTACCTTTTGAAATAATTAAAAATAAAACAGAAATTTATAACCTAGATGACTATGTAAACGAATTCAAAATAAAATTAAAATATGCATACGAAAAAGCTAAAGAAAACTTAGAATTAAATAAGACGAAAATAAGTAATAACCAACCAAATGTAAATAAAGCAAATTTTAAAGTAGGAGACTATGTATGTATACATAAAAATAGGCAATAAGAAAAAACTAGATAAACCATTTAAAGGTCCCTATAAAATAATTGAACAAAACTCTCCAAATAGTGTGATAAGAATTGAGAACAAAAATAAAGAAATACACAATAACAGATTGATAAGAGCAAGAAACATGTAAATATAAACAGATCAAATTTCATTTAAAAATAATTTCCTCATTCAAAAATAATAAAATCATTTTTTTTGACGGTGAGGGTGTTGTGTATACATCCGAACCATGAGTTCAATTGTTGTGTAAACAAAGCAATGTACTTCCCGAAAATCTGAAACCACTTGTGCATGCTGATGACATATTAATGAATGACCGCATGCACATAGTGAGTCAGAAAAGAGAATAGTAAAATTTTGTTTGTGACCTACTGAACACATTGCACTGAGGGATCATGTTGCACTAGAGTGGATTGAAGAATGAGTCCATTCTATGCGAGTGAGAAATTGAGAACCAAAGTGCATATGAGTTCAATTGACATCAAACGTTTGGTTTTAACTTCAATCGGCTGGCGAGCTCAGATAATACGTGAATCGTGCACTTAACAGTGCTCGGCTATATAATCGGCTGGAGAGCTAAGATAATACTCTTTCCGTTTGAACTGACTATTGATGTTGTTTGTGTGAAAGTCTGTACACTGTCTAAAAATATTTTTATCGTTAACGTTTACATTGTTCCAAAAAGTTCAGCCTCTGCTTATGCTGAACTGTCGCTAATTTTGGATCATATTTTTGAATTGTCGGACTTAGAAAGCCAAATTCTGTTACTAGGTGACTTTAATTTGCCATATGTCCAATGGTTACCCTCTGACGATGGATCTTTCCAAAAACCCTCTCTAACTTCACCGCAACGTGAGCTTTCTTGTTTAGATAATGTTATATCTACTGACTTACAGCAAGTAAGCTGTATTAGAAATTTCCAAAACCGTATGTTAGACCTTGTTTTCTCGTCCGAAGCTATTAGCACGGTTGTTCTTCAATCTAATTCAGGTATTACTAGAATTGATGATCTTCATCCCCCTTAGATATTTTTATTGAACTAATCAACGCATCTCACGTTATTAATAATTCAAATGACTGTTTATATACTTTTGACTTTCGAAAGGCGAATTTCGATTTGCTTTCGAATGAATTAAGCAGGGCTGGTATTGAAAATATATCAACCATTGCAAATATTGACAAAGCAGTCGCTTGCTTTTACTCCATTTTAGAAAATTGCATGAAAAAAACCATTCCACAAAAAACGCTCAGAAATGCTAGTTTTTGTCAACCGTGGTTTACTAAGGAACTAAAGGCTCTGAGAAATAAAAGAAACAAGGCTTGGAAGACCTATTTAATTACTTTTTCTCCAACCGACCACCAAAAATTTATAAGTTTTTTTGAAGACTTCAAAACGCTTTCTCAGAATCTGTACTCTAGCTACGTCACCCAAATGGGCTGTTCTCTGAAAAACGATCCAAAAATCTTTTGGTCCTTTGTTAATTCTAAAAAAAAATCAGACGGCTATCCAGCCAACTTTATTTATAACGCCATTTCTTTAAAAAATACTCCCGACATTTGCAATGCCTTTGCAGACCATTTTAATGGGTCCTTTTGTAATACAAATCTAGAAATTGGTGAAAAATATTTTGAATATTTAACTCACTGCTCGCAAGTGAATTTTAATAATATCCCTATTCAAAGAGACAGAATTACTTACTACCTCTCTTCTCTCAACGATGACGTTTCTTCTGGTCCGGACAGGATTCCGCCAATTGTTTTAAAGAAGTGTTCCTCACGTTTATGCTCTCCACTCGAATATCTTTTCAAACTTTCTTTAAAATCTGGAATATTCCCCACTCTTTGGAAAAAATCTTTTATCACACCTGTTTTCAAAAAGGGTGGAAAAACTGATATAAAAAACTACAGACCTATTTCAAAGCTCTCATGTATACCTAAAGTATTTGAACAAGTAGTCTGCGAAAGCGTATCTTTTTTTCAAGGAATATTATCTGCAACCAGCAGCACGGATTTATGCAAAGAAGATCGACGGCTACTAACCTTCTATCCTTTCATCACAAGTGTTCCAATGTTCTTGAATGTGGAAACGAGCTTGATTGCATTTACACTGACTTCTCTAAGGCGTTTGACCAACTGTCTCATAACATTATACTTTATAAACTAAAAGCCTTTGGATTTCCCACAGTATTTATTGCTTGGATAAGTTCCTACTCAATCAAAAATCTCCAACAACTTATTAAAGAAAACTTTAGAATTTCCATTTCATGTTTCTGGAACAATAAAATTCGGGCTGTGCAGTCCAACAACCCGAGTATGTTTCCGGAAATAAACAAAATCTTTAGGAGAAAAGATCAAAATGACCTTCAGAGTATTAAACTTCAAAGGACGACATAGAACAAAGACTTACTTCTGACATTAGGAATAGATCCAGATGACGCCATTTTGGATGATGACCACTTTATAGTGGAAGATGCTCAGGAGAAGGTAGATACTGTGGGTGCTGTTTTCGAGCAAGTATACAAGGTGAATGAGTGCATTCGCCCTAATTACGACCTTGAGAACAGAGCCTCTGTTGGACACTTCTATCTTAGAGACGAGATCTCGCATTGGCGATCTGAGAATCCTGGTTTCACTAGATTCAATGACGACCGACTTGCAAATGCAGTCATCGCCCAGCGAAACGGGGATAACACCCTGTTCGTTTCTAAGATGGACCTCGTGGACATCTTTCACAAAATAAAGAAAAAGAAGTCAGCAGGAGTCGACGGCATACCCAATGTTGTGCTGCGAGACCTCCCTGCGGAAGCGGTGGACATATACACCACGTTGTTCAACAATGCGCTGAATAATGCATATTATCCAGTGCGTTGGAAGACGGCAGTGGTCCATCCTCTCCTTAAAAAAGGGAAGGATGGTTCCAACCAGCAAATCTCCGGTCAATTAGTCTTCTTCCGAGTATCAGCAAAGTATTCGAGAAAGTTCTCAATAGAGCTCTGTCCACATGGGCTGAGGACAAAAATATTATTCCCGAAAATCAGTTCAGTTTTAAGGCGGGTCATGATACCATACATGCCGCGTCTAAACTAGTATCTGATATTCAATGGAACAAAGCTAAAAAGCAGTGTAGTAGTAGTAGTAGTAGTGTGTGATTTTATTTAACAAAATTAAAGGTTTTTAGTTTTTTTACAATTTCACAATTATGGCATGGCTTTTGCCAGGACGGCAGTGTACGGGTGCATGTCTGGTTGACTTGGAGAAGGCTTTCGACACCGTTTGGTTAGACGTCTTTTCTATAAGTTGATCAGGTATGGCATGAGTAAACCACTGCTATATATTCTGAATGACATGCTTCATGGTAGAACGTTTGTTGTAAAAAGTTGCAATATAACTTCTACCAGAACTTTTAAAATACAGAACGGTCTACAACAGGGAGCGGTGAATTCGCCTATTTTGTTTAGCATTTTCACCGGCGATCTAATTGGTTCTCTTCACCATGCTATAGCGTACGCCGACGACCTAATCGCGTACAGAACAGGTCCAAAGATCGAAGTCATCAGAACACTCTTGCAGCGTGACTTCGATAAGATCCAGCAATATTGCGATGACTGGAAGTTGAAAATCAACTTTCAGAAATCGGAAACAATTGTGTTTAGGACCCCGTTGGCTCGGGCCTCATGGGATACGAGAAAGAACTGGCGCAAGCTGGTGATCGTTGATCTACATGGCCACCCACTGCCAAGCAAAGTAGTAGTCAAGTACCTCGGCCTCTGGCTAGATCAGTATCTATATTTTAACAAACATATGGATGCGGCTCTGGCCAGGGCTAGAGGAGCTTTTGCTCTGACAAGGCGACTGTTTCACAGCAGACAACTTGATAGCAGAGTGAAAGTGATTTGCTACATGACCCTCATAAGGCCAATGATTGTCTATGGGTTGCCTGTGTGGTTCAATGTTAAATAAATAAATAATAAATAGGGTGGCGCAACAGAGCGAGGAGCCCCTGGGCCTAGCGCATTTCTCACAACCATGCCTTGTGAGGGAATGGAGGGGACCTACAATTTTTCGCCGGTTCCGAACGGCTAATTGAGAATGCGCTTTTCATGGCAATTAATTTACTAACGGAGGACTTGCCAATTCCTCGCGAAAGGCGATACCCGTGGAAAAACATTTTTGCATTTTGCCTCTGCTGGGGTTCAATGTTACAGCGTCTCAAATGGAAAAGATTCGGGTGTTTGAGAGACAGTGTCTGCGTACATGTCTTGGATTGCACAGAACACCAGAGTCGGAGTACAAAAAATATTATCCCAATGAGGTCCTTTACAACAGGGCTCAAATAAACAGGATCGACAACTTTATTATAAAACTGACTCGTGGTCACACAGTTAGAGCGATGACATCGACCAATGGCCTGATTTTTGGGGCTTATTACCCCAACAGAGAGTATTTGGAAAGAACACGCTTCAGTGGATTTGTCCCACCGTAGGCTTTCCTCTATTTTGATATGGAAGGGCTGATTCAGGATAGGTTGGCGGTTCCGCTAATCTACCACGTCTGCCGTAAGTCCGTGGAACGGCGGCTCCTTTACAGCCGAGACGTCACCGCAGTAGGCGGAGACGTTGAAGAGCTCCTTCGGTTCAGTAGGGCGGTCTCAGATCGCGATCGTCGTGACGTTGTTAAAATGTCAAATATGTTCTGGTGGTTGTCTGAGCACGAAACTCAAATTGATATTGATAGCGAGTCGCCAATGGCTGGCTTACACAGGTTTAGCGTGTAAGTCTTAGGGTATAGGGGGTGGGCACAGTGGAAAAAAAAAAAAAAAAAAAAAAAAAAAAAAAAAAAAAAAAAAAAATAAAAACAAAAAAAAAAAAAAAAAAAAAAAAAAAAAAAAAAAAATCATTAAACATAAAAATTCAAAAAAAAAAATCATAAAACATAAAAATTCCAAAAAATACGAAACAAAAAACAAAAAAAAAGCTACTGTGGCTGCTCTAGGTTTAAGTAGATTTAAATAGATTTAAGTAGTTTTAAGTACATAGTTTTAATAAAAATCAAAAAAAAATATGATCCAGCAAACTAAGTTTTTCGTTTTTAAATTTTCTTAGTTTTTAACCATAGTTCTAGTTTGTAAATCCGTAAGTTATCGTTAGGCCGAAAGGCATTAGAATTAAGATATTGAGTAATTTAGAGTACCCGCTTAGGGTCAGTAAGTTAGTTAAGTTGTTATATAAGCTAGTTTTATACATTTTTGCTAGCTCCTAAGTAGATTTAAGAAAAAGAAATAAAAATGAATTAAAACTGAAAAAAAAAACTGAAAGCCTTTGGATTTCCCACAGTATTTATTGCTTGGATAAGTTCCTACTTAAAAAATAGGTTTTATGAAGTCAAATTTCGTAACGTTTTATCAAAACCTTTCAATGCTATGTCTGGCGTGCCACAAGGTAGTCATCTTGGTCCCTTGCTTTTCATTGTTGCAATAAATGATGTAATTTCTTGCATCTCCTATAGCGACATTTTAATCTTTGCTGATGATATGAAGATTTTTAAAATCATCAAAAATGCTTCAGATCGCGACTTTTTACAAAAAGACATCGATAGTTTTGTTGTATGGTGTTCAATGAACGGGCTAATTTTAAACACTTCCAAGTGCCAAAGTATGACCTTTACCCGCAAAAGATCTCCTAGCATTGGAGAATATTCAATATCGCAACAATCCCTATCTCAAGTTTCTAGATTCCGTGACCTCGGCGTTCTTTTTAGTACCAACCTCGAATTTAATGAACACATCAACCTTATTATTAACAAAGCAAATTCAATGCTTGGCTTTATTAAGCGATGGGCAAAGGAATTTAATGACCCTTATGTCACCCTCTCTTTATACAACTGTTATGTTCGTCCCCATCTAGAGTATGCTTCTCAGGTGTGGTCACCATTTTATGATATTCATAAATCTAGAATCGAAGCAATACAGCACAGATTCATACGTTTTGCTCTCAAAGTTCTTCCTTGGGAAGATCCTTTCAATCTCCCTCCTTATGAAAATCGTATTCGCTTATTAAATCTTCAAACCCTCTCACAGAGAAGAATCAACAATGATTTAGTATTTTTTCATCAATTAATAACCGGTATAATTGATGCTCCCGACTTGCTCTCCCACATAGGATTCAACTACCGCGGAGGAACTCACCAACTACGTAATTTAGAGTTTATACATCGCTCCCACCACCGAACTAACTATGGCATGCATGAGCCATTAGCTCGCATGAGTAGGTTATTCAACTCTAATCCTTTTATTGCCGATTTCAACATCAGTAAAAGTTGTTTAAAATTAATATTAAGAACCAGTTTACCATCTGCATGATTTATGTTAAGTAATTTTTTTTTTCTTATTACTGAACTTTAATTTCGTTTTTTATTTATAAACCTTGTTTAGTATTGTTTCACTAGTTTAGTATGTTCTATTAATGTTAATTTTTATTTAATTTAAGTTTTACCTTGTTAATTTTGTAATGTTTTTTATTTTTCCTCGTATACGTTCCCTTTGTGCTTGTGTTGGCGTTATTTACTAACCACTAACACTTGCATTAATGATGAAGAGCGTAGATAAGTGTGTACAAATGAGCTTGCTCTAAGTTCAGTACCACTTAAGTCTCTGAGATGCAAAAAAAAAATACTCAACCGTAGGGAACACGACAATAGAAATCCTACATAACATGGCGATCCTGCCAACTTGTTAGGTTAGGTTTACCACATTTTTTTAACCAACAAGGAGCAGACCAACAAAATCCAAATGAAGACAATAATAGAAGACATCGACCGCATGCTGCATTAACGAACTGGAAGACTTTGACTTTGACACTGCGTAACAAGTTCCGTGACGTTGGAGAAGTAAAATTTGCAGAAATTCATGGAAATGATGTCGGTGTTGTCCATTTTTTTTGAAGAGAGACGCCGAGTTGGCAATTGCACTAATAGATAGGCGAACGTCAGCTTATTTAAAAAATAAAAGAAACAAAAATGAAAGTAACCTCAGTTTATGAAACAAACGTTCACATGAAAACTACAAACAATGATGAGGCGTAATTATAGCTATATTGTACGTGCTTATTACAAGTAATATTAATTATTAATTACTATTCCGACGATGTATACATGAATTTTATTATTAGTAGTATGTAAAATTAATAGCTATTATAAGGGATATTTAAAAAAACACGCGATGAAAAATTTTAGCAATGTATAAATAAAATCAAAAAAAAAAAAAAAAATTTCATGGAATTCATTATCATAAAGAACATATCAGAAAAATTAAAGAAAGCACCAAATAGAACATATAGTAAGAAATACAATAATGAAACTAACAGACAACTAAAATTATTGTGGACACAAATAATAGAGACAGACTTACAAGAACTAAGAGTGAAAAACAATAAATTAGTAGAAGAGATCAATAAATATTTGAAATTAAAGGAGAAAGATACTGAGTTAGAAAGAATAGTAGAAGAAGAAAATATTATAGACATTGACTTAGAAAAAGACATTAAAATAAATACAATGGCGAATTTCGATTTAGTTACTGCTACAAGGGTTTTACCTGAATTTCAAGGGGAAAGAAAAGATTTAAGCAATTTCTTAGGTTTAATCGAATTCTATAACAGCACTCTTAAAGATGAAACACAAAAAGCGATACTAATTCAGTTCATTTTGGCTACGAAACTTTCAGAAAAAGTCAAAAACAAGATACAAACTGAAATTACACCTCGAAATCTTGAAGACCTAAAGAAAGTATTAAAAAATTCCTATAAATCAAATAAAACTGCATCACGATTGCATAGTGATATTGCAAATTGCTATCAAGGAAATCAGACAGTTTTGGTCTTTGCTTCACGCATAGAAGCATTACTAGCTTCCATAAACGAATTGCAAATCTCAGAACAAGGAGATGAGCACAGAGAAGTAAAAGTAAGACTTAATGATCAAATAGGAATGACGGCTTTTAAAAATGGTTTAACAGAACCATACAAATCATTAGTAATAGCCACAAGATCAACTAAACTTTCAGAAGCAATCCAGATTGCATTAGAAATAGAACCCAATCAATCCAGAAATGTCATGCACTACAGTAGAGGTAGATTTAACAATAGAAGTAATTTTAGTAGAAGCAACAATAATTACTCAAGTCATAGTTTTCAGAACGTCAATAGAAATAATTTGAACCAACATAGGGGTCAATTCAATAATAGAGGGCAGAACAGGATGCAAAGAAATAATGATAGACAAAATGTTCAGGGAAACGGGTACGTCCCCGGACAACAAAACCCGGGGCTAGCGTTCAGAAGAAGATAATAAGAATAACAATTTCAGAAGAACATACAAATTTTGTAAGATTAAAGATTAAAGGTAGACTAGAGCCAATAAACTTATTAATTGATACTGGAGCTGATATTTCCATAATAAAAAATAATGTATTAGGTAGTAATAGAGTAGAGTATAATAACAACTGTCAAATAAATGGCATATCTGAGAATTCATTATTAACCTTAGGCACTTCAAAAATTTAATTAAATATAGAAGATGTGAAATTAGAACAAACATTTAATATAGTAGATAAGAATATAAATTTAAGTACAGATGGAATACTAGGTAGAGACTTTTTATTACAATATAACTGTAAGATTGATTATGAGACATGTGTACTAATAATTCCATTAGATGGGGAAGAAATGGTTTTACCAATGAATTTGAGTACAAGAGACATTAAAAATGATATTAAAATCCCAGCAAGAACAGAGATAATTCATAAAGTCGATTTAGACGTAAAAGAAGATAGCGTAGTACATGGAAAAGAAATAAAAAAGGGAGTATTTTTAGCAAATTCATTAAAACCAGCAATAGGAATCAAACATGTGAAAATACTAAATACAACCGATTCAGAAGTAACGCTTAAACATATCTCATTAGGAATAGAACCAATCTCGAGTTATGAAATATTACAATTTAAAAATAGTTTAGTAGATGAAGATCGATTTAAGAAAATAGAAAAGGAAATAAAAGTAGATAGTTTAGATGACAACGCTAAGACAGAAATACTTAAATTATGCAAGCAATTTCAAAATATATTTCACTTAGAAAATGAAATACTAACAAAAAATAATTTTTATGAACAGAAAATAACAACTATAGATAAAACACCAGTATACATAAAAAATTACAGACTCCCGCATGCTAATTTGAATGAAATCAAAAACCAAGTTGAAAAGTTGATATACATATGAAGATATAGTTGAACCATCTATAAGTCCTTATAATTCACCTTTATTAATAGTTCCAAAAAAGGACAAAGAAGGTAACAAAAAATTGAGATTAGTGGTTGATTTTAGGTCTTTGAACAAAAAAGTAGTTGATGATAAATTCCCACTAACTCGTTTGGAAGACGTATTAGATAAATTAGGAAAAGCGAAATATTTTTCAACTTTAGATATGACAAGTTCATTTCACCAAATTCCATTACATCCGAAATCCAGACCATTGACAGCATTTTCTACGGACACTGGTCACTTTCAATTCAAAAGATTACCTTTTGGATTAAAAATTTCAACAAATAGCTTTCAGAGAATGTTATCAATTGCACTTAGTGGACTGCAAGCATCTGCATTTCTATACGTAGATGATATAATAATTTTTGGATCAAATCTTAGAGAGCATAATAACAATCTAACAGAAGTTTTTAAAAGGTTACGTAAATATAATTTAAAACTAAACCCAAGCAAATGTAATTTTCTACGTCCAGAAGTAGTTTATCTTGGACATTTAATAACTGCAAAAGGTGTAACTACAGACCCAGATAAATACAATGTTATTAAAGAATATCCTAAACCAGATAATGTAGATGAAGTTCGAAGATTCGTAGCTTTCTGTAATTACTATAGACGGTTCAAACAAAATTTTGCAGAAATTGCAAAACCACTAAACCAATTATTAAAGAAAAATCAAATTTTTAGCTGGACACAAAATTGTCAAATTGCTTTTGAAACACTTAAATTAAAACTAATGTCACCACCAATCCTATCTTACCCAAATTTTTCAAAACCATTTATACTAACAACAGATGCATCAAACTATGCACTAGGAGCGATTTTATCTCAAGGAGAAGTAGGCGATGATAAGCCCATTGCATATGCCAGTAAAGCATTAAACAAACATGAACTAAATAAATCAGTAAAAGAGAAAGAATTACTTGGTATACATTGGGGAATTAATCATTTTAGACCTTATCTGTATGGAAGAAGATTTATTGTGTACACAGATCATAGACCATTAGTTAGCTTATTTACACATAAGAACCCTTCATCTAAGTTGGCTAGAATTAGAGTAGATTTAATGGATTACGATTTTGACATAGTTTTTAAGCCAGGAAAGATGAATACGAATGCTGATGCATTATCCAGAATAAATATAAGTTCAGAAGAATTAAAAGAGATGATACCAAAAGTAAGCATAAATGTCCTAACCAGAGCAATGAAGCTGAGAAATATATAGAAAACATTAGTGAAAAAGAAGAAAATCCGGAAACTATGCCACCAGTTGAGACTGATCACCTTCACATATGGGAATGCATATCAATTTCAGACACTAGGAATATTAAGAAGTTGCAACTTGAGAATATAAAAAATTTAATGGGTACCCAAAAAGAAAGAATATATGCAGTCAAAGATATAATACATGTTGGATACAGTGAAAAATCATTATCAGATTTAAAATTGATTCTGAGGAAACTGTTGTCCTATGCAAAGCATGTGAAGTTAGAGAAGCTAGCGTTAGCAATGAATAATGAAATATTTGAAACAATAACAGTGCACAAATTTAAGAAGATATTTAATGAACTGCAGAAAAATGAAAAAGAAAATTGTCTAGACATTATATTATACAATGCACCAAACAGAGTGCATAATATAAAAGAAATGAATGAAATAATAAAAAGGTATCATGATGATAAATTAGGAGGACATATAGGTATAAGAAGATGTATAGCAAAGCTTAAGCAGAAATATGTATGTATGGAAGAATATGAATAAGATGGTCAGAAATTATATAAATAATTGTAGAATTTGTAATGAAGTTAAAATAACTAAATATACAAAAGAACAATTCACAAAAACAGAGACACCAAATACATCATTTGAAACAATAACAATAGACACAGTAGGACCACTCAGACCATCAAATGGATACAGGTATATTCTGACAAATCAATGTGAGCTTACAAAATTCATTGAAGCATTTCCATTAGTTACAAAAGATGCCGTTTCAGTAGCAAAGACTATAGTAGAAAAATTTATTTTAAAATATGGTTGTTTTAGGAAATTAAAAACAGATAAAGGCACAGAATTCACAAATGAACTATTAGTAAACATATGCAAATTATTAAAAATAGAAAAGGTTACATCTACGCCATTTCACCATGAAACGTTAGGCTCAATAGAAAGAAACCATAGAGTTCTGAACGACTATTTAATGACTTTGAATGGAAAAGAGGAATGGGAAGAGTTACTACCATACTACACTTACACATACAACACTACACCACACAGTACCACAAATTACGCACCTTTTGAATTGATATATGGTAAATAATGTACTTTACCTTTTGAAATAATTAAAAATAAAACAGAAATTTATAACCTAGATGACTATGTAAACGAATTCAAAATAAAATTAAAATATGCATACGAAAAAGCTAAAGAAAACTTAGAATTAAATAAGACGAAAATAAGTAATAACCAACCAAATGTAAATAAAGCAAATTTTAAAGTAGGAGACTATGTATGTATACATAAAAATAGGCAATAAGAAAAAACTAGATAAACCATTTAAAGGTCCCTATAAAATAATTGAACAAAACTCTCCAAATAGTGTGATAAGAATTGAGAACAAAAATAAAGAAATACACAATAACAGATTGATAAGAGCAAGAAACATGTAAATATAAAAAGATCAAATTTCATTTAAAAATAATTTCCTCATTCAAAAATAATAAAATCATTTTTTTTGACGGTGAGGGTGTTGTGTATACATCCGAACCATGAGTTCAATTGTTGTGTAAACAAAGCAATGTACTTCCCGAAAATCTGAAACCACTTGTGCATGCTGATGACATATTAATGAATGACCGCATGCACATAGTGAGTCAGAAAAGAGAATAGTAAAATTTTGTTTGTGACCTACTGAACACATTGCACTGAGGGATTATGTTGCACTAGAGTGGATTGAAGAATGAGTCCATTCTATGCGAGTGAGAAATTGAGAACCAAAGTGCATATGAGTTCAATTGAGTCACATTTTGTATTTGTATTATATTGAGTAGAATTAAAAGCAGTATATAAAGGGCTGCATTTTGTAAAATAAAGCAAGTTTTAAAATAGACATCAAACGTTTGGTTTTAACTTCAATCGGCTGGCGAGCTCAGATAATACGTGAATCGTGCACTTAACAGTGCTCGGCTATATAATCGGCTGGAGAGCTAAGATAATACTCTTTCCGTTTGAACTGACTATTGATGTTGTTTGTGTGAAAGTCTGTACACTGTCTAAAAATATTTTTATCGTTAACGTTTACATTGTTCCAAAAAGTTCAGCCTCTGCTTATGCTGAACTGTCGCTAATTTTGGATCATATTTTTGAATTGTCGGACTTAGAAAGCCAAATTCTGTTACTAGGTGACTTTAATTTGCCATATGTCCAATGGTTACCCTCTGACGATGGATCTTTCCAAAAACCCTCTCTAACTTCACCGCAACGTGAGCTTTCTTGTTTAGATAATGTTATATCTACTGACTTACAGCAAGTAAGCTGTATTAGAAATTTCCAAAACCGTATGTTAGACCTTGTTTTCTCGTCCGAAGCTATTAGCACGGTTGTTCTTCAATCTAATTCAGGTATTACTAGAATTGATGATCTTCATCCCCCTTAGATATTTTTATTCAACTAATCAACGCATCTCACGTTATTAATAATTCAAATGACTGTTTATATACTTTTGACTTTCGAAAGGCGAATTTCGATTTGCTTTCGAATGAATTAAGCAGGGCTGGTATTGAAAATATATCAACCATTGCAAATATTGACAAAGCAGTCGCTTGCTTTTACTCCATTTTAGAAAATTGCATGAAAAAAACCATTCCACAAAAAACGCTCAGAAATGCTAGTTTTTGTCAACCGTGGTTTACTAAGGAACTAAAGGCTCTGAGAAATAAAAGAAACAAGGCTTGGAAGACCTATTTAATTACTCTTTCTCCAACCGACCACCAAAAATTTATAAGTTTTTTTGAAGACTTCAAAACGCTTTCTCAGAATCTGTACTCTAGCTACGTCACCCAAATGGGCTGTTCTCTGAAAAACGATCCAAAAATCTTTTGGTCCTTTGTTAATTCTAAAAAAAAATCAGACGGCTATCCAGCCAACTTTATTTATAACCCCATTTCTTTAAAAAATACTCCCGACATTTGCAATGCCTTTGCAGACCATTTTAATGGGTCCTTTTGTAATACAAATCTAGAAATTGATGAAAAATATTTTGAATATTTAACTCACTGCTCGCAAGTGAATTTTAATAATATCCCTATTCAAAGAGACAGAATTACTTACTACCTCTCTTCTCTCAACGATGACGCTTCTTCTGGTCCGGACAGGATTCCGCCAATTGTTTTAAAGAAGTGTTCCTCACGTTTATGCTCTCCACTCGAATATCTTTTCAAACTTTCTTTAAAATCTGGAATATTCCCCACTCTTTGGAAAAAATCTTTTATCACACCTGTTTTCAAAAAGGGTGGAAAAACTGATATAAAAAACTACAGACCTATTTCAAAGCTCTCATGTATACCTAAAGTATTTGAACAAGTAGTCTGCGAAAGCGTATCTTTTTTTCAAGGAATATTATCTGCAACCAGCAGCACGGATTTATGCAAAGAAGATCGACGGCTACTAACCTTCTATCCTTTCATCACAAGTGTTCCAATGTTCTTGAATGTGGAAACGAGCTTGATTGCATTTACACTGACTTCTCTAAGGCGTTTGACCAACTGTCTCATAACATCATACTTTATAAACTAAAAGCCTTTGGATTTCCCACAGTATTTATTGCTTGGATAAGTTCCTACTCAATCAAAAATCTCCAACAACTTATTAAAGAAAACTATAGAATTTCCATTTCATGTTTCTGGAACAATAAAATTCGGGCTGTGCAGTCCAACAACCCGAGTATGTTTCCGGAAATAAACAAAATCTTTAGGAGAAAAGATCAAAATGACCTTCAGAGTATTAAACTTCAAAGGACGACATAGAACAAAGACTTACTTCTGACATTAGGAATAGATCCAAATGACGCCATTTTGGATGATGACCACTTTATAGTGGAAGATGCTCAGGAGAAGGTAGATACTGTGGGTGCTGTTTTCGAGCAAGTATACAAGGTGAATGAGTGCATTCGCCCTAATTACGACCTTGAGAACAGAGCCTCTGTTGGACACTTCTATCTTAGAGACGAGATCTCGCATTGGCGATCTGAGAATCCTGGTTTCACTAGATTCAATGACGACCGACTTGCAAATGCAGTCATCGCCCAGCGAAACGGGGATAACACCCTGTTCGTTTCTAAGATGGACCTCGTGGACATCTTTCACAAAATAAAGAAAAAGAAGTCAGCAGGAGTCGACGGCATACCCAATGTTGTGCTGCGAGACCTCCCTGCGGAAGCGGTGGACATATACACCACGTTGTTCAACAATGCGCTGAATAATGCATATTATCCAGTGCGTTGGAAGACGGCAGTGGTCCATCCTCTCCTTAAAAAAGGGAAGGATGGTTCCAACCAGCAAATCTCCGGTCAATTAGTCTTCTTCCGAGTATCAGCAAAGTATTCGAGAAAGTTCTCAATAGAGCTCTGTCCACATGGGCTGAGGACAAAAATATTATTCCCGAAAATCAGTTCAGTTTTAAGGCGGGTCATGATACCATACATGCCGCGTCTAAACTAGTATCTGATATTCAATGGAACAAAGCTAAAAAGCAGTGTAGTAGTAGTAGTAGTAGTGTGTGATTTTATTTAACAAAATTAAAGGTTTCTAGTTTTTTTACAATTTCACAATTATGGCATGGCTTTTGCCGTCAGCCAGGACGGCAGTGTACGGGTGCATGTCTGGTTGACTTGGAGAAGGCTTTCGACACCGTTTGGTTAGACGGTCTTTTCTATAAGTTGATCAGGTATGGCATGAGTAAACCACTGCTATATATTCTGAATGACATGCTTCATGGTAGAACGTTTGTTGTAAAAAGTTGCAATATAACTTCTACCAGAACTTTTAAAATACAGAACGGTCTACAACAGGGAGCGGTGAATTCGCCTATTTTGTTTAGCATTTTCACCGACGATCTAATTGGTTCTCTTCACCATGCTATAGCGTACGCCGACGACCTAATCGCGTACAGAACAGGTCCAAAGATCGAAGTCATCAGAACACTCTTGCAGCGTGACTTCGATAAGATCCAGCAATATTGCGATGACTGGAAGTTGAAAATCAACTTTCAGAAATCGGAAACAATTGTGTTTAGGACCCCGTTGGCTCGGGCCTCATGGGATACGAGAAAGAACTGGCGCAAGCTGGTGATCGTTGATCTACATGGCCACCCACTGCCAAGCAAAGTAGTAGTCAAGTACCTCGGCCTCTGGCTAGATCAGTATCTATATTTTAACAAACATATGGATGCGGCTCTGGCCAGGGCTAGAGGAGCTTTTGCTCTGACAAGGCGACTGTTTCACAGCAGACAACTTGATAGCAGAGTGAAAGTGATTTGCTACATGACCCTCATAAGGCCAATGATTGTCTATGGGTTGCCTGTGTGGTTCAATGTTACAGCGTCTCAAATGGAAAAGATTCGGGTGTTTGAGAGACAGTGTCTGCGTACATGTCTTGGATTGCACAGAACACCAGAGTCGGAGTACAAAAAATATTATCCCAATGAGGTCCTTTACAACAGGGCTCAAATAAACAGGATCGACAACTTTATTATAAAACTGACTCGTGGTCACACAGTTAGAGCGATGACATCGACCAATGGCCTGATTTTTGGGGCTTATTACCCCAACAGAGAGTATTTGGAAAGAACACGCTTCAGTGGATTTGTCCCACCGTAGGCTTTCCTCTATTTTGATATGGAAGGGCTGATTCAGGATAGGTTGGCGGTTCCGCTAATCTACCACGTCTGCCGTAAGTCCGTGGAACGGCGGCTCCTTTACAGCCGAGACGTCACCGCAGTAGGCGGAGACGTTGAAGAGCTCCTTCGGTTCAGTAGGGCGGTCTCAGATCGCGATCGTCGTGACGTTGTTAAAATGTCAAATATGTTCTGGTGGTTGTCTGAGCACGAAACTCAAATTGATATTGATAGCGAGTCGCCAATGGCTGGCTTACACAGGTTTAGCGTGTAAGTCTTAGGGTATAGGGGGTGGGCACAGTGGCAAACAAAAAAAAAAAAAAACAAAACAAAAAAAAAAAAAATTAAAAACCAAAAAAAAGTACAAAAACCAAAAAAAAAAAAAAAAATCATTAAACATAAAAATTCAAAAAAAAAAATCATAAAACATAAAAATTCCAAAAAATACGAAACAAAAAACAAAAAAAAAGCTACTGTGGCTGCTCTAGGTTTAAGTAGATTTAAATAGATTTAAGTAGTTTTAAGTACATAGTTTTAATAAAAATCAAAAAAAAATATGATCCAGCAAACTAAGTTTTTCGTTTTTAAATTTTCTTAGTTTTTAACCATAGTTCTAGTTTGTAAATCCGTAAGTTATCGTTAGGCCGAAAGGCATTAGAATTAAGATATTGAGTAATTTAGAGTACCCGCTTAGGGTCAGTAAGTTAGTTAAGTTGTTATATAAGCTAGTTTTATACATTTTTGCTAGCTCCTAAGTAGATTTAAGAAAAAGAAATAAAAATGAATTAAAACTGAAAAAAAAACTGAAAGCCTTTGGATTTCCCACAGTATTTATTGCTTGGATAAGTTCCTACTTAAAAAATAGGTTTTATGAAGTCAAATTTCGTAACGTTTTATCAAAACCTTTCAATGCTATGTCTGGCGTGCCACAAGGTAGTCATCTTGGTCCCTTGCTTTTCATTGTTGCAATAAATGATGTAATTTCTTGCATCTCCTATAGCGACATTTTAATCTTTGCTGATGATATGAAGATTTTTAAAATCATCAAAAATGCTTCAGATCGCGACTTTTTACAAAAAGACATCGATAGTTTTGTTGTATGGTGTTCAATGAACGGGCTAATTTTAAACACTTCCAAGTGCCAAAGTATGACCTTTACCCGCAAAAGATCTCCTAGCATTGGAGAATATTCAATATCGCAACAATCCCTATCTCAAGTTTCTAGATTCCGTGACCTCGGCGTTCTTTTTAGTACCAACCTCGAATTTAATGAACACATCAACCTTATTATTAACAAAGCAAATTCAATGCTTGGCTTTATTAAGCGATGGGCAAAGGAATTTAATGACCCTTATGTCACCCTCTCTTTATACAACTGTGATGTTCGTCCCCATCTAGAGTATGCTTCTCAGGTGTGGTCACCATTTTATGATATTCATAAATCTAGAATCGAAGCAATACAGCACAGATTCATACGTTTTGCTCTCAAAGTTCTTCCTTGGGAAGATCCTTTCAATCTCCCTCCTTATGAAAATCGTATTCGCTTATTAAATCTTCAAACCCTCTCACAGAGAAGAATCAACAATGATTTAGTATTTTTTCATCAATTAATAACCGGTATAATTGATGCTCCCGACTTGCTCTCCCACATAGGATTCAACTACCGCGGAGGAACTCACCAACTACGTAATTTAGAGTTTATACATCGCTCCCACCACCGAACTAACTATGGCATGCATGAGCCATTAGCTCGCATGAGTAGGTTATTCAACTCTAATCCTTTTATTGCCGATTTCAACATCAGTAAAAGTTGTTTAAAATTAATATTAAGAACCAGTTTACCATCTGCATGATTTATGTTAAGTAATTTTTTTTTTCTTATTACTGAACTTTAATTTCGTTTTTTATTTATAAACCTTGTTTAGTATTGTTTCACTAGTTTAGTATGTTCTATTAATGTTAATTTTTATTTAATTTAAGTTTTACCTTGTTAATTTTGTAATGTTTTTTATTTTTCCTCGTATACGTTCCCTTTGTGCTTGTGTTGGCGTTATTTACTAACCACTAACACTTGCATTAATGATGAAGAGCGTAGATAAGTGTGTACAAATGAGCTTGCTCTAAGTTCAGTACCACTTAAGTCTCTGAGATGCAAAAAAAAAATACTCAACCGTAGGGAACACGACAATAGAAATCCTACATAACATGGCGATCCTGCCAACTTGTTAGGTTAGGTTTATCCACATTTTTTTTAACCAACAAGGAGCAGACCAACAAAATCCAAATGAAGACAATAATAGAAGACATCGACCGCATGCTGCATTAACGAACTGGAAGACTTTGACTTTGACACTGCGTAACAAGTTCCGTGACGTTGGAGAAGTAAAATTTGCAGAAATTCATGGAAATGATGTCGGTGTTGTCCATTTTTTTTGAAGAGAGACGCTGAGTTGGCAATTGCACTAATAGATAGGCGAACGTCAGCTTATTTAAAAAATAAAAGAAACAAAAATGAAAGTAACCTCAGTTTATGAAACAAACGTTCACATGAAAACTACAAACAATGATGAGGCGTAATTATAGCTATATTGTACGTGCTTATTACAAGTAATATTAATTATTAATTACTATTCCGACGATGTATACATGAATTTTATTATTAGTAGTATGTAAAATTAATAGCTATTATAAGGGATATTTAAAAAAACACGCGATGAAAAATTTTAGCAATGTATAAATAAAATCAAAAAAAAAAATAAATTCATGGAATTCATTATCATTGTAACAAAATCTACCCATGCCCCTTTCTCCTCTAGTAGACCACCCTTACAACCACATGGCTACAGGCACATGTGGCTGATCCAGGCAGCAGAAGAGAAAGGGGTGTCCAGTCTACGGCCCCCTTTTTGGCATGCTTGCAGATGTAAGGCTTAGCTCGTCGGCGGGGTGGGTTCTTGGAACCGTAGATCTGGACCGGTGTTACGAAATATTCATGCCGAGAAAATCTTTCGAAAAGAGAAAAAAAAAATGGGGCTCACGATGTCGTGCTGGGGAGCTATATGAGTTTCCAGTAGGGGGAGGGTCTAGATGACATTGACCCTGGGAGGATTTTCCCACCCATGTGACTATAAAGACACCACCATGGCTACCGATACCTCCTAGAATGTTCGGTAGCCCCAAACCTGAAAAGTTTCCGTCGCCCTGTCCTCGACTTCCTACATCACCTTACCTCTTCTCAACTTATGGTATCTTTATACCTCTGCCATTCCGCAACGCTTCATTTCCAAAACCAGAAAAATCTTCCCAAAGGAATGAGACAAAAAAAAAGAACGAGTTACAGTTCAAGGGCTTACAATTTATTCAAATAATAAATAGGAAAAGTTTTATATAATTAAAAATTTTTTTTAAAACAACAAAAAAGTTCCTACGGCAACCCTGGTAAGTATCTCCATATAGCATTTAAATACTTTTCTTAAATTTGTTTTCTCTTTTCAGATCACAATTCTCACAGGTAAGTATAAAACAGTATGTATGTGTTAAATAATTCCAAGCTTTCTTTTCAGTTGGTAACTAGGTACGTATACTTCGATACTTATTATTTAACAATATCTTTTCTCCCTCTTTTCTTTTATATTTACTTAATTGAAAAATTTTCTTTCATATTACTTTCAGATGGCAACCATGGTACGTATGTCTATATAGAATCTAAATACTTTCTTAAATTTTTGTTTTTCCTTTTTTTTTCAGATCACAAATTCTTGCAGGTAAGTATAAAACAGTTATAGAATCGATAGTTACACAACTTTTCTTTTTCAGGTAGCCACTTAAAATTTTCTCTTTTTTTTTTTCTTTTATACCAAATTAAATTTCTTTAAATATGTTCCTTGACTATTCCTGCGAATTAATGGAGTTGGCAACCCTGGTTCCAAAGAAAATTAAATTTATCTCCAATCTGTATCTAATGTTACTTTTCATTCTATACCCATAAACACGGTGTTTTGAAACCAAAAAAAAAAATAACGAATTCTTTAAGTTCCCTAGGAAAAGCGAAAAAATAAACAAAAGGTTTTACTCACTTTGATGTCAATTTGCTGACGTTCTCCTGTCCCGCGCAGTGCACTACCTGGAACTGGATCATTTGCTGCAAAAAAAATTTAAGATAATCGCGAAAATTCGTTTTTTTTTTTTTTTCGTTTGTTGGGCGGGTACTTATATTTACTTTAATTCACTTCCTCTTTTTTTCTTTTTTTTTTTTCTTTACAAAAATTTACTCTGGTGGAGGGTTGGCAACCCTATTTTTTTTTTTCAGGATTTTAACTTTGATTTTTTTTTTTAAACTACTTAATATAATTACTATCTGATACCAAAATAACTTTTCACAAATTTCAAAGAAAGCGATCAAGGGATGGAAAAATGATTTACTTAAAGAACACTATTCCGATTACTAATAAAATCACTAAATAACCACCACCATAGACGTTACTGCTGCTGCTGCTTCCACTTCCCCTTCTTCTGCTATGTCTCTGCTGCTACCGCTCCTGGACTCTTCAACTTTTCGTTCTCTTCGTGGAACACTCGTTGGCAGTCTCTAGATAGCCCAAAATTCACTTCAAACAGTTTTCTTCCCCCATTACATTTATTGCACTATGAGGGAAACTATGGGATGTAACTATTAGGTCAATTTTTAACTTATTCTTTTCTTTTATTTCTTTTCTTCATGGAATTCTCTTTTCTCGCGATGATAACCACCTCTACGGCGCGGCGGACACAAATTTTTTTTTTTTCTTTTTCGAAACTCGTTGATGAAGATCAAATGAGCATTCTTTCTTTTTGTCGAAAGTAATATTTTTGGGGATTTTAAATTATTTCCCACACGACAAGAAATTTTCCCGACACAACACCGCACTCGCACTTTAATTAACCTTCTTTTCCTTTTTTTTTTAAATTTCTGTTCGGTAACTTTTTTTTCTTTTCAGCGGCACTACATCGCATTTGCACTTTAAGTTCAAATTTTCTTCGGTTTTCTTTTGTTCTTTTGCTTTTTCTTTTCTTAGACTTATTAATTTATATTTTTCACACACCGCAAACTAGATTTAATTATTTTTGCTTCCGCACAACTTGAATGACCACACGATAATGAATTCTTTTTGACTTGCCCACCCCAGGTACCCATCAACACTTTCGCTGATCTCGTTATGTACCAACTGGACCGTTGCGTACATTGTACACCTGCAATGTAGCAGTCAGTTAGTACATAACGAGCTCACGCCACCAAATTAACGGGCAACCGTCTGGGCTGATCATCACCCGATCCATTTACTTTACTTCAATGAAAGGTTGGTATGGCAAGAAAGGGTAAACAGTTGCGGTTTTCTTAGGTGCATGATAAGCACATAAGTATGTAGGCAAATATGTACGTAGGTATAATGCTAGGGGAATTCGATGTTGTGGAGTGCGATGTTGGTGCGAATTTTTTTTTCTTATTTTCTTTTGCAAGACTTATGTGTTATGTGCTTATGTATTATTAGATATTAGTGGGTTATTGGGAATTGGGATTTTTATTATTGTTGTTGTTGGTATTAGTTCATGAGGTTAATTGTGTTATGAGAATATGAGGTTGTAAGTATTATAGGGTCTATGTATTATAATGGGATATTAAGTTGATTCAGTTTAGATTAATTTGTTATATTCAATATGTTAGGTATGTCTTGAGTTAGGCTAAGCATGTTGGTGTTGTATATCTTTAGGCTAGGTTTTATTAAGGATAGGGAGATTTATGGTAGTGGATAAGTTTTATTTAGGATAAGAAGTTTTATGCCAGGTCTTATTTAGGTTTTATTAGAATAGGAATATGTATGCTAGTTGATAGGTTTTATTTAGGCTAGGCTTTGAGATAGGTTTTATTAGGATAGGAATATTTAGGCTAGGCTTTGAGATGGTTTTGATTCTTATTTATGTTCCCCACATCATAAAGAACATATCAGAAAAATTAAAGAAAGCACCAAATAGAACATATAGTAAGAAATACAATAATGAAACTAACAGACAACTAAAATTATTGTGGACACAAATAATAGAGACAGACTTACAAGAACTAAGAGTGAAAAACAATAAATTAGTAGAAGAGATCAATAAATATTTGAAATTAAAGGAGAAAGATACTGAGTTAGAAAGAATAGTAGAAGAAGAAAATATTATAGACATTGACTTAGAAAAAGACATTAAAATAAATACAATGGCGAATTTCGATTTAGTTACTGCTACAAGGGTTTTACCTGAATTTCAAGGGGAAAGAAAAGATTTAAGCAATTTCTTAGGTTTAATCGAATTCTATAACAGCACTCTTAAAGATGAAACACAAAAAGCGATACTAATTCAGTTCATTTTGGCTACGAAACTTTCAGAAAAAGTCAAAAACAAGATACAAACTGAAATTACACCTCGAAATCTTGAAGACCTAAAGAAAGTATTAAAAAATTCCTATAAATCAAATAAAACTGCATCACGATTGTATAGTGATATTGCAAATTGCTATCAAGGAAATCAGACAGTTTTGGTCTTTGCTTCACGCATAGAAGCATTACTAGCTTCCTTAAACGAATTGTAAATCTCAGAACAAGGAGATGAGCACAGAGAAGTAATAGTAAGACTTAATGATCAAATAGGAATGACGGCTTTTAAAAATGGTTTAACAGAACCATACAAATCATTAGTAATAGCCACAAGATCAACTAAACTTTCAGAAGCAATCCAGATTGCATTAGAAATAGAACCCAATCAATCCAGAAATGTCATGCACTACAGTAGAGGTAGATTTAACAATAGAAGTAATTTTAGTAGAAGCAACAATAATTACTCAAGTCATAGTTTTCAGAACGTCAATAGAAATAATTTGAACCAACATAGGGGTCAATTCAATAATAGAGGGCAGAACAGGATGCAAAGAAATAATGATAGACAAAATGTTCAGGGAAACGGGTACGTCCCCGGACAACAAAACCCGGGGCTAGCGTTCAGAAGAAGATAATAAGAATAACAATTTCAGAAGAACATACAAATTTTGTAAGATTAAAGATTAAAGGTAGACTAGAGCCAATAAACTTATTAATTGATGCTGGAGCTGATATTTCCATAATAAAAAATAATGTATTAGGTAGTAATAGAGTAGAGTATAATAACAACTGTCAAATAAATGGCATATCTGAGAATTCATTATTAACCTTAGGCACTTCAAAAATTTAATTAAATATAGAAGATGTGAAATTAGAACAAACATTTAATATAGTAGATAAGAATATAAATTTAAGTACAGATGGAATACTAGGTAGAGACTTTTTATTACAATATAACTGTAAGATTGATTATGAGACATGTGTACTAATAATTCCATTAGATGGGGAAGAAATGGTTTTACCAATGAATTTGAGTACAAGAGACATTAAAAATGATATTAAAATCCCAGCAAGAACAGAGATAATTCATAAAGTCGATTTAGACGTAAAAGAAGATAGCGTAGTACATGGAAAAGAAATAAAAAAGGGAGTATTTTTAGCAAATTCATTAAAACCAGCAATAGGAATCAAACATGTGAAAATACTAAATACAACCGATTCAGAAGTAACGCTTAAACATATCTCATTAGGAATAGAACCAATCTCGAGTTATGAAATATTACAATTTAAAAATAGTTTAGTAGATGAAGATCGATTTAAGAAAATAGAAAAGGAAATAAAAGTAGATAGTTTAGATGACAACGCTAAGACAGAAATACTTAAATTATGCAAGCAATTTCAAAATATATTTCACTTAGAAAATGAAATACTAACAAAAAATAATTTTTATGAACAGAAAATAACAACTATAGATAAAACACCAGTATACATAAAAAATTACAGACTCTCGCATGCTAATTTGAATGAAATCAAAAACCAAGTTGAAAAGTTGATAGATGAAGATATAGTTGAACCATCTATAAGTCCTTATAATTCACCTTTATTAATAGTTCCAAAAAAGGACAAAGAAGGTAACAAAAAATGGGATTAGTGGTTGATTTTAGGTCTTTGAACAAAAAAGTAGTTGATGATAAATTCCCACTAACTCGTTTGGAAGACGTATTAGATAAATTAGGAAAAGCGAAATATTTTTCAACTTTAGATATGACAAGTTCATTTCACCAAATTCCATTACATCCGAAATCCAGACCATTGACAGCATTTTCTACGGACACTGGTCACTTTCAATTCAAAAGATTACCTTTTGGATTAAAAATTTCAACAAATAGCTTTCAGAGAATGTTATCAATTGCACTTAGTGGACTGCAAGCATCTGCATTTCTATACGTAGATGATATAATAATTTTTGGATCAAATCATAGAGAGCATAATAACAATCTAACAGAAGTTTTTAAAAGGTTACGTAAATATAATTTAAAACTAAACCCAAGCAAATGTAATTTTCTACGTCCAGAAGTAGTTTATCTTGGACATTTAATAACTGCAAAAGGTGTAACTACAGACCCAGATAAATACAATGTTATTAAAGAATATCCTAAACCAGATAATGTAGATGAAGTTCGAAGATTCGTAGCTTTCTGTAATTACTATAGACGTTTCAAACAAAATTTTGCAGAAATTGCAAAACCACTAAACCAATTATTAAAGAAAAATCAAATTTTTAGCTGGACACAAAATTGTCAAATTGCTTTTGAAACACTTAAATTAAAACTAATGTCACCACCAATCCTATCTTACCCAAATTTTTCAAAACCATTTATACTAACAACAGATGCATCAAACTATGCACTAGGAGCGATTTTATCTCAAGGAGAAGTAGGCGAAGATAAGCCCATTGCATATGCCAGTAAAGCATTAAACAAACATGAACTAAATAAATCAGTAAAAGAGAAAGAATTACTTGGTATACATTGGGGAATTAATCATTTTAGACCTTATCTGTATGGAAGAAGATTTATTGTGTACACAGATCATAGACCATTAGTTAGCTTATTTACACATAAGAACCCTTCATCTAAGTTGGCTAGAATTAGAGTAGATTTAATGGATTACGATTTTGACATAGTTTTTAAGCCAGGAAAGATGAATACGAATGCTGATGCATTATCCAGAATAAAAATAAGTTCAGAAGAATTAAAAGAGATGATACCAAAAGTAAGCATAAATGTCCTAACCAGAGCAGTGAAGCTGAGAAATATAGAAAACATTAGTGAAAAAGAAGAAAATCCGGAAACTATGCCACCAGTTGAGACTGATCACCTTCACATATGGGAATGCATATCAATTTCAGACACTAGGAATATTAAGAAGTTGCAACTTGAGAATATAAAAAATTTAATGGGTACCCAAAAAGAAAGAATATATGCAGTCAAAGATATAATACATGTTGGATACAGTGATAAATCATTATCAGATTTAAAATTGATTCTGAGGAAACTGTTGTCCTATGCAAAGCATGTGAAGTTAGAAAAGCTAGCGTTAGCAATGAATAATGAAATATTTGAAACAATATCAGTGCACAAATTTAAGAAGATATTTAATGAACTGCAGAAAAATGAAAAAGAAAATTGTCTAGACATTATATTATACAATGCACCAAACAGAGTGCATAATATAAAAGAAATGAATGAAATAATAAAAAGGTATCATGATGATAAATTAGGAGGACATATAGGTATAAGAAGATGTATAGCAAAGCTTAAGCAGAAATATGTATGGAAGAATATGAATAAGATGGTCAGAAATTATATAAATAATTGTAGAATTTGTAATGAAGTTAAAATAACTAAATATACAAAAGAACAATTCACAAAAACAGAGACACCAAATACATCATTTGAAACAATAACAATAGACACAGTAGGACCACTCAGACCATCAAATGGATACAGGTATATTCTGACAAATCAATGTGAGCTTACAAAATTCATTGAAGCATTTCCATTAGTTACAAAAGATGCCGTTTCAGTAGCAAAGACTATAGTAGAAAAATTTATTTTAAAATATGGTTGTTTTAGGAAATTAAAAACAGATAAAGGCACAGAATTCACAAATGAACTATTAGTAAATATATGCAAATTATTAAAAATAGAAAAGGTTACATCTACGCCATTTCACCATGAAACGTTAGGCTCAATAGAAAGAAACCATAGAGTTCTGAACGACTATTTAATGACTATGAACGGAAAAGAGGAATGGGAAGAGTTACTACCATACTACACTTACACATACAACACTACACCACACAGTACCACAAATTACGCACCTTTTGAATTGATATATGGTAAATTATGTACTTTACCTTTTGAAATAATTAAAAATAAAACAGAAATTTATAACCTAGATGACTATGTAAACGAATTCAAAATAAAATTAAAATATGCATACGAAAAAGCTAAAGAAAACTTAGAATTAAATAAGACGAAAATAAGTAATAACCAACCAAATGTAAATAAAGCAAATTTTAAAGTAGGAGACTATGTATGTATACATAAAAATAGGCAATAAGAAAAAACTAGATAAACCATTTAAAGGTCCCTATAAAATAATTGAACAAAACTCTCCAAATAGTGTGATAAGAATTGAGAACAAAAATAAAGAAATACACAATAACAGATTGATAAGAGCAAGAAACATGTAAATATAAACAGATCAAATTTCATTTAAAAATAATTTCCTCATTCAAAAATAATAAAATCATTTTTTTTTGACGGTGAGGGTGTTGTGTATACATCCGAACCATGAGCTCAATTGTTGTGTAAACAAAGCAATGTACTTCCCGACAATCTGAAACCACTTGTGCATGCTGATGACATATTAATGAATGACCGCATGCACATAGTGATTCAGAAAAGAGAATAGTAAAATTTTGATTGTGACCTACTGAACACATTGCACTGAGGGATCATGTTGCACTAGAATGGATTGAAGAATGAGTCCATTCTATGCGAGTGAGAAATTGAGTACCAAAGTGCATATGAGTTCAATTGAGTCACATTTTGTATTTGTATTATATTGAGTAGAATTAAAAGCAGTATATAAAGGGCTGCATTTTGTAAAATAAAGCAAGTTTTTAAATAGACATCAAACGTTTGGTTTTAACTTCAATCGGCTGGCGAGCTCAGATAACACGTGAATCGTGCACTTAACAGTGCTCGGCTATATTATCGGCTGGAGAGCTAAGATAATTCTCAACCGTAGGGAACACGACAATAGAAATCCTACATAACATGGCGATCCTGCCAACTTGTTAGGTTAGGTTTACCACATTTTTTTAACCAACAAGGAGCAGACCAACAAAATCCAAATGAAGACAATAATAGAAGACATCGACCGCATGCTGCATTAACGAACTGGAAGACTTTGTATTCCATAACCTGCATTGCAACGACAACTTGCGCTGCTCTTTCAATAGTGGGAGACCACAAGACAATGACTACAATACTGAATCGATTATGGATATGCACGGAGGAGATGGTGGTAGAAACCAAAACACCCTCAGCAAAGATTCCATTGAGTTGCACATGGCAGACACTGCGTAACAAGTTCCGCGACGTTGGAGAAGTAAAATTTGCAGAAATTCATGGAAATGATGTCGGTGTTGTCCATTTTTTTTTTGAAGAGAGACGCCGAGTTGGCAATTGCACTAATAGATAGGCGAACGTCAGCTTATTTAAAAAATAAAAGAAACAAAAATGAAAGTAACCTCAGTTTATGAAACAAACGTTCACATGAAAACTACAAACAATGATGAGGCGTAATTATAGCTATATTGTACGTGCTTATTACAAGTAATATTAATTATTAATTACTATTCCGACGATGTATACATGAATTTTATTATTAGTAGTATGTAAAATTAATAGCTATTATAAGGGATATTTAAAAAAACACGCGATGAAAAATTTTAGCAATGTATAAATAAAATCAAAAAAAAAAAAAAAAGTTTCATGGAATTCATTATCATAAAGAACATATCAGAAAAATTAAAGAAAGCACCAAATAGAACATATAGTAAGAAATACAATAATGAAACTAACAGACAACTAAAATTATTTTGGACACAAATAATAGAGACAGACTTACAAGAACTAAGAGTGAAAAACAATAAATTAGTAGAAGAGATCAATAAATATTTGAAATTAAAGGAGAAAGATACTGAGTTAGAAAGAATAGTAGAAGAAGAAAATATTATAGACATTGACTTAGAAAAAGACATTAAAATAAATACAATGGCGAATTTCGATTTAGTTACTGCTACAAGGGTTTTACCTGAATTTCAAGGGGAAAGAAAAGATTTAAGCAATTTCTTAGGTTTAATCGAATCCTATAACAGCACTCTTAAAGATGAAACACAAAAAGCGATACTAATTCAGTTCATTTTGGCTACGAAACTTTCAGAAAAAGTCAAAAACAAGATACAAACTGAAATTACACCTCGAAATCTTGAAGACCTAAAGAAAGTATTAAAAAATTCCTATAAATCAAATAAAACTGCATCACGATTGCATAGTGATATTGCAAATTGCTATCAAGGAAATCAGACAGTTTTGGTCTTTGCTTCACGCATAGAAGCATTACTAGCTTCCTTAAACGAATTGCAAATCTCAGAACAAGGAGATGAGCACAGAGAAGTAAAAGTAAGACTTAATGATCAAATAGGAATGACGGCTTTTAAAAATGGTTTAACAGAATCATACAAATCATTAGTAATAGCCACAAGACCAACTAAACTTTCAGAAGCAATCCAGATTGCATTAGAAATAGAACCCAATCAATCCAGAAATGTCATGCACTACAGTAGAGGTAGATTTAACAATAGAAGTAATTTTAGTAGAAGCAACAATAATTACTCAAGTCATAGTTTTCAGAATGTCAATAGAAATAATTTGAACCAACATAGGGGTCAATTCAATAATAGAGGGCAGAACAGGATGCAAAGAAATAATGATAGACAAAATGTTCAGGGAAACGGGTACGTCCCCGGACAACAAAACCCGGGGCTAGCGTTCAGAAGAAGATAATAAGAATAACAATTTCAGAAGAACATACAAATTTTGTAAGATTAAAGATTAAAGGTAGACTAGAGCCAATAAACTTATTAATTGATACTGGAGCTGATATTTCCATAATAAAAAATAATGTATTAGGTAGTAATAGAGTAGAGTATAATAACAACTGTCAAATAAATGGCATATCTGAGAATTCATTATTAACCTTAGGCACTTCAAAAATTTAATTAAATATAGAAGATGTGAAATTAGAACAAACATTTAATATAGTAGATAAGAATATAAATTTAAGTACAGATGGAATACTAGGTAGAGACTTTTTATTACAATATAACTGTAAGATTGATTATGAGACATGTGTACTAATAATTCCATTAGATGGGGAAGAAATGGTTTTACCAATGAATTTGAGTACAAGAGACATTAAAAATGATATTAAAATCCCAGCAAGAACAGAGATAATTCATAAAGTCGATTTAGACGTAAAAGAAGATAGCGTAGTACATGGAAAAGAAATAAAAAAGGGAGTATTTTTAGCAAATTCATTAAAACCAGCAATAGGAATCAAACATGTGAAAATACTAAATACAACCGATTCAGAAGTAACGCTTAAACATATCTCATTAGGAATAGAACCAATCTCGAGTTATGAAATATTACAATTTAAAAATAGTTTAGTAGATGAAGATCGATTTAAGAAAATAGAAAAGGAAATAAAAGTAGATAGTTTAGATGACAACGCTAAGACAGAAATACTTAAATTATGCAAGCAATTTCAAAATATATTTCACTTAGAAAATGAAATACTAACAAAAAATAATTTTTATGAACAGAAAATAACAACTATAGATAAAACACCAGTATACATAAAAAATTACAGACTCCCGCATGCTAATTTGAATGAAATCAAAAACCAAGTTGAAAAGTTGATATATGAAGATATAGTTGAACCATCTATAAGTCCTTATAATTCACCTTTATTAATAGTTCCAAAAAAGGACAAAGAAGGTAACAAAAAATTGAGATTAGTGGTTGATTTTAGGTCTTTGAACAAAAAAGTAGTTGATGATAAATTCCCACTAACTCGTTTGGAAGACGTAATAGGCGAAAATTTTTCAACTTTAGATATGACAAGTTCATTTCACCAAATTCCATTACATCCGAAATCCAGACCATTGACAGCATTTTCTACGGACACTGGTCCCTTTCAATTCAAAAGATTACCTTTTGGCTTTAAAATTTCAACAAATAGCTTTCAGAGAATGTTATCAATTGCACTTAGTGGACTGCAAGCATCTGCATTTCTATACGTAGATGATATAATAATTTTTGGATCAAATCATAGAGAGCATAATAACAATCTAACAGAAGTTTTTAAAAGGTTACGTAAATATAATTTAAAACTAAACCCAAGCCAATGTAATTTTCTACGTCCAGAAGTAGTTTATCTTGGACATTTAATAACTGCAAAAGGTGTAACTACAGACCCAGATAAATACAATGTTATTAAAGAATATCCTAAACCAGATAATGTAGATGAAGTTCGAAGATTCGTAGCTTTCTGTAATTACTATAGACGTTTCAAACAAAATTTTGCAGAAATTGCAAAACCACTAAACCAATTATTAAAGAAAAATCAAATTTTAAGCTGGACACAAAATTGTCAAATTGCTTTTGAAACACTTAAATTAAAACTAATGTCACCACCAATCCTATCTTACCTAAATTTTTCAAAACCATTTATACTAACAACAGATGCATCAAACTATGCACTAGGAGCGATTTTATCTCAAGGAGAAGTAGGCGATGATAAGCCCATTGCATATGCCAGTAAAGCATTAAACAAACATGAACTAAATAAATCAGTAATAGAGAAAGAATTACTTGGTATACATTGGGGAATTAATCATTTTAGACCTTATCTGTATGGAAGAAGATTTATTGTGTACACAGATCATAGACCATTAGTTAGCTTATTTACACATAAGAACCCTTCATCTTAGTTGACTAGAATTAGAGTAGATTTAATGGATTACGATTTTGACATAGTTTTTAAGCCAGGAAAGATGAATACGAATGCTGATGCATTATCCAGAATAAAAATAAGTTCAGAAGAATTAAAAGAGATGATACCAAAAGTAAGCATAAATGTCCTAACCAGAGCAATGAAGCTGAGAAATATAGAAAAGATTAGTGAAAAAGAAGAAAATCCGGAAACTATGCCACCAGTTGAGACTGATCACCTTCACATATGGGAATGCATATCAATTTCAGACACTAGGAATATTAAGAAGTTGCAACTTGAGAATATAAAAAATTTAATGGGTACCCAAAAAGAAAGAATATATGCAGTCAAAGATATAATACATGTTGGATACAGTGATAAATCATTATCAGATTTAAAATTGATTCTGAGGAAACTGTTGTCCTATGCAAAGCATGTGAAGTTAGAAAAGCTAGCGTTAGCAATGAATAATGAAATATTTGAAACAATATCAGTGCACAAATTTAAGAAGATATTTAATGAACTGCAGAAAAATGAAAAAGAAAATTGTCTAGACATTATATTATACAATGCACCAAACAGAGTGCATAATATAAAAGAAATGAATGAAATAATAAAAAGGTATCATGATGATAAATTAGGAGGACATATAGGTATAAGAAGATGTATAGCAAAGCTTAAGCAGAAATATGTATGGAAGAATATGAATAAGATGGTCAGAAATTATATAAATAATTGTAGAATTTGTAATGAAGTTAAAATAACTAAATATACAAAAGAACAATTCACAAAAACAGAGACACCAAATACATCATTTGAAACAATAACAATAGACATAGTAGGACCACTCAGACCATCAAATGGATACAGGGGCTAGATTCCGCAAGAGTGAGTATAAAAAACTCACACTCACGGCCCTCTGAAAACTCACGCTCTGAAAAACCGTGAATAAATTTGAAGGATAGTGTACACGTTTTCTGTCAAAAAAACTCACCTTCACCCTTGCGGAATTCAAATTAGAGAGTGTGCACAATTTTTTGTGTACACAATAAAAATTCACTCTTGCGGAATCTAGCCCCAGGTATATTCTGACAAATCAATGTGAGCTTACAAAATTCATTGAACCATTTCCATTAGTTACAAAAGATGCCGTTTCAGTAGCAAAGACTATAGTAGAAAAATTTATTTTAAAATATGGTTGTTTTAGGAAATTAAAAACAGATAAAGGCACAGAATTCACAAATGAACTATTAGTAAACATATGCAAATTATTAAAAATAGAAAAGGTTACATCTACGCCATTTCACCATGAAACGTTAGGCTCAAAGAAACCATAGAGTTCTGAACGACTATTTAATGACTATGAACGGAAAAGAGGAGTGGGAAGAGTTACTACCATACTACACTTACACATACAACACTACACCACACAGTACCACAAATTACGCACCTTTTGAATTGATATATGGTAAATTATGTACTTTACCTTCTGAAATAATTAAAAATAAAACAGAAATTTATAACCTAGATGACTATGTAAACGAATTCAAAACAAAATTAAAATATGCATACGAAAAAGCTAAAGAAAACTTAGAATTAAATAAGACGAAAATAAGTAATAACCAACCAAATGTAAATAAAGCAAATTTTAAATTAGGAGACTATGTATGTATACATAAAAATAGGCAATAAGAAAAAACTAGATAAACCATTTAAAGGTCCCTATAAAATAATTGAACAAAACTCTCCAAATAGTGTGATAAGAATTGAGAACAAAAATAAAGAAATACACAATAACAGATTGATAAGAGCAAGAAACATGTAAATATAAACAGATCAAATTTCATTTAAAAATAATTTCCTCATTCAAAAATAATAAAATCATTTTTTTTTTTGACGGTGAGGGTGTTGTGTATACATCCGAACCATGAGTTCAATTGTTGCGTAAACAAAGCAATGTACTTCCCGAAAATCTGAAACCACTTGTGCATGCTGATGACATATTAATGAATGACCGCATGCACATAGTGAGTCAGAAAAGAGAATAGTAAAATTTTGTTTGTGACCTACTGAACACATTGCACTGAGGGATCATGTTGCACTAGAATGGATTGAAGAATGAGTCCATTCTATGCGAGTGAGAAATTGAGAACCAAAGTATGTATTATATTGAGTAGTATTTGTATTATATTGAGTAGAATTAAAACCAGTATATAAAGGGCTGCATTTTGTAAAATAAAGCAAGTTTTAAAATAGACATCAAACGTTTGGTTTTAACTTCAATCGGCTGGCGAGCTCAGATAATACGTGAATCGTGCACTTAACAGTGCTCAGATATATAATCGGCTGGAGAGCTAAGATAATACTCAACCGTAGGGAACACGACAATAGAAATCCTACATAACATTGCTCTGCCTTGCATACAACGCAGACCTTTTCCACGAAATCCGCTGCTGCCGATAGAGCGTCCTGCCTAACGCAGAACCAGTCAGGAAGTTACCGCTGCCGCTGCCGGCCAGAGGGAATAGTAGCCGTAGTACACCGCCGCATCCCAGAGAAACCATCAGTGAGGACTTGTACCCGCCGCTATTGGACTGACGTCATCGCTACACTTCGACCAAGAAATTATTAAAATTGTCAAATTTTGTAAAAATTCAATAAAATTGTAAACTTGTTCCTGAGAGAACTTTGCGATAAATTAAGAAGAGCTTTGTAATAAATTTAGAGTTAAAATTTAAAACCAACCGTTTCTGCGTCTTCATTGTGAGAAGTTGGACCGCCGAAACCCAAGTCTTACGACGCTTCCTTGGGTAGACCCTGGACACCCTGAGTCATGCCCCAGCCTCGCAAAAGAAGCATCACAAATTGGCGCCCGAGCAGGGACCTGCAGAAAGTTCAACCGTTCGCCGTACCTGTCCAGGAACTGACGCAGAGTCCACCGACCGACACCGAAACCTGACCGACCAGCTTCCAAGATGCCTACCGATACACAGAAACATAGAAACACTCATTGTTGGCAATGTAAGCAGACAGGACACAACAAAGAGGACTGCCGACGCCCCTTCAGATTGTTCTGCTCTTACTGTGGGGAAGACGGTAGCCGTCCAACGCCGTTCTCCGCCAACCTGGCCAAACCAGTCCAACCGACCCCCGACCTAACTATTTTCCTACCCACCTTGGCAGAAGACGCCATATTAAGTATGGACCTTTTAGGAGAGGCAGGATGCACGCTAGAGCTACATACGAGATATGAAAGGAGCAGCAGCGACCGCAAAGTCCTGTCTTGTTGACACCAACAACTGCGCAGCTGGTATTGCGCAGGCGAATGCAATTAAAGGAAACTTCATTCAGTCACCGACCACCGAGCAGCAAAGAATTCTTTGTGAAAATAAAAAGATTAACCCGAAGCAAAAATCAAGAATTATGGAAGGTGACAAAAGACAAGAAAAAAGAGTACGACCCACCTCACCAGATAAACCCTGTAAGAGGCGGCCAACTCATCCCCGTCGACCACATCCCGGAGACTGTCCGGTCGTTTTACAGCTGCTACGAACTGAGCCGGCAGGCGAAGTTACCACTAGACGAGTGAGTTGTAAGCCCATCCATCCACCGGCCCTACTTTTCTGACCGCCGCCAGGCCCTGAGGTGCAGATGAGTCAAGTCAAGTCGGTGAGGGACAAGGCGAGCTCGCTATGGGATGAGCGCCAGCTTAACGAGCTGCAACAGGCGGCTCCTCAAAATCCTAAGCCGAAGCCGACACCCATCGCCTGGGAGCTGCGGGAGATTGATTTACCTTCAATGGCCGAAGTGCGTCGTTTGGCTGTACACGAACTGTTGAAAGGCCCAACAGCCACCCGTCTGAACCGCAAGGATCCTCGTTTGTTCCCCCCATCGGAGAAACCAACATAGAGCCCTAATTCCCCGGATTGCCAGGAAGATATGGCGAGCACCAGTGGCATCCGCATGCCTGAGTTGAATCCACCAGAGGAAGACCGTAAACGGCCTCCGCTCACCAGAGCGCAACAGAGGCGAGCCAACCGCCAAAGAAACCAGAGGATAGACCCATTTCGGGGTATCGATTCCGTGTTCCTGAGGAACACAAAGCCCTTCACAATCCGCGGAGGATGCGGCATCATAGATGCGACCCCCAACGACTCTGGGACCGAGGTGCTGCTGTCGTTCCAGGGAAGAGGGAAGGTGATCCCAATGAGGTTAGAAGAATAAGGCCTCACCCAGAAAAGTGCCGCAGCATGGGTTAAGTTTGTTTTTGGTATGGTCGTAGGACGACCATTGGGGTTTCTTTTTTTTTTTGTTGTTCTTTCTCTCAGTATGATTAATTAGGTTATACGATTATTTTGTTTATAACTTTTATTAAAAAAAAAAAAAAAACAAGAAAAGAAAAACAGAAGGGCAGGATTTGAAGTCCCTCCAAACAGAAAAAAAAAAAAAAGGGCAGGATTTGAAGTCCCTCAGAACAGAAAAACATACAAGACTAATCCAGTCAGTGCCAAAAGGACGCTGAGACGAGAGGGTTCTCGTCTTTCGAAGAAGGGGGATCTGTGACGAAGCGTCACAATTTCTTCTTCCCACACAAGAGGCCACACTAAAACAATACACGTTTTCATTTTACTAACGTATGGCGAGCCCACATTCCGAGGCCAAACGTTGTTTACCTATCAGACGTGTACATTCCTTTATGGAGATATGCAATGACAATCTCCATCTCCTTGCTTATCACACAGTAAAAAAAAAAAAAAATCTCCATCTCCCTGTTTATCAAAACAAAGTAAACAGACACTCCAAGGCCAAACTTTGTTTGCCTTTCCACGCCGTATCTCTTCATGTGCATTTTCTTAGGGAGAAATGCATTGTCAATCGCCACCAAATTTTTATATGGGAAATTGTCATTGGTTTATAGTTCACATTTTGTTTCAGTAGCAAAATCTATGAATAGGGGTGAATTAATCACCAAAAATCAGAAAGAGTTTTTTCGGGTTCTATTTGTATTGTTATGTACGTTGTGGAAGGAAAAACAATATATATATCTTGAATCTTGAACGTTTTAATTGAGAATAATAAATTATTATAAACAAAAGTCTATGTAAACTTAGAATACAAGCTAAGTGAATAAAGTTAAAGTGAATTAATTATTTACAACAATCCACCTTAATTCACAATCAAATAAAAATAATAGATTATATTATATGAAGAAAATATTAGTTTTTCAAGTCCATGTTTCTTAAACAAAAAACTTGTTTCTGATCAGTAACTCTTTTTGTTAAACTATCAGCAACCATATTTTCAGTGTTGACATCTTTGATTATAATTGAACTATCTGCTACTTTTTCTTTCATAAAATACCGAATAATTTTTCCAGTTTTATCAGTCATTATTTTGAATATCCATTTTGAGTTTACTGAATTACTATCATCAGGTAAATCTACCAATTCCCAAGTTTTGTTATCTATTAATGATTGAAATTCTTCATCCATTGCTATCTTCCTTTCTTTACTGTTCAAACTTGAAACGGCTTCACTTAAAGACGTTTGTTCATTTAGACTGTCTTTTGTAAAATATTGAACATAATTTAGTCTGTTGATTGTTTTCTTTGCTCGATTTGACCTTCTCAAAACTGTAGCTTCAGTATCATCTGCTTCAATAATCTCCATTGAAATTGAGTTTAGATTTTCTTTTGGCTTATGCATTCCTTTACAGCTACGATCTTCTCCCAATGACAATGTTCCTTCAACACTACAATTTTCATTAACTAAATCGTCAGAAAAAACTTGATCAAATGGTGGTGTTTCTTCTTCATCATCTTTGTTTGTAACTGGCATAACCGGGTTATTGTTTTTTTCAGATTCTAAGAAAATAACATCTCGGCTCTCTACCACCTTATTTGTTGTAGGATTTATCAATCGATATCCTTTGTTACCTAAACAATATCCAACAAATATATGTTCAACAGATTTTACCTCAAATTTCTTTCGCTTCTCACAGGGAACATGTACCATGGCAGATGAACCAAATATTCTGAAGTGAGACAAATTTGGTTTCATTCCTGACCAAACTTCTATCGGCGATTTGTTTTCTAATACCCTTGAAGACGAATGATTTTTTATGTATGTTGCAGTTGCAATTGCTTCAGCCCAATACTTTTTACTCAACGATGCATCAGTTATCATACATAAAGCTCTCTCCGTTAAAGTTCGAATTGTTCTTTCTGCAAGTCCGTTTTGCTGTGGAGTATAAGGTGTTGAAGTTTGCCTTTCGATACCACAAATACTGAACAGTTTGTCAAATTTCTTATTGCAAAATTCCGTTCCATTGTCTGAACGAAACTTTTTCACTTTCTTGCCTGTTTGGTTTTCGACATAGGCCTTAAAATCGCAAAATCTTTCGAAAGCTTCATCTTTGGATTTCAAAAAATAAGTAAAAGTCATTCTTGAAAAATCATCAACCAAAACAAAATAGTATCGACTTCCACCAATTGAAGGATTTATTGTTGGCCCTGCTAGGTCTGCATGAATGAGTTCCAAAACATTATTTGCTCTTGTCGCTGTGTGCTTAAAAGGAGATCTTGCTTGTTTTCCTTGCAAACAGGTAACACATACCTCAGTAAACTTTTCTTCATTGAAATTAACACCGTCAACACTCCCTTTCTTCATTATTAACAAATCATTGAAATTGATATGTCCCAATCTTCGATGCCATGTCTCAATGTTGTCTCTTCTTGCTACTGCGACATAACTTGCACATTTTGATCCATTCAATCGATAAAGACCATCAACTAATTTTGCACTTGCGAGCAACTTACCATTTTTGTCTTTTATTTTGCAACCATTTCTATCAAAATTTACATATTTTTGATTTTTCGTCAGTTGACTTACTGACAAAAGATTGGCAGTTAAATTTGGAACACATAAAACATCTCGCACTTCTATTGAATTCGGCATTCCATTGACATCAGTATACAACTTGACAGTTCCACAGGATTTAACATTCATCTTTGTATCGTTAGCAGCTAAAATTTCTGATATTGGAGATTTCTTTTCATTAAAAATCCAATCATTGTTCATTGTTAGATGCTGCGTTGCTCCAGAATCTATGTACCAATCACTTTTGTTGAACTTTCCAGTCAAGAAAGCCGAGCTGAACTCTGGTCTTACATTATAAGTTGAATCAAACTTCACCTTGGAATGCTTGTTCATTTTATTCTTGTCTGGACAATCAGGTGATTTGTGGCCTTTCTTGTTACAGGTGTAACAACGAATACCACCCTTTTTAGATTTTTGCTTGGAACTGTTTAAAAAAGCACTATTTTTATTCTGTGAAGGCATTTCTTGCAATAACTTGGTCTTAACAGCGTCACTTGTAAGTTTAACTTCGACATTGTCTAATGCCATAACCATCGGTGAAAAATTTTCAGATAAACCACACAATAAGAAACACGCAATCCACTCGTCATCGACCTTGAATCCAATGCTATTCAAACGATGTGCAGCGGTAACAATTGTGTTAACGTAGACTTGCATTGAATCGCATTCTTCCAATTTGGTCTGGGTTAATTGTTTAATTAAACCTATACGACGAACTCTACCCTTATCTTCAAATATTGTTTTTAATTTCTCCCAAACTTCTTTTGCATTTTGAGCATCTTCAATGTGAACAAAATTAGCAGAATCAATTGACAAAATTAAAGATGTTCTAGCATTTGAAATTTTTGAAGCATCAGTTTTCAGTTTCGGTACCCTGAACTGATTCCCAGAGCCCTACATGCTCTAAATAAGTTTGTATGACAAATTTCCAAGTAGCATAATTTTCTCGTCCTTTTAATTTTTCAATGGTGGCCAGAAAATTACTCGACATAGCTTACTATGGATGTTCTTACTTGCGGTCCTTCTCAATATTAAGAAATAAAATTAATTATTTAAATGGTAAGAAATTACTTATTTGTACACAACAAATATCCGGAGTAATTCTTCTTTTATTCAAAATATCTATTTTCCTTGGCGTTGTTCTGGGCCCATAACCTATTGTTATGTACGTTGTGGAAGGAAAAACAATATATATATCTTGAATCTTGAACGTTTTAATTGAGAATAATAAATTATTATAAACAAAAGTCTATGTAAACTTAGAATACAAACTAAGTGAATAAAGCTAAAGTGAATTAATTATTTACAACAATTTGTTCTGGCGTATTTTGGCTGAATAAAAAGAATTTCCCAGTTACTTTTTCTCGTTCCTCCGCCAAGGGGATTCAATGGTTCTGGCGTATTCGGGCTGAAACATTGCTATCTTCCTTATTATATTTTCGACTTTAATAGTCTTCGCAAAGGGAATTCAATGGTTCTGGCGTATTCGGACTGAAGCATTGATATCTTCCTTATTTTCTTGTTAACTTTAGCAGTCTCCGTAAAGGGAATTCAAATTGTTCTGGCTACTTGAGCTGAGCATTTGACCTCTTCTTTAATAGTTAGCCTCCGTAGAGGGTATTTGAATTGCTCTGGTTTATTCGAGCTGAGCGTTTGAATCCTCCTTGATATCCAACCACAGACCTTTTCCACGAAGTCCGCCGCCGCCGACAGAGTGTTGTGCCTCTAAGCCGACGCAAGCACTTTCTACGAAGTCCGCAGCCGCCGATAAATTGTTCTGCCTTGCATACAACGCAGACCTTTTCCACGAAATCTGCTGCTGCCGATAGAGCGTCCTGCCTAACGCAGAACCAGTCAGGAAGTTACCGACGCCGCTGCCGGCCAGAGGGAATAGTAGCCGTAGTACACCGCCGCATCCCAGAGAAACCATCAGTGAGGACTTGTACCCGCCGCTCCTGGACTGACGTCATCGCTACACTTCGATCAAGAAATTATTAAAATTGTCAAATTTTGTAAAAAATTCAATATAATTGTAAACTTGCTCCTGAGAGAACTTTGCGATAAATTAAGAAGAGCTTTGTAATAAATTTAGAGTTAAAACTTAAAACCAACCGTTTCCGCGTCTTCATTGTGAGAAGTTGGACCGCCGAAACCCAAGTCTTACGACGCTTCCTTGGGTAGACCCTGGACACCCTGAGTCATGCCCCAGCCTCGCAAAAGAAGCATCACAAATTGGCGCCCGAGCAGGGATCAGCAGAAAGTTCAACCGTTCGCCGTACCTGTCCAGGAACTGACGCAGAGTCCAACGACCGACACCGAAACCTTACCGACCAGCTTCCAAGATGCCTACCGATACACAGAAACACAGAAACACTCATTGTTGGCAATGTAAGCAGACAGGACACAATAAAAAGGACTGCCGACGCCCCTTCAGATTGTTCTGCTCTTACTGTGGGGAAGACGGTAGCCTCACCAAAGATTGCCTTTGTCACCGCAGTTCCAACGCCGTTCTCCACCAACCTGGCCCAACCAGTCCAACCGACCCCCGACCGTTCGTGCTTATCGAGGCGGGTGATCGAGTATATTATGCCTTGGTCGACATCGGTTATTCTCGATCTTTTATCGGCCCTGGCTTACGAGAAGAATGCCGCCAACTCGGAGTAGCTAGAAGAGACCAGCCGCATGCCGTAGTATTTGCTGATGGCCGAACAGCCGTACCATCCGAGCATTATGTCCTGTCTCTGAATTTAAATGGTAAAATAGTGCAAGGAGAAACTATTTTCCTACCCACCTTGGCAGAAGACGCCATATTAGGTATGGACCTTTTAGGAGAGGCAGGATGCACGCTAGAGCTACATACGAGATATGAAAGGAGCAGCAGCGACCGCAAAGTCCTGTCTTGTTGACACCAACAACTGCGCAGCTGGTATTGCTCAGGCGAATGCAATTAAAGGAAACTTCATTCAGTCACCGACCACCGAGCAGCGAAGAATTCTTTGTGAAAATAAAAAGATTAACTCGAAGCAAAAATCAAGAATTATGGAAGGTGACAAAAGACAAGAAAAAAGAGTACGACCCACCTCACCAGATAAACCCTGTAAGAGGCGGCCAACTCATCCCCGTCGACCACATCCCGGAGACTGTCCGGTCGTTTTACAGCTGGTACAAACTGAGCCGGCCGGCGAAGTTACCACTAGACCACTAGAGTGAGTTGTAAACCCATCCATCCACCGGCCCTACTTTTCTGACCGCCGCCAGGCCCTGAGGTGCAGATGAGTCAAGTTAAGTCGGTGAGGGACAAGGCGAGCTCGCTATGGGATGAGCGCCAGCTTAACGAGCTGCAACGGGCGGCTCCTCAAAATCCTAAGCCGAAGCCGACACCCATCGCCTGGGAGCTGCGGGAGATTGATTTACCTTCAATGGCCGAAGTGCGTCGTTTGGCTGTACACGAACTGTTGACAGGCCCAACAGCCACCCGTTTGAACCGCAAGGATCCTCGTTTGTTCACCCCATCGGAGAAACCAACACAGAGCCCTAGTTCCCCGGATTGCCAGGAAGATATGGCGAGCACCAGTGGCACCCGCATGCCTGAGTTGAATCCACCAGAGGAAGACCGTAAACGGCCTCCGCTCACCAGAGCGCAACAGAGGCGAGCCAACCACCAAAGAAACCAGAGGATAGACCCATTTCGGGGTATCGATTCCGTGTTCCTGAGGAACACAAAGCCCTTCACCATCCGCGGAGGATGCGGCATCATGGATGCGATTCCCAACGACGTTGGGACCGAGGTGCTGCTGTCGTTCCAGGGAAGAGGGAAGGTGATCCCAATGAGGTTAGAAGAATAAGGCCTCACCCAGGGAAGTGCCGCAGCATGGGTAAAGTTTGTTTTTGGTATGGTCGTAGGACGACCATTGGTTGTGTTTTTTTTTTGTTGTTGTTCTTTCTCTCAGGATGAGTAATTAGGTTATACGATTGTTTTGTTTATAACGTTTATTAAAAAAAAAGGAAAAAAAACAAGAAAAGAAAAACAGAAGGGCAGGATTTGAAGTCCCTCCAAACAGAAAAAAAAGAAGAGCAGGATTTGAAGTCCCTCAGAACAGAAAAACATACAAGACTAATTCAGTCAGTGCCAAAAGGATGCTGAGACGAGAGGGTTCTCGTCTTTCGAAGAAGGGGGGATCTGTGACGAAGCGTCACAATTTCTTCTTCCCACACAAGAGGCCACACTAAAACAATACACACTTTCATTTTACTAACGTATGGCGAGCCCACATTCCGAGGCCAAACGTTGTTCACCTATCAGACGTGTACATTCCTTTATGGAGATATGCAATGACAATCTCCATCTCCCTGCTTATCACACAGTCAAAAAAAATAAAATCTCCATCTCCCTGTTTATCAAAACAAAGTAAACAGACACTCCAAGGCCAAACTTTGTTCACCTTTCCACGCCGTATCTCAAAAAGTTCTACCCTTTTTTCTAATTCTCTTCAAGCGACTATTTTTATTAAAAAAACCAAAACACAGACATACGAATATGCTATTCATGTGGTATCAAGTTCTACCACCCATTAACATTCAAAACACCTAAGCTCATTCAGACTTTTCAATACGTAAGAGTGATGGTAGATATGGTCCCGTAGCATCGGTGAGTTGATAAAAATATTTCAAAGGACGAACGCATTTTAATATAAAGAGAATGTACAAGGTGCCATCTGATTATCTCAAGATCTTTAAATGAAGGGAGTGTAAACGCTTCAAGTTCGTGGAAAGCCTTTGAATATTGTTTGTTTAGCTGTGAACTGAAACCTCTCATGTTTTGAAAAGTAGGACATTTACGGATTCTTCCTCTACTCCTATTTTAGGAGTTGCCCATTACTTTACTTGTTGCAGAGAATCACCTCTCACTCTTGGCATTTTTTTTATAAAAAGTTTCGTGTGATGTTGTCACAGACGTCTAGACAGCCTTTTGTAATGATTTATCTATCACTTCCAATAATGATAAAGGTTAAAATAGAATATTTTGAAAGCACTCATGCGGTCCTATCTTATTATTCAATACATTTTATCCAATTTTCATGTCAACACATGCAAGTCTTTGCTTTTCCAGCTATACATAACTAAAGCAGAAATGATACAATTCAACCACAAAATGTTTCATAGACAATCAATACTATTTATCAGATAGGAACTGTGCCCATTCTGTAATAAAATAATCATATGTTTTCATCAGAACTACAAATAATGTCATTTGTGTAGTTAAATTAAACTTAGCCAATTGACTCCCCACCAATAAGGAGTACAATGCAAATGGATGCATTGCACCTCAATTTTGAATGCACACGTCTTTGAATAAACATTTTGTTCCAAAACATCTTGAATTATGAAAAGTTCTCGATCGAGTTGCAGGAATAGCAATAACGCACAAGTTTGTTTATCTCAAATGCATTTTATTGTCTTGAATGACATGTTATGCAGTAGAATTGTGTACTTTGCCGAAGTACAATATTAACTTTATGACAATTTGAATTGATATTGACATTTTGAATTTGGTTGTATTTAGAACCAGAAACATTGTTGTTCCTCGGCAAATATATTTCATTAGATGCATGAATGCCTCAGTTTTACTTCTTGCATACCAAGGATAGAGAATGTACACAATTGAAAACTCAAACGTATATGCTAGTATATTGCAAAACATGTCTTAGACCTTATATGTACATCCTTTCACAACCAACATCATTGGTTTATAGCTCACATTTTGTTTCAGTAGCAAAATCTATGAATAGGGGTGAATTAATCACCAAAAATCAGAAAGAGTTTTATCGGGTTCTATTTGTTCTGGCGTATTTGGGCTGAATAAAAAGAATTTCCCAGTTACTTTTTCTCGTTCCTCCGCCAAGGGGATTCAATGGTTCGGGCGTATTCGGGCTGAAGCATTGCTATCTTCCTTATTATATTTTCGACTTTAATAGTCTCCGCAAAGGGAATTCAATGGTTCTGGCGTATTCGGACTGAAGCATTGCTATCTTCCTTATTATATTTTCGACTTTAATAGTCTCCGCAAAGGGAATTTAATGGTTCTGGCGTATTCGGGCTGAAGCATTAGTATCTTCCTTATTATATTTTCGACTTTAATAGTCTCCGCAAAGGGAATTCAATGGTTCTGGCGTATTCGGGCTGAAGCATTGATATCTTCCTTATTTTATTTTCGACTTTAATAGTCTCCGCAAAGGGAATTCAATGGTTCTGGCGTATTCGGGCTGAAGCATTGACATCTTCCTTATTTTCTTGTTAACTTTAGCAGTCTCCGTAAAGGGAATTCAAATTGTTCTGGCTACTTGAGCTGAGCATTTGACCTCTTCTTTAATAGTTAGCCTCCGTAGAGGGTATTTAAATTGCTCTGGTTTATTCGAGCTGAGCGTTTGAATCCTCCTTGATATCCAACCAAAGACCTTTTCCACGAAGTCCGCCGCCGCCAACAGAGTGTTGTGCCTCTAAGCCGACGCAAGCACTTTCTACGAAGTCCGCAGCCGCCGATAAATTGCTCTGCCTTGCATACAACGCAGACCTTTTCCACGAAATCCGCTGCTGCCGATAGAGCGTCCTGCCTAACGCAGAACCAGTCAGGAAGTTACCGCCGCCGCTGCCGGCCAGAGGGAATAGTAGCCGTAGTACACCGCCGCATCCCAGAGAAACCATCAGTGAGGACTTGTACCCGCCGCTCCTGGACTGACGTCATCGCTACACTTCGATCAAGAAATTATTAAAATTGACAAATTTTGTGAAAATTCAATATAATTGTAAACTTGCTCCTGAGAGAACTTTGCGATAAATTAAGAAGAGCTTTGTAATAAATTTAGAGTTAAAATTTAAAACCAACCGTTTCCGCGTCTTCATTGTGAGAAGTTGGACCGCCGAAACCCAAGTCTTACGACGCTTCCTTGGGTAGACCCTGGACACCCTGAGTCATGCCCCAGCCTCGCAAAAGAAGCATCACAAATTGGCACCCGAGCAGGGACCTGCAGAAAGTTCAACCGTTCGCCGTACCTGTCCAGGAACTGACGCAGAGTCCACCGACCGACACCGAAACCTGACCGACCAGCTTCCAAGATGCCTACCGATACACAGAAAAACAGAAATGAGTGTTTCTGTTGGCAATGTAAGTAGACAAGACACAATAAAAAGGACTGCCGACGCCCCTTCAGATTGTTCTGCTCTTACTGTGGGGAAGACGGTAGCCTCACCAAAGATTGCCTTTGTCACCGCAGTTCCAACGCCGTTCTCCACCAACCTGGCCCAACCAGTCCAACCGACCCCCGACCGTTCGTGCTTATCGAGGCGGGTGATCGAGTATATTATGCCTTGGTCGACATCGGTTATTCTCGATCTTTTATCGGCCCTGGCTTACGAGAAGAATGCCGCCAACTCGGAGTAGCTAGAAGAGACCAGCCGCATGCCGTAGTATTTGCTGATGGCCGAACAGCCGTACCATCCGAGCATTATGTCCTGTCTCTGAATTTAAATGGTAAAATAGTGCAAGGAGAAACTATTTTCCTACCCACCTTGGCAGAAGACGCCATATTAGGTATGGACCTTTTAGGAGAGGCAGGATGCTCGCTAGAGCTACATACGAGATATGAAAGGAGCAGCAGCGACCGCAAAGTCCTGTCTTGTTGACACCAACAACTGCGCAGCTGGTATTGCGCAGGCGAATGCAATTAAAGGAAACTTCATTCAGTCACCGACCACCGAGCAGCAAAGAATTCTTTGTGAAAATAAAAAGATTAACTCGAAGCAAAAATCAAGAATTATGGAAGGTGACAAAAGACAAGAAAAAAGAGTACGACCCACCTCACCAGATAAACCCTGTAAGAGGCGGCCAACTCATCCCCGTCGACCACATCCCGGAGACTGTCCGGTCGTTTTACAGCTGGTACAAACTGAGCCGGCCGGCGAAGTTACCACTAGACGAGTGAGTTGTAAACCCATCCATCCACCGGCCCTACTTTTCTGACCGCCGCCAGGCCCTGAGGTGTAGATGAGTCAAGTCAAGTCAGTGAGGGACAAGGCGAGCTCGCTATGGGATGAGCGCCAGCTTAACGAGCTGCAACGGGCGGCTCCTCAAAATCCTAAGCCGAAGCCGACACCCATCGCCTGGGAGCTGCGGGAGATTGATTTACCTTCAATGGCCGAAGTGCGTCGTTTGGCTGTACACGAACTGTTGACATGCCCATACCCGTCTGAACCGCAAGGATCCTCGTTTGTTCCCCCCATCGGAGAAACCAACACAGAGCCCTAGTTCCCCGGATTGCCAGGAAGATATGGCGAGCACTAGTGGCACCCGCATGCCTGAGTTGAATCCACCAGAGGAAGACCGTAAACGGCCTCCGCTCACCAGAGCGCAACAGAGGCGAGCCAACCGCCAAAGAAACCAGAGGATAGACCCATTTTGGGGTATCGATTCTGTGTTCCTGAAGAACACAAAGCCCTTCACCATCCGCGGAGGATGCGGCATCATAGATGCGACCCCCAACGACGCTGGGACCGAGGTGCTGCTGTCGTTCCAGGGAAGAGGGAAGGTGATCCCAATGAGGTTAGAAGAATAAGGCCTCACCCAGGGAAGTGCCGCAGCATGGGTTAAGTTTGTTTTTGGTATGGTCGTAGGACGACCATTGGTTGTGTTTTTTTTTTTTTGGTGTTGTTCTTTCTCTCAGGATGAGTAATTAGGTTATACGATTATTTTGTTTATAACGTTTATTAAAAAAAAAGGAAAAAAAAAAAAGAAAAGAAAAACAGAAGGGCAGGTTTTTTTTTTTTTTTTTGGAGGTAAACAGAAAAAAAAAAAAAAAAAAAAAAAAAAAGAAGAAGGGCAGGATTTGAAGTCCCTCAGAACAGAAAAACATACAAGACTAATCCAGTCATTGCCAAAAGGATGCTGAGACGAGAGGGTTCTCGTCTTTCGAAGAAGGGGGATCTGTGACGAAGCGTTACAATTTCTTCTTCCCACACAAGAGGCCACACTAAAACAATACACGCTTTCATTTTAATAACGTATGGCGAGCCCACATTCCGAGGCCAAACGTTGTTTACCTATCAGACGTGTACATTCCTTTATGGAGATATGCAATGACAATCTCCATCTCCCTGCTTATCACACAGTCAAAAAAAATAAAATCTCCATCTCCCTGTTTATCAAAACAAAGTAAACAGACACTCCAAGGCCAAACTTTGTTTACCTTTCCACGCCGTATCTCTTCATGTGCATTTTCTTAGGGAGAAATGCATTGGCAATCGCCACCAAATTTTTATATGGGAAATTGTCATTGGTTTATAGTTCGCATTTTGTTTCAGTAGCAAAATCTATGAATAGGGGTGAATTAATCACCAAAAATCAGAAAGAGTTTTATCGGGTTCTATTTGTTCTGGCGTATTTGGGCTGAATAAAAAGAATTTCCCAGTTACTTTTTCTCGTTCCTCCGCCAAGGGGATTCAATGGTTCTGGCGTATTCGGGCTGAAGCATTGCTATCTTCCTTTGTTTAAAGTCGAAACCTCTTTTGATATCGACTGGTTGGTTCTTACTTAGTTATTGTTCCTTACGACTGGTGCGGGGTAACAATAACAAGCAAACCTTGTTGAGATGGTTCTTACTAATTGCTCTTACGACTGGTGCGGGGTAACAATAGAAAACAACCTTTTGACTTGTGAATGATAAGTGACTTTATTCTTAACTTATTATGAGTATTTATACTAATTTACATAAATGCAATTCATCAATAATTTAGTTTTGCGGGAAAAGAATTGTAATAGGATCGTGGATTATATTGCAACGAAAAGAAATAAACAATATCGAGAAAGAAGTGCAAGTATTGCATTTTTTCGTGAGAAACATAGTATGAGGTTGGGAATGTGAATATTTATTGGAAGTAGGGTGTTTAAGATTTGGATTGGATGTTTCATACAATATAAATTACAGGGAAATTATATATATATCAAAACCGTGTGTCAACATTCTCCCCGGCCGGCGTTGAGATCTTTGAGCTCAAACTCTATAGCATGTGGGGATTGAGCAATTGCCATCTTCCTCCGTAGTAGTAGCAAAAGTGTGGCCAAAATTACAACTCCAAAAAATGAAAGGTAACCAACCGAGTACTGATGAACATCATGGTGAGAGATTTTGCTTGGTGATGTTTGCTGTGTTTTTTGATATGCTATTTTCTCTTTGAGTAGTGTTAAGTCGTCTTCTCCTCGAATGATGATTTCCTCTTTCTTCTGGTTTTTAGCTTGTATTGGCTCGATTTCAAACTTATCCACGAATACACTCAAGTTAAGTGTCGGCAGAAATGAGGCACTTAGTTCTGATACATATAAATTATGAGCATTAATAGTCATGGTGGGTTGTTTGATGATACAGTTAGCTGTTAGTTTCATAAGTCTTATGCCTTGAAGTTTTGCCGTTAAAACATCAGATCCGCATACTGCCGAGATTATTTCTTCGTGATGAAAGGCAAACACCCAGTGATTAGGATTATGAAGCTGGATCCACATCCTGTCAACATCGGTAGATCTTAGTTTGCAATACGATGAGAGCTGCTTTTTATGATTTAACATGTAGATTTCACATTGGTTTTCCAAGGCATTTGCGTTGAAAACTGGATGTCGCTGCTTACATAGATAATTTCTCTCGCTGATATGGATGCAACCCAGATATTCAGTTTGTGATAGTGAAAAGTGTTGATCCCTGAATGGAGTTACAGCTAAGAATGCTGTTGATGGTTGTATGAAGATGAAATATTTGTTATGCTGAACTGGTAATGGTATAAGTTTATACAGTTGAAACACCTGTGTATTCAATAGAGGTAATTTGACAAGAAATACGATTGCTGAGGATGTAACACGTGCTTTTCCTCTAAGAAGTTCATACAGTTTGGGAAGATTATGCTCGTCGTATCCAGGTAATGTTAGTGAACTTGGTATCGTCAACCTAATTCTCTCCAGTTGATTCAACAATTGAGTGGGAGAAAGTAGTAAAGCGTTTATTCTTCCATGATGAGTATCGGACACAGATTCCAGAATTGCTATTTGAGTTCGTTGAAAGCTGTCCATTATTTGAGTAACGAAAATTGTAATGTAGTTAACAATTTGGTTTCTTTGCATGGTTTTATTCAAATTCTCTATTGAATCGTCAATGTTTGTCAAATGTAGTTTGATGGTCGTGAACTGTTCGTTTATAGAAGTCAATGATTTGTTGAGGATATTTGTGGTAGATTCAATAATTGAGGTTTGATTTTTGCTCAGTTCAAGAAGATGCTTCTCGTTTATTTGGGCCATTTGAATGTTGTTTTCTATATACTGCGCGTAGTCTTGATCTAGAACTCCGAAGAGCTTATTTGCGACAGTGCCAACAAAGTCGAATGGTGATCTTCTTTTTCTTATTGCCATTCCGTTCCTGTACTTTAGTATTTCATTTAAGTTTTCTGATTCCTGAAGGCGCAATTCTAGATGATCAATGATGGGTTTGCAAATATTGTTTGGATTAGGGATCAGTTGTGCCTCACATCTGGCTCTTAGTTGGTTGATGCTCCTTTGGATTCCTTGGAACTCTTGCCAATAACTGGTCATATTGAAATAAACGAAAAGATTCCATTCGTCTGTTATAAGCTTCATTTGCCCAATGTCTTCGAAATATAAACCAGGGTTGGTTTTGAAATTTTGAATATCGATTGCGTTTGGTTTAGTATTCTGCCCGAATGCCGTGCCTATTAGAAACAGACAAACCAATAGTCTTTTTATTGGACTCAGTTTGATTTTTTGAGTTGGCACACATGACGGTTCTGAGTTTTCGCGTTTTCGGTGAAGACGTTCCTGTATGGGGAGGAAGCGACCTTTAAGTGGATGTTTTACATCAGTTTTGATTCTTAGAAGCTGATGTCGATTGTTAGTCTTTGTGTTTGTTGCCACATGTACTGTAAGTGGAGGTTCTTTATCATGAGTTTTCATTGGGTTGTTAATGTGGTCTGCATTGATTGGATCTTCTGTGGTTTCCTTTGGTTGAACTTCAGTTGGAAGAGGGCAAATTTTGGCAATGGATCGTCTTAGTTCTCCAGCAGTGGTTTTAATGTCGACAACTCTTGCTAATTTATCGGGTCCTAGGATAGTTCTTAAAACCCTTCCCTTAAGCCATTTAAGAGGAGGTTAGTTATCTTCTTTAATAAGTACTAGTGTACCCGGCTTGATGTCGGCTTGAGGATGTTTCCATTTATACCTTTGTTGTATTTCTTGTAGGTACTCGTGTGCCCATCTGCGCCAAAACTCCCTATGAATAGATGTTACCAAATTCCATCTAGCAACATGAGTAGGATTAGGATTAGATTAGGATTAGATTAGGATTTTTATTATATAAACAACTTTAGTTACAGTTTTATGTGTTTTTGTTAAATAAAAATAGATTTTTACATAATAAAAATAAAAGGCAATGGCGTTGCCGTCTGCCTGTTTTTGACTCTATATAAAATTAGTTTAAGTAAAATTGTTTCTTTTATATTCCATTATTAGCTAAAAACATGATATTTAAATTCAATTTTCGCTCTTTAGTAGATAACATTAATCATATTCGTTAATTATAATATACCGGTAATTTTTTGCGGATTTTAAATATTTGTAAAGGCTAGTCCAGTTTGCGCCATTTAAAATTATCTTTGTTTGCTCTAGGGTAAGTGTAAGACAACCAAAATGGATCAATCTAAGCTCTCTGAATACAGGACATATGGCTAGGAAATGGAAGCAATCTTCCTTTGCTTTGAGATTGCACAAACTACAAAGATCTGTGGTGGCGTTATTGTAGGGTGTACCATTTAGATTTAGGAGATCACCCCTTGCTCTGCAAATCAAGGATATCGCTTCCACACTTAATTCGTCATTAAAATAATTATTGCACATCAGATTATAATTCAGTTCCGGGTATATCACCCTATTTATAGAGGATATTGCCTGCTGAGTGAATTCATTGCGCTGGGTGATGTCCAAGGCCTCAATTACATTGTATAACTGACTTTTTAATATATTGATTGATATCAGACCACTGAATATTTAACTCAACGCTACATTTTTGTGCCATTAATTCCCAGTCGACGATCCAGTCTATTTTTTTTCGAAAATGTATCTTGTAAGAATTAGAGGAATTCTATTTGAGCTATAATTCAGCACTTTTAGAATATAGTCGAAGTGCAACTTTAAGGTGTATATGAAAAGTGTGGGTAACCCTGTTTCTAAATTAAGCACGTAGTTTGGTGTGTTTAAAGGTAGTTTAAAAGTCTTTTTTAGAAAAAAACGTTGAAGTTTTTCTACTTCCTCAAATGACTTAAAGCCCCAGGTTTGGCAACTGTAGCACATGACCGATCGCAAGACTGATTCGTAGACCTTATATTTGGCAGACGATGGAACATCATTATTGTTAAAAATCTTCTGCCATGACGCATTGATTAAGCTTTTGGCGGAAGACAGTTTTTTTTCTAGGTGAGACTCCATTTTCATGTTAGGCTTCAACAGTACCCAAGATATTTATATTCCAACACTGTCTCTAACACCCGCCCGTCGAAATACCATTTTTCATTTTTCAGCAGTTTGCTTTGCCTCTTTTGGACAATCATAATTTTGGATTTTTCTAAGTTCACAGTGAGGTTCCATATTTTACAATAATTGTTAAGTTTGTTTATCATTAACTGTAAACTTTGTGGAGATTCGGCAAATAAAACAATATCGTCTGCAAAAAGAAGCACCTTGATGGTGAGGCCAGCAATCTGGATTCCTGCAGGTAAGTTAGAAGTTATATCGTCTAAAAAAATTGAGAAAATAGTGGTACTTAGAACACAGCCTTGCCGTACTCCCGATAACGTCTCAAACCATTCAGAGAAATCTACACCATCCCACACCCTCTGGCGCGTGTTAGTGTACATACTTTTCAACACTTTTAGAATTTTGGTCGACATTCCATTCTGCGTAAGTTTAAAAAAAAGGGCATTTCTATCTATAGAGTCAAACGCAGCTTTAAAATCTACAAAGAACAAGTAGAGCTTACGACAATTTCTTAAGTAGTAGTTCGATATTGTAGTTAGTGTAAATATATTATCTACAGTTGAGAATCCTCTTCGAAAACCTGCCTGAAATTCACTTAAAATGTTTTTTCTTTCAACCCAAGAGTTAACACGTGTCAAAAGTATGTTTGCAAATAGTTTAGCGATTGAATTCATTAAGGATATTCCTCTGTAATTATTTGGGATGTTAACATCGCCTTTTTTAAAAATGGGAAAGATAATTGCATCTTTGAAGTGTTGCGGAATAATTCCAGTTTCAAAAATTTTATTAAACAAAACGAGTACATGATTTTTGAATTCAATGGGGGCGTTTTTGTAAAACTCATTTGCAATACGGTCAGGGCCGGGAGCTTTATTAGCTTTAGCATTTTTGAGGGCTAGCTGTAGTTCATTCAACGTTATTTCCTGATCTAGTATATCATCTTGAATGAAAGGTTCTGCAAATTGAATTACATAAGCGGTAGGAGATATATTTAAAAGAACTTTGAAATAGTTCGCTAAAACTGAAGCATTCAGGTGCGATCCGCGTACAAAAACTGAGCCATTCAACTGTTATATTTTTCCCAAAACCCTTTCGTATTCGTAGTGCGTGCAAGTTCTTGTGCCATACATCTATAATAGTCTATACTTTTGTTTTTGCATAGATTCTTATAATTCTTGTTTGCTTGAACATATTCCTAAACTATAGGATCGCTGGGGTTATTGTTTCTTTGCGCTAGCTTCAAAAGGGAAAACGAAAAATTTCTAGCTGCGCGACATTCATAGTCAAACCATTTCTGTCGGCAGGTAAATATTTGATTGACGTGCTTTGGATTTGCTGCAGTGTTGATAACATGAGTGAGAATATTTATTTGTTCTTCGGTAGTTGCATGTTCTATAGTGGTTTCATTTCTCAGTAGTTCACTTTGAATTTTATTTTGGTAAGCTTCCTTTTTATGCTCTTTCCACAAAGGCTTTAAGGGGAGATTAATAGGGCAATGCTCGATACTATCTTTTTTACTAATTTCTACAACCAACGGCATGTGCTCTGAGAATGTTTTAGCAACAACAGTAAACGATTTAATAATTTCTCTCCATTTTTGTGCAACAACGCAGTAGTCAATAACTGACTTGCCTGGCCCTCCGATGAACGTCAAATTACCCTCACAATCATGTTTACAACACCCGTTCAATACAAAAAGATCTTGCTCTTGACATAATTCTAACATTTGTCTACCATTTCTATTTATGATCAAATCTTTTGATTTTCTTATGTCTAGAATTTCGGAGTTTGTACTATCATTTGTATGAGTTGTTATTTGAAGTTCCCCTATCCGCGCATTAAAGTCACCGACAAGCATGAAATCATCCATTAAAGGATTATTATTGACGAACTCATGAAGATTACTGAAAGCGGTATCCCACGAATTGCAGTTTAGATATATCGGCAAAATATTGAAATTCTTATTTGAAATCTTAAGTTTTAATACAATTTGACTGTTTACACTACTAAAACTACCTTTCACAGTACTATGTTTATAGCCATACAAATATCCACCACTAGCCCTTCCAAACTTATGCGTTCTGACCGCTGGTACCCAATGAGTCCTGTATTCTAAAAAGTACTTATTGAATGTTTCATAATTTTCATTGGTAATAAAAGTTTCAAATAGGAAGAAAATATCATGTTCTTTTACAAATTGAAAGAAATCTACAAAAAATATTTTGTTTGCTAGCCCAGAAATATTATATGATAAAATTTTAATGTTTTTATAATTAGCATTAGAGAATTTAGTATTAGAAGTTTTATAATTAGAAAATTTAGTATTTGAGTAAGGTTAGGTGCTCTAGCTGCTTCTGGGTCTACCATTGCTGTTAAAGGGGCTCCAATCAAAAAATGTCCAGGAGTTAAGGCCTCAAGATCATTAGGGTCATTCGAAATTGCAGTTAATGGTCTAGAGTTAAGGATTGCTTCTATCTGTGCCAGGACTGTTGTAAGTTCTTCCTGAGTCAATGAAGCGCTTGAAAAGATGCGTTTCATATGATGTTTGGATGATTTTACAGCTGCCTCCCACAAACCTGCAAAGTGAGGAGAACGTGGAGGTATAGGTTTCCAAACGATAGCTCTTCCGCTACAATAATTTTGTATGGATTCTTGACCTTCTTCAGTAAATACCTTGGAGTTAAGCTCGCTCAGTTCGTTTCGAGCACCCATAAAGTTGGTAGCATTGTCGGAGAAGATTTTTGCTGGACATCCTCTTCTTGCCACAAATCTTTTCAAAGCTCCAAGAAACGCTTGAGTTGTTAAATCCGTCACGAGTTCTAGGTGTACCGCCTTTGTTGAGAAACATACGAAAACGGAAACATATGCCTTTGTTGACTGTTTACCACGAATTCTGTAAAGAATGTATACTGGACCGAAGAAGTCTACTCCTACATTCATGAATGGCCTGAATGGTTGGACTCGTTCGGGAGGTAAATTTCCCATTAACTGCTCAATAGTTTTGGGTTTCGCTTTAAAACATTTCATGCAGTTGTTAACGATTGATTGGGCTAATCGTTTACCTCCTAGTATCCAGTAATTTTGCCTTGCAATAGATAATAAAGCTTGAGGGCCAGCGTGCATATTTTCCGTATGAAGTTGTGATGTGCTTTTTTCTCTAGAGCTGGGGTATGCTCGTCGGGTCCAGGGTCGACCAAAGAAAACACGTAAAACTTCGGTTATGAAGAAGGTCCAATCCTTTTATTTGACTTAAAGCTAATCTAATATAATATTCATCAATTCTTATCACTAATTCTGGTTGTGGTTCCAACGCTGGTAGATCCTTGCTTCTATGCTGGCAAAACGGTCCTTGAGTATGGGCTTCTTTAATTGCTGGATACTGGCATCAATAATCAAACGCTGGCATCAACAGGAAAAGTCCTGGCATCAACAGGAATAATCCTGGCATCAACAGTAAAGATACTGGCATCAACAGTAATAATACTGGCATCAACAGGAATAAGGTCCTGGCATCAACAGGAATAATCCTGGCATCAACAGTAAAGATACTGGCATCAACAGTAATAATACTGGCATCAACAGGAATAAAGTCCTGGCATCAACAGGAATAATCCTGGCATCAACAGTAAAGATACTGGCATCAACAGTAATAATACTGGCATCAACAGGAATAAAGTCCTGGCATCAACAGGAATAATCCTGGCATCAACAGTAAAGATACTGGCATCAACAGTAATAATACTGGCATCAACAGGAATAAAGTCCTGGCATCAACAGGAATAATCCTGGCATCAACAGTAAGGATACTGGCATCAACAGTAATAATACTGGCATCAACAGGAATAAAGTCCTGGCATCAACAGGAATAATCCTGGCATCAACAGTAAAGATACTGGCATCAACAGTAATAATACTGGCATCAACAGGAATAAAGTCCTGGCATCAACAGGAATAATCCTGGCATCAACAGTAAAAATACTGGCATCAACAGGAATAAAGTCCTGGCATCAACAGGAAAAATCCTGGCATCAACAGTAAAAATACTGGCATCAACAGGAATAAAGTCCTGGCATCAACAGGAAAAATCCTGGCATCAACGGCTTATAGCCGGCAAAATAAACCCAAAAGTCCTTAAGAGGCTAGTGGGGGATTTATGCTAGGAACTCCAAGGAGACCTTGCGCAAAATTGGGAATCTCTGGATACACTACGTACCCCTGGTTTTCCTCTAGTGGAAGTAGCCTGTACACAAGATTGGTACTTTTCAACACGGGCTGGCTTCTCTCTTCTCGTATTTTTCAGGGTGCCTTATAAAGTTTTCTGCAATAAGTGAGTGTGAGCTCTATGGCGTGAATGAAAAATATCATACGAAAATAATGGTATGTATACTGGCTGGTGGTAGGGTGTGCATTTGTAACTTCGTTACATTCCCCCCTTTCTTCGGTAGACGAGTAACTTACTCGTCGAATTATATATATATGGCTTTGTTCGTTTGTTTGTGTGTTTCTTTTTCTTCTTTTCTTTTTTTTTGTTTATCATAAAAAAAAATTTTCTCGAAAAAAAAATTCATTAATTTAAAACCACCTCTTTGGTCAGGTTGCCAAATTTCAAGGTTGCCCGTCCTGGTTTACGGATTGCGACTGTCACCAGCCCATAGGAGCGCTGAAACACAAACTTTTGCCTCCTGAACTTTGGGTTATAGTTTCGGTGGGTGGTCACATCTATGTTCTTGAAGGGGTCTTCAGGCACTGGTTCTATCCTTCTCCCGGCGGTCTGAGTTGGTACTGCTGTCATCGTTATCACCTCAGTGCGGGGTTTGGCAAATCTCACTTGGCGTGAGGTGCTCGGTTGCTTCATTGGTCTCGGCTGTTGTTGTTTCTGGATTATGGGTGTTCTGGTATACTGTTCTTCTCTAAACTTCTGGGCTGCGGCTTCTCTCTGTCCTCGGATCGCTGCCATCCTTATTCGTGGGTTAATACTAGGCCTAATTGTGATCAACTCTGTGATTTCGACTGGCGGTCGCTTGCGGTTGACTGGTTTCGGGTTGGTGGGTTGCCTACGGCAGGAGACTTCGCTCCCTTTACTGTAGCAGACTTAATTTTGGGAGCTGTTGCCTTCTCCATGGTTGTCGCATTACTGTGCTCGACATTTTGTTGGTTTTCGGTAGATCCCTTTAGATCTTTAATATGCACTTTGAAAGTTCTGTTTTCTTTTAAAGTGCTTTTTGTTATCTTTCTACTTTCATCCTTCTGTGAATTGAGGGACTCTAGCTTGTACTCTTTATCAGAGTTCTCGTATTCGGTTTCGGCTACGGACGGTAGGAGTGGTATATCACCAACAGTTATCTGGAACTTGATCTTCCGTAGAAAGTCCATACCAAGAATTACATCTTCGGTCAACTGCGGTAAATATGTGACTTCCCCGGATACTGGTAGGTTTACGAGTTCAGCCTCAACGTGGTAGCTCTCTCGTGCTGTTACTGGGCTTCCATTTGCCATTCGAACAGTATGCTCTTGTAATCGGACTGGTGTCTGTCGGCGTAGGATTTCTCTTATCTGGGAGTTAATGAATGACTTCGTTGATCCAGTGTCAACGAGTGCTTCAAACGGTTTTCCTCTTATTGAGATAGGCAGGAAAATTCTCGGATCCTTTTCCGATTCATTCTGTGATTCTCGGCGGTCATCTTGGATTGTTTCGGGGTAGGTCGGAATGTCGGCATTAGGATTGCTTTGGCACTGTGATGGCTCTTTCATCCTTGAGTCCGTCACAGTCTTTGTCTTTTTGAAAACATTGCAGAGGTTTTGTGCGTCGGAGCAATAAGTGGTCGGGAGTTTCGATCATCATTCCGTATTGCCTCAAACTCCTCTCCTAGATCTAGTAACTCCTCCACAGACTTGAAATCTCCTCGCCTGATATAGTATTTATATTCAGAGCGCAGGCCTTCGTATATTCGCTCTAAGCTCCCATCAGTGCTCATGGTGGGGTGTTGGCGAATCAAGTATTGGGTGGACCTTATATAGTCCTTTACCTTCTCCCGAGGACCTTGCTTCTTCCGCAAAATTTCGTCCTCTAGTTTGTACATATACCGTGCTGGTAAGAAATAGTGCAGGAACGTGTCACGGAATCGTGACCACGACTGGAAACGGTCTCGATAAATCCGTAACCACTCTAACGCTGTTCCTCGGAAAATTTCGGGTAGGGTTTTCGTCATGTGGTTCCGTGGTATACCGTAACAATCAGCGAGCTCTTCTATGCGTTCCATAAATTCTAATGGGTTGCCGGATCCATCGAACCTAAGTCCCCATTTTCGGACTGCGTTCATGACCTCTGCTTCGTAGCTAAGGTTAAGTCTTGGGACACGTGTCGGTGCGGTCGAAAAAGGTTGATGGGTGGAGCTGGTCTCTACGAGGGTTCCCATTTCGGGAACCAGGAGACGGTTTTCAGCTGGAATACGGTTTCCGCCGGTACTCCTCTCTTCCTCCGGTGCTGGTGTCGGTGTCGGGATGGTGCGGTGCTTCTCATCTCCGGTCTTTGCTTCTTCTTGCTCCTTTTGTTTGTGTTCCAAATCCACAGGTTCATTCATCAGTCTTTCCATCTGAAGAATAAGGGCTTGCGTGGACGGTCGTGCTATTCCCTCCTTAGCATCGCGGCTTAATCTCTGTCTTAAGATTGCTACAGTCCCGGTAGAATCTAATCCTCTTTCCTGGCATTTCTCTATTAGCTCTGCCTTACTCAAAAGGTATATCCACTGTAAGGTTCCGGACGGTTCCGTCGTGTTTGTACCGTCCGTTTGGTTCTTAGGAGTATCGTCTTCACTGGAACTCATTTTTCCTTCTTCGGTTTGGTGATGTGTTCGGTAATTGGTTAATGGTACTGGTGAATATTGTTTGGTCTGGTATTTCGGAATCCGATAACTGGAATGGACTTCTTAATGAAGTCCCTGCTCGGGCGCCAATTTGTGATGTGCTTTTTTCTCTAGAGCTGGGGTATGCTCGTCGGGTCCAGGGTCGACCAAAGAAAACACGTAAAACTTCGGTTATGAAGAAGGTCCAATCCTTTTATTTGACTTAAAGCTAATCTAATATAATATTCATCAATTCTTATCACTAATTCTGGTTGTGGTTCCAACGCTGGTAGATCCTTGCTTCTATGCTGGCAAAACGGTCCTTGAGTATGGGCTTCTTTAATTGCTGGATACTGGCATCAATAATCAAACGCTGGCATCAACAGGAAAAGTCCTGGCATCAACAGGAATAATCCTGGCATCAACAGTAAAGATACTGGCATCAACAGTAATAATACTGGCATCAACAGGAATAAGGTCCTGGCATCAACAGGAATAATCCTGGCATCAACAGTAAAGATACTGGCATCAACAGTAATAATACTGGCATCAACAGGAATAAAGTCCTGGCATCAACAGGAATAATCCTGGCATCAACAGTAAAGATACTGGCATCAACAGTAATAATACTGGCATCAACAGGAATAAAGTCCTGGCATCAACAGGAATAATCCTGGCATCAACAGTAAAGATACTGGCATCAACAGTAATAATACTGGCATCAACAGGAATAAAGTCCTGGCATCAACAGGAATAATCCTGGCATCAACAGTAAGGATACTGGCATCAACAGGAATAAAGTCCTGGCATCAACAGGAATAATCCTGGCATCAACAGTAAAGATACTGGCATCAACAGTAATAATACTGGCATCAACAGGAATAAAGTCCTGGCATCAACAGGAATAATCCTGGCATCAACAGTAAAAATACTGGCATCAACAGGAATAAAGTCCTGGCATCAACAGGAAAAATCCTGGCATCAACAGTAAAAATACTGGCATCAACAGGAATAAAGTCCTGGCATCAACAGGAAAAATCCTGGCATCAACGGCTTATAGCCGGCAAAATAAACCCAAAAGTCCTTAAGAGGCTAGTGGGGGATTTATGCTAGGAACTCCAAGGAGACCTTGCGCAAAATTGGGAATCTCTGGATACACTACGTACCCCTGGTTTTCCTCTAGTGGAAGTAGCCTGTACACAAGATTGGTACTTTTCAACACGGGCTGGCTTCTCTCTTCTCGTATTTTTCAGGGTGCCTTATAAAGTTTTCTGCAATAAGTGAGTGTGAGCTCTATGGCGTGAATGAAAAATATCATACGAAAATAATGGTATGTATACTGGCTGGTGGTAGGGTGTGCATTTGTAACTTCGTTACAAAGTGCAGACATCAATAATTTTGTGATTGGGTGTGAACTCGGAAGGATCATTTGATGTTTTGCTTCATATGGAAGATGAGAAGCGTCTAGTCTTCCTCCCACTCTTATTATATTTCTGTGATCAAGAAACGGTGCAAGCGAGCTTAGCCGGCTGCTTTGGGACACACAACCATATTTAATAAGGGCCTTTAAATCTTCTTGAAAGGCAGTTTCTTGAAGGTACTTCACAATGTGGATGATTGCTGATTTTAGCTCCTGTGGAGAAGGAACAGTGTCCACAAGTCGGTAGTTTTTAGCTCGCTGTAGGTTACTGATAAAACGTATGGTATAAGATGTAACCCGTTGCAGGAATTTGAAAGAGTTTTTGTGATTTATTCTTTCAATAAAGTAGGAAACTATGTGTGAATTTGCCACGAGTATAGTCGTTATCGTTTTTATTTCAAAGACTTTCTCCTCTTCTTTTCTTGTTGGTTGTTCTGGCCATTCTGATTTCGGTTTCTTCAGGAATGCTGGTGTTAGTTTGGAGAACGTAAGTGAACAAAAACAACGTGTCTGTTTAACGTTTAAGATCAGAGTGAGAGTGTTCGTCATTCTTTCGCACTCCGTACTTATATAACCCACGATCGTCACTATTCGTTCCAGGTCAACCACGCAGTCTGGGCCACACAGACTGCAACCACCAGGTGCCAACCATATGTGTGTGCTATTTCTCACAATTGCTTGGTCTGCAATGTGACACTACACAGTATGTTCCTCGTCGCTTTCTTTGATAACGTATTTCGGTTCGCATGACATGCATTGTTATTGTTGTGACATAACACATAACCAATGCCATGACACACTTATCGAAATCGGAACTATGTTAAAGAAGCGACGGGGCAATTCCTAAGAATTGGGTTTTTGGTGTAAGTTGAGTAACTACGTGTGGGGCACAACAGTCCTCCCCCCTTAAATTACGAAAGGCGTACGAGGCAACGAGTGAGATCTTTCGGCATATAGGTACGGGTGTGCAACATGAATTCAGACAATCTAAATGTTTATTTGTTCAAAAGTAATAAAATTTTTTTTCGTTTAAAATGCTTAATGAGTAGGTATCTATACAATACATGCTTGTGGGTAACAATTTTTTTTCTTTTTACATTTTCTTTTTTGTTTTGGTTTCTTCGTTTATTGACAGTGAAGAAAAATATTGCTGTTGTTTACATTTAAAGGTTTTTTTTTTTATACATGGGTTGTTTCATCAACGCCAGGTGTTACATTTACTTCGAGGTCGTTTACATTTTCTGTTGGCTTATTATTTATTGTACATTTTATTTTGATACATTTTTTAAATATTACATAGAAAGCTAGAGCTACACAAAGAAAGAAAATAATAGAAATAGAAATGTGAGCATGTTCATGTGTAACATGGAATAACGAATTGTTTTTCTTTAATAGGTCTTTAACATTTATACTATAATTATCTAAATCCAGTTTTTCTATATGAGTGGTATGGGGGGACATTTGGGATAAATTGGTTGCGATTGTTATGTCTTCCAGTATGGTTGAATCTTGTAAAAAGTAGGAAATAGGAGTTTTATTATATATTGTGTTTGATGCTTGGAGGTAGACCTCCTTTGTAATTGCTTTGCAAAATGGGTCTATGCTCAGAATTCCACTGTCAGATATGGTGATTGTTTTTGGTACGTCTCCGCACAAAATCCTGACGTTCGTTGGCTTTGGCATGACATACAGCCATGAATTCTTGCTCATTAGATTGAACCAGACTTCTTGCTTAAGCGCAAATATTTTTGTTTCACAATTATCATAGATTTGCGTCCCTGATATTAATTGTATAATGCAGTTGTTAGTATTATGGTTGTGAACTACAAAGTTTTTCTCACATATGAAGTGATTGTAGTCAGTTTTGGTACATTTATCTAAATCTTCGCTATTCAAAAATATGTATCGCCTATAGTTTTCGTTTATAGCTACAAATTCACTCTTGATAGAGACGTAGCTGTATGAGTTCTGTTTAAATTTGGATGGCAATGGTGTTAGTTTTAATAAACCGAATTCTTCGTCTACTAATGGGATGCTCACTTGTAACATGAAATTTTCATTAACGTAAATGGGGGTTGTTGTAGTTATTTTATTTATAATGGGCAAGTTCATTCTTGAGATTTTCATTGGGAATCTGACGTTGAATGGGAGTTCTAGCTGAATTTGTTTTAGGGTTGAAATAAAGACTTCGGAATTAAGAAATTTGCTATCTAAATTATTAACTTTGGCGTTCTGTAGGATGTCAAGTATTTGAGATTGTTTTGTAAGAATCTGTGTAGAATATGATGATGCTAAATTCGCTATCTCGTCGAAATTGTGTAGGACTTTTTCGACGTACGTCAGGTTTGTTAATTTTTCTGTGTTTCGTCTAATGTCTTCGGAAATAGAATCAAAATTGTTATTTATGTGTTCTGTTGTCTTGTTCAAAGCGTCTACCACGTTAGAAATAATTGTCATTTGGTTTTCCGTTATGTGGTGAAAGTTATTTTGATTTTCCTGAATTGTATGCAAAGCGTCATCTATTTTCACCGCATCTTCAGAATCCATAGTTCCGAACAAAAATTTCTCAGCGATTCCTATTCCATTGAATAGACCACCTTCTACTATACTCCTTTTCGAGCGTTTGTTTCTAATTAGTATATTGTCAAGGATTTCGTTGTTTTGATTAATTTCTTTGAGGGAAATTTGTAAAATGTGTAGGGTAATTTTGCAGTGGTCTAGAGGATACTCCTTAATACTAAGCGTACATAGCTCCGACAGGATGTTAAGGTTTTGTTCCAATGATTTTGTATTTTTCTTAATTTTTATGTTGTTAATGTCAAACAGGAATGTCCATTTGGTAATCGATTTCTCCAGGATTCCGATGGGCTCCAGGTACACTCCAGTTCTATTTAATGGCTGTACTATTATCTCTGTCATCATTGTATTTAAAAAGATGGCGAATATGATGATAATGACTTTACTGGAAGTGAGAAAAAGAAAACATCAACAATGTTTTTCTTTTAACCAATGTTAGTTTGGAATTTTGGTCGTAGTAGGTTTTAGATTTTTCCTTTGCTTTTATTTGGTTGCTGCGAATTAGTTCATATCCGATTTGCATTTTTGACTTCATTTCGGAGACATAGTCGTCATAATTGTATGTTGGCTGTACCTTTCTGTTCAAAATGGAGGGAATGGGCGCTTCAAACCCGAATAGGACTTCAAATGGACTGTGATTAGTACTTGAATGTGGAGTAGTGTTATAGCAAAATATTGCATACTCGAGGTAGTTGTCCCAGTTTGACTGGTCTTTGCTAGCATAATTTCTTAGGTAGTCACCTAACGTTCGATGTGACCTTTCGAGAGCACCGTTTGACTGAGGGTGGTACGGACTTGTTTGAATCTTTACTATTTTTAAAATCTTACAGATATTTTTGAATAACTCACTAGTGAAATTAGTGCCTTGGTAAGTGAGAATTGTTTGAGGGATACCATAAGTACAAATAATTTTCTTTACTAATGTTTCAGCTACTGTTTGAGCCTCTTGATTTGGTATTGCTACTGCTTGAACGAATTTGGTTAGATCATCCTGGAAAGTAAGTATATATTTGTTCTCGCTTTCCGTAATAGGGAGTGGTCCTACTATATCAATGGCTATTCTTTCGAACGGAGTTTTCGCTGTCGTAGTGATGACCATTGGTAGTTTGTTACGTGAATACAATTTATTCTTTTGACACAATTCACATGACTCGATGTATTTCTTTATGTCCGCATACATAGTTTTCCATTTGTATGTTTTTCGAATACGCTTCAGAGTTCGTTTTATACCTTGATGACCACCCAAAGGCGTGTCATGAAATTCGTATATAATTTGTTTAATTTTTTCTGGATCGGAAATTTCAATGATGTTTTGACTTTCTTTCTGTTCTTCAATAGGCGGGACTTTGCTATGACTACGAGTTATTACTTTGACTTCAGCTATGTTTAAACGAGATAATGCGTCTGCGTTTGTGTTAAGGTGACCTGCTTTATGTGAAACCGTGAAATCGTACTCTTCAAGTTTAATACGCCAGCGCATTATTCTTGAAGAAGGATCCTTAAGGTTAAACATCCAAACAAGTGGTTTGTGGTCGGTAATAATTTCAAAATGTCTTCCGTACACGTATGGTCGGAAGTGGGTTACTGCCCAGACAACTGCTAGAGCTTCTTTTTCTATAGTAGAATAGTTTTTTTCTGACTTATTTAGTATTCTACTTGCGAATGCTATAGGTAAATCGTTTTCATCATTATCTTTTTGTGACATTACCGCACCTATTGCCTCGTTGCTGGCATCGGTTGTTATGTAAAATGTTTTTTCGAAGCTAGGATATTGTAGTATGGGGGGTTCAATTATTGCTTGTTTTAACTGATTAAAAGATTCATCGCAAAATGCATCCCACTTAAAAGGTACATCTTTGCGCAATAGTTTGTTGAGTGGATTTGCTATTCTAGAAAAATTTTTAATGAACTTTCTGTAATAGCCTGCTAAGCCTAAAAATGATTTGATGTCTTTTTGGTTTTTTGGGATTTCTATATTTTGTATTGCCGATATTTTGTCGGGGTCAGGTTTGACTCCTGATTCTGAAATAACGTGTCCTAAATACATGACTTCTTTTTCTAAAAACTTACACTTTTCTAACTGTATTTTGAGGTTGTATTTATCTAAAGCTTGAAATACTTCAATTAATTTTTTGTTGTGATCATCTAGATTCTTTCCATATATCATTATATCATCTAGGTATACTAGACACTTTTATACCTTGTAGTCCTGTGAGTACCTTATTCATCAACCGTTGGAATGTAGGAGGAGCATTGCGTAGCCCAAATGGCATTCTGTTGAACTCAAAATGACCGTTAGGTGTACTAAATGCTGTCTTCTCCTTGTCTTCCTTGTTTACTTCGAACTAGAACTCGGCCTAATTATTTCGTCTTGCAACATTTTGTCTACTTGATTTTTTATTTCTTGTGTGTGAATTTGTGCTAAACGATATGGTCGAATGTTGACTGGAGGTATATTTGGGGTTGTCTTTATTTGATGTGTGATTCCGGACGTACTCGACAGAGTATCACCGTCCAGGAAAAATAAGTGGTTGAAATTTCGGCAAATCTCTATAATTGATTTCTTTTCTTCTCTATTAAGATGATCCAGTTGGAGTTGATGTTGAATTTTACTCAATCTGTCGTTGATAACATTTTGAGTGTCAAATGAATTTAGGTTGTAAATGTTGTAGTCGTTGGTATTTTCGAATTCTAAATTTAGATCTTCTAAAACTACATCTTTATCATTGGCGTTTAATACCGATATATATATGTAACCGTGAGTTGGTTCAATCAAAGCTGAGGAAGTATAAACTTGAGGAAGGATCTCTTGAGAAAAATATATTTGATTTGAGGGTTCGTAAATGGGTCCATACTTAATAATTTTTTCGGATCTAGCAGGTATTGCTATAGGCTTTCTTTTATTTATAAAGTCTGTGGTGTATTTCTTATCTCTATAGTGGTATGTGAGGGTATTGTCTTTGTAATTTAGAATGGCATTAAAATTTCGGAATAGGTCTTCACCCAAAATTCCGTCTTGTGTTATAGGGAAGTTGGCAGGGACTACGTGAAGTAGGTGTTTGATTTTTACGCCTGGTGTTATTTCAATATTTAAAAGAATTGTACCCAGTGTCGACGTTGGATTACTACCAATGCCTTTTAACTCAGTCACAGTATTTGTATGGATCCAAAGGTCTTCTTTTAATTTATTTATTTTAATTAAACTCAGGCTTGCGCCTGTATCTAGAAGCATAATGCTATGATTAGTGATAGTGTCTTTAGAAATTATTTTAATTTCACTCTTGAAACTGGAAGCATTACTTAAACAGCCTATATGAGCATTGCTTTTTGGTTTTTCATTTTGGTATTGTATACTTTTAGGATTTTGAGAATGTGTTTTTTGAAAATTATTCATATCGGAGCTCAACTGCCCGTTTAGGAAGTCTTGTAAGTTATTTATTTGTCTGTCGCTTCTATTTTGTCGGTGATTTTGATTTAGTAAACTATTTGTGTTGATTGTATGAGTGAAATCTTTGTTATATTTGGGATTTCTAGATGCGTTATCACGCTTTTTATTAAAATTTGGCAACTCGCCGTCTTTGTTTCTAAATGGATTTGAATTTGAATGTGGTTTTGGAGTTAAGATTTCCTTAGTTGTGTTTGTATGAGAATTGTTTTTGATTTGACTCAGTGGATTTAGTGGAGTTGAATTTATATTTGAACCTTTTTTGTTCTGATACAGTGGATTCAGTGAAAAAGTTTCTTTATTTTGAGACAGTGGATTCAGTGGAATAGTTTTTCTGTTTTGAGACAGCGGATTCAGTGGAATAGTTTTCTTGTTTTGATACAGTGGATTCAGTGGAATAGTTTTCTTGTTTTGATACAGTGGATTTAGTAGACTTGGTGAATTTGAATATATGTTTGAACAATTTTTGTTCTGATTCAGAGGATTTTGTAGATTTAGTAAATTATTATCGTCTTCACACCTTAATGCATGTGCTTTACCTGACTCCGGGTGTTGGACGGGCCAGGTCTTTGGTAGTTTCCCGAATTTTGTATTGCCCCATTTTGTGGTGCATTGTCATGTCTGCTGTTATTATATTGTCTTTTCCTACACTGGTCTATCGTATGACCCAGGTTTTTACAATAACTACATGCGGTTGCATTTCGTACGTTATTGACCCATGTGCTAGAATTTGAATATTGTCTGTGACCCCTATTAAAGTTTGAAAGTCTGTTAGTGTTATTATCTCTTGGTTGAAGACGACACTCTGTTGTATTGTGTGTCTTCGTTCGGCAGTGATGACAGTATTTGTTTTCAGCATTAGCAGTGGTTAGAAGTTTTTCTTCTTCCATTGCAATATCTAAAGCTTCGTCTAAATCACTACACCTGGCGCTTTTCACCAAAGTTTTTAACTGGGGTATCAGACCGTTGCAAAAACTATTTAGAATAGCTTTGCTATTTAAATTCCTAATAGCCAAGTTTGCCGCGTTGTCTTCGGTGCTAGCGTTCGCGTTATTTAGTTCATCGAAAAGGGCATTAGCCCTTTCCGCGTATGTACTAACAGATTCCTTAAAACCTTGCTTAAATTGGAAAATTTCTGTCTGTATCACTTGCACAGACCTAGTTTTCCTAAAGTTTTTGATCAAAGCCTCTTTTAACTCTTTCCAGGCATCGTAATCGTTATATTTGAGTATAACGTTATATGCCCGTTTAGTTAATTTGGACTTAACAATGTCAACAAGGTCGGCTTTTTCGGGATCGGTAGATGTTTTTTTTTGATTGAAGGTCTATTAATTGAATAAACCTGTCTAAGTTTCTTGAACTTCCATCAAACTCAGCTATGAGTTTGATGGCTTGTGAAGCATTGAATGTCGACATAGTGGGTTCTGGGAGAGAAAGAGCTGAAACCGTGTTGCTACACTTTTCACTTGAAACCGGTGATGCGAGCAGTTTATCCAATGGAAGTTTGGATTCTGAAATATCGCTATCTGAGGATCTGCGCGAGCGAGGGACTTTTCTGCTTCTGAGTGAAATGTGCAGATTTAGACGAGGGTCGGACATAAGAGTTAAAATTAAATCTTGGATTAGGAATAATAGTAGGATACGGTATTTGTTTTAGGCATATATATATAAAAAAAACTGGTTACACTTGTTTTGATAAATAACTTAGCTAGGAATGACTTTAGTGTGATTAAATCAAAAATATATATATTTTTTTCTTCAAAAAAAAAAAAAAAAAAAAAAAACACTACAATATGAATACAAAAAAGAATTATATCTGGCTTACATAATCATCATTTTTTTTTTCCTTGGGTGTTGAATGTGCTTGTTGAATGTGTAATTGTAGTAAAAGTTGTTGTTGTTTTCTTGTTGATTGCCTCGGCGTGGCAATTTCTTCCTTCCTTCTTTCTTCTCGACCACAGGAATTGGCTTACCTCTGTGGGATATTGTTCACTTTTTTTTTTTTTGATTTAATGTTAACTTTCTTTTTTTTTTTTTTTACACTTTCACTTGATTGGGTTACTGTTCGTACGTATTTATGATTAGGTGTGACTCGTTCATTGATTAAAATTCGTTTTATTAGAAAAATTGACTTGGAACTATTCTCTAATTAATTATTTTTTTTTTTTTGACACTTTTTACACTCTTTGAACACTTTTTACTTAGAAATTTTTTCGGAAATGAAGGCAGATGCTTTATCCTTCAAATCCCACCGCTGCCACCAATGTTAGTTTGGAGAACGTAAGTGAACAAAAAAAACGTGTCTGTTTAACGTTTAAGATCAGAGTGAGAGTGTTCGTCATTCTTTCGCACTCCGTACTTATATAACCCACGATCGTCACTATTCGTTCCAGGTCAACCACGCAATCTGGGCCACACAGACTGCAACCACCAGGTGCCAACCATATGTGTGTGCTATTTCTCACAATTGCTTGGTCTGCAATGTGACACTACACAGTATGTTCCTCGTCGCTTTCTTTGATAACGTATTTCGGTTCGCATGACATGCATTGTTATTGTTGTGACATAACACATAACCAATGCCATGACACACTTATCGAAATCGGAACTATGTTAAAGAAGCGACGGGGCAATTCCTAAGAATTGGGTTTTTGGTGTAAGTTGAGTAACTACGTGTGGGGCACAACACTGGACCTTGGAACCAAATTGTCGATTTTAGGAGTTGATCCGGAAGCATTTCTCGGGATAGAAAATCAGCTGGATTCACTTCAGTGGGAACAAACATCCATTGGCATTTCGTGGTTTCGTCATGAATGCTTGATATTCGATTAGCCACGAAAGTCTTCAGAGGTGCTGTAGTGTTAATCCATGACAACACTATTTGGGAATCGGTCCAATATGTGATTTGTTTAAGATTTATCAGAAGGCTTTCCTTAACAATTTTAACTAGTTGTACCAATAATTTGGCAGCGCAGAGTTCCAGGCGAGGAATTGTTTGTTGTTTAAGTGGTGCAACTCGTGTTTTAGAGCATACCAACTGAACACTGACGTCTCCCTTGGAGTTAGTTGATTTGAGATAAACTACAGCTCCATATGCTCGTTGAGAGGCATCTGAAAATCCATGAAGTTCGATAGATGCTGCATCGTTTATTATAATATGTCGAGGAAATTTAAAATTGTTTAGTTTGAGAACGTTTTCTCTAAAGTTTTTCCATTTGCTATTCATTTCCATTGGCAAAGATGCGTTCCAGTCAAGTTTTACTTGCCAAATTTCTTGTAAATAGATTTTAGCTAGAACGACAATTGGACTAACTATTCCTAGTGGATCAAAAATATGAGCTGTATCAGATAAAATAGTCCTTTTGGTTATCTTCGTCACTTCGTTCCAATTGGTTTTAATAATGAATTGGTCTGATTTTGGCAGCCAAGTTAGTCCCAAAGTTTTAATAGCTCCTTCTTCTTGGTCGTGGAGATGCGTCCCAGTTTCGCAGTCTTCTTTTGGGATTCCTTTTAAGAGTACAGGAATGTTGGAACACCATTTTTTTAGATGAAATTCGCCTTGAACCAGAAGTTTTATTATTTCTGACTGCATCTGGGTAGCGGTTTTAAGGTCATCGCTGCCGGTTAAAATATCATCCATGTAAATATCTCGACGAATGATATTTGCGCCAAGTAAATGCTGATGATTTGCCGTATCTGCCAGATCATGAAGGCATCTTATAGCTAGATAAGGTGCTGGCTTAGTTCCATAAGTGACAGTATTTAACTGATAAGTTTTGAGGGGTTCCTTAGTAGATTCTCGCCAGACTATACGTTGGAACCGTTTACTGAAGTTGTCTACAAGGATTTGACGATACATTTTGGTAATATCGGCAGTAAACACATATTTGTGAGTTCTAAATCGTAACAAAATGGAAACGAGATCGTTTTGTAAAGCTGGTCCAGTGTGCAAGATTTCATTCAAGGATAGATTTGTAGATGTCTTTGATGATCCGTCAAATACGACCCTCAGTTTAGTTGAACTGCTTTCTGGCCGTAAAACGCAATGATGTGGAAGAAAATATTGTGGTATTTTATAAAAACCATCATTTGGTTTCACCTCTTCCATATGCTTTAAGGCAATAAAGTCTCTCATGAAGTCGATATATTGCTTATGAACTTCTGGGTTCTTTTCTAACCTTTTTTCTAGATTGAGGAATCTTCGAACAGCAATTTCCCTGGAGTACCCTAGACTTTTTGGGTCATTTGCAAAGGGTAGAGTTACAATATACCGACCTGACTCCGATCTTCTTGTAGTTTTTAAGAAATTTTCTTCACAGTCACGTTCTTCCCTTGTGAGTGGTTTTGCGATGGCTTGGGACGGAGAAGCTAAAATTTCTTCCAGGTTCCAGAAGCGTTCGACCAGATTGTCTAGGTTAGTAGATGAAGTGTCTACCCCTATACCGCAGAACAGTGTTGATGGCAGATGTGTGACAACTTTTCCCATGACTATCCACCCTAGCAAAGTGTTTTGTAAGGTTGGGCCACTATTTTTGATTTGAATCTGACCAACAGAAAGTAGTTCGGGATAGAGCTCCGCACCAATGAGAAGATCAATATCCATTGGTTTGTTGAAGTCCTCGTCAGCCAATTTAATGTTCCGGGGTATTTTCCAATGACTCGTATCGATGAATTCACTAGGTTGTTGTGTTGTTATAGTATTGAGAACAAACACCTGAAGTTGTTTACTATAACCAGTAACAAGGGATTGAAGGCATATATCGAACCGCTTGCTTATTTTCATCCGCTTGTCTCCCATTCCTGAGACCTCCAGAGGTTCTTGTTTTGGAATGAGGTGCAGTTTTGAAGCTAGTTTCTCAGTAATGAAGCTCATTTGAGAGCCAGAGTCAAGCAGTGCTCTTGCTTTGATAGGACTGTTCGTATGATTCAGTATGTTAACTCTGGCTGTTCCCAACATCACATATTTAGATGACTTTGCGTTGTTAGATATAGCTGATAAAGTTGTCCTGTTATCTATTGCTGGAACTTGTTGATGTTGATTCTTTGCTGTCACATGAAGCAGAGTGTGATGATAGCTGTTGCATTTGGTGCAATGCCTTGCTCGACATGATGGAGCTTGGTGACCAAAACGCAAGCAGTTTATGCATCGATTGTTTGAAACCGTAGTTTTGTGCCTCTCTTGGGGTGAGAGTTTTAGAAACTTTGGACAAAGATATATGGCATGGTTTTTATGTCCACAAATCTGACATTTGTTAGTTTCTGTTGTGGAAGCGAGAGTTACTCTGCTCCGTTTACTGTTGTCATCTAAGCCCATTTTCATTCCTTTGGGTCCTATGGCTTCTAATGATTGAAACCGCATCTCCAGGAATGACAAAAAATCATTCAACGCCGGTAAGGCCTTCGGCTGTTGAAGAGATTGCTCCCACAGTGTCAACGTGTTTCGATCCAACTTCTTAATCAGAATGCACATAAGAAGGGGATCCCAGTTTGTTGTGTCGATGTTAAGACCTTTTAAGCTTAACATGCACTCTTGTGTTGTGTCATGCAAAGTTTTGATAGCCTTTGAGCTCTCAAGTGTTATAACGGGCTGCATAAGCAGCCTCTGGACATGCGCTGTGACAAGGAGACGAGGGTTATCATAACGATCCCTGACTACTTGCCATGCTGCCTTATAGTTGCTGTCGGATGTGGTAAAGTGACTTATCAAGCTTTCAGCTTCACCGGTTAGCGTTGTTTTTAAATAAAACAGCTTCTGGCAGTTTGCTATCTCTTGCTTGTCCACCAGCTCAACGAATAAGTCACTGTACTCCTTCCACTTAGTGTAGTTCCCATAAATTTTGGTAGGGTTATTTTAGGTAATTTCCGTTTGCCTCAATGTGTCAGATTGACGGGGTTCAGGATGGCCTCCTTCAATTTTGATTAACAACATGAGGAGATTTTTCTGGACTCTGTCCTCCAATGCGAAGTACTCTTCGACGTCATAACCTGCATTCTCTGGGTCTTCTAGGAGTTCAGCAATTTTTTGATGAACCTCCTCCATCTGTGACCAAACGCTTTTTATTCGGTCGATCTTTAGGCGGCAACATGTGCCTGAATAATCTTCTGAGCTCTCCTCTATGTTTTCCAGCAATCGCTTCAATGACTGCACGATTGCCTTTTGCCTTCGAAACACTTTTGTTGTGTCTGTGTCCTGGTTCGGTGTTGAGGTTAGCGAATGAGAAGTAGCTTCACAATTTTCTTTTGCTAGTTCTTTTTCAGCTTGTCTTTCCGATGTCCCAGCCGTCATCACGTTTTCCTTTGCTGATTCTTTTTCAGCTTGTCTTTCCGATGTCCCCTTCATGACGGACAGAAGGTATTGTGTTAGCGATTGGTAGATTCGCTTGATCTTCCCAGCTGTGTCGCCCTGGATATACGGTGTATCGGGTTTTACGACGTCCTCGATGTCTTTGTGATTCTTTTCGAACTCACTCCAAAGTTTTTCAATCAAATCCAGCCACTTCTTCGCGTATTCTGCTGTCTTCCGTTCAGGTCCATCTTTAGAAATGTTGCTCTGCAACAGTAGTAGCTCATCCGTGATGGCCTTTTGCCTGGCAACAACTTTATATACTTCTATTTCTTCCATGGTGTCCAAAAAAATCCGGTGTGTTTATAGATTTTAAAGACGATATAAATCGTTATGTTTTGTTGATGCCGATGTTATAGCCTTGGCAACGCTTTAAGATACGTTCAATGTAGATGCCAATGTTATCGCCTTGGCAACGCGTTTGGTAGTGACAATTGCTCCTTACTGCTGATGAGGGGAAGCAAAAGATCACGTCTAGTATGAGTTCAACGAGTTGAGCCGATTTTAGGATTTGCAAGTTTGCCAGTGTTTCAGCCCTGGCAACGCTTATGTTTATGAAAATTGCTTCTTACTGCTGGTGAGGGAAGCAATAATCACGTCGGGGTCACCAATGTTTAAAGTCGAAACCTCTTTTGATATCGACTGGTTGGTTCTTACTTAGTTATTGTTCCTTACGACTGGTGCGGGGTAACAATAACAAGCAAACCTTGTTGAGATGGTTCTTACTAATTGCTCCTTACGACTGGTGCGGGGTAACAGTAGAAAACAACCTTTTGACTTGTGAATGATAAGTGACTTTATTCTTAACTTATTATGAGTATTTATACTAATTTACATAAATGCAATTCATCAATAATTTAGTTTTGCGGGAAAAGAATTGTAATAGGATCGTGGATTATATTGCAACGAAAAGAAATAAACAATATCGAGAAAGAAGTGCAAGTATTGCATTTTTTCGTGAGAAACATAGTATGAGGTTGGGAATGTGAATATTTATTGGAAGTAGGGTGTTTTAGATTTGGATTGGGTGTTTCATACAATATAAATTACAGGGAAATTATATATATATCAAAACCGTAAGTCAACATCCTTATTATATTTTCGGCTTTAATAGTATCCGCAAAGGGAATTCAATGGTTCTGGCGTATTCGGACTGAAGCATTGCTATCTTCCTTATTATATTTTCGACTTTAATAGTCTCCGCAAAGGGAATTCAATGGTTCTGGCGTATTCGGGCTGAAGCATTGGTATCTTCCTTATTATATTTTCGACTTTAATAGTCTCCGCAAAGAGAATTCAATGGTTCTGGCGTATTCGGGCTGAAGCATTGACATCTTCCTTATTTTCTTGTTAACTTTAACTGTCTCCGTAAAGGAAATTCAAATGGTTCTGGCTACTTGAGCTGAGCATTTTACTTCTTCTTTAATAGTTAGCCTCCGCAGAGGGTATTTGAATTGCTCTGGTTTATTCGAGCTGAGCGCTTGAATCTTCCATGATATCCAACCGCAGACCTTTTCCACGAAGTCCGCCGCCGCCGACAGAGTGTTGTGCCTCTAAGCCGACGCAAGCACTTTCTGCGAAGTCCGCCGCCGCCGATAGATTGTCCTGCCGTACGACACAAAGCAGGCGCTTCTTACGCAGTCCGCAGCCGCCGGTAAATTGCTCTGCCTTGCATACAACTCAGACCTTTTCCACGAAATCCCCTGCTGCCGATAGAGCGTCCTGCCTTACGCAGAACCAGTCAGGAAGTTACCGCCGCCGCTGCCGGCCAGAGGGAATAGTAGCCGTAGTACACCGCCGCATCCCAGAGAAACCATCAGTGAGGACTTGTACCCGCCGCTCCTGGACTGACGTCATCGCTCGATTCGATCAAGAAATCAAGAAATTATTAAAATTGTCAAATTTTGTAAAAATTCAATATAATTGTAAACTTGCTCCTGAGAGAACTTTGCGATAAATTAAGAAGAGCTTTGTAATAAATTTAGAGTTAAAATTTAAAACCAACCGTTTCCGCGTCTTCATTGTGAGAAGTTGGATCGCCGAAACCCAAGTCTTACGACGCTTCCTTGGGTAGACCCTGTACACCCTGAGTCATACCCCAGCCTCGGAAAAGAAGCATCACATTAGACAGAACAGAGAACTGTTTATCGCATCGGCTTTCCAAACGATTCTCTACGACAGAGAGCTGTTTTTCTATACCTTCAACGCGTTCGTCAAGGGCATATACATTTTTCTCAATGTTGCCCAATTTGCTTTCTAAAATGTTTTTCTGACCTTCCAAAACATTCTGTTGCGCCTCAAGTCTTTCGAGAATATTCTGTTGTTCCTTCTTTATTCCATTTCGTTGCTCTTCCAGATTCTTTTGTTGTACTTCGAGTCGTTCGAGAACATTCTGCTGTTCCTTCTTTTGCTCGTTTCGTTGCTCTTCAATCAGCTTCTTTTGCTCGTTTCGTTGTGCTTCAAGTTGTTCCAGAACATTCTGCTGTTCCTTCTTTTGCTCGTTTCGCTGTTCTAACAAAAGTTTCATCATACTAGAAAAATCTACCCTTTCACTTTCTTCCTCTTTCTCCACTTCTGCTTCAAAAATAAAAGTGTTTACGTCTTCCCCCTGCTGTTCCAAATAGTTGCGCAAGCGCAGAACGAGCTCATTTCTCGATCCCGCTCTAGAAAGATTTCGCTTACCTAGCTCACTTTTAAGCTCAATGCAGTTGAGCTCTTCTAACAACTTACCCATTTTCACTGTATTTAACTTTTTTTTACACTTCACTAGTCAAATTCGTTCTTTTTTTTTATCAAATAAGTTTTATTTACACTTCTACAAGTAACGCCTGTCATTAGATGTACCTTATAGAATTGCCGCTTGTGTTTTCGGTTGAACGTTTTCGATTAGGAAATTGGTATTAAATGTTGGGTATGCATTACATTACTTTAAAGTTTTTCTCGACTTTTGCATTCTGGGAGGCCGGAATGTTAACGGCAAAATATTTCAACTTGTTCTAAAATATAGTATAAAAGTTAAGTATAAAGGCGTTTGAGTATTAAGCTGATTAGAGATTAGTTTATCCCTTGTATATAGAAACTATAGTACTATTACCGGACACCTTTTTTTGTGAACATTGTTCGTCACTTTGAAAAATGCAATCTAAGAATAAAATCCGTCCGTCCGATTTAAAACAAGAACACTAATCAATGCAATTCAATACTTTTATTAACAATATAACCAAACAACTGTTTGGGTCGAGATCTGGAATACAACTAGTCGGTATGAGTATTAATCTTTTCATTTAGAGTATTTACATATGTACATAAGCATTTGCAAATAAGTTTACTTTAGGTAGAAAGAGATAGGAATAGAAATAACTTTGTAAATAAGTTTACTTTAAGTAGAAGGAGATAGGAATAGAATTTTAAGTTTTTTATTTAGACAGATTTATGATGTATTTTCAACATCCTCCGGGCGCCCCGAAATGTGAATTTCCAAAGGGTATAAGAGCTGAATTGCGCGTTTCATCTTAGTGCCATCTGCAAAACGGACTTCAGCTGCACGAACCTTGTTGTCTCTTCCGGGAAAGACACATTCTATCAAGGCCATCTTCCAGTGTAATCGAGCCTTTGCACTATCATGAACCAGAACGACATCCCCCACTTTAACTTCATTTGTTGTTGTTGCTTTTGAATGATGAGCGGATCTTAAAAGGCGAAGATATTCGGTGTTCCATCTTCTATACAAAAAGACAAGGTGTTGGGTTCTAGAGCACCACTTTCGTCGAAGTTCTGTATCATCAACTAATTTCTCGGTTGTTGTAGCCTCACCAAAATAGCCTGCAATAAAATTATTTGGTGTTAAAGGGGTTAGGTCTAAAGGATCATCACTAATATAGGTTAAGGGGCGCATATTAATGTTTACCTCTGCCTCAGCAAGAAGGGTTGTCAACTCCTCGTAATTGATTTTAGCACGCCAAATGGTGACCTTCAAGACGTCCTTAACACTTTTAACAAGCCTCTCCCAAAAGCCACCCCACCAGGGAGCTCTCTCCACGCTGAATCGCCAAGCTATTGAACGATTACTAAGGAATCCGTAAAAAATCTCACTGTCAAGAATGTTACCCAAACAATTTAGATCTTTCGATGCTCGTTTAAAAGTTTTCGCGTTATCGGAATAAATCACCTTTGGTACACCTCTTCTGGCAATAAATCGGCGAATGGAAAGAAGACAACTCTCTGTTGTTAGATTTGGAACTAGCTCTAAGTGCACAGCACGAATAACAGCGCAGGTTAAAATCATTATGTAAGCCTTACTGGATTCGTCATTTACCAGGGTGTAGAGAGGACCAGCAAAATCTACCCCTACCGTTTCAAACGGTCTAGATGCCATCATCCTTTCCCTTGGCAGCGGAGCGAAAGGGTTTGAGCCGGCCTTACCCTTCAGTTTTTTGCACACTTTACAGTTTCGTATGACCATCTTGATTACTTGACGCCCTCCAAACAGCCAGAATTTTTCTCGCATTCGCACCAATCCAGCATTAACTCCACCATGCAAGGTCATCTCGTGAAAAAATGTTGCAAGTATCTTGGTAAGGTAACTGGACCTCGGTTTTATGATGGGGTTAATGACATCAAACGTTTCTTCGAGTTGTTGAAGTCTGCTTCCAACACGCAGCAGATTATCTTTATTTTAAAAAAGGATTTAGAGATAAAAGAGAAGAAGACTTGTTAATGTGTTTATCCTGTTTAAGACTTTTGACCTCATCAAAAAAATGAATATTTTGTAAATGTTTAATCCAATATTTTGTTGCATCTTCTAGTTCTGATGCAGTTAAAAATTTATGAGGAATTGGAATTGAGTGAAAGCGATTCACTGCCCTAATAACTAAGGCTGTCTTACGTAATAGCTTTTTCCAGGAACTAAACTGTTCAACTGGAAATAGTTGCTCCTGGATGACATCAAAAGCAGATGAATCGTTGTCCTTATTAGGTACGGCTGCAGCTAGAAGAACAGCACTCGGCTCAAAAGTTCGGTACTTAGGCCAGTAGTGTTCAGATTTCTTAAGCCAACCAGGTCCACAGCGCCAAGCAGAAGCATCTTCGAATTTATCCACAGATATTCCTCTGGTTAAGAAATCGGCCGGATTTTCTTTTCCGGGACAATGTCTCCATTCTTTCACTTCCGTATGTTCTTTGATCTCCCTAACTCGGTTAGAGACGTATGTCACCCACTTTTTGGTATCACCGCTTATCCAATGGAGAGCTATCAGTGAGTCGGTCCATAGAACGTATTTGTCTATTGGAAAATTAATAGTCTTGAAATACACCTTAAGTCTAGACGCTAACATGGCTGCAGTGAGCTCCAGTTTTGGCAAACTTAAATCACTAGGCTTCGATTCCTTCAATGGAGCTACTCGTGATTTTGCAGACACAAAATTAACCTCTACCAACCCTGAGTCATCCTCTGTCCTTATGAACGCGACCACTCCGTATGCCTTTTGGCTTGCATCGGCAAAAATATGAATATCCGTTGACCTAGTCTTAGCACTGGTTCCTAACCATCGAGGCAAAGATAAATCTCCAATTTCCGTTAACCTTTTCAGACAAATATTCCATTCCGTAGCTAGCTCGATAGGAAGCGCTTCATCCCATCCTAGTTTTAACCGCCATAAAGATTGAAATAAGATTTTTAAACGGATGACGATAGGAGCTAAGTACCCCAAAGGATCAAAAATGCTTCCAATTACTTTTAGGACATTTCTTTTTGTAGGTGACATTAATTCGTAGAAACCCTCTTTTTTCACATTGATTGAAAACTCATCTGAAAAGACATTCCATCTAAGTCCAAGAACCAGCTGGTTTGCCTCTGTATCGGTGATTGAAAACGATTCTCTGACAATAGCATCGTTACAAATCCACTTTCGCAAATTCATATGAGCTCTTTTCATTATGTCAACTGATTCCTTATAGAATTTTTGCGCCTGAGATCTAGTATCAAGGCTACACACCAAATCATCAACGTAAAACGAATTCAGCAAAGTAGTACACGTCTCGGGATATTCTTCCATGAGACTTCTTATATGTTTTTGTATGGTAGCCGAGAGCAAAAAGGGACTACACGTCACACCAAAGGTGACCCTTGTCATACGATACTCAACTAGAGATGGAAATCTATCGGTAGAATCTAATTTTTCTCCGAACCAAAAAAATCTATGACTGTCACGATCCTCTCTTGCTAATAAAATTTGAAGAAAGGCCTTCTCGATATCGGCTATTACTGCAATCTTACCCAGTCTAAACGGTAAGAGAATTTTAAAAATTTCTGGGAGTAGGTTTGAGCCTGTCCAAATACAATCATTTAGTGAAAGGTTTCCTGTTGCGTGAGAGGAGGCGTCGAAAACTATGCGAAGCTTGGTAGTAACCTTATCAGGACGGTAAACAGGTCGGTGAGGAAGATAATAAATTCTCTTACCGGCATTGTCAGGAACCTTCTCTGCAAACCCTGCTCCAATGAACTCGTTTACAGCGGCATCATATTCGAAGAGCTTCGATGGATCTCATTCCTATGCGTTGAATGGCGACATTTTTGTTGTTGCCTAGGGGCTTTTCAGTACACCACGGGATATGGGCTTCATATCGGTTTGAATCGGGATCCTGAGAGATACATTGCTCATCGCTGTCTACGGTGTTGTTTTTCTCCACTGTCTGGATTCCAATGGATTCCAGGTCCCACATTTTTTCCACTGCAATGTTCACAAAAGCAGGAGAAAATTCAATTTCAGCATTGGATGAACTTACCGAGCTCTGACCATGAATTGTCCATCCGAAAATGGTAGAAACCGCTGCCAACCTGTTGCTTAATTTTTGAGTTTTATTGTCGTGAACAGCCCAGTAATAATCTGCTCCAATCAGCAGCCCAATACCGCTTTCTTCCACCAATTTATTTGGATTAGAGTCGGCTAATTCAAATTGAAAGTTGTTCGCTTCAGGGGCAATTACACAGTCAAAACAAATTTCAGGAACAACAACCGCGCGTATATCAATGTTTTTAACACCGAATTGGCTTTGAATATTAAGGTTCACCAATTTAAAGTCTTTAGGAGCGGGACAGTTCGAATTACCGAAAGGAATAATTGATAGCTTCATACTTCCAACTAGATCTAATTTTAATTTGTCAACGATACTCTGGGTAACATAAGATCTTTGGGATCCACCGTCAATTATTACACGAACAAATAGTTTTCTATTACTCGATGGAGAAGGCAAAATAACTCGCGCAGTTTGAAGGTACACATTAAATGCATTTGCTTCACTGGCAACAAATAAATTAGCCACTTTTTTCGCGTCGATCTTATCGGATTGTTCTTTGTTCATATACGAACTATTGCAAAGCACCGTCGCGTGATTCCTTTTACATAATTTACATATAATTTTAACTCGGCAAAATTTAACCGTATGCCCTTTTCGCGTACATCGAAAGCATCTACCTTCTTTCTTTAGCAAATTCTTTTTCTCTGCCATCGGACGATCACACATACATTCTTCTGTTGGATGGGCAACTGATTTACACAATATACATGAGAGGGTAGCTGTTGTAAGTAGACCAGCTGCTGTAGACATTTCGTTGTGTTTGTTATGTACTTGTGTTTTTGCAGTTTTACCTACAGCTGACCTCTCAATTGATTCTACTTCTTGTTTGAGAAAGAGCAATATATTTTTTACCTGCTTATCACCGTCAAATGAAAGAGTAGATGATTCAGCTTCTGAACCAGATAGACTATTGTCTTCTTCTTTCGAATTTTGTAAACGATGATACTGTATGCGTAATTCATTCGGCATACACCTAAGTAAAATCGATTTGAGCATTATATAATAATGCGATGATGGAATGCCTAACGCCGTTAACGAACGACTAGAGGAGATGACTACGTTATAGAGTTGACGAAGTGCGGCAGAATCTGTTTTGTTATATACTGGTGGAAGAGTCATTAACTGTTGCATCAGGCGATCAACGAGTTTTTCGTTGTCACCGTACTCTTCTTGCAGCAACGATATGGCACCGTCATAGCAGGAATTTGAAGGGGTAAATCCCGCTATTGATTTTGCAGCTTCTCCTTTTAAAACGGATTGTAGGTAGTTAAACTTTTCGCTGCCAGTTAGGGAATTATTTTCATGTATGTTCACTTTAAAGTTCTCCCAAAACGGTATCCATTCTTGGAATTCACCAGAAAATGTTTTTAATTGCAGCTTTGGTAGTTTAAATTTATTCGTTTTTGCTGAATGAGAACTAAGCTCATCTGTGACAGCCTTGTCACCGGAATTGTTATGCTTAGCCAGTCTGATCTCGAGACGAGCCATCATACCCACTGCCAAATCTTCGTATTCCGCTATCTTTTCTGGATTCTTGTCTTCCAATTGTTTTTCGAGGATAACTCTACTGACGGAACAAAGATTCTCATGCGCGTTTCGTAGCCTTTGTAGCAAGGAAGATAACTCTTCCTCTAAAATATCCATTTTTACAGCGTCCTCACTAACTCGCGATTCAGGCTTGAGTAAAAATTCATTTGCCTCATTAACAATTTTTGTTATCTGGCTACGATAGCCCGCACGTACTTGTAAATCCATTTTTCTAAAAAATCACGTTTCCCGGGTTTCGGCACCAATTTGAAAAATGCAATCTAAGTATAAAATCCGTCCGTCCGATTTAAAACAAGAACACTAATCAATGCAATTCAATACTTTTATTAACAATATAACCAAACAACTGTTTGGGTCGAGATCTGGAATACAACTAGTCGGTATGAGTATTAATCTTTTCATTTAGAGTATTTACATATGTACATAAGCATTTGCAAATAAGTTTACTTTAGGTAGAAAGAGATAGGAATAGAAATAACTTTGTAAATAAGTTTACTTTAAGTAGAAGGAGATAGGAATAGAATTTTAAGTTTTTTATTTAGACAGATTTATGATGTATTTTCAACATCCTCCGGGCGCCCCGAAATGTGAATTCCCAAAGGGTATAAGAGCTGAATTGCGCGTTTCATCTTAGTGCCATCTGCAAAACGGACTTCAGCTGCACGAACCTTGTTGTCTCTTCCGGGAAAGACACATTCTATCAAGGCCATCTTCCAGTGTAATCGAGCCTTTGCACTATCATGAACCAGAACGACATCCCCCACTTTAACTTCATTTGTTGTTGTTGCTTTTGAATGATGAGCGGATCTTAAAAGGCGAAGATATTCGGTGTTCCATCTTCTATACAAAAAGACAAGGTGTTGGGTTCTAGAGCACCACTTTCGTCGAAGTTCTGTATCATCAACTAATTTCTCGGTTGTTGTAGCCTCACCAAAATAGCCTGCAATAAAATTATTTGGTGTTAAAGGGGTTAGGTCTAAAGGATCATCACTAATATAGGTTAAGGGGCGCATATTAATGTTTACCTCTGCCTCAGCAAGAAGGGTTGTCAACTCCTCGTAATTGATTTTAGCACGCCAAATGGTGACCTTCAAGACGTCCTTAACACTTTTAACAAGCCTCTCCCAAAAGCCACCCCACCAGGGAGCTCTCTCCACGCTGAATCGCCAAGCTATTGAACGATTACTAAGGAATCCGTAAAAAATCTCACTGTCAAGAATGTTACCCAAACAATTTAGATCTTTCGATGCTCGTTTAAAAGTTTTCGCGTTATCGGAATAAATCACCTTTGGTACACCTCTTCTGGCAATAAATCGGCGAATGGAAAGAAGACAACTCTCTGTTGTTAGATTTGGAACTAGCTCTAAGTGCACAGCACGAATAACAGCGCAGGTAAAAATCATTATGTAAGCCTTACTGGATTCGTCATTTACCAGGGTGTAGAGAGGACCAGCAAAATCTACCCCTACCGTTTCAAACGGTCTAGATGCCATCATCCTTTCCCTTGGCAGCGGAGCGAAAGGGTTAGAGCCGGCCTTACCCTTCAGTTTTTTGCACACTTTACAGTTTCGTATGACCATCTTGATTACTTGACGCCCTCCAACCAGCCAGAATTTTTCTCGCATTCGCACCAATCCAGCATTAACTCCACCATGCAAGGTCATCTCGTGAAAAAATGTTGCAAGTATCTTGGTAAGGTAACTGGACCTCGGTTTTATGATGGGGTTAATGACATCAAACGTTTCTTCGAGTTGTTGAAGTCTGCTTCCAACACGCAGCAGATTATCTTTATCTAAAAAAGGATTTAGAGATAAAAGAGAAGAAGACTTGTTAATGTGTTTATCCTGTTTAAGACTTTTGACCTCATCAAAAAAATGAATATTTTGTAAGTGTTTAATCCAATATTTTGTTGCATCTTCTAGTTCTGATGCAGTTAAAAATTTATGAGGAATTGGAATTGAGTGAAAGCGATTCACTGCCCTAATAACTAAGGCTGTCTTACGTAATAGCTTTTTCCAGGAACTAAACTGTTCAACTGGAAATAGTTGCTCCTGGATGACATCAAAAGCAGATGAATCGTTGTCCTTATTAGGTACGGCTGCAGCTAGAAGAACAGCACTTGGCTCAAAAGTTCGGTACTTAGGCCAGTAGTGTTCAGATTTCTTAAGCCAACCAGGTCCACAGCGCCAAGCAGAAGCATCTTCGAATTTATCCACAGATATTCCTCTGGTTAAGAAATCGGCCGGATTTTCTTTTCCGGGACAATGTCTCCATTCTTTCACTTCCGTATGTTCTTTGATCTCCCTAACTCGGTTAGAGACGAATGTCACCCACTTTTTGGTATCACCGCTTATCCAATGGAGAGCTATCAGTGAGTCGGTCCATAGAACGTATTTGTCTATTGGAAAATTAATAGTCTTGAAATACACCTTAAGTCTAGACGCTAACAAGGCTGCAGTGAGCTCCAGTTTTGGCAAACTTAAATCACTAGGCTTCGATTCCTTCAATGGAGCTACTCGTGATTTTGCAGACACAAAATTAACCTCTACCAACCCTGAGTCATCCTCTGTCCTTATGAACGCGACCACTCCGTATGCCTTTTGGCTTGCATCGGCAAAAATATGAATATCCGTTGACCTAGTCTTAGCACTGGTTCCTAACCATCGAGGCAAAGATAAATCTCCAATTTCCGTTAACCTTTTCAGACAAATATTCCATTCCGTAGCTAGCTCGATAGGAAGCGCTTCATCCCATCCTAGTTTTAACCGCCATAAAGATTGAAATAAGATTTTTAAACGGATGACGATAGGAGCTAAGTACCCCAAAGGATCAAAAATGCTTCCAATTACTTTTAGGACATTTCTTTTTGTAGGTGACATTAATTCGTAGAAACCCTCTTTTTTCACATTGATTGAAAACTCATCTGAAAAGACATTGCATCTTAGTCCAAGAACCAGCTGGTTTGCCTCTGTATCGGTGATTGAAAACGATTCTCTGACAATAGCATCGTTACAAATCCACTTTCGCAAATTCATATGAGCTCTTTTCATTATGTCAACTGATTCCTTATAGAATTTTTGCGCCTGAGATCTAGTATCAAGGCTACACACCAAATCATCAACGTAAAACGAATTCAGCAAAGTAGTACACGTCTCGGGATATTCTTCCATGAGACTTCTTATATGTTTTTGTATGGTAGCCGAGAGCAAAAAGGGACTACACGTCACACCAAAGGTGACCCTTGTCATACGATACTCAACTAGAGATGGAAATCTATCGGTAGAATCTAATTTTTCTCCGAACCAAAAAAATCTATGACTGTCACGATCCTCTCTTGCTAATAAAATTTGAAGAAAGGCCTTCTCGATATCGGCTATTACTGCAATCTTACCCAGTCTAAACCGTAAGAGAATTTTAAAAATTTCTGGGAGTAGGTTTGAGCCTGTCCAAATACAATCATTTAGTGAAAGGTTTCCTGTTGCGTGAGAGGAGGCGTCGAAAACTATGCGAAGCTTGGTAGTAACCTTATCAGGACGGTAAACAGGTCGGTGAGGAAGATAATAAATTCTCTTACCGGCATTGTCAGGAACCTTCTCTGCAAACCCTGCTCCAATGAACTCGTTTACAGCGGCATCATATTCGAAGAGCTTCGATGGATCTCTGGAAAGCCTTTTCACTAACACTCCTATGCGTTGAATGGCGACATTTTTGTTGTTGCCTAGGGGCTTTTCAGTACACCACGGGATATGGGCTTCATATCGGTTTGAATCGGGATCCTGAGAGATACATTGCTCATCGCTGTCTACGGTGTTGTTTTTCTCCACTGTCTGGATTCCAATGGATTCCAGGTCCCACATTTTTTCCACTGCAATGTTCACAAAAGCAGGAGAAAATTCATTTTCAGCATTGGATGAACTTACCGAGCTCTGACCATGAATTGTCCATCCGAAAATGGTAGAAACCGCTGCCAACCTGTTGCTTAATTTTTGAGTTTTATTGTCGTGAACAGCCCAGTAATAATCTGCTCCAATCAGCAGCCCAATACCGCTTTCTTCCACCAATTTATTTGGATTAGAGTCGGCTAATTCAAATTGAAAGTTGTTCGCTTCAGGGGCAATTACACAGTCAAAACAAATTTCAGGAACAACAACCGCGCGTATATCAATGTTTTTAACACCGAATTGGCTTTGAATATTAAGGTTCACCAATTTAAAGTCTTTAGGAGCGGGACAGTTCGAATTACCGAAAGGAATAATTGATAGCTTCATACTTCCAACTAGATCTAATTTTAATTTGTCAACGATACTCTGGGTAACATAAGATCTTTGGGATCCACCGTCAATTATTACACGAACAAATAGTTTTCTATTACTCGATGGAGAAGGCAAAATAACTCGCGCAGTTTGAAGGTACACATTAAATGCATTTGCTTCACTGGCAACAAATAAATTAGCCACTTTTTTCGCGTCGATCTTATCGGATTGTTCTTTGTTCATATACGAACTATTGCAAAGCACCGTCGCGTGATTCCTTTTACATAATTTACATATAATTTTAACTCGGCAAAATTTAACCGTATGCCCTTTTCGCGTACATCGAAAGCATCTACCTTCTTTCTTTAGCAAATTCTTTTTCTCTGCCATCGGACGATCACACATACATTCTTCTGTTGGATGGGCAACTGATTTACACAATATACATGAGAGGGTAGCTGTTGTAAGTAGACCAGCTGCTGTAGACATTTCGTTGTGTTTGTTATGTACTTGTGTTTTTGCAGTTTTACCTACAGCTGACCTCTCAATTGATTCTACTTCTTGTTTGAGAAAGAGCAATATATTTTTTACCTGCTTATCACCGTCAAATGAAAGAGTAGATGATTCAGCTTCTGAACCAGATAGACTATTGTCTTCTTCTTTCGAATTTTGTAAACGATGATACTGTATGCGTAATTCATTCGGCATACACCTAAGTAAAATCGATTTGAGCATTATATAATAATGCGATGATGGAATGCCTAACGCCGTTAACGAACGACTAGAGGAGATGACTACGTTATAGAGTTGACGAAGTGCGGCAGAATCTGTTTTGTTATATACTGGTGGAAGAGTCATTAACTGTTGCATCAGGCGATCAACGAGTTTTTCGTTGTCACCGTACTCTTCTTGCAGCAACGATATGGCACCGTCATAGCAGGAATTTGAAGGGGTAAATCCCGCTATTGATTTTGCAGCTTCTCCTTTTAAAACGGATTGTAGGTAGTTAAACTTTTCGCTGCCAGTTAGGGAATTATTTTCATGTATGTTCACTTTAAAGTTCTCCCAAAACGGTATCCATTCTTGGAATTCACCAGAAAATGTTTTTAATTGCAGCTTTGGTAGTTTAAATTTATTCGTTTTTGCTGAATGAGAACTAAGCTCATCTGTGACAGCCTTGTCACCGGAATTGTTATGCTTAGCCAGTCTGATCTCGAGACGAGCCATCATACCCACTGCCAAATCTTCGTATTCCGCTATCTTTTCTGGATTCTTGTCTTCCAATTGTTTTTCGAGGATAACTCTACTGACGGAACAAAGATTCTCATGCGCGTTTCGTAGCCTTTGTAGCAAGGAAGATAACTCTTCCTCTAAAATATCCATTTTTACAGCGTCCTCACTAACTCGCGATTCAGGCTTGAGTAAAAATTCATTTGCCTCATTAACAATTTTGCAAAAAAAATATAATACCAGTTCTACTGAAACCAGTGAAAAGCAAAAAGCATTGACCTAATAGATATGGACTGCTAGTAACCAACTTTACGAGGGGTCCATTTAAGAGCAGCGCTTTAGTTTTGGGTGGTATTTTTATGAAGCTACCACTATAGCAACAGAATAACCATTGAAGTACTGCAATGAGAAGAACTTTTTGCTTTTCACTGGTTTCAGTAGAACTGGTATTATATTTTTTTGGCACAACAAACTAAAGCAGCACCGTCGCTGTCGACAAAAGTTCTGCAAGGTTTGTATTGAAATGACATTTAACTAGCAGTCCATATCTATTATGTCAATGGCAAAAAGTTCTTCTCATTGCAGTACTTCAATGGTTATTCTGTTGCTATAGTGGTAGCTTCATAAAAATACCACCCAAAACTAAAGCGCTGCTCTTAAATGGACCCCTCGTAAAGTTGGTTACTAGCAGTCCATATCTATTAGGTCAATGGTGGAATGTATGATGTTAGGCGCGCATTTCCTATGAGATAGAGAGAAAGGCATATATGATGAATTTTTTTTATTTATTTATGGCTCCTGCTCTTACATATTGCACCTTTGTGGAATACATTCCAACTTCTGTGGAATACATTCCAACTTTTGTGGAGCACTTTCGAATTCAAGTTCGACAGGGCCAAAGGGGAAAGTGAGAGTACTATAGATTTTTCATATACAAGGGTTTATCTTTACGCTTTACCCTTGTGTATAGAAACTATAGTACTATTACCGGGCACCTTTTTTTGTGAACATTGTTCGTCACTAGAGTGCGCCAACATCGGCAGAGAAGATTTCGAAAAAAAGAATGCGCATGGTGGAATGTATGATGTTAGGCGCGCATTTCCTATGAGATAGAGAGAAAGGTATATATGATGAATTTTTTTTATTCATTTATGGTTCCTGCTCTTACATATTGCACCTTTGTGGAATACATTCCAACTTCTGTGGAATACATTCCAACTTCTGTGGAATACATTCCAGCTTTTGTGGACCACTTTCGAATTCAAGTTGGACAGTGCAAAAGGGGAAAGTGATAGTACTATAGATTTTTCATATACAAGGCGCTTTACACGCATTTTCGCTAATTTGTCAAGCTATACGATATGCGTGCTTTATGAATTTTAAGTTAGTCGTTGAGAAACAGCTTTGCTGACCCCAATCACTAACGATATTTCACTTGATAATAACAAATAAGATTAAGATATAAATTTGTACAAAGTTGTTGTTTCAGGTGTGAAGGGATCACACAAGCGACCACTTCATTATACATTAATTCCGGTCATTGACGTTAATCCACATTACGCTTCACGATAGCCAACCTTGCACTCGTATTTCATTCATGGTCATGAGTATCAACCTCATGCACTAAATTATTAAGTAATAATTTCAATGCCACTGACGATGACGGGACGCAACGCTTCAAATACTTTGGTTAAGTGTATCTACCTACTCACTAAGGTTCAATGTACTGCAAACCGAGTAGTGTATATGGCTGGACGTATTTGGATACATTTGTGCATTGCATTAGAAGGGCTATGCATATTGGCATCGGCCATTAATTTGATGACATAGCAAGTATGCTGCCTGCTTTCGTTGTTCGTTAATTTCCCACAGAATTCGGAATACCAAATATTTCTATGTTTAAGTTATAATATGTATATTTGATATAGGTTTAAGATGTTAGTGTGTAAGTTGATTATTTTGTATAAATAGCTTAAGTTCAGTCGAATAAATTCACTCTAAGGGCCGGTTTGTTCAAGCTTGGTTATTTCTAATCAATGATTATTCCAGATGATAATCATGGATTCAGTTTGTTCACGAAACATTTAATCAAGGAATCTCTGATCAGAGCTTTTAATCATAGATTTTGCTAACCAGGCAATTTTTCTGGGTTAGCTCCATTTAAACAACGATTAACTGATCTTCAGTTTGTTCAGGCTTGATTTTTGTTTCAATTACAGCTATCCCTTCAAAATAAAAAATTGTCAGGCTGACATATCACATAAATAAATAAAGGATGGGCTTGGCTGAAGTAATATTTTATTAAGTCGTAAATGGCAATATTTTTTTCGAGTTCTAACTCCGCTTCTTGTTCTGCACTGCTTTAGTCAATGTTCTCAGCAGTGTGGTTGCCTTGTTGTGCAGCTTGCAGGGCAGCATTTTCATCATTTTGTGTATTTTGTACGGAAGCAGTTTCTTCTTGGACTACAGCTTCAGCTTCGCGAACTTCTTTTTCAAGTTGTTCGACAATTCCCTGTTTTCCAACCAATGCAGCTTCTGCAGCACGAGCAGCTTGCAAAGCCTTTTCAGCCAACTGAGTTGTAACCTGATGGGAAGCCTGTTGTCCGTCTGCGGTTTTAGCATTTGATGCTGCTTTTGCCTCTTCTGCAGCTTTGAGAGCTATACTAGATGCTTTTAGCTTTTATGATCCACTCATAGCTCTGATTGATTGGGAATTAGAGCTCCATCTTTATTAAGGTCTTCCAAGTCAGCATACCTATGTACATGTGTTTGAAACTAAAATGAAATTAAATTCAAATCTCAATAATTTTGACAATCGAAAAAAACAATAATTTCCTTGATTAAGTTTCGACATATAAACTGGAAAATGGAACGATTTTTGAATAACCAATGATTTGCTAACCAAGCTATGAAAAAGGTGAACAAACATTCTTTGTTGATCACAGATTCTTAATCATGGGTTAAGAAGAATCCTTGATTACCAAATTGCTTATTTAACCCGCTCTGAACAAACCGGCCCTAAGTTTGGAAGTAGAAAAGAACACTTTGGCTCTTCAGCCTCGATTTTATTTCAAACAGATAGGCTTCCTAGCCATCCACCTTATTCGGCTTGGGGAAGCCATCCAATATCCCCCATAGCTCAGTAGGTGAGGTAGATGTAGGCGTAGTACGTAGGCCCACGTTACATGGCGATCTTGCCAGTTAACAGCTAGTTAAGCAGTTGGCTGAAATTCTTGAATTCGTACTTAAATTCGATAAAAACAAGGTGCCACGTTTGGACGTACCAACACCAATGCCATATCAAAAGAAAGCTTTAGACGAGCTCTACGAAGCATTGAATAGTCCCTATAATCTCGGACAACCAACAATTGAGGCACCCGTATGCGTGCCCACACCAAAAACCGCTGGACCTAAGCCTCTAACTATCGAGGAGTATCTGAAAAGGAAAAAACCGATACAACAACAGCAAGTACCATCACAAACAATTAAAAGGAAACGTGCTGGAAGAAAGGTAAAACTAAGGCAAGAAATCGGCAACCTATACAGATTAGCAAGTCTAAGCAGTGGGAGTACAAAGAAAAATTTTTTGCAACAAGCAAAAAATTTACAAAAAGAAAATAACTGTAAAAAGTATATTAATTTTTCCTTTCATTAAAAAAAAAAAAAAATTATAATGGGAGGAAAATCTTCCAAAGAAGAGGTCGTTGTAACCAATAATAACAATAATAATAATGTGTTAACTTCAAATCTTGTAATCATGGACATTGTCATCATAATTTTGATAATCTTTATAGTTTATTTAGCCACAAAAATTCTAAAATTTTGTTTTAAACAAAATGTCCACAAAATTATTACTAATGAAATTAAAAATGTAGCAGTTTAAAATTTTTACAAAAAAAAAATTTTTTTTCAATGTATAAACAATGTAAAAAAAAATATATATATTAATAAGTAATAAAAAATATGTTAAACATAGTAAAAACACTAAAAGAAATACTTGCAAACTTCAATAAAACCCCAAAAAGAAAATATTCCGAAAAATATATTACTGAAAAAAGACACGAAATATTTAAATTAGAAAAAGAGTTGAATGAAAAATATGAAAAATTAGAAAAGGATACAAACCAACAAACTTTAAAAACAATTATAAATAACTTATAAGTCAGACTGAATCAAATATTAGAGGAAAAAACTAAATTACTTGGGGAAGAAAACATAGGAGAAGAAGAAGATAAAGAAGCCGAAGAGAAATTGCTAGGCGAAGAAAACATAGGAGAAGAAGAAGATAAAGAAGCCGAAGAGAAATTGCTAGGCGAAGAAAACATAGGAGAAGAGAAAATAAAGAAGCCGAAGAGTTAGAAGTAGTTGAAAACATGGCAGAAATATTCAATTTCAGTATAGCTCAGAAATTGCCTACCCTCAACTGTGATGAGGAGGCCAAGAGAACTGAACACATTAGAGATTTTATAAACAGCGCAGAATTCTACCATGACACCCTTAATGAGACCTCAAAACCCACACTAGTAGAGCTCTTACTGAACTAGGTAATCAAAAACCAGAGAATTTTGTTTCATTAAAAAAAATTTTAATAGAAAAATGTGGACCAAAAGAAACAATAGAAACGATACAAACCAAACTTAGTAAGACATATCAGGGTAGTCGATCTGTGCGAGAATTCGTAACAGACATCGAAACACTTATTACAAAAATGACAGAGCTAGAAGTTTCTTGCCATGGTGAAGAAGCAAGGGAAATCCTAACAAAAGCTAATAAGAGAAGAGGTTTAGCATTTCTAAAAAAGGGGGTAAACGATAGGTTAAAAATAGTAATAATAACAGTAACAACAACAATAATACCAATAGGTCGAATAATGTAAGTCAACTTAATAATAATAGAAATCATAATCAGGTGTTGGTAATGGGAAACGAGCAACCCACCGAAGGGGAAGCCGACCCATCGGAGGGAATTTATTAAATCCACAGACAACAGATGCCATTTGTACTGTTGGAATATCAAACGGCATTTACATACAGATCCCATTAAAAAACAACATAAACAAACAATTCTTACTAGACACAGGAGCCTCAATATGCGTTATAAAAAAATGTTCACTTACTAAAAACATTAATATTGATGAAAGAAAAAAGACAAAAGTATTAGGGATCTCAGGAAATCTAGAAACTTTAGGGACATGTAAGTTATATCAGAGAACACTTGTGCGCCTCCACCCTAATAAAAAACGCAATAATAAAATAACCCAAAGTCACCTTACGACAAGTAATAAAATCTATAATTTATTGCTTAAGAAATCAAGGCCAACCATTGCATTCTTTGCCTTCAGCAAAGAATAACAAACAGAATAATATAAACAATAAGTTGGATCTCAATTAAAGAAACCAACACCTAAACAAACAATGAAATTGTGAACTCAGATTAGAAGGCCAACCATTGCATTCCTTGCCTTCAGCAAAGAATAACAAACAGAATAATATAAACAATAAATTGGATCTCAATTAAAAGAAACCAACACCTGAACAAACAATGAAATTGTGAACTCAGATTAGACTCTGAGTTAGTATAAAAGTTCAGTCCATTAGAATAAGAGTTCAGTTTCTTTGAAGACGTTAAGACAACTACATCTCTTGTGGTTCTAATAAAGTAAACATTCTTTTTAAAAACGTCTTTGATTTAATCTCAAATTTAAATGGCGCAGTCGGTAGGATTGACAAAAACAAATAGAACGAAAATCTATTAAAGTAGAAAGTCAATCCGCAATACGAACAAAACGCGAAATACTGCAATAGCGTTAAAGACATTGAAAGTGTTTTATTTGATGAACGCAAATCATCAATATAAATAAAATCAAATTCAGTGCAAACATTAAGTGAAAAAGTGTAAATTTTTTCGAATTGAAATCGGGAAAGTTCACTTGGACTTAATTAATATATTTTGTCGAGTGCAAATCGATAAATTATAAAAAAGGAAATTATTTAGTAATCAATACCAGTGTAAATGGTTAATGTTACGAAATCCATAGAGGAAAATAATTTCAAGAGTGAAAGTTAAATTGAAGTTAAAAGAAAGAGACAAACTAAATAAAAAATAAAGAAAACATATAAATACAAAAAAGTGTTTAAGAAAAAAAAAAAATTTAAGAAGGAAAGAAGTGGCCAAGCGAGAGCCCCAACGTGATCGATAAATTGATGAAAAAAATAAAAACAACCATGAGAACATTAAGAAGAACAACCCAACAGGAAAGGTATCAACCATATACTTTAAACCCAGAAGAAGACACCGATTTAGAAGAAACCATGAACACCCAACAAAATACATCAGCAGCAGCAGCAGCAGCAGCAGCAGCAATGGCAGCAGTCCAAGGTAACCAAGACGGTAGCTTAAATAGAAATAATAATTTAATTAGTCCAAGAGTCCTAGAACTCAATCCTCTCAAATACATAGAGAGACTCGCGACATTTGATGGAAGAACAGAAGATCTTCCAATATTCATAAATAATGTAGACGATATAATTCCAACTCTTTTAACTTACAATGAACAAGGACAGAAAATGTGTATAAATCTTTTAAAGTCAAAGTTCAAAGGCCGAGCACGTCAGGCCATAGAAATTCATACGCACCTTACAAAATGGGCTGATATTAAAGCCATGTTATTAGAAAATTTTGGTGGTTTTAAAAATAGTTATCAATTGTACGATGATTTAAGAAATTCTCAATTTCATGGTGACGTTTTAAAATTTTACTCTTACGTTCAAAAAACACTTTCACTCCTTAACCAAAAATGTCTTCAGGAAGGAAATCATTTAGATATTCCTAGAAATAATGAAACGGCGTTAAAAATTTTTAAAGAGAAATTACCAATCCACATGAGAACCATTTTATTTTCCTTAAGACCTTCAAGCATGGAGTCAGCACTCCATGAACTCTCGCAGGCAGGATTTGCGAACAATAACTTTAATTCCCATACAAACGAGAAGAATGAATACAGAAATAAAAATAACAATTTCAAACAAAACAATAATATTAATCCATCTAGAAATAATAATAATAACAATAAAAACAATAACAATAATAACTGGCAACCAAAAACTTATATACCAAACAATCAAAACAATTATCACAGACAAGGTAATAATAACTATAATCGTAATAATTTTAATGGATATCATAATAATAATAATAATAGACAGTATCCTCAAAGATTTGAACCAATTGGAATACCCCAAAAAATAATTTTATTGAACAAGAACCTAACCATATTGCAAATTTTCAATATGTAGCCTCGGAGACACCAAACAAGGTTTACCCTATATCAGACTAACAAAAGAAAACATAAGCATTAGATTATTGATAGATACTGGTGCAACTAACAGTATAATAAACGAAGAAGATACACCACCACAGTATCTTAAAAATAGAATTTCCCCTTTAACAATTAAAACAGCAGGTAATCCTATTGTTATTTATAAAGACGCTTATTTTCCCAAAGAAAAATTCGTTTTACCAGTCATAGAAGACGCCGAGTTTCAAATCTATACCTTCTCAAACGAATATAACGGTCTATTAGGTAATAATATATTAATTCCCAATAATGCAGCCATATTTTACAAAGAAAGATTATTAAAATTAAATGGAAAAACATTTCCAATTTTCCTTAATAAGACTGAAGAATTTGAGTACGAAAATTCAATTAACCACATGAATCACATTAGAGAAGATTTTAGTATACCAAATTTTACAAACGAATTACGTACAGAACATCTGAACAATGAAGAAAAATCTGAATTATTCAAAATCTGCAACCAATTAAATCAAGCTTTTTATCATAAAGGTGATGATTTAACATTCACTAATTATGTTAAACATAGAATACCCACTGATGATAATTCACCTGTATATACTAGAATATACAGATATCCTGAGGTTCATAAAAAAGAGGTTGATCGTCAAATTAAAGAAATGTTAGAACAGAGAATAATAGAACCTTCAACATCCCCTTACAATGCTCCTATTTGGGTAGTACCAAAAAAAGAAGATTCTAATGGAAACAAAGAATGGAGAATAGTTATCGATTACCGTAACCTAAATCTCAAAACCAAAGAAGATAAATTCCCTATTCCAAATATTGATGCAATACTCGATAAACTTGGACATTGTAATTATTTTACCACTTTAGATCTTACTAAAGGATTTTATCAAATTGAAATAGAAGACGATGATAAAGAAAAAACAGCGTTTAGTACCCTCTCTGGGCATTATCAATTTTTACGGATGCCATTCGGTTTAAAAAATGCCCCTGCAACTTTCCAACGATTGATGAATGAAGTATTAAAAAATTACATAAGCAAGTTCTGTTATGTATACCTAGATGAGATAATAATTTTCTCTACAAATCTACAGGAACATATTCAACATATCAAATTAATATTAAACGTTTTAAAGGAAGCAAATCTAAAAATATCTCTTAGTAAATCAGAATTCATGAGACATGAAACCGAGTTTCTTGGTCATGTAGTAACCCCTAAAGGAACAAAACCTAATCCAAAGAAAATCGAAACAATACAAAATTTTCCGATACCCACTTCAGTCAAAGAAATCCAAAGTTTTCTTGGATTAACAGGATACTATCGTAAGTTCATACAGGACTATGCGAAAATTATTAAACCATTTACACTTTGTTTAAAATAGAATGCAAAAATAGATATAAATGATAAAACTTATAAAGATGCTTTTCTGAAGCTTAAAACCATGATGACCGATGACATGATAAACAGACATCCAGACTTTTCAAAAGAATTCATTCTGACTACAGATGCATCAAATTATGCATTAGGTGCAGTTCTTAGTCAATCACACGGACCACTATCTTTCGCATCAAGAACATTAAACAAACACGAACAAAATTATTCTACAATCGAAAAAGAACTACTAGCAATTGTATATGCAACGTCTCAGTTTAGACATTACCTTTACGGTAGAAAATTCACGATTAAAACTGACCATAGACCATTAGTATGGCTACAAAATTTAAAAGAGCCAAATTCCAAATTGCAACGATGGAAAATAAAATTAGAAGAATATGATTTCAAAATAGAATTCATTCAAGGAAAAGAAAATAAGGTAGCAGATGCCCTTTCAAGAATCAAAATAGAAGTACCAAAAATAAACATATTAGAAGAAGATTTAAGAACTAATCATAGTGCGCAAGAAGATAATTCTCTTTTTATACCTATTAGCGACAAACCTCTTAATTACTTTAAGAGACAAATTGTACTTGATCCCAACTCAAATGGAGACCAAACAATTTTATTCCCGCATGTTGGTAAAGACGAATAACTTTCAGAAACACTAATCCCAATGAGGAGTTATATTTAAAAATAATAAAAGAAATTGATATCAACATAACGAATGCTATATATATAGAAAATGATATGATATTTAATGAGTTCCAAAATATATGGACACGAGAAAACAAAATACGAAAAAAGAATATATTACTAAGAAGCGTAAAAATGTTAAAAGATTTAAATATAAAAGACGGATATGAAACTATAATCAAAAAACACAAAGAATTAAATCATGTTGGAATCGATAAACTTTACTTAGACCTTTCGAGGAAATATTATATCCCGAATTTCAAAGAATTGATAAATAAAATCATAAATAAATGCAATTTTTGTATGACAAAAATAGATAGAAAACCAATAAAATTACCTTACGAAAAAACAATCACGCCCAAAGGACCACATGAACACTATCATTTAGACATCTGGTTCAGAGACAAAAATAGAAAATACCTTTCATGTATTGATAAATTTTCAAAGTATGTGGCTTTAGAACAAATAAAAAATAAAACTTACGTTGATGTTATGAATGCTATGACAAAAATATTCTCATATATGAATAAACCTAAACTTATTACTCTAGATAATGAAAATGCTTTTACATCAGAAACCTTAAAAAACTATTTATCAAACAATGATATAGAAGTACATTACTGTACTGCCAACAGACATACCGGTAATTCAGACATTGAAAGATTTCATAGTACCCTAAACGAACAACTTAGAATTCTATCTCAAGTAGAAAAAACAGATGATCCATTCCCTTTAATAGACCAAGTTATTAACATTCTTTCAATTTACAATAATACCATACATTTAACAACTAAAGAGAGACCCATCGATGTTCATTTGAATAAGGTCAATAATGAAGTAGTATATAAAAACATAGAAGCAAAAAAAGAGAAAGTATTAAACAAATTAAACGAAAACAGAAAAGATGTTGACATAAACGAACAATTTATTAAAACGACAACACAAGAACGTATTAAAAATAAAACTATACCTAGATACAAGAAAGCAGAAGTTATAAATAAAATTAATAAAAAATATACAATTAAAGAAGCTAAGCGCATACTCCATGAAGATCAATTTAGGAAAAATAAAAAATTTCAAGAAAATATATCATTCCATTCTAGATCTTCTATCGAGAGCATATCAAATAATGCAACTTTCGGTGAGAGTTCCGAAAATAATGATAATATTGATGATATTGACAACCCTCAACCAAGTACAAGCGGAGTTAGAAGTACTTGATTTAAATAAAGGTAATGGCTTTACTATCATTCAACTAGATGAATACCCACTAATAAAAAGTTATGATACAATTCTTCATATAATTAATCTAACTGAGTATGAAAAGAACATAGTAATTATGGAAAGTAATGTTAAAAGAATTCCTGAAGAAAACGATAGTTTAGTTAGGAAAATGGAAAAAATTCGTAAAGAATTTGAAGTCCTTTTACCCCATCCTAAAACAAATAGACAGAAAAGAGGTTTAATTAATATTATAGGAACAGGTATGAAATTAGTATACGGAACCATGGACGATAACGATCGTCAAGATATTGAAGAACATTTAAAAATAATCGAAGCAAACGATCATAATGAAATTGAGAATCTAAACAAACAAATAATAATAAATGAAAAATTAAATAAGCAAATCAAAATACTTACTGATACTCTTAACAATGAGACTAAAGAATTAATAAAGAAAATAAATAATTTCATAGGAACTTACGATTATGAAAAGGACATAGCTAAAATCCAATATGAAATAAAATTAAGAGAAAATCTTGATTACTTACATGAAGATATTGAAAAAATTAAAGAAATAATTATGACTTCTAGATTAGGAGTACTTAGCAGAGACATTTTAACAGAAGAAGAAATAAGTAATTATGGTATTAACATAAACAACTTAGAAGAGTTAACCCTTAGTTTAGCCCTTTATAAAACCAATATTATATTCATCATCAAAGTACCAAATTTCACAAATGATACATACAAAAAATTATATGTCCAACCAATTCCAAATATAGAGAACAATACACAATTAAAAATAGATACAAAATTATATTTAACTAATGATAAAATTATATACCACAATACTAAATATATAAAAAATCTCACCCAGATAAATGATGATTGTATCGAAAATATACTTAAAAAGTCAATGAACTGTAAACTTATAAAAAATGAAAAAGAAGACATTATAGAAGTCGGAAACAATAATCTTGTATTAATTAATGTAAAATTACAAGAACTTGATCAAAATTGTAACAATCAAAAGATTGTAATTAAAGGTAACTACCTTATAAAATTTGAAAATTGTAAAATCAAAATAAACAACAGAGTATATGAAAGAAAAAACTATAAACATGAAATGATAATTCCTAATGCCATATTAGATATTAATTATACAAAAACAGAAGAACTCACATTTGAGGAAATACAATATCAAAGCATAAATAATTTGGAAGAAATCAAAGAACTTAAATATAATCATAAGAAAACAAGTTATACTATGTATTTGATAATAGTAACGATTCTAATAATTGCAATAATTTACATGTAGGTACCTAAAAATCAAAATTAGAAAAAGGAAGATAGTAAACAATGTAAATCTTCCAACGGTAACTTTGCTACCATTAGAAGACTCTAAAGGGGGAGGAGTTATATCAGAGAACACTTGTGCGCCTCCACCCTAATAAAAAACGCAATAATAAAATAACCCAAAGTCGCTTTACGACAAGTAATAAAATCTATAATTTATTGCTTAAGAAATCAAGGCCAACCATTGCATTCTTTGCCTTCAGCAAAGAATAACAAACAGAATAATATAAACAATAAGTTGGATCTCAATTAAAGAAACCAACACCTAAACAAACAATGAAATTGTGAACTCAGATTAGAAGGCCAACCATTGCATTCCTTGCCTTCAGCAAAGAATAACAAACAGAATAATATAAACAATAAATTGGATCTCAATTAAAAGAAACCAACACCTGAACAAATAATGAAATTGTGAACTCAGATTAGACTCTGAGTTAGTATAAAAGTTCAGTGGGAGCGTATCGGAATCCCGCTTTTTAAAATCCCGTTTTTTAAAATCCCGACAAAAAAAAGTTTATAATCCCGTCTTCTTAAATACCGTTTTGTTAAAATCCCGTTCGTGACAATCCTGTTAAATCAAAATCCCGTCTATCAAAAGCCCGCCTTTTAAAATCCCGTTTAATCCCGCTTAGCCCGTTTTATATTTGGATAAGTATTATTCAATATTGTTCATTTAAACACTACATATCAATTATCAAATGTTGAAAGTTTTGTTGTCTGAACATTTTTTTTATTAATACCATTATACAGAGAAACTGGGACAGATCTTTGAATATATAACTTATAACTGTTTTTCTTGTTGCATTTTCTGCATAAAAAACTATTGCGTAAGCAAGAGAACAATAAAATTTCTTGTTTTGTTTGAACATTTTTTTTGTTATCAATGTTTATGCATTATACAAGCTATGCTATGCATTATTCAAGCTGGGACACATCTCTTTATCTCTTAAATAACTGAATATTTGCGTCGTATAGCTCACAATATTCAACTGTAATCATTTTTTTGTTATTTTTTGTTGTGATCTTTTTTGGAATTACATTTTTGTTATGTATTATGTTCTTTTCTTTTAAAACAATAATAATGTTTGCAATAAAATTATCTAGACCAAATATTCTTCTTCTTTTTAATATTTAATCCCGCTTTTGTAATCGCGCGATTTTTAAAATAAAACACCTGGTGATGATTACAAAAGCGGGCTTATAAAAACGGGATTTTAATAAACGGGATTTCAACAAACGGGATTTTAAAAACGGGGTTTTAAAAAAGCGGGATAATAACAAAACGGGCTTAAAAAAACGGGATTTTAAATGCGGGAAAATAAAAAGCAGGATTATAAAAAACGGGATATCGAACCCAACCCAATTAATATATTTTGTCGAGTGCAAATCGATAAATTATAAAAAAGGAAATTATTTAGTAATCAATACCAGTGTAAATGGTTAATGTTACGAAATCCATAGAGGAAAATAATTTCAAGAGTGAAAGTTAAATTGAAGTTAAAAGAAAGAGACAAACTAAATAAAAAATAAAGAAAACATATAAATACAAAAAAGTGTTTAAGAAAAAAAAAAAAATTTAAGAAGGAAAGAAGTGGCCAAGCGAGAGCCCCAACGTGATCGATAAATTGATGAAAAAAATAAAAACAACCATGAGAACATTAAGAAGAACAACCCAACAGGAAAGGTATCAACCATATACTTTAAACCCAGAAGAAGACACCGATTTAGAAGAAACCATGAACACCCAACAAAATACATCAGCAGCAGCAGCAGCAGCAGCAGCAGCAATGGCAGCAGTCCAAGGTAACCAAGACGGTAGCTTAAATAGAAATAATAATTTAATTAGTCCAAGAGTCCTAGAACTCAATCCTCTCAAATACATAGAGAGACTCGCGACATTTGATGGAAGAACAGAAGATCTTCCAATATTCATAAATAATGTAGACGATATAATTCCAACTCTTTTAACTTACAATGAACAAGGACAGAAAATGTGTATAAATCTTTTAAAGTCAAAGTTCAAAGGCCGAGCACGTCAGGCCATAGAAATTCATACGCACCTTACAAAATGGGCTGATATTAAAGCCATGTTATTAGAAAATTTTGGTGGTTTTAAAAATAGTTATCAATTGTACGATGATTTAAGAAATTCTCAATTTCATGGTGACGTTTTAAAATTTTACTCTTACGTTCAAAAAACACTTTCACTCCTTAACCAAAAATGTCTTCAGGAAGGAAATCATTTAGATATTCCTAGAAATAATGAAACGGCGTTAAAAATTTTTAAAGAGAAATTACCAATCCACATGAGAACCATTTTATTTTCCTTAAGACCTTCAAGCATGGAGTCAGCACTCCATGAACTCTCGCAGGCAGGATTTGCGAACAATAACTTTAATTCCCATACAAACGAGAAGAATGAATACAGAAATAAAAATAACAATTTCAAACAAAACAATAATATTAATCCATCTAGAAATAATAATAATAACAATAAAAACAATAACAATAATAACTGGCAACCAAAAACTTATATACCAAACAATCAAAACAATTATCACAGACAAGGTAATAATAACTATAATCGTAATAATTTTAATGGATATCATAATAATAATAATAATAGACAGTATCCTCAAAGATTTGAACCAATTGGAATACCCCAAAAAATAATTTTATTGAACAAGAACCTAACCATATTGCAAATTTTCAATATGTAGCCTCGGAGACACCAAACAAGGTTTACCCTATATCAGACTAACAAAAGAAAACATAAGCATTAGATTATTGATAGATACTGGTGCAACTAACAGTATAATAAACGAAGAAGATACACCACCACAGTATCTTAAAAATAGAATTTCCCCTTTAACAATTAAAACAGCAGGTAATCCTATTGTTATTTATAAAGACGCTTATTTTCCCAAAGAAAAATTCGTTTTACCAGTCATAGAAGACGCCGAGTTTCAAATCTATACCTTCTCAAACGAATATAACGGTCTATTAGGTAATAATATATTAATTCCCAATAATGCAGCCATATTTTACAAAGAAAGATTATTAAAATTAAATGGAAAAACATTTCCAATTTTCCTTAATAAGACTGAAGAATTTGAGTACGAAAATTCAATTAACCACATGAATCACATTAGAGAAGATTTTAGTATACCAAATTTTACAAACGAATTACGTACAGAACATCTGAACAATGAAGAAAAATCTGAATTATTCAAAATCTGCAACCAATTAAATCAAGCTTTTTATCATAAAGGTGATGATTTAACATTCACTAATTATGTTAAACATAGAATACCCACTGATGATAATTCACCTGTATATACTAGAATATACAGATATCCTGAGGTTCATAAAAAAGAGGTTGATCGTCAAATTAAAGAAATGTTAGAACAGAGAATAATAGAACCTTCAACATCCCCTTACAATGCTCCTATTTGGGTAGTACCAAAAAAAGAAGATTCTAATGGAAACAAAGAATGGAGAATAGTTATCGATTACCGTAACCTAAATCTCAAAACCAAAGAAGATAAATTCCCTATTCCAAATATTGATGCAATACTCGATAAACTTGGACATTGTAATTATTTTACCACTTTAGATCTTACTAAAGGATTTTATCAAATTGAAATAGAAGACGATGATAAAGAAAAAACAGCGTTTAGTACCCTCTCTGGGCATTATCAATTTTTACGGATGCCATTCGGTTTAAAAAATGCCCCTGCAACTTTCCAACGATTGATGAATGAAGTATTAAAAAATTACATAAGCAAGTTCTGTTATGTATACCTAGATGACATAATAATTTTCTCTACAAATCTACAGGAACATATTCAACATATCAAATTAATATTAAACGTTTTAAAGGAAGCAAATCTAAAAATATCTCTTAGTAAATCAGAATTCATGAGACATGAAACCGAGTTTCTTGGTCATGTAGTAACCCCTAAAGGAACAAAACCTAATCCAAAGAAAATCGAAACAATACAAAATTTTCCGATACCCACTTCAGTCAAAGAAATCCAAAGTTTTCTTGGATTAACAGGATACTATCGTAAGTTCATACAGGACTATGCGAAAATTATTAAACCATTTACACTTTGTTTAAAATAGAATGCAAAAATAGATATAAATGATAAAACTTATAAAGATGCTTTTCTGAAGCTTAAAACCATGATGACCGATGACATGATAAACAGACATCCAGACTTTTCAAAAGAATTCATTCTGACTACAGATGCATCAAATTATGCATTAGGTGCAGTTCTTAGTCAATCACACGGACCACTATCTTTCGCATCAAGAACATTAAACAAACACGAACAAAATTATTCTACAATCGAAAAAGAACTACTAGCAATTGTATATGCAACGTCTCAGTTTAGACATTACCTTTACGGTAGAAAATTCACGATTAAAACTGACCATAGACCATTAGTATGGCTACAAAATTTAAAAGAGCCAAATTCCAAATTGCAACGATGGAAAATAAAATTAGAAGAATATGATTTCAAAATAGAATTCATTCAAGGAAAAGAAAATAAGGTAGCAGATGCCCTTTCAAGAATCAAAATAGAAGTACCAAAAATAAACATATTAGAAGAAGATTTAAGAACTAATCATAGTGCGCAAGAAGATAATTCTCTTTTTATACCTATTAGCGACAAACCTCTTAATTACTTTAAGAGACAAATTGTACTTGATCCCAACTCAAATGGAGACCAAACAATTTTATTCCCGCATGTTGGTAAAGACGAATAACTTTCAGAAACACTAATCCCAATGAGGAGTTATATTTAAAAATAATAAAAGAAATTGATATCAACATAACGAATGCTATATATATAGAAAATGATATGATATTTAATGAGTTCCAAAATATATGGACACGAGAAAACAAAATACGAAAAAAGAATATATTACTAAGAAGCGTAAAAATGTTAAAAGATTTAAATATAAAAGACGGATATGAAACTATAATCAAAAAACACAAAGAATTAAATCATGTTGGAATCGATAAACTTTACTTAGACCTTTCGAGGAAATATTATATCCCGAATTTCAAAGAATTGATAAATAAAATCATAAATAAATGCAATTTTTGTATGACAAAAATAGATAGAAAACCAATAAAATTACCTTACGAAAAAACAATCACGCCCAAAGGACCACATGAACACTATCATTTAGACATCTGGTTCAGAGACAAAAATAGAAAATACCTTTCATGTATTGATAAATTTTCAAAGTATGTGGCTTTAGAACAAATAAAAAATAAAACTTACGTTGATGTTATGAATGCTATGACAAAAATATTCTCATATATGAATAAACCTAAACTTATTACTCTAGATAATGAAAATGCTTTTACATCAGAAACCTTAAAAAACTATTTATCAAACAATGATATAGAAGTACATTACTGTACTGCCAACAGACATACCGGTAATTCAGACATTGAAAGATTTCATAGTACCCTAAACGAACAACTTAGAATTCTATCTCAAGTAGAAAAAACAGATGATCCATTCCCTTTAATAGACCAAGTTATTAACATTCTTTCAATTTACAATAATACCATACATTTAACAACTAAAGAGAGACCCATCGATGTTCATTTGAATAAGGTCAATAATGAAGTAGTATATAAAAACATAGAAGCAAAAAAAGAGAAAGTATTAAACAAATTAAACGAAAACAGAAAAGATGTTGACATAAACGAACAATTTATTAAAACGACAACACAAGAACGTATTAAAAATAAAACTATACCTAGATACAAGAAAGCAGAAGTTATAAATAAAATTAATAAAAAATATACAATTAAAGAAGCTAAGCGCATACTCCATGAAGATCAATTTAGGAAAAATAAAAAATTTCAAGAAAATATATCATTCCATTCTAGATCTTCTATCGAGAGCATATCAAATAATGCAACTTTCGGTGAGAGTTCCGAAAATAATGATAATATTGATGATATTGACAACCCTCAACCAAGTACAAGCGGAGTTAGAAGTACTTGATTTAAATAAAGGTAATGGCTTTACTATCATTCAACTAGATGAATACCCACTAATAAAAAGTTATGATACAATTCTTCATATAATTAATCTAACTGAGTATGAAAAGAACATAGTAATTATGGAAAGTAATGTTAAAAGAATTCCTGAAGAAAACGATAGTTTAGTTAGGAAAATGGAAAAAATTCGTAAAGAATTTGAAGTCCTTTTACCCCATCCTAAAACAAATAGACAGAAAAGAGGTTTAATTAATATTATAGGAACAGGTATGAAATTAGTATACGGAACCATGGACGATAACGATCGTCAAGATATTGAAGAACATTTAAAAATAATCGAAGCAAACGATCATAATGAAATTGAGAATCTAAACAAACAAATAATAATAAATGAAAAATTAAATAAGCAAATCAAAATACTTACTGATACTCTTAACAATGAGACTAAAGAATTAATAAAGAAAATAAATAATTTCATAGGAACTTACGATTATGAAAAGGACATAGCTAAAATCCAATATGAAATAAAATTAAGAGAAAATCTTGATTACTTACATGAAGATATTGAAAAAATTAAAGAAATAATTATGACTTCTAGATTAGGAGTACTTAGCAGAGACATTTTAACAGAAGAAGAAATAAGTAATTATGGTATTAACATAAACAACTTAGAAGAGTTAACCCTTAGTTTAGCCCTTTATAAAACCAATATTATATTCATCATCAAAGTACCAAATTTCACAAATGATACATACAAAAAATTATATGTCCAACCAATTCCAAATATAGAGAACAATACACAATTAAAAATAGATACAAAATTATATTTAACTAATGATAAAATTATATACCACAATACTAAATATATAAAAAATCTCACCCAGATAAATGATGATTGTATCGAAAATATACTTAAAAAGTCAATGAACTGTAAACTTATAAAAAATGAAAAAGAAGACATTATAGAAGTCGGAAACAATAATCTTGTATTAATTAATGTAAAATTACAAGAACTTGATCAAAATTGTAACAATCAAAAGATTGTAATTAAAGGTAACTACCTTATAAAATTTGAAAATTGTAAAATCAAAATAAACAACAGAGTATATGAAAGAAAAAACTATAAACATGAAATGATAATTCCTAATGCCATATTAGATATTAATTATACAAAAACAGAAGAACTCACATTTGAGGAAATACAATATCAAAGCATAAATAATTTGGAAGAAATCAAAGAACTTAAATATAATCATAAGAAAACAAGTTATACTATGTATTTGATAATAGTAACGATTCTAATAATTGCAATAATTTACATGTAGGTACCTAAAAATCAAAATTAGAAAAAGGAAGATAGTAAACAATGTAAATCTTCCAACGGTAACTTTGCTACCATTAGAAGACTCTAAAGGGGGAGGAGTTATATCAGAGAACACTTGTGCGCCTCCACCCTAATAAAAAACGCAATAATAAAATAACCCAAAGTCGCTTTACGACAAGTAATAAAATCTATAATTTATTGCTTAAGAAATCAAGGCCAACCATTGCATTCTTTGCCTTCAGCAAAGAATAACAAACAGAATAATATAAACAATAAGTTGGATCTCAATTAAAGAAACCAACACCTAAACAAACAATGAAATTGTGAACTCAGATTAGAAGGCCAACCATTGCATTCCTTGCCTTCAGCAAAGAATAACAAACAGAATAATATAAACAATAAATTGGATCTCAATTAAAAGAAACCAACACCTGAACAAATAATGAAATTGTGAACTCAGATTAGACTCTGAGTTAGTATAAAAGTTCAGTGGGAGCGTATCGGAATCCCGCTTTTTAAAATCCCGTTTTTTAAAATCCCGACAAAAAAAAGTTTATAATCCCGTCTTCTTAAATACCGTTTTGTTAAAATCCCGTTCGTGACAATCCTGTTAAATCAAAATCCCGTCTATCAAAAGCCCGCCTTTTAAAATCCCGTTTAATCCCGCTTAGCCCGTTTTATATTTGGATAAGTATTATTCAATATTGTTCATTTAAACACTACATATCAATTATCAAATGTTGAAAGTTTTGTTGTCTGAACATTTTTTTTATTAATACCATTATACAGAGAAACTGGGACAGATCTTTGAATATATAACTTATAACTGTTTTTCTTGTTGCATTTTCTGCATAAAAAACTATTGCGTAAGCAAGAGAACAATAAAATTTCTTGTTTTGTTTGAACATTTTTTTTGTTATCAATGTTTATGCATTATACAAGCTATGCTATGCATTATTCAAGCTGGGACACATCTCTTTATCTCTTAAATAACTGAATATTTGCGTCGTATAGCTCACAATATTCAACTGTAATCATTTTTTTGTTATTTTTTGTTGTGATCTTTTTTGGAATTACATTTTTGTTATGTATTATGTTCTTTTCTTTTAAAACAATAATAATGTTTGCAATAAAATTATCTAGACCAAATATTCTTCTTCTTTTTAATATTTAATCCCGCTTTTGTAATCGCGCGATTTTTAAAATAAAACACCTGGTGATGATTACAAAAGCGGGCTTATAAAAACGGGATTTTAATAAACGGGATTTCAACAAACGGGATTTTAAAAACGGGGTTTTAAAAAAGCGGGATAATAACAAAACGGGCTTAAAAAAACGGGATTTTAAATGCGGGAAAATAAAAAGCAGGATTATAAAAAACGGGATATCGAACCCAACCCAATTAATATATTTTGTCGAGTGCAAATCGATAAATTATAAAAAAGGAAATTATTTAGTAATCAATACCAGTGTAAATGGTTAATGTTACGAAATCCATAGAGGAAAATAATTTCAAGAGTGAAAGTTAAATTGAAGTTAAAAGAAAGAGACAAACTAAATAAAAAATAAAGAAAACATATAAATACAAAAAAGTGTTTAAGAAAAAAAAAATATTTAAGAAGGAAAGAAGTGGCCAAGCGAGAGCCCCAACGTGATCGATAAATTGATGAAAAAAATAAAAACAACCCTGAGAACATTAAGAAGAACAACCCAACAGGAAAGGTATCAACCATATACTTTAAACCCAGAAGAAGACACCGATTTAGAAGAAACCATGAACACCCAACAAAATACATCAGCAGCAGCAGCAGCAGCAGCAGCAGCAATGGCAGCAGTCCAAGGTAACCAAGACGGTAGCTTAAATAGAAATAATAATTTAATTAGTCCAAGAGTCCTAGAACTCAATCCTCTCAAATACATAGAGAGACTCGCGACATTTGATGGAAGAACAGAAGATCTTCCAATATTCATAAATAATGTAGACGATATAATTCCAACTCTTTTAACTTACAATGAACAAGGACAGAAAATGTGTATAAATCTTTTAAAGTCAAAGTTCAAAGGCCGAGCACGTCAGGCCATAGAAATTCATACGCACCTTACAAAATGGGCTGATATTAAAGCCATGTTATTAGAAAATTTTGGTGGTTTTAAAAATAGTTATCAATTGTACGATGATTTAAGAAATTCTCAATTTCATGGTGACGTTTTAAAATTTTACTCTTACGTTCAAAAAACACTTTCACTCCTTAACCAAAAATGTCTTCAGGAAGGAAATCATTTAGATATTCCTAGAAATAATGAAACGGCGTTAAAAATTTTTAAAGAGAAATTACCAATCCACATGAGAACCATTTTATTTTCCTTAAGACCTTCAAGCATGGAGTCAGCACTCCATGAACTCTCGCAGGCAGGATTTGCGAACAATAACTTTAATTCCCATACAAACGAGAAGAATGAATACAGAAATAAAAATAACAATTTCAAACAAAACAATAATATTAATCCATCTAGAAATAATAATAATAACAATAAAAACAATAACAATAATAACTGGCAACCAAAAACTTATATACCAAACAATCAAAACAATTATCACAGACAAGGTAATAATAACTATAATCGTAATAATTTTAATGGATATCATAATAATAATAATAATAGACAGTATCCTCAAAGATTTGAACCAATGGATGTAGATCCAAGTTCATCACAAATTAGACGTTTTATACCCCAAAAAATAATTTTATTGAACAAGAACCTAACCATATTGCAAATTTTCAATATGTAGCCTCGGAGACACCAAACAAGGTTTACCCTATATCAGACTAACAAAAGAAAACATAAGCATTAGATTATTGATAGATACTGGTGCAACTAACAGTATAATAAACGAAGAAGATACACCACCACAGTATCTTAAAAATAGAATTTCCCCTTTAACAATTAAAACAGCAGGTAATCCTATTGTTATTTATAAAGACGCTTATTTTCCCAAAGAAAAATTCGTTTTACCAGTCATAGAAGACGCCGAATTTCAAATCTATACCTTCTCAAACGAATATAACGGTCTATTAGGTAATAATATATTAATTCCCAATAATGCAGCCATATTTTACAAAGAAAGATTATTAAAATTAAATGGAAAAACATTTCCAATTTTCCTTAATAAGACTGAAGAATTTGAGTACGAAAATTCAATTAACCACATGAATCACATTAGAGAAGATTTTAGTATACCAAATTTTACAAACGAATTACGTATAGAACATCTGAACAATGAAGAAAAATCTGAATTATTCAAAATCTGCAACCAATTAAATCAAGCTTTTTATCATAAAGGTGATGATTTAACATTCACTAATTATGTTAAACATAGAATACCCACTGATGATAATTCACCTGTATATACTAGAATATACAGATATCCTGAGGTTCATAAAAAAGAGGTTGATCGTCAAATTAAAGAAATGATAGAACAGAGAATAATAGAACCTTCAACATCCCCTTACAATGCTCCTATTTGGGAAGTACCAAAAAAAGAAGATTCTAATGGAAACAAAGAATGGAGAATAGTTATCGATTACCGTAAACTAAATCTCAAAACCAAAGAAGATAAATTCCCTATTCCAAATATTGATGCAATACTCGATAAACTTGGACATTGTAATTATTTTACCACTTTAGATCTTACTAAAGGATTTTATCAAATTGAAATAGAAGACGATGATAAAGAAAAAACAGCGTTTAGTACCCTCTCTGGGCATTATCAATTTTTACGGATGCCATTCGGTTTAAAAAATGCCCCTGCAACTTTCCAACGATTGATGAATGAAGTATTAAAAAATTACATAAGCAAGTTCTGTTATGTATACCTAGATGACATAATAATTTTCTCTACAAATCTACAGGAACATATTCAACATATCAAATTAATATTAAACGTTTTAAAGGAAGCAAATCTAAAAATATCTCTTAGTAAATCAGAATTCATGAGACATGAAACCGAGTTTCTTGGTCATGTAGTAACCCCTAAAGGAACAAAACCTAATCCAAAGAAAATCGAAACAATACAAAATTTTCCGATACCCACTTCAGTCAAAGAAATCCAAAGTTTTCTTGGATTAACAGGATACTATCGTAAGTTCATACAGGACTATGCGAAAATTATTAAACCATTTACACTTTGTTTAAAAAAGAATGCAAAAATAGATATAAATGATAAAACTTATAAAGATGCTTTTCTGAAGCTTAAAACCATGATGACCGATGACATGATAAACAGACATCCAGACTTTTCAAAAGAATTCATTCTGACTACAGATGCATCAAATTATGCATTAGGTGCAGTTCTTAGTCAATCACACGGACCACTATCTTTCGCATCAAGAACATTAAACAAACACGAACAAAATTATTCTACAATCGAAAAAGAACTACTAGCAATTGTATATGCAACGTCTCAGTTTAGACATTACCTTTACGGTAGAAAATTCACGATTAAAACTGACCATAGACCATTAGTATGGCTACAAAATTTAAAAGAGCCAAATTCCAAATTGCAACGATGGAAAATAAAATTAGAAGAATATGATTTCAAAATAGAATTCATTCAAGGAAAAGAAAATAAGGTAGCAGATGCCCTTTCAAGAATCAAAATAGAAGTACCAAAAATAAACATATTAGAAGAAGATTTAAGAACTAATCATAGTGCGCAAGAAGATAATTCTCTTTTTATACCTATTAGCGACAAACCTCTTAATTACTTTAAGAGACAAATTGTACTTGATCCCAACTCAAATGGAGACCAAACAATTTTATTCCCGCATGTTGGTAAAGACGAATAACTTTCAGAAACACTAATCCCAATGAGGAGTTATATTTAAAAATAATAAAAGAAATTGATATCAACATAACGAATGCTATATATATAGAAAATGATATGATATTTAATGAGTTCCAAAATATATGGACACGAGAAAACAAAATACGAAAAAAGAATATATTACTAAGAAGCGTAAAAATGTTAAAAGATTTAAATATAAAAGACGGATATGAAACTATAATCAAAAAACACAAAGAATTAAATCATGTTGGAATCGATAAACTTTACTTAGACCTTTCGAGGAAATATTATATCCCGAATTTCAAAGAATTGATAAATAAAATCATAAATAAATGCAATTTTTGTATGACAAAAATAGATAGAAAACCAATAAAATTACCTTACGAAAAAACAATCACGCCCAAAGGACCACATGAACACTATCATTTAGACATCTGGTTCAGAGACAAAAATAGAAAATACCTTACATGTATTGATAAATTTTCAAAGTATGTGGCTTTAGAACAAATAAAAAATAAAACTTACGTTGATGTTATGAATGCTATGACAAAAATATTCTCATATATGAATAAACCTAAACTTATTACTCTAGATAATGAAAATGCTTTTACATCAGAAACCTTAAAAAACTATTTATCAAACAATGATATAGAAGTACATTACTGTACTGCCAACAGACATACCGGTAATTCAGACATTGAAAGATTTCATAGTACCCTAAACGAACAACTTAGAATTCTATCTCAAGTAGAAAAAACAGATGATCCATTCCCTTTAATAGACCAAGTTATTAACATTCTTTCAATTTACAATAATACCATACATTTAACAACAAAAGAGAGACCCATCGATGTTCATTTGAATAAGGTCAATAATGAAGTAGTATATAAAAACATAGAAGCAAAAAAAGAGAAAGATTTTTTTTTTTTTTTTAGATTTAGAATATTTTCTTCATTTCAAGCTTAAAACTAAATTAACAATTGAAGTTGATAAGTTGAAAACAGAATAATAGTGTCAATTCTTAACTTTAACAGTTAGTGATGAATGACACATCAGTAAACAAATAATTCAGAATTATAATAAGATGTGGGGTAACATCAGTGCAATGAATTTTAATAAGCTTAATTTGTTTAACTTTCAAAAATAAATTCAAAGATAACGATATAATTATACTCTTTGATACAGAAGAATTCGAATGATCAAAACAAAAAAAAAAAAAAAAATTATAAATTAGTATTAAACAAATTAAACGAAAACAGAAAAGATGTTGACATAAACGAACAATTTATTAAAACGACAACACAAGAACGTATTAAAAATAAAACTATACCTAGATACAAGAAAGCAGAAGTTATAAATAAAATTAATAAAAAATATACAATTAAAGAAGCTAAGCGCATACTCCATGAAGATCAATTTAGGAAAAATAAAAAATTTCAAGAAAATATATCATTCTATTCTAGATCTTCTATCGAGAGCATATCAAATAATGCAACTTTCGGTGAGAGTTCCGAAAATAATGATAATATTGATGATATTGACAACCCTCAACCAAGTACAAGCGGAGTTAGAAGTACTTGATTTAAATAAAGGTAATGGCTTTACTATCATTCAACTAGATGAATACCCACTAATAAAAAGTTATGATACAATTCTTCATATAATTAATCTAACTGAGTATGAAAAGAACATAGTAATTATGGAAAGTAATGTTAAAAGAATTCCTGAAGAAAACGATAGTTTAGTTAGGAAAATGGAAAAAATTCGTAAAGAATTTGAAGTCCTTTTACCCCATCCTAAAACAAATAGACAGAAAAGAGGTTTAATTAATATTATAGGAACAGGTATGAAATTAGTATACGGAACCATGGACGATAACGATCGTCAAGATATTGAAGAACATTTAAAAATAATCGAAGCAAACGATCATAATGAAATTGAGAATCTAAACAAACAAATAATAATAAATGAAAAATTTAATAAGCAAATCAAAATACTTACTGATACTCTTAACAATGAGACTAAAGAATTAATAAAGAAAATAAATAATTTCATAGGAACTTACGATTATGAAAAGGGCATAGCTAAAATCCAATATGAAATAAAATTAAGAGAAAATCTTGATTACTTACATGAAGATATTGAAAAAATTAAAGAAATAATTATGACTTCTAGATTAGGAGTACTTAGCAGAGACATTTTAACAGAAGAAGAAATAAGTAATTATGGTATTAACATAAACAACTTAGAAGAGTTAACCCTTAGTTTAGCCCTTTATAAAACCAATATTATATTCATCATCAAAGTACCAAATTTCACAAATGATACATACAAAAAATTATATGTCCAACCAATTCCAAATATAGAGAACAATACACAATTAAAAATAGATACAAAATTATATTTAACTAATGATAAAATTATATACCACAATACTAAATATATAAAAAATCTCACCCAGATAAATGATGATTGTATCGAAAATATACTTAAAAAGTCAATGAACTGTAAACTTATAAAAAATGAAAAAGAAGACATTATAGAAGTCGGAAACAATAATCTTGTATTAATTAATGTAAAATTACAAGAACTTGATCAAAATTGTAACAATCAAAAGATTGTAATTAAAGGTAACTACCTTATAAAATTTGAAAATTGTAAAATCAAAATAAACAACAGAGTATATGAAAGAAAAAACTATAAACATGAAATGATAATTCCTAATGCCATATTAGATATTAATTATACAAAAACAGAAGAACTCACATTTGAGGAAATACAATATCAAAGCATAAATAATTTGGAAGAAATCAAAGAACTTAAATATAATCATAAGAAAACAAGTTATACTATGTATTTGATAATAGTGTAACGTGCGCTTAGTTCGAAAAATAAAACTTCACTATTCAATTTATTTCAACCACTTTTATTCAGTCTCTATACTTTATTCGATCTCAACTCGACTTTTGGACTATCACTTGTATTTACTCTTAACTTTATCACTCTATAAACAAAACTGACTGCTCGTTGCGTCAGCGGCCTATTTATATAGAACAACACTCATCTAGAGCGTTCCAGTTTCTTCTCCATGTTTTCCACATTTGCTGTCAAGCGTCTCTACACTCACACACACTGGCTTACAAGCAACGCCTGTCATTTATACCATTCCATTATAGTGTTGCCAGTTGTGTTTTCAGTTGAACGTTTTTCGATTAGGAAATTGGTATAAATGTTGGGTGTTCACTACACTGCCCCCTCCTTAAGATTGTTCGTCCCGAATAATTCCATCTGCAGCCTCGCCACTATATCGATGCAGCCGGTCACAATGAACTACTTTCAACTTGCCTCTTAGTCCTCTTTGGATGCGGTAAACCACGTCGTTAATCCTCGTGACAACAGTATAAGGACCTTCCCAGTTCTGCTGAAGTTTCGGTGACAATCCCTTTTGACGATGAGGATTATAAAGCCACACACGATCTCCTGCTTGGAATCCTGCCGTTGTCGCTTTTGTGTCGTACCGTGTCTTCATCCGGTCGCTGTAGGTTTTCATCCGTTCCCTTGTTCTTTTATGGATGTCAGCGAGTCTCTCCTTGAGGTCGTCCACATACTCGTTCGTGTCCTGTGGCTCCTCTGTGGGGCATCCAAATTTAAGTTCGCTGGGCAGCCGCATGGTTTTCCCGAACAGGATGTCCGATGGTGTTTGTCCTGTCGAGCTATGTACCGCACTTCTATAGGCCATCAGGAATAGCGGTACGTGCCTATCCCAGTCTCTTTGGTAGTCGCCTACGACCTTGGTGAGGTGTTCTTTCAAGGTCCGGTTGAATCTTTCAACCATCCCATCAGATTGTGGATGAAGCGGTGTGGTTCTAGTCTTCTTAATGCCAAGTAGTCCGCACACTCCTTGGAAGATGTTTGACTCAAAGTTCCTCCCTTGGTCGGAATGGAGTTCCATAGGCACGCCAAACCTACTCACCCAGTTAAACACAATCTGGTCGACCACCGTTTTGGCCTCTTGATTTGGGATGGCATACGCCTCAGGCCACTTGCTAAAATAGTCCATTACAACCAGAATGTATTTGTTTCCAGCGTTGGTTTCTGGAAAAGGCCCAGCCACATCTACTGCAATCCTCTCAAAAGGCGATCCAACGTTGTACTGATGCATCTTACCTTGAATCTTCCTACCAGGTCCTTTGGTTGCAGCACACTTGTCACATGTTCGGCACCACTTCTCCACGTCATCTCTAGCATGCAGCCAGTAGAACCGATGTCGCACCTTCTCCAGCGTTTTATTAACTCCCAGGTGACCTCCAGAAGGTCCGTCGTGCATCTCCTGAAGAACTTCAGTGACTTTCGATTGCGGTACGATCAGCTGCATCACATATGACTTACCGTCAGCGGATTCCCATCTTCGCCTGAGGACACCTTCTTGCACATATAGTGAGTCCCACTGTGCCCAATAGGCTTTGAGAACTGGACTCCTGTCAGAAATGTCTCCCCATTCCGGTTTCTCTTCATTTTCTTTCCATGCGAGAATGGGTTCGATATCTGGATCCTCCTGTTGAGCAGTCCTCACTTCCTCATTGCTCCATCCGCTTATGGGGTCAGCTCTTAGTCGCTGAGCGGTAATGATTTCTTTGTCTTCTTGCCGCTTGCAATGCTTGCAATCCACCTTGCAAGGTCTTCGTGATAATGCATCGGCGTTTGAGTGCAGCTTTCCTCTGCGGTGTTGGATCTGGTAGTCATAGGTCTGCAATCTTTCTATCCACCTTGCGACTTGACCTTCTGGATTTTTGAAGTTCAACAGCCAGCTCAGAGCACCGTGGTCTGTCCGCAGAAGGAATTTCTGTCCATAGATGTACTTATGGAAGTGCTTTGTTGCCAAGATAAGAGCTAGCAGTTCCCTTCTGGTCACGCAGTAGTTCCTTTCGGGTTTCGATAGGACCTTGCTGTAGTATGCCACCGCTTTCTCTTCGCCATCATGCACTTGGGATAGTACCGCCCCGATTCCAACGTTGCTTGCATCTGCGTCGACGATGAATGTTTTGCCAGGTGTTGGATGTGCCAGCACTGGAGCGTTACAGAGGCGGTATTTGAGTTCCTGGAAAGATTTCTCACACTCACCTGACCATTTAAACTGCTTCCCCTTTTCGGTGAGCTGATGCAAACTCTTTGCAACTCCAGCGAAGTTCTTAAGGAAACGTCGGTAATATGTGGCAAGTCCCAGAAAGCTTCGGAGTTGATGTTTGTCCTGTGGTGTTGGCCAAATTTTGACGGAGTCAACTTTTTCAGGATCAGTCTTTACTCCTTGGGATGAGATGATGTGTCCCAAATACTTGACTTCGGTTTTGAAAAGTGCACATTTTTCTGGATTCAGTTTAAGGTTAGCCTCTCGAAGTCTCTGAAACACGGCTTTAAGGTTCTTACAATGTTGGTCAAATGTTTTCCCGTAAACAATGACATCGTCCAAGTAGACTAGGCAAGCTTTCCACGTCAGTCCTTGAAGAACGCACTCCATCAAACGCTCGAATGTTGCCGGAGCGTTACATAACCCAAACGGCATAACTTTAAACTGCCAGAGCCCATTACCTGTAGAAAACGCCGTCTTTTCCCGATCATCAGGGTGGATGTCAACTTGCCAATATCCGCTCTTCAAGTCCAGCGTCGAGAACCACTGGGCTCCCTCCATGGCATCCAGGGTATCACTGATTCTGGGCAGGGGATAGCTGTCCTTCTTAGTCACATCATTCAGCCTTCGGTAGTCCACACAAAAACGAGTGCTTCCATCTTTCTTTTTCACTAGCACCACTGGTGACGCCCAAGGACTTTTGGAATTTTCGATAAGACCATCCTTCTTCATTGCTGTTATCATGTCCTCAACCTCACCTTGTTTGGCCAGTGGAAGGCGTCTTGCGGGTTGACGAATCGGTCTTGCATCTCCTGTGTTGATGCGATGCTGCACCAACTGTGTCCTACCATATTGTCCTTTTTCGATGCGAAGATGTCAGTGTACTCTTGTAGGAGATTTTCAGCCATCCTTGTTTGTTGGTGATCAAGGTTGGATGAACTCAGTATTTTAGCTCTGATGGTTATGAGCTCCTCCGGAGTTAACGTTTTTCTCGGGGCCTCGTCTGTGATCTTCGTAATTGCTGCAACCGATTCGCAACGTCCAACGACTTCTCCTTTCTTCAACTTTACATCGTACGGTCTGGTGTTTAGTAATCGTACGGGGACCATTTTGTTTTTCGGTGCTACCAGTGTTTTCCCAATGATGACGCTTTGGGAGGAACACTCTGGGTCTGGTTCCACCATGAGGTATCGAAGGCTTCCAAACTCACCTTCCAGTTTTGTCCAAACGAACACTTCAGAAGAAGGAGGCAGAATCAGATCTTCCGTGATGACAGTTCTCAGTGTTGACGTATTTTCATTCGAATAGGTCAATGGAATTTCTTTATTTTGGTATTTCAAAACTTGATTACCGATATCCAAAATAACTCCGTGTTGTTTCATAAAGTCGATTCCAATAATGCACTCGTCACATATATCTGCCACCAGGAATTGATGAGTAAACACTAGGTCGGCCAGTCGAATCTTGAGACACACTTCTCCAAATACTCTTGCTGCTTCTCCCGTTGCGGTTCTTAGACGGTAGCTATTGGTGTTATGGAGCCACGTCATATTTACCAGTTCTCGACGTACTATGGATGCTGTGGCACCGGTGTCAATGGTAGCCACATGTTTGTTCCCGTTAATAGTAGTCTCCACAGTCAGACTTTTGTTGTCGCGTTTGGTCTGGGAGACCTGGATGGTGGTTTTGGGGCCATCGATACAAGAAACCAGCCTCTGCCCCTCGAAGTTGGTTCTTACTCGTTTCCCTGATGGGAAACGGGCTGATAGGCAACGCTGGTGTTGTTGTTACCTTGCTCTGGGTTGGATCTCTTGCTTCCACAATGTTGACAACCTGTTTTATTTGGTGGTAGTCGGCATTGACGCTGTAAGTGTCCGGTCTTGTTGCAGTTCCAACATCTTGCTAGTCCGCTCCGCTGGTTCTTTTGTATTTCAGCTCTTTGGCACGAGCATTCTTCGACTATGGCCTCTCTAAGTCGATGTACTCCCTGAGAAGCCTGTTCTGCTGCTTCAATTGTCAATGCGAATGCTAAAGTTTCGGAAAGAGTACGTGTTCTAGCAGTTCGCACAGACCTCTGAAGATGTATATTGGAAATGGCACGAACGAAGGACTCAACAGCAAGCTGGTTGATGATTTCTTCTCCAGCATCCGGATATGCCAGGTGAACCAGTCTTTCGACGTCTGCTTGGAGCTGCTGTAGACTTTCACCCCTTTTCTGGACTCTGTTATTGAGTTGGACTCGGAAGACTTCTTTCAAGTGGCTATCTCCAAAGCGTTTATCAATAGCTGCCACGAGAGAACAGAAATCGCCGCTCTTACCAGCTGGAACTGTTTGAAGTAATTCAGCTGCTGGTCCTCTAAGAGCAAGAGTCAGTGCAATGTACTTGTCTTCGTCATCCCAGCCATTTGTTGTCGCGGCTGCCTCAAATTGTCTCTTGTAAACTGGCCAAGATGACTGTCCATCAAATGTTGGGGGTTTCATCTCCTTTTTCCTTGCAAATTCTCCAGCAGATTCTCGAATTTTCATTTTCCGGATCTGGTCCAATTCCTTGGACAGAACAGAGAACTGGTTATCGCATCGACTTTCCAAACGATTCTCTACAACAGAAAGCTGTTTTTCCACACCTTCAACTCGTTCGTCAAGGGCACATACATTTTTCTCAATGTTACCCAATTTTCCTTCTAGAATGTTTTTCTGACCTTCTAAAACATTCTGTTGCGCCTCAAGTCTTTCGAGAATATTCTGTTGTTCTTTCTTTTGTTCGTTTCGTTGTTCTTCAATCAGCTTCTTTTGCTCGTTTCGTTGCTCTTCCAGATTCTTTTGTTGTACTTCGAGTCGTTCAAGAACATTCTGCTGTTCCTTCTTTTGCTCATTTCGTTGTTCTTCCAGATTCTTTTGTTGTGCTTCGAGTCGTTCGAGAACATTCTGCTGTTCCTTCTTTTGATCGTTTCGTTGCTCTTCCAGACGTCCGAGAATATTCTGCTGTTGCTTGTTTTGTTCTAATAAAATCTTCATTATACTAGAAAAATCTACACTTTCATTTCCTTCATCTTCCTCCACTTCTGCTTCAAAGACAAAAGTGTTAACGTCTTCACCTTGCTGTTCCAAATAGTTACGCAAGCGCAGGACGAGCTCATTTTTCGATCCCGCTCTAGAAAGATTTCGCTTACCTAACTCACTTTTAAGCTCAATGCAGTTGAGCTCTTCTAACAACTTACCCATTTTCACTGTATATTGTTTTTATTTTTCCTTTTACTTTTTTTTTTTTTTTATTTTACACTCAAGTTTTATTTACACTTCTGACACCAATGTAACGTGCGCTTAGTTCGAAAAATAAAACTTCACTATTCAATTTATTTCAACCACTTTTATTCAGTCTCTATACTTTATTCGATCTCAACTCGACTTTTGGACTATCACTTGTATTTACTCTTAACTTTATGACTCTATAAACAAAACTGACTGCTCGTTGCGTCAGCGGCCTATTTATATAGAACAACACTCATCTAGAGCGTTCCAGTTTCTTCTCCATGTTTTCCACATTTGCTGTCAAGCGTCTCTACACTCACACACACTGGCTTACAAGCAACGCCTGTCATTTATACCATTCCATTATAGTGTTGCCAGTTGTGTTTTCAGTTGAACGTTTTTCGATTAGGAAATTGGTATAAATTTTGGGTGTTCACTACAATAGTAACGATTCTAATAATTGCAATAATTTACATGTACCTAAAAATCAAAATTAGAAAAAGGAAGATAGTAAACAATGTAAATCTTCCAACGGTAACTTTGCTACCATTAGAAGACTCTAAAGGGGGAGGAGTTATATCAGAGAACACTTGTGCGCCTCCACCCTAATAAAAAACGCAATAATAAAATAACCCAAAGTCACTTTACGACAAGTAATAAAATCTATAATTTATTGCTTAAGAAATCAAGGCCAACCATTGCATTCTTTGCCTTCAGCAAAGAATAACAAACAGAATAATATAAACAATAAGTTGGATCTCAATTAAAGAAACCAACACCTAAACAAACAATGAAATTGTGAACTCAGATTAGAAGGCCAACCATTGCATTCCTTGCCTTCAGCAAAGAATAACAAACAGAATAATATAAACAATAAATTGGATCTCAATTAAAAGAAACCAACACCTGAACAAACAATGAAATTGTGAACTCAGATTAGACTCTGAGTTAGTATAAAAGTTCAGTCCATTAGAATAAGAGTTCAATTTTTTTGAAGACGTTAAGACAACTACATCTCTTGTGGTTCTAATAAAGTAAACATTCTTTTTAAAAACGTCTTTGATTTAATCTCAAATTTAAATTGTATCTACGTATTACAACTAGGAGATTTTTCCATTCCATATGAATTTCATGTAGTAAGTGATTCTTTTCCGATCCCAATGGATGGTATAATCGGAGAGAATTTCCTAACAGAATTCTTACTTACTTAGGTGGGCATTACAGTTCGGGGTGAACCTGGGCCTCAACCAACATCCTTCTATAACGACTTCGATTTCGGGCGAGCTCTCTCCAGTTTCGCACTCCAAGTCAGTTTAGAACTCAGTGCCATTATAAATCTGGAGAAATTTTCGTTTGAGTTAAAAGTAGATAACCAACCCGTCATTCTACCTATATATACTCAACAAAACATACATGTTGTTTCCTTACCTCCACTGTGTGAAGCAACTTATTGGATGACTACAAAACATTCTAATTCTCGAATATTTTATCCACAAGAATTATGTGAAAATTTTTTCATGGCAGGTTCACTATCAACTGTTAAAGAGGGAAAAATACCCGTACAAATTCTGAATGCCCGTGATTCAGCTGTAACTCTAAAATGGATTGAACCCATATCATTCTCTCCTTCAGAACATTTTATTTTACATTATAACCATATAGATAAATCAATAAACAAACGAGTTCAGGAAATTCTAAATGAAATAAGTTTTGAGACATTAAATAGCGAAGAAAAAACCGAGATTGAAGCAATATGTACAAAATTCCAAGATATTTTTCACGTAGATGGTGACAAACTCACGTATACCCATATTGGAAAGGCAGACATTAAACTTAAAAATGAATACCAAGCCGTATCGATTACCACATACTCAGAAGGAAGATATAAAGGAGGAAATAAAAAAAATTTTGTCAGATGACATAATAGAACCATCCATCTTCCCCTTGGAATTCTACAATACTTATTGTGCCGAAAAAGAAAGACCCAATTACCGGTCTTCAGAAATTCCGAGTGGTGATCGACTATCGTCACGTTAACGATCGAATCGAAGATGATAAATTTCCACTGCCAAACATAACGGACATCTATGATATGATCGGAGGAGCAACTAGATCTAAGTCAAGGATTTTTTTTTTTTATAATCAACGCGCACATCAAGGGGTTATGAATACCCTTATAATGTTGTTAAACACAGTGCGAGCATTTAGGAAAATAGGAGAGGATTTGAAAGGAGACACCGATGCACGTTGCTTTTGAATCTTTGTGAATCGTAATGAAGGGGAAATACAGAGCCAGGTAAAGCATTCCACATTCGGGTGGTTCGACTGAAATACGAATCTCTATACTTGACTGTACGCCCAAAGTTGGGCTCAAGATAGAACTGATGAACATTCCTAGCGAGGCGGGTGTTGCGGCTAAATTGTTTCAGGGGAGGAATGCAACTGGCTACTTCGCTAGAGCACTGCTTGTGAAAAAAGCGATAAAAGAGAGTGAGACAAGCAACGTTTCGACGATGTTCAAGAGAATCAATTGATTCTACGATTGAACTATCACCTATCAATTTTAACGCTCTATTTTGTACCCTATCAAGGAGGTGCAAAGATGTTTGAGAAGCACCTGACCAGATATGGGAGTTATACTCCAGTTTTGGGCGGATGAAGGCCTTATAAATTGTAGCCAGATCAGAAGGGGTGAAGAATTTCCTGCATCGTCTCAAGAAGCCTAAGCGTTTAGCAGCGTTTTTGGCGACTTCAAATATGTGGTCATTCCAACGAAGATCATCGTTTACACACATACCAAGTACTGACAGCTTTTCGGTTTCTTCGATGCAGGTACCATTCATGGATAATGGCAATGGGGGAATGTTAAGCTTCAACGACAAGAGACAGCATTGAGTTTTCGAAGCATTGAATTCTACTCGGTTCATAAGATCCCATGCAACAATGCTGTCAAGGTCAGAATTCAATGATCTTATCATACGCAACCGTTCCAGTTCCACATCCGAAGAGCAGAGACGTGAATTTGGAAACGCATATGAAAATCTGAGGGTCGAGTCGTCAGCAAAACAGAGTCGGAGACAAAACGGAGCCCTGGGGCACACCAGCATTTATGAAGTGGGTATCAGACTTGAAGCCATCCAACACAACTTGTATTGAACGGTCGGAAAGGTAGTTTCCAATCCAACGAAGAAGAGACTCATCGATACCAAAAGCACGCATTTTCGATAAAAGAGCCTGATGCCAAACTCTATCAAATGCTTTAGAAATATCAAGCGCAATAATCTTACTTTCTCCAAAACAATGTAAAGATTGGTTCCACTTTTCGGTGAGATAAGCCATCAAATCACCAGTGGACCGTTTGCTACGAAAGCCATACTGACGGTCATTAAGAAGCTTTCGTTCTTCAAGATATTTCATAAGTTGACGGTTTATCAACGTTTCCATGACCTTGGAAAGAAGGCACGTAAGTGCAATTGGACGGTAATTGGAAGGGGAGGAAGATTCGCCTTTTTTAGGGACCTGCTGGACAAATGCAGTTTTCCATCTGCTCGGAAAAATCCCAGCAGAATAGGAAAGATGGAAAAGTTTACGCAGTGGTTTTGCCAGCGTAGAAGAACACCTCTTCAGAATGCAAATGAAGTATATTACCAAATGGAGCTAGATGCCAATAGTAGACCAATAACGGCATTCTCAACAGAGGATGGTCACTACCAGTTAAAACGTCTACCAATGGGTTTAAAGATCTCACCCAGTAAGTTTTCAAGAATGATGTCTATAGCCATGTCAGGACTAACATATTCACGATGTTTCGTCTATCTTGACGATCTTATAATTTTTGGTAAAAATTTAATGGACCACAACAAAAACTTGATCCAAGTTTTTGAACGTCTGTGTACGAATGTACAATGATTATTTAAAATATGTAAACTAGAAATGTTTAACTTAAATTATTAAATGGAACAATACTTAAAATTAGATTCCACAAGAAATGTCAAATGTCAATAACATAAACAAAAACATAGAATATTTGTGAAATTAATGTAACTATGTATTAGACCAGAGGTCATATGAAAGAGTTTCTGTGAAAGATAAATACAACCGATTTATAACGAAATTGAAGTGGACGTGTTTTCATTTTTCTTAAGAAAGTTTTTAATAAGTTATTCTTTTCTCTAGTTTTTTTGGTGACAAACAAAACCTAGTCAGAACATTTTGGATATACGTGATGTTGTTGTTGAGTTCGCCTTGTGGCACAGCGTGTAAAGATTCGCCTACCAGAAAATGCGCAGGAGTTAGCGCATCCAAATCATTTAAGCTGTCGGAGAGCGGGCATAAGGGTCTCGAATTCAAGCACGCTTCTACCTGAGTTAGAAGCGTTGTGAGCTCCTCAAAAGTCAGCCTTTCGGTTCCAACAACTCGCTTCAAATGGTATTTCACCGATTTCACTCCCGCTTCCCATAATCCATCAAAGTGTGGAGAAGCTGGGGGAATAAAGTGCCACTTTGTTCCATGATTTGTACGAATGTACAATGATTATTTAAAATATGTAAATTAGAAATGTTTAACTTAAATTATTAAATGGAACAATACTTAAAATTAGATTCCACAAGAAATGTCAAATGTCAATAACATAAACAAAAACATAGAATATTTGTGAAATTAATGTAACTATGTATTAGACCAGAGGTCATATGAAAGATAAATACAACCGATTTATAACGAAATTGAAGTGGACGTGTTTTCATTTTTCTTAAGAAAGTTTTTAATAAGTAATTTTTTTCCCTAGTTTTTTTGGTGACAAACAAAACCTAGTCAGAACATTTTGGTCCTTTCGATCCGTTTTTTCTAAAACAATTATTTAACTTTTAATAAACAGTGTGTGTGTGCAAAGACAAAACTTTAAACAATAAAGTGAGGACATCGCTAGTTAACTAACTATATATACATACATATATACATAAAGTGCATTGCAGAAATCATTTTAATTTAATAGCTAGCTACATACGTGTGAATTAAATCTATTTCGTGTTACAAAAAACCGAAAATAACGTCGCGTCGCGCAACAAAACATCACCAACAAGAAGATACAGGAATTTGACGCAGCTGCAGCTGATTTTGTACGTGAGTTTGCACATTTTCTTTTTTTAATCTCTCTGTATTCTGAAAAACGAATATATTGAATAAAATGTCGTACAAATATGGGGAGCTTCAAAATGGTTTGTTAACAACAATCAAAAGAGACCTTACCAACTTCAAAAAGTCTCCAAAAGTGGCTGCTAGGTTGGCTAAGTTGGATGAGGACATCCCCACTTCTAAGGTATACAACGAGGCCATCATCGGAGGAAAGCAGCTGGAAACGAATATGAAAAAGAAGATCTGTTAGAGGTTTACAACCAAATAATGGATATCTCGATAGATTACCGGGTGGATCTAATAAGGCGTTGGAAAAGCACAAACCTGTGCCCGCAGGGGACGTCAAGGCAGCATCTTTGGACGCAACGTCACAACAGTCGTCATCTCGGTCGGAGATACGGCTCCTCCGCATCGACTTGCCCAAATTTGATGGCACGTACACCAGCTGGCGAGCCTTTCATAATCGCTTTGGAGCATTGGTGCACAACAACAGCAGTCTGGCCGACATAGACAAGCTACACTTTCTACAGTCGTGTTTGATTGGTGACGCCGAGCGTTTCCTGCAAAACTTGTCGGTCGAGGCGGCCAATTACGAAAAGGCGTGGGAGTTGCTGAAGGAGCGCTACGACCACAAACGCATTCTGGTGCATTTACAGATGCAGGCTTTGTTTGGGCAGCCTCCTATGGCCCGGGAAACTACGACAGGTTTGAAGGAGTTGTTGTTCACTACACGGGAGTGTATGTCAGCGCTGGAGAACATGGACGTTCCGGTGGATCAGTGGGATACGGTGCTCATTTGGTTCCTGCACCAGAAGTTGCCGTCATCAACGCAGAAGCTGTGGGAAGAGAAGATGGGAAACAGGAAGGAATTGCCGAAATTCGTCGAGTTTGCAGACTTCTTAGACACTTGTTTCCGCACGTTAGAAGTTGTAGACCAACAGGAGATGTGCTCCACGTCAAAAATGAAAGCTGAGACATACGCCAACAACCGTTCTCGCTTTTAGAGCACGAAGGTGATGTTTGCTAAGCCAACACCTAAGCCAACAGGTAAGCCAGCAAACAGGCAAGCAGGTAGACCACCAGTTCGGCCAACTTTTGATAGGGAGTTGGGAAGGTGCAGTTTATGCAATCTGCAGCAGCACTCCATAAGGAAGTGTCAGCGGTTCCTGAACATGGACACAGCGGAAAGGAAGCAGACTGCTCGACGCCTGAGAGTTTGCGACAACTGCCTTTCTTCAGGGCATTTTGCGCCGGATTGCCCCTCGCCTGGCTGCTGTTACTTTTGCCACGCTTCCACATGCAAACGTGGCCCAACACGCAGCTGTGCGTGCAAATAGCATGACACCGTCGAGGACAACAACAACTTCAGAAGGAAACAATGCAATTTCTAATTCATTCAATGCAAACGCGCTGGAGTTTGAACCACGAGAGGTGCAACAAGCTTCTAGAAGCGGTCAGGTTCTAAATTACCACACGTCGCATGGTAGCAGAACGCACCAGGTGCTTTTAGCGATAGCTATTGTGAAGGTGCGAGCAGCCGATGGTCGTCAACACCATCTCCGAGCTCTGATCGACCCAGGATCGGAAGCAAGCTTCATCACTGAAGATGCAGCACAACAACTGAAGCTAAAAAAGCGACGTACCTTTGTCGAGGTGTCAGGGTTAGGGCTAGTCAGCAGTGGCACGACGCAATCATGCGTGGATATTGAGCTTGCGTCATGCAACTCAACTTATTCAAGTCGCTGACTGGCCATCTCCCAGCCCAACAAATGATGCCTGACAAATGGCAACATCTTAAAGGGTTAACGTTGGCAGATCCAAATCTCCACGTTCCTGGACCTATTAATATACTTCTTGGTAGCGACGTTTATGCCGATATACTCCTTCCAGAAGTGAGAAGACCTGCAGATGGAGTCGGGCCAACCGCTCAGAAGACGCAGTTAGGGTGGATTGTGTTAGGGAGAGTTCAAGCGGAACATCCCCGGCAAATACGCAGTTTTGTGCAGACTGCTGATCTGAATTCTCAGCTGCAGAGATTCTGGGAGATGGAAGAATTGCCGTTCCAGACACATGAAACTGAGGAGAACATCGCATGCGACGCGCATTTCGACGAACACACGAGACGCCTGCGCCTTCCTGACGGGCGTTATGAAGTGAAGCTGCCGTTCAAAAGTGGATGTCTTCCGGCGATGGGATCCAGTAAGCAGAGCGCGGTCCGACGATTCCTGCACTTGGAGAAGAGGCTGGAGGCAAACCCAACTCTTCGGGCACATTATGCTAAATGCATAAAGGAATATGCAACCCTAAGGCATATGGAAGAAATTCACGTCGGCGACTCGGTGTTGGCAACCCCATACCACTATTTTTTGACTCACCATGCAGTTTTCAAGGAATCGAGTTCCGCCACGAAACTGAGGGTCGTGTTCGACGCAACAGCGAAGACTTTGGATGGAAGTTCGCTCAATGATCGACTTTTGGTGGGCCCAAAATTACAATCGAGCATTATCGATCTGGTTCTTCGATGGCGAACCCACAGAATAACGTTTACGGCTGACATTGAGAAGATGTATAGTAGGCCGGAGTGAATTTGAACTTTTTTTTTTTTTTTAATTTTCGTATGCCTATGGTACTAAAAGTTGAATTTGGTTTTTTCTTAACGATACCACAAGTTTTTAGCAAAAAAAAAAATATGTCCTAAGGTTCCTCTATTCGCAAACAAAAATGCCCTTTCAATCGTATATTCCTTACTATTAAAACAGACAATTTGTATTACGTGCTTTAAAAAAAATTGCATTTTAATAATGAACAAATCTTAAGATTACATTTTGAATGCAAAAAAATAAATAAATTACATGTTTTAGTAAACAAAAATACATTTTCCAAATTAATCCCCTGAAAATTATAATTTAAAACATTATTAAAATTGTATTGATGATGGAAAAAATTCTAAATTTACCTTACACTATTATACCAATAGGTGTTCTATTCAATTCATGTTTTGGGTGTGGGGTTGAGGTTACAAATCGTTTTTAATCTAGAATAACATTTTTATCAAGTAAAGAAATAATTCAAGTTCAAAAATTTAATTTACCAAATAAATTAAAAAATGGATCATTTTTCTAAAGCCTTAGCAAATTCCTTCTTCGTTTCAAATTTTGGCAACAGCTTTCGAGATGAGATTCTTGCTTTTATAAATCCATCTCTTGACTCTCGGCCACACACTGAAGATGAAGCTTCTGTCACCAGCTTAATGCATCTTTCGACGGCTTGAGTGTGACATGGATATTTGGATAGCTTTATATTTTCAGGAACATTTTGAACCATTGCGCGTAAGTCGTCATCTGATATCTTTCTAGTTAAAGGTGGTTCGGTGATCTTAACTGTATCCCATTTTATTAGATCGATGTAATCATCGGCATCAAAATTTATTTTTGGTATCTTAAACTGTCGGATTTCATTCATTTTCCTACCTTGTATATCCGCTCTGCTTTTCAAAATCCTTCTAAGGCCTAATTCCCGGACATGGCTTCGGCTATCAGCTAACATAGCAAGTAAAATATTTTCTGGATGGCAAAAATATGAATTACGCTCTATTACCGGATGAACAATTGCCTTAAGGTTTTTGGGTAGATATTTTGACGCTTTTATTAGTGCTAAAATGTGTTTTGGTCCATCTAAACAAGATGGTTTTGTTTTGATTTGAAACCAAACAAACGCATACACTTTTATTATGTACGTAGCCAGAACCAATAACTCCTTTGAAGGTTTTTCAGTAGCTACATAGAGCCGTAGAATCCTGTTAGCTGTTGTAAGCCACCTTGAATGAGACATTCTTCCTGGCTGTCGGTTTGCGAGCTCTAAAGCTACATTCCCATTAGAAACTGCTTCACACATTTCATATAGATATTTCTGATCCGTGCTTAAATGTTCTATAGTTATCGGAGGCAGTTCTACCATTATCTTTTCAAAAGCTTGAATTGGTAAACTATCACAGCTCTCAAGAGCTTTTCCCAGTACTCCAGAAAAGCCTTTTGGGTCATTGGTTTTTCCATCAACATGTGCCATTAAATGACGAAGTGGGAGTTCATTTAGATGGAGTAAACAAATAAACCAATGTACTGGCTTACCAATGGCTGCTTCGAGCTGACATACAATACCATTTTTGGATCCAGTGTTCACAATAGTTCCATCGCATCCAACCGCTGTAATTTCTTCCATATTAACACACAGGATGTTTTTTACAAAGTCAATTATGCTTGAAGATATTGTTTTGGCATTCCCACAAGTTGGAGTAACATGTCCTAGATACTGTCCTTCTGGCTCAGAAACAAGTACAATGTGTTCTTCCACTGAAATCTTCCGATGTGTTCTGGCCCCAATTGTTTCCAAAATCATTGTTTTGTCTTTTCGTCCGTCAAAGTATAAGCCTGTTATATTTTCAATTTGACATTGAAGATTTTGGCGTAATTTTTGTCTTTCTCGTCTTATTTTGCTTCTGTCAATTACTTTTGAAGAATCTTGCTTGGAAACGACACCAATGTCTTGTAAAAGAGAACTTACCAGAATTGATGCTGACCTGTCGGATACTCCTGTCCTGTCGCAGGCTGATGCTAAATTCGTTAAATTTATCCTAGCTTGTAATTTTGGAATTGGCGGACTTCTGCTGGGTAATATCGGAACGTCGCTGTCGACATCGCCCTCGTCCTCGTCATAACTTAAAACACTTGGATCATCCCCACTTTCATCAGAAATTTGAAGATCATTTTTGAGTCTCTTAGATTCTTTCATCTCTTCATGCCTTTTTCGTTTTAGATCCTCTTGAATTTTGCGATCATTCTTTTTTTTAATCTTTTTCGTCAACTCAGAGTCAACACTACCAATCACCATACTCCTTGATTTTCTTTGGTCAAGTAAAAAACAGCAGAGGAACTTTTATTGGGCAAGGACACATTGGAAAGCCATTACATTTACAAGCTGATAAATCAAAAAGTATATTGCTGCTCGATTTAAATAAATTAAATTTTTCAATAAATGAGCTTTTCTTTGATTTTATATTTTTTTTTATTGCTTTATATTTCTCATTGTATGTTTTAATTTTATGTAAAATCTGCTGATCTGACACAATAGGCAGAGATGCTTTTAGCCAAACACTTTTTAAATCGATCAATAATTTCGAACACACTTCAAAAGCACTTGGATCATATCCTTTCTGTTTTTCCTTCAATGCATTTCTGATGAACAAATACGCTTTCATGACATCACGATAAGTTGGAAGAACATTGGTTTTAAGCTCGGAGGGTGCTCCAAAAACTTCACACTCGGTTTCACTTCGCGTTTTTGGCATTTTCACAATTTAAAATAAAACAACCGGCACTCACAAATAAGAATATAAATAGAATGCCGATTCTAGTGGAAAAAAGTCAAACGAGACAATAAAAGTATAAAAAAAATGAGAAACGGCCCAAGGAGAACTAGATTAAAATTAAAATAATATCGACCACATTAAGTTCCACCTTCATTCAGTTTAGATGCAATATTTTAAGTTCTGGTCGTGGGTGTCCGGAGAGATGACAAAGGGGAACATTGCCCCCCCCCCCACCTTGGCACTGGAAAATACTACCCTACCAACATAAATATCATGTATTTAAAAATGTTTTCTATGGACTTTTCACCAATACCTACTAATTTTTTTTTGTCGGATCCATGATTTGCCCCCTCCCCCTATGTGAAATTACCCCCGCCCCCCTTGATAAATTTCTGCCAGTGCATATGACTAGGTACTATAAGTATTAACTCTATATACAACGACATTAATTTTTTTTTTTTACAGTAGGTATGTCAAAAAATCCAAAACAATGACGTCATGAAGGAACCCTAGGATGACGTCACACATTGACCAAATTTTGCACCCAACCTTTGGGTCCCCAAATTCAACTTTTCCGCATATAGGCCTTAAAGATTTCCGGAAAAAATAATTTCACTCCACCCTAATGTATAGGCAGGTGTTAGTGGATACACCTGATACATACTATCAGCTGATCCCGTGGAGAGACGATCGTTCATCTCCAATCAAGATGTTTCGACTTAAAACGGTAACGTTCGGTACAGCAAGTGCACCGTATCTTGCCATCAAAATCCTGAAGCGTGAAGCCGAAGATGAAGAATCGAACCTGCCGGAGGGGGCGAAGGTCCGGGAGTCCGAGAGGACATGTATGTGGACGATCGGATCAGTGGTGCCGATACTGTGGAAGAAGCACGAACAAAACGCGACCAAGCGAAGCAACTTCTGGCGTCCGCGGGCTTCAATTTACGAAAATGGACAAGTAACGTGAAGGAACTCGTCGAAGATATACCTGCAGCAGATCAAGAGTTAGATTTTGAGGTGCCGTTCAACATGTCAAATCACGTCAAAACCGTTGGCATCAAATGGTTCCCGGTAGACGACTACTTTTCGTATCAAAATGAGCAGCAGTCATCAGAAGCAACAACAAAAAGGTCAATGTTGTCCACCATAGCCAAACTGTTCGACCCACTTGGCTGGATATCACCATGCGTCATCACGGCAAAATTAATCATGCAGGGGCTTTGGGAACTAAGTTGTGATTGGGATGATCCGGTTCCAGCTGTTTTGAAGAAGGATTGGGATGCTTTTCATCGAGAACTTCCTATGATCGAGACGCTTCGAATATCACGCTGGACTCATATCAGCAAGACCAACAAGGACATCGAGCTACATGGGTTTTGTGATGCGTCGATGAAAGCATACGGTGCCGTAGTATACGTTCGTGTGCTGGACAATGATGGAATTATCCATGTGAACTTGCTTCTGGCAAAGACGATGGTAGCTCCATGTCAGCGTACAATCACGCTTCCACGTTTGGAACTTTGCGGAGCAGTAGTGTTAGCGCAGTTGATGCAGTATACGAAGGACGTTTTGGCTGTTCCCGACATCAAGATCTTCACCTGGACCGACTCAACCATCGCGCTCGCGTGGATACGAGCCACTCCCGCCAAAAGGACTACGTTCGTGGCCAACAGAGTGTCCGAAAATCAGCGGTTAGTGGGGATCGATTGCTGGGGACATGTTGCAACGCTTCATAACCCAGCCGATCTGGTGTCTAGAGGTGTGTATCCAGCTGAACTGAAGTCAGTGGAGACTTGGTGGATTGGTCCTGAGTTTTTACGCAGTCAATAGGCTTTCGATGTTCCGCATCAACCTGTTCGAAACTGACGAGGAACGACGAACGGTTAAGGTACTAAGCGCTCAAGTCAGTCAGGATGATCGCATACTTCAAACCATCTGCGACTGTTCGAGTTTGTCGAAGGTGATTCGAATTATCGCCACATGTTGTCGTTTCGCAACAAAATGTCGACGAAAGGCAGTTTCTGACGGCCCGTTTAGTCCAAACGAATTGGAAGCAGCGCGTATCATCGTCATGAAGGCCGCACAGAAAGAGATGTTTAAAACAGAGCTTCAAAAAATCATGGAAACATCGGAAACACCCAAGTCACTCAAGACGTTGAACGCATTCGTTGATGCTGAAAGACTTTTGAGAGTTGGAGGACGCTTGGAGAATTCTCTCCTCCCCTAAGACGCGCAACATCCGATACTTCTTCGAAACAGTCACCATCTTACCAACCTGGTTTTCGGAGATGCCTATAAGAACACTTTGCATGGCGGCATCCAACAGATGATCAGTTACATCCGTCAAAACTATTGGATTGGCCAGATACGAAGAAGCGTGAAATACCAGCTTCATAGATGCACTTCTTGCTACCGGCAAAAGGCATCGGAAATGCAGCAGTTGATGGCGAATCTACCAGTAATACTGGAGTTGACTACGCAGGACCCATCGAAATAAAAAGCTGGAAAGCTCGAGGTGCTAAAATACTAAAGGGGTATTTTGCAGTATTCATCTGTTTGGCAACAAAGGCCATTCACCTGGAAGGAGTGTCTGACCTGACAACCCAAGCATTTTTAGCAGCATTTTGACGGCTTACGGCCAGGAGAGGTAGCTGCAAACAAATCTACAGCGATTGTGGAACAAATTTCGTCGGCGCTAATAACAAATTAGCCAAAATGTTGAAGGACGCGAAGCACGATTTTAAAGAAATTGCCGAAAATCTCTCAAATCATGGAACGAATTGTCACTTTATTCCCCCAGCTTCTCCACACTTTGGTGGATTATGGGAAGCGGGAGTGAAATCGGTGAAATACCATTTTAAGCGAGTTGTTGGAACCGAAAGGCTGACTTTTGAGGAGCTCACAACGCTTCTAGCTCAGGTAGAAGCGTGCTTGAATTCGAGACCCTTATGCCCGCTCTCCAACAGCTTAGATGATTTGGATGCGCTAACTCCTGCGCATTTTCTGGTAGGTGAATCTTTACACTCTGTGCCACAAGGCGAACTCAACAACAACATCACGTATATCGACCGATGGAAAAGAGTACAAACGCTGGCGGAAGGATTTTGGAAAAAGTGGAGTTCCGAATACCTTGCACGGTTGCAGCAACGTTCGAAATGGACTCAAGTTCAAGAAGCTCCCAAAATAAGAGACCTAGTGTTGCTCAAGGATGAGCGACTTGCACCGACGTATTGGAACCTTGCCCGAATCGAGAACACTCACGCGGGAACGGACGGACTCGTACGCGTTGTCACCGTGAAGACACAAAACGGAAACTTCAAACGACCTATCGCGAAAATCTGTTCTTTGCTGTCAAACGAGCACCATGAACAATCGGCGTTGGTATAAAAATTAATTCCTAAAACATAAACTGGTTACCGAAACATCGACAACAAAAAGGAGTATGCTGTTTTTCGAAAACACACGAAACTTGAAATCAACACATTTTCATTTAAGTCACCATTTAACACATCATTCAACCCATCTTTAAAACACCTGTAAAGTTTCGCAAAACCCAGCAATCAACACATCTGTACTACATACGGAAAACCTAAATAAAATTATCATCACTCAGCACTTCAATCAACACATCTATAGCAACTGGAAGCTGTTCAAACACATCTGTAAAAATCTATAAAGCTGTTCAAAACACTTCAAAATACATCGTTTAAAACACCTGAAAGCTGTTCAAAAAAGAAAAACTCAAACAAAACTTTGTTTAAAAACGTCTTTATTTAATAATAAAATCTTAACAATTGCATGAGAAGCAATCAATGCAATTCATCGTCAGATGCTGTGCTGCAACAATGCACACATAAAATCAAATTTAAAATCTAAAAGGAAATAAGCACAACATATTCTGAAAAACCTTAATATATAAAATCAATTTGTAAAAACACATCACTTTTAAAACATTTCGACATGTTCAAGGGGAACATCGAAATCCAAGAAACACCGCACGTCGAAGACGAATTCCCGTCGGCAAAAAAAAAAAAAAAATTGTCGTCGACAAGACACATTTTAATAAAAAAAAAAAAAAATTTCCTGTGCAATGCAACAATGTATACACTATTAATGATATTAAATCATGCTCGTAATTAAACAAATTAAATTAACAAATTAAAGGCAATTATGCAAAACACAAAATGCACTGCCATTTTAAAAAACAAAACAAGAACACGATCCACATCACATAGAAAATGAAAAACGCGAAATGTCAAATGCCGTCGGCAAATGCATTTGACCATTTTGTACACAGGTCTGATTAATCTTAAGACCAAATATACAGTCCACTGAATTTAAATTTAATATAACACTTAATAATTTTCAATTAATTCAAAACACACCTACACACACACTTAATCAAAGTTATAAAATTCGCGAAACATTTCCGAAATAAACCCCGTTTTTTTTTACAATCAGAATGTTAACAACAATTCTAGTTTTCCGACTAGAAAAGGATGGCACTTGGTCACGATAAGTCTGCCTTTGCCATTTCCAAACAAGCACATTAAGTACACACACACACACACACATATATAAATATCCAGATATTAAAATGAATTTACGTACGCGCGAACCCCGAAATCCGCGGAATTAAATGCAAAAACTTGCACAAAGCCACACACACATACACACAAATCTACGCACGCTACAAAAATTGAAATTAAAAACTAAAATAAAATTGAACATGCACGAGATTGAACACAATTAACATACAAAATCACACACAAAACAAATAAAATTTAATAAAATATAGTTTTAAATCAAATATGTTGATAAATGAAAATGAAAAACACTCATCCTGAACATGAGGGAAGCACACAACATGTCATCCATTTAACCCATATAAAAGAATTCGTCGCAACTTATTTTGTATCCATCCCAGCATCATTTCGCTGCAAACTCCAACATCAGTTCGACACAAATTTCACATCACATAAATATAGGTACTTAAGAATATAACTCACTTTTAACACAAGAGGCGATTAAAATATGAATTATTAAAGAACGCATGCCGGCACCATGCTTCTTCTTCACTTCACACCTTACAATTGAATTAACTAATAACATACTGCTACTACTATTAAATGATGGAACTGGAACCACAACCACCACCGGTGTGAATGCCACTCATCAATGATATTGCTGAACGCTAACTACCAGCAACCCATCAAAATTTCATTCAAGCGTGAATGAAAAAACACTACTTCGTTTGTACAATGTGTTTACGTAGTATGCATATGCATGTCTGTAATGATAGTCTTGTTACTCTATTTGGGCACGGGTGTGTATGGGATTACATTTTTATTATGCACTAACATTGTTATCTTTTTGCATGTATACCTAACGTGACCATACGTCGCGCTTTGGTCGGGACAGTCCCGCTTTGGGCGGGACAGTCCCGCTTTCAGGCAGTCTGTCCCGCTGTCCCCCGCGAGGCTGAAATTGTCCCGCTTTTGTAATTTTTGTGAGGGTTGAGTTTCTTTTGATTCGATAAAATATAAGCAAAAACATTTTCATTCTCTTGTATATTGCTTATAACTCGAAATGCGCGCTAGCAAAATACTCGAGGTTAAAATTAAAAACAATTTTTAAGGGGAAAACAAAAATATATTTCAAAAATCCCTTTTTTAGCGAGGTGAAATCTGAAGTGTTGGTGGCATCTGAATTTGTGGTCAAAGCTGACAATTCCGGTTTTTTCACTAATTCAACTAGTGTAGGACAAAGCGAAATTAAAGTTGTGTAAGTAATTTTCGTGAAGTTGTGTGTGAGCAGAGATTGCCATCTTGTTAATTAGTTATCGTTTGTTTTGTTTTAGTTCTAGAAGGGTTTTGTAACAAAACAATACTGCCGAAACGCAAGTGTTCCTTTAATATTAGTCTGCAACAGAAGGATCCATTTATAAAACAAAAAAAGATGGCACCGCAGACGTAACATATTAAAAGTTGTCGAACAGATTTTAGTGTTGGATTTTAGAGTGATATAGAAAAACATTTAAAATCAGAGAAACATAGACTTGCCGATCAAGTCGTTGCTTCAAGCTCGTCAATGCTTAATATTTCTAAGAAAACCGAGTCGCGGACTTCTAAGGACTTAGATTTAGCTGCAGCTGGGGGTACGTGGGCGTAACACACCGTGCAACATTTACATCATCACAGTTTTCGCTCAAATGACTGTTCTTCTGCTTTAAATCTAGCATGTTATGGGCAAAAATTTAGATGTGCACGTGCAAAGTTTGAAGCTATTTTGGTAATGTGCTGTAAACCATGGCAACCGAAGATTTAAAAGAGTATTTACGTGAACCCAATTGCAAAACTTTATTAACGGGTGCTTCAAATCATGGCTCAATTAAATTATTCCCAGTTTTAATTTTTTACCATAGGAAGGCGTGAAAGTTAAGGTTTTAGAGTTTCGGGAGCAGCCAGGCGAAACATCGGATGTAATTGTACTTATTGTATAATTATTCAGCCTTATTATGAGTTTCACGTGAAATCATTCCCCCCGAAAAAGATCCCATTTCACTTTTCCCTTATTATGAGTTTCGGGGGAAAAATTTTCCATGTTCGAAAAATTTCCCTTATTATGAGTTTTTTTCCCCCGTGAAATGTGAAAACCTTGAGAGCAATTTATTTCACTTACTTTTGTGAGGCGAACAAGTGAACAACAAAAGCGGAAAAATTGTAAGTCTGGAATTTTGTTCAGGTGAAACTCATAATAGCTTTTAAAATTCCGGGCGAACAAAAAAGTTCCGGGCGAAAAGCTGTTCACGTGAAACTCATAATAAGGCTGAGTATTGAAGGAATTGTCTTTTAATGACTTAAATATAAAAATTGTTGCGTTTTGTGGAGATAACACGAACTGCAACTTCGGGGGAAAGAATTGGAGAGGAAATAATAATATTTACTCAAAGTTGAACCAATCACTCGGCAGACAGATTATTGGGATTAGATGTGGAGCCCACATAGTCCACAACGCGATCAAAACTGCTGCTGATTGTCTTCCTGCATTCGAATGCATTATAGTAAAAAATTTCCTCATTTCTACAGCGTTCGAGTAGAAGGTTTGAAAGAGTTTTGTATTTCTACCAAGACAGAGTATCACAAGCTGCTGGGCTACAGTAAAACAAAGTGGCTTGCGTTCATGCCCGCGCTTAAGAGAGTTATCAAAATGTTTCAGCCTTTGAAAAACTATTTTCTGAGGATCGAAAAATGCCCAAATATTTTAAAGACGTTTTTCGATAATCCCAGCTCAGAATTTTAATTATATTTTTGTCAAGCACAAGCAGCGACCTTTCATGAAGTTGTTTTGAAAATCGAATCGCAAAATGTATCGACTATAGAGTCTGCCTAGGAGATTAATCGTCTCCGAGATAACCTAACAGCTAACACTAAAAGCGAACACGATTGTATTTCCTCACATAATCCGTAGCCTGATGGTAAAATTGCTAGAAAGAGCAGAAGAAAAAGCAGCAGTAAGCCAGAAAAGGAAAACTACGGCGGCGGCTGAGTTTTATAAAACAAGGAAGGAATACTTGGACCAGTGCCAGTGGTGTCAATTTAACACAGAACTAGAAGTGTTTGAATGGGTAAATTCAACAAAAGTACCTACGTGGGAAGAGATAGAGAAATTGGTTGATTTACTTATCACGCAAGGATTTATTAGCAGCAGCCAAGATGCGAAAGATGACCAGTTTTCACTAATTTAAAACTTTTGTGACGACAGATGAAAACATTTCTGGCTGGAATACCGAAAATGTTTCAACTGAAAATCGTTGGGTCGATTTATTCCAGCACTTTCGTGCCAATAATCTAACTTTAACAAGTTTTTTACGATTATTGAGTACGTTATGTGTCTGCCTGGAAGCAACGCACCTATGGAAAGAATTTTTTCTCAAATGAACAAGGTTTAGATAAGTGATAAAATACAGAAGAGTGTCTCAGTAATGAAAGCTACTTTGATAACGAAGATAAACATAAATAAATCATGTACTACGCTTCACACTTTTCTAAAAACATGACCCGACATTTAAAAACAAATTTGTTCAGCCGATAAATTATAATAATATTTTCATATACATATGATACTACATGATGTGTCTGGATGCTGATGTTTACAGTGTGGCTTCTCAAGTTGATAATTCATTGGTAGAGCGGCGGTAGTTAATATGATCGGTTGACGGTGTATGTTTCTGGTTTCAAGCGGCGGTGGGAAGGAAAGTGTGACGCTTCGTTACACATCCCCCTTCCTTTGGAAGACGAGAACCTTCTCGTCTCGAACTCTTCCTGTCGAGAAGAGAAAAAAAGAAATATACATTATTTATAACGAGAAAAGAAAAGGTTTTATTTCATATGTGTTTTTTTCCATTTTTATATATATATATATATATATATTATTTATTTTTTTTTTTTTTTTTTTTTCGAAAACGGTTAACAAAAGTTTTAATTCAAAAAAACAAAAAAAAAGGAATTTCGTGCTTAACCTAATAAGAAAGAAAAGAAAAGTTTAGGTAAGGTTAATTGTTTTGCGGTACTGGCCGAAACGCAAGGAGGCACGTGTGTTGCTCCTGTTCAGCAATACCAAGACAGGCCCACATGGGCAAGGTATCGTGAACCTCCGCTGAGGGTAAAAGCCTCGATTTAGGAAGATACCCTGGAAAGGGTCGAAATTTGGGCTTAACTCGGCCGGTGCTGGGACTGGTGATATTGCTGCCGGTGGTAAAGCTGCTGTCGGTAGAGCTGCTGGCGGTAGAGCTGTTGGCGGTAGAGCAGCTGGCGGTAGAGCTGTTGGTGGTCGAGTTGCTGGTTGTAGAGCTGTTGGCGGTAGAGCTGCTGGCGGTAGAGCTGCTGGTGGTGGAGCTGTTGAAGGTAGAGCTGCTGAAGTCTGCTTTGCCCTAGGAACTGCATAAAAATCAAACTGCCCGTCTCCGTGGCCTGGGAAACAGGGACCAAGGACCGCATTCGAAAGAAGAGCAACCTTGCCGGTGGTCGCCACGAAACTTTTCACGGAGCTAGCTGGTAGTGGCGGGTTTCGTTGGCATCAGGCCTCTTCTGCCGTGTCTCGCTGCTCACGGATCCTCGCCATTCTCACTCCTACCGGTGTTGTTGGTGGGATCGGCTGTGCGGCCGCCCTTGCCACGTTTTCCACTCGCTGAGTCTTAACTCTGATTTTCAGGGGTGCGCCTTCACGCGGAGGGGCGCGAACCTGGCTAGGGGCCGTCCGTTGGCGGACGCAAGGATCCAGAGTCCGGCTTCCGTGCGTTAAAGGCAGCCGATGACTGGTATGTGGTTGTCCGGTGGTTGGCTTGTTCATAGATGACCGCTCACTCGGCGCGGCGAATGGGAGCGTCTCACGGGCTGGTTCTGGGCGCTGCCTCTCCGGAGTTGACAGCCGGTGGAACCGACGCCCTCCTTCCATTCCTTCGCGATTCGGGTGTTGCTGGCGGTTACTGCGCTGCATCGTCCTTCGATTTTTGTTTCGCAATGTCTTAATGTTTTTCGCTGGAGGTCTGCTCACCTCGGCTGCTGCTATTCGACTGGCTCGAATTTCTGGCTCGTCTGAATAAAATCCTTTTAAATCGCGTATATGGGCGCGAATAGGAGCGCTTTTCGAATGACTAATTTTACCGGTCTTCAACAAGTCATCGATCTCATCGTCTATTACTTTCTGCATGGCCGGGTTGCGCGGATAATAGCGCTGCTTGAATGGCTCTTTGGATTTGAGGCGAATGCGGTGCGGTGGGATGTTTGAAATACTGGTGATCTTCTCAAATTTCGGTATTTTGTTGCTCAAACATTCGTCGAGTTGTTGCTGTTGCTGAACAGGGAGACGTGATGTAGCATGGCAAACGGAGAAGCTCTCGGACTGGGTCGTCTTTTTCCCGGTAATGGACTTTCCTCCTATGGAGAGCTGCAAGTTGGCCTGCTCCATTAAATCCATTCCTAGAATTGCGTCTTCAGCAAGAGCGGGTAAATAGGTTACATCTCCTGTCAGTTCAGTATCACCAATGATGAACGTGATGGTATACTGTTCACTCGTCGCAACGGGGTTGCCATTGGCGAGGTGAATGGCCTGATGTTTGATTTGCATCGGCAGGTCGAGCTCTACGAATTTCTGTCGTAACTCTTGTCCGATAAATGTCTTTGTTGAACCGGTGTCAACTAGAGCTTGATATGTTCGGTCTTCGACTGTTACTGGGACGAAATATCGGGGGTCTCGGCCGGGTGAGTAGTTAACCACTGCCACGGGATTTGGGTGACACGGACAGTCCTTGGTTAGTTTTCCGTCCTCGCCGCAAAACGAACAAAAGAGCCGGAATGGTCGGTGACAACTTTCTTTGCGGTGACCCCTCTGCTTGCAATTCCAACAGTGGGTATCCCTATTATAGGGAACGGTTGCGGGCGGACCACGGGGAACTGACGGAGTATGAGAAGCTGCGGAAGCTAGCGGTCGGACATTTCGCTCTTCATTTTTGACGGACTCAAATTCCTCTGCAAGAGTCATCAACTCGTCCAAGGTGTCAAAGTCTCGACGGCGAATGTAGAACCTATATTCAGGTCGCATATGATCGAATATTCTGTCAATGTGGTCGGCTACAGACATACGAGGATGTTGTCGTCTGAGGTACTGTACTGCTAGTATGTACTCCTTAGCCCGTTCACGAGGACCTTGGCGTTTGCGCAGTATTTCTTCCTCTAACTTATGAAGATAGCGGGCCGGTAGGAAATAGCGAATGAAAGCTTCTTGAAAATCTTCCCACTTGGTGAAAGATTCGCTTTTGATGCGTAACCATTCCAATGCTGTACCTCGGAACAACTCAGGCAGCGTTCTTAACATGTCACTGGGAGGAATGTTAAAGCATCGCGTCAATTCTGTCACTCTTTCCAGGAACTCAAGGGGGTTCCCTAATGAATCCAATCGCAGGCCCCACTTGCGCACAGTGTTCATCACGTCAGCCTCGTAACTCAACGTGAGTCGGTTTGAGGGTCGGTGTGGTGGTAGTGCAGAACTGAACTGGTCTGGATGAGAGTTCTGCTGATAGTTGGGTGGTGGAAGATTAACTGGCACAGTAATATTGCTCGGAAGTAGACTCGCCTCATCCGAACCAGTGCTTGGAAGTGGTTGCTGTTGGCTCAGTGTTACTGTCGGTGTTTTAGGGCGGTCTGACATAGTCAGAACTTGCAACGAAGTCTGACCATACAAAGGGATTTTTAATCCTTTTTCACGACTTGTTGGACTATCACCGGTGCCTCCAGATGCCCCTTCTTTGGAAGTGTCGGCATCACTGGCTTCGTCAGAAAGCGCGGCGTCAAGCCTTTGTTCAGTGAAACTATTCCATTGGTCGCATAGATTCTGAGTGGAAGCATGTGCACGGACTTGCTTCAAATGCTGACTCATGCGTTGCCGTAAAACCTGCATGGTTCCAGCAGTATCCAAATTACGGGCTTGGAGCATTTCAATCAGCTCGGTTTTCTTCATCAAATAGATGAAACCCAGATTTCTGAACGGACTGGATTTTTCAGACGAAGGTTCGTCTGGTGGGGGTGACGAATCTGACCCAGGCATGTTGGGACAGGGGAAATCGGGTTAATTAGAACTGCGGTAATTGAGATTTGAAGAGCGGAAAACGGAAAGCGGGGGACGGTGGAACCTTTGAAAGATTCCTAGTCGGTTGGCGGTAAGAATTTGGAATGAATCTTCTAAAGGTCCCTGCTCGGGCGCCAAAATGTGATGCTTTTTTCTCAAGGCTGAGGTAAGCTCGTCGGGTTCCAGGGTTTTGTCGAAGAAAGCACAGTAAAACTCGACTGTAAGAAGAAAAACTCTGAACTCTTTTAATTACCACAATATGTTCTTTATTATTCTGGTTTTTAGCTCTTACAATACTTAATATACTCTTAATGATACTTAAGATAACGCCCGTGCCCGATACTCCAAGCGAGCCGGGGGTCTCAGACGGAGACAAAAAGAAAAATAAATCTACGGTGACCAAGATGACGGATATTGACCAACTCCAAGTGAGATGGTGGCCTCAGACGGAAGCGGGGTGTTGACCTAACTCCAAGTGAGATGGTGGCCTCAGAGGGAAGCGGGGTAGTGACCAAAACTCAAAGTGAGATGGTGGCCTCAGAAGGAAGCGGGGTAATGACCAAACTCCAAGTGAGATGGTGGCCTCAGAGGGAAGCGGGGTAATGACCAAACTCCAAGTGAGATGGTGGCCTCAGAGGGAAGCGGGGTAATGACCAAACTCCAAGTGAGATGGTGGCCTCGGAAGGAAGCGGGGTATTGACCAAACTCCAAGTGAGATGGTGGCCTCGGAAGGAGACGGGAACTACTGGTCGGGAATATGACCTAACTCAAAGTGAGAAGGTGATCTCAGAAGGAGATTCTAATACTACCTAGCTAGCTCTGAACTTGCCAAAATTCAAAAGATCTTTCTTTTAAAAAGATCGGACAACAATACTGGATCGGTTATGGCTTCGAAAGCGTATTGAGGGGAGACCAACTACTAAAAGTAGGATTACCAATCTCGGATTTCCTACATTTTCTTACATTCACTTATAACATTTACTACAATAAGGAAATGTGAATTATATGAGAGCGAACAGTAAAATAGCAATTTAATTATAATAATATTTTCATATACATATGATACTACATGATGTGTCTGGATGCTGATGTTTACAGTGTGGCTTCTCAAGTTGATAATTCATTGGTAGAGCGGCGGTAGTTAATATGATCGGTTGACGGTGTATGTTTCTGGTTTCAAGCGGCGGTGGGAAGGAAAGTGTGACGCTTCGTTACAAAATATAAAAATACAAACTAGAATTCACGCCACAACTTACTTGCTTTGATTATTTAAAAATAATAACAATAATAAAAAGCCTTGTAAAACACTAGTAACTTTTTTTTATAACATAATTCCGAAGATGTCCCGCTTTGACAAAAAAAATAAATGGTCACGTTATGTATACCTGAGTGGTCTCACTATCGTGGAACATATTGGGCGCGTTCGAGAATCGTATCTGGATAGCTTGTTGTTGTTGTTTACGTGTTAAACTTTTAGCAGAGTCACACACCCATTTCAACTAAAAAGCTATCTAAAGGTATCCGAGTATTTTTGGTATACCTTTCTATTCAAGTGTTCAGCTGATAGAAAATTTATTTTTATTTATTTTCATGTTGATTTTTTGTTTTGGTGTGCATTTATTTTAGCATAACAGTTCGCGTACACCAAAACCGAATTATCGGCCGACATCGGGTCGGAACTACTCGGACGACTTTCTCGGACGATCGTCTGCATACACTGCATCCGATCTAGGACGGTGCCGGTCTGTAGTCTGACTTTGTGAAACTTTAAGTGAAATAATTGTTTTGAATGGAAGATTTTGAAGAAATTTATATTTTAGAAAGTTCATATCGCCAACTAATCCGGCAACGTCGAAGATTTCGTCGCTCTGTATGGATTAATAAAATATTTTTGCAAAGAAAACAACTTGGCGAATACCACCATCTTTTTGAAGATTTAAAATTACAACCCATAAAATTTTTCGAGTATTTTAGAATGTCTTTTAGTACATTTCAATATATTTTAAACTCAGTGGAAGGTTTGATAACAAAGCAGAATACAAACTACAGAGAATGTATTTCACCCACGGAAAGACTTGCACTAACATTGCGGTAAATTTAATTGATTTAAGTCCTGGTGCCTTATTATCTTCGCTCAAAAAAAGTACAATGTTGAATACAACAAGATGAATTCGCTATAACTCCTTATTCCTTATTATGACTGTGTTTGCTAACTTTTCAAGCGAATGTTTTATTTAATGCACCAAAAACAGTGCTACAATTTTGTTGTAAATTTGCCTTAGATACTTATGGCAATTTATTAACATGCAACTTTAATCTTTCAGGTACCTTGCAACTGGGGAATCTTTTCGATCTTTAGCATTTTCATTCAGAGTTTCAGACAGTGCGGTTGGAAGGATTGTCAGAGAAACCTGCAAAGCAATATTTGATTGTCTTGTGTCACATCATATGCCATTGCCAACCGACGAAATGCTTCATCATAATGCTGAATTGTATTGGTCAAAGTGGAGATTTCCCAACTGTATTGGTAGCTTGGATGGCAAACATGTGCGAATGAAATGTCCTTCTAATTCCGGTAGTATGTACTACAACTACAAGAAATTTTTTTCCATCGTTTTGCAAGCCGTTGCAAGTCCAGATTATAAATTTTTATTTATAGAGGTAGGTGCTTATGGACAGCAAAGCGATGGTGGTACATTTGCATCTTCAACTTTGTTTCGTCACTTCGAAAATGGGCATTTTAATATTTCGAAATATCTACCAAATACAAATACTATCTTGCCCTTCGTATTACTTGCTGATGAAGCCTATCCTCTTAAACGATACATTATGAGGCCATATCCAAGACGCAACCTTGGGGAAGACGAAACTATTTACAACGAACGTTTGTCCAACGCGCGAGTGGTAATTGAATGCGCTTTTGGTATAATAACACAAAAGTGGAGAATTTTGACCAAATGTATCGAAACTACTACAGAAAATGCCGAAACTATTATAAAATGTATATGCTTACTACATAACATTGTAATAGATAGAGAAGGACAACCAACGCGCAATTATTCTACAGCTCAAAAAAAAAATTCTGATCAAAGAATTAATTTTGCTTCTAGAGGGCATAACAGAAGTGCAACTGAAGCTCATAATATTCGTGAAGCTTTCAAACAATTTTTTTGTAACGAAAATAGCATTACCTGAGATGACAAATCGAAATAAAAAAAATTCTTTTTTTAAATTGTTATTTCATTATATTAAGCAAAAATTATCACAGAGAAGAGAAGAGCATTACTGAAGTTCAAATCCAAAATTAATAATCCTCTTGGGCTCTTTGCTCAACGTCCACAACATATTCTTCCTCCTCGGCATATAATTCAACCTCCTGGTCATATGTGGATGTTTGCGATTGATTCATATGATTTTTAGTCAGTGATGGGCGCTCTTCAATATTGAGAAAATACGTGGGATGTGGAATATTTGGTTGCAGTTCTACAGAGCTGGATCGACTAAATTCCTCCGGAGAAAAGTTGTTTACAGGAGAGTATTGCGGTTGACGGTTTTCTTCCTCCAGGAACACATCCAATAATTTTCTTTGAACAGAGATCTTTCTATTACGTGGCACTTCTTTCAGATATGGAAGTAAACTTAACAAAAAATTTCTATCTGGGTCTTCTGCCGATTTATCAGTGGACCTACTTTCATATAATTGAAGTTTTCTTTTTTCAATCTGCAGATATTCTTGGTCGACGTCAAAATTGTTTCTTTTCCTTCCAGATTTTTGAAAATTAAAATATTTGTTTTGCGCTATAGGCACTGATTTTTTAATCGGTTTTTTATGTTGTTGTGTTTTCGAAATTTCAGGTTGGGACACTGTTGTGGTTTCCTGCAGTAAAGGAGGGGATGCAGGCTGTGATACCGCTGGCTGAGAATATAAAATTTCTTCAAATGGTTGCGAAGCCACATCATTTTCTTCGGTGGGACTCTCTATTTCGGGCAAGTTTCCACTTAATTGCTTGGGAGCAATTTGTTTTGATAAGAATAATAGTGAGTCGTAGTAAGCCCAAGAAGATTTTTTATTTTCGGCGGCAGCACCAGATTTCCCAGGTCCATTATATTTGTTGAATTCCTTTCGGAATTGATCTCTTAAGTTGCTCCATTTTTTCTTTACATCTGGAACAGTCAGCTCCATCTCTGAAGACACTTCGGTCCATAGGCTTTTAGCAGTATCTCTATTGTTGTAGTTTTTGGAAAATTTATCCCAGAGAGTTGGCCTGTTGTGTATACAATTTATCAATTTTTCGTTGTCCATATTTTTTTTTCGTAAACTTTATTAATTTATTATCTAAATGCTTGAAACGTTATAATTCAACCCGACAACTGACGAAAAATCCAAACATGTTCGGATTATGCCGGCTTATCGGTTATTATCGGGCGTCATCGTACGTCAACGGACGATGTCGCTTTCAGTGGTGTATGCGCCCTCTTTTCTTTCTATGTGTTTGGTTCGATCGGCCGAGTTCGGCCGACAACGTCCGATCATACTTCGGCCGATGACGGATTTGGTGTACGCGAGCCGTAAGAGTCTTTTAAAACGCATGGGAAATCAAAAAAAATAAGTTATAATCGTCTAGCAATGATATTTTGAATGTTTTTCTATTTTCAAAAGTCGAATTTTAATATTTCACAGCTGTTGTCTGCAACAATCTGATAAAAGATATCTGAATCGTTCAAAAAGATATCCAAGATACGGCTATCCGAGATAGGCTATCCGATAGGTTCTCGAACGCGCCCATTGGAATCGACCTCAATGCTGAAACCACAGAGTAGATAAAAGTAGTATACTTTGTGGCTGAAATCAATGGAAACGGTGATGCCATACTACTGTATATTTCTGCGACACCAAATTTTTACCATTCACCATTCCGAGGCGGGAGAATGTACGAATGTACAATGACAGCCGTATTTATTAATTTTCCCTAAATAGCTCTGAACAGACGAATAGTTATGTAGTGAATAGCACTCTATTCTACGTTGCATAAATTCTTATTTATAAACCATTATAGCTATGATGTGCATATCTTACCTATCTATAATCCATAATATAATTTATAGCATTGAGCGGTAATACACAGGTGTACTTTACTATCGAAAACAAATCAGTCTGTGAAAGCCATCTATGTATCCGGCGTACTAACATTTCCTTGTCATTTCGCAATACCGATGACAAAAACCTATTCAATCCCTATACTACCTAAATCAGCGTTCAGCATATTCTACCTCTATGTTACGTTCAAAAAGTTTTATAAATAGGTTTTTCTGTTCAGAGATATTATAAGAGGAACATAGCGCTATTCACTCCCTATTATGGGTTTATAAATAAGGCTGTGATTATTTAAAATATGTAAATTAGAAATGTTTAACTTAAATTATTAAATGGAACAATACTTAAAATTAGATTCCACAAGAAATGTCAAATGTCAATAACATAAACAAAAACATAGAATATTTGTGAAATTAATGTAACTATGTATTAGACCAGAGGTCATATGAAAGATAAATACAACCGATTTATAACGAAATTGAAGTGGACGTGATTTCATTTTTCTTAAGATAGTTTTTAATAAGTAATTTTTTCCCTAGTTTTTTTTGGTGACAAACAAAACCTAGTCAGAACAGTCTGAGAGAAGTAAATCTCAAAATACACCCGAGAAAATGTTTTATCTTGCGAAAAGAAGTATTATACCTCGGACACCTTATATCGCACAAAGGAATTTTACCTGACCCCACCAACTCGGCCGCAATGAAAAATTATCCAACTCCTACTAACGCGGATGAAGTAAGAAGATTCGTAGCATTCGCAAATTATTATTGAAAATTCATTAAAAATTTTGCTACCATGTTGAATTCAATCTTAATAAAGATTGCGAAAAATCATTCAATTTGCTTAAAGAAATCCTTATAAGTCCTACAATTCTCCAATTTCCAAATTTTAGTGAAGAATTCATTCTACGTACAGACGCCTGAGGTTTCGCTAATTTGTTTTGTCTAATAAAACTCTGCGGGCCCAAATCAATTAAGAGAATATATATTACTAAAAATGAAATAAAGAAACTCTCGGACGGCCGTCGAGAATATAAAATTAATGAATTAAAAAATATATTAGGAGAAATGTTTAAGGAAAGTAATATAAAGGTATACCCATAGATAATGTTATTGAAATTACCGATCCTTGTAAGAAGAAATTAATACTAAACGACTTTCACATATACTTCCAACCAGTGGACATGCAGGTATAAACCGTATGATCCAAAATATAAAGAAAAAATACTTTTGGACAGGAATGCTAAACGATGTGACGACATTCGTTAAGCACTGCCCAGTATGCCAACGAAACAAATATAACCAACCGAAGAAACAACCAATGACTATCACATCAACAGCCGAATCAGGTTTTGACAAAATATTTATATACCTAGTAGAACCTTTAGAAGAATCTGAAGATGGATCTAAATACATACTCACCAGTCACCATTCAAGATGAGCTTACCAAATTTATCGAAGCTATACCACTCCCAAATAAAGAATCAGGCACAGTAGCTAAAGCTCTAGTAGAAGGTTTTATTCTAAGGTACGGAGTACCACATACAATAGCATCTGATCAGGGAACCGAATTTCTAAACCAGGTTTTCAAAAGTATCTGTAAGCTTTTGAGAATAGAACAATTACAATCTACAGCGTACCATCATGAGAGCATAGGAGCTTTAGAAAATTCACATAAGGTTTTAGGAGCATATCATAGAAGTTACGTCTCAGAAAAACACACGGACTGGAGCACTTGGTTGCCATATTACGTTTTCTGTTAAAACACTTCCGTACACTCAGAAACGGGTTACACACCATTTGAGTTGATATTCGAAAAGCAATGTAGCTTACCCAACAATCTGACAAAACAAATGGAACCGGTGTACAACTATGACAATTACGTAATTGACCTTAAACATAAATTACAAGGTGCCCATAGAGATACCCGAGAAACGCTTATAAAGAAGAAAAATGTTAGGAAAGATAGGTATGATAAAGAGGGACAAACAAAGAGTAGTAGTTTTGAAAAAGGAAGTTTAGTTTTATTAAGAAACGAAGCCAGAAAAAAATTAGATCCAATATTTATAGGACCATACGAAGTTTTGTCTCAAAATGGTCTAAATTGTGATATCAAATACGATAACAAAAGAATGACAGTACACAAGAATAGACTAAAACCATTTTACATGTATTTAACAATTATATAATCGCTAATTAAATCAAAATCAAAAAAAAAAGGGGGAAGAGAATGTAAATAATATTATATGCACATATATACTGTAACGTGCGCTTAGTTCGCAAAAATAAAACTCTACTTTTCATTTAATTCTACCACTTTATTCAGTATCTACTTTCGATATACACTTTATTCGAACTCAACTCGACTTTTGGACTATCACTTGTATTTACTCTTAACTTTATCACTCTATAAACAAAACTGCCCTCTGGTTGGCTCGGGCGGGCTATTTATATCGAATGACATGCCATCTAGAACTCTCCAGTAACTTCTACATTGTCTCCACTCTACACTATTTTGGCTGTCAAACATTTTCTCTCCTTCAAAATTTCTACACTTACACCAGTGCTCCCAGATGTGTTTTTCGGTTGAACGTTTTCGATTAGGAAATTGGTATTAAATGTTGGGCTCACGTTACACTGCCCCCTCCTTAAGATTGTTCGTCCCGAACAATTCCATCTGCAGCCTCGCCACTATATCGATGCAGACGGTCACAATGAACTACTTTTAACTTGCCTCTTAGTCCTCTTTGGATGCGGTAAACCACGTCGTTAATCCTCGTGACAACAGTATAAGGACCTTCCCAGTTTTGCTGAAGCTTCGGTGACAATCCCTTTTGACGATGAGGATTATAAAGCCACACACGATCTCCTGCTTGGAATCCTGCCGTTGTCGCTTTTGTGTCGTACCGTGTCTTCATCCGGTCGCTGTAGGTCTTCATCCGTTCCCTTGCTCTTTTATGGATGTCAGCGAGTCTCTCCTTGAGGTCGTCCACATACTCGTTTGTGTCCTGTGGCTCCTCTGTGGGGCATCCAAATTTAAGTTCGCTGGGCAGCCGCATGGTTTTCCCGAACAGGATGTCAGATGGTGTTTGTCCTGTCGAGCTATGTACTGCACTTCTATAGGCCATCAGGAATAGCGGTACGTGCCTATCCCAGTCTCTTTGGTAGTCGCCTACGACCTTGGTGAGGTGTTCTTTCAAGGTCCGGTTGAATCTTTCAACCATCCCATCAGATTGTGGATGAAGTGGTGTGGTTCTCGTCTTCTTAATGCCAAGTAGTCCGCACACTCCTTGGAAGATGTTTGACTCAAAGTTCCTCCCTTGGTCGGAATGGAGTTCCATAGGCACGCCAAACCTACTCACCCAGTTAAACACAATCTGGTCGACCACCGTTTTGGCCTCTTGATTTGGGATGGCATACGCCTCAGGCCACTTGCTAAAATAGTCCATTACAACCAGAATGTATTTGTTTCCAGCGTTGGTCTCTGGAAAAGGCCCAGCCACATCTACTGCAATCCTCTCAAAAGGCGATCCAACGTTGTACTGATGCATCTTACCTTGAATCTTCCTACCAGGTCCTTTGGTTGCAGCACACTTGTCACATGTTCGGCACCACTTCTCCACGTCATCTCTAGCATGTAACCAGTAGAACCGATGTCGCACCTTCTCCAGTGTTTTGTTTACCCCCAGGTGGCCTCCAGAAGGTCCGTCGTGCATCTCCTGAAGAACTTCACTGACTTTCGATTGCGGTACGATCAGCTGCATCACATATGACTTACCGTCAGCGGATTCCCATCTTTGCCTGAGGACACCTTCTTGCACATAATATAGTGAGTCCCACTGTGCCCAATAGGCTTTGAGAACTGGACTCCTGTCAGAAATGTCTCCCCATTCCGGTTTCTCTTCATTTTCTTTCCATGCGAGAATGGGTTCGATATCTGGATCTTCCTGTTGAGCAGTCCTCACTTCCTCATTGCTCCATCCGCTTATGGGGTCAGCTCTTAGTCGCTGAGCGGTAATGATTTCTTTGTCTTCTTGCCGCTTGCAATGCTTGCAATCCACTTTGCAAGGTCTTCGTGATAATGCATCGGCGTTTGAGTGCAGCTTTCCTCTGCGGTGTTGGATCTGGTAGTCATAGGTCTGCAATCTTTCTATCCACCTTGCGACTTGACCTTCTGGATTTTTGAAGTTCAACAGCCAGCTCAGAGCACCGTGGTCTGTCCGCAGAAGGAATTTCTGTCCATAGATGTACTTATGGAAGTGCTTTGTTGCCAAGATAAGAGCTAGCAGTTCCCTTCTGGTCACGCAGTAGTTTCTTTCGGGTTTCGATAGGACCTTGCTGTAGTATGCCACCACTTTCTCTTCGCCGTCATGCACTTGGGATAGTACCGCCCCGATTCCAACGTTGCTTGCATCAGCGTCGATGATGAACGTTTTGCCAGGTGTTGGATGTGCCAGCACTGGAGCGTTACAGAGGCGGTATTTGAGTTCCTGGAAAGATTTCTCGCACTCACCTGACCATTTAAACTGTTTCCCTTTTTCGGTGAGCTGATGTAAGCTCTTTGCAACTCCAGCAAAGTTCTTAACAAAACGTCGGTAATATGTGGCAAGACCAAGAAAGCTTCGGAGTTGATGTTTGTCCTGTGGTGTTGGCCAATTTTTGACGGAGTCAACTTTTTCAGGATCAGTCTTCACTCCTTGGGAAGAGATGATGTGTCCCAAATACTTAACTTCGGTTTTGAAAAGTGCACATTTTTCCGGATTCAGTTTAAGGTTAGCCTCTCGAAGTCTCTGAAACACGGCTTTTAGGTTCTTGCAATGTTGGTCAAATGTTTTCCCGTAAACAATGACATCGTCCAAGTAGACTAGGCACGCTTTCCACGTCAGTCCTTGAAGAACGCACTCCATCAAACGCTCGAATGTTGCCGGAGCGTTGCATAGCCCAAACGGCATAACTTTAAACTGCCAGAGCCCATTACCTGTAGAAAACGCCGTCTTTTCCCGATCATCAGGGTGGATGTCAACTTGCCAATATCCACTCTTCAAGTCCAGCGTCGAGAACCACTGGGCTCCCTCCATGGCATCCAGGGTATCACTGATTCTGGGCAGGGGATAGCTGTCCTTCTTAGTCACATCGTTCAGCCTTCGGTAGTCCACACAAAAACGAGTGCTTCCGTCTTTCTTTTTCACTAGCACCACTGGTGAAGCCCAAGGACTTTTGGAATTTTCAATAAGACCGTCCTTTTTCATTGCTGTTATCATTTCTTCAACCTCACCTTGTTTGGCCAGTGGAAGGCGTCTTGCGGGTTGACGAATTGGTCTTGCATCTCCTGTGTTGATGCGATGCTGCACCAACTGTGTCCTACCATATTGTCCCTTTTGCGATGCGAAGATGTCAGTGTACTCTTGTAGGAGATTTTCAGCCATCCTTGTTTGTTGGTGATCAAGGTTGGATGAATTCAGTATTTTAGCTCTGATGGTTTTGAGCTCCTCCGGAGTTATAGTTTTTCTCGGGGCTTCGTCGGTGATCTTCGTAATAGCTGCAACCGATTCGCAACGTCCAACGACTTCTCCTTTCTTCAACCTTACATCGTACGGTCTGGTGTTTAGTAATCGTACGGGGACCATTTTGTTTTTCGGTGCTACCAGTGTTTTCCCAATGATGACGCTTTGGGAGGAACACTCTGGGTCTGGTTCCACCATGAGGTATCGAAGGCTTCCAAACTCACCCTCCAGTTTTGTCCAAACGAACACTTCAGAAGAAGGAGGCAGAATCAGATCTTCCCTGATGACAGTTCTCAGTGTCGACGTACTTTCGTTCGAATAGGTCATTGGAAGTTCCTTATTTTGGTACTTCAAAACCTGATTACCGATATCCAAAATAACTCCGTGCTGTTTCATAAAGTCGATTCCAATGATGCACTCGTCACATATATCTGCCACCAGGAATTGATGAGTAAACACTAGATCGGCCAGTCGGATCTTGAGACACACTTCTCCATATACTCTTGCTGCTTCTCCCGTTGCGGTTCTTAGACGGTAGCTATTGGTGTTATGAAGCCACGTCATCTTTACCAGGTCTCGACGTACTATGGATGCTGTGGCACCGGTGTCGATGGTAGCCACATGTTTGTTCCCGTTAATAGTAGTCTCCACAGTCAGACTTTTGTTGTCTCGTTTGGTCTGGGAGACCTGGATGGTGGTTTTGGGGCCATCGATACAAGAAACCAGCCTCTGCCCCTCGAAGTTGGTTCTTACTCGTTTCCCTGATGGGAAACGGGCTGATAGACAACGCTGGTGTTGTTGTTACCTTGCTCTGGGTTGGATCTCTTGCTTCCACAATGTTGACAACTGGCTTTGTTTGGTGGTAGTCGGCATTGAAACTGTAAGTGCCCGGTCTTGTTGCAGTTCCAACATCTCGCTAGTCCGCTCCGGTTCTTTTGTATTTCAGCTCTTTGGCACGAGCATTCTTCGACTATGGCCTCTCTTAGTCGATGTACTCCCTGAGAAGCCTGTTCTGCTGCTTCAATTGTCAATGCGAATGCTAAAGTTTCGGAAAGAGTACGTGTTCTAGCAGTTCGCACAGACCTCTGAAGATGTATATCGGAAATGGCACGAACGAAGGACTCAACAGCAAGCTGGTTGATGATTTCATCTCCAGCATCCGGGTGTGCCAGGTGAACCAGTCTTTCGACGTCTGCTTGGAGCTGCTGTAGACTTTCACCCCTTTTCTGGACTCTGTTATTGAGTTGGACTCGGAAGACTTCTTTCAAGTGGCTATCTCCAAAGCGTTTATCTATAGCTCCCACGAGAGAACTGAAATCGCCGCTCTTACCAGCTGGAACTGTTTGAAGTAATTCAGCTGCTGGTCCTCTAAGAGCAAGAGTCAGTGCAATGTACTTGTCTTCGTCATCCCAGCCATTTGTTGTCGCGGCTGCCTCAAATTGTCTCTTGTAGACTGGCCAAGAAGACTGTCCATCAAATGTTGGGGGTTTCATCTCCTTTTTCTTTGCAAACTCCCCAGCAGACTCTCGAATTTTGATTTTCCGGATCTGGTCTAATTCCTTGGTCAGAACAGAGAACTGTTTATCACATCGGGTTTCTACGATTTCGAAACGATTCTCTACAACAGAAAGCTGTTTCTCCACACCTTCAACGCGTTCGTCTAGGGCACATACATTTTTCTCAATGTTACCCAATTTACCTTCTAGAATGTTTTTCTGACCTTCCAAAACATTCTGTTGCGCCTCAAGTCTTTCGAGAATATTCTGTTGTTCCTTCTTTTGTTCGTTTCGCTGTGCTTCCAGTTGTTCGAGAACATTCTGCTGTTCTTTCTTTTGCTCGCTTCGTTGCTCTTCAATCAGCTTCTTTTGCTCGTTTCGTTGTGCTTCAAGTTGTTCCAGAACATTCTGCTGTTCCTTCTTTTGCTCATTTCTTTGTGCTTCAAGTTGTTCGAGAACATTCTGCTGTTCCTTCTTTGGCTCGTTTCGTTGTTCTAACAAAAGTCTCATCATACTAGAAAAATCTATATTTTCACTTACTTCCTCTTCTTCCACTTCTGTTTCAAAAACAAAAGTGTTTACGTCTTCCCCTTGCTGTTCCAAATAGTTACGCAAGCGCAGGACGAGCTCATTTTTCGATCCCGCTCTAGAAAGATTTCGCTTACCTAGCTCACTTTTAAGCTCAATGCAGTTGAGCTCTTCTAACAACTTACCCATTTTCACTGTATAATTATTATTTTTCTTTTTACTTTTTTTTTTTTTTACACTTTACTTCAAATAAGTTTTATCCCACTTCTGACACCAATGTAACGTGCGCTTAGTTCGCAAAAATAAAACTCTACTTTTCATTTAATTCTACCACTTTATTCAGTATCTACTTTCGATATACACTTTATTCGAACTCAACTCGACTTTTGGACTATCACTTGTATTTACTCTTAACTTTATCACTCTATAAACAAAACTGCCCTCTGGTTGGCTCGGGCGGGCTATTTATATCGAATGACATGCCATCTAGAACTCTCCAGTAACTTCTACATTGTCTCCACTCTACACTATTTTGGCTGTCAAACATTTTCTCTCCTTCAAAATTTCTACACTTACACCAGTGCTCCCAGATGTGTTTTTCGGTTGAACGTTTTCGATTAGGAAATTGGTATTAAATGTTGGGCTCACGTTACAATACATACAAGATAACTACTTCATTTAATTAATTAACTTAATTTTTAATAAGAGTAAATTATATTGTAGTGTACACAACTACAGCCTTATTTATAAACCCATAATAGGGAGCGAATAGCGCTATGTTCCTCTTATAATACCTCTGAACAGAAAAACCTATTTATAAAACTTTTTGAACGTAACATAGAGGTGGAATATCCTGAACGCCGATTTAGGTAGTATAGCGACTGAATAGGTTTATGTCATCGCTATTGTGAAATAACTAGGAAATGTTAGTACGCCGGATACATAGATGGCTTTCACAGACTTATTTGTTTTCGATAGTGAAGTACACCTGTGTATTACCGCTCAATGCTATAAATTAGATTATAGATTATAGATATTTAAGATATACGAACCATAACTATAATGGTTTATAAATAAGAATTTTTTTAACGTAGAATAGAAAGCTATTCACTACATAACTATTCGTCCGTTCAGAGCTATTTAGGGAAATCTAATAAATACGGCTGTTAGTGTGTATCATTACTTACGCATATAATACAATATAATTTTTTTTTTTCATTCATTCATTCAAGTAACTTATTCTTCTTATATTCTAGCAGCCGTATTTATTAGATTTCCCTAAATAGCTCTGAACGGACGAATAGTTATGTTGTGAATAGCACTCTATTCTACGTAAAAAAAAATTCTTATTTATAAACCATTATAGTTATGGTGTGTATATCTTACCTATCTACAATCTATAATCTAATTTATAGCATTGAGCGGTAATACACAGGTGTACTTCACTATCGAAAACAAACCGGTCTCTGAAAGCCATCTATGTATCCGCCGGCGTACTAAAATTTCCTTGTCATTTCACAATAGCGATGACATAAACCTATTCAGTCGCTATACTACCTAAATCGGCGTTCAGGATATTCCACCTCTATGTTACGTTCAAAAAGTTTTATAAATAGGTTTTTCTGTTCAGAGGTATTATAAGAGGAACATAGCGCTATTCGCTCCCTATTATGGGTTTATAAATAAGGCTGCTATTGTACAAGTTAGTGTCGCTTAAAAGAAGAAATCAAGATATGTCATGATTTCTCCTTTTCCCCAGGAAGAGTGGTGTGAAGGGATCACACAAGCGACCACTTCATTATACATTGATTCCGGTCATTGATGTAAATCCACATTACGCTTCACGATAGCCAACCTTGCACTCGTATTTCATTCATGGTCATGAGTATCAACCTCATGCACTAAATTATTAAGTAATAATTTCAATGCCACTGACGATGACGGGACGCGACGCTTCAGATTACTTTGGTCAAGTGTATCTACCAACTCACTAAGGTTCAATGCACTGCACACTGTGTAGTGTATAGCTCAGTAGGTGAGGTAGACGTAGGCGTAGTACGTAGGCCAACGTTACACAGGATACTAAAATAAAATTGTCCGGAAACTAGATTTCTCCGCAACTTTTTAAGACTTTTATTTTTAAATAATAACTATCACAAATTTGCGAAGTTTGTTTGTTTTGTACTTTTGGATGCAGTATTGCAATATTTCAGCTTTCATAGTTTGAGTTAAGAGTTCGGATACCAGTGCCTTTAAAACACACCGCATGAGTTCTACGCTCTATGGGCATGGCACTTTATACAAATTTCAATAAAAAACAATGTTGCTGCCTTTGTATATGAAATGTATAGTACTCTCACCGGATAGCTTTTTTTGTGAACATTGTTCGTCACTAGGGTGCGCCAACATCAGCGGAGAAGTTTGCGAAAAAAAGAATGCTCATGGTGGAATGTATGATGTTAGGCGCACATTTCTTATAGGTTAGAAAGAAAAGCATATAATGATAAAATTATTTATTTACTTATGCTTCCTGCTCTTACATATATGCACTCTTGTGGAATACATTCGAACTTTTGTGGACTACTTTCGAATTCAAGTTCGACAGTGCAAAAGGGGAAAGTGATAGTACTATACATTTCATATACAAAGGTTGCTGCTCTATCTCCTTGTATATGAAAAATCTATAGTACTTTCCCCGTTTGCACTGTCGGACTTGAATTCGAAAGTGGTCCACAAAAGTTGGAATGTATTCCACAGAAGTTGGAATGTATTCCACAGAGGTGCAATTTATGTAAGAGCAGGAACCATAAATAAATTATTCTTTCTTTTTTTCGTAATCTTCTCCGCCGATGTTGGCGCACCCCAGTGACGAACAATGTTCACAAAAAAAGGTGTCCGGTAATAGTACTATAGTTTCTATATCATTGACATATTATATATGGACTGCTAGTTGGCTCCTTAAAAGTGAAGCCAGCGATAAGCGACAGTGCTGCATCAGGGTTCAACTGGTTGTCGAATCTAGAACTAAACTAACACATGTATGTCTCTTTCTTTAATTAGTTAAAAAGAGAAAAATATAAGTTGGTCTTGTAGATGGCACCTAATTCTTGGGAACAAATTGTAATGTTGCCGTAAATGGCCGTAAATGGTGCACCAAGAGGGCTCGTGTCGCTTGGCTTCAAAATCTTTGCCAGTCTTATATGGAGATTACATTCAACTAGCAAGTCCATATATAATATGTCAATGTTCTATATACAAGGTCTATCTTCTCTATTCTTCTGGGCTCTTGCCGAGCAGATGGAAAACTAAACTTGTCCAGCCCGTCTAATGCTATGTCCGCACCTGAGAGTTAACCTGGGTTATCTCAAAACAATCCCAAACCAACATGATAACCAAGTGGTTTGCCATACAAAACGAAACCTTTTTAGTCACTGGGTTTCGAGATAACCTACTCGAAACCAATCGCGCTGAACGCACTATTTCCAATATTCCACTGAATTTGACATTTAAGAGAATGGAAGTGAGTGGAGAGAGAATGAATTCTCTCATACGTCGTTGACGTTCTGCTCACACTTTATGTCTGTCTCTTTTTAACTTAAGACAAAAAGATAAACTCAAAACTTTTTGGCATATGTGGACACTACTTGGTTAACTCAAACCATCCTGGAACGAAACCCAGGTTAACTTCCAGGATGGTTTGAGTTAACCAAGTAGTGTCCGCATATGCCAAAAAGTTTTGAGTTAATCTTTTCGTCTTAAGTTAAAAAGAGACAGATATAAAGTGTGAGCAGAGTTAACCCAGGTTAACTTCAGGTGCGGACATAGCATAATGCTATGTCCGCACCTGAAGTTAACCTGGGTTTCGTTCCAGGATGGTTTGAGTTAACCAAGTAGTGTCCGCATATGCCAAAAAGTTTTGAGTTTATCTTTTCGTCTTAAGTTAAAAAGAGACAGATATAAAGTGTGAGCAGAGCGTCAACGACGTATGAGAGAATTCATTCTCTCTCCACTCAGTTCCACTCTCTTAAATGTCAAACTCAATGGAATATTGGAAATAGTGCATTCAGCGCGCTTGGTTTCGAGTAGGTTATCACGAAACCCAGTGACTAAAAAGGTTTCATTTTGTATGGCAAACTACTTGGTTATCGCGTTGGTTTGGGATTGTTTTGAGTTAAACAAGTTTAACTCTCAGGTACGGATATAGCATTAAAAAAGGCGAATCTTCCTACCCCTCCAACTGCCGTCCAATTGCACTATCGTTCCTTCCAATGTCATGGAAACTTTGATTAACCGCCAACTCTTGAAATATCTTGAAGAACGATCGCTTCTTAATGACCAACAGTACGGCTTTCGTAGGAAAAGGTCCACTGGTGATTTGATAGCATATCTCACCGAAAAGTTGAACCAATCTGTACACTGTTTTTGAGAAAGTAAGATTAGTGCTTGATATTTCTGAGGTATTTGACCGAGTTTGGTATCAGATTCTCTTATCGAAAATGCCTGCTTTTGGAATCGATGAGTCTCTTATTCGTTAAATTAGAAATCACCTTTAGGACCGTTTCATATAAATTGTGTTAAATGGCTTCAAGTCTGATACTCACCGTATAAATGCTATTGCTCTCAGGGCTCCGTTTTGTCTCCAACCCTCTTATTTAATTTCATAAACGATCTCTTGTCTGAGACTTTTAATCCTCTCAACTGTTTTGCTGACGACTCAACCCTCAGCTTTCCATATTTACGGCCCTGCTCTTCGGATGTTGAACTAGAACTGAACTCATTGAATTCTGACTTTGACTGCATTGGTACTTGGGGCAGTAAAAACCGAGTAGAATTCAATGCTTCAAGAACTCAATGTTGTCATTTGTCACTAAAGCTCAATATTATAACCCCCTTCCCCCCCCCCCCCCCCCCCCGTTCATTATACAGGGTGTCCCGGAATTCATGTAACATTCTTTGGGATGTGATTCTTGGTTATATTCATAAAAAAAATTGCTCTACAGTAAAGTCCGTTTCTCAACTTTGACATCACTTTTCGACAATTCAAAAAAAGACTAACTTTGGAATACCCTGACCTGTGTTAAGTTCGATTTGTCTGTCAATACTGATGGTAGAGACCTATTTTTAGACTTAACTTTTTGTAAAAATAACAATCTTTAAAACTGTATTAATACATGTTAGATGTTATGATACTTGAAAAAATACAAAATGGGTAAATTTTTTTTGATTTTTAGCCAAGAAGTTTGTTTGAATAAACTAGTAATATGGGTACTTTCAGTAGTTTTCTATATATTTTAAACAAATACAATTACAACAAGTGTTCAAAGCGCCGTCCTTCGCTTTGAGTGCATGCCAGAGTCCGTTTTTGGATTTCATTGTGGATGTTTTCCCTCGATAGCTCTACTTTACTGATCCAGTTTCTCGAAGCTTTCGAAAGGTATTTCCAAAAACATTTTGAGAAGGAAGTCGTATGTTAGGGTTGTCATTTAGAGGGTTTTTACTATTGTTTTGTTCATCTGTTAAAAATAAAGAAACTCTGTTTAACTGACATTTGCTGAAAAAAAGTTACCTCGAAGTCAAAACTTTGCTGGGGAGAGAAAACTTGAAACACCATTTAAAATTGAAAATCTGGCAACCCTTAGCCTTTTTATAGGAGCCCAATTTAAACACAGTTTTAAAGATTATTATTTCTACAAAAAAATTAGTCTAAAATTAAGTCTCTACCATCAGTATTGACAGAGAAATTGAATTTAACACAGGTCAGGGTACACTAAAGCTAGCCTATTTTCAAAAAGTGATGTCAAAGTTGAAAAACTTACTTTACTGTAAGACCATCTTGTTCTTAGAATATGAACAAGAATCACATCCCAAAGTATGTAACATGAATAACGAGACACCCTGTATATGAATGGTACCTGCATCAGAGAAACCAAAAGGCTGTTAGTTATTGGGATGTGTGTGAACGATATCCTTCGTTGGAATGACCAAATTGGATTTCATAAGACGATGAAGGAATTTTTTTACCATTTCTGATCTGGCTACAGTTTATAAATCCTACATCCGCCCAAAACTAGAGTATAACTCCCATATCTAGTATTGCGGTCCTCAATCATCTTTACTTGATAGAGTCGAAAAGAGAGCGTTTAGACTGATATTTGATAGTTCAATCATAAAATCGATTGATTCTTTTGACCATCGTCGAAATGTTACCTGTCCAACTGTCTTTTATTGCATTTTGCATAAACCGTGCTCTATTGAAACAATGAAACAATTTAGCCGCAAAACCAGCCTCGCTCATCAGTTTATTTTTCAGCCCAATAGAGGTTTACATTTTAGTCGCATACTCGTATGTGGGATGCTCTACCCGAACCCGTTTTTCCATACATTGCAAAATTACAATTCACAGAAGTTCAAAAAACAACGTGCATCAGTGTTAAGCACTGTGTTCCAAACATAAGAAGGGTATTCATAACCCTTTGATGTGTGCGCCGATTATAAAACAAATGCAACTTTTTTTCAGAAAACAAAACAAAATTATCGAAATATAGGTTTTTCAATTTTTTTTTTTAGTTTTTACTAGTCCTAAAAATTAAATGCGTTCATATAATTTAAAAACGAATTTCCATATTTTTACATATTTATTCAAAAGAAATACACCAAACATTTTTAATTTTAGTGTTTCCGTCGCTTGGGAATATTTTTCTTAAAACCTTTGCCATACCAACCAGCTTGAATCCTTATTAAATTTTTGCGACGAAAAGTTTGAGATATCAATGGCAGTTTTTTGTTACGTGGGTTATCGCAACACTCGCAGAGTATAAAAACTTCATTTGAAAGCTTATTGATTCTTGTTTCGCATGGCCATCGTTTATAAAACTGACATTCGAACTCTGCATAGTTATCAAAACAAAATTCGCATGCAGCTGCTGTACGATTTAATTGAAATATTGGTATAATTTGACAACCCCAAAAGTTCAGTTCAGGTGGTGGAGGACGAACAATGCTGTGGAGTCCTGAGTACGCATAGCTTACATCAAACCAAAACGGGAGCCATGGTTTTTGTTTTCTAGATATCACTTCTAAGTTATGGTTTGAAGAAAAATCATCAATATTTAAAACCATTTCAAGTTTACTTAACAACGCATTGTCATTTTTCAGCTTTTCTTCAATTTTTTTTTTCTTATTTTGGAGTGAATCTATACTTAAAATTGGATTAGTTTTACACAAAGAAAGATTTGTCCTAATGCATGAACGATGTTTTATAGGTGTTCTTGTAAGTGGCCCCTTATTTATAGCAGTACCATTATTCTTAGAAGCCGCCAATTGGTTTAAGGTTTGAGGCTTAGTTTCTATTTTCAGAACCTCAAAATCAAATTTAAGTTGAGGTTGAGATACTGTATGAATTTCTTCTGAGAGCAACGCTGTTGCGTGAGCAAATATGGGATCCAAGTTCTTTTTATACGATGGCACGTGAATTTCAAGATGTTTCATTAGTAATTTCATCACACTATCGCATTTACCATTGATTTTTATTGTCGCTATATTGTCTTTTGGAGTCCATTGCAAGTTAAGAATACAAATTTTTGCGCGATTCTTAGATATGCGATCCATTTGCCAGAGCCAAGCATATTTTTTAAGTACTTTCAAACTGGACCCTAAACATAAGATGACATCGGCTTTTTCAGCATTATGACAGGCTCCTACCCAATTGAGCGGCCAGTTAAGGACTCCTTTTTCTCCGAAGTGAACTATTGTGTCTATTAAAGGACTTTCACAGTTATAGCATCTCCTGTTTGTTTTATGTGCAAATCGCGCTGTAATTTCTGTAGTATCAAACAGCCTCCAATAAACAGCATTAGGTTTGCAGGTGGTACAAACCTCAATGTACATATTTCCATGAATTTCTGACAGAGACTTGGCGGGAAGACCGGAACGCAAATGTAAGCCATCACAATTCTGTGATACCACATGACGCACAATTTTTCTTTTATAAAGTTCAAAAAGGGCCATGTGGGTAAAAGTTGGGTTAGCTAACGACAAATCATGTTGGCCAATATCCTTCCCTTTCTGTAAAAGAGTCCATATACCATTACTCCCTCTATAATCAGGTATTCTAGCTGATGTACTTATTCCGGCTCCCGTATAACACACAACATGTTTGGCCTGAGCTATTATTTTTGCAAGTTCGAAAACTTTGCTTTCAATAACGTCGATACTGTCTTCCTTTTCTAATAAGCGCTCTTTGTTAAGCCGAACACGCTCTTTTCTTGTTCTTACCTGGTTAACTAATTCAATGTTTTCCTCAAGTAAAGATGAATCATCTTCCGTCCTCAATGATTCGCATTTTTTTAAAATGCTTGAGATCTGCAATAAAATAAGATTTTATGATATTTATTTCATTTTAACTGAACATATTACATAAAAACATAAATCAAATAAAACGGATTTATGTAATTAATTGGTTTGGCGTGTACTATTCGGGAAGGCAACTTAAAGTACACATCAATTGCGTTACTATACTTCCTTGCGCTAGCCATTGGGTACTGGTCTCCCCCAACTGGTGGTGACTTGCCCAACTAGTAAGAGTGTTGACAAAGGAATGAAGAAAAATACAACAATATAATACTTTCGCTCTGCAAGTAATGAGTATCAATGATCTACCAGAGCTTATAAGGGATGTGGCAAAGGACGTATTCGACTTACAGTATCAACGGTTGTTCTCAGCAATCAAAAGAGCAGAAAGCTTTTTGCTAAGCCGAAATCACTTTTTTCGCGTTTCTTGTTAACTAATTCAATGTTTCGCTCAAGTAAAGATGAATTATCTTTTCGTTCTTAGTGATTCTCATTTTTTGAACCATGTTTCCTCAGTCTACGACCAGCATTCGTTACGATAATATCGTCTCTCTCTCTCTTGTCTGCGATCTCTCACTCCAAACATTATTATCTAACCTCAATCTTTTCTATTTTTCCCCAACGTGTGTGACAGCTCGCGAGTTAATAGTGTGACTTTTTCCCAACTGTTAAAAACCCGTCCCGAAGGTAAAAAATGAATGGAAACAGATTCAAAGGGAACTGCGGAAATGCCTCCCAAATTCATACTGATCTGATCTACTGGTGAAAATAAGCCACTCTCAAGCAGTATGTATGGCGTATTCAGATACTATGTCCAGTATCTGAAATCGCCATACAAGGTATCACTGAAGTGTATAAATTCTCAAAAATCATTGAAGGAAAACAGCGACCTACTGGGCTAATGTTATTTTTCACCAACGTGTGTAACAGCTCGCGAGGTAACAGTGTGATTTTTCCCCAGCTGTTAAAAAGCCACCCCGAAGGCATCAAAAATGAATGGGAACAGATTCAACGGGATTTCTGCGGAAACGCTCCTTAACCCACCGCCTCTTCACTCTTCTCCCCAAGAAAAAAATTCTAGTTTTTAAGATTTCCCTCTGCTTCCATCTAGAACCAGTACAAGAAATCCCAAATTCATACAGATCTTATCTACTGATGAAAATAAATCTTTCTTAAGCAGTTGGACATAGTATCTGAAATTGCAATACAAGGTATCACTGACGTGTATAAATTCTCAAAAATCATTGAAGGAAAACAGCGACCTACTGGGCTCATGTTATTTACATTCAATCTGTACCAGCCACCAACTACAGTCGAAATAGGTTTCTACAAAGAAAGAGTCGAGGAATACATTCTTAACCCTATGAGGTGGCGCAAGTGGCAGATGCTTGGGCACACCTATAAAAGGTGTACCAAGGATGAAACTTGTGCCACGCGCAGCCTCCAATTACAGTGGTGGTCCAGTATAACGAACGATATAATGTCCAGAGTCATATCGTTATATCGAAAATTCGTTATATCGAAACCTTTTGTCATACAAATCTTTAAATAAATAAAACGTGCAATTGTGTGTATGTATCTTCCAATATTATCACGAACATACATGTAAGTAGACACATTAATCCACTTACAGTCATTTTTTTTTTTCATTTTCTGAAATTCGTTATTTGTTCGTTATATAGAGTACGTAATTTCCATTTCGTCTGAAATTCGTTATTTTGTTCGTTATATAGAATACCTAATGGACTTGTAAAAAGTGTCCGTAATATCGATCATTCGTTATATCGGCATTCGTTATACTGGACCTCCACTGTACATGAAAATGCTCCCGAAAGTTGTATACGAATCATGTGTGCAAACTGTCCACCAACCGCTGAACTTCATCCGTCCTCTTCCTTCAAATGCCCAAAAAATATCAAAAACAAAGAAATTTTAACCATAAAAGCGAGAAATAAGTGCACAATTGCGGCACAGCACTTAAGATTCTTCAGTGGAATCTAAAAGGTTACACAAACAATTACGATGAACTTCACCTACTCATCCAAGAAACCAAACCTTCAATCTTATGCCTACAGGAAACACATTCCCTATATCGCAACTGCGATCCCGCATAAAACATATAAATCCTATTTAAACAATCTGCCCGCATACCAAACTGCGAAGCAAAGTGTCTCATTACACAAGTAAACACGATTTTTGAGTCTGAATTCTGTGGTGTTGATTTCGAGGAAAAAATATGTTTGTCTAATAAAGTTTGATTTTGTAGCAACTAGAACAAAGTTTCAAATTTTAAGAAAATCTTAATTTTTTAATATAGTAGAGTACAAAAGTAAGAAAAAGAACTTTAATTTATATGTTAATCCTTTTTTGACAACTTGTCAAAGAAAGTGTGATGAAATATTTTTTCGGTTTGTTTGTTTCAAGTATTTAGATATTTAAACTTATTGTTTTTTCAAAATTAACACCCTTTTGGAGCAAATTCTACTGTTTTAGCCAGGAAGCTAATAATTCAGCTTTAAGTTGAGGTAGGCTTAAGTCTATTACTAAGTCAAACAAAACAAAAGTTACGATATTTATATATATATACTAGCTGACCCGCCCGGCGTAGCTCAGGCCCTACGTTCATCAAATTGAAAGTTAAGTAAAGTAGTTTCAAAGTTTCTATTCTAGTGGGAGAGTGATTATGAAATATAATTTATGTTACTCAGGGACAATTAAGCACTCTAATGATGACAGAATTTGTGGGATCGAAATAGCATTTTCCAAGTTCCCGAATATGTCCCAGTTCCCGTTCCATTCCCATATGAGATTGAAATAGTCTATGTAGCACCGTATTGTAATGGCAAAAACTGTACTGAAATGGTTTTTGAATTCCGGTTCCCGTTCCTGTGGGTAAATGTTGATGAACTATAGTCTATATTACTCAGGGACATTGAAGCACTCTAACCATGAAAGAATTTTTGGAATTAGTTAAGTACTTTCCAGGTTCTTGATTATGTCACCATTCCCACTTCCGTTCCCGAAAGAATATGTAAAGAAAATAATTATAGTATTTGTTACTCAGAAGCACTTTACACTCCAGCGTTGAAAATTTTTTGGAATTGGTCCAGTATTTTACAAGTTCCCGCTTCTGTTCTTGTTCCCGTCCCATTCTCGTGGGAATATGGGGATGACATCGTACTGTAATAGCGACAAAAAATACAATTCGTTCCAGTGGTTTTTGAATTTTCGATCCCGTTCCCATTACCGTTCCTGGGAGAATTTGAGGATGAATCTAAATATTTCCCCATTACCATTATCCATGAATGGTACCTGCATCCAAGAAACCGAAAAGCTGTCAGTACTTGGTATGTGTGTAAACGACGATCTTCGTTGGAATGACCACATATTTGAAGTCGCCAAAGACGCTGCTAAATGCTTAGGTTTCTTAAGACAATGCAGGAAGTTCTTCACCCCTTCTGATCTGGCTACAATTTAAAAGGCCTTCATCCGCCCAAAACTGGAGTATACCTCTAATATCTGGTCAGGTGCTTCTCAAACATCTTTGCGCCTACTTGATAGGGTACAAAATAGAGCGTAAAAACTGATGGGTGATAGTTCCATCGTAGAATCGATTGATTCTCTTGAACATCGTCGAAAAGTTACATGTATCACTCTTTATTATCGCTTTTTTCACAAACAGTACTCTAGTGAAATAGTCAGTTGCATTCCTCCCCTGAAGCAATTTAGCCGCAACACCTACCTTGCTAAGAATGCCCATCAGTTTTACCTTGAGCCCAACTTCGGGCGTACAGTCAAGTATAGAGATTCTTTTTTAAATCGCACCACCCGTATGTGGAATGCTTTACCTGGCTCTGTTTTTCAACTACATTACGATTTACAAAGGTTCAAAAGCAAGGTGTATCGGTGTATCCTATTAAATCCTCTCCTATTTTCCTAAATGTTCGAACATAGCTCTATAACATTATAAGGGTAGTCATAACTCATAACCCATTGATGTGTGGCTTATTATAAAACAAACAAAAATTTGTCTATGGTACTCAGGTGCAATGAATTAAAAAAATTTAAATCTTTATTCTAATCACATCAGTCAAAAAATTAAAAGAATTTTTCAAAACAAACCTTATTAGTTAAATTTGTTGTTGTCAAAAAAAAAAAAAAAAAAACAAAATCATTGTTTGAATTTAATTTTTAATTCATTACAGTTAAGAATAATGAAATTGTCAATTTTACTATATTCCAATTCCATCTGCGGGGCTGATTTGTGAATCTAAACCATCCAGGGCGCCACTCAAACGCATACAGAAAAATTCATTTCAATCGGTCAAGCCGTTTAGGAGGAGTTCAATTACACACACGCACAGCAGAATTATATATATAAAGATATATATATATATATATAAGAGTGGGTCAAAAAAGTCGATTATGCTTTTTTTTACAAATGCTACGGAAAAATGGGTTGCTAGACACCTTGAAAAAATTCTCAAAAAGTATGAGCTCTTAATTTTAATATTTAGATCCTCCGCATCGCAGTTTTGTATATTTTTCTCAGTCCAATAGAAAAAAATTCATACCTCATCATTTATCGATTGAACAGAAAAGTGTTTCAGGAGAATATTTTAGGAAATTTAGCGCTCTTTAAAAAAGGTATCTTGTATTTTTTCGTAAACCTCACAATTTGAAAGATATTAAGGATTTAATTTTGATTATTTTAAGATAAATTTCATTTTTGTTTATAAATTTTATAACTCGACAATAAATGACTTTTACAAAATGCGCAATAGAAATTTTTAATGGAAATTAACTGCTCTATAAGAATGGTGTTTTATGTTTTAGCGCTGAAATTAACCGTTCAAAAGTTATTCATCATCAAACTTTTATGTGTACGGATTTTTAAAGTTTTGATGAGATATTCGAAAAATTTCAATTTAATTTATGAATTTTATATGAATTTCAATTCTTGTTATTAATATGAGTATTATTTTAGCTTTATTTTCACAATTCAAACAGATGAAATGAAATACAAAACAGAAATTCTCTAGAAGAGAATTTTTTCCTAAAATCGTGATTTCTAATGATAAAAAATAGAATGTTAGAATAATTGAAGAAAAATTTTGATAATTGTGAAAATAAAATTCAAACAATACTCATATTAATGACAAGAATTGAAATTCATATAAAATTCATAAATTAAATTGAAATTTTTCGAATATCTCATCAAAAACTTAAAAAATCCGTACACAAGAAAGTTTGATGATGAATAACTTTTGAACGGTTAATTTTAGCGCTAAAACATAAAACACCATTTTTATAAAGCAGTCAATTTCCATTAAAAATTTCTATTGCGCATTTTGTAAAACTCATGCCTCCTCAACGGGTCTCCACCTTGCCGTGGTGAGGAGGCTTACGCTAGAAACCTCAAGCAGGACAGCTACGGTTAGATGCTCCTGAGCGGAAAATCAGCTACCAGCGAGAGTTTTGGGCAAACTAAGTGAGACCCACCCCTATGAAAATTTATGAAAAGAACACAAAACAGCAACAAAAAAATAGCGGGGATATACGCTAAAATGTCAGCAGATGTCACGGCTGCTGGCTCGGGCTTTGCCTTACGATCTCAATATCGTAAGGAGAAGTCGCCAGTGACTGACTTTTCTTTTTTCATTTTTTCTTTGGCTTGTTTGACGACCTTACTTATAATTTTGGATCTTTTTCTTTTTTCTTTTTCTTTTTTCGTTCTTTTCTTTTTCTTTTTCTTTTTCTTTTCACTTTTTTTCACAGATCCAACTTACAAAGTAATCAAGGCTCTATATAACAGTAAAGAAAAATCTGATCTAAAAATGAATACCACCCAGAAGAACAATAATGTTTCCAAGATGACCGAGGAAGAGGAAAATCTCCTCCTTGACCCATTCTCCAGCTTAGGTATGGAAGATGGAGCCAGTGGTGAGGCAATCATTGTTGATGATATCAGCGATGCCAGCTCCATAGCGGACTCCGATACCTCAAACCTATCGTGCGTGTCCAGGCGGAGTAAAATCTCCAACTGTAAACGCACGGTCAAAAGGCTGGGGAAAGTTGACTGGAACGACATGACTAACACTGACCGGAAAAGACTCCACAACGCACGAGCCTTTTTAGACAGGGAGAACTTGGGAAAAGACGGGCCTACTGCTAGTCTAGCACCAAGCCCCCTGCAAGGTATGACCGATAAAACCGACAAGACGAGAGCCTTTTTGGACAGGGAGAAATTGGGAAAAGACGGGCCTACTGCTAGTCTAGCACCAAGCCCCCTGCAAGGCATGACCGACAAAACTGACAAGACGCACGACACACGAGCCTCTTTGGATAGGGAGGGATTGGGAAAGGATGGGCCTACTGCTAATCCAGCACCGAACTCTCTCTCCCTTCTGGGTAAGAGTGTAAAGACTTCGATGGGTCCGCCTGCTCCCTACACTGATAAAATTCAGTCGAAGGAAAGGCTAACCCCATCGACGGCTGGTGCGGAGACTAATACGCTTACAGGACATAACACGAAAGACAAACAGACAGACCCTAAGGTGCGGAAACACAGCGGAACTTCTAACCCAGAAATGGGAAACGAAGTCTTCGCTGAGGGGAAGGAAGAGAGGAAGCGGGATGGTAGTGTAGAAGGCCTTAGCCCTCCGCAAGACCTGAACGTGACCGGAGAATCCAACCCCGAAATTCCGGCACTAAACAAGACAACGGACAGTCTGGCAACTGTCATCGACAGAAATGCCGGACAACGACGAGCTAGGGTCCTCAGCAATAACGAACGACTACAGAGACAAAGACGCAACGCAGAGAAGACCGTCAGACGCCTTTCGAAAAAGAGCCCTGAAACGTTAACGATAAAGGCAAAAAGGGCTCTGGTCAGATCGCAACAAAGACTACGGACAGTGACACCAACAGACATAACAAAACGAACTGGACTAGACCCAACAGACAAAAAACAAGCTGGCTGCGGAGCAAATACAGGAACTGGCGAGGTGGCCTCTCTGCCCCTTGTCAACACCGGTATGCCGAGCTGCTCGAAAAGGGCAAGAAATGCCAGCTCCTCCCCAAATAACTCCTCACCCAACAAGATATCAAAGAGGATGAAGACCTCCTCAGTCCCTGCTACAAAGGGCCACCAAGTCGCTATCGCCGACTTTGGGAAACCCGACCGCAAACTGAGTGAAGACGAATGGCAGTTACTTGAACTAAGAATCCTGGAAGAGGTAAATGAGGCGATCGTCAAGAGTAGGCCACCGCCACTCTTCGGGGACCTCACTACCGTCCATGGTTTCAAGATGATGAACTGCGAGAATGAATGGACCCTTAAATGGCTCCAGGAGTTCGTGAAAAAGACGGCAGCTCCCTGGCAGAATGCCGATCTACGGCTTGTGACTGCTGGTGAGATAAAAGATTTAAACCGACCAATGGGTAAACTGTTGGTCAGAGGCCCCGCTATTCCCCGCGATCGGCTGGAAAGGTACATCCTTTCATTAAATGCCGAACTTCTGAGCGACCAATGGAAGATCATGAAGGTGGAGAAAACGGAGACGGGAACTGAAGTGATTGTGAGATTGAACCACAACTCCATACCACTTCTAAGACGAGTCAGCTTTAAAGTTCGCGTTGGCATTACCCGATGCAAGCTCAAGCTGATAGCTAGAAGCAATAAACAGGTTAGTAAGGCGTTGTATATAAAACAAAATATGTCATGGATTTGAAGGTAATACAAATAAATCTCCAACATAGTAAAGCCGCCTCCGCCAACCTGGTCTACCTCATGGAGAGTAGACAAATTGATGTGGCCCTTATACAAGAACCTTGGGTTGCAAGAGGAAAAATTAAGGGCCTACACTCCAAAGAACTCACGCTGTACAAATCCAATTTTGTCAGCCCAGACAGTAACCATAGAACTTGCATAGTAGCTAGAAAACAGTTAAATCTCTTTCTTCTAACTACTTATAGCACAATAGACCAGACCGTAGTAAAGATGGAACGCGAAGGACTCCCATCTCTAATTTTGGCTTCCATCTACATGCCATATGATGGAATTGAAGGACCACCAGCGGATATCACTTACCAGCTGGTAGAATACACAAGTAAGAGTAGACTAGATATTATTATGGGATGCGACGCCAACGCACATCATGTGCAATGGGGAAGCACCGACACAAATTCTAGGGGAGAACTCTTGTTTGAATTTATTTTAAGAAACAATCTTTTGGTTATCAATAGAGGTAACACACCTACCTTTGTTACGAAAAACCGTAAAGAAGTACTTGACATTACCCTCACAAATAACTCGGACACTTGTCCAGTAGAGCAGTGGAAAGTACTAGAAGAACTCTCTTTCTCAGACCATCGTCTGATAAATTTTATCATTCCCACTACAGATCGCCCAATCAAACCATTTCGTAATAATAGACGAACAGATTGGGCAACCTTTAGTAGGGAGGTAGACGATAACATAGATTCCCTAAATACAAATAGGTACCTTGAACCGCAAAACCTTGATAAGTTGACTGGAGAACTCACAGGGATTCTGAGAAATGCCCTGGATAAAAGCTGTCCTCTGATCACAACGGTAAAAAAGAACAAAAAACCAATTTGGTGGACCAACGAGCTGAGCAGCATTAGGAAAGAAACTAGAAGACTTTTCAATGCTGCCAAACGAACCGGCTCCGAAAATGACTGGGAACATTACAAATCCAGCCAAAGGAAATTCAAAAATGAAACTCAACGAGCAAAACGCTGCTCATGGAGAAATTTTTGCAGCGAAATTGAGTGTACGAACAAATCGGCCAGACTACGGAAAATCCTCTCTAAGGAGACCATACCTCTTGGTTCTCTGAAGAGACCGGATAATCACTGGACTGAATCCCCGGTAGAGAGTCTGGAACATCTGTTCGATTCGCACTTCCCTGGATGCAGCCCTATAGAGAACAGTGAAGTAGATACCACTAATTACTCTAGACATGAAATCCCGGCAGATATCGTAACGGAAGAGAAGTTGGAATGGGCTATCAACTCCTTCTCCCCTTTTAAATCTCCGGGTCACGATGGCATTTTTCCTATGATGCTTCAAAAAAGCAGGGAAAAAGTCATCCCACATCTCAAGAACATTTTTGAAAGTAGCCTCATATGGGGTTACATTCCCATAATATGGCGGGAAGTTAAAGTCGTTTTCATACCGAAAGCCGGCAAACCCAGCCATACAGAAGCAAAAGACTTCAGACCTATAAGTCTGACCTCCTTTATACTGAAAACTTTTGAAAGGTTGCTTGATTTACACATCCGTAGCTTTATGAAACCGGAAGTAATATCCACCTTTCAACATGCCTACACAAAAGGAAGAAGCGTGGAAACAGCACTTCACTGTGTAGTAAGAACCATAGAAAAAACGCTGCAAGATAAGGAATACACTCTAGCAGCTTTCCTGGACATTGAAGGAGCTTTCAACAATGTACAGAACAGTGCAATTAAGAAGGCCCTAAATGATCTAGAAGTAGAAGAAACAATCACAAATTGGATCATGTGCATGCTAACAAAACGTCAGATCCACAGCGAACTGGGAGGTGCAAACTTGAAAAAGTGTGTGTCACGAGGAACCCCACAAGGAGGTATTCTCTCACCCCTGCTCTGGACCCTGGTCATGAATGAGATCCTCGTAGCTCTCAAGCATGACGGCGTGAAAGTGGTTGCCTATGCCGATGATTTAGCTCTTCTGGCAACAGGAAAATTCCCTTCCACTATTAGCGCACAATTGAATTATACACTAACCAAGGTAAGCGCCTGGACAAAAAGATGCGGCCTTGCAGTTAACCCCCTGAAAACAGAGCTGGTACTCTTTACAAATAGAAGAAAAATACCTACTTTTGAGTTACCAAGACTAAATGGGATCCCTCTTAAGATCTCTGATCAAGCCAGATACCTTGGAGTGATCTTAGACAAAAAACTAAATTGGGGTCCCAATATACAAGAAAGATACAAAAAATCTATGATAGCACTGTATTCGTGTAACAGGATTTTTGGCAAAAAATGGGGACCAAATCCCAAAATCATCCTGTGGATGTATACTGCCATTGTAAGACCTATACTTTCTTATGGCAATTTGGTCTGGTGGAAGGCGCTGGAAAAATCCACGCATTTAAAAACCCTAACCAAAGTACAAAGATCAGCCTGTATTTGCGTAACTGGTGCAATGAGAACTACACCAACCGCGAGTTTGGAAGTAATCCTCGATCTCACACCTCTTGATCTTTATGTTCAGGGAGCGGCAGCAAACAGTGCTCTTAGACTAAACCAGTGTAATGTCTGGAAAACTAGCCAAACAGGACACGCACAGATCTTATCGCGATACGCAGAAAACAACATCTGCACGGATTACATAACTCCATATCTGGACTTTAAAAAATCCTTCAAAACTAGCTTCCCCAATAGACAGGATTGGGAGAATGAAACACCTCACTTGAACGAGACGTCTATATCAATCTATACCGACGGTTCAAAAATGGAAGCTGGAACAGGAGCAGGCTTCTTTTCAGAAAGCCTAAATCTTGCCAGTTCATTCAGACTTCCAAATCACAGCAGCGTCTTCCAAGCCGAGATCTTGGCGGTTACAAACGCTGCTAAACAGGTGTCCATGATGGCGCTATCACATGCTGATATCACTTTTTTCATTGATAGCCAAGCAGCAATAAAAGCGATTTCTGCCACTCTTATCAAATCAAAGCTTGTTTCTTGCTGTCGCGAAGAGCTAAGGGTTCTTGGCACGCAGCATAACGTTAGACTCTGCTGGGTTCCCGGTCATAGTGGTATACCGGGAAACGAAAAAGCGGACGAACTAGCGAGAAAAGGATCAACACTTGACCCTTCTCTCATTGATAAATCAATCAGGATTCCACCATGTGAAATGAAACAAATCATTGGTAACAAAATAATGCTAAAATCCAATGAAAGATGGGAATGCTTAGATTCCTGTGTTACTTCCAGGAAACTATGGCCGAAATACAATAAAAAAGAATCTGAAAAGCTGCTATCATTGAATAGACCCTCATTGCGAATGCTTATCAGTATCATAACTGGACATAACCTACTAGGTTATCACAAAAAGAAAATGGGTCTTTGCACCGATGACATATGCAGAGGATGCAATGACGAAGATGAACATGAAGACACTAGTCACTTCCTTTGTCAATGCCCAGCACTCTGCCATACCAGGAAAAAGTTTCTAGGAAATTACTTTCTAAATGAACTAGAAGAACTATCAGGCGCTCCAAAAAGCAGCCTGTTAAACTTCACCAAGGCCACAAAATGGCTAAACACTGAACAGACATAAAATCATAGGTTTCTAGGACGTTACAATACGCCAGGGTATCACAAAGGATCTACATTGATCTAAGTGTGACGGTAATAAGATCAACCGTCAGCCCATTTTACCTAACCTAACCTAACCTTGTAAAACTCATTTATTGTCGAGTTACAAAATTCATAAACAAAAATGAAATTTATCTTAAAATAATCAAAATTAAATCCTTAATGTCTTTCAAATTGTGAGGTTTACGAAAAAAATACAAGAAACCTTTTTTCCATCCGAGAATTCAAAACTTAGGAAGATCATCTTAAGAAATCCAACGGTACTAAGTTTTCTGAAAAAAGCAGACGATGACTGGACGAATTCGATACACACTTTCCGGGTAGCTCAACGAACACTGGTGGACAAAGCATTAGACACAACATGCAAACAAATCACTTAAAAGATATCAATAAACAGCTTCAAACCTTACAAATCCCCGAGATCAGAAAACTTAACCTAATATTAAAAACTTTGGAAAACCTATTGGGGGTTGCTCAAAATTGGCTCACACTCCCGCTACTCGGAGGGAATTAAAAGTCGTGTTTATACCAAAAGCTGCAAAATGTTCTCAAACTAGCCCTAAAGATCTCCGACCATTCAATCTATCTTCTTTTCTGCTAATACTAGAGAAGTTGATTGATATCCACTTACGAAATACGCGTGGTCACTTCTTTCTCAAGCTCAACACGCATATTGCAAGGGTAAATCAATTGAATGTGCTCTACCCTACACACGAAATTCAGTACAATAGAATACTCGCTGCATCAAAAGGAGTTCACTATAGTAGCTTTCCTAGACATCGAAGGCGCCTTTAACTACATCTACGATCTCCTGAGCACTTACAACTCTAAAGCACTATTCACATGAGCACGACCAACGAACGACGAATAAATCAAGAAATGAGATTTTAAGTACGTTACTATCATAAATTCCTCACGAATTTTTTAGGAAACGATGGAAATATAGTTCATACTTTTATTTAGGTGGATAAACTCTTATTTTTGTACTTCAAATTAGAAAAATAGAGAAAAAAATGTATCTGTTACAAATAAATATCTAGTAGGTAAGAACTGTTAGACTTTATTCTCGTTCCACATACAATCCACACTCCAACGAATAAATTTTTCGCGCGTGCTCAAAATCATTCTCCATTTTTGTTTCGCATGTAAATTGTGAATGAAATGTCAAAATCAACGAATATTCGTTCATTCGTTGGTCGTTCTCAAGTGAATAGTACTTAAAGATGGACCGTCACTCGTCACTCACTTGCCTAACACTCGCATTATTATGGAAATAATAAACGATTTTTTGGTCGACTTGAAGAATTTTTTGGACTTAATTCAATTTGGTACGAACCGATGCACATACACACACACACACACACACACACACACACACACACACACACACACACACACACACACACACACACACACACACACACACACACACACACGCGCACACACGCACACACACACACACACACACACACACACACACACACACACTCACACACACACACCCACCCACACACATACACACACGCACACACACACACGCACACACACACACGCACACACACACACACACACACACACACACACACACACACACACACACACACACACACACACACACACACACACACACACACACACACACACACACACACACACACACATGTGATGTTCTGAAAAAACTTTGAATTAAAAACGACCTCGCGCTTTGGTGGTTAACAATAGACTCACCATATTTCCGCATTGCTTAACTTGCATTCTGGAATTCTGCTCGACCTACTAAGCCATGTCACAAGTGTGCCCGGAAACTGTTAGTATGAACTGTTAGTATGCATAATATCGATAAAGCAATAATATGCATAATAATAGTTATGATTACTGGCATAGTAGGTTAAGGTGAAGGAACCATATGTAGGCATAACATTCCTCCGCCGTTGGATAGTTCAAGCCAGGTCTCCAGAAATAGGTTTGTCTTCTTTTATTCAATATAATGTTAAATTTATTCTAAAATAAGAGATTAAATCACAATGTCTATCCGCTATTGATTCCAATCAAATAATATTAAACTAGAAACTAAAACACACAAACAAAACATTACACATACATATATAGCAAATAATGCATAACAATATTTCGCGTAATATGATTATGTGTAAATAGTATTTTTTTTTTTTTTTTTTTAGTTTAGCTATGTATATTAATTCGAAATCTTATACAATATATATTGGATTGAATATAACACTCAAAAGTATGCATTTACTTATAAATTTACATAAAATGTCATATTCACATGTTTATTTTTATTAACTTTTTGTTTTTTTTTTTATTCAGAACATGATATTTGCTTGCTCTGTAGTAAGTGTATTCATTATGTGTACATACTAGTCACTAATAAAATATAATTACATATTTATAAATAGATAAGATTTTATTAACTTATGGGACTTTGTTTTGTCGGTCGTATTTACGTAAATTTACATTTAAGGTGATATAATTCTACGACATTAAATTGAATAACAATTTTTTTTTTAAAAAAAGGATATTTTAGTTTTTTTTCTTACACCCGAGTAGAGGTGACTCCGTAGACTGTTGAACTTTTGTTGTCGGTCTGTACTGGTGGTGGTGGTGGTTGTGTTACGGGCGCTCTTCTTTTTGGTAGATAAGCTGGCTTTTCTATCATTACGGAATTCGCCATATATTTTCGTTGGGCCGGAATGGTTGGTGGTCCATGGCTGCTTCATTTGCAATATTTCAGAATCGCTCAGTGTTACTGCGTAATTTTGGGTTTCACACTTCACGTTCAATGACATCGTCTCTTTAACTTTGAAAAGCCATTCGTTGGCGGACGTCATCTTTAGGAAAAAAGCCTCCGTTGCGGGAATCGCCGCATATTTGCAAGAGTTCTTAGATGATGCTGTATAAGTTCTACCAGACACTCATTAGATCCGGATGTAAGGATGTAGTACGGGAGGTAGCGTATCAATTTTTTTAGGAATTTTATACCAAATGAATTTTGCTTCAAACAGTTGTTTAATGTTTGGAAATCAGTAAAGTGAGCGTCAGTTGTCGCACTAGTGGTAGAGCTAAGGGTGACAGCATGCAAAAGTCATTGGAAAAAAATTTCTTGAATGAATTTTATACCTAGCGAAGCTTTATTGAATTATTGTTTTGAATATATATTTTCAAAAAATTATCGTCAGTTGTGTTGCCGAGGGGGAGTTCAATGTCAGTCACGAGCATGAACTTCATTAAAAATTGGAAAAATTAACTGATTTTATACCTCATGAAACTTTTATATCTCATTTTTTATACTTTTAAAATAATAAAAAAAACCGTCAGCTGTACGGGGGGAAACACCGTCAGTCAGCGTGATAAACATGTCGCGCGCTCAACGCAAGTATAACAAATATATATTTATTTAATCCTTGTAGGTTTCAAATTATATTTATATATACTCTATCATCAAGGAATTTCAAGCTGTAAAAGTCTCACTCCTTTAGCGTATCTTTCCTAAAAATTATTATTCTGGCCTCCAGGTAGAATATACCTGGTAGAAATAAGCTCTGGTAGTAGTGTCCGACCGAAGCTTCGGCTTCGAATTCGGCTTCGGCTAGAAATCGACCATCAGTTGGACACTATGTGGCGGCGTTAGAACCTTGCATCAATCCGAGTAAATCTACTCCAGTTTTGAGAAAATAAATTAATTTACTCCACCACTCCGATTTTTCTTTCGTTTTCAAATCTACTTCGGAAACTTTTGATTTACTTCACTTTTTTTACAAATCTGCTCCGAAATTTTAGTACTGAGGTTCTATCCTTCTATCGTCCTTGACCATTTTTGTTATACTGCTGAAAAGTCTTCAGTCAGTGATGACCCCAGACAAGAAGAATGTATACAATCAACAACAGATGAAACTGCAGATCCAGAGGATGCCAATGGGCAAGATATTGTATGTATTTTTTGTTATAAGAAGAGGAAAAAAATGCATGGAAATTAACAGGTATTACAAACTTGTGTCATACCGGAAAAAATCGTTGTTTTGAAAAGTTTAGCCAGCGAGATGAATGACACGGATTTATTCAACAAAATCGATGCAAAATGTGCCAATAATGCTATCATCTATTACCACAGATGCTGTAAATTGAATTATAAAAATGCACTGCAGTCAATGTTCAAAAGTAGCTCAACTGAACAAGCGTCATGGCATACATCACGATCCTTTCATAGGAAAGCTTTTGACGAAGTATGTTCTTATGTATCTACTCATGTGATACACAAAAACTGATGTGTGTATTTATCATTTTTGAAATCATTGTTTATGGAATTCGCGAAAAACCACACAACAGAATCTATAAATGTGAAACCATACAATTTAGAGAACAGACTTTTAGAAGAATTCCCAAAAAGAATTAATATTATTACTCTTGATCTTCAAAAATTATAAAACCATATCGCGGCAATTTATTGAAAAATGATTTAGACATGATGCAATAGCAAGACATTTTAGACAAATTCAAATTCTTCGCTCTGAAATCCAGAGCATCTAACATAATAAACTACCAAATGAGCCTGTGGTGTAATATTCCAGTTGCATGCACGTTTGGCTGTCGTAATCTAATCCGACTGTGTGCAACCTGGCCCAGACACAGGTAGCCAAAGTCACCGAATGCATTTATACGCAGTGCTTGCATATTTCACTACGTGTAATATGCAAGCCATGCACTTTCCCACGTTCAGTGATTTTGCGTTGACCTTGTCTGGACAACGATCACATTGAATCTTCCTAAGGAAAGAGTTGAGTTGTTTCTTGACAGTCGACGGTGTCGGTCTATTTATTGGTTATACTACAAATTGGCTCAGCCGGTGAAAAGAAAAAAATAAATCGCTTCCGATTGTGTGTGCAAGAGCGTAGCCATTTGCGCGCAACCCAAAATACTTGTAAAAATTCCACAAAAATATTTATTTCAACCAATCAGTTTTCTTTCCTTAATATAATTAAACTCCAACGAACTTTTAACAAATAATTTGCGAAAAAAAAACAAAAAATTGTAAACGTATTCGATTCGATTCGCAGTCAAGCTGAAGTACAAAAAAAAAAAAGAGAAATTCAACAGAATAAAAAAGTTTCTCCGCGCCGTCGAACAAAAAAAAAAAAAAAAAAACGCTATTCGTTTGTGCAAAATATATCCAAAGTGTTATTAATTAAAGATTGAAAGCAGAAACACTCCCAATTACAAATTTTACACTACAAAGTGTACCGTACGTGTATTCTGCGTTAAATGTCCAGTGAGGAGGACCTTAACAGTACGATAGTAGAGACAGAGGCAGACATCCATCAACAAAACCAAGACAACACTCTTGAAATAAGAAGACTAAGATCTGGACTGGAGACAACAAGATCAGCAAAGGAAAACAGTAAGCTTAAGAATTTAATAATAGATAATAATAATAAGATATTAGATAAGAAACTAGTAAATTTATTAGATAAATTCGAAAACCAAAACTGTCCGTCAACAAGTTCGAATTTGGCAAGTAAAACTGAATTGTTCCGATCAAATTTGAAAAATTTTAAAGAGTCTGGTCCGCGTAGTTTAAATAAACTCGAATCAATAATGACCGAATTTGGACAAGTGTCACAGCCACAAGGCAATGGAGAGCCAAGTAAACATTACAGTCACGATGACTCTTTTGTAGCTAGCTCGCAACATAGTTCGATGATACAATTGATATCAAATTTGATACCAATTTTCAACGGTGACTCCACACCGAATTTAGTTTCCGATCTGCAGGCATTTTTGAATTGCTGCAGACAAGTAAAATCATGTCTTGGGCTAGACCAAGAAATAACTTTCTGTCAGTTAATTCTGACAAAACTAAGAGGCAATGCATACTTAGCTATGCAAAATTGCACTTTTGCCTGCTATGACGAGTTTGAAAGGTTACTCCGAGGTCATTTTCTTCCTCGGAAAACCTATATCCAGGTTTCGAATGATCTTCGACAAACTCGGCAGTATCCAACGGAAACTCTTAATTCATTTCTTTTAAGAGTTAAGAATTTGGTTGCGGAGTGCAAGAGTGCCGCACAAGAACAATTTCCTGCGGATGCTAAGGCATTAATAACTGATTCGGAGTTAGCAGCATTATATGCAATTAAATCGGGGGTATGTAATCCCATAATAAAGCAATTCGTTATAATGTCTAAAGAAACGTCGGTAAATAAACTTTGTGAGACACTTATAAGAATAGAATTGGAAACGAACAGTTTGGTTCAGTATCCCATAGGTTTGCCTTTTCAAAACTCAAACAATTATGGAATGTGGCCTCAAACAGGCATGACTCAATCGTTTGATCAACCGTTCATGCAAAACAATATGCATTCCAACCAAAATTTTATTCCAAATCCTCCTAACAATGTTCAAGTCAAGTGTAATTTCTGCAATAAGTATAATCACACATATCAAGAGTGCATGATAAGAAAAAATACACCGTTTTGTTCAATTTGTCGGGCATACGGACATGATAATACTAATTGTAGTAAAAACCAAAATAAACCAAAGCAGAGGTATGAAAATACCAACTTTAGGCCCTCGGTTATGCCAACAAATTCAACGCGAAAACAAACAAGAGAAACTAAGTGTGATTTCTGTTTAAGGGTAGGCCATTCAATATCAAATTGTTTTACTAAAAAGCGTTGGGATGAGAAAAATAATATTTCGAACCCAAAAAACTAGATGACTGTCGGGTGATAAGAAATACCGTTCAATCATTCGACTACACATCTAAAGAACGCAAGGAATTTAACAAGAACGGTATAGTTGAAATTCCAATTGATATAGGTTTAAGAAAAAAATTAAAATTTTTAGCGGATACGGGATCTGACATTAGTTTAATTAATGAAGATTCACTACACCCAGATGTTATATTTAATCAGAACGATGCCATAGACATAAATGGAATATATGCTAAGGGCACTACACTTGGCTCTATTGAAGCCAAGTTACTTTTAAAACCTCCGATTAAATGTAAGTTTTATGTCACAGAAAAAATTTTCAATTTTGATTGTGATGGTATACTTGGTCAGGATATTTTGTTTAAATATACAAACATTGAAGGTCCGAATAAACTTTTAAAATTTCTTCACGAACCTAATAGAAAAAATCAGTTGCCTATTCAAAAGTCTTCACAGCATCCTTTTCAGGATGGTCCTTCAGTTAATAGAATCAAAGACTTGACTAGTAAGCCTTCTTATTCATCTTCGCACGATGACGGTTCTATCACCAAACCGGAGGAGAGACATATAGGCTGATTGACTGCCTCACAACGTCGCCGGGTGAAGAACATCGAAGCATTACGCCTTGTAATTTGGTTTCGGTAGCAGAATCATCTTCGCAAGACGATCTATTAGACCCGATTGAGAATAAAGTTATTCCTAAGCTCAATGTGAATGTTCCTGACTAGGTTTTATTTCACAAGAAAAAAACTAGGAAAAAAATCTATAAAAACTTTCCAAAAAGTAAAAAGAAACACGTCCACTTTGTTCGCTTTATAATTCAGTTGTATTTAATTTCTAGAACTTTTCTAGTCATATGACTTTAAGTATAGTAACTTCATTAATTCTCTATACATTCTATGTTTTTGTTTATGTTTACATTTTTGTGGAACGTATATTTAGTATTGTTTATTTTCGTTCTAAATGTTTCCATCCAGTTCCAAACATTCTCCCGCCTCCAAGAAAAAAAATCCAACAATCCATCTGCTTATGGTGCACCCTGTCCAAAAGTCTGCACTGCAGCACCGCCGACGACGTTCCGCTACTCCTCCACAGATGGCCTTTGACATTTAGGTGATATCCGTAATTGGTATAATATTAACTGATGGTGCTACTCTTCTTTCCATAGTGTACATGAAAAGAGACGAAGAGAAATTAGTACATTCAATTAAAACATAAATGGACAACACGAAAGAATAGTACAAGAGACATCAAACAGAAATTTAAAAAAAAAATGTTGCCTCTCGTTTTGACATGTTGTGTGTACTCTGTACTGTAGTGGTTGTATTGTACGCGTTGCCTGCGGAATTCATTCAATCGTATGTTTATCGTATGTTTCATTCTTCCTTGTGGTTAATATTTCGATACGTTAGAGTAGTGTACTAATTGTGTTGTTCATCTTCTATGTAACTTAAATTCGTTTTCGCGAGCATGGTGCCGGCATGCTTTTGCTATGTGTAACTTTTATTTTAATTTTTCGCTAGTGAGTTTTGTGTAGTATTTATTTTGTAAGTTACATGTTGTTTTCTTTTTATTAACTTGGTGTGTATTTTTTTGCGTGGGATAAGTGCGTCCCGCACTATAAAAATTTGTGAGATATTTCGACGAGGGATGATGCTGGTTATGGATATATAGTATATGTGTGCCTACCCGCATTATAAACTGATGAGTGTTTTGGTTCATTTTTGATTATATTTTTCAATTATATTTTATTAAATTTTATTTGTTTTGTGTGTGATTTGTTGTTGTTGATGTTTAATATTGTGCATATTGTTCAATTTTATTTTAATTTTAATTTCATATTTGATAGCGTGGGTATATGTATATGTGTGTGTGTGTGGTGTTGTGCAAGGTTTTGCATTTAATTCGCGGATTTCGGGGTCGCGCGTACGTGAGTTATTTGTTGAATATGAATAAATATGTGTGTGTATGCTAAGCGTAATGTGCTAGCAGTAGCAATGGCCAGTTTGTCGTTAACAAGTGCCATCTTTTTCTAATTGGAAGAGTTCGACTTTCAATTGTAATTGTTGTTTACATTTCGTTTGTAAACAACTCGCAATTATATCTCGGAAATGTTTCGCGAATTTTATAAGTTTAATTAAGTCTTAGGTGTGTATTGAATTCTGAAGTGCTTTAATAAATTTTAATTCAAATTCAGTGGACTGTATATTGGTTGTGATCTTTTAAAAAATTTATCGGATCTGTGGTGCAAAATGGTCAAATGCATATGCCGACGGCATTTGACATTTCGCGTTTTGATTTTTTTTTTTTTTTTTTTTTTCATGTGGATCGTGTTCTTTTTTTGTTTTTAAAATGGCAGTGCATTTTGTGATTTTTTTGCATTATTGCCGGTAATTTGTTTATTGAATAAATATGTGCATTGCTTCAGCATGATTACTATTAAATAATATTGTGTATGCGTTGTTGCAGTGCACAGATATTTTTTACCAAAATGTGTCTTGTCGACGACGATTTTTTTTTTTTTTGTTTTGCCGACGGGAATTGACTTTCGACGTGCGGTGTTTCTGGGCTCTGTTTTCGATGTTCCTTTTGAACATCATGTAGAGATGTTTTAACAAATGATTATTAAAATTTGATTTTGTATATTAAGGTTTTCATAATAAATTGTGTTTTAGATTAAGTGATTTAGAATAAGTTGTTTTAGTTCTATTATATTTTAAGTTTTATTTTGTGTGTGCGTTGTTGCAGCACAGTATTAAAGATGAACTGCTTGATTGCCTTTTGTGCAATTTTGTAGATTGTTATGTCTTTCAATAAAGATGAATTTTTAAAAGTTCTTGTTTGATTTTTATCTTTTGAACAGCTTTTCAGGTACCTTTTAAAGATGTGTTGATTGAAGTGCTGAATGATGATAATTTTATTTTAGGTTTTCCGTATGTAGTACAGATGTGTTGCTTGCTGTGTTTTGCGAAACCTTACAGGTGTTTTAAAGATGGGTTGATTGTTGTGTTGAATTAAGAATTGAATGAAAATGTGTTGATTTATTTCGTATTTCAAGTTCCGCGTTTTGAAAACAGCATATTCGTTCGTAAACAACAGATGTTTTAATGATTCATCATCTAGATTCTAGATTAACGCAGATTGTTCCGGGTGTTTGTTTGACGGTAAAGAGCAGATTTTTGCGATAGGTCGTTTGAAGTTTCCGTTTTGTGTCTTCACGGTGACAACGCGTACAAGTCCATCCGTTCCCGCGTGAGTGTCCTCGATTCGGGCAAGACTCCAGTAAGTCGGTGCAAGCCGCTCATCCTTGAGCAAAACTAGGTCTCCTATTTTGGGAGCTTCTTGCTCTTGAGTCCATTTCGGACGTTGCTGCAACCGTGCAAGGTATTCGGAACTCCACTTTTTCCAAAATCCTTCCGCCAGCGCTTGAACTTTTCTCCATCGGTCGATATACGTGATGTCGTTGTTGAGTTCGCCTTGTGGCACAGCGTGTAGAGATTCGCCTACGAGAAAATGCGCAGGTGTTAGCGCATTCAAATCATCTAAGCTGTCGGAGAGTGGGCATAAGGGTCTCGAATTCAGACACGCTTCTATCTGAGCTAGAAGCGTTGTGAGCTCCTCAAAAGTCAGCCTTTCAGTTCCAACAACTCGCTTCAAATGGTATTTCACCGATTTCACTCCCGCTTCCCATAATCCACCAAAGTGTGGAGAAGCTGGGGGAATAAAGTGCCAATTTGTACCATGATTTGCAAGGTTTTCGGCAATCTCGTTCCAATCGTGCTTCGCGTCCTTCAACATTTTGGCTAGTTCGTTACTAGCGCCGACGAAATTAGTTCCACAATCGCTATATATTTGTTTGCAGCTACCTCTCCTGGCAGTAAACCGTCGAAATGCTGCTAAAAATGCTTGGGTAGTCAGATCAGACACTACTTCCAAGTGAATGGCCTTTGTTGCCAAACAGATAAACACTGCAAAATACCCTTTTAGTATTTTAGCTCCGCGAGCTTTCCAGCTTTTTATTTCGATGGGTCCTGCGTAGTCAACTCCAGTATGACTGAACGGTCGTGACATTTGGACTCTAGGTGCAGGTAGATTCGCCATCAGCTGCTGCATTTCCGATGCTTTTTGCCGGTAGCAAGAAGTGCATCTATGAAGCTGATACTTCACGCTTCGTCGTATCTGGCCAATCCAATATTTTTGACGGATGTAGTTGATCATCTGTTGGATGCCGCCATGTAAAGTGTTCTTATGGGCATCTTTGACGACCAGGTTGGTAAAATGGTGACTGTTTCGAAGTAACATCGGATGTTGCGCGTCGTAGGGAAGGAGAGAATTCTCCAAGCGTCCTCCAACTCTCAAAAGTCCTTCAGCATCAACGAATGCGTTCAACGTCTTGAGTGATTTGGGTATTTTCGATGTTTCCACGATTTGTTGAAGCTCTGATTCGAACATCTCCTTCTGTGCGACCTTCACGACGATGATACGCGCTGCTTCTAATTCACTTGGGCTAAGCGGGCCATCAGAAACTGCTTTTCGTCGACATTTTGTTGCGAAACGACAACATGTGGCGACAACTCGAATCACCTTCAACAAACTCGAACAGTCGCGGATGGTTTGAAGTATGCGGTCATCCTGACTGACTTGAGCGCTTAGTACCTTAACCGTACGTCGTTCCTCGTCAGTTTCGATGTCAACAGGTTGATGCGGAACATCGAAAGCCCATTGACTGCGTAAAAATTCAGGACCAATCCACCAATTTTGCAATGACGTTAGTTCTGCAGGATACACCCCTCTAGACGCCAGATCGGCTGGGTTATGAAGCGTTGCGACATGTCCCCAGCAATCGATCCCCACTAGCCGCTGAATTTCGGATACTCTGTTGGCAACGAACGTAGTCCATTTAGCGGGAGTGGCTCGTATCCACGCGAGCGCGATGGTTGAGTCGGTCCAAGTAAACATCTTGATGTCGGGAACAGCCAAAACGTCCTTCGTATACTGCATCAATTGCGCTAACACTACTGCTCCGCAAAGTTCCAAACGTGGAAGCGTGATCGTACGCTGACTTGGAGCTACTTTCGTCTTCGCCAGAAGCAAGTTGACATGAATATTGCCATCACTGTCAAGTACACGAACGTATACTACGGCACCGTATGCCTTCATAGACGCATCACAGAACCCATGTAATTCGATGTCCTTGTTGGTTTTGCTTGTCTGAGTCCAGTGTGGTATTCGAAGCGTCTCGATCATCGGAAGTTCTCCATGAAAAGCATCCCAATCTTTTTTCAGTGTAGCTGGAACCGGATCATCCCAATCACAACTTAGCTCCCAAAGCCGCTGCATCATTAACTTCGCCGTGATGACGCATGGTGATATCCAGCCAAGTGGGTCGAACAGTTTGGCTATGGTGGACAACATTGACCTTTTTGTTGTTGCTTCTGATGACTGCTGCACATTCTGATACGAAAAGTAGTCGTCTATCGGGAACCATTTGATGCCAAGGGTTTTGACATGATTTGACATGTTGAACGGCACCTCAAAATCTAACTCTCGATCTGCTACAGGTATGTCTTCGACGAGTTCCTTCACGTTGCTTGTCCATTTTCGTAAATTGAAGCCCGCGGACGCCAGAAGTTGATTCGCTTGGTCGCGTTTTGTTCTTGCTTCTTCCACAGTATCGGCACCACTGATCAGATCGTCCACATACATGTCCTCTCGGACTACCTTCGCGCCCTCCGGCAGGTTCGATTCTTCATCTTCGGCTACACGTTTCAGAATTTTTATGGCAAGATACGGTGCACTCGCTGTGCCAAACGTTACCGTTTTAAGCCGATACATTTTGATTGGAGATGAACGATCGTTTCTCCACAGGATCAACTGATAGTAAGTATCCGGTGTATCCACTAACACCTGCCTATACATCTTCTCGATGTCAGCCGTAAACGTTATTCTGTGGGTTCGCCATCGAAGAACCAGATCAATAATGTTCGACTGTAATTTTGGACCCACCAAAAGTCGATCATTGAGCGAACTTCCATCCAAAGTCTTCGCTGTTGCGTCGAACACGACCCTCAGTTTCGTAGTGGAACTCGATTCCTTGAAAACTGCATGGTGAGGCAAAAAATAGTGGTATGGGGTTGCCAACACCGAGTCGCCGACGTGAATTTCTTCCATATGCCTCAGGGTTGCATATTCCTGTATGCATTTGGCATAATCTGCCCGAAGAGCTGGGTTTGCCTCCAGCCTCTTCTCCAAGTGCAGGAATCGTCGGACCGCGCTCTGCTTACTGGATCCCATCGCTGGAAGACATCCACCTTTAAACGGCAGCTTCACTTCATAACGCCCGTCAGGAAGGCGTCTCGTGTGTTCGTCGAAATGCGCGTCGCATGCGATGTTCTCCTCAGTTTCTTGTGTCTGGAACGGCAATTCTTCCATCTCCCAGAATCTCTGCAGCTGAGAATTCAGGTCAGCAGTCTGCACAAAACTGCGTATTTGCCGGGGATGTTCCTCTTGAACTCTCCCTAACACAATCCACCCTAACTGCGTCTTCTGAGCGGTTGGTCCGACTCCATCTGCAGGTCTTCTCACTTCTGGAAGGAGTATGTCGGCATATACATCGCTACCAAGAAGTATATTAATAGGTCCAGGAACGTGGAGATTTGGATCTGCCAACGTTAACCCTTTAAGGTGTTGCCATTTGTCAGGTATCATTTGTTGGGCCGGGAGATGGCCAGTCAGCGACTTGAAAACCAGTGCCCGCACCGCACCTCCATAAGTTGAGTTGCATGACGCAAGCTCAATATCCACGCATGTTTGCGTTGTGCCACTGCTGACCAACCCTAACCCTGACACCTCGACAAAGGTACGTCGCTTTTTCAGCTGCAATCGTTGTGCTGCATCTTCAGTGATGAAGCACGCTTCCGATCCTGGGTCGATCAAAGCTCGTAGATGGTGTTGACGACCATCGGCTGCTCGCACCTTAACGATTGCTGTCGCTAAAAGCACCTGGTGCGTTCTGCTACCATGCGACGTGTGGTAATTTAAAACTTGACCACTTGTAGAAGCTTGTTGTACTTCTCGTGGTTCAAACTCCAGCGCATGAGCGTTAAAAGATGTCGAAACTGCATTCTGACCTCTTGAAGTTGTTGTTGTCCTCGACGGCATGCTATTTGCGCGCACAGCTGCGTGTTGGGTCAAGTTTACATGTAGAAGCGTGTGATGACGTTGCTGGCAAAAGTAACAGCAGCCAGGCGAGGGGCAATTCGGCGCAAAATGCCCTGAAGAAAGGCAGTTGTCGCAAACTCTCAGGCGTCGAGCAGTCTGCTTCCTTTCCGCTGTGTTCATGTTGAGGAACTTTTGGCATTTCCTTATAGAGTGTTGGCTCTGGTGGCATACCTGGCAGACAAACTCCGTTCTGGCAGCAGTTTTCGTATGAAACACCTTCCGCACCTCCGTACCAGTTGGTCTCCTCACATCGTTCTTGAAAGAACTTGGTTGCGCTGTTTCCGTACTCACGGCTTCCAACGTCCTGAAGCGTGCTTCCAAAAACTCCAGAAAATCGTTCCAGCTTGGCAAATCTTTCTGGTTCCCCAACTTCTCTTCCCACAACTGCTGCAAATTACCGGGTAATTTATTATACACGAGGTGCACCAAAATGTCGTCCCATTGATCAACAGGCAAATCCAGGTTCCTGAGTGCATGGATACACTCTTGCGTGGTGAATATCACCTCCTTCAGCCCATCAACCGACTCTTTCACAAGGCCCTTTTGGCAGAAAAGGAGTTTTAGTTGCGCAGTTACTAAGACACGCTTATTGTCGTATCGCGCCTTTAATAACTCCCATGCCTTGTCAAAGTTACCCGCGACACAGGGTAAATGCTGGAGCAAACGATCCGCCTCACCTTCTAAACTCGACTTCAAGAAGTGCATCTTGTCGATGTCCGTCAAATTATTGTTTGAACAGACTAGCGAATCAAACCTGTCGTGAAACGACCGCCATTTTATATATTCCCCATTAAACTTAGGGAGATCAATTTTGGGTAACCTCAGTTCGGTACGAACCATACCTGACTGGCCTCAACTCTGACCAGCCTGACCTGCTGCCAGAGATGACGATGCAGGAACCGAAGACAAGCTTTCCAACAACTCAGTTAAATCGGACCTATAATCCAGGTAAGTGTCGTTTATTTTATCATACACCTCTAAATAATCCTCCTTTTCAATTCCAGCTTCCAATTTCAAACCCCCAACGACGTTCTGGTGGTAGATTTTTGCTGAAGCCATATTTTCTTCCAGCAATGCTAAACGGCTACTCGCAACTGCACGCGTACGACGTGTTTTGGGCTCTTTTTTGAAATTTCTATAATTCCTCTCTATTTGCTCCAGGAGGCTTTTTTGGAGAGCTCCGTAAAACAAAGAAGAACCAAGTACTGGATTCGACATTTTAAAGTTTGTTTGGGTATAACTACTTATTTATACAACAACGTACACAACAAGAACGAACTTACTTAAATTCTTCTTCTTTTTTGCAGTTGCAACCTTGGATGACCTTGTAGTTTTAGTCCTTGATGACTCGACTTCTGCAGCAGATTTTAGTTTTAAGTATATCAAGATTGGCGTTTTTAATCTAATTTAATGGCGTTTTAGTCGCGCGCGATTTATTAGATTAGTAAATTTAATTCGATAGAATTGTAAATTACACTAAGTTTTCAACTTTGATTGAGTTCTTTATATATGTATATATTCACTAGAGTGTTCGTTAAACGACTCTACGATTTACACACTTTTTGTCTTTTAAAAATGTTAAAGTTTTCCACACACACTATATTGTTTCTAATCACTGTTCGTAAAAACGGCTTAGAAGGACCAAATGTTCCTGACTAGGTTTTATTTCACAAGAAAAAAACTAGGAAAAAAATCTATAAAAACTTTCCAAAAAGTAAAAAGAAACACGTCCACTTTGTTCGCTTTATAATTCAGTTGTATTTAATTTCTAGAACTTTTCTAGTCATATGACTTTAAGTATAGTAACTTCATTAATTCTCTATACATTCTATGTTTTTGTTTATGTTTACATTTTTGTGGAACGTATATTTAGTATTGTTTATTTTCGTTCTAAATGTTTCCATCCAGTTCCAAACAGTGAACTTAAGCTTAAAAGTGAGACAAAATAGGCTGATTGACTGCTTCATAACCTCGCAGGGTGAAAAATTTCGAAGCAGTACGCCATGTAATTTGTTTCCGGTTACAGAATCATCTTCGCAAGATGATTTATTAGAAACGAAGGAGAATAAAGTTACTACTAAACTCAATGTGAACTTAAGCTTAAAAGTGAGACAAAATAGACTGATTGACTGCTTCATAACCTCGCAGGGTGAAAAATTTCGAAGCAGTACGCCATGTAATTTGTTTCCGGTTACAGAATCATCTTCGCAAGATGATCTATTAGAAACGAAGGAGAACAAAGTTACTACCAAACTCAATGTGACCTTAAGCCCTCGGAGTGAAACATGTTTCGAATGTCCCATAAATCATTCCGAAGAGAGTGAACTTGTGTGTTATTCTGAGGAAATAAGTCCTCAAATCTATATAGCATCATCTGTGGGTCAAGTAAAAAATGGTCTCATTGTTATAAGTTTAGCTAACACAAATTCATTTGAAGTTACTTTAAAAGATCATCCAATTAAATTTTTTCCCCTTGACGACTACGATCTTAAGATATTATCGAAAGAAAAATCAGAAACCCTAGGAAAATCGGTATACCCCATTTGTGAATATTTGAGCAAGCAAAATACACATGAAGAACGAAATAAGAAACTACTTAAAGAACTTAATTTCCGTGAGGATCTTAATCCTGAAGAAAGATCTACAATTCAAGAAATATGTCTAAGATTTGCCAATACATTTCATCTAGAAGGCGAAAAGCTAGAGTACACAAATGCTATCTATCACAAAATTTCAACTCCCAAAAACGCAACTCCTATCAATACAAAACAGTATCGTCTTCCTGAGGCACATAGGCATATAATAAAAGAACAAGTTGATAAAATGTATAAAGATAAAATTATTTCTGATAGCAAAAGTCCTTGGAATAGCCCATTACTAGTGGTTCCCAAAAGAGCTGACGAAAACGGTTTACGAAAGTATCGGGTGGTAGTTGATTTCAGGAAGATCAATGAAATTACCATTGGTGACGCTTTTCCGTTACCAAGAATTGATGATATCCTCGATCAACTGGGAAATAGTAGATATTTTTCAACACTAGACCTGGCAAGTGGTTATCACCAAGTACTAATAGATAAAGCTGACCGCCCAAAAACAGCTTTCAGCACAAACACGGGTCACTACGAATTCAATAGGATGCCTTTTGGCTTAAAAGGTGCGCCAGCAACTTTTCAGCGCCTTATGAATCATATTCTAAGTGGTCTTCAAGGTATTAAATGTTTCGTCTACCTAGATGACATTGTGGTGTATGGTCGTAACTTGTCTGATCACAATAAAAAATTAATTTCAGTTCTTGAACGGTTAGAGAAATTTAATCTACGACTTCAGCCACGGAAATGTTATTTCCTTCGGCGGGAAATAGTTTTTCTGGGTTACAGGATTACAGAGAAGGGAGTACTGCCGGACGAACAGAAAATAAAAAGCATTCTTCAAATACCTCCTCCAAGTAATACTAAAGAAGTTCAATCATTTTTGGGAATGATAAATTTTTATAGGAGGAGCATTCCAAACTTCTCCAAGTTTGAAAAACCTTTACGAGACATCACTCACAAGGAACAAAAATTTTGCTGGAACGAAGAGTGTGAAAAAGCTTTTACTGCATTGAAACAAATAATAACAAAACCCCCCATTCTCATATACCCAGACTTCTCAAAAGAATTTGATCTTTCTACTGATGCTAGTGGAACAACTATTGGGGCAGTATTGTCTCAAAATCGAGACGGATTAGATTTGCCTATTGCTTTTGCTAGTAGAATTTTAAGCCCTGTAGAGCGTCGTTACTCAACAATAGAAAGAGAAGCCCTGGCTATGGTCTGGGCAGTAAAAAATTTTCGATGTTACCTTTTGGGTCGAAATTTCACTCTCTATACCGATCACAAGCCCTTAGTTCATTTTTTCAAAATAACGAATGAATCAACAAGAATATCGAATTTCAAATTTAAACTAGCTGAATACGAATTTTCTATTAAACATAAGCCAGGAAAGGATAACGTAGTGGCTGATGCTTTAAGCCGTATAGTATCCCATGACAAAAGAAATGCAGACGTTCAGGTTTTAACGAGAGCACAGGTACATAAAGCACAAACCAAAGATATAGACAATAACGACAAGAATCCAAGTATGGATCTTACAGAATCAGGGAACATATCTATTACTAACAGAAGAAGAGTTTCTCAAGGTAATGAAAGCCTAACTGATGAGGATGAAGATGCTAGTCCTATTACAGGTGAATACCAAAATAAGGCATTCATTGAAAAGGAAGAGGATATTATTAAAACAATACAAAGATATCACGATTCTCTACTAGGAGGTCACCTTGGAGTTCTTAAGACATATCTTCGCATCCGACCAAGTTTTAGATGGAAAAATATGTTTAACACTATCAAGAAATACGTTAAAGGTTGCAAAAAGTGTCAAATAAATAAAAAAGCTAGACGTACAATTATGCCCATGGTGATTTCAGCCACTTCAAAGAAACCATTTGATAAGGTCTTTATGGATATTGTTGGTCCACTCCCAACAACTACGAATGGTAACAAATATATTTTGACCTTCGCAGATGATCTTACCCGTTTCATGGACTGTTACCCACTTCCTAACGCGGAAGCAGAAACGGTCGCCAAGGTTTTTTTTGAGGAGATTATATGTCGCTATAGAATACCCAAACAGCTACTAACCGATCGAGGGGCAAATTTTTGCAGCGATCTTTTCAAGAAAGTGTGTAAGTTTCTCAAAATAAATAAACTTGAAACAACGGCATATCACCCACAAACTAATGGAGCTCTGGAAAGGAATCATGGTCCTCTGATAGAGTACTTACGATCCTTTTCCAGTGCGGCCCCAGCAGATTGGGATACATGGCTTCGACAAGCGATGTATGTTCACAACAACACTCCTCGTGCTAGTACGAAACTATCACCGATGGACGTGTTGTACGGTTTTACTTCCGAGATGCCAACTAATATCAAGAAAACTCCTTCTCCAATTTACGATGATGAAAATTATTTTTATCTACTAAGAAATAAATTGCAAAAAGCGTATCAAATAGCTAGAGCAAATATAGAGGTGAGTAAGTTCAAATCGAAAGAACATTACGATAAAAACATTCACCCATTTGCCTTTAAGGTAGGAGATAAAGTTCTACTACAAGATATGGCCAGAAAAAACAAGCTATATTCATTGTACAAGGGTCCTTTTGAAGTTAAAGAAATTAACAATAGTGTAAATACAACTATTTTGAGAGGAACAAAACTAGAAAAAGTTCACAATAATAGACTGAAACCATTTTATGAAAATGTTTCTACGTGAAATGATTTAAATTTTTCGCTTTGCTTATTACGAATTATTTTTATTTCTGTTCTATTTCTTTTAGTTTTGGGAATCAAACAAAAAGGGTTTTGCAACAGCACAATGTGCCATCGCCATACGATATTGTTGCTTTTCTTAGTAACGCGTAGCTTACCTTTTATTAACGCCCAAGGTTTTCGAGATAAACCATACGGAGTTTAACAGACTCAAATCCAATATAAGTGAGGTTTTTAAGAAGTCTGAGGAATATTCGGTCATGGCTAATCTTCACGATTACAACCACTATTTTCTAAATTTTTTGCTCCTAGCAGGCATTGTTTTTCTTTTCATTATGTACTTTCGAGTGCAACAGAGAAATAAAAATTTGCAAAGACCGAAACCAAGACCGAGAATAAAACCAAAGCTTGCGGACTCAAATGCTATTTTTGCGGCTTCAGACACTTGCTAAATCGATTGATTCATTTTAATAAAATAAAATTCGTTTAATACCAGTCCCATTTCAAATTCTATTTCTATCTGCTAAACAATGAAGTTTTTTTTTTGCCAAAAATGTATACTTTTTAAACAAAACATGAAAAAACAAAAACAGATATCCAATTGCAATTAACAAGAAGAAAAATAATATTTTTGTATTTAATTAAGAAAAAAGAATTTTCATTGAGAAAGTTAATTTTTATTTTGTGATATTATTTTTTTTTTATTAAATAGCAAAAAAAAAAAAAAAAATAATAATAATAATTTTATTTACACGTACTGTTTTTGATAAGTGACTTTTTTTTGTAATATTTAACCAAATGAACAATTTAAACAATGTATAACACAGAGACGAATCAAACCAACCAATTTGTAATCTTACAAAGAGAAAAACAATTGAGAATTAAAAGAAAAATTTTTTTGTACTTTATTTTATTTTATACTAACTAAAAAGCAAAATTATACTTACTATAAATTTTTAACTCAAAAAAAAAAAAAAAAAAAAAAAAAAAAAATTAAATCTCAATAGTACTAGTAATTTTAGGAAAATATATACAAATGTACGCTTTCAATAGCCAAATCATTTAAATTTACCTTTAAGAATCATGAAAAATTAATCTAGGTAAATACATACTAGTATAAGAATAAGTCGAAAATAAAACAAAAAAATCTTAGAGTAAGACCTATATTATGGTAAAACTAAAAATAAAATAATAATTTTACTAGAAGATGTAACCTAAAAAGTAAATAAATATCTAATAATAAAAATACAAAACAAAAAAATCTTAGACTAAGACTTATATTAATGTAAAACTAAAAATTAATCAACAATTTTATTAGAAGATGTTAACAAAATTATAATATCATATCTTAAATTTTTTTTATTGTAATAATTTTTAACTATGATCTTGTTTAAATAAATTGAAAGCTTTTCCAAAGGGGGAGGAAATGTGGTGTAATATTCCAGTTGCATGCACGTTTGGCTGTCGTAATCTAATCCGACTGTGTGCAACCTGGCCCAGACACAGGTAGCCAAAGTCACCGAATGCATTTATACGCAGTGCTTGCATATTTCACTACGTGTAATATGCAAGCCATGCACTTTCCCACGTTCAGTGATTTTGCGTTGACCTTGTCTGGACAACGATCACATTGAATCTTCCTAAGGAAAGAGTTGAGTTGTTTCTTGACAGTCGACGGTGTCGGTCTATTTATTGGTTATACTACAAGCCTACAACACATGATTTAATTAAAGGAGAATGCGATGTACCACCAATGTTAACTGATTTTTATTCAAAAATTATTTGTTCAAGTTATCGACGTAAGCGTAATATTAATGTTGATAGAAAATCGAAATCTTTTGCTGAAGATTTAATCCACGCTACTTCACATGGTAAAATAAAACCATCTAAACACATATCTCTTGGCATGGCTTTGAAAGGTCTAACGAACAGTAAGAAAGTAATCAATATTTTAAACAAATTTTGACATTGCTGCAGTTACACAGTGTTAGAAGAAATCGAAACTGACGCAACATTTGCTTCTACTAATCGCAATGATATTTGTCCAGAAGGAATCTTACGTTCTAATCAGCTATATACTGGACTAGCGTATGATAACTTTGATCGATTTGTTAATACCACAAGCGGGAAAGATACTTTGCACGACACTGTTGGAATAATCAAATTTTGTTGTTGAACTGCGTTAAATCCGACAATAATTACAATTAAATAACGATCATCTTATATTGATTTAACCGGACAAGATTAACGTACAACACTTAAACGAAAATTGCTTTAGCTTTACACGTTAACATACCTTGTATGCATTTCGAAACACATTCGTTTCATCATCAGCAATGCACTAACTGAAGCGTTGAATGTTTTTTTGTTTTTTGGATTACAGCGAGATGAATCATCGATTGATAACCGGACACAAATTACGCACACAGCTTTTATATTTTGGCAAAGAGAACCGATTCTACATTGCCGTTGTCTTGATTTAAAAGATTGCTACTTTTTTGTATGAAAAAACTTTCATAAGCATCCAATTGTATTTCATTGCGCACTTCTCTTATCAAGCGTATATTTTCTAAGCTAACACTATGGTTCTCTTCTAATACGTGTGCTGCTACAGAAGATTTAATGACCATTTAACCTGCATACGTTTAAACCAACCCTCACGATCGGCTGTAGCAGCACACGTATTAGAAGAGAACCATAGTGTTAGCTTAGAAAATATACGCTTGATAAGAGAAGTGCGCAATGAATTGAAACAAAAAACTTTAACACACAATCGTAAGCTACAAAATCTTATTAAAGAAACGCAAACAACAAAACAAAATCATCCTCAATTTATCCCTGATTTTATTCAAAACGAATCAAATGTTGATTTCAATGAAAAAGAATTGGAATTACTTAATATGTAGCGAAATATGTTTTTTATTTATATAAATCACAAAAAAAAACCCGAAAACAGATTACTTTCGCGTTTCGCGCACGAGTTGAAAATATTTTTGGTAAACAACACTGATGACAGGTGGAGGAAGGTCTTGTCAATTTGACACATAAAAATTCCCTAGTAGGTGGTCAGAAAGTGGTTAGGAAAGAGAAAGATGGTTTAAGCATATGCTAAACTCGGTTATATGGTAGATGTTATAAATGTTGCTAAGAAGGTAAATAGGAAATGTTTAAAGCAGGGAAAGGAGAAAAAAACAAAAGAACGTTATGACTCAAATAAGCGGTTAAGAATAACACCGAGATTTTGAATCCGGTTGACATTGTGCTGTTTGCGTCATTAGCAAAGTCAAAGTCATACGGACCAGAAGTTCCAAGCGAAGCAAAATTGATTGTTATTTTGCCAATGAAGGTTATTTCGTTATTGTAAGTTTTTTTAAAGTAAATAGTTTTTTTTAAAGTGTACAAAGTATAAGTGTTATAGATAACTAGGAATATTTTGTACTGGCTGAGGAGTAAAATTGCCCAGAAGGTTTCTGCAGGAAATAATATATATTCAGCTGCCATAATTTAGCAGGTAAAATTTTCTGTCGGTGAATGGTTTGCAGCCATACTTATTTTCTTTTATGGTACCCAAAAGTACCTGTATTTACTTGAATAGGAAGCACCTTATCTGAGAGAATAAAAGTCCACTTAATTAATTAAGTGGTGCGCTACATATTTGACTAGCCTGCAGGTAGGCTCTTCGTCAGGAGATATATAAAGGTGGCGTAATCCAGAAGGAAAGGCTTCGGATATAGGCTGATTTCAAACCTTTCGAGGCAACGAGCAAATTTGTGTTAACTAGTGTGTGCTCAGTTTTTTTTTGTTCTTAATTCGTTTAAATTTTGTGAAGTGAATCCGATATTAACAGCAAATACGCGCGTTAACGTAATTTTAATTTGTTTGCTAACCAGTTTATATATATTGATTTTACTTGCATTTCAGAGACTAAGTAGTACTGAGCTTAGAACAAGCTCATATGTACATACTTATATACGCTCTTCATCATGAATGCAAGTGTTAGTATAACACCAACACCAGCACATAGAACGTAAGAATAGTAAAAACAAAAAAAAGACATAATAACAAGAACTTTCAAATAAATATTACAAAATTATCTTCAATAAAGTACACTATAAAATAAACAAGACATACAAAATGTGATATAATAAACAAAAACATACAAAATGTGATATATAAACTAAAATTAATTGAAACTTGCAAACATGCAAACATGCAAACTAAACTAAAGAAAGTGGAGCACTGGTTTTTAACAGATTTTTTAGACTAGATTTACTTAAGTTGAAATCAATTAAACAAGAGTTAAGATTAAAAAGTCTACCCATACGACTCAATGGCTCATTCATGCCATAATTCGTTCTATGATAAGGGCAGTATATTAAAACTAAGTTGCGCAGGTGGTAAGATCCACCTCGAAAGTTGAATTGAACACAAGAAAGTAACTCAGGTGCATCTATATGTCCGGTAATAAGTTGATGAAAAAACACCAGATCGTTAATGGTACGCCTTTGAGAAAGAAGTTGCATATGCAATAATTGGATTCTGTGCTCATATGGTGGTAAATCATTAGGGTTTACCCACGGAAGCCCTTTAAGAGCGAATCTTATGAATTTATGTTGTACTGATTCAATTCTTGAGTTGTGTATTTCATAAAAAGGGGACCACACTTGAGAAGCATACTCTAGATGAGGTCGTACTAAACAATTGTATAGAGCAAGGGTAACATATGGGTCTTGAAACTCTTTTGACCATCTTTTCATAAAACCAAGCATACTATTGGCCTTACTAACGATGTAGTTGACATGTTGAGTAAAGTCCATATTGAAACTAAAATACACGCCAAGATCCTTAAAGCATATCACTTGACTCAAAATATTATTGGAAATAGAATAACTTGGGTTGCTAGGTTCTTTCTTTTTAGAGAAAGTCATGCTTTGGCATTTATTGGGGTTTAGGTTGAGCCCGTTTTTAAAACACCAAACTGCAAATTGATTAACATCGGATTGGAGATGAGAGCGATCAAGCGAACCAGTTATCTTTTTAAAAATTTTCATATCATCAGCAAAAATTAATATTTCACTGAAGGAAATGCAAGACGCAACATCATTGATAGCTAAAATAAATAGAAGAGGTCCTAAATGACTCCCCTGAGGTACACCTGAGCCAGCATTAAAAGGGTGGGAAAGGATATTACGGAACTTTACTTGGTATGATCTCATAGATAGATAAGAAAGTACCCAATCAGTGAACACAGGTGGGAAGCCCATTGCCTTTAGTTTGAACAGAATAATATTGTGTGAAAGTTGATCGAAAGCTTTAGAAAAATCCGTGTAGATGCAATCGAGCTCATTACCATTTTCTAGTGCTAAGGAACATTTTTGAAGAAAACATAGCAGGTTTGTGACAGTCGATCTATTTTTAACAAAACCGTGTTGCTGTGTGCAAATAACGTTTTTTACACTGAAAGCCAGCTGGTCACATACTAGTTTTTCAAATAGTTTAGGAATGCTAGAAAGTTTGGCAATGGGTCTATAGTTTTTTATATCACATTTGTCCCCTTTCTTAAAAACTGGAGTGATAAATGATCTTTTCCAAAGTAGAGGGAATTTACTAGATTTCAAAGAAAGTAAGAACAAATATTGTAACGGGTATGCTAAGCATGTCCTACATTTTTTTAGTACAATGGGAGGAATGCCATCCGGCCCGGAAGAAAAATCGTCATTTAAGGTTTCAAGACTCCAAAAAAGTTTATCAATTTCAATAACAATGTTATTAAAGCATACTTGATTACAGTTGCGAAGATAACTGAAGAAATCAGCATCAATGTCAACAGTAGTATCGCAAAATGAGCTGCGAAACTGGTCAGCAAATGCATTACAAATATCAGAGATGTTCTCATAAGAACAGTTCTCATAAACAAAACTAGCTGGATAACCATCTGATTTTTTCTTTGAGTTAACAAACTGCCAGAACGTTTTTGGATTTTTTTTAAAAGAGTTTCCCATTCGGTCAATATAATTTGAATAAAGATTTTTAGAAAGTGTCTTAAATTCTTCAAAAAGAAGAACGTAAGACTCATAGTCGGAAACGGAATGAGTTTTAATATAAGTGTTCCAAGCTTTATTTCTTTTATTTCTTAAGATTTTCAACTCTTTAGTATACCATGGATGGTTGGAGTCAGAATTTTTAAAAATTTTTTTAGGAATTGATTTTTCAATACATCTATAGAGTATCAAATAAAAGCTGCTAACAGCTTCGTCAATATTGGTAAAAACTGATATGTTTTCGATACCAGACATAATTAATTCACCACAGAGCAAATCGAAATCAGCTTTGCGGTTTGCGGTAGTCAAACACATAGGAACAATCATGAGAGTTACTTTTAGTGTGGATTTCACCACTCAAGTCAAGAAAAATATTCAGAGGTGGGTGGTAGTCATCTATGTTAGTTTCATCAAGGCTAGGATCAGTAATACCGAAACTAGATTCAATAACAACGGTACTAACAGAGTCAGAAGAGAAGACCAAATCGAGAACTCGATTTTTAGAGTTTTTGATACAGCTTACTTGCCGTAAGTCGGTTGATGTTAAATTATCCAACAACATTAATTCCTGTTGAGGTAAAGTCAAAGATGGTTTAAAATAGGTTTCATCTGAAGATGGTAACCATTGAATATAAGGTAAATTAAAGTCACCTAAGAACAATACATAATTTTCAACGCACAGCAATTCATTAATATAATCTAAAACTAACGTTAATTCTTTATAAGATGAAGCAGAGCTCTTTGGTGGAATATATGTATTAATGATATAAACAATTTTTGATTTGATTGTGACTTTGACACATAATACATTTACAGTTAAATCAAATGGAAAGGTTATAAGAGAAGACATATATTTGCTACGAAACGCAGTAAGTACGCCACCTCCAACTTCGGAGGGTTTATTGTAGGTACGATCTTTTCTATACACTAAGTATTCATGGTCAAACAATTCAGTATCTAAAATGGCAGAGTTAAGCCAAGTTTCAGTCAGAGCAAAAATGTCATGAGGGAATGCTTGGGAGTTGTTATAGAGATTAGCAGTCTTACTGCGAAGCCCTCTTACATTTTGGTAGAAGAGGGAGATACTTTCAAGTTTTTTGGTCCCTTATTGACGGTACTTTTACTATGACGAGCTGAAAATTCTTTAATAAGAGTAGCGGCCGGCCAAAAAAAAGCGTTGGAGAAACAATAATCTTAAAAGAAGCCACATAGTTGTTAGGCTTACTTATTTTATTACACCTAACAAACGAATCGTTTGTGATGCATTTATTAGTTTTAAGGTGGAAAATTATATCTTCTGGAGTAGTATCTGATTTGAGACGAGATATAAATATAGTCTTTGGTTTAGGCACTGATTCCACAAACCGTGGGGGTCTATCATGATCAGATATTATAATAGCCTCATTGTTCGAAACCATAGGGGCGACAGATTCGATTGGATTAGGTGAGTTTGGAGAGCTTAAAGTGACTATTTCAGTCATTTTTGAATTATAAGGCTCAATTGGACTAGGCTGAACAGAAGAGCTTAAGTTGAGTATTTCAGTCACATTTGAGTTAAGAGGTGTAGCTACATTGCTTCGCAAACCACTTCGTTTCGTACCAACAATTACAGAGGACACGCTGTCCTGTTTTTTCTTCAAACCCTTACTGGATTTTAAAGATTGGTAGGAATTAGAAGGAATAGGAGGAAGTTGAAAGTCTAAGTCGTCAGTAGAGGTAGAAATATCTACCGAGTACTGGGCGCTAGAGAATGAGTTGACATTAGCAACTGCTATATTAAAACTAATTAGCTTAAAAATTCGAGAACAAAAGCGAAATAGTAGTTACGACGGGAAAGACCATCGAGGATTTGGATGCTGTGGCCACAACAACGAAATCATCGACACTTGGTAAGTCTTTTATGCGTCCTGTCACTTTTTACTATATTAAAATCTACCTGGTTTTTGGGGTTGGGGTTAATTAAGTGGGGACCATTGCTTGTTTTAAATTTAATAGTGTAAAAGAGGAAGTTAAGTCCCAGTATTTTTTTTTGTTTTGCGGGTATTGAAATTAGTTTCGGATTCGTTATTTTTTTTATAATTTCATTAATTGTACATATAATTTTAATCTTTTTGTTTGATGACGTGCACAAAGAACTACGTTTAAAAATTTGAATACATATAAAGTGCTAAGTACATTTAAAAGAACAATACAAAGAACATAGAAGTTGAACATTTTACAAGTCCAGTTGCTTAAATCACTAATTTAAACATACACACATCATAAAGTAAACATAAAGCCAATCACGAGCAAGAAACACACACAATTACGAAATAAGTTATAGTGTTGTTGAATATGAGTAGGAAAGTTTCAAATATATGAAATCGGAAATTGAAGATAAAATGTGTTCTAACTAACTTAATCAAAATGGGATGAGGAGTCTAGAGAGGAAAGGATGATCGCTTAGGTAGGGGATGATGCCAATTAAGGGTTACCGAGGCGAGTAAGGTGACAAGGCAGGGTGGGTAGAGGCAAATTTCTCGCGTGCTATAACCATCTATACAGCACAAAAAGTCTGGCATGATTTTTGTCAGCGGGTTTAAGGGGTCAAGTTCCCACGCCCAACGGCGAGCAGGAGCCGGACCAGCATGCCAGCTCGACCCCGACGAAACCAACAGCCCGTTACAAAATGGCGCCCTTGAACGTGGAGCCCGCTATCATTGATAGCGAGGCAGTTATTTTTTGAGCCGTTTCATTTGTTTTAGTTTACTTTTTGAGTTTTATTAGTTTCTTTTTTTCATTTCATTTTAAATTTTTTTTCATTTCTTTTAAATTTTCATTTTTCAATTTAATTCAAACAATGGCTTCCTCGCCTTTATAAGTCCCGGTGACTGAAGGTAATGTCTTCGGTATCGCGTTGCGATAAGGGAAGGGAAACCAAATTTGTTTTAACTCCGCAATAGAATGTGCAAGTACCGAGTCTTGAGCTATTTGTTTAGCGAGTAGTCCAATGTCCGGTACTATCGGCATAATCTTTAATCATTAACCGAAATTAATCAAGTGGAGACTCGACAATGCGAACAGATGTTGTTTCGAAGTCCTGCTTTAATCTTGAGTCATTCTTCCAGAGTCTTTGCGACTAAGCATTTGGTGGCATATGTCCTGGAAGAAAAATTTGTCATTAGATTCAGTTTAGTATAGTAGCTAATGTTTTAGTTACCTTTTTTTTTATTTTTGGCTCGCAGGTCGAAGGCATCTCCCCTGCCATTAAAAGTGGTCTTTCCTCAAGACAGAAATCCTCATCCCTTGATATTTATGAACATTTTTATTAATATTTTGAAATTTTATTTGAGTACTCAGCATACTTTCAGGAATTGTGAGTGTTTAGTTTGGTTTTACGTCCATTCTTTCATAAGAGTTGCCAGAACATCGTTTCTTTTCAATAGGCAGAATTGCAAGTGGTTTAGGCCAGTAGGTACATTGGCGTTTTTACTTTTAGGTTCTTTAAATTTTTTTTTTTAAGTGTTAGCATATTTTAGAAATTTTATCCTTTTTTCATTTTAGTTTCAATTTTTGTGGCATACTTTGTTTTTTTTTATTGTGAGGTATTGCATTGAGTGTTGATAGTTGGGGTGGTTTCGTTGTGAGTTTTCTGAGTGGTTCAGTAATGAGCTCAAATCGTCGAGTGTCAATCGCTGAAGATTTTGAATTATATCAAGTTCAATCCGCAGCACAGTTTGAGAGGTTCTATCAACGATACCACAGTCGAATAGACAGGTTCAACCTAGATAGATCGTTCAGTTTTTCGGAATTAAATTCAACAGGCTCAGATTTATCCTTCGAAATGAATGATAATAGGCAGTTAGAGGACGGGGATCGTGATGACCTTCAAAACGTCAGAGAAGGAAATCGTGCTAGTGCCAGTGGTCTGGTAAGCGTAGAAAGCTTGGCTTCGCAAATTGACCGAAGCTTGATGTTAAATCAAGTCCGTTTCTTCCAACAAATGGATCAGTTTATGGTCAATATCATAAACAAGATGGAGGACGTCAGTCGGCCAAGTTCGATTCCGAGTGCCCTTGATACTGCGAGAAGCAGCCAGACCTGCACAGGTGCAGAGGCTAGCACATCTCGCGGTCTCCAACCTACCCCCAGACCCCGAAGTTCATTGTCCAGTTCCACGAATAAGTGTCGATTAGACCGCTGGAATATTAAGTATGACGGCACCGAAAATGTTACCGACTTTTTATTTAAGGTGGACCGCCTTCAAATTTCGTGTGAGCAACTAACTTCTAACTTCCATACGTTGTTGACTGGAAGAGCCAATAGTTGGTTTTGGGCCTATTTAAAAAGGAATCCGGAAGTTCAGTTTGCGGAAGTGAAGAGGGCAATGAAAAAGGAGTTTGGGCGGTTGGAGAACGATGTAGATGTGTACATGCGCATACTTACTCGTAGGCAGGGGTACAAGGAATCGTTTGACGATTTTTATAATTCCGTCGTTGGTCTTAACGACCGTCTTAAGGAGCCTTTCGACGAAAAGAAACTGGTCGATGTTTTGCGAAACAATGCTAAGGACAGACTTGGAGAAATCCTGCTGTCAGCTGATTGCAACTGTCTGGAGCAATTAAGAAACAAGGCTAGAGTTGCGGAAAGGTTTTTGGCGAAGAGGTTCTCTTCACAAAAGTCAGTTCATGAAGTTTCTGTTCTCGATAGCGACGAAGTAATGGACTTGACTGGTGAGGAAATCGCGGCCATGGGTCCGCCTAAGAGAACTAACTCCACAGCACATTTCATCTGCTGGAACTGTGATCAGCAAGGTCACAGCTTTTATATGTGTCCCTCCCATGTGAGAAAACTTTTTTGTTTCGTGTGTGGAACCAAAGGAGTCAGTACTCCAGAATGCACCAAGCATCCGGGAAACTCCTACAGAGACGAAAGGAGGGGCGGGGATCTTCGTCCGGCGAACAACAACCCCAACCACCCGAAACAGAACTAACTCACACTAAAAGTGACAACCGTGTTCCACCCAAGATCTTGGAACACGAAAAATCAAGTGATGTCGAAACTCACCCTATAATTGTTCACAACCTTAAATCCCTTCATGAGCGTAAGCTTAACTATTATAAGGTCCGTTCTCGAATTATGGGAACTGATAATAGTGTAGCTAGCTCCCAAATACAAAAATGTCGGCATCGGTTCAGAAATCGCCAACACTTTCGTAAAGCAATTTTGGAATCCATCATTTCGTCGGACGCAGATGGTAGAATGTACGCCAATGTTCAACTGAACAATGAACCGGTTTTTGGTTTACTGGATAGCGGAGCTTCTATTTCTGTGCTAGGTAGCGAGTGTTGGGATTTGGTAAAAAGAATTGGAGTTGAAGTGAAGTCGTACAAAAATGTTGTGCGTACTGCCTATGGGAAGTCCCATGCCATTGTTGGTCATTGCCAAATTCAGACCAAGTACAAAGGTGTCACTAAACCCATTTCATATTACCTGATTCCCAATCTAACTCAAAAACTCTACCTTGGGATGAATTTTTGGAGAGAATTCCATCTTATGCCTGAATTAAGCGAAATCCAAACTGATGACTGGTCACATGAAGGAGATGTCAACATGAAAGAGGATGCTGAGTTGATTGCGCTGTCTCCAGAGCAATCTGTTCAGTTAGAATTAACAAAGAAGCTGTTTCCTAACTTTGTAGTTTTAGGTTTAGGCAAATCAACGCTAGGTGGTCACACGATCGATACAGGTAACGCGGTTCCGATTAACTGGCTGAACACAATGCAGACGGAGCTGCAACTGGAACTGGAACTGGAAGAGTTGTCAAATAATTGAATACACCCAAATTCAATAGCGCGAACACAATGCGACGGAGCTGCATACGGAACTGGAATCGGAACTGGACAAGTTGACGAACTTTTAACTTTTGTTGTACAGCAAATTTGACGTTTATGATTTTGAAGGAAAAAAAAACATTTTGTGTGTAAATTATTGTGTGACAGCCAAGTGTTACTTTAGTTTTTTGTTTTTTGATTTTTACTTTTAATTTATAACAATTTTGTGCACCCACCACCTCCTATTTCTTTTTTTATAGTATTTAAATACAAATAAAACATTCTGATAATTGGAACAAGCAACACAATATCATTTATTTCCTCATCCATAGTAACAATATCAAATTTGTTTTGTTTATAAAATACTCAAACCGATTTTTGAAAATACAAAATAATGTTTCTAATGATGGAAATGTCAAAAGCTGTACAGCTGCATTGTGGGCCGATTAAAATCGAAACGTACAGCAATTTTGACAGCTCATCCAGTTCCGATTTTGCAGTCCAGCTCCGTTTTTGCATTGTGTTCAGCCAGTAAATCTCGCCACTATCCGATGTCTCCAGTGCGACAAGAAGAGGCTTACAAGGAGCTGGATCGCATGTTAGAGCTTGGAGTAATCGAGGTTAGCAACTCACCGTGGTGTTGTCCTGTGGTTTTAGTCAGAAAACCCGGTAAGGTTCGCCTTTGCCTGGATTTCCGGAAAGTGAATGCAGTAACTGTGAAAGATGCGTATCCGTTACCACATATTGAGGGGTTGTTAAGTAGGATAAAAGACACTCATTTTATCACGGGGTTGGATTTGAAGGACGCTTATTGGCAAATTCCTCTTGATGAAAAGTCAAGAGAAAAGACAGCATTTGCAGTACCAGGTAGACCACTCTACCAATTCAAGGTTATGCCTTTTGGTTTGAGCAATGCTGGTTCTACAATGTCACGCGTCATTGATAAAATGTTGCCTCAATCCCTCAGAGAGAATGTTTTCGTCTACTTGGACGACCTCCTCATATGTACATCCGATTTCGAATCGCACATTCGGATATTAAACGAAGTTGCTGCATGTCTCCGCAAGGCGAACTTAACCATCAACCTCGACAAAAGCAAGTTCTGCATGCGAGAGATTAAGTATCTTGGATACATTATCGGCCAAGGAACTCTAAAAACCGATCCTGCTAAAATCGAAGCCATGGTCAATTTCCCGATTCCCAAAACTCAACGACAAGTTCGTAGGTTTATAGGTTTAACCGGTTGGTACAGGAGGTTCATTCAGAATTATTCCGATCTGGCAGCTCCTCTAACAGATTGTTTGAAAAAGAAGAGTAAATTCGAGCTAACACCTGAAGCTTTAGATGGGTTTAATAAACTCAAAACTGCGCTTTCTTCGGCTCCCGTGCTATCGCAACCAGATTTTAAAAAGCCGTTCACGATCCAGTGCGATGCATCCTCAGAAGGAGTGGGTGGTGTTTTATTTCAGTTGGATGAGAATTTGAATGAAAAACCGATTGCCTATATGTCAAAGAAGCTTAACAAAGCTCAGAAAAATTACACAGTGACAGAGCAAGAATGTCTTGCTGCGGTATTGAGTATTCGAAAGTTCCGAGCGTATGTTGATGGATTACCTTTTACGATCATCACAGATCACTCAAGCCTGAAGTGGCTAATGTCCATGAAATACTTGAGTGGACGATTGGCAAGGTGGAGCTTGGAACTTCAAGGTTTTGATTTTTCGATCGAACACCGAAAAGGATCTCTCAACGTCGTTCCGGATACTCTATCGCGAGTGGAAATGGATGAGCTTTCTTTGATACCATTAGGCGCAGAGGTCGACCTCGACTCGGATCAGTTCAATTCGGAGCAATATTCCCAGCTGCGAGAAAATATCAACTCCAATCAATCTGCACTTCCTGACCTTGTTGTATCGGGAAAATATATATACAAAAGAGTAAGGTTCAGGAACGGCGATGTAAGCGACGAGGATTCGCTGTGGAGGCTCTGGTTACCCGATGCACTCACTCACAAATGTATCGAAATGTCCCATAATACTAAGCTGAATTGTCATAGCGGATTCGCTAAAACGTATGCTCGCATACGCGAAAAATATTTCTGGCCGAAAATGGTAACGGATATAAAAACGTTCGTGAGTGAATGTGAGACGTGCAAAACCGTAAAAGCTCCAAATGTAACCCTTCGCCCACCAATCAATAACCAGATCGCTTCGGAAAGACCAATGCAACGTTTATTCGTCGATCTATTAGGACCTTACCCACGAACAAAACGAGGAAACGTTTATATATTTATTGCGTTAGATCACTTTACTAAATTTACTTTCTTAAAAGCACTCCCGAAAGCCACCGCGACACGAATTGCTCAGTTTTTGGAATGTGAAATATTTCATACTTTCGGCACCCCTGAGTTTGTTCATTCTGATAACGGATGTCAGTTTGTCTCCAATGAGTTCAAAAACTTATTGGCAAACTATGGCATTCAGCACATTCGTACAGCATTGTATTCACCACAAGCTAACAATTCGGAGAGGGTCAATCGTAATCTTTTAAGTGAATTGCGAGTGCTCATCTCTAAGGAGCAAAACGATTGGGATATTCATCTGTCCAGCATAGCATGTGCATTGAGATCCGACATGCACGAATCTATCGGATGCCAACCATACTTTGCGTTGTTTGGACAAACGATGATATACCATGGTTCATCTTATCGTTTATTACGAGATTTGAATGCTCTGACTGACCCCGAATTGTTGGTTGTACCAAAATGTGCAAAAACCGCCATTACTAGACAAAGGTTATCAGAGAACTTACTCAGGGCACACGTTAAGTCAAGAAAAACATACAACTTACGTCCAAATCCCGTGTCTTTTAAAGTTGGCCAAGAAGTTTTTCATCGAAACTTTACGCAGAGCAGCTTTGAAAAGGGAATTAATGCAAAACTGCTCCCAAAGTTTATCAAATCCCGTGTCCGCAGAGTGGTAGGCAGTTGCATGTACGAACTGGAAACGCTGAATGGTAAACTTATTGGTATCTACCATGCCAAAGACATCAAACAATAATATAACCTGAAAGCAAGAGAAAACGTTCCACAAAGTATCGGTTCCCCAATCAAGAAATAATAGTAAATACTTATCTGACGCAAAATACAGCCCGGCTTTTATGTAGGTTCGGCACCCACGTTATAAGGTGAAGCTGATCCGGCGTTGTTTTAAAATCCTTTTTTTTTTTTATTTTTTAGTATTTTTTTGTTGTGTATCAACACATTTAACTCACTGCACACTCTTTGCACTGGGGGTGATTTTAGTGATATATCTTTTTTTTATCTTATTTATATTTATATTTTATTTTTGTTTTCACTTTTCCCCTGCATTTTCTCACTAGCACACACCATCCGAAAACTACTTTTTATTAGGTTTAGGTTATTCCTTACGTTTTATCTTTTCTAGCCGCCTCGTGCTCGCGAAGAAAAATTTTTATATGGACAGATACATACGTTAGGTCCACAGGAACAAAGTAATATGGATTTATGGGTACGTGGGTTCGTTCGCGTGTTTTGAATGCTTTAAAGCATCCAAAATAGCGAAGCCCTGTAACGAAATATGTTTTTTATTTATATAAATCACAAAAAAAAAACCCGAAAACAGATTACTTTCGCGTTTCGCGCACGAGTTGAAAATATTTTTGGTAAACAACACTGATGACAGGTGGAGGAAATTGAAATTGAAATTGAAATTTTATTGAGTCTTTATAGAATTTTACATCGATATCAATTAAGTTCTAGTTGATAAGTACAAAAGCGGCTATAAAGTATGGCCTTCTTTGATAAGTTTTCTTTTATAATGAGTAGCCTCGTGGCTGTCAATTTTGTAAAGTAGTTGTCTTGCTCTTGCTCATGAGCGTTTATGAAATTGTTTGAAACGAATGTTTCTACTAAAAATACAGATACATATACATATATACAATTTAAATACCTACTTAAATTCGAGCGTACACAATTGTACATAAAGAGATGCGCCAGCGCATGTTATTTTGAATAAACATTTTGTTTTGACATTTTGTTTAATAGAGCAGAAGGCTGATATGAATATTTAATTTGCATATGAGCTTATGTTACATGGATTATTGTCTCTGACATAATGAAACTATGACTCTGTCATTATCACTAGTTTGTATACAATTGATGAGATTATTATAGTTTTGGTTAAAAAGTTTTGATTTCGTCAATTAGATACATATAATTTTTGATAATTATTATTAAACCAATAGCAAATTATTGGACGAAGTCTTTCATTGAACAATGAGTAGAATAGTTACTGACTCTGATTAATATTTGCTTGTTTGAAATTCATATACTTAAGCTATGGGTGTAATTACTGTGCTCCAGCTTTGAAAAATGTAAATTTGTAAGTTCATTATCGTTGGATATTAAAAGTGTTGAAGTGTTCAAATATAGATCTGTTAAAAGCGGCAACAATAGTAGTTTTAATAGTATTCGAAAATATTCGAGATGAGTTATAATTAGCCACGATTTTGGTTCGGTGTGGCAGTGAGATAGAACGGATGAGGATCTATTTCACTGGTCATTGGATCAATCAAGGAGACCCCGATAGGCGAAAGATAGTTAGTGTTGTCCCAAGAGGACTCACCCTGCGATTCAATGATACGCTCAATCAGTGAGTTGTCGGTATAGTTTAATCTAGATATGGTTTTCTTCATAAGAAGGAGAGCATATCTCAGAAACGGAATGGTGTTAGTTTCGTTATGCAAATGGGAGTTTGAGAATCTTTTACTCCTAGTTTCAAAGTTAATGTGTGCACAGTGCCTCAGGATTTTCCTCTCGAGCAGTTCCAGCTCCGCCGCGACAGTTGGTGAAATAGAGAACCAGATAGGGAAGGCGTAATTCATAATCGGTCTCACCAGAGTTTTGTAAAAGAGAAGTTTGGATTTTTTGTTTAGGGATCTATGTTTAAAATAGTACATCAGCATATTGGATATTTTTCTAGCTTTCTCGAGTGTAATTCTAGCGTGGTAGTTGAATTTAAATAAGTTATTGAAATTGACTCCCAGGTATTTGAGTTTTTTATTGGGTCTGATGACCGCGCCATTAATGCTAAGTTTGATATTTCTACTTTCGCTTACTACGCCTGCAGGACCTTTTCCACTTGCATTCCTAAAGCAAATCATTTCTGTTTTTGGTGCATTGAGTTTGATGCCCCAGGTGTTATAGTAATCATTAATGATTCTGATGTGTTTTTCAATGTGTCTAGTCGCAATGTGTGGGTATTCGTGACTAGAATAAACAATGGTGTCGTCGGCGTAGAGCAGACCTGTTGAGATAAGCTCATTTTCTGCGTGTTGATGAGGAAAATCGTTAAGGAATATATTGAAAAGTTGGGGTCCAAGAATAGATCCTTGAGGAACTCCGCTGTTACATTCATTAGTTATGGATTTAGTGCCCTGAGTCTGGATGAAAAACTTTCTATTCGTGAGGAAGCTCTGTAGGATGTTTGTGATGTGACGGGGAAAGTTCAAAGCGACAATTTTTGCTAAGAGACCGTCTCTCCAAACACAGTCGAACGCCTTTTCCACGTCAAGTGAGCAAGCCACCGTGCAGCGTTTGTTTCTAAGGTTCAGGACAACGTCGTTTTGAAGTTTGAGTAGCGCATGCACTGTAGAGAGTCCTCGCCGGAAGCCGAATTGATAATCTGAAATAGGATCAATTGGGCATTCAGAAGGGAGCGACATTTTATCAAGAATGATTCTCTCTAGTATCTTACCGATATTTGATAGGAGTGAGATAGGTCTAAAGTTATTTAGTTCGCTGCTGTTAGAATTTTTTTTTGATAGGGAGGATTCTGGCCTCTTTCCAAATTGTGGGGAAGTAACCGTTGTTGATACAGTTGTTATACACAAGGGTGAGATATTTTATAGCCATGGGCGAAAGTTTTTTGATTACATAATTTGTGATTTCGTCTGGCCCAGAGGACCTTTTTGGTATTATTTGTTTAATTATACTTAGCACGGTTTCAGTGTTAGTGAATATTTCAGAAGGCAGAGGGTTCAGTGCAGAATTGTTTGGGCTGAAAAGAAAAATATGAATAGGCTTAGACTGTCTGATTTCCAGGGCAGTTGAGATGGCTGAAGCGCTTGTACTTGGATTAAAGGTAGGGATTTTTTCTTGATATATAATATTGAAGTGGTTGGCGAAGGCTGAAACAATGTCTGCTTCGTTAGTTAATTCAGTGTTGTTGCTAATGACTTTATTACATAGGGCTCTTTTTTTGTTCCCCAGGAATCTGAAAACTTCTTTAAAATCTTTGGGCCCCGGATTAATTTTTTTGAGCCTATCGCTAATTTGTTTGTTTAGCCACAGGTTAACTTTGTCCTTTATGATAGTATTCAACAGGGATATCCTGTTTGAAAGTTCTTTGTATTGATCTGACACCCTATTATAAGATCTATGGAAAATGCTTTTCAGTTTCCTCTGCCACTGGTGTTTAATCTTGTAAAGATTTTCGATATCAGGCGGAAGATTGTTATACTTTTTGAAAGAGAGGAGAGTTCTTGTCGAATTGTTATCAAGACATGCTAATACAGTTGAGTTAAATTGAGTGATGTGATCTTCAATTTCAGAATCAGACAAGCTGCGTTGAACAGGAGGCATAACGTTCAAAAGTGAGGAGTCTAGATCCTCTTTGAAAAGATTCCAATCTGTGTTTTTGAAGGATCTCGTGTAGTGGGGTTCTTTTACGCATATGTCGGATTCATTCATTTGTATTGTTAACAGCAGCGGGCAATGTTCGGTGAAAGTTGGCAGAGCTTCAACTGAAAAGTTTGGAATCAAGTGATTAGTCAGGTGGTTAGATATTAGAAAGTGGTCCAAGAACGATGGTCCCCTGGGAAAAGTAGGGGTATCCGACGTTATGTTGATAAGTGAAGGAACGGCCGAATGTAGCCAGTTAATAAGAGTGTTTCCGTTAAGGTTCTGCCAGCTGTCTCCCCAGTTAGGACTTCTGGCATTAAGGTCTCCACCGATTATTGCGCCGTCGAAGGATGCAGCAAGCGATTCGATTTTGTTAAGTTCCGTTGTTAGCAGTGTCGGCGGGCAGTTCGTAGGAAAGTAAACTGATCCGAGAAGAATTTTTTTAGTAAAGTTATTACACCTTAATTTAATTGTCACGAAAATTGCTGGGATAAGAGATGATTGAAAATTTATTGTTTCGTATAAAATGTTGTTTCTTAAAAACAGGGCTGCTCCTTGAAGTTCATCGTTCCTGAGAACGTTGAAGCCATCGAGGAAAACTTTGTGTTTACTGTTCAAGTGGGTTTCCTGGATAAAAGCCACTAAGCATTTTTTTGCTTGGAGAATTTTAAGTAGGTCTATTCTCCTAGCATGATTAATTAGGGACGTAATGTTGAAATTTAAAATTTTTAATGCCATTATATCGAACTAACAAGAAGCTGGTTTACCAGCTCAAGGTATGCTAGCCGCTTGCTTATCAGCGACTGGTGGCTTCCTAAGTTATTCATAAAATGCTCAATTTTCGAAATGAGCTGGTTCATTTCTATTCCAAAGAGATCTTTGGATAGGTTAACGAAATCGTTTATGACACTTGAACTGGCTGGATTGTTAGCATTTTTTGCAGGCAGAAAGTTACCAAGAGAGGATTGACCCTGAGTTGGACGTGATCGAAGATGACTCGCGTAGGATATCCCAGGGACAACAGTGATACCGCTTGCGACAGCTTTGGAGAAGGCCTCTCCCGCAAACTTTTTTTCTTTTGCTATATGCAGCTTTTCCTTGCGACCCGCTTCATATCTTTTATAAGAAGAGCAGCCTTTGAAGTTTGCAGGATGGTCCTCTCCGCAGTTGACACATTTGGCTGCGCTACCCTCATGTCTTAGAACGGTGCAGCAACCCGGCTCATGTGGATTTAAACACTTTACACACTTGTAAGTGCTCGCGCAGTTTTTAGCCAGATGGCCGAATTGCTGACACCGTCGACATTGGAGTGCGCCACTGTTGCCCCTGGGTTTCTCCCAATATACACGCGTGTTGAATAAATATCTGATTTTTAATAACTCATCGGGCTTAGTACCCGCCTTAAGTTTAACAAGGAATAGGTTGTATCTTATTTTGGCAGCCTTTGACCGTATTGTTTCAAAGACTGTTACCTTTTCGACATTAGGGATTTTTTCCCTTATTTCTGTTAGTATTTCCGTTTCTGAAAAATCTAAGGTGAGTCCTCTCAGGACGATATTAGAAGTGCGGTCCTCCTTCAGAGTGAAGGAGTGCGCCTCAACATTACTGGTGCTCCTTAAAAGCTCCATAAGTTCACGGTGAACTTGGCTATTGTCGACGTAGAGCCTACTCGTGTTGCCCCGGTTAACGATCTTATAGCTAAACTCTACTGACTTTTCGCGAAAGTCACTAATTAATTGTCTTAAGTTAACATTTTTCAAAAATATTGGAGGGCAGTACTTACCCCTCGAGCTCAAGGGCTCCAAACTTTGTTTGTTGCTGCTGGTGGTTGGTGGTTCGATGATGGGTCCATCGCTGTCTTCAGGTTCGTCTTCGTCTATCTCGATGTTACAATCGCTTGCGGTACTTTGTTGGCTTTGAAGCGCCAGGGATTGGCTTAATTTGGGGTTCTTCGTCACGTGAATTTTCAAGCCAGCGTCCAGTATGGAGAACTTATTAGTTTCCGAAGGAATTTCTGTTTCGGGGCTGCCGCTCCTGCTTTTGCACACTTGCCTTTTGTTAGGCACACTCCATGTGGTTGCGTTTGCTTCAGCTGAGGTAGCTGCTAAGTGCGTTGTTGCAATTTCCGAAAGTTTTTTTTTTGATGCGATGTCGTCTCGTTTGTATTTGCTTAGTTCAAGCAGCGTGTAAGCTGTAACCAGCTTTTTCTTTCCGGGCTTTTTGCCTTTTTCAGGGTCTAGTTTGTCCCTCATGTTGAGGTTAGCCTTGGCTTTGGCTGGAATAGGGTTAGGGGCGAATCCACGTTCGCGGGTGGAAGGCCCCAAATCCGTAAAAATCGCAGATGCGGCGATCCAATCGGCTTGCGAAAATTAATTTACAAGGGCACTGATAATTTATTATATCTTATTCGGTTTGTATTTTGTAGATATTTGCACTGTAGTAGTAGCAAACCACGTTTGTAAAAAGAATTTTTTTTTTTAGGTTACGCAGGTTAGTTTCAACTTATTTAGTTTGTAGCGTCTATGAGCACTTTGATTTTATTTTGAATGTACTAACTATTGAGATTAATTACTGTAATATGTGTTTTAATTTTTTCACTCAGTATCAAAATTTCAATATTTCTATTCTTTTCTTCTTTTTTTTTTTAGGTTTGCTTTAAACTTATTCTTGTTGGTTGTTGCTGGTTGCTGCACTCCTCGACTGTTGATTGAAGAAACCTTTCTTCTTTCTCGACAGGTGGAGGAAGGTCTTGTCAATTTGACACATAAAAATTCCCTAGTAGGTGGTCAGAAAGTGGTTAGGAAAGAGAAAGATGGTTTAAGCATATGCTAAACTCGGTTATATGGTAGATGTTATAAATGTTGCTAAGAAGGTAAATAGGAAATGTTTAAAGTAGGGAAAGGAGAAAAAAACAAAAGAACGTTATGACTCAAATAAGCGGTTAAGAATAACACCGAGATTTTGAATCCGGTTGACATTGTGCTGTTTGCGTCATTAGCAAAGTCAAAGTCATACGGACCAGAAGTTCCAAGCGAAGCAAAATTGATTGTTATTTTGCCAATGAAGGTTATTTCGTTATTGTAAGTTTTTTTAAAGTAAATAGTTTTTTTTAAAGTGTACAAAGTATAAGTGTTATATATAACTAGGAATATTTTGTACTGGCTGAGGAGTAAAATTGCCCAGAAGGTTTCTGCAGGAAATAATATATATTCAGCTGCCACAATTTAGCAGGTAAAATTTTCTGTCGGTGAATGGTTTGCAGCCATACTTATTTTCTTTTATGGTACCCAAAAGTACCTGTATTTACTTGAATAGGAAGCACCTTACCTGAGAGAATGAAAGTCCACTTAATTAATTAAGTGGTGCGCTACATATTTGACTAGCCTGGAGGTAGGTAGGTTTCGTCAGGAGATATATAAAGGTGGCGTAATCCAGAAGGAAAGGCTTCGGATATAGGCTGATTTCAAACCTTTCGAGGCAACGAGCAAATTTGTGTTAACTAGTGTGTGCTCAGTTTTTTTTTGTTCTTAATTCGTTTAAATTTTGTGAAGTGAATCCGATATTACCAGCAAATACGCGCGTTAACGTAATTTTAATTTGTTTGCTAACCAGTTTATATATATTGATTTTAATTAGCTTAAAAATTCGAGAACAAAAGCGAAATAGTAGTTACGACGGGAAAGACCATCGAGGATTTGGATGCTGTGGCCACAACAACGAAATCATCGACACTTGGTAAGTCTTTTATGCGCCCTGTCACTTTTTACTATATTAAAATCTACATACCTGGTTTTTGGGGTTGGGGTTAATTAAGTGGGGACCATTGCTTGTTTTAAATTTAATAGTGTAAAAGAGGAAGTTAAGTCCCAGTATTTTTTTTTTTTTTGTTTTGCGGGTATTGAAATTAGTTTCGGATTCGTTATTTTTTTTTATAATTTCATTAATTGTACATATAATTTTAATCTTTTTGTTTGATGACGTGCACAAAGAACTACGTTTAAAAATTTGAATACATATAAAGTGCTAAGTACATTTAAAAGAACAATACAAAGAACATAGAAGTTGAACATTTTACAAGTCCAGTTGCTTAAATCACTAATTTAAACATACACACATCATAAAATAAACATAAAGCCAATCACGAGCAAGAAACACACACAATTACGAAATAAGTTATAGTATTGTTAAATATGAGTAGGAAAGTTTCAAATATATGAAATCGGAAATTGAAGATAAAATGTGTTCTAACTAACTTAATCAAAATGGGATGAGGAGTCTAGAGAGGAAAGGATGATCGCTTAGGTAGGGGATGATGCCAATTAAGGGTCACCGAGGCGAGTAAGGTGACAAGGCAGGGTGGGTAGAGGCAAATTTCTCGCGTGCTATAACCATCTATACAGCACAAAAAGTCTGGCATGATTTTTGTCAGCGGGTTTAAGGGGTCAAGTTCCCACGCCCAACGGCGAGCAGGAGCCGGACCAGCATGCCAGCTCGACCCCGACGAAACCAACAGCCCGTTACAAATAAAGGCTTAAAATTTACACCCAAACCTTTACATACACTTTTATTAGAAACTGTTGTGGATATAGAAGCTTGTTTGAAGTATAAAGTACCGTCAATACAACAAGATATCCGAAAAACAACAGCAATTATTATAGATTCGAATAATAATAAAAATGTTAATAATGTGAATGTTTCAAAAACACATTCAGAAATAATAAAAAAGAAAAAGATGTTGTGTATGTCAAAGCCGACAAAGGTAACAAAATTGTTATTTTAGATAAAAATGATTACAAAACCAGGGTAAATGAGTTAATTGAAAAGTGTAATTATGAAAAAGTTAAAAAAATTCCCTTACCTTAAATGATTCGAGACAGTGATTCACTTAGAAAACGCATTGGAAATATATTTTGTGCGCGTTTAAGTCGTTCGTTAATAGTTTCAAACCCAAAAATAGCCTATTTATATGCTCTACCGAAAATCCACAAAAGCGGTAAACAAATGAGACCCATTGTAGACAATATAAATACTCCCTGTTACAAACAAGCTAAATGGTTAGTACAAGAATTTAAGAAACTACCACCACTAAAATCTTTTTCGGTTAAGAACTCTTTTGATTTCGTGCAAAGAATAAAAAATGTAAAAATAAAAACGAATGAAATCATGATCTCTTTTGATGTTTGTTCTTTATTTCCCAGCATCCCAGTGGATCTTGCTTTAATTGAATTGAAAAAACACTTAGAAAGAAGTGGAGTTTCAGAAGATAAAAAATTAATTTATCAAAACACAGCTCAACTGTGTATGAACCAAAGTTTCTTTCAATTTGATAAGGAAATTTTCAAGGTAACAAAAGGTACAAATATGGGTAATCCTTTGAGTCCTTTAATTGCTGAGCTGTACATGTCTTCATTTGAAGTAAGTTTAAACGAAAAAGGCCACTTTCCACGGGTTTGGTGGAGATATGTTGATGATGTTTTTGCAATAGTCGAAAGAAAAAACGTTAAAAAAACCCTCGATCTTCTTAATTCCCAAAATAGTTCAATAAAATTTACTTTTGAAGAGGAAGAAGATGGGAAGCTACCATTTTTAGACTTAGAACTAAAACGTTTTGGTGAAAATATTGAAGTTGGAATCTATCATAAACCAACAACCACAATGAGAACAATAACATCAGACTCACATGCTCCCATTCAACATAAAAAAGCAGCATATCATTCGCTAGTTTACAGACTTTAGGTCTGTTTCTTTACTTTGTGCACAGAAATTCACAATCTGTCAAATTTTAAGGAGTGGGGGTAAAATTCTCTCAGAAATGGTCAGAAACTCTCTGAAAGAGCGTAATTGTCTCAAAAGTAAAGAAACGGTCTTTAACAAACATTCGCAGCAGCGCTTGGTAAAAACGTCTGTTTGACAGTTGTTGTATTTGTTTTGGCTGTGCACGATTTCTGCCCACAGAAATTTAGGTGGCAGAAATTCGCAGGGTGGGGAAATTTTTTACTCTCTCGTGAGCACTCTCTTTTGTGCACTGCTACGAAAAAACGCTGTGCTGGAACGACTTATGACTGACTTTCACCGACTTTCGGTGCATTTCGTGTGAATTTTCAGTAAAGAAACACACCTTTTATAATTTACCATTATCAGTAACGAACTTCAAAAGAGAGTATGACTACATAAAAAAGACAGCTACAGTAAATGGTTATGAAGAGTCAATGATTGACGAACTTATTCGCTATCATTCAAGAAAAGCAAGAAACTCTAATCTAACAACTTTATTTTCACAACAAGAAAAAATTAAAAACCAAAGAGTACCCATAACCTTTCTACCACAAATAACAAATAAACTCAAAACGAAATTCAAAGAACATGGATATGACATTGTTTACAAAAATAACAATAAACTAAGCAACTATCTAGGATCAACTAAAGATAAAACAGAGAAGCTAGATAAATCAGGAATTTATTCTGTCAAGTGCAATATTTGTGATAGAGAATACATCGGACAAACAAAAAGAAGTATAAAAAGAAGATTTAATGACCATTTAACCTGCATACGTTTAAACCAACCCTCACGATCGGCTGTAGCAGCACACGTATTAGAAGAGAACCATAGTGTTAGCTCTTTGCCAAAATATAAAAGCTGTGTGCGTAATTTGTGTCCGGTTATCAATCGATGATTCATCTCGCTGTAATCCAAAAAACAAAAAAACATTCAACGCTTCAGTTGGTGCATTGCTGATGATGAAACGAATGTGTTTCGAAATGCATACAAGGTATGTTAACGTGTAAAGCTAAAGCAATTTTCGTTTAAGTGTTGTACGTTAATCTTGTCCGGTTAAATCAATATAAGGTGATCGTTATTTAATTGTAATTACTGTTGGAATAATTTTCCAGAATATGTCTAACTCAGATGATGAATCTGAAAGTGAAGCAGAAAAAAGTCATACGGAGAGTAGCGTTTTCGAAGATAGTAATGGATCAAATGAACCTCAACCCGCAGGATCAAAAAGAAAACGAAGAACATTTGATGCGGTTACATTTGAATTAGCAGCATCCAACAAAAAACCGAAAATACAAGAAAAATTAGAACCTATTGATAGTCCACTGCATGTTTGTGATTCCTCTAAAATGCAAGCGTTCAAACGTATCGATCTTGCATGGGTAATTTCTCATTTCTTAAAGGTAACTCATACACCATCTTGGGTAGGATTTCAGAGTATGATTTATCATGATACAAGTTACAAACAGAAGATTGCTTATTTAACAACGATTAATTCCTCACCGACAAATACATCCGTCGTTTTAGAAACAATGAGACAGGGTCAACAAGTGGCTATGGAATGCAATGAGACTTATATGGAAATTACATATTAGGTCATTGCTATCGCAAAAATTGCTCTGCAAATACAAAGCACCGACAAACCACGTTTTGGTAATTTGTTCATTCATTTTGGTTCCTTTCATATAATGATGGCTTACTTTAAAGCTATTGGAAAGTGGTATAACTAACGTAATTATAAATGCAGAAGTACTAGCTAGTGGTTCTGTCAATACTTTTATAACAGGTCAGCACTTTAATCGTTGTAAAAGACTACATCCCCTGCTGTCATTAGCTCTTGAATCGATTCATTTTGAAAAGTTTTGAAATTACTGATGAAATTAGGCAATATTTGACTACGTTTAAATCGGAAAAATCTACTGATGCAGCAATTAGTAATAAAAAATTAATAGAAATAATGGAAAAATATGAAAGATTTCAAAAATGAACATTAGAAGGCAAACATGTAAAAACTGCACAATATTATATGACTATGTTAATTTAATGAATTACTACTTTTTATTATGTAAAAGCATTAGAAAGCCTGATTTTGAGTTACTTAAATTTATATTGCCAAAAATTACTAATATGTTTTTTGTTTTTAATCAACAAAACTATTCACGATATACAGTTTTATGTCATGATAAATTAATGAAGGTAGCAATATCTCATCCAGGGCTAGAGTTGAGATTCGAAAAGGGATCATATGGTATCAAGAGAACTGATAAGCCATTCTCGAGACAACCAGTCGATCTTACCTTGGAACAGACCATAAACGCTGATGCTGCAAACAAATTGACAGGAATTATAAATTCAACGAATTCTATTTCAGCTCGTCAGCGTTGGTGCAAAAGCCATAGCATCCGCACAGCTGTAATAAGTCATATAATGGAACAAGCAGGGTTAGGAAAAGCCAAGGTGTTACTGCAGATCTGGATAATAATCGAATCAAAAAACATTCCATTCAATTAGAAAATTTAGTTTCGCACTTAAAACAAAACAATCCTTTCTCTGATAACTACGACAAAAATTTCTTATTTAATGTTTCAACGGGTCAAGCAGTTGGAGAAGAGATATCAGAATTTTTGCTCAATATAGAAGCAAGAGGAAATGAACTTCGCGAAAAATTCATCACAGAATGCAATATAGATCCTCATAGATTTGAAAGAACAATTCCTAGAACGAAAGTGTTAACTTTAGCCAATGCTGTGCCTAAGAAGAAGTTAGCTATTTCAGGTAAATTAGTAGAAGTACGAAGGCAACGTGATTTATTTGTCCAGCTATTAATTATATCTTTAGAAAAAGCATTAAATCTCGACGCAGTACTGACTTACCCATTAACACCAGTTCCACTAGCACTGCGTCATTTAGATGGAGCCATTTGTAAAACGGACAAATCAGCGTTATTAAAAATTGTTGAAATCACACAGTTAACTTGATAATGATCCTCCGCCTAGTACGTACAAATCGGTTTTTCCCCTGCAAACCGTATTTTTTCACAATCCGATTTCTCATTTTCCACTAGGCGTGTGTGAGTGTATAAGTGAGCTAGTGAGCGAAAGCAAAAACATGGCCCACGGGCCACCAAATGTGATAAGTGATCGATTCAGTATTCTCGACCCTGATCCTGACCCTGATTCCCAACCTAAGAAAAAAACCAAACTTAACTCCCTTCCCATGAATCAATTTCCACAACTTCCAACTAATTCCAATTTTAAAAACCCTCGCTTCATTGTAATGTCCCCAAAAACGGTTGAAAAACCCATGTCAGCCTTAAGTCCCTTCCTCCTCAAAAAGGCAATCGATGCAATCAGTAAGGAATAAGGATTACAATAATATTTCCCAACTTCGAGACGGTAATCTATTAATATTTGTCAACTCACAAAAAACTGCAGAAGCCTTCCTTAAAGCAAAAGGCCTCGCTGGCATTTGCCCAGTGTCAGTTAAATTGCATGAGCGACTTAACCAATCAAAGGGTATAGCATACCTAGTGCCTTATCAACGTTTCGGAATCTGAAATTATCAGCGAAATGAAATCGCAGAAAGTAGCGGAAATTTATAAATTCTTGAAGAGAGATGAAGAAGGTAAGGAAAAAGCAAGCGGTCTAATGCTTTTTACATTTGATCTATACCAACCTCCAAAAGAAGTAGACATTGGTTTTTACACTGCAAAGGTCACTGAATACATACCTAACCCCATGCGTTGCCGCAACTGTCAATTGCTTGGCCACACAACAAAACGTTGCAATCGAAGCTCTAAATGCGAATCATGCAATCTCCCACCACATTTACCACAACCATGCAATCGAAGCATGTGCGCCAATTGTTCCCTCTCCCATCCCTCATCCTCCAAGTCCTGCCCTTCTTATCAGCAAGCGAAGGAAATTATAAGAATCAAAACTCTAAACAAATGTACCATGGCAGAAGCCAAACGCTTATACAACCAGCAAAACGCAGTCCATATTCTTCAACTCAGAGAAAGCTTTGCAGAAAAAACCAAAAATTCAACACAAACACGCAATCCCCAATCATCCGATACAATCACATCTAATGTATGCACATCCAAAACAAAACCACTTAAAACATCAAGCAACAGTAAATCTAATGTCACACCACGCACCGCCTTCAAGATCAATACACACAACCACAAACGATAGAATTGAATCCGCTAGACCAAACCCCAACACAAACACACCTACCATCAAATCTTCCTCAAACATCTATGATAATTCTTCTTCAAATAATTAACACCTCATCAAACACTAACACAACAACCGATTCTCCTCAACCATCACCCTCCACTCATCTAGCAATAAACAACACTAACACAAATAATCTCCTCTCATCAATATCCACTACAACTAACCAAAAAATACATAGCCAACTTGCTCCATCTCCAATATCAGCTGTTACCCAAACATTACTGGATAACAATGATTATTACATAGAGCCTCCAAATAATGAAGATGTTGAAATGTAATAATAAAATTATAAACCAAATAACTGACTCTGCAATTCAGGAATTGACTCGATCGGAATCTTTAGAGAATCCGATCGCGTCAACATCTGGATTGCGGAGTCCCAGTACTGAACAACATTCATTCAACAACTCTCTTTTTAATTCAAGTAAACCAAGCCGTCACTCAAATTTTGATTTAAAGATTCTCCAATGGAACATGAAAGGTTTTGCAAATAACATAGATGAACTTAAAATATTGATAGATCAAAAAAACCCTACTATTGTAGCTATCCAAGAAACCCACTGTCATTTGACTTCGTTCCAAACATACCAAAAGCGTACGTCGGTTATTTTCAAAACCTTCCATGTAACAACAATTACAAACAAGGTATTGCAATACTTGTCCAAAAAAATGTAGCTCATAAAGTTTTAACAATAAATTCTAATTTGCAAGTATTAGCGGTTGAAATACAAACTAAAATCAAATTTACTATAATATGTATCTACCTTCCACCTCTGCACCCAATCACTAAAACAGAATTAGATAGTATTATTAGCCAAGTAAATACTCCAGTAATATTTAGCGGTGACATAAATGCGTGGAACATACTTTGGGGATCCCCCATTACTAATAAAAGAGGCACATTACTCGAAAATGTTTTCTTCGATTCAAATCTGATTATATTGAACGATGGCTCTCCTACTCACTTATCAACACACGGCACTTTCACGCATATTGATGTAACCAGCTGCTCACCAGACTTGCTCCCAAAAACAAGTTGGAAAACACTAGATGATTTGCATAATAGCGATCATTTTCCTATAGTGATCACTATTAATATGGGCCCTTACACACCAAAACCGCACAATCCAAAGTTTAAAACGGAATTAGCCGACTGGGTGTTATTTAACAAACTAACCAAAGACTGCTTGTTAAATAAAGCAATATCCACCAATAACAACAAAGAAGCTGCAATTTTACAAAAAGCAATAAGAACTGCTGCAAACAAGTCCATTCCTCAAACATCTGCAATAAAATCCAAGCGAAAAGTACCGTGGTGGAACCCGGAACTCTCAATACTACGGCAGGAAAAAATGTTTGCTTTAAAACAATTTAAAAAAAAAAACAGTCAACACAAAATTTAATTCTTTATAAAAAATCAAACGCTCTATTTCGTAAAACTCTGAAGGAAAGTAAAGCCAAAAGCTTTAACGAATTTACTTCATCTATTAACCCTGAAACCTCGTCAACAAGAATATGGCAAAACATTCGTCATCTTACAGGTGATTACACTTCACTTACTATTAATTCAATGTCAACACCAGATGGTAACATCAATGATCCTCTCGAGATATGCAAGTTCATTGCTGAATCTTGGTCCGAAAAATCAGAAAACTCAAACTTTTCGAATGTGTTTCGTCACGAAAAACAGTCGACGCTAAATAGCATCCTTCCAGTTAACACCAGTTGTCCATCTGCTTTACGCATTGAAAAACCCATTTCATTTATCGAGTTTGAAACTACACTTAATCAAGCAAAAGGTAAAACTCCAGGCAGGGATAGAATTTCGTACCCAATGATTAAGCATCTCCCCAACGAAACTAAAATGAGGTTAATCAAACTTTATAATAATATACTCTCTTCCGCCGTAATTCCACAATCTTGGAAAACTGCTTCCATCTTACCTATTCCAAAGCCAAAAAAGACAAAAAATACAATGGATGGCTTTCGTCCTATCTCTCTCATTCCGTATTATTATTATTATTATTATTTTTATTGACAAGTACTTATGTCGATTTCCTTTGCAAAAACAAAAGCACTCTAAAAAAGTACTTTTTTTTCGTACTCACTGGAACAGAAAAGACAAAATTCTTTTTTTATCATTGTATGTGTGCTATTTTTGACAGCCAACTATTCCCGTTTGTTTTGTTCTGCAATTTATATAGAAAGAATGTTTTCGAAACTTTATTAATAAATGCACTAGGAAGAAACCTCCTCATCCGAATAATTGTACACAACACTTTGAACAATATTATTCACAGAATGCCTTTCGTTTTGTGTAAGGAATTTCAGAATTTCAAACACTTCTTTGTTGGAATCAGAACTAGATGACGACTGATAAATATTTTGATAATTTCAGCTAAAATTGAGCGATCCATTTTCACAAAATAGTTTATTATTTATTTTAATTATCTCTCTTTCACAGTCCTTTAACCAAAAATGCAAAATAATCAAACTGCAAACTGGTAAACGTCAAATGTTTTGCGTTGGTGTACGTGATAGTGCGTGTAAATCTTGCCTCTGAATCGAGATTCGTAAAAGTGCTTTTTCGGGGCAAACAAAAAGTGATCTGGTGTCTACATGTAACGTATTTCGAGCAAAAAAGCACTTTTTAAAGTGCTTTTGTGTACCACTGGAAATCGACATTAAAAGTAGATTGACAATGTTAAAAAATATAGAGCCTAGCTGCGATGGCTATTGGCTCTGAGTGGAAATTTTTATTAAGTTTTAAAATTCAATTGACTTATAATATGGTAGACTAATTCTATATTTTTTTTTATCGGGAGTTTTCAAGAGTTCGTATATGGATTGTTCGTTGGTTGTTGCTGTTAAAACTTTTTTGGTATTTTTACAATTTTTTAGAAAGTGTTCTAAACTAAGTGTAGCACTACAGATGTTGCATGTGGGGGGGGCTTTGTTTGTTGAGAAGGTGTTCATGTGTTGTAATTGTGTGTCCAAGCCTCAGGCGGACAAAGTTTGTTATTTTCGTTTTCGCTAAGCAGGGGTATCGTGGTTGACTACGTTCGGCGTTTAGTTCCTTATAGTGGTGGTGGTAATGGCTCCAGTCGTTCAGTTGCTTCTTTAAGTGTTTTGTATCGAGATCACTAGATCTTGTTTCGAAAATATATTGAATTTGTATACGGGAAAATTTTTTGTTGAGCTTGCAGCTAAATCTGCTTCTTCATTCCCGCGTATGTCCGGGAACCCACATTAGTTTAAGTTTGTTTGGGGCTTTAATAAGTTGGCATCTTATTTCGGTTATTAGTTCCGAGTTGTTATTTGGGTTGGCGATAGCTTGAAGTACAGACATACTGTCCGAGCAGATTATGGTTTTATTATCGAGCTTTGATGCTTTCGAGGCTGCTTGATAGATACCAAATGCTTCGGCTGTAAAAATCGATACGAAGTCAGGAAGGATTCCGATGCTGATTATGTAGCCATCTTCTAGTGTAACTGCGAATGATGTGTTTTCGGGAGTCTTGGAGCCATCAGTAAAGAATAGTCTCCATCCTTGGTTACGGAGGTCCATTACTGAATCGGAGAATAAGGTCCGGTAGGTAGCTTGGCTTGTGTTAGCTTTTTTGTACTGGGCTAGTGACATCAAGATGGTTTCTGGTCTAAAAAGCCAAGGTGGGCGGAAGGTTTGAAATTAAATCCTCGTTTTATTGGGAGTTTCAGTTGGTTCGCTTTTATTAGTATTAGTCTTATTGCATATGGGGTTCGTTTTGTAGATTTTTGCTTCATGGCCTGGGCAATGTCTTTGTCGATTACGGAGTTTTTGGAGAAGACTAATTTTGGAATCAGTCTTAGAGTCAGTTCTTCTACTCTATGTTCGATGGTTGGAAGACCGGCTTCGGCTAGCAAGTTTTGTGTTGGTGTGGTTGGGAAGGCATTAAGACATCTTCTTACAGCTTGATGGTATGGTGGTTTAATTATGTTCAGCGTAGATTTTGGGCATCTGCCGTAGACGTAAATTCCGAAGTCAATTTTGCTTAGTATAAACATTTTAGTTATGTAACACAGGGTGTTTATATGAACATTACTTTTCTTACAGCTTAAATATTTAATAATATTGCCTCTCGCAGCTAGGGATTTTCTAAGTTCAATACAATGATCTTTCCAATAATACTTATTATTAAAAATTAAACCTAAAATACTTAGTTTGTTCACATTTTCAATTGGTATATTATTTACAGAGAGATTAATTTTACTACAATTTATTTTGCGACAGATGTGTAGAAGTTTAAATTTCGGAAGTGATAATTTTGCACCAGATTCTAACGACCAACTTAATATTTCGTTGATTGCATTTGAAATTACATTTTTACATAGGCTAACATCTGGGATTTTACTAAATATATAAACATCATCGGCGTAAAGGCAATGATTTAATAGGTTATAATTGTTTAGTATACTATTTATTTCTTCAAAAGCTATGGCGAATAGCATTACCGACAGAGGGGAGCCCTGAGGTATGCCGTTTTCTAGTGGGTATATCTTGGAAAAATGGTTGTTAATTCTTACCGAGAACTTTCTATTTGTTAGGAAAGATTCAACATATTTAAAAATTTTTAATCCGACATTCCATTTTATTAGTTTGTTTAAAATTACATGTTTTCCAATTCTGTCGAATGCTTTCTCAAAGTCTAATGAGACTACGGTTACGTGATTCCTTGTCGAGATGGCTTTTGAGATGAAATGATCTAGATAGAGGAGTGCGTCTATACAGCCTTTGTTTGGTTTGAAAGCTACCTGTTTGGGGGATATTAATTTTTTTGATTCAGCGAACCAGAGTAAGCGTTTAGCCACTATTTTTTCTAAAATTTTTGAAATGCATGATATAAGGGATATAGGGCGATAGCTTTCTATGAGAATCTTATCCTTATTTGGTTTGGGGATGGGAAGCAGGATGGCTGTCTTCCAGTTTTGGGGTATTGTTGAATTCTCAAGGATGTTGTTGTATAATTTGATTATTCTTAATTTAGCAGCTAATGGCAGATTTTTAATCATTTGGTAAGAGACTCTGTCTCTACCTGGGGTTTTGCCCTTTACTTTGCACAAACATGATTCGAATTCAATGATTGAAATTTGTTTTTCGGTTATAAGAGAATGATTGTCTTGTTGTTCGGGAATGTAGTTGAGAGTTTCTTCTTTCTTGGATTTGAAGTTTTGGTGAAAGTTTATATCTTTAGAATAATTGGACCATGTTTGTGCAAAACAATCAGCTATTGATTCTGTTTCTTTTATTGTTACGTCTTGAGATTGAATACAGGAGATTTGAGATGATGTGGGGTTCCCAGTGAGGAGTCGAATACTGTCCCAAATTTTTTTAGGAGAGGAGTTGGGGTTTATTTGTGAGGTGAATTCTCCAAAGCTTTTAGTTTTAGATTCTTTGAGAGTTTTTCTAAATATTGCGTTAGCTTTTTTGTATTGAATTAGGTTAAATTGTGTGGGTCTTTTTTGAAATGTTTTTAGAGCTGCCATTTTAGTCTTGCGAAGTACTGTTAATTCAGGATTCCACCAGGGTACGATTCTCTTTGTTTTTGGTTCGTGGATGGCGATGGTTTTGGGAATAGTAACGTTTGCGGCTGCTATGATAGCTTTTTGTATAATTGCTGATTCTTTGTAATTGTTAGGACTATGTGGTTTTACTGATAATTGGTTAAGAATCTCATTTTGGAATTGAGGCCAATTTGCTGCTTCGGTTTTGAATTTGGGGTTAGGGGCATATTTGTTAGTGGGGTTTCCAATGTTAATAGATGTTATTATTGGGAAGTGGTCGCTGTTGTGGAGGTCTTGCGAGGTTTGCCATGAGGTTGCTGGCAGAAGTTCGGGCGAGCAACATGTTACATCTATGTGGGTAAAGGTTCCATGTGTTGAAAGGTGGGTAGGAGACCCATCATTAAGGATTATTAGATTTGAGTTAAATAGGAAATCTTCTATAACTTTGCCTTTTTTGTTGCTGGCTGGCGAGCCCCAAAGCGTACTCCACGCATTAACGTCTCCGCCAATAATTAAGGGTGAGGTACATTGAGAAATAACGTTATCTAAGTCTTCTTTTTGGATATTTTGCTGTGGATGAATGTAAATGTTTATATAGGTTAGTTTGGTTTGCAGAAGAATATCAATGCAGATTGTTTGTATATTGGAGTTTATAGGTCGAATTTTATGAGGGATATTATTTTTAATAAGTAGGCCTACTCCTTGTTTACAGGAGGTATTATTGGCTTGATTAGTAAAATAACCCTTATAATTTTTTGGAATATTGGGTGAGGAGCCGAGAGGTAAGTGTGTTTCTTGAAGTGATACGAGAATTGGATTTACTTCTTTTAATAATACGTTTAACTCGTCAAGGTTGTTGAAGAAACCATTGATATTCCATTGCAGAATATTGAGAGTAAAATTTTTTGAATGACGAGGCAGGCAACAATTTTGTTTGCCAGAAGCAAAGAAATTGTGTCTACTTACGCCTTGGTTATATTTTGTTCTTGCTTTTGATTTTTTATTAGGTTGTGAAGGTTGATTTTGTGTTTGAGTTTTAGGTTGATCGTTTGGAGGTCGCGGTCCACCGCGATCGTCACAGGCGCCTGTTGGTCCATTATCGGAGGTGCAGGCAGCTGTGACGATCGGGGAGGATCGCGACCTTAGTTTTGGGGGGTTAGCGTTGTGGTTATTCTGTTCCATCATCATCTGATATATTCATGAAGTAAGTTTCGTTACTTATTAATTTATTTGTTAAGTAGGAAATAGGTGAGCTTTGATTGTTATCGTTTGCTGATGTTGATAATTTTTGGATCGGGTTTGAAATTGTTTTTGGTGTAGAAGTTTGAATTTTTGTGAGTGTTGTTGATGTTTGTGTTGGAAGAGTTTGCTTGAAGTTGGTGGAAGTTTGGTTCTCGGTTTGGGTTGAGGTTAGATTGTATGCGGATGAAGTTGGTTGTTCATTAGATTGGATTTTTTCTGTGGCTCTGATTTGGGTTGAACTTTGAGTGCATGAAGTTGGATTACTGTTGGATTGAATAGATTCTGAGGTTTTGTTTGTTTTTGATAGGAGATTTGAGGTTTTGTTAGCAATGGCTTCACGTGCTTTCGATGCGTATGCGTTTCCATTGGTAGGTGCTGGCGAAGGGTTGAGCTGATTGTATGCTCGTCTCGCTTCAGCCATGGTGCACTTTTTCCTAGTTTTGATTGTTAGTATTTCTTTATTTTGTTTATATTTTGGACAGTCTAGTGATGAGGACGCATGTGGTTCTAGGCAGTTGGCACACATTACACGTGTGCATTTGGAAGGTGTGTGAGGTGGTAAGTTGCATGTGTCGCAAGAGGGTTCCTTAAGACAGCGTTTTTGGGTGTGACCTAGTAGCTGGCAATTTCTACATCTCATAGGGTTTGGAATATACTCGTTGACTTTGGCTTTGTACCAACCTATTACAACTGTGGACGGTGGTTGATAGAGGTCGAAGGTGAACAGCATTAGACCTGAAGGGGCTGTTTTGCCATCGATTGTTTTTTTAAATTTATAGACCTCGGTAACGTTTTGTGTATGCATTTCAGCTACTATTTCTGCTTCTGGAACATTTTTTAGCCAGGGGGCATATACAATGCCTTTGCAAGAGTTGAGGTGTTCATGGTATTTGGCCTGTACTGGGCAGATATTTGCAATGTTTGTTAGTTTGGTAAATTTATCGGCAATTTTGTTATTTTTTGCTAGGATTAGAATGCTACCGTCGCGTAATTGAGTTATATTTTCATACTCAGTACTTACTGCGTCAATAGCTTTTTTCAATACAAATACGCTGATGGATGAGATGGGTTTGTCTTCCAACTTTGGAGATATTATTACGAATTTTGGGTTTTTGGCAATGGTTATATCACTGAGAGATGGGTATTCTTCGAAAATCATGGATTTTTGTTTTTTTGATGGGTTATAGAGCGATTCTTCAGGGTGTAGCCCTTCAAATCGATTATGTCTAGTTTTTGACCCCATAATGGGGAAAATTAAGGAAAAGAAACCACTTAAACACGTGTGTAAATTGAGGTTTGGTTTAAAGCAGGTACTAATGAAGGAGAAAAAGAGAAAGCAATATCACTTTTAAGTAATAAAGAGGAATGGATAGTCACTATACGTTAAGTATTATTAAGTCACTGTCAAAATTGCAAGGTGATGTTGACTCATCAAGAGCAAGACGGAGACTGTCATTCCGTATTTGTCTAAAGTTCTTGAGAAAATTGTTGCAAAGCGTATCTTATGGTTTGCAGATACCAAAAAACTTTTAAGCAATAAACAGGTAGCTTTTAAATCAAGCCGGGGTGTGTAGATGCACTCCTTCATATTGATTATTTTATATCGAATGCTTTATCAGCCAAAAACCACGTTAACATTCTTTCTCTAGATTTTGAAAAGGCTTTCGATAGAATAGGGCCGCATATTATTCTTAATAACCTCCGAAAATGGGGAGTTGGTAAAAATATATATAATTACGTAAAATCTTTTTTAACAAGCAGAAAGTTCTATGTTAAGGCAAACCACATTTTTTCCTCTAATTATAACTTGTATAACGGGATCCCTCAAGGATCACCTCTCTCAGTAGTATTATTTATAATAGCTTTCGATGATATTAACAATATCCTATCAAAACATAAACTACTAGATCACTGCCTTTATGCTGATGATGTATTTATATTAAACAAACTTAATGATAATAGTAGAAGTAAAACTCTTTTCGAAGCTGCCTTAGCAGATATTCGGGAATGGTCAGAACTATCAGGCGCTAAACTATCAATTAAAAAATCTAAACTCCTTCACATATGTAGAAAAAAAAGCTGCCCTGAAATGATAATAAATGTATTAAATAACCAAATTGAAAATGTAAAAAATCTCACTATCTTAGGTCTAACTTTTAACTGCAAATATTCTTGGAAAAATCATTGTTTAAATCTAAAAAAATCTCTTGTTGCGAGGACAAATATTATTAAGTACCTAAGTTGTAGAAAAAGTAACGCTCACGTAAACACTTTGAAAAATGTTACAAAAATGTTAGTTCTAAGTAAGATAGATTATGGGTTATATATATACGGCCAAAGTGCAAAATCAATATTGCAAATACTCAAACCAGTATACCATCAAGCAGCGCGACGGAGCATTAACGCCTTCCCCACCACTCCTATAAAAAATATTCTAGTGGACTACCTAGCATTGAAGAACGAAGAGATGCAGTTACCCTTAAACTTTTCGCAAAGCTTACCTTTTCCAAAAACTCCGTAATCGATAATGACGTGAAAAAGACTGTCCAACACAAGCTGCGTAGAAAAGTCCCATCCGCCATAACCAATATACTGGAAAAAGCGACGACACTCAATGTCGGTAAAAAAGCTATGATCAACTCAACAATTCGATATCCTCCATGGTATATTGAGCCAGAATCAATTACATATATTAAATCTGGCAAACTACAAGAAACCGAGCACTGGCAGCGATGTATTCCGACAACTCTTCCGAAGTCTCTCCACAGATTTAAAATCAAATGGCTGGAATATGATATACACAGATGGTTCAAAAACCTCTGATAACACAGCCTTCGCAGCAGTTCTGGAAAACGGAAACCTCATATGCATCGGTCATCTACCGAACTTTGCATCCATATTTACGGCAGAAGCTTTTTCCATTTTCCAAGCTATCAAAACCCTAAAAAAAGAAAATGGAAAATATATCATATGCTCGGACAGTATTTCTGTTCTGAATGCGGTTTTGAACCCCAATAACAACACAGAACTGATCTCTGCAATCAGATATCTAATAATATCATCGACCAATATCAGACTGATGTGGACTCCTGGACATGTTGGTATAAGTGGTAACGAGTATGCTGACTCTGCAGCCAGCTCTGCACGAAGTGCGCCTACCATCTTGTTCAACATATTTTCAAAAAAAGACCTAATAAACCACATAAACAAGGACATAGCAGCTACTTTGATAACAGATTGGAGTCTATACCACCACCACTACAAAAAAATCAATCCCTGCCGACTCAACCCGAAGTACCCAGCCAACTCATCAAAGAACAAAATCACCAACTTCATAAGACTACGACTCGGACACACTTCCACAACCCACCGCCATCTACTGAATAGGAACCAGCCTCCAATATGTCAACATTGCAATTGAATCGGTGATTGTTAAAACAACATAAGTGACATTTTTATTTTTTTGTAGGAGCGACAAAAATGATGTGTTTTCTACCCCTAAGCAATGAAAATACGCAAAAATAACTATTTTCAATAATCTGTTACTTTTAATAATTATTATTTTTATTATTATTTTTGCGTATTTTCATTGCTTAGGGGTAGAAAACACATCATTTTTGTGGCTCCTACAAAAAAATAAAAATTTCACTTATGTTGTTTTAACAATCACCGATTCAATTCTAATATGGACTTACAACATATCTTAGACAACTGCCCTAGAACTCAACTTATTATAAACAACTTGCTCAAAAATAACTCTGTATATGAATTTCTCGAAAACCCTAACGTAAATAATATTAATATCATATCAAAATTTATTACTGAAACTAAAATTGATATCTAATTAAGACACCATAGAGCCAATAGTCCTCGCAGCTAGGCTCATATCATTAAATTAGCTTGTAATTTTAATTGCTTGTTAATAAATTAATAATAATAATAATAAAAATTGTTGAGAAACAAGTAGTCAGTTCTCCTCCAGCATGGTGTGATGTAATGATTTATGACGGATTTTTTCTTTTACATTCAATGACAGAAGTTCCATTATCGTTTGGAAATATTTCAAAGAAATTAATCAGAATGGTTACATCATCGGATGCACGCAAAATTGTCATCGTATTTGATCGCTACTTCGTTCCATCAATAAAAGACCACGAGCACACCTTGAGAGGCAGAACAGAGGGTCAGAATTATCATATTAATTGTGCTGATCAATTACGATCGGCTAATTTCTCCCTTGAATTGAAAAATACATATTTTAAAGAGGCTTTAATTCAATTTATTTGTCAAGATTAGAAAAATGATTACATGGCACCATTTATAGGAGAACGAACAATTTAAATTAATTATGCTACAAATATGAAAAACAAAATGAAAGAATAGAGAGAAGCATAGAGCAGGATTTAAATTGTACATCTCATGAAGAAGCGGATACAAAGATAATTTTAACGTAGTGATTAGATGTTCTGATACAGATATTTTGATGATTCTCTTAGGGAATATGAATCATATTCAGAGGAACCTAAAAATTAATTTGTTACTCGGAACTGGGAATGCCCAACGTTACATCGATGTTACTCAAATGTACGAAACATTAGGACCTAGCTTGTGCGCATCGTTGCCAGGATTTCATGCATTCACAGGATGCGACTTTAATCCTGCTTTCTATAGAAGAGGGAAAAAAAGCCATTTGAAATTTTAAGACAATCGGAATCATTTATAAAAGTATTTACAGATATAGGAAATATAGATGACTCTAACATACACTTAATCCAAAAAAATATCGAAGAATTTGTGTGCCAAATGTATGGTCTGAAATCAATCGGTAATGTCAATACAGCACGAGTAGCAACGTTCATGAAAGCCTATAAAATGAATGACCAAAAAGACAAATTCACCCTTAAACATACAATTGACGGTGCAATATTCCCTCCATGTCAATCAGAATTATACCAGCATATACTACGTACAGCCTATATAGCGCATCTTTGGAGTCATGCTCATCGGTCAGTTCCATCGGTATCGTCAACCTTACACTACGAATGGAAGGAAGAAAATAATAAATATACATTCAAGTAGTTCGACGGTGACCAAGTTCCACCATCAGTAAGTGGAGTTACAATTGTTGATGAATATCCTGCAGGTATTTATCTATAGTTTTTACAACACATTTAAGTTAAATAAATGTAATTTCGATAAACATATAAAATTTACATTTTCTTTACAGAAAACTTCGAAAGTGATGTTGATGATGCAGTAGAGCTAGAAGAAGAGCGGAATATTATCTTCGACAGCTCCGATGATAGTGGTGAGGACAGTGATGGAAGCGACACAGATGCAGAATAATATTTTATTTTATTAATAGAAAGAAGTCTAAGTATTATTTATGTTTAATAAAAATAGTTTCTTCAGTATTTTACTGGTTGCTTATACGCTTGAACAACGCTGGGAAATATTGCGACATTACTTTGAAAATCTGATGCCTATTATGTCAAAAAATCATTTTTATAAGCATTGCCTATATCTGCAACTAGAAAGAAATGATATTTAAAAAACTGACAAAACTCAAAAACTGGAAAAAATAGTCTTTTTTCGGAAATTTTACTATTTTGGATAAAAGATTTTTGTTTAAAATTTTTTAAAAGATGCATTTCGATGGGAAAACTAGTTCTCTACAAAAAACGTCCTTGCAGTTGCATCGTTTTCGAGATATATTCATATTGAAAAAACGAATGAAGGATGGTTTAGAACCCATATCTCCAATTTGCACACTCTAATTTAATAGCACTTTTTTTTTTTTTTTTCTTTAAAATTATCCCATTAATCGATTCATTCAATAAAAGTCGATTCAATTTCGAGTTGCTTAAGAAATGACATAATCAATAGGCTATTTGAATATAATTTGAAACCAACACGGAATAAGTAAGTATACTGTGGTGTTATTGATATGAAATTGATGTTAAACTTATTGAATTTTAAGTATAAGATAATTTAAATGATAAAGAAACGAAAAATCATCGTCAGCTATATGCTTGTGGGTGTAAAGATAGTCAGTTTATGTTCCAAAGATACTATGCGACAAGAGCGCGCGACATGTTTATCACGCTGACTGACGGTGTTTCCCTCGTCAGAAGGACAGCTGACGGTTTTTTTTATTATTTCAAAAGTATAAAAAATGAGATATAAAAATTTCATGAGGTATAAAATCAGTTTATTTTTCAAATTTTTAATGAAGTTCATGCTCGTGGCTGACATTGAACCCCCACTCGGCAACACAGCTGACGATAATTTTTTAAAAATATATGATTAAAACAATAATTAAATAAAGTTTCGATAGGTATAAAATTCATTCAAGACATTTTTTTCCAATGACTTTTGCATGCTGTCATCCTTTGCTCCACCACTATTGGAGCTGCTGACGTTGAGTTGTTATGTGTTAAGGGGAAACTATTACTGTTATGATTTTCAGCCGGTATGAAATGACTTGCTCAACTATAGCGCTACCTCCCGTACTAATGGGTTTTTCATGCCGACAAATAGCCGTCCTGGTGAGGGAACCTCCTGTCAATACAATTGCACATTGTGCGTACTCTGTTTCGCTTATGATGACAAAGCGATTATGGTTCTCTGCTTCGGCAATGTACTCATGCTTGGTGTCTAGCACAAGGTCCCAGTTTTCATTAAAGGATGATGGTAAGGGATATATTTTCTGGACCTTGTAGCGAACATATTCGGGTAAAGGTAGTATGATTTTTACCATAAAATTTCCCCCGTCAAAGTACACCGAGGTTTTGGCGACTTGGTTTATTATGAGGGGGTTGTCCAACAAAAATCTTCCTTTACTCGTTATATTCCGCAATAGACCGGTGATTATTCATTCGTCTAATATCAAAGGATGTATCTTATTTTGGTACAGGTCACCCAAAATTGAAAGTTCCAAGGATTGTCGGTTTTGGACTTCTAAAACTTTTGTGGTTATGACTGAAGTCATTGCAGTCGCTTCACTTGTCACTTTCAGCATCGCAATTTCCTTGTTCGTGACTTGACTGTACGTTCGGAAGGTGGCACTAGTTTCCCATGCTCACAGCCATATTTTCGATTTCGTCTGTCAGCTGAGAAATGTGTTTGGATAACGTGTCGAAATTTGATTTCATTACACTTAACTGTCGGTGCATTAATTCAAACGAACTCGCATCCTGTTTGTGGAGAACTTCCAACTGGTGGTAAACACTCCTAGCATCTTTGCTATCCAGAGTACCGAAGGCCCATTTTGAAAAACCTCCTGTAAACTACAGCGCGCGTTTTTGACGTTTGGCCTGCGTAAGTTGTTTCATACGAAAGGCAGTTCGCCGTTAGTTGTCGTTGTTTGTCTCGGTTTCTTGAGCGATCAATTTGCAATAACGTTTGAAATCGTCGTCCGGAATGATTCTGCACAGGGTTTCCAGTTTTTGTTCGCACTTTTCCACCATCTGAATCACCAATCCGCAGTCCAGTGGTGTGAACTTTGTGAATATTGTCCACGTATCACTATAAAATACAGCATTTTTCACTGCTTCGAACACCACTGGTGAGGTCAGTTTCAGTTGTTGGACGTTGAATGGCTGTTCACTATTCGTCTACCCGGGGTAAATTCTTATAATTAATAACACAATTACTACTAAGTTTATATGAAGACTAAACATTTTATTTTAATATTAATGCAATCATTAAAAAAGTTGTTGCAAGTAAGAAAACACTTTTTTTTTATTTTAACAGTTTAAAATTAGGTTTTAGATTTTTTTTTTAAATAGTTTCTTTGAGCTTCTTTTAAAAGGGTCCATTTTTGTCAAATTCTGGAAAGACAAGAATTAGTAAGATTGTACGGATTAATGATATTAATTTCCCATTAAAATTAGATCAAAAATTATGGAATGTCTGTAACTGGTTGTTGTAAACCCGCTTCGTTTTTCTACCCATTTTAATGGTTGTGTTGAAACCTTACTGAAACTACCTCATAGGGTCCTAACCAAATTTGTGAAAACTTGTTTTTTCGAACAGGATTTCTAAGCAACACCTTTTGCCCTGTTCTAAAGCACGCCGGATTAACCTTTCGGTCGTACTGCTTTTTCGATGCTATTTTGGCTCTTTCTAGATTGTTTCTAGCTGTCTCTTGCGACCTTTGGAGTTGAAACCTTAGCTGTTGCGGATAGTCTTCGATATTATGAACTTTTCCGGTATGAGAAAACGTGTTATGATTTCCTCATAAAAGGCTTTAGCAAGAGTGGCTGCCTCAGCATCTGGAATTGCTACACAAGCCATGTACTTAGTCAAGTCATCTTGGAACGTTAAAATATACCTGTTTCCGGAATGCGTTAGTGGAAGGGGCCCTACCATGTCCATATATAGTTTTTCGAAAGGGGAGCATGGAATATCCGTTAATTCCATTGGCATTTTCGTTAGATTTCCAGATTTATTCTTTTGGCATTGTTCACAGTTCCTAATATAGCTTGCGATGTCTATGTGCATGTTCTTCCATCGAAACTGACAGCGAAAGCGTTAAAACGTCTTTGATGTTGCCTGATGTCCACCAAGTGGGGAATCATGAAAATCACGGAGAACTGTTAAAATATCAGCAGGATACGTTAAAGTGACAAACCTTTTATTTGGAGCAGTGACTATTTAATCATTGAGTTGGTTATTACTTTCTTGAGGTTTTTTCTTCTCAATTATTTGTTACTTGCATCGGTTGTCAAGATAAAGGGCTTCGAAAAATCTGGATATATCAGAATAGGTGGTGAAGAAATAGCTTTTTTAAGAAACCTAAATGATTTTTCGCAATGTGAGGACCATTCGAACACCTCCCCTTTTCTCAATGGCTTCGTGATTGGAGCGGATATTTGAGAGAAATGAGGTATGAACTTTCTATAGTAGCTCGCAAACCCCAAAAATAATTGTACCTGCTTTACTGTCTTCGGAATGGAAAAATTGGAGACACACTGTGATATTGTGTTCGAAAAGAATTAATTGCCAAGAAATTTTCCGTAAGAAAGACATTTTAAAGAATTAAAACACCAAAAATCACTTTTCAACCACTTTTACTTTAATTTCGCTTTTTTTTAAGAATTTTAGTCATATGACTTTGTGTATAGCTTCTATGTTTTTGTTTACAAAATATTTGTAAACAAAAAAATACATGTGTATTTGTGGACTGTATTTATCGATCTGTTCTAAATCTGTGCCCTAAATACGTTACTTCACGGCGAAGAAAATTACATTTTTCAATATTTAACTTCAGGTTGTGTTGCCTTAACTTAGCCAAAACCTTTTGTTACGGGCCGTTTTTGGTCGTCGGGGTCGCGCTGGCATGCTTGTCCGGCTCCTGCTCGTCGATGGGCGTGGGACTTGACCCCCATAACCCGTATACAAAAAAATCATGCTAGACTTTGTTGCTAATTAGGTGTTGTTTTAGCATACGCGAGAAATCTCCTCAACCCACCCTACCATGTCACTGATCTCGCCTCAGTGACCCTTAATTAGCCATCTCCTATATCCTTCGGTCCATCTATACACTTCCACTCACCCCTTTATGCCTAACACAACCTAGCAACTCATCCTAACAATCAAACCACAAATATTCATTTCATATCCATACAATAATTCATTTAATTATTCAAAAAGTAAGTTCTAAATTAACATTATTCACCTCAGTGGGTGCTTATATTAATTTTAAGTATTAATCTATGTACTAATTTATTAATCCTCTTCCAAGTTTATTTATCTATATATACTAAAAACTTCCCGTCAGAATATACCGCACCTTATCTACTTATATTCAATGGTCCCCCAGAACTCAACCCCCTCACAAAGTTTATGTATATATAATCAAATAATTCGTATCAAACAATAATGACTCACCGCTTTCTATTATATATCCGCTGTCGATGATGTGGCCACAGCATACGGGCAGGATTCTGGTGGTGTGCTTGATACTGCTGCTTACTCAGACGCACTGTTGGCTTATTTTTGTATAAAAGAAAATTATTTGATTCTATACTATGCACTCTATTAAGTTGGTGAGCTCGCGCCCCGCCCACTTGCGCACTTTCTGGGTATATCCCGGTATCGGTATATATAGATATATATATACCCGTACTACGGTACTCAAACGATATCTTAAACACTATTATATGCCTTATGGGCCAATTAAAAAAAAATTATAAATGAAAATCACCAAAGTGGTGCAATAAATTAAATAAAAATAAAAAAAATAGAAATTAACACTGCCGGGAGATGAACCCGGGTCTGCTGCCGCAGCTCCCTTCTTGGGTGAGCGCTCAGCCTACTCGGCCAAAAGTTAGCTTGGGATTTGCTGGATCTTCGCCGTGTTTTAATTTGGTTTAGAGATCCAATTCTCCAAAAACATTGATCTCCCACTGGTTACAATTCACGGTTTTATTTTCGTAGAATTAGTTTCTATATTGGGTGGCGACTACCAGTTTGGGTAACACTAGCCACCATCCACAGGTTCTGTAGGTCTTTTACCTTTCAGAAAATATAAACCTGGATTAAATTCCACAGGATAGCAAACTTCGCAATTAAAACCACCAATCCAAAAACTATTGTTAGCTTAATCAAAAAAAATATAATAATCAAACTAAAATTTATTTCACCAAACTACAACAAATTGCACAATCACTACCAATTTCAGTAATTCCAACGATCCTCACTCTTCGACAGTTTTCAAACCTTTGTCCCTCTTCACCGGTTAAATTGAATTAAAACCGTCAACTTCTCCTCTCCGGTTTTCCGTTGACGGAGATCTTTACCGGCTGAAGGCGGGACTTACTCCCGTTTCCTGAGCTTTCTCTCACTAAACCGATTCACACATCAACTCAAAACAAACATATTGGGATCAAAGTAGTGTTGCCACTATCCCACACTCAAAACAAACACTTTCGCAGTCAACTCTTCAGACAAGATCCATATTTCGTTACACAGAGCTTTGCAGTTCATTCTCAGTTTTCATCACCAATATTCCAGGCACTCAACACTATTCCTCACTATTCGCAAGTCAACCTAAACACTCTCTAACATTCACCGTACCTCACTATTCGCCATTATTCATTTCACCACGCATCGCCATTCACCATTCTCCAGTCCACCACAGACTCCTGCCGACCTGTGTATGATTTCGCACTCAGGTAACTCTTTGGAGACTGGAAAGTTTGTTCGTTGCTATTCATTCTTTCCATGAAAACTGACACATGAAATTGCAAATAGAACCCACGATGTTGTTTATTTATATTTTTGTTGTTCTATCGCGAAGTGTTTTGTGTTATTCATAACAAAAATAGTGTGAACAAATTGTTTGAATGCGGTAAGTAATCTTATTACCCGTATAATTAAAATCTCGATTCCCTATTCAATCGTTCTCTTTATTACCATTCCTTCAGACTGAACAACTTTAAAACGTGGGGCGGAACCCACTAATACCTAGCCGGGCTATTTATATGTGCACCTCCAAGATAAGTACACACTCCTATTAGGACGAGATAATCATGAGCTGTTGTGATGAGTAAGTATTTTCTCAAATCCTTCTTTCTGCCGTGTTAACTTGGGTTTACATCCTTTATTGTTTACTTTTCTCTTGCCTTCGTCTACTGCCGTATGTCTTTGGCATGGAAAACCCCTACGGTCTTCCCACTTAGATCATGCAACTCATACATGCAGTTGCCAACGATACGATGAACCCGAGCCTTCACAAATTTTGGAAGTAACTTGGCGTTCAGTCCCTGCGTAAACTTGCTTTGGGCAAAGTTTCGTCGGAACTTTTGTGACGTCGCGTGTGCTTTTTTCAAATTCTGTGTAATATTTTGACGGGTTAACACCAAATTCGTTTCTCGTGTACTAACTTCCATGTCTGGATCAGTTAGTGCCGCTAAACTTCGTAGTATTTTGTAGCTTGACGCGTGATTAATCATCTTTTGACCGAAAAGTGCAAAGTAGGGTTGACACCCAATCGATTCATGGTTGTCAGACCTCAGCACACACGCGATATACGACAAATAGTTATCCCAACTATCTTGTTCCTCAGTTACGAATACTCGAAGTTTACTAAGTACACTCCGATTAACTCTTTCTGAGATATTAGCTTGGGGTGAATACAATGCGGTTTTGACGTGTTGCACCCCATAAAATAAAAAAAATAAATAGGGTGGCGCAACAGAGCGAGGAGCCCCTGGGCCTAGCGCATTTCTCACAACCATGCCTTGTGAGGGAATGGAGGGGACCTACAATTTTTCGCCGGTTCCGAACGGCTAATTGAGAATGCGCTTTTCATGGCAATGAATTTACTAACGGAGGACTTGCCAATTCCTCGCGAAAGGCGATACCCGTGGAAAAACATTTTTGCATTTTGCCTCTGCTGGGATTCGAACCTCGAACCTCTGGGTTAGCAGGTGGACATGCTAACCATTACGCCACGGGTACCACCCCATAGCTCTCTAGAAACTTTCGAAACTCAGACGAAACGAATTGCTTTCCGTTGTCTGAGTGCATAAACTCCGGAGTGCCAAACGCATGAAAAATCTCAGTTTCAATATATTTAATAATATTTTTCGAAGTGGCTTTCGGAAGCGCTTTCAAAAAAACGTATTTGGTGAAGTGATCAACACAAATAAAAATAGTTGTATTGCCCTTTTTGGTGCGAGGATATGGGCCTAACAGGTCAACATACATCCTTTGCATCGGTCTTTCGGTCACGATTTGCTTGGTCATGGGTGGACGCAGAACTTTGTTCGGAGCTTTTACCATTTTGGATGTTTCACACTGCTCACCGAAAATTTTAATGTCTCTACCCATCTTTGGCCAGAAATACTTATCGCGTATCCGCAAATAGGTTTTGGAAAACCCACTGTGACAGCTCAACTTGGAGTTATGTTATAGCTGATGATACCCGGGTACCCGGGTACCCGAGTAATAACCGGGTACCCGAGTAATGCGGGTAATCCCCGGGTACCCGGGTAATACCCGGGTACCCGAATACCCGACTACCCGACTACCCGATAACCCGATTACCCGGGTACCAAAAAAAATTAAGCACCACTATTCGTTCCTTAGATGATTTAGATTAAGATGTTTAACAAGTACCTACTCAATGAAATGCACTGGTTAAAGCCCAAGCGCAACGGTTCTGCTTAGGTATTTAAATATTTAATATGCGGAACACATGTTTTCATAATGTTTTGCAAGTACAAAGAGATTTGTTTAATGTCGATTTCCTTTCACACATTTGCAGTCGACTGCAACGGTTGGGATGTTACCGTTAATTGTCGATGTTTTTATTTGTCATTACATGCTTTGCCTTTGAATATGCTTCATTTGTAAAACTGAGCTCTATTGGGTGAATGAAGTAGTGAGACAATTAAATAAAAAGTGTTCAGTTAAAAACTAAAACGGTGAAAAATAATATTACAATAAAAATAAATAAAACAAATAAAAAAAGGTCATGCCAAAAACTAGTTGGGTGTGGGATTACGCGACTTTAACGGAGGATGGCTTGGTTAAATGCAGCGTTTGCGAAACAAAGCTGTATTATTGTGGTTCGACGTCAACTTTGCATAAGCATTTGAAGACAAAACACCGACTAAGTCCATCGCAAAACAAGTGAGTATCCAAGTTTAAATTACATCTTTGTGCTATTATGCTGTTAAATTCATGCTTGTTAAATTCATTCGAAAACTATTTTTTCAAGTAAAAAGATTTAATAAATTTAAGCAAAATTATCTATAAAAGCAAGTAAATGCGATCCAGTTGCATTTTATTGGTAGATAAAACAAGTAATTTGTATCAATCTTTTGAAACGAATTTGAATTTACTCGCTCTTTTCCAGGTTATCGCCAGACGATGAAGGCGAATCTTCCACATCTTCGTCAATGCCTTTGTCTTCATCACCATTACAAGATAAAGGTAATAAAAGACGCAGAAAACTATCACCATCCCGAGAACCTTCGTCTTGTTCTTCTAGAAGGCAAGAAAATATAACTAAAGCCCTTGGGAAAATGATAGCTACTTGCCAATTGCCCTTGTCTTTTTCTCACAGCCAAGGTTTTATCAATTTCATGCGAGAAGTTGAGCCAGGATATAAGGTTCCTTATCCGCAAGCAGTCAAGGCACGTCTTGGCCTTGCTTATAATGAAGTGCGGGAATTAATTCAACAACGTCTGGTAGCAACTGAATCACTCTCACTTACAACTGACGAGTAGTCTTCGGTTGCGCGACAGGGCTATCTGTCCACAACAGTTCACTACATAAACCAAAACTGGAGATTATGCACACATACTTTGAGCACGGCATTAGTAGAAGAACGTCCCTCTGCTGAAAACATATCTCTTGTTTTACAGATGGTACATGAAGACTGGAACATATCAAGTAAAGTTAATTTCATCGTGCACGATAATGCAAGTGTAATGCAAGCAGCAGTTCGTCTTTTGAATGTGGGTGACAATGTTGATTGTGCTGCTCACACCCTACAACTTTGTGTAAAGGATACTTTCAAATCTGTTGAGAATTACGAAATTGTCACAGTAAAATGTCGAAAAGTAGTATCACATTTTCACCAATCGAATGTTGCTACGTCGGCTTTAAACAGAAAACAATTGCAGCTAGGAATGAAGGAAGAACGGTTAGTTCAAAATTGTCCAACCCGATGGGACTCCATTTACTTTATGTGTGATATTTTACACCACAATCGCTCCCCTGTTATTGCAGTTCTAAGTGATAAGACCTATACCAGTTCATCTACAGCACTGAACCTGGAAATATCTCAGTACGAATGGGGAATAATGGAAGAGATAACCACAGTTTTGAAGCCACTACACATAGCAACAAAACTTCTATGTAGTGAAACTAAAGTAACGCTTGCAGTGCGCTCGGTTGTCAAAACTCTAATTGAAAACCACTATGCACCTAAGCTCGAAGACACTGATACAGCCACCACATTCAAAAACAAAATAGTTCTTTCTCTAAAAACGCGCTTTCACCTGGGCGAAATGTCCCCAGTCGAGAAGATTTTACCTGTTCAAGTAGCATCGTTCTTAGACCCAAGATACAAGGACCTAAACACTGAAAGCAGTGAAGTAGCCGACAAAATCCGTACTTTTGTTAAGGAAAAAATTCTGGGAATGTGCTCTGACAAAGTAACCGGAGAAGAACCTAGTGGAAGCAGTGATGACCAAGATTTGGATTTCCTCTTTGTAACTGAAGGGCAATCACTAGACAACATCTCTCAGTTTGAGCAGTACATAGCAGAACCTCGAATATCGAACCGGTTAGACCCCCTTGTATGGTGGCGCTCAAGGGAACGCTCTATCCTCATTATGGCATCTTTGGCAAAAAGATACCTTGCTGTTCCAGCTACATCAGCCAGTTCAGAAAGGCTCTTTTCGACTGCAGGTAATATTGTAACTGCGAAAAGATCATGTTTGGCTCCATAAAATGTTTCTTTGTTGGTTTTTTTACATAAAAATCAAGACCTAATAAATTAGCATTTCAACTTCAACTATCGAATAAAATGTTTTCTTTCTGAAATTTTGTCGCTATACCTAAAAGCATTTTCCATTGGACGAAAAGAACCGTCCAGAAGCGTCCAGGAGCATTCTTAAATCGTTCCATTGATGCAAAAAGATCGCTTCTCGTGATTCTAAGAAGTGACAGCAGCTTCTCGATTTAAAGAGAGAATCCACTCAAGAAGTACCAATACATTTAAGTCAAACGACAAAGAGTAAATTTTGCTCTAGGAATAATTTTAATGATCCATAGGTGTTTCACTCACACAATGACAATTTGTAAGACTGAACAGAAATTGTTTGTTGTTCCTCGAGTGAAACCAATGGAAAATGCTATATAATTGTAGTACATATGAACAATTTTCCAGGATTTGCCAGCTTAATTTTACCTAACCGGGTACCCGGGTACTCGGGTAATACCCGAATACACGGGTACCCGAGTAATTTACTACCCGGGTACAAGTAACCCGGGTAACCGGGTACCCGGGTAGATGATTACCCGGGTGGAATCATTAGCCCTAAGTTATGTGCCATTTCCATCACTCCACGAGTTAATGTACTGGGTATCCACAACCGCCAAAGGGAATCTTCACTTTCCCCCGCTTCACTACGGAACCTAACCCTTTTATATATAAAGTTATCGGATACCACGAGATCCGGTAATGCGTCTTGATTTTTTTGAATGTTTTCCCGCAGACTTTTGTACTCTTCCGATTGGAACTCAGGTGAGTCTAAATCTACCTCGATAGCAATATCGTGTATGGAGATTTCCTCCATGTCCATCCGCGACAACGCATCTGGGACTACGTTTAGTGTACCTTTTCGGTGCTCAATAGCAAAATTGAAGCCTTGAAGTTCAAGACTCCAACGAGCTAGTCTGCCTGTCAGATATTTTAGTGACATGAGCCACTTCAAGCTTGAATGGTCAGTTATGACCCGGAACGGCATCCCCTCCACGTACGCTCTAAACTTACGGATACTCAGCACCGCCGCGAGACACTCTTGCTCAGTGACGGTGTAGTTCTTCTGCGCTTTATTAAGTTTTTTGGACATAAAGGCTATGGGCTTTTCATTACCTTCATCGTCCAATTGGAAAAGTACCCCTCCTACTCCTTCAGACGAAGCATCACATTGGATGACAAAAGGCTTCTTGAAGTCAGCCTGAGACAACACTGGAGCCGAGGTAAGTGCCTGTTTCAACTTTTCAAATGCTTCCTTAGCTGGAAGCGACAATTCAAACTTTTTTTGTTTTTTTAGACAATCAGTTAATGGTGCTGCCAATTCCGAATAGTTCCGAATAAACCTTCGGTACCAGCCGGTAAGGCCTATAAATCTCCGCACTTGCCTAGCGGTCTTCGGTACCGGAAAGTTCACCATAGCAGAAATCTTTTCCGGGTTGGTTTTGAGAACCCCCTCACCTACTATATATCCAAGAAATTTGACCTCGCGCATACAAAATTTCGATTTACTCAGATTGATTGTCAGATTAGCACGTCGTAAACACGCAGCCACCTCTGACAAAACTCGCAGATGCGAATCAAAATCTGGGGTGCATATCAGAAGGTCATCCAAATAAATAAACACGTTTTGTCGTAGACTCGCTGGGATCACCCGATCCATCAGACGGCACATTCTCTGGGCTGCATTACATAGCCCGAATGGCATCACTCTGAATTGATACAGAGGCCGTCCAGGTACTGCAAATGCCTTCTTTTCCCTAGACAGTTCATCCAACGGGATTTGATAGAACGCCTCCGTGAGATCCAGAGCCGAAATTACAAACGTGTCCTCTAATCTGCTGATAATACCTTCTACATGCGACAGTGGATAAGCATCTGCTTTAGTCTTACTGTTCAACTTACGACTATCCAAACACAACCGAAATTTCCCTGCTGACTTCTCCACTAACAACACTGGTGAGCACCAAGGTGAGTTACTCTCTTCTATAATTCCCATTTTTAACATACGGTCTACTTCTTTATAGATTTCGACCTGACGTACCGGCGACAACGGATAGATCTTGCATTTCACGGGAACTGAATCGCCTACATCTATCGTATGGGTTTCCAGATGTGTGTGCCCAAGACCTTGTTCCAGTGAATTCGGAAACTGCTTCTTCAAAGCCTCTAACCGTATGGTTTGAGCCGAGGTGAGTGCCAAAGGCGATTCTTTTTCAAATAACTCCTCTTTTCCCTCAGTACTATTCAAATTTAAATCGAGCTCTTCGACCGCGGGGAGTAAATTAAACTCTCTCCAAAAATTCATTCCCAAATATACCTTTTGGGTCAAATTCGGGATCACATAAAAAGTTATGGTCTTTGTGACGCCGTCAAGGGTTGTTGGAATCTCACAAAAACCGATAATCCTATGCGATTTTCCATCGGCCGTTTTGACAAAGTTTTTGTAATGCGTCATCCGAATACCATTCCTCACCATGAACTCTTCACTATCTTTACCGATTACCGAAATCGATGCCCCACTGTCGAGTAACCCCAAGACTTGTTCACTTTTCAGCAGCACACTCGCGTACATCCTTCCATCCGTTTCTGACGTTATAGTTGTCTCTAGAATCATTTTCTGGTAGGCTTTCCTCTTCCGAAACCTTTCCCTACACTTTCCTATATGGGCACTTGCCACCCTCTTTCCCATTATTTTTTCCCTAGCTTGGTAATAATTCTTTTTTCTCTCGTGCAACGACTTTAGAGTGCAAATTTTCACCGGTAATCCCTCCGATGTCGAAACCTCACGTTGCACGATTTTAACGGGAGCCTCTTTTGACTTTTGCTCAACCGTCCTAACCGCCTCCCCTTCTACTGATCTATCTACTGGTGGTTCTGAAAGGAACGGCTCTCCCCACCTCTTCGATCGTTCCCCTTCGAGTTTCCCTGATGCTTTCCGCACTCAGGAGTACTAATATTTTTCGCCCCACACAAAAAACAAAATAATTTTCTCTCATGAGAGGGGCACTGATAAAACGAATGTCCCTGCTGGTCGCAATTCCAGCAAAGCAGGTTGGATGTCGGACGAGCGTATGGCTTGCTAACGGCCGCCACTTCCTCCTCTCGTTCTTCTTATACTTCCGGCACTTCAATTTCACTAACCGTGCGAGGCTGCCCCGCCTTTCTCGCTATGAAACGTTCCGCTTCCCTAGCCTTCTTTCTCAGCTGCTCCAGGTCATTTATCTCAGCAGCGAGCAAAATTTCACCCAACCTCTCTTTCGAATTACTTCTGACAACATCTATCAACTTTTTAGCGTCAAACGGCTCGTTCAGACGATCGTTCAAACGAACCACCGATTCATAAAAGTCGTCAAAAGATTCCTTAATTCCCTGCCTGCGGGTCAACAACCGCATGTAGAGCTCGACTTCACTCTCCTTTGAACCGAATTCCTTGTTCATGGCCGCTTTAACTTCCTCCAGGTTAGCGCTTGGTTGCTTCCGCAAAAAACACCAGAACCACTTCTCCGCCTTACCCACCAGCAACTTATGAAAGTTGGCGGCTATTTGCTGGTCAGAATATGCCGAGGAAGATTGAAGTCGGTTGACCTTGAAAAGGAATTCTTTCACGTCCTCTTGGCCATCGAACCGAATGTTCCACCGATCCAATCGACAGTATTCAGATGCGCTCTGATAAGACCTATCATTGGACCTAGTCGGTGAGATCGACTGTCGTGGTCTCGCAACCGGCGGTTCACGGAACGTCAAGCCCATATTCCGGTCCATTGGGACATCTGCCGAACTCTGTTGGCAGGGAATTGGAGAAGCTGTTGATACATTGCTAACACGCTCCAGTTTATTCATGACCCCTGACATGAAAACTTCCATTTGTTGGAACAATCGTACCTGGTTGGAAGTCATGCTCCTCTCAATGCGATTAGCCAACTCTTCCACCATGTTAGAATTTGTATCGCTTCCTCTTTCCCGACTCACGCCCTCTATTAACTGCCTCTGTCGGCCTTCGTTTTCTAAAAGACCCTGATTTGGTCCACTCCCACTCCCACTGGGCCTATTCGCTCCTTCCTCTTCTGACATAGTAGAACTGTCTATTGAGTTCAGTTCTGAGAAACTCCAGGAGCGATCAAAACTAAACCGATTTATAGATTCCCTGAAACGTTGGTGAAATCTCTCAAAACGGGCTTCAGAGTTCTCTAGCCACGCCTGGTAATCGTCTTGAAACGATAACCTTCGATTGGTCATCCCACGAGACCCTCGTACCACTTCGCCCTATCCTACCCTTAAGGCGTGTCAGGCAATCTCTCCCCAATGTCCAACCATCCAGGGAAAACAGAATTGGAATTTCACTCTCTATTAAAAAAAACAAACTCAACTTGATACCCACTTTCACACTTTCCAGCTCAAACACAATCAAGCCACGAATAAACACACTAACCTTTGTCGTACTAACCTTTAACTTTCAACTCCGCTGTAAACAGCTTCTAATTCTTCCTTTTCTTTCTCGACTTTTAGCTAACACAACTAAAATTACCGAAAAAAAACTTCAACACACTTCAATAACAATTTCTCATATACTGGCTCGGGGTGAGCTAACCAGAAGAAAACAAATGGACTATTGGACTAAGAGATGGCAAAGTTCTGTGAGCCAACTTACCCAGACGAAAACTGAGCAAGCTAAAAAATGAATTACAATACTGAAACTACTCTATATCTATATCAAATTAAAAAAAAAAATTATTTATTTGTTACAGGACATCCACCAACCACCAGATCGGCAGATGACTCCGCAACTGTGCAGCAACAACAAATAAACCAAAGGAACGGCTAAACTCCTAACCAAGTCTATACCGACTCTCCGGATTGATTTGGAAAGAAAAAACATCCTTTCGTTCTGACGAAAACATCAGCATCATACCAACATCTCGACTTGAACTCAAGTCTGCCTCTTGATCTGACTCCGCCAAAAACTCCTTTCATCGCAACAGCAATCGGGGCACTACCCCAATCAACCGGACTTATGAAAGTTATCTTTGACACGTAACTATACCCTAGACTAAATAATTCTAAGATCTCACAAAAAACTGAAACTAACTAAAAAAAAATAAAGCAAAGAAAATGAAAGGCTCAAAAATATAAAAAAAAATGTTTTGCTGCACACTCCTGCCTACTGGCAGGCCTCACGTTGGGCGCCATTTTGTTACGGGCCGTTTTTGGTCGTCGGGGTCGCGCTGGCATGCTTGTCCGGCTCCTGCTCGTCGATGGGCGTGGGACTTGAACCCCATAACCCGTATACAAAAAAATCATGCCAGACTTTGTTGCTAATTAGGTGTTGTTTTAGCATACGCGAGAAATCTCCTCAACCCACCCTACCATGTCACTGATCTCGCCTCAGTGACCCTAAATTAGCCATCTCCTATATCCTTCGGTCCATCTATACACTTCCACTCACCCCTTTATGCCTAACACAACCTAGCAACTCATCCTAACAATCAAACCACAAATATTCATTTCATATCCATACAATAATTCATTTAATTATTCAAAAAGTAAGTTCTAAATTAACATTATTCACCTCAGTGGGTGCTTATATTAATTTTAAGTATTAATCTATGTACTAATTTATTAATCCTCTTCCAAGTTTATTTATCTATATATACTAAAAACTTCCCGTCAGAATATACCGCGCCTTATCTACTTATATTCAATGGTCCCCCAGAACTCAACCCCCTCACAAAGTTTATATATATATAATCAAATAATTCGTATCAAACAATAATGACTCACCGCTTTCTATTATATATCCGCTGTCGATGATGTGGCCACAGCATACGGGCAGGATTCTGGTGGTGTGCTTGATACTGCTGCTTACTCAGACGCACTGTTGGCTTATTTTTGTATAAAAGAAAATTATTTGATTCTATACTAGATAGATAGATAGATAGTTAGTTTTTATTAAATCATAGGTTTTTTTTCAAAGTTTAACAAAAACAAATGGACTTGGCTTTTGCCGTCTGCCAGATTGACAATTTAAAAAAGTACTAATAAAAATTAAAAAAGTATTTAGTTTAAAATTTCAGAAACTTCCGGTCACAATTCTTTGTCTGTATGCAAGAGCGGTTTTGGAAAATAAAAACAGTTTCTTCATATCGACTTGGTTCAACATATTAATGCAGTCTTCATCCGTTAAAAAACTTTTTCCAAAGACATGCAATCTTGTTTCCTGTAGTATAGGGCATTTTCCAATGAAGTGCAGGACATCTTCTCGTTCTTTCAAATTGCACAATTCGCAAAGGCATGGTAAATCATCTCTGTGTGGCACATAATTTAAGCTCAAAAGTTCTCCTCTCAACCTGATCATCATGGATATTTCTTGTACGCTGTTGTTGTCATGAAAATAGTTTTTCTCTCCCAAATTATGATCTAAACGACTGTAAATAGATCTAAAAACTGATGATTCAGCATCTTGCCTGTATTTAGATGCATATAGCTCATCCAACTTTTGTATCAACCTATACATCTCGTTTTTCCAGTTGTCTTTATTTCCTAGACTTAAGTCCACGGCCATGTCGCACTGCAGTGCCAGATCCAACCATTCCGCGTACCAACTTGTTCCATCCGCAATATTTTTTAGAGCTGCTTTAATCGGTAGACGCTCATTAGCCATTTTCATCACTTTTAAGATATAATCTACCTGCAGTTTTAAGGTCTTAATAAACAGAGGTGAAAGTCCCGTTTCGACCATGAGTAAATAGTTTGGGGCGTTTGAAGGGATATGAAAAATTCTTTTGAGATAAAACCTTAGAAGTTTCTCGACCTCCTCGTATTGCTTATGTCCCCATACCTGCGCAGCATAGAACATCACTGACTCTGCAACTGCTTCAAAAACTTTATATTTGCTGCTATGTGAAATAAAACGATTTCCAAAACATCCTTTCCACGCTGCGTTTATGGCGTTCTTAGACTTTGCTAGTTTTTCTTTTAGATGCTTTTGCAAGGTAAAGCCGTTGGTGAGCAGAACTCCTAAGTACTTATATTCCGCTACCACTTCCAATTCTACATCATTATAATACCATCTTTCCTTTCTACTGCGCCTTCCTCCACCTTTCTTACAAATCATTATTTTGGATTTTTCCGAGTTAACGCTTAAATTCCAGAGCTTACAGTAGTCATAAAGGCGATTGATCATTAGCTGCAAGGATTCTGGTGAACTGGACAGCAAAACCACATCGTCTGCAAACATTAGGCCTTTGGTACGTGTTCCACCCCACTCCACACCTCCAGGTAGTCCATCGAGTAAATCATCTATAAAAAGCGAAAAAAGTACTGGGCTCAAGGCACATCCCTGTCTTACCCCCGATTTTGTCTCAAACCATGCAGATAATTCCTCTCCGTTCCACACTGCTGCTCGAGTACCTACATATAAGGTTTGTAAAACCCTTCCGAACTTATATGACATGCCCTTTCCGTAGAGTTTGTAAAACAACGAATTTCGATCTATCAAATCAAATGCTGCTCTAAAATCCACAAAAAAAGTATACAGTTTCTTGCCTTGTCTTTGAAATTCCTCTGCTATGCTTTTGAGCACAAACAATTGGTCTACCGTCGAGTATCCTGTCCTAAAGCCCGCCTGGTATTCACTAAGAAGATTTTCTTCTTCCACCCACGTGCATAGTCGTACTATGCACTCTATTAAGTTGGTGAGCTCGCGCCCCGCCCACTTGCGCACTTTCTGGGTATATCCCGGTATCGGTATATATAGATATATATACCCGTACTACGGTACTCAAACGATATCTTAAACACTATTATATGCCTTATGGGCCAATTCAGCCTACTCGGCCAAAAGTTAGCTTGGGATTTGCTGGATCTTCGCCGTGTTTAATTTGGTTTAGAGATCCAATTCTCCAAAAATATTGATCTCCCACTGGTTACAATTCACGGTTTTATTTTCGTAGAATTAGTTTCTATATTGGGTGGCGACTACCAGTTTGGGTAACACTAGCCACCATCCACAGGTTCTGTAGGTCTTTTACCTTTCAGAAAATATAAACCTGGATTAAATTCCACAGGATAGCAAACTTCGCAATTAAAACCACCAATCCAAAAACTATTGTTAGCTTAATCAAAAAAAAATATAATAATCAAACTAAAATTTATTTCACCAAACTACAACAAATTGCACAATCACTACCAATTTCAGTAATTCCAACGATCCTCACTCTTCGACAGTTTTCAAACCTTTGTCCCTCTTCACCGGTTAAATTGAATTAAAACCGTCAACTTCTCCTCTCCGGTTTTCCGTTGACGGAGATCTTTACCGGCTGAAGGCGGGACTTACTCCCGTTTCCTGAGCTTTCTCTCACTAAACCGATTCACACATCAACTCAAAACAAACATATTGGGATCAAAGTAGTGTTGCCACTATCCCACACTCAAAACAAACACTTTCGCAGTCAACTCTTCAGACAAGATCCATATTTCGTTACACTTTGCAAGCATTCCGTTGTGTTGTTCAAGATTTTTGCCATATACGACTATACGGATCGATCATTACCTGGTGTAAGCCACTTGCCAAGTCCAATGTGGTAAAAAATTGGCAGTGTCCCAATTGGTCGAGAATTTCTTCGATTCTCGGTAAGGGAAAAGCATCTTTTATCGTGATTTCGTTTAGTTTTCTGAAATCCACAACGACCCTCAACCTTTTCTGACCTTCCATGGAGATTAACTTTGCGAAATTATGTTTTGATCAAGAATCTCTTGTACTTGTCTTTCAATTTCTTTCTTATGATTCTCCAGAGCTCGATATTGCTTAGTGTTAATTGGTCCTTGTTTAGATTTAGTGGGTATACTATGTGCTAGGACAGGTGTGAAACTTAAGTTATCCCCCTTCAGTAAGAAAACGTCATTAAATTTGGAGCATAACTTTTTTACTGACTCCTTTTTTTCCCTATTCAGGTTCATATAACTTTAAGGAATTAATCAGAGTACTGACCCGTTCACTAAGCTGTTGTCTTGGAAAATTAGCCAATAATCTGTTTTCCCTGGTTAATAATTCTAAAGTTTTTGAAATTTGAATGTTTTGGAACAAAGTTTTCGTCCAAGCAGTAGTCTTTTGTGATACAACTCATGATAGGAACATGGACGTAGCTGTTATTTGCTTTTACTATTGCATTTCCCAAGTAGATTCCGCAATCAATCTCTTGCGAATGTATTACCAATTCATTTGATTTGGAGTTGGGAATATAAAGCTTAACAGCTGTTTCTGTCCGAGCTCCTATTTTGAACTTCTCTTGTGTTTCCTGTATTGAAGATATTTTAGAAGGTATAATTCGATTACAACTTCCCTTTTTCCAATAAATAATGTTATTCTTTTTGAAACAGCGTCGATGATCGTTTGATTCCATTGGATATCACGAACTAGGACATTGTCAGCAGGTATTTCATCTTAACCACCGAAAACGTTCCACTTAGTACAAAACTTATTGTTGGGGAATGATAAGGAAGTTTTGATTGTACCTTTTCTTGAGCCTATACCACCAAAAACGGCACCCAATTCCTTAGTTTCGCGGATGTTTATATTGCACGCATTGCTTAAATAACTTCGTTTTAGCAAACTCGAGTCTGCTCCGGTGTCAATGTGGAGAACCATAAAATCTTTAGTGCTTAACGAAGAAATAAGTGATATAAGAGAGATTGATGGTGATGGTGAAGTTATAATAGATAAAAAAGAGATCGCCAATGAATTGAATAAGTTTTTTATTAACAGTGTTGAAGAACTAAATGATAGAATACAGTTTGAACAGTATGAAAACTTGATAAATGGAAATAGTGATATAACGTTTATGTTTGATATGATTAGCATGAACGAGGTTAAAAACACAATGAAAAAAATGAATAATAAAAGAGACTTCAACGGTTTGTCAACTAATATGATGTTGTGTGCGTTTGATATTTCGGGTCCTTGTTTTACCAACTTAATAAACAAATCATTGCGTAGTGGCGTTTTTCCTAATCACTGGAAAGGATCAACACTAGTTCCAATTTAGAAGGTAAAGGGAACTGTTAACCCTGCTGAATTTCGTCCAGTAAACATGCTTATGACTGAGAGTAAGATTTTAGAGAAAATAGTGCATACTCAGCTACAGAATTACATGGAGGCTAACAACTTCTTGTCTAATTATCAGTCTGGATTTAGGCAACAACACAGCTGTGAAGCTCTTTTGAACCTGGTGGTCACACAATGGAAAACTGAAATCAATGAAAAAAAGTCATAGTTGCAGTTTTCTTGGACCTGCAAAGAGCTTTTGAAAACATTGATCGAGACATACTGGTGCAAAAACTGGATCGATACGGTATTAAAGGAGGGGAACTGGAATGGGATAAAAGTTATCTGTCGAGCAGAACGCAAATAACAAAAGTTGGGAATGCAGTTTCGGAAGTTCGTGGAGTAAAACTGGGTGTAACTCAAGGAGCAGTGTTGGGAACACTTCTTTTCATAACATACATCAACGATCTGGAGAAAGTGCTACAACATACCGAAGCTAGGTTATTCGCGGACGATACTTTACTTTATATTGCTGGTGCTTCTGCTGAGGAGTGTATTCAACTATTGAATGCTGATCTTAAAAGGGTTGAATGGTACTTCAAGATGAACAAATTACAGCTAAACACCTCTAAAACGAAGGCAATTTTAATAAATGGAGACTCAATAGATAATATTATTATTAATAATGAAGTAGTTAACAAGTTTGATGAAATAAAGTATCTAGGAGTGATTTTAGATAAAAAGCTTAGTTTTGAACAGCACATTAACTACGCTTGTAGTAAAATTGCAAAAAAAAAATTGGGTTTTTTCAAAGAATAAGGCGTAGATTATCAATGGCTTCTGCAATAAAAACATAATAATGTTATGATAAAGCCTCATTTTGAATATTGTTCAACAATACTTTTTTTAGGAAATAACCAAATGGCAAATCGTTTGCAAAAACTGCAAAATAGAAGTATGAGATGTGTTCTATTGTGCAATATACTAACGCCTATTCATTATATGTTAAATGCTCTTCAGTGGCTTACTATAAACCAAAGAACAATATTGAATGTCCTAATTTTTATTTTCAAAATAAAGCATTTCATGTTACCTTCTTATTTATTCAATCGAGTTGTTTATGTTGCAGATGTACAGCCTTATAATTTAAGAAGTAGAAACGACTTTAGATTACCATTTTTCTCAACATATAAAACATATTATTTTATAAAGGTTTCAAATTGTTTAATTCCTTGCCAAATGAACTTAAGACTGAGAATAACCTAATCGTTTTTAAAAATAGTTAATATTACATGTAAGATCAAATTCAATCTGACCTTGATTCTCTTACAAACTGGTGTCACGAAAATTGCTTGAAACTTAATATAAAAAAGTGTAACATTATTTCATTTACTCGAAAATGTACCAGTTTTCGGTTCAATTACACAATTGAATCTAATGTCTTAGATCGTGTCTCAAACATTAAGGGCTTAGGTGTTATTCTTGATTCTTCACTAAATTTTAGGAACCACATTGATTACTTAGTACCAAAAGCTAACTCGTTAGTTGGATTCATAAAACGAAATGGCAAAGATTTTCGAGATCCTTATGTTTTATTAACTTTGTATACATCTCTTGTCAGATCGCTTTTGGAATACGCTGATGTAGTCTGGAGTCCCGCGTTTAAAGTTAATTCTGACAGGGTAGAATCGGTTCAAAGAAGATTTACGAAATACTTTTTCAACAAAATGAGCTGGGGTTTATGTCCTGATTACAAAGCTAGGTGCCTATTGCTTGGAATAAAATCCTAAGAAACAAGAAGAAAAATTCATGGTGTAATGCTCATAAGAGACTTACTATGCTACCACATAAAGTGTCCAACACTCCTTGCTCTATTACCTATACATTAGGCTGGGTCAAAAAAAATTTTTTTCAGTAATCGATTTCTAATAGCGAAATTATGTTGTAATTAGGCATCATTATAAACCCTTTAAAATATTATTGAATTATTTTATGTGGAACAGCCCGCGCAACGCCATTGAAGTTTTGAAAAAAAAAAACAGTTCAAGTAACCACTTTCACACCATAAATTACACGTTTGACGGTGAGTATTGCTTATTATTTTAATAATTATGCATTGAAATACATGTAACTTTTGTTATATAATTTATTTAATAATTTTTTTTTAATAATTAAAAAAAAAAAAAATTTTATTTAATTTTTTTTTTAATATTTTTTATTTTTTATTTTTATTTTTTTTTTAGAACTTGGAAGTTAAATTTTTCAACCATTGTTTTTGTTATGTTTCAATAGTTATTTAAGCAATTTCTAATAAAGAACTATGTCATCTAGTAAAACATTTTTTCTTCCAAAAGGTAAAATTTTGAAGCGCATGCGCGGGCTGAAGATGTTTGTTCAGTTATCCCTTTTTTAGCTAAAACTACTTTTTACAGCACAATACAACATAATATTACTATTAGAATTTGATTCGAAAAAAAAAATTTTTTTCCATACTACGGTGACCCAGCCTACTATACATGTACCTGCCAGGTCCACGAGAACAAGGATTTTCCTATTTCAAAATATACAAAGAACAGTTTATGGATGTAATGAAACGTTATCAAGATGTAAAGCTGATTTCAATGAAGTGCCTTCAGAAATTGATTTTTCAATCCTTAGTAGAAGTAAATTTAAGACTGATTTATTGTACTTACTTATATTTTAATGTTATTCTTGGAGCACTATATCTGTAAGCTGTAAAACTGCTTGTAGATAAATGAAATAAATAAATAAATAAAATTTATTGCGAATGAAAAAAAAAAAAAAAATTACTTTTGAATATACCTATGAATTTATTTTTTTGTAAATCTAACTTTATATAAAACATGTTTTGTTTTCTTTTTTTAATTTTAAGTATATTTAATAATTGTACCAAATAGCTAAAGCTAAATAAAGAATCAAATCAAAAAAAAAAAACCGCAAACACAGTTCATTTGTTTAGCTTAAAGCACTTATTCAAAAACAAACAAAAATGTAACCAGAGAGCAGCCTACTTTTTTAGACTGACCCCCGGTCCGTTTCCCGACTGTTTCTTCAAGTAGTTTTTTTTTTTTTTTTTTTGAGAAACAGTCGTCCTCCAAGGACAGTTGATGGGACTGTTGAATTTCTCCCGTAACATCTTCAAGAGTCCTCACAGTCAGGTACGTGCGTCAACTTAATTAGGGTTTCGAGCTCCCTAACTGTTTGTGGCTTCCCACGTCTCGCCAGTTCAAAAGCATCGCCAACCAGTTTTGTGGATATCATACTGACATAAATTGCCTCACTATCCGCTTCTTTGCATTTCAACCTTAAGGAACATGCATTTAAGAACTCGTACACTTTGCACGATAGTTCTGGGGTTCGTGCCCCAGAAAACCGCGCAATGAGTTGATGAACTAGCTTGGCGACTGAATCGTAACCCATTGTGAAAGGAAAAGTTTTGGTGAGAGTGTTTGCAAGTGTTGCAAGCTTTAGCTGTTGGTCCTCTTTCCGGAACCGTTCCAATCTTTCAGAGCTTTTTAACGCTTGAACACGTACGCTTTCAAACTCTGCTTTAAGATCTATTTCTGCACTAAGAGAGGCTCTAAGTTCACGCTCAACCCTCAGGCTATGTCCTAATTGGGGTTGCATCGCGCGATTGAACGATGAACTTCAATCGATCGCGTTGCTTGTTGGTAGTGCTACCACAATGAGTGTCCTAATACCAGTAGCATTTTCACTTGTTATTTACTAAGAGCAACGCGACGAAAATCAAATTGGTTGATTTGAAGCAACCAGACTACTTTTCGTAGTATCGGTCGCACGAGTATACACTTTGAATATGAAAAGCTTTAATGATAAAGCTTTAACGATCATGAAACAAACATTTGCGACCGTGCTACCCCATCGCACGATCGCTTTACTGTGTTAATAAGGACACACAATAGGGTTATTGTTGTTTGATATTTTGATCGTCCGATGCAGCGGACGTCGCTCGTTGTTCAGTCGCTCGTTGTTCAGTCGCGCGATAGCTGCCAATTAGGATATTGGGTCAGAGATTTGCCACGGAGAGTATCAATTTCTAAGTTTAATTTTGAAATTGTTTCCTCGGCTTCAGCGTTAATCTCCTCTGCTTCAAGTTGAGAGCGATCTGGGCTAAATCTAACCTTTTTGGTTTTATTAAGCAAAAGTGTTCAAAGCGAACACTTCTCTGCCTAGTAACGATTTAAGCTCCGATAACAGAGTTTCGTCGAAAGCTTTTATCTATTGCCCCTGATCCTTTCTTTCTTTTTTCAGTTGTTGAATTTCTTCAACCAATTGGGATACTCTGTCCAGTGTCCATAAACTTAACTCAGGCAGAAACTCAAAACACTTTGCAAAAACTAAATAGATAGTTAAACATAAACAATTCGTAGGTAGCCAAAAACAGTAATGAAAAATATATCACACGAAAACACAACAAAAAAAACCACAAATGGAGTAGGAAAAACAATGTATAATAAAAATAAAAGAAATAAAATTCTTACCAGTATCAGTAGTATTTTGATATCGTTCACGTTTCCTTCCAATAATGCACTACACAAACACGAGATCGTACGTTGAAGATAGGTATTTAATTTATTTATTAATTGAATTCACATTTAAAACACAAATAACTTTTTCTATAAGTAGTTCGCGAACCAGCTGCGTCAAATGTAATGTAGTGAAAACAACTTTGAATTAAACCAAAGCGCGAGATGGTCAACAACAGACTCACCATATTTCCGTTGACATGCCTGGAACTTTTGATTGAACGTCAGAATGCATTGCTAAACTTGCATTCTGGAATTCAGCTTGATCTACTAAGCCATTTCACAATAAGTGTGCCCGGAAACTGTTAGTGCACACACCCATATGAGTTTTCCTCCTATAAAGTAGTGCAGGGCATGAGCAAAGAAGGTGTTGAACGGTTTCTTCCTCCTCCTCGTCCATGCAGCTTCTGCAGAAATCATTGGAAAACACACCAATTCTTTTGGCGTGTCTCCCTATTAGACAGTGTCCCGTAAGAACACCTATGGTAGAACCTAGATACAGGCGGTTCAGGGCTAGCAAACTCTTCGAGCGTTTTGAGTCTACACAAGGCCAAACTTTTTTGGTTGCAAGGCAGTTGTTACTCTCAGTCCATCTAGTGTTGGTTATCCTTGAAGCGTCTTGTCTAAGTGGGAGTTTACATGTAGCGATAGGTACACCTATGCTTTTCCATTCTGAGCGTAGGGAAGTGGTCGTGCCCTTTTTGGCTAGTTCGTCAGACATACAGTTGCCTGGTATGTCCCTGTGCCCTGGCACCCATGAAAGGTGAATGTTAAACTGATTTGACATCTCCTTAAGAGACATCTGACAATTTTGGACCGTGATGGATTTTGTAGACAGAGGCAAGAGATTTAAGGGCAGCTTGGCTGTCTTAGAAGATTCGAATATTCGTGGAGGATATGACGTTTTCTTTGAGCCAAGACAGCACCTCCTTAATCGCCAGAATTTCCGCTTGGAACACACTACAATGATCGGGTAGGCGGAAGAAAAGACTGAGATTCAGTTTTTCTGAGTAGATTCCACTTCCCACACCTTCGCTGGTTTTTGAACCATCGGTGTAAAAGTGTATTGCTTCATTTTCCAAAAGAGTGCCATTTTCCCAAGCTTCTTTTGAAGGTATAGTTACTTGGAAATTATTGTCAAACACCAACTTGGGGGTGGTGTAGTCGGATCGATTCGGTAAGAATCTAAAGTTATCTAGAATGGTAGTGTGGCCGATTTGATTATTGGTCCACTGTGATGTAGCTCTGAGTCGAGTAGCTGAGCTAGCTGCGACTTGTTTGCTGAAGATATCTAGGGGTGTGAGATCTAATAGTACATTGAGGGCGTCCGATGGGGTTGTCCTCAGTGCGCCACTAATACACAGACTAGCCGTTCTTTGAACTTTGGCCACCTTGTTGTAGTTGATCATCTTGTCTAGTGCTGTCCACCAGACTATCACCCCGTATGTGGGTATCGGTCTAATTCCCGAGGTAAACAGCCAATGGGTGATTTGGGGGGAGAAACCCCATTTCCCGCCAATGGCTTTTTTATAGGAGAAGAGTGCCACGTTGGCTTTATTTACTCTTTCCTCAATATTGGTTTTGCAGGTCAGTTTTTTGTCAAAAATTAGACTTAGATATTTAGCCTGATTTGACAGTGTGAGAGCTACCCCTTTAATAGTTGGGGGTCTGAAGTCCGGAATTTTGTATTTCCTCGTAAAGAGAACTAATTCCGTTTTGTGTGGATTGATGTTCAGACCACAATCTACAGCCCAATTGTTAAGCTGTTTGTAGCAGCTAAGCTAGGGTTTGTGGGTGCTTGCCTGAAACGGCAATTGCTACATTATCGGCATAAGCTATGGTTTTGAAACCTTCTTCCTCTAGGTCGATTAACAATTTGTAAACGACCAGGTTCCACAGTAGGGGAAATAAAACTCCTCTCAGCGGGGTTCCTCTTTTGGCCAGTCTGCTTGTTTTGTAGTTCCCCAATTCGGAACTAATGATTCTGCTGCTGAGCATTGTTGTTATCATGTTCTTGATGTGTTCCTCTATGAGCAGCCCATCAAGAGCATTAGTGATTGCTGTATTGTTAACATTGTTAAATGCACCCTCTATGTCTAGGAATGAAACGAGAGAGTATTCAATTTTCAATGGGGCAAACCAGAGAGTGGAGTGCAGTTTCCACTGATTTACCTTTTGTATAGACATGTTGCGCCGTTGAGATCAGACTTGGTTTAATTTCTTGTCTTAAGTGTATGTCAATCATTCTTTCCAGTGTTTTAAGGAGGAAGGATGATAGACTAATAGGTCTTAATCTTTTGGATTTACATGGGAGCTTTTGCCGGCTTTAGGTATGAAGACGACCCTAGCTGCTCTCCAGGCCTTGGGAATATAGGCGTAGCTGATGCATCCTTTCATGATCATCTTTAAGTTATAGATGATGATGTCTGAAACCTGCTGCAGCTCCGCAGGGATGATTCCGTCAGGCCCCGGTGATTTATAAGGGTCAAAGCTGTTTATTGCCCATAACAGTATATTTTTAGAGATAAGACCTTTACCTGATTGGTTTGCGAGTCGAGGCAAGTGCTCCTCGTCTGTTATTGTCAACGAGCTACCAGGGAAATGAGTATCCAGTAGCAAGTTTAGTGTTTCTTCATATGAGTTGGTCCTGTTGCCGTTTTCATCTTTTATCTATCTTTAGGCATGTTTGGACTCGTTGATAGGATTTTCCTAAGGTAGATTCCTTGAGTCTTCAATTTTATTGCAGAATTCTCTCCAAGAGGATCTTTTGCTTATTCGTAACCTTTTTTTGTAAATCCTAAGGGATTCCTTATAGAGATCCCAGTCTATGGGATTTCTGGAAGATTTGGCTCGATTGAAAAGCTTCGCACAACTTTTCTTGAGCGGTTCTAGCTCTTTGGTCCACCAGTGTAGTTTCTTCTTCCCTCTTACTATGGTGAGAGGACAGGAGTTACACAAGGCATGGTTAAGAGCACTAGTGAGATCGTCGACTTTGCTGTCAAGATGCTTGGGGTTAGAAGGGAAGCTATTGTCATTGTAGTTGTAACAATATTTGAAGATTTCCCTGAATCTTACCCAGTCAGTTTTCCTATAATTACGGAAGCCTATGGGTTTTTGTGTGTCATCTGTTAGACTGAATTGGATGTGTCTGTGATCAGAGAAGGAGTGATCCTCAGATACAGCCCAATTTTTAATCTTGTTATAGATTGATTGAGATACAAAGGTAACATCTAAAACCTCTTGTCTGTTTTTTGTGACAAAGGTTGCTTCGTTACCGATATTGCAAATAAGAAGGTTAGTACTTAGTATAAAATTAAAAAGAGACTCACCCCTTTTATTTACGTCCGTACTTCCCCATATTGCGTGATGTGCGTTGACATCACTTCCTATTACGAGATCCGCTTTGAGTTTTGTTGATCTTTTTATTACGCGCTCGAGCGTCTCTCCTGGTAGCGGCCCCGGTTGGTCATGGCCTAGATAGGCGGACGTGAGCCAGTAGGCCCCACTGGTGGTCTGCAGTTTTACTGTTGTGGTGTCGCAATTGCTGTAATTAGGTAGTAAAAATACGTTAAGTGTTTTCTTTGCCAGTGTGACAAGATGGGTACCTTATTTTTTTTGTGATTTAGATTAAAAAGATGTACAGTATTGGCTCGGAGCTGTAACAAAAACACTTTGTTTTATTTTAAAAAAGCATTACTTCTTTAACTATGCATTTTTGTCATTTTATACTACACTAGCAAGACCCCGCCCGCTTCGCAGGGCGAAAATAAAAAGTAAAATATTAGTTTTTTTGTTTTAAATCTGTTTTATTGAATATTCTTTACTCTAATGCTTTTTGATAAACAACATTTTTGGTTTTTCCATTGTTGGCGGTATAAATGAATAAAGCAGATGGTTTCCCAACACGTGAACAACCAACATAATGCGGCATATACACTGTTCAAATGCTTGACCAGCATGTAAGAGTGTATTAGTGAAAAAAACTCACGTATGCATTGTGTGTATGCTGGAAGCAAAATCAAATCGTTTTGATTTTCGTTCAATCAGGCTTCAATCATTGAAGAGTGTATATGCGAGATTGAATGCTTGATCCAGCATACATTTCGTAAAGACACCGCAAAGCGAACATTGTAGTCACAGAGCGCGAAGTTTAATGGGGAAAACAACAACAACACCAACAATGATGGAAGACTCAAGCTTGAAGTGTGTATATCCAAAGTAAAATAGAATTTACTAATACACTCTCACATGCTGTTCAAGCATTTGAACAGTGTATATGCCGCATAAAGTTGACCATGAGAAAAAACTGGGTGTTCCAAATATATACCACAGATTTTAAACGTTTGCCCTTGAGATTTATTAATTGTCATGCCAAAAGCAATACGAATAGGCAACTGCAAACGCTTAAATTCAAATGGTAGATCAGGTGGAATCATTGGTATACGTGGTATTAAGACATCTTCGCCTTTGAATTTACCAGTTGAAATGGTCGCTTCAATAACATTATTCATTAATCGTTTAACTACTAACCTGGTGCCATTACATAATCTTGGATGATTCAAATTTCTTAACATTATAATTGGAATACCGACTTTTAATTGTAAATAATGAGGGATACCTGGTAGATCCAATGAATTTAAAAATTCGATCGGATAGTTCACAGCTTCATCCGGATTCATAACGGTATCAATAGATTTATAAACTACGTTTACACCTGGTATTCTGTTCATAACTTCCACATTGATACTAATAACATCTCTATTCGTACATGCCAATATACATCTTTGACTTAACCAATCATGATTTTGGTAATTACTTAAAATATTGGGAAACACACTCTGTACTAACGCAGCAGTTGATTCTGATAAGGAACAAAAATTATTTGGCAATGTTATTTTACCATCAATATCTAGAGGCAATTCTCCATTTCCAATTTTCAATAATTGCTTTGAAAATTCTGCAGCTGTTGAATCGTTCTGTAATAAAACTCTTACATTTTCGGTGAGAGAAAGCGTTTTCACATGTTTCCATAACGTTGAGGAATAACCGGAAGTGTTTGCCGGAAGTCACCAGCAAATAACACCAATGCACCACCGAAAAGACGATTATTACCTCTCAAATCTTGTAAGGTTCAATTGAATGCTTCTAAAGATTTCTTTTGTGCCATGGTGCATTCGTCCCAAATAATTAATTTACACTGCTGCAAAACTTTTGCCATTCCAGATCTTTTTGAAATGTTGCATGTTGGCGCTTCTAAAATATGAACGTTTAAAGGCAAGCCGAGTGAGCAGTTCGCCCACCATCCAATAAAGTTGCAGCAATTCCAGACGATGCAAGAGCTAACGCTATATCTTTATTCGTTCGTACAGTAGCTAAAAACAATGACAGTAAAAATGTTTTACCACTGCCAGGAGCATCCAAAAAATAAAATCCACCATTTCCAGCATTAATTTCGCTCATGATTTGAAAGTAAGCTTTTTTTGTTTTTCATTCAATAATGGAACATTTCTTTGAACATATTGATTTAAACAATTTGAATCATAATCTCGTTCACGATTTAAATCCAAATTGAAAGTGTCGTGTATTGAACGATCAGGTGAAATCCTTCCTAATTGTGATAGCAATTTATTTGACATTGCTAAACACAAATTTTCTATAATAATCAACGCTTCGTTGTGTATTTCTGGCGTAAAATCCAATTGCGGATTCATTCTTGCACGACGAACTGTATGCAAAATATCTTCTGACAAATGATCACAATGACTTCTCCATAACTCACGTGGATTCGTCGGACTGCACGCAGATATTATACTTGCAAATAATGAACGCATTTGATGTGGATTTGCCGTAAGAGCTGCATCTTCTAAGGTGTTATTCCAATGTTTATCATCTTCCAGTAAATTTAAACGCCTGCATGCTTCACGATATGTAGGACATAAAAACCCATCAACTGTTCGTAAATCTGCAAAAGATGTTGGCCCACGAACATTATTTAGTAATAAACGCAAAAAATAACATTCCTCAGTATTTGTTTACACTTTTCAAGCAGCCAAATGTAATAAGGAATACATCTAGGAGTATTAGATATACTCTGTTCTAAAATACATAGAAAGCATTGTGAGCATCTAGGCTGTCTGTATTGTAATTTTGCATGGGAAAATAATTGAAACTTAATTATTTTTTTAAACAAACTTCCCTTATTTGAAAAAAAATTTTTTTGTCCTAAACCTTCTACTCTTACTCTTCTTTAATTTAAAAAAAAAATTAAGAAAATCGGTCAATCGGTTTGGCTGGCTAGCAAACGAACACAAAACCAAACATTAATTTATATATATAGATATCTTTTAGAAATATGTAACTGTCCTTGAATTTAAAATAAAAATAAATAGGGTGGCGCAACAGAGCGAGGAGCCCCTGGGCCTAGCGCATTTCTCACAACCATGCCTTGTGAGGGAATGGAATTTCTTTGTCCTTGAATTTGGTAATAATAAATATATTATACCGGCTATGCAACTATCATCGGAAGCTGTGATGTATCTAAGTTTTTCGTTTTTGATAGCGGCAATTGGGTCCTTAGATTTCAATTTACAAAGTAAAACAATCAAAGTGCTTAAAACCAGATAATTTTTGTAAATGAAACAAAAATAATAATAGGTACACGTTAAAATACAAAAACCATCGCAATCATAAACCTGAGGTTTCAAAAAACAATAATATCTTGTGTTTATACGTTCAGGTACCAAGTTACTTTAAAAGGAGCTGTAGAATAATTTTCAAAAAATGTCTTGACACATAAAATTTACTAAAAAATCTACTTAGGAAAATATATTTTCATATGTACTGAAATTTAAAAATCAAATATTTTGAATTATACATTTTTTAAAAATTAAAAATAAATTAATAATCCCACTGATGATGGAAGCATAGCTTCTGAAATGTACATTTGGGAAAGAAAACAAAAGAGTACTTGATGTGTTTTAACTTTAAACGGTTAAATTTATTCAAAATATAATAAATAAAACTGAGTAGGTATTTCTCTAATTTTTTCTTTTAACAATTTAAACAAATTTTATAGGAAATCACGGTCGCAAGCAAATCCTGATCAAAATATTTATTTTGCAGAAAACAATCCTGATCAAACCCTATACGAAAAATTAAGGAATTGAATAAATGTTTTTTGAAACAATCTCGGATACAGACACTTTTACAAATAGGGCCCTTCTCTAATATACAATCATAAATAAATCTAACACCTACCTATAACATTCTCCCACCCATCTATCGAACAACAATTACCCTAACAATCCAAATGTAGGTACTTTTCATTTTTCACGTTTTGAAATCCAAAAATCTGTTTCTGAGTTTGAATCTGACACAAAACGACAGAAATCATAAAAGTTAACGACCAAATAAAACTAGCACACCAAATTCTTAAGACCTGTGAATTATTGAAATTTTGTTTTATGCAGTTTTTTTAAATTGACTCTTTTATATTTAGTGGAGTGCCCTTAGACATAAAAATTGTAACGAAGCGTTACAATGGGACTATTTTGTTCAATTAAATTCAAGCGATATATATATATATAAAGAACCAACTATATCAGAAACCCAAAATCAACACGTACTCGAATCAACCCCCACACGATACACATTGTTATTTTCCGCCCATTCGTTTCGAAACAAACGACATTCTATATGCACTCGCCCCACACGATGATCAATGTTTGTTTATTTATACAGTTCACGTGTGGTTACGGTAGGAAATTTTGATATTAGATGGGACTCGACCATACAAAATCAAGTTTCCGAGCTTCTCTCCGATCATTTGTTTTGCAGAGTCCGGAAAGGCTCAACTGATCATTCCGTGTGGTGCTTTGGACATAAAGCAGAAGCGAGAACCTGCTTGTATCTTCCTCTTTCTACTACTTCTGAGTGCATCGAGGACAGGCTCATAGCCACCCGTTTATTTTTCAGCATTTGCGCTGAGGGCAGAATTGCTTATGTTTATTCCTCTTTCCCCTCCCTCTGAGGGTATCGAGGACAGGTTTAGTACCACCCGTTTATTCCCTAGCATTTGCGCTGGGGACAGAGTCAAGTAAGACTCAAGTTATTATTCGCCCCGAGTACCTATATGGAATTGCACCGACTTGACTTGGAAAAATCATCTTTACCCATGGACAAATATACTATACGAATTAAATAAGGAATTGTTGTATACTAGATTAAGCAACATCTGTTAATATTAAAAAGATAAATAAAAAGAAATTGTTATTAAAAGGAAACGTTGGTTGTATTGGTTGTTTTGGCAAATTTTTGGTTGAATCTTTATCTCGACTTCTGGTGCTTCGTCGAGAATACCTTGGACAGACTTAGCTTACATCAGCCCTTGAAAGCAAGCATCGCAAAATGGCAAAATTTAGGAATCCAGGACCAGTCCATGGATTTTCATTAAATTTTCGGAAATGTGCTTTAAATAGCGAATAGAAAAAAGTTAAAAAAAAATTTTCACCGCTCTCAGTTTTTCAATTATTTTTATAACTAATTATTTACTTTTAGAATTTTCTTTGATTTGTGTAGGGTGTTTTAGATGCCAAAGGTTTAAGATGGATAAGTTGTGTCAAGACAAAAAGAAAATTTGTATGGGAGGGGGGTCTATTTTTTTTTTTTTTTTTTAATTATTAAAAATCAACGAAGCCATTTACTACCTCATTCTATAATTTTTTTGAAAGCTAACGCTCGGAAGCGGTGGACATATACACCACGTTGTTTAACATTGCTCTAAATAATGCATATTATCCAGGGCGTGGGAAGACGGCAGTGGCGCCCATCCTGTCCTCAAAAAAGGGAAGGATGGTTCCAATCCAGCAAATCTCCGGTCAATTAGTCTTTTTCCGAGTATAAGCAGGGTATTCGAGAAAATTCTCAATAGAGTACTGTCCGCATGGGCTGAGGTTTTAAGTCGGGCCATGATACCACACATGTCGCGTCTCAACTAGTATCAGATATTCAATGGAACAAAGCTAAAAAGCAGTGTATGGGTGCATGTCTGGTTGACTTGGAGAAGGCATTCGACACCGTTTGGTTAGACGGTCTTTTCTATAAGTTGATCAGGTATGGCATGTGTAAACAACTGCTATATATTCTGAATGACATGCTTCATGGTAGGACGTTTGTTGTCAAAAGTGGCAGCGTAACTTCTACCAAAACTTTCAACATACAGAACGGTCTGCAAAAAGGAGTGGTGAATTCGCCTATTTTAATTAGTATTTTCAACGGCGATCTAATTGGTTCTCATCACCATGCTATATCGTACTCCGACGACCTCATTGCGTACAGAACAGGTACAAAGATCGAAGTCATCAGAAGTCTCTTGCAACGTGACTTCGATAAGATTCAGTAATATTGCGATGACTGGAAGTTGAAAATCATACGAGAAAGAACTGGCGAATGCTGTTGGTCGTTGATCTACATGGTAGCCCACTGCTAAGCAAAGCAGTAGCCAAGTACCTCGGCCTTTGGCTAGATCTGTATCTAGATTTTGACAAACATATGGATGCGGCTCTATCCAGGCCTAGAGGAGTTTTTGCTCTGACGAGGCGACCCAACGAGTTGTGGCCCGTGAGATTGCCAGAGAGAGAGAGTCGAGGTTTGTTTAGCTGGAGTAGAAATTCGGTTTTTTCTTGGAAATATCTGGCCAAAGGTTTCTGGAGACTCGCATGTTTCTAAGGATGACCAACTGTCATTGGCTTTTTTTTCTTGCTCTAGTGGCTTTAGAACTGAGGTGTTCGTGCTGACCCGATTTTAGCCAGCTTATCCGCCATTTCATTGCCGATTATGTCACGATGTCCTGGGACCCAGGTTAAAATAACTGTGTTTGTTTCGCTGAGCAGTCTTAGGTTACTGCAACAGCTGTCTACTAGTCTGGATTTTGTGACAATGGATGAGATAGCTTTAATGGCCGCCTGACTGTCTATGAAGAAGTCAATATTTTTGTTGATCAAGTTTCGCGTAGCTAGGTGCTTTGCGGCTTCGCACACTGCGAGTACTTCTGCTTGAAAGACACTGCAGAAGTCGGGAAGCTTTATTGATCTATTCATGGTAGGGTGATCTGAGAAGATACCTGATCGTACCCCTTCGTCCGTTTTGGAACCATCTGTGAAGACGGAAATGTGATTTTTTACTATAGCCCTGTTTTCCTCCCAGCTTTCTCTTGTCGGAAAGACTGTTAGGGCCACTGGATTGAAATCAATATGCGGGAGGGTATAGTCTGTTTGAATGTTCTCGCTTTTGGCCGGCATCTCCTTTGTAAAGAGATCTAGGGGGGCTAGCGACAGAAAGGTTTCCAGAGCTGCAGTTGGTGTTGTTCCCATGGCACTAGTTGAGCCAATGCATGCAAGCCTTTGGATTTTGGTCATAGTCATAAGGTTTTAAGCCTTCTCTAATGATGGCCACCAGACTAGACAGGCATATGTGAGGATTGGTCTTATTATGGATGTATACATCCAGTGAATAGTTTTGGGACCAGGTCCCCATTTTTTACCAAAAATTCTACTACAAGTGTAGAAAGCGATTTGAGCTTTCCTTTCTCTTTCTTTTAAATTTTCTTTCCAGTTAAGTTTACGGTCAAGGACAATTCCGAGATATTTTGCCGTATCAGATAAGTTTATTGGTATACCATTAATGGAGGGTGGAAGTATATCTGGAATGTTACGCTTCCTCGTAAACAGAACAAGTTCTGTTTTTGTTGGGTTGACACTTTGCCCACAGTTTTTTGCCCAGCTGGTGAGCTTGTTTAGAGCTTTTTGAAGAAGTTCACAAAGGGTTGTTGTGAATTTTCCCGAAGTCATGATGACAATGTCATCAGCATCGAACGTTATTTCATAATATTTCCCCTTTAAAAAACCCACATATATTCTACATGGGTTCACGAGAAGGTTTGCGATCTTCTGATTCTCCTTCTTCTTCATAGGTGATATCGGGAACTGCTAAGTATCAACACCCTCATCAAAAACACATACAACATCAAAACTACAACAACCACCAAAAACAAAAGAGCACTAAACAAAACACTAATATGATGGATTTGTTGATTATTAAACTTAAGCAATCTTTTCAAACAAAATTTAGTATGTTTACGTCACAAATTCCGTCACAGATTGCGGAGTCCGAGAATAGAATCACTGAAAAAATAAGTTGACGTTAACGATTTAAAGCTCTTTATTGAAAGCATGAATACACGGTTGTCGTTGATAGAATCAAAACAAATAGAATTTGAACCGTTAAAAGTGTTGGGTATTAATATTTTATTAATATCGTTAAGCTATTACAATTTAATGTACTCAAGAAATATCGGAGGATTACTTGCTAGGCAAACACGTCTTTATTTGTTGGAGGCTGGAGCAACTCTCTCTCTCTCTCTCTGGAAGAGAGCGAACCGAATACGTAAAGTCATTATGACATAAGCTAGTAAGTGCTCAAAAAGTAGATACATTAGGGTGATAGCACATTGCATTACGTTATCGAAATATATAACAACTTTCCCCCTTTTTTGCTCAAGCCTTGTGTTTCTCTCAATCAGAAAAAGTGAAATGTCTAGGTTTTTTCCTGACTCTTTCAGATCTTCTGACTGGAGGACTTACGTCTTTTGCAACTGATTCGACTTTACATTTCTCTTTCCTGTTTTTATCCAACTTAAGATCCGTACTATAAATTTCATCCTTTAAATTTACTGTTTTAGTTCTTAGATATAACTTATCTTTCAAATGTTTTTTTTTCCTAATTGATTTTGGTGAACAAGGCGGATTCTATCGCTAATGTTTGCTAAATAAGTTAGCTTACTGATTACCTTAATAATCTTTGCCGGTATCCAGCGAATAAAATGTTTAAAATGATATTGATACATAACCCCTTCCCCCTCTATATAAACATATTTAATACTTCTATTAATTCCACTACCTTCATTTTTTTCGTCAATATTAACTTCATCATTTCCAAAATTACAATTGACATTCCAATTATCATTCTTAATTCTATCTAAAATAATTTTCAGTTTATACGAGAAAAGCATTATCCGTGGAAGCCTTCATGTCAAAAGTACCATCTTGGACAAAATTCAGCACGACCGGCTCAGTTGGTATTGTCATGTTCAAAGGAGAGATCCGCAGAACCCCGTCAAAAAGGCAATATCGTACAACGTTTCAACAAATTCGCGACGAAAAAGAAAAGGCAGGCCAAAACACTCCTGGTACAAGCAAATGCAAAAACAGCAGCATTTGGTTGGCCTCAGACATGGAACAATCCAAAACCGGGAGGCTTGCCGACGATTTCTGAGGTCAACGCGGCGTACCCCACACGCGGATCACTAGTGTGAAGCAGAAAAGTGGGAGAGTTGTGATCGCTTCAAGATCACTACTCGTAACGCCGAAAATGAAAAAGAAGATACGAGAAAAGCATTTCCGATGGCGTTTTTGAGGTAGATGAGCAAATAGTATTGCGACTGTAAATACTTAAAAATTTGTTCTTGAATCGGTAATTTGTTTCCATGATCTAAACAAAAACGCTTTAAGACTTTTTGGCACTTTGAACACAGCGTTCTGCTAACCCGTTAGAAGCAGGGTGATAAGGCGGGGAATGAACTAACTGAATACCTCTACACTGACAAAATTTTTTTAAAACAAACGAGTTGAATGGTGGACCGTTATCAGAAACTAGCTTATCTGAAAGACCATATGTTGAAAAGATTTCATTTAAACTTCTTATTAACGAATCAACATTTGAAGAGTTCATAAGTTTAATATCGCAAAATTTACTGTAAGAATCTACCAAAACTAAAAACATCTTCCCTTTAAAATAAAAAAAGTCAACATGAACTCTTCCAAAAGGAAACGACGTTTCTGGCCAACTTGTTGTAACCACTTCTTTTTTAACATTCTGAGTTTGATCACAAACCTGGCAACTTTTTACCTTCTCTTCTATCTCCTTATCACATATAGTGCAGTCAATGAAGCATTTTAGGTCCGAATTTTTTTACTGTGAACCGATTTGCATGAAATTTTGGAATTAGGCTCATCTTACCCTTAACTTCAAAAGTGAAAATGATTTGAACACCGCCACCACCCTGGGGGTGGTTGCCACCCCTTTTGGGGGGGCGAATTTTTTTTTTCAAAATAACATCGGATATCGATAAAAGGCCTAATTTTAAGCAAAAAATCAAATACAAAGTTTTTCATTAAGTCCAATACTTTTCGAGTTATTGGCAATTGAAAATTCGCAGTTTTTTCACGTTTTTCATCTTTTTATTGCAAATATCTCCAAAACTATACGTTTTATCGAAAATTTTATAAAAAACAAAATTGTAGCAGGTAAGACAATGAACAACATGGTTTTTTATAAAGTATTCTAAGAACAATATTAAGCTAGATATAAAAGATCAAAGCCATTTTTTACTTTGTCTGAAATTTAATCGTTGTGGTCAATGCCATTTAGCGGCGAGCAGATGCATTTTATGCATGCTAATACAAGGGGATGTTTTGTAGTTCTTAAAATAAGCTTTAAAATGAGCACTATTAAAAGTCTTTTGCACGTAAAATAAGTGAGCTGTAGTGCAAATAAGGAGAGCATCTAATGTTTTTTTCTTTTAAATCAATGAGTTTTTGGACCATAACTCCTTCAATTTTCATGCTATCACAACTTATAAAAAACCATAGAAAAGGTAATTAAGAGAGCTACAACATGCTTTCTTGCAATATGTAGTAAACAACCTTTTGCTTAAACGGTGAAGGGTTAAAGGACTTAAAAGAGGCTGCGATTGCGCTGCCACGCGCTCTTTAAACAATCATATCTCCATCAATTTTTGTCTGACAGAAAAAACTAAAAAAACAAATTGTTTCTCAGAAAAATACCTAAATTTTTTATTCTTACACTTTTATACGTTACTGTCGTCATTTTTGAGATATTATGAAAAAAGTGGGTTTTTTAAAAATTTTAAAATTTGTTGTTTTTTTTTTAGTCGTGACTTTTTTGAAAAATATGTGTCCTGAAGCATCCAAACTGATACTATCTATCAAACTCTTCATAACAAACTTAATTTTAGGCGGAGTACGATTAAATTTAATTTTGGTGGAAATGGCTCTTACGAAACCCATTGATTTAAAAGAAAACAACATTAGATGCTCTCCTTATTTGCACTACAGCTCACTTATTTTACGTGCAAAAGACTTTTAATAGTGCTCATTTTAAAGCTTATTTTAAGCACTACAAAACATCCCCTTGTATTAGAATGCATAAAATGCATCTGCTCGCCGCTAAATGGCATTGACCACAACGATTAAATTTCAGACAAAATAAAAAATGGCTTTGATCTTTTATATCTAGCTTAATATTGTTCTTAGAATACTTTATAAAAAACCAAATTGTTCATTGTTTTACCTGCTACAATTTTGTTCTTTATAAAATTTTCGATAAAACGTATAGTTTTGGAGATATTTGCAATAAATAGATGAAAAACGTGAAAAAACTGCGAATTTTCAATTGCCAATAACTCGAAAAGTATTGGACTTAATGAAAAACTTTGTATTTGATTTTTTGCTTAAAATTAGGCCTTTTATCGATATCCGATGTTATTTTGAAAAAAAAAATTCGCCCTCCCAAAAGGGGTGGCAACCACCCCCAGGGTGGTGGCGGTGTTCAAATCATTTTAACTTTTGAAGTTAAGGGTAAGATGAGCCTAATTCCAAAATTTCATGCAAATCGGTTCACAGTAAAAAAATTCGGAGGTAAGGCCCTATTTTTCTCTTCATTGACTGCACTAATAATGGCCACCAAACATATGATCTAGCTAGTCTCTTCATACTCACAATACCAGCATGGTTATTGTGAATCACAATACGGTTGGCATAAAAAACACACCCATTATCCGTAGACAAACTATTTCTCTTGAGATAATACGGCATTACTCCTTCCTTTATAGGAATCGACCATGACCTATGCAACGACTCATGAACTGACTGTAAAATGCTATCGTGTTTGTAGTGTTCACAAACTTTCTTGAAATCTATCAATGGCTCTTCAGACTGAAAGAAATTGATAGGAGACTCTTCAACATCTGATTTTTCAGAAAGCGGTAGACGCGACAGAGCATCTGCTTGACACATCTGGGAACTACGACGGTAAGAAATTTTATATTTATACATGGAAAGTAATATTGACCACCTTTGAAGACGAGCTGCAGCTATAGCAGCTGTACCTTTTCTTGGATTGAAAATTTCCTTTAAGGCTTGATGGTCTGTGTAAAGCGTAAAATCTTGTCCATAAATATAGTTATGGAACTTTTGCAATGCAAAGACGATGGCCAGAGCTTCCCTGTGCAATTGAGAATAATTCCGCTCTGCTTGACTCAGACTACTCGAAGCGAAAAGCACGGGTTTTTCGACACCTTCATATTCGTGCGACAAAACAGCCCCACACCATAGGGACTAGCATCCGTAGCGACTATAATTGGTTTATGGGGATCATACAAAGCAAGAATATTATTACTAAGTAAGAGTTATTTACTTTGCTTGAAAGCTTCAGAGCACAAATTAGAACAAACAAAAACTGATTTCTTTTTAAGTAGACTATACAACGGTGTCAAGGTTGTTGCTACATTTGGCAAAAATCTCCCGTAGTAATTAAGAAGTCCAAGGTACGATTGCAACTCGGCAACATTTTTAGGAGCTGGAGCTTCCACAATGGCTTTAACTTTTTCATCATTTGGACAAACTCCTTTTTCCGAAATTGAATGCCCCAAGTATTTAACGCTATCTTGTAAGAACTTTGACTTTTCTAAGTTTATTCGAATGTTATGACGACTTAAACGACTGAGTACTTCAAACAACTTTTTACGGCAATCTTCCTCATCAGATCCGCCTATTATTATATCGTCTAGATAGTAAAAAACATATTTCAAATCAATTTAAATCCTATCCATCACCGACTGAAAAAAAGCAGGAGCCGAACTGACTCCAAGATTTAATCTTGTATTGGCGAAAAGCCCCTTTAAGGTATTAATAACAAGAAGCTCACGAGAACTCTCTGAAACTTGTAACTGTTGATATGCCCCTGTCAGATCCACTACACAAAAAACCTTGCAGCCTGCGAGCTGGGCAAAAATGTCTTCTATCTTCGGAAAATTGTAATGAACAGTTTCTATACACTTGTTGATGGTAACACGACAATCCACACAAATGCGAATGCTACCATCCGCTTTGGGAACAATTACAATTGGGCTGGCCCAACGACTTTGTTTGACTGACACTAGAATCCCTTCACCCACCAACCTGTTCAGTTCCTTTTCCACAATTACCCTTAACCTGTACGGCACATTAAACGCGGAATGGAAAATCAGAGTTTGATTTTCTTTTAGCACGATATCAGCTTCGTAACCGACAATAGGTTTGTTTAAATTCGTACTAGTTATACCCGGAAAAGATTGTTCTAACACATTCAGTAAATTTTCTCTACAACTTACTTGATTAACTGGACTAACCCAAAAAGCGTTTTTCCACTGTGGATACAAAAAATCAATCCATGAACAACCCATAATGCACTTGGACGGTTTATCGCCTTCGATAATAAACAACTGTAAATTATGCTCTCTACCGCCAAACGCCACCTGAACCTTCACCGTACCGATCTCCTTAATAACACTACCTGTAACTGTACAAAGTTTATTTTGCGATTTTTCTAAATTAAAATTAACAAATTTTTTTCACTCATGACTGACTCAGTAGCCCCCGTATCCACCTCCATCTCGACTTTGACTCCATTGATTTTGACTATGCTGAAGACTGACTGCTTTTGCTGCTCTTCTTGGACGCTGTGTATGACTTTGATTGACTTGTTGTTTCGGCAGACGACTGATGTATGGCCCATTTTCCCACCTGAGAAACATTCCCACTGCTTTGCTGGACAATTCGACTCTTGGTGGCATCGCTTTTTGTCTCTTACATGACTTTGGACAAAATTTGTAGACTGCTTCTTCCATTTAGAATTAACGTAACGTTGCTGTGCTTCCTGAGATAACGGTTTGTGACGTGGCTTGATTGAATATTATGAAATGCACGTGGTTGCATATTTTTTGACGCTTTTTCTGAGGCTTTTATGTTCAAGGCCTTTAGACAACACTTTTCAAAATTATAGCTATCGTCATTAAGAAGACACTGCTGGATTTTTTCATTTCGTAAACCGATGATAAAACGGTCGCGATGAGCAATGGCGTCTGACCTTCTTCTTGAATATCATTAATTTTAAAAATTGACGAAGCCTGTCCTCGCATGCTTTAAAATTGCCTCCAGGTAAAAATGGTTCAATACTCCCGACTAATGGGGCCATTTTGTATTAAATTTACTCCACACGTGACTTAACTTTTGCAACGATTTTACAAAAAAAAAAAACTTGTGCTTCCTTGGACGTGTTTTTTTAACCAAATTTTACACGCGGACTTAAAGAGTTTTCCTCGTCGCCAATTGTTGGGTATTAATATTTTATTAATATCGTTAAGCTATTACAATTTAATGTACTTAAGAAATATCTTACTTGCTAGGCAAACACGTCTTTATTCGTTGGAGGCTGGAGCAAAAAGAGAGCAAACCAAATACGTAGTCGTTATGACATAAGCTAGTAAGTGCTCAAGAAGTAGATACATTAAGGTGATAGCACATTGCATTACGTTATCGAAATATATAACAAAAAGAAGAAATTCGTGAGCTTAGAGAACACATTATTGAACAAGATGAAAAAATCAAAACAACGAACAAACGCATAAAAGAAAACGAAAACGCCAACAACTGAAAGAAACTATGCTCGATGCCCTCCTACATGGAATTTCAATTTTACCAGAAGAAAACCTTCATTTTATTTTTAACCAACTTTGCACAAATCTTCACTTTAAATCACCAACTATTAAAAGTATTTTCTTTCTTAATTCGAACACCAATACCGATTAGCCATCGATTATTTTACTATGTATTACTAAATTCTCCACACCGCACGATAAGGCATTTGTTTTGCGATCGATTGCCGCCTATAGAAGAACAACGAAAGAACATGTTAACCTCCATGAACTCGGCTTTAGCAACGGATTGGCGAGAGGAAAATCGAAAGTCTTCGTTCACGAATTCTTGATACCGAAATCGCGATCTATTCTTTAAAATGCACTAAAGTTGAAAAGAGAAAAGCAATTGTACTGTGGTCGGTGTTTACCATTTGTGCACATGTTCATGTGAAGAGGAGCAAAGACGCGAGTTGTTCAGTAACTGCTATCGAGTGTAAACGTGCTGATGACTTTAGCAGTTTATTTACAAGTGAGAAAGTGTTTTACCAAAGTATAAAATGAGTGAATTTTAATATAGGCCGTAGCTTAACGTGTAAAGCAGAAGGTACCCAGTGTGGAAGGACGTGAGTTCAACTCCCAGCCGGGCATTCCCCTTTTCATTCTTTCGCTTAAGAATATAGCCAAAATTATAGAAAACTAACTGTGCCGGCGAATTCGTCTGCGTGGAATAGTGACTTATGGCTGCATTTTTAATTTTGTTGTCTATTTTTTTGCAAAAAAAAACACATTCATGCATTAAAGTAACCTATACTTATGTTATTTATTTAAGGGGGGGGGGGGGGGAGGTAAGAGTTTCAAGGTAAGAAATAAGATTTTTTGCGAATTTTTTTCTTAAATATGGATTGAGTTATTTTATTCGCACCTTTCTTACATTATTAAGCATACTTTCGACAATATAGGGTAATTTTTTCACAAATATTGAAGCCAAAGCCGGTAACAGAGCTTTCCCCAGAATGTCAAATAAAAAAAAGGTTGAAAATGAAACTTTTTCATGAATTTTTAACCACAAAAATTGTCATTTTCTAACCACAAAACTAATAATAGTTTAAAATTCGAGCGAATTTCAAGTTTCAACACTTTTTGTGGTTAGAAATTTGTGAAAAAAGTTTCATTTTCAAACCACAAAAATCCCACATACATCATTTCCAATTAAAAATGTCCCACTTCAAAATATGTTCTGGTATCACTTTAACAAGTAATGTCAAAGTAGACTTTTATAAATAACTAAATATTAAAATTAAGTGTTTTCTCCGCAGTAAAATAATGAAATCTATCAGTAACTTAGACTATATTTCATCCCTATAATCCCACAGAAACAAAAACGGGAACGAGAACGGGAACTTTAAAGAAACTTGACCGATTTCAAAAATTCTTTCAACTCTAGGATGTTACATTATTCCTCAATGACATAGACTTACATTTCATTCACATGTTTCCAAGGGAACGGAAGATTCCCACAGGAACGGGGTTGGGAACAGAAACTTAGAAACTACTGGACAGATTTCAAAAATTCTTTCAGCATTTGGATGTTACATAATACCTCATTAGCTTATCGTGTATTTCGTCCCTATTATCCCACGGGAACAGAAACGGGAACGAGAACGGGATGTGGTATTCCCACATTCCAATCCCACGGGCAACTAAGCCGTTCGATTGACACCACGCACGTTCTGCTAAGTCAGTCCACGAGCAGCTTATTTGCCCGTCATTCGAAACTGTAACGGGCTATTGGTTTCGTCGGGGTCGTGCTGGCATGCTGGTCCGGCTCCTGCTCGCCGTTGGGCGTGGGAACTTGACCCCTTAAACCCGCTGACAAAAATCATGCCAGACTTTTTGTGCTGTATAGATGATTATAGCACGCGAGAAATTGCCTCTACCCACCCTGCCTTGTCACCTTACTCGCCTCGGTGACCCTTAACTGGCATCATCCCCTACCTAAATGGTCATCCTTTCCTCTTTAGACTCCTCATCCCATTCTGATTAAGTTAGTTAGAACACATTTTATCTTCAATTTCCGATTTCATATATTTGAAAATTTCCTACTCATTCTTGACAAAATTATAATTTATTTCGTAATTGTGTGTGTTTCTTGCTCGTGATTGGCTTTATGTTTACTTTATGATGTTTGTATGTTTAAATGAGTGATTTAAGCAACTGGACTTGTAAAATGTTCAACTTCTATGTCCTTTGTATTGTTCTTTTAAATGTACTTAGCACTTTATATGTATTCAAATTTTTTAAACGCAGCTCTTTGTGCACGTAATCAAACAAAAGGATTAAAATTATATGTACAATTAATGAAATTATAAAAAAAATAATGAATCCGAAACTAATTTCAATACGCGCAAAACAAAAGAAATACCGGGACTTAACTTCCTCTTTTACACTATTAAATTTAAAGCAAGCAATGGTCCCCACTTAATTAACCCCAACCCCAAAAACCAGATATATATATGTAGATTTCAATATAGTAAAAAGTGACAGGGCGCATAAAAGACTTACCAAATGTCGATGATTTTGTTGTTGTGGCCACAGCATTCAAATCCTCGATGGTCTTTCCCGTCGTAACTACTAATTCGCTTTTGTTCTCGAATTTTCAAGATAATTAAAATCACTATATATATAAACTGGTTAGCAAACAAATTAAAATTACGTTAACGCGCGTATTTGCCGTTAATTTCGGATTCACTTCACAAAATTTAATTTAATTTAAAAACTAATTAACATAAATTTGCTCGTTGCCTCGAAAGGTTTGAAATCAGCCTCCTATACTCAATATCCGAAGCCTTTCCTTCCGGATTACGCCACCTTGATATCTCTCCTGACGAAGAGCCTACTTGCAGGCTAGTTAAATATGTAGCGCACCACTTAATTAATTAAGTGTACTTTTATTCTCTCAGGTAAGGTGCTTCCTATTCAAATAAATACAGGTACTTTTGGTACCATAAAAGAAAATAAGTATTTCTCAGCAAGTGCAAAATTCTCCTAGTTAGCTATAACAATTATACGTTATACACTTAAAAAAAACTATTTACTTGAAAAAAACTTACAAGAACGAAATAACCTTCATTGGCAAAATAACAATGAAATTTGTTTCACTTGGAACTTCTGGTCCGTTTGACTTTGAATTTGCTAATGATGCAAACAGCACAATGTCAAACGGATTCAGAATCTCAATGTTATGTTTCACCGCTTAGTTGAGAGGTCATAACGTTCTTTTGTTTTTTTTTTCTCCTTTCCCTGCTTTAAACATTTCCTATTTTCAGTCGTCGCAACATTTATAACATGTTCCATATAAACGATCTTAGTATATGCCTAAACCATTTTCTCTTTAACCACTTTCTGTCCACCTACTAAGGAATTTTTATATGTCAAATTGACAAGACCTTCCTCCATCTGTCATCAGTGTTGTTTACCAAAAATATTTTCAACTCGTGCGCGAAACGCGAAAGTAATTTGTTTTCGGGTTTTTTTTGTGATTTATATAAATAAAAAACATATTTCGTTACAGGGCTTCGCTATTTTGGATGCTTTAAAGCATTCAAAACACGCGAACGAACCCACGTACCCATAAATCGTCCTACTTTATTCCTATGGACCTATACGTATCTGTCCATATAAAATTTTTTTGCGAACACGAGTTGGTTTTCGGTTTGTGTGTGATAAAATTGAGAAAATGGGCGCGTTCGTTGCAGTTCAGATTTTAAGATTAACTGAAAAACTTATTCAGTTTTGCGTCGAACGGTCTTCTAAATTTTTTGTCAGATTTGAATGGTATTGGGATTCACCTTTCAATTCTGCTAGGAAAGATTTGATAAGAAATAAATAATTTCTTGTAGTTGGTTCAAAATAGTATTAACTTATAGTCCAAAGCATTTCTCTTCAATATTTGTGATTAGAAATATGCGTGTAACTACAATTTGAATAGACTTCGAGTGAAAATGTAGCAAATAATTTTCTTAAAAATCTATTTCTTTTGTAAGGGTTTCCATTAATAATCTTTAATTATACGACAAATTGCCTAAAAATAAATTAGAGTTCAGTTTAATGAAAAAGTTCACTACAAAAATGTTTCCACAAAAAGCTAACCGAAAAATACAAAGTAAAGTTCAATTGTCATGTAGGCTATTTATCGCATCTGACAGCTTAATAAACTAAATCTAGATTTTCAGCCTGCTTTTCTTGACTGAAAAACTGAATCGGTAAAAACTAACAGCTGATGAGTTGTCAACTGAAAAACTTAACGTCTGGCCAATCAGAGGCCGAGAATAGTTAGTTAATCTGAAAATCTGAATTGCACCGAACGCGCCCAATGAAGGGGAAAAGTGAAAAAAAAAAAAAAAAAAAATATAAATAAAAAAAATATATCACTAAAATCACCCCCAGTGTAAAGAGTGTACAGTGAGTTAAATTAATGTGTTGACACAACAAAAAAAAACTAAAAATAAAAAAAAGGATTTTAAAACAACGCCGGATCAGCTTTACCTTATAACGTGGGTGCCGAACCTACATAAAAGCCGGGCTGTATTTTGCGTCAGATAAGTATTTACTATTATTTCTTGATTGGGGAACCGATACTTTGTGGAACGTTTTCTCTTGCTTTCAGGTTATATTATTGTTTGATGTCTTTGGCATGGTAGATACCAATAAGTTTACCATTCAGCGTTTCCAGTTCGTACATGCAACTGCCTACCACTCTGCGGACACGGCATTTGACAAACTTAGGAAGCAGTTTTGCATTGAATCCCTTTTCAAAAGCTGCTCTGAGTAAAGTTTCGATGAAAAACTTCTTGGCCAACTTTAAAAGACACGGGATTTGGACGTAAGTTGTATGTTTTTCTTGACTTAACGTGTGCCCTGAGTAAGTTCTCTGATAACCTTTGTCTAGTAATGGCAGTTTTAGCACAGTTTGGTACAACCAACAATTCGGGGTCAGTCAGAGCATTCAAATCTCGTAGTAAACGATAAGATGAACCATGGGATATCATCGTTTGTCCAAACAACGCAAAGTATGGCTGGCATCCGATAGATTCGTGCATGTCGGATCTCAATGCACATGCTATGCTGGACAGATGAATATCCCAATCGTTTTGCTCCTTAGAGATGAGCACTCGCAATTTACTCAAAAGATTACGATTGACTCTCTCCGAATTGTTAGCTTGTGGTGAATACAATGCCTTACGAATGTGCTTAATGCCATAGTTTGCCAATAAGTTTTTGAACTCATTGGAGACAAACTGACATCCGTTATCAGAATGAACAAACTCAGGGGTGCCGAAAGTATGAAATATTTCACATTCCAAAAACTGAGCAATTCGTGTCGCGGTGGCTTTCGGGAGTGCTTTTAAGAAAGTAAATTTAGTAAAGTGATCTAACGCAATAAATATATAAACGTTTCCTCGTTTTGTTCGTGGGTAAGGTCCTAATAGATCGACGAATAAACGTTGCATTGGTCTTTCCGAAACGATTTGGTTATTGATTGGTGGGCGAAGGGTTACATTTGGAGCTTTTACGGTTTTGCACGTCTCGCATTCACTCACGAACGTTTTTATATCCGTTACCATTTTCGGCCAGAAATATTTTTCGCGTATTCGAGCGTACGTTTTAGCGAAGCCGCTATGGCAGTTCAGCTTAGTATTATGGGACATTTCGATACATTTGTGAGTGAGTGCATCGGGTAACCAGAGCCTCCACAGCGAATCCTCGTCGCTTACATCGCCGTTCCTGAACCTTACTCTTTTGTATATATATTTTCCCGATACAACAAGGTCAGGAAGTGCAGATTGATTGGAGTTGATATTTTCTCGCAGCTGGGAATATTGCTCCGAATTGAACTGATCCGAGTCGAGGTCGACCTCTGCGCCTAATGGTATCAAAGAAAGCTCATCCATTTCCATTCGCGATAGAGTATCCGGAACGACGCGACGTTGAGAGATCCTTTTCGGTGTTCGATCGAAAAATCAAAACCTTGAAGTTCCAAGCTCCACCTTGCCAATCGTCCACTCAAGTCTTTCATGGACATTAGCCACTTCAGGCTTGAGTGATCTGTGATGATCGTAAAAGGTAATCCATCAACATACGCTCGGAACTTTCGAATACTCAATACCGCTGCAAGACATTCTTGCTCTGTCACTGTATAATTTTTCTGAGCTTTGTTAAGCTTCTTTGACATAGGTATAGGCAATCGGTTTTTCATTCAAATTCTCATCCAGCTGAAAGAGAACACCACCCACTCCTTCTGAGGATGCATCGCACTGGATCGTGAACGGCTTTTTAAAATCTGGTTGCGATAACACGGGAGCCGAAGAAAGCGCAGTTTTGAGTTTATTAAACCCATCTAAAGCTTCAGGTGTTAGCTCGAATTTACTCTTTTTTTTCAAACAATCTGTTAGAGGAGCTGCCAGATCGGAATAATTTTGAATGAACCTCCTGTACCAACCGGTTAAACCTATAAACCTACGAACTTGTCGTTGAGTTTTGGGAATCGGGAAATTGACCATGGCTTCGATTTTAGCAGGATCGGTTTTAAGAGTTCCTTGGCCGATTATGTATCCAAGATACTTAATCTCTCGCATGCAGAACTTGCTTTTGTCGAGGTTGATGGTTAAGTTCGCCTTGCGGAGACATGCAGCAGCTTCGTTTAATATCCGAATGTGCGATTCGAAATCGGATGTACATATGAGGAGGTCGTCCAAGTAGACGAAAACATTCTCTCTGAGGGATTGAGGCAACATTTTATCAATGACGCGTGAGGCGTGACATTGTAGAACCAGCATTGCTCAAACCAAAAGGCATAACCTTGAATTGGTAGAGTGGTCTACCTGGTACTGCAAATGCTGTCTTTTCTCTTGACTTTTCATCAAGAGGAATTTGCCAATAAGCGTCCTTCAAATCCAACCCCGTGATAAAATGAGTGTCTTTTATCCTACTTAACAACCCCTCAATATGTGGTAACGGATACGCATCTTTCACAGTTACTGCATTCACTTTCCGGAAATCCAGGCAAAGGCGAACCTTACAGGGTTTTCTGACTAAAACCACAGGACAACACCACGGTGAGTTGCTAACCTCGATTACTCCAAGCTCTAGCATGCGATCCAGCTTATAAGCCTCTTCTTGTCGCACTGGAGACATAGGATAGTGGCGAGATTTAATCGGAACCGCGTTACCTGTATCGATCGTGTGACCACCTAGCGTTGATTTACCTAAACCTAAAACTACAAAGTTAGGAAACAGCTTCTTTGTTAATTCTAACTGAACAGATTGCTCTGGAGACAGCGCAATCAACTCAGCATCATCTTTCATGTTGACATCTCCTTCATGTGACCAGTCATCAGTTTGGATTTCGCTTAATTCAGGCATAAGATGGAATTCTCTCCAAAAATTCATCCCAAGGTAGAGTTTTTGAGTTAGATTGGGAATCAGGAAATATGAAATGGGTTTAGTGACACTTTTCAAAATTATAGCTATCGTCATTAAGAAGACACTGCTGGATTTTTTCATTTCGTAAACCGATGATAAAACGGTCGTGATGAGCAATGGCGTCTGACCTTCTTCTTGAATATCATTAATTTTAAAAATTGACGAAGCCTGTCCTCGCATGCTTTAAAATTGCCTCCAGGTAAAAATGGTTCAATACTCCCGACTAATGGGGCCATTTTGTATTAAATTTACTCCACACGTGACTTAACTTTTGCAACGATTTTACAAAAAAAAAAAACTTGTGCTTCCTTGGACGTGTTTTTTTAACCAAATTTTACACGCGGACTTAAAGAGTTTTCCTCGTCGCCAATTGTTGGGTATTAATATTTTATTAATATCGTTAAGCTATTACAATTTAATGTACTTAAGAAATATCTTACTTGCTAGGCAAACACGTCTTTATTCGTTGGAGGCTGGAGCAAAAAGAGAGCAAACCAAATACGTAGTCGTTATGACATAAGCTAGTAAGTGCTCAAGAAGTAGATACATTAAGGTGATAGCACATTGCATTACGTTATCGAAATATATAACAAAAAGAAGAAATTCGTGAGCTTAGAGAACACATTATTGAACAAGATGAAAAAATCAAAACAACGAACAAACGCATAAAAGAAAACGAAAACGCCAACAACTGAAAGAAACTATGCTCGATGCCCTCCTACATGGAATTTCAATTTTACCAGAAGAAAACCTTCATTTTATTTTTAACCAACTTTGCACAAATCTTCACTTTAAATCACCAACTATTAAAAGTATTTTCTTTCTTAATTCGAACACCAATACCGATTAGCCATCGATTATTTTACTATGTATTACTAAATTCTCCACACCGCACGATAAGGCATTTGTTTTGCGATCGATTGCCGCCTATAGAAGAACAACGAAAGAACATGTTAACCTCCATGAACTCGGCTTTAGCAACGGATTGGCGAGAGGAAAATCGAAAGTCTTCGTTCACGAATTCTTGATACCGAAATCGCGATCTATTCTTTAAAATGCACTAAAGTTGAAAAGAGAAAAGCAATTGTACTGTGGTCGGTGTTTACCATTTGTGCACATGTTCATGTGAAGAGGAGCAAAGACGCGAGTTGTTCAGTAACTGCTATCGAGTGTAAACGTGCTGATGACTTTAGCAGTTTATTTACAAGTGAGAAAGTGTTTTACCAAAGTATAAAATGAGTGAATTTTAATATAGGCCATAGCTTAACGTGTAAAGCAGAAGGTACCAGTCGTTCAGCAACAGCTATCGTGTGTAGACGTGTTGACGACTTTAGCTGTGGTATATTTACAAGTGGAGTGTGTTTTATAAGTTTAAATTCAGTGAATTTTTAATAAGGCAGTAGCCGAACGGGTAGCGGAGTAGGTTCCCAGTGTGGAGGAACGTGGGTTCGATTCCCAGCCGCGCCCTCCAATTTTTATTCTTGCTTTGAGGCAAATAGCTTTAATTAAGGAGAAAATCCAAAAAGAAGCCGAAAAAAAAGCGACAGAGTCGTTTGTGATGGACCATAGCGGTCCATCAATATCAGATAAAGTGTTGGATGAAAATCCAACACTAAAAACAACAACAACAACAAGTAAAACAGCGGCAACAACCGCAATGGAAACTGCGGTGCCAGCAACAGCAGCAACAGCAGCAACAACAACTGCAAAGAAGAGGCGGCGCTTGAAAGCAAAGCCAAATTTGGTTTCCCGTAAGCTAAAGCCAAAGGGAGCTGATAAGGAGGTCGACGACGATGGGATGTCGACAAGCAGCGAGAGTGTCGTGAGTTTAAACTCAACGTACGAATACGAGTCCAACGGTGGCGAGGGCCGTTACACCGGTAGTGGAAACTCGTTCGCTGCATTGGCGGACGACGGGGACGGTGTGGACGAGAGGCCGAACGACAACTACGAAGATAACGACGACGAAAAAAAATTAAAATCTCTAACAAATATACTGGAGAAGCTCTACAAAGAAATTGAGGAGATAAAATCGAGACAAGTGGCCCGCAGACTTGCAGAAAGCGAGGCAAAAAAACAACAACAGCAACAAAAAAACAAACAGCAACAGCCAACAACATCAAAGGCAAATGCAAAAACAGCTCCCGTGCAGCAAAAAGGCACAACAGCTAATAAAATAGCTGGGGAGAAAGAAGGAAAGAAAACTGCTACCCAAGAGCAGCAACGGGGGACCGCGGCTAAAAAAGCCGCGCCATCGAAGCAGCCAGGAGAGGAGGTGCCAAAGCAGCAGCAGAGACAACAACAACAACAACAGCCAATACAACAAATGCAGCAGCCAAAAAAGACAGCAGCAAAGAGCAGGGTGCCCCCTATAAACACCCATAAGATGGAATTGCAAGCAACAAAAAGTCTGTGTAAGTCCGCCATAGGCGATAAATTTGTTATAAAACGTTTAGGACAGGATCGACATGCGATCCAATGTGAAAACATTGGTGACCATAAGATCGTTCGGGCGCTGTTGCAAACAACAGCCACCGAACATTTTTCATTTACTCCCAAAGAGGAGAAGCCGAAAACCATGCTATTGAAAGGGGTAGAGCCTACCTCTGACCCAGAGGAGCTCTTAGCGGAACTCCGCAGGTTGGCGAGCGACGATCTCGAGTTTATCGGGGTCAAGTCGTTCACCACGGCTAAGGCTAGACGGGAGAGGCGGCTATTGCCGATGTTCCTCGTCACCCTATCACCCAGTAGCCGTCTGGAGAGTCTAAGGAAAATCTCCGTCCTAGACTACCAGATGGTAAGATGGGAAAAAATAAACAGGCACGCAGACATTTTACAATGTCTTCGTTGCCAAAGGTTCGGGCACGCCGCATTCAACTGCCAAATGCAGTCGAGGTGCGTAAAGTGTGGTGAGAACCACAAAGAAAAAGAGTGTAAGCTCGGTGAGGAAAGGGTCGAAGATAAGACCCAACTGAAATGTGTACTCTGTGGTGGAGATGGACACCCTGCTAACTATCGGGGATGTCCTCGATACCAGGTAATAAAAAAATCACTAAAAGCTGCTCCAACAGTAACCAAGGACGAGGGAAGGCCTACAGCCAGACCTATTCCAAGGGCCGTCGTTCCCCAAGTTTCCTACGCCCAAATGGCGGGTGGAGCTGGGAAAACGGTACAACCTCCCCTGAAAGCGGCCGCACAGCCATCTGTGTCAAAGGCAGCTACTGGGGAGTCAGAGGTGATGGTCGCTCTGCGTGTCATTCAGGCACAAATGAGTGAGCTATCACGGCAAATAAGTGAGCAGGCGCGTAGGGTGGATTTGATCTACCGTGCAGTGCCGTCGCTTGCGCAATTTTTAGGTTAACGGGCGCGCTGCCGGAGAGGCCTTTTAAGATCCTAGCCGTGAATGTGAATTCGCTAGTTAGGATAGAACGACGAACCAACTTCCTTGAGTTGTTAAAAGACCAACGTCCTGATGTGTGTATGATTAGCGAAACTAGGCTAAATCAGCATCACAAACTGACGGATAACAATTACATTATCATAAGGAGGGACCGACCCATTGCTCATAAGGTAATATATAGCGGTGAAGTACGTCGATTCCGGTTGCTGGAAACTTGTATCATATGCATCCCTCTCCAACAGGGGAGGCGGTTGTATGTGGTCGCGCTCTATGCACCGCCGGAGGCTTCTCAAACTTCATGTTTTGTAACAGAGCTCGAAACGCTTTTTCGATGTCTGAATCTGAACTCCGATGAAAACTATTTCCTTTTGGCCGGTGATTACAATGCTAAACACCAAGATTGGGGAAATCAATTATCCAATCCAAGGGGGACCCAGCTATTCAATTGGCTGGGGCTCCACAGCATTGAGTGTAAAGTCGATCTGCTGGCTACTGACAGGCCTTCGTATCCTCGAAGTGGCTCTTATTTGGATCTATTGCTTTTAGACTCAAGACTCAAACTGACCGACGACATTCTTCGACAGACGAAAAATTGTTTGACGACGGTTGAGTACGACAGTGACCACTGTGGACTTGCCGCCGTCATACTGCTTCCGAACGACCTTGTGGAACTGGAGGAGTACGTGCCGACGCACTCTTACAACTACGGTAAGACACGTTGGCCGCGCTTTTCCGGTGCCGTCTCAAGGGAAATTCGTTCGAGCGGTATTGCACCGCCATGCAACAGGAATCTGTCGAACGTTGAGATCGATGGATACCTGCAAAGTATGGAGGATGCAATCCGCACTACAATGGACAGGACAATTCCTAAATATAGGCAACATGACTCAACGAACATGTACAGAAACGCGACAATCGACGCACTCTACAAACAAAAAAGTAGACTCCTGTCGAGACTCAAACTCTTGCACAGGAGGTTTACTGACCGACACGAGTTGGAGATTAGAACTCTGAAGTCACAGATCAAAAATCTCCAACAGTTAATTAAAGAAAATTACAGAATATCTATATCTCTTTTCTGGAACAACAAAATTCGGGCTGTACAGTCCAACAACCCGAGTATGTTTCCGGAAATAAACAAAATCTTTAGGAGAAAAGATCAAAATGACCTTCAGAGTATTAAACTCCAAAGGACGACAGAGAACAAAGACTTACTTCTGACATTAGGAATAGATCCAGATGACGCCATTTTGGATGATGACCACTTTATAGTGGAAGATGCTCAAGAGAAGGTAGAGACTGTGGGTGCTGTTTTCGAGCGAGTATATAAGGTGAATGAGTGCATTCGCCCGAATTACGACCTTGAGAATAGAGCCTTCGTTGGACACTTCTATCTTAGAGACGAGATCTCGCATTGGCGATCCGAGAATCCTGGTTTCACTAGGTTCAATGACGACCGACTTGCAAATGCAGTCATCGCCCAGCGAAACGAGGATAACACCCTGTCACACCAGCAGGTGTCGACGGCATACCCAATGTTGTGCTGCGAAACCTCCCTTCGGAAGCGGTGGACATATACACCACGTTGTTCAACAATGCTCTGAATAATGCATATTATCCAGTTCGTCTCCTTAAAAAAGGTAAGGATGGTTCCAATCCAGCAAATCTTCGGTCAATTAGTCTTCTTCCGAGTATCAGCAAAGTATTCGAGAAAGTTCTCAATAGAGCTCTGTCCACATGGGCTGAGGACAAACATATTATCCCAGAAAATCAGTTCGGTTTTAAGGCGGGCCATGATACCACACATGCCGCGTCTAAACTAGTATCAGATATTCAATGGAACAAAGCTAAAAATCAGTGTACGGGTGCATGTCTGGTTGACTTAGAGAAGGCTTTCGACACCGTTTGGTTAGACGGTCTTTTCTATAAGTTGATCAGATATGGCATGAGTAAACCACTACTATATATTCTGAATGACATGCTTCATGGTAGAACGTTTGTTGTGAAAAGTTGCAATAAAACTTCTACCAGAACTTTTAAAATACAGAATGGTCTGCAACAAGGAGCGGTGAATTCGCCTATTTTGTTTAGCATTTTCACCGGCGATCTAATTGGTTCACTTCACCATGCTATCGCGTAGGCCGACGACCTAGTCGCGTACAGAACAGGTCCAAAGATCGAGGTCAGAATACTCTTGCAGCGTGACTTCGATAAGATTCAGCAATATTGCGATGACTGGAAGTTGAAAATCAACTTTCAGAAATCGGAAACAATTGTGTTTAGAACCTCGTTGGCTCGGGCCTCAAGGGATACGAGAAAGAACTGGCGAAAGCTGGTGATCGTTGATCTATATGGCCACCCACTGCCAAGCAAAGTAGTAGTCAAATACCTGGGCATCTGGCTAGATCAGTATCTATATTTTAACAAACATATGGATGCAGCTCTGGCCAGGGCTAGAGGAGCTTTTGGTCTGACAAGGCGACTGTTTCACAGCAGTCAACTTGATAGCAGAGTGAAGGTAATTTGCTACATGGCCCTCATAAGGCCAATGATTGTCTATGGTTGCCCTGTATGGTTCAATGTTACAGCGTCTCAAATGGAAAAGATTCGGGTGTTTGAGAGACAGTGTCTGCGTACCTGTCTTGGATTGCACAGAACACCAGAGTCGGAGTACAGAAAATATTATCCTAATGAGGTCCTTTACAACGGGGCTCATATAAACAGAATCGACAACTTCATGATAAAACTGACTCGGGGTCACATTGCAAGGTCGATGTCTTCGAACAATGGCCTGATATTTGGGGCTTACTACCCCAACTTAGAATATATGGAGAGAACACGTTTCAGTGGATTTGTCCCACCGGAGGCTTTCCTCTATTTTGACATGATAGGGTTGATACAGGACAGATCGGCGGTTCCGTTGATCTACCACGTCTGCCGTAAGTCCGTGGAACGACGGCTCCTTTATGGCCGGGACGTCGCCGCAGTAGGCGGAGAAGCTGAAGAGCTCCTCCGGTTCAGTAGGGCGGTATCAGATCGCGATCGACGAGACGTTGTTAAAACGTCAGAACAGTTCTGGTGGCTGTCTGAGCAACAGACAGAAAATGATACCAATAGCGAGTCGCCAATGGCTGGCTTGCACAGACTTAGTGTGTAAGACTTAGGGTGTAGGGGGTAGACACAGTGGCAACAAAAAAAAAAATTTAAAATACGTAACAAAAAAAAACCAAAAAAAATGTTAAAAATACAAAAATGCAAAAAAAAAAAAAAAACTAAGCTGCATCGAAAATCAAAAAAAAAAAATTGTAAAAAATCAAAATCAAAAAAAAAATGTAAAAATTTGTGCGTCCCAAAATCCAAAAAAAATAGAAAAAAATAGAAAAACCAAAAAAAATTATAAAACACAAAAAACAAAAAAAACAAAGAAAAGCTACTGTGGCTGCTCTAGTTTTAAGTAGTTTTAATTAGTTTTAAGTAGTTTTAATTAGTTGTAAGTAATTTTAAGAAAAACATAAAAAAAAAAGATCTATAAAACCAAGTTTTTGTTAAATTTTCTTAGTTATTAATTAGTTATAGTTTGAAATAGAAACATGGTATCTTTAGGCCGAAAGGCATTAGAAATAAGATATTGTATAATTTAGAGTACCCGCCTAGGGTCAGTAAGTTAATTAAGTTATTAATAAGCTAGTTTAATCATTTTTGTTAGCATATAAGTAGTTTTAAGAGAGAATTAATAAAAATGAATTTAAAACTAAAAAAAACTAAAAAAAGCAGAAGGTACCCAGTGTGGAAGGACGTGAGTTCAACTCCCAGCCGGGCATTCCCCTTTTCATTCTTTCGCTTAAGAATATAGCCAAAATTATAGAAAACTAACTGTGCCGGCGAATTCGTCTGCGTGGAATAGTGACTTATGGCTGCATTTTTAATTTTGTTGTCTATTTTTTTGCAAAAAAAACACATTCATGCATTAAAGTAACCTATACTTATGTTATTTATTTAAGGGGGGGGGGGGAGGTAAGAGTTTCAAGGTAAGAAATAAGATTTTTTGCGAATTTTTTTCTTAAATATGGATTCGCACCTTTCTTACATTATTAAGCATACTTTCGACAATATAGGGTAATTTTTTCACAAATATTGAAGCCAAAGCCGGTAACAGAGCTTTCCCCAGAATGTCAAATAAAAAAAAGGTTGAAAATGAAACTTTTTCATGAATTTTTAACCACAAAAATTGTCATTTTCTAACCACAAAACTAATAATAGTTTAAAATTCGAGCGTATTTCAACACTTTTTGTGGTTAGAAATTTGTGAAAAAAGTTTCATTTTCAAACCACAAAAATCCCACATACATCATTTCCAATTAAAAATGTCCCACTTCAAAATATGTTCTGGTATCACTTTAACAAGTAATGTCAAAGTAGACTTTTATAAATAACTAAATATTAAAATTAAGTGTTTTCTCCGCAGTAAAATAATGAAATCTATCAGTAACTTAGACTATATTTCATCCCTATAATCCCACAGAAACAAAAACGGGAACGAGAACGGGAACTTTAAAGAAACTTGACCGATTTCAAAAATTCTTTCAACTCTAGGATGTTACATTATTCCTCAATGACATAGACTTACATTTCATTCACATGTTTCCAAGGGAACGGAAGATTCCCACAGGAACGGGGTTGGGAACAGAAACTTAGAAACTACTGGACAGATTTCAAAAATTCTTTCAGCATTTGGATGTTACATAATACCTCATTAGCTTATCGTGTATTTCATCCCTATTATCCCACGGGAACAGAAACGGGAACGAGAACGGGATGTGGTATTCCCACATTCCAATCCCACGGGCAACTAAGCCGTTCGATTGACACCACGCACGTTCTGCTAAGTCAGTCCACGAGCAGCTTATTTGCCCGTCATTCGAAACTGTAACGGGCTATTGGTTTCGTCGGGGTCGTGCTGGCATGCTGGTCCGGCTCCTGCTCGCCGTTGGGCGTGGGAACTTGACCCCTTAAACCCGCTGACAAAAATCATGCCAGACTTTTTGTGCTGTATAGATGATTATAGCACGCGAGAAATTGCCTCTACCCACCCTGCCTTGTCACCTTACTCGCCTCGGTGACCCTTAACTGGCATCATCCCCTACCTAAATGGTCATCCTTTCCTCTTTAGACTCCTCATCCCATTCTGATTAAGTTAGTTAGAACACATTTTATCTTCAATTTCCGATTTCATATATTTGAAAATTTCCTACTCATTCTTGACAAAATTATAATTTATTTCGTAATTGTGTGTGTTTCTTGCTCGTGATTGGCTTTATGTTTACTTTATGATGTGTGTATGTTTAAATTAGTGATTTAAGCAACTGGACTTGTAAAATGTTCAACTTCTATGTCCTTTGTATTGTTCTTTTAAATGTACTTAGCACTTTATATGTATTCAAATTTTTTAAACGCAGCTCTTTGTGCACGTAATCAAACAAAAGGATTAAAATTATATGTACAATTAATGAAATTATAAAAAAAATAATGAATCCGAAACTAATTTCAATACGCGCAAAACAAAAGAAATACCGGGACTTAACTTCCTCTTTTACACTATTAAATTTAAAGCAAGCAATGGTCCCCACTTAATTAACCCCAACCCCAAAAACCAGATATATATATGTAGATTTCAATATAGTAAAAAGTGACAGGGCGCATAAAAGACTTACCAAATGTCGATGATTTTGTTGTTGTGGCCACAGCATTCAAATCCTCGATGGTCTTTCCCGTCGTAACTACTAATTCGCTTTTGTTCTCGAATTTTCAAGATAATTAAAATCACTATATATATAAACTGGTTAGCAAACAAATTAAAATTACGTTAACGCGCGTATTTGCCGTTAATTTCAGATTCACTTCACAAAATTTAATTTAATTTAAAAACTAATTAACATAAATTTGCTCGTTGCCTCGAAAGGTTTGAAATCAGCCTCCTATACTCAATATCCGAAGCCTTTCCTTCCGGATTACGCCACCTTGATATCTCTCCTGACGAAGAGCCTACTTGCAGGCTAGTTAAATATGTAGCGCACCACTTAATTAATTAAGTGTACTTTTATTCTCTCAGGTAAGGTGCTTCCTATTCAAATAAATACAGGTACTTTTGGTACCATAAAAGAAAATAAGTATGGCTGCAAACCATTCACCGACGAAAATTTTACCTGCTAAATTATGGCAGCTGAATATATATTATCTCCTGCCGAAACCTCCTGGGCAATTTTATTTCTCAGCAAGTGCAAAATTCTCCTAGTTAGCTATAACAATTATACGTTATACACTTAAAAAAAACTATTTACTTGAAAAAAAACTTACAAGAACGAAATAACCTTCATTGGCAAAATAACAATGAAATTTGTTTCACTTGGAACTTCTGGTCCGTTTGACTTTGAATTTGCTAATGATGCAAACAGCACAATGTCAAACGGATTCAGAATCTCAATGTTATGTTTCACCGCTTAGTTGAGAGGTCATAACGTTCTTTTGTTTTTTTTTTCTCCTTTCCCTGCTTTAAACATTTCCTATTTTCAGTCGTCGCAACATTTATAACATGTTCCATATAAACGATCTTAGTATATGCCTAAACCATTTTCTCTTTAACCACTTTCTGACCACCTACTAAGGAATTTTTATATGTCAAATTGACAAGACCTTCCTCCATCTGTCTTCAGTGTTGTTTACCAAAAATATTTTCAACTCGTGCGCGAAACGCGAAAGTAATTTGTTTTCGGGTTTTTTTTTGTGATTTATATAAATAAAAAACATATTTCGTTACAAAACCACACTCAATGAGTGTGGGAATATTCAATGTGTAGTCATAAGCTATAATAAAATATTATTAAGATATTTCATAGTAATGCATAGTAGATAGTAATAAAGCATTCAAACTTAAAACATCAATCATTTTGTGTGTTTACATATCATTGCGATCCTGCCAGTTTGTGTCGGAAATTGTGAGTGTCGTCGAAATGAAAGTTTTTAATCGCAGTTCGAATAATAAAGATGCGAAAAGCATAGTTTAAGAACCCGAAATTTTAATTCGCAGTTCGAATAATAAAGATGCGAAAAGCATAGTTTAAGAACCCGAAATTTTAATTCCCAGTTCGAATAATAAAGATGCGAAAAGCATAGTTTAAGAACCCGAAAAAAATCAGAACGAAACATTCTGGACCGTCAATTCTCACACAAAGGAGAATATTGAAGATGCAGTGAAAACTCTTAATATAAGACAGTATTTGAAAAACTGTCATTACATTTAGGACGAGCTCACCACTCGAATAATATTTGTTAACCCGTCTACTTGTGACATCAACTACCAGCCAAACAATCCACCCATCGTATTTGATATATCGCTACCCAAAGGATTTTCCAAAGACGTTTAGTAAATGGACAACCGGATTGCTGTAAGCTTTTTGTATATTTTGTTATTATTATTATTTTGTTTTTTAACATCTCTGAACTAGTGATTAAAGTATGAAAAGTTTGTTTTAATTTTAATGAAAATTATGCTATTTATGACTTGTAGTGCCATGTATATTTAGCAAATGACAGTCACACACACACAGTCAACTGCAATAGCCGTAAGTTCATTAGTAAAAAAAAAAGTATGTAATCCAAACATTGATGAACATATTAATACAAAAATCCCAAGATGTTTTTTCAAATATGTTAAAAGAACGTATAACTTTCAATTTTAGCTGTAACTTTAATGAACGTTGTTTTAATGTTGTCCAAGTAAGAGAGAAATAACTTTTGTTATTGAACAACATGCACACGTGTTAGATTCGTAGAATTTCTTTTGTATTCGATCATTTGTTTTATTTTTCTAATCAAATTAAATTAGATAATGGCACTGTTAAAGAAATTGCCAAGCGTCATTTTAATGACTTTATCAGGATATGAAATTGGTAAAGATAGGCAGGAAGAAAAGATAGAAAAGCTTAGAGATATACAAAATAAATTTTACGCACAAATCAATAACAACAACAACCAGCCAACCCAAGACAATAACCAAACATTAATGATCTTAGTAGCCGTATTTATAATCGTTGTAATTTTGTTTTTGTCAATCAAATTTTTCCCGTTAATCAAGAATAATAAGACAGTCTAAAGAACAGGAATCTAATTATCTAAACCTATTTTCATGGCCCAACAAATAACATGGGAAAGCTTAACACAGAAATTAAAAGAAATAAAAACCGAATTTGACAAATCATACAAATGTTTGAACAGATTGCCTATTCCAGAAAAAACAACGCACATTAAACATCTGAATATTTTACAATGTCTACACAATACCATAACAGGTATTTTTAATTCAGTAGACGCAGATTTAACCACAGAACATCGAGCAGATTTCACTATACATTTCACAACAATAAAATCAAAACTTGAACCATTATTTGATTTACTTCAAATTTCTCAAGAAGTCCCAAAAGACTTCAAGAAATTTCTAAATATAGACTTCGAAATCTTTTTTGATCCCGAACCCGATACAGAAATAAACAATATAAATATAACTTTAGACCAGAAAGAAGCAAGTGAAAGTAGTAATACCCCCTAATTCCAAGCAAAATGCCACAAACGGCTTTAGAATTTTTAAGCATTGCATCGAAAATCCTTCCAGATTTCTCTAGTAGTGCAGACGACCTGCAAAGCTTTTTAGCTTTATCGTAAGGAGAAGTCGCCAGTGACTGACTTTTCTTTTTTCATTTTTTCTTTGGTTTGTTTGACGATCTTACTTATAATTTTGGATCTTTTTCTTTTTTCTTTTTCTTTTTTCGTTCTTTTCTTTTTCTTTTTCTTTTTCTTTTCACATTTTCTTATAGATCCAACTTATAAAGTAATCGAAGCTCTACACAACAAAAAAGAAAAAGCTGATTTAAAAATGAATAACCAGAAGAACAATAATGTTTCGAAGATGACCGAGGAAGAGGAAAATCTCCTCCTCGACCCATTCTCCAGCTTAGGTATGGAAGATGGAGCCAGTGGTGAGGCAATCATTGTCGATGACATCAGTGATGCCAGCTCCATAGCGGACTCCGACACCTCAAACCTATCGTGCGAGTCCAGGCGGAGTAAAATCTCCAACTGCAAGCGCACGGTCAAAAGGCTGGGGAAAGTTGACTGGAACGATATGACTGACATTGGACGGAAAAGACTCCACAACGCACGAGCCTTTTTAGACAGGGAGAACTTGGGAAAAGACGGGCCTACTGCTAGTCTAGCACCAAGCCCCCTGCAAGGTATGACCGACAAAACTGACAAGACGCACGACACACGAGCCTTTTTGGACAGGGAGAACTTGGGAAAAGACGGGCCTACTGCTAGTCTAGCACCAAGCCCCCTGCAAGGTATGACCGACAAAACTGACAAGACGCACGACACACGAGCCTTTTTGGATAGGGAGGGCTTGGGAAAGGATGGGCCAACTGCTAATCCAGCACCGAACCCTCTCCCCTTTCTCGGTAAGAGTGTTAAGACTTCGATGGGTCCGCCTGCTCCCTACGTTGATAAAATTCAGCCGAAGAAAAGGCCAACCCCATCGACGCCTGATGCGGAGACTAAAACGTTTACAGGACATAACACGAAGGACAGACAGACAGACCCTAAAGTACGGAAGCACAGCGGAACTTCTAACCCAGTAATGGGTAACGAAGTCTTTGCTGAGGGGAAGGAAGAACGGATGCGTGAAGGTAGTGTAGAAGGCCATAGCCCTCCGCAAGACCTGAACGTGACTGGGGAATCCAACCCCGAAAATCCGGCACTAAACAAAACAACGGACAGTCTGGCAACTGTCATCGACAGAAATGCCGGACAACGACGAGCTAGGGTCCTCAGCAATAACGAATTACTACGGAGAGGACCGTCAGACGCCTATCGAAAAAGAACCCCGAATCTTTAACGGTAAAGGCAAAAAGGGCGCTGGTCAGGTCCGAACAAAGACTACGGACAGTGACACCAACAGACATAACAAAACGAACTGGACAATACCCAACAGACAAAAAACAAGCTGGCTGCGGAGCAAATACCCGACCGCAAACTGAGTGAAGACGAATGGCAGTTACTTGAACTAAGAATCCTGGAAGAGGTAAACGAGTCGATCGTTAAGAGTAGGCAACCGCCACTCTTCGGGGACCTCACTACCGTCCATGGTTTCAAGATGATGAACTGCGAAAATGAATGGACCCTTCAATGGCTCCAGGAATTTGTGAAAAAGACAGCTCCCTGGCAGAATGCCGATTTACGGCTTGTGACTGCCAGTGAGATAAAAGATCTAAACCGACCAATAGGTAAACTGTTGGTCAGAGGCCCCGCTATTCGCCGCGCTCGGCTGGAAAGGTACATCCTTTCATTAAATGCCGAACTTCTGAGCGACCAATGAAAGATCATGAAGGTGGAGAAAACGGAGACAGGCACTGAAGTGATTGTGAGGTTGAACCACAACTCCATACCACTTCTAAGACGAGTCAGCTTTAAAGTTCGCGTTGGCATTACCCGATGCAAGCTCAAGCTGATAGCTAGAAGCAAAAAACAGGTTAGTAAGGCGTTGTATATAAAACAAAATATGTCATGGATTTGAAGGTAATACAAATAATTCTCCAACACAGTAAAGCCGCCTCCACCAACCTGGTCTACCTCATGGAGAGTAGACAAATTGATGTAGCCCTTATTCAAGAACCTTGGGTCGCGAGAGGAAAAAATTAAGTGCCTACATTCCAAAGAACTCACGCTGTACAAATCCAATTTTGTCAGACAGTAACCATAGAACATGCATAGTAGCTAGAAAACAGTTAAATCTTTTTCTTCTAACTACTTATAGCACAATAGACCAGACCGCAGTAAAGATGGAACGCGTAGGCCTCCCATCACTAGTTTTGGCTTCCATCTACATGCCACATGATGGAATTGAAGGACCACCAGCGGATATCACCTACCAACTGGTAGAATACACAAGTAAGAGTAGACTAGATATTATTATGGGCTGCGACGCCAACGCACACCATGTGCAATGGGGAAGCACCGACACGAATTCTAGGGGGGAACTCTTATTTGAATTTATTTTAAGAAACAATGTTTTGGTTATCAATAGAGGTAACACACCTACCTTTGTTACAAAAAACCGTAAAGAAGTACTTGACATTACCCTCACAAATAACTCGGACACTTGTCCAGTAGAGCAGTGGAAAGTACTAGAAGAACTCTCTTTCTCAGACCATCGTCTGATAAATTTTATCATTCCCACTACAGATCGCCCAATCAAACCATTTCGTAATAAAAGACGTACAGATTGGGCTACCTTTAGTAGGGAGGTGGCCGATAACATAGATTCCCTTAATACAAATAGGAACCTTGAACCGCAAAGCCTTGATAAGTTGACTGCAGAACTCACAGGGATTCTGAGAAATGCCCTGGATAAAAGCTGTCCTCTGATCACAACGGTACAAAAGAACAAAAATCCAATTTGGTGGAATAACGAACTGAGCAGCATTAGGAAAGAAACTAGAAGACTTTTCAATGCTGCCAAACGGACTGGCTCCGAAAATGACTGACGAAAAATACATCTTAACTACATACCATACCGAGATGATCTAACGCAAAATTGTAGTTTATGCAACAGAAGAGAGAAAGAAGATATTTACCACTTCTTGGCTATTTGTCCAATGTTACAGGAAATTCGTCGTTTATATTTCCAGGAGAGTTTTATGACAAGATCACTACTTTATGAGGTTTTGAATGGGTCTCTGGGTTGGATTACTTTGTTTAAGTTTTGCAAACATGCGCTTATTTATCGCAACAGTTTCCCATAAGTCATCGAATTTTCTTTTTCAGTTGTTGCAGTTTCTTTTATACACACCGTTTTATATTCTAAATTGCTTTTTGTTTGTGTTTCAAATCACGTAAAATTGAATGTTACATACCATTTAAAATTGATTATTCTTTTGTGTTTCAAATCACGTAAAATTGAAAACTTTATGCTGTTATAAGTATCAAACTATGTACTTTTATCAATAATTTTCTTTGTGTTTCAAATCATGTAAAAATTGATAGAATGCTTACATTAAAGTTTCAAATCGCTCGAAAACTGTTATTTCATTTTTGAATTAAAAATGCATAATTTATGCCATACCAAGTCTTAATCTATTCAAGTAACTACAGTATTTATATATATTTTAGTAGTATTTTTACATTTTTCCTATTTTTAATTCTTTAAAAATCATACGAAATGTCATTTCAGGCAGACGGCAGTTTTGCCATGTCCTTATTCTTAAAAAAACCTTATTGTTAAACTATTGATGAAATAAAGAATTTATCTAATCTAATCTAATCTAATCTAAAGAACATTTTTGAAAATAGCCTCATATGGGGCTACATTCCCAAAATATGGCGGGAAGTTAAAGTCGTTTTCATACCGAAAGCCGGCAAACCCAGCCATATAGAAGCAAAAGACTTCAGACCTATAAGTCTGACCTCTTTTATACTGAAAAAGTTTGAAAGGCTACTTGATTTACACATCCGTAGCTTCCTGAAACCGGAAGTAATATCTACCTTTCAACATGCCTACACATAAGGACGAAGTGTGGAAACAGCACTTCACTGTGTAGTAAGAACCATAAAAAAAACGCTGCTAGATAAAGAATACACACTGGCAGCTTTCCTGGACATTGAAGGAGCCTTCAACAATGTACAAAACAGTGCAATTGAGAAAGCCCTAAATGATCTAGAAGTAGAAGAAACAATCACAAATTAGATCATGTGCATGCTAACAAAATGTCAGATCCACAGCGAACTGGGAGGTGCAAGCTTGAAAAAGTGTGTGTCACGAGGAACCCCACAAGGAGGTATTCTCTCACCCCTGCTCTGGATCCTGGTCATGAATGAGATCCTCGTAGCTCTCAAGCATGACGGCGTGAAAGTGGTTGCCTATGCCGATGATTTAGCTCTTCTGGCAACAGGGAAATTCCCTTCCACTATTAGCGCACAATTGAATTATACACTAACCAAGGTAAGCGCTTGGACAAAAAGATGCGGCCTTGCAGTTAACCCCCTGAAAACAGAGCTGGTACTCTTTACAAATAGAAGAAAAATACCTACTTTTGAGCTACCTAGACTAAACAAGACCCCCCTTAAGATCTCTGATCAAGCCAGATACCTGGGAGTGATCTTAGACAAAAAACTAAATTGGGGTCCCAATAAATACAAGAAAGATACAAAAAATCTATGATAGCACTGTATTCGTGTAACAGGATTTTTGGCAAAAAATGGGGACCAAATCCTAAAATCATCCTGTGGATGTATGCTGCCATTGTAAGACCTATCCTTTCTTATGGCAATTTGGTCTGGTGGAAGGCGCTGGAAAAATCCACGCATTTAAAAACCCTAACCAAAGTACAAAGATCAGCCTGTATTTGCGTAACTAGTGCAATGAGAACTACGCCAACCGCAAGCTTGGAAGTAATCCTCAATTTCACACCTCTTGATCTCTATGTTCAAGAAGCGGCAGCAAACAGTGCACTTAGACTAAACCAGTGTAATGTCTGGAAAACTAGCCAAACAGGACACCACAGATCTTATCGCGATACGCAGAAAACAACATCTGCACGGATTACATAACTCCATACATGGACTTTAAAAAATCCTTCACAACTAGCTTCCCCAATAGACAGGATTGGGAGAATGAAACACCTTACTTGAACGAGACGTCTATATCAATCTATACCGACGGTTCAAAAATGGAAGCTGGAACAGGGGCAGGTTTCTTCTCAGAAAGCCTAAAACTTGCCAGTTCATTCAGACTTCCAAATCACAGCAGCGTCTTCCAAGCCGAGATCTTGGCAGTTACAAACGCTGCAAAACAGGTGTCCATGATGGCGCTATCACATGCTGATATCACTTTTTTCATTGATAGCCAAGCAGCAATAAAAGCGATTTCTGCCACTCTTGTCAAATCAAAGCTTGTTTCTTGCTGTCGCGAAGAGCTAAGGGTTCTTGGCACGCAGCATAACGTTAGACTCTGCTGGGTTCCCGGTCATAATGGTATACCGGGAAACGAAAAAGCGGACGAACTAGCGAGAAAAGGATCAACACTTGACCCTTCTCTCATTGATAAATCGATCAGGATTCCACCCTGTGAAATGAAACAGATCATTGGTAACAAAATAATACGAAAATCCAATGAAAGATGGGAATGCCTAGACTCCTGTGTTACTTCCAGGAAACTATGGCCGAAATATGATAAGAAAGAATCTGGAAAGCTGCTATCATTGAATAGACCTTCACTGCGAATGCTTGTCAGTATCATAACTGGACATAACCTACTAAGTTATCACAAAAAGAAAATGGGTCTTTGCACCGATGACCTATGCAGAGGATGCAATGACGAAGACGAACACGAAGACACAAGTCACTTCCTTTGTCAATGCCCAGCACTCTGTCATACTAGGAAAAAATTTCTAGGAAATTATTTTTAAATGAACTAGAAGAATTATCAGACGCTCCAAAAAGCAGCCTGTTAAACTTCACCAAGGCCACAAAATGGTTAAATACCGAACAGACATAAAATAATAGGTTTCTAGGATGTTACAATACGTCAAGGTATCACAATGGATCTACATTGATCTAAGTGTGACGGAAATAAGATCAACCGTCAGCCCATTTTACCTAACCTACCTAACCTAAATGCAATACTGCACGTCAAAAACAATCGAGATAGAAAAAACTATTATAACAACAATAATAGTCAAAATAATTACTTCCGTACGAGGTCGCGGAATGAGACGCGGAAACTATAATAATCGTTATAATAGCAATAGTTATAACCGATTTAGAAATAACAACATTGCAAGCAACAGCAACGGAAACGTTAGAATAACACAACATATTGCGGAAAACGAACCAACCCCAAGTACATTAGAAAACACGAAAAGATGCAGTAAAATTTATAATATTAGATTAACCTTAACATCATTCATAGCATTAAGGACTTCAGCAAATAATGATATAACATCATTTTCAGTAGACACGGGCGCGGTTCTTTCTATAGTAAAGCGGGGACAAATAGATCAATTCATAAACACTTATAAAACGACAAGCCTACACGGTGAAGGAGCAACATATACAATAGGAAAGGTTCACATTGATTTAAAATTCGAAAACCTACTAATAGGTTATCAGTTTCATGTCGTAAGAGATGATATTCCAATACCGTCCGATGGAATAATTGGACTGGATTTTATCAAGAGCTTTAATTGTACACTTAACTATGACAAAAATCAAGATCTCCTAGTATTTAGACCAGATAAGTCTAACCAAATTGAAATACCAATGTTGTGTTCACCAAATAATAACGCAATAGTAATACCCGCAAGATCCGAGGTTATCAGACAGGTAAACGTCAAATGTCAGGAACAAGATGTGCTTATACCACAACAACAGCTTAAAGAGGGTATATATGTGGCAAACACAATTGCAAAAAGCACTAGAGCATTTGTCCGTGTAATAAACACAACAAATGAGGATATATTAATACACAATGTAGAATTGAAAACAGAAAGTCTAAACGACTATAAAAATGTATCAATACAAAGCTCGCAAAACAATCATGTTAAATTACAACAACTGTCCAAAAATTTTCCCTCCAAGACTGATTTACATAAACTCTGCTCGGAGTATATTGACATATTTGCACTCGAAACAGATAAAATAACGTTTAATAACTTTTATAAACAAAAACTTCGTTTAAAAACCGACGAGCCAACTTATATTTAAAACTATAGAATACCGCACGCTCAGAAAAGTGAAATTACAAAACAGGTTGAAAAATTAATAGAAGACGATATAGTGGAACCTTCGGCGTCTGAGTACAACATTGCTATACTGTTGGTACCGAAAAAATCTTTACCACGGAATCACCAAAAACGGTGGAGACTAGTAGTGGATTACAGAAGTATAAACAAAAAACAAGAATAGACTTGACCAACTAGGCAAAACTAAATATTTCTCTTGCCTTGATTGAACGTCCGGCTTCCATCAAATTGAATTAGATGAAAATTCGAGAGACATAACGTGATTCTCAACTGACAATGGTTCATACCGATTCAAGCGTCTTCCCTATGGCCTAAAAAAAAAAAAAAAAGAAGAACCTGTAATAGACCAAACACTAGTGCTCACCTTCTTATCTTCTCCTCCCCCACACCACTCTCGCAGTCTCAGTACCTGCACACATTTTTTCTAATCGATATTTCCTTATCGCATCGAAGCAGTGTGTGCAGGCAATGAGGCTGTGGGTTTGCTAGGCGGATAGTTGATCAACTGTGTTGATCCCGTTGGTGAATCAAATCAAGTTGCTGCCTGGGCATAACACCGCTAGTAATTTGGTTTGGTTTTCTATCGAGAAATACACTTGTTGATTATACTTAGATAGCGTCTGCGTTCGATATTTTGTTTTGTGTGTTTTTGTGAATTGTAATGTCGGGTAAATTTCTGGTCGATTTTAGCAACATTAGGGGGTTGCGATCGAATTTCTTTGCTGTGTACGCACACACTGCAAAATGCAGGCCAGCTGTTTTGGCACTGAGTGAAACACAGGTGGGTGTTGATTCTGATCCTTCAGAGTTCAACCTGCCTGGATATAGCTTAGTGCCATTATTCTTTTCTTCCCATGGCCTCGCCATATTTGTTCGGAATGATATTGCTTACCAACTTCTACCACAATACGGCCTCTGTTCAAATACGAACTTTAATTTCATGTGGTTAAAATTCACTGTCCGTAAGCATGTCATTCATTATTGTTTTATATATAGAAGCCCCAATTTAGATAGCAATTCAACCTCTAACGAGTTTGATGCGCTATCTGACTCCATAGTTAGAATTGTTTCCCAGTATCCTCACACTGAAATCGCAATTGCGGGCGATTTCAATGTACACAATTCAGATTGGCTTCGACATTCTGGCCAGACAACACCCGAAGGAAAATATGTTGAGATCTTCGCCGAGTTTAACGAATTAACTCAACTTGTTGATGAGCCCACTCGGGTTCCAGATATTGAAGGCCATGCGGCGAACACTCTTGACTTATTTCTCACTTCTCATCCCGAAAAATACAGGGTTGTAGTATCATCTCCTTTAGGCAAATCGGACCATTGTGTCATATCGGTAGATTTTCCGTTTTCCGTCATAGTTAAAAAAGATAAAGTCCCTAAAAGAACTGTGTGGCAATACGAAAAAGCCAATTGGGACGGCCTGAATAATTTCTTTCGAAATTTTAATTGGTCATTGTGCTTTCTCGACGGAAACGTTGATGCATCAGCTGATATGATATCTAACGTAATTCTCAACGGCATGAGAAATTTCGTTCCTCACAGAACAAAAAGTATCATCCCCAAAGAGAATTCGTAGTTTGATTCAAGCTGAAAAGAGGCGATTAGGGATCGAGAAAGAAGTTTTCGAAAATTTAAAGATAACCCTACTGTAGAAAACCGAAATCTGTTCAAACGGGCCAGAAATATCTGTAATGCTCAAATACAAAAGGCTAAGTTTTTACATGACCAAAAAGTAAGGCAAAAAATACTGTTGTGTCCAAAAGGAAGTAAAAACTTTTGGTCTTTTGTCAAGAACATTAAGAACTCGACCACGTCATCGGTCCCAACGCTCGTCTTCAATGACTCTCCGTATGTCAGCTCCATCGACAAAGCCAATTTGCTGGCAGCTCAATTTGCTGCCAACTCGACACTTCCTCATAGCATATTGGCTCCACCTGAGCTCGAGTCTGCAAATTCTTTGATGAAGCAGATGTTTTTTAGAACTCGCTCGGTTGCGAAAGTCCTCAAAGATCTCAACATACATAAATCCGCTGGTCCAGATGGTATCCCCGCTGTTATTCTGAAGAGGTGTTCTTCTACGCTGGCAAAACCACTGCGTAAACTTTTCCATCTTTCCTATTCTGCTGGAATTTTTCCGAGCAGATGGAAAACTGCATTTGTCCAGCCGGTCCCTAAAAAAGGCGAATCTTCTTCCCCTTCCAATTACCGTCCAATTGCACTAACGTCCCTTCTTTCCAAGGTCATGGAAACGTTGATAAACCGTCAACTTATGAAATATCTTGAAGAACGAAAGCTTCTTAATGACCGTCAGTACGGCTTTCGTAGCAAACGGTCCACTGGTGATTTGATGGCTTATCTCACCGAAAAGTGGAACCAATCTTTACATTGTTTTGGGGAAAGTAAGATTATTGCGCTTGATATTTCTAAAGCATTTGATAGAGTTTGGCATCAGGCTCTTTTATCGAAAATGTGTGCTTTTGGTATCGATGATTCTCTTCTTCGTTGGATTATAAATTACCTTTCTGACCGTTCAATACAAGTTGTATTGGATGGCTTCAAGTCTGATACCCATTTCATAAATGCTGGTGTGCCCCAGGGCTCCGTTTTGTCTCCGATTCTCTTCCTCGTTTTCATTAATGATCTCTTGTCTGAAACTTCTAATCCACTGAACTGTTTTGTTGACGACTCGACCCTCAGCTTTTCATATTCGTTTCCAAATTCACGTCCCTGCTCTTCGGATGTGGAACTGGAACGGTTGCGTATGATAAGCTCATTGAATTCTGACCTTGACAGCATTGTTGCATGGGGTCTTATGAACCGAGTAGAATTCAATGCTTCGAAAACTCAATGCTGTCTCTTGTCGTTGAAGCTTAACATTCCCCCATTGCCATTATCCATGAATGGTACCTGCATCGAAGAAACCGAAAAGCTGTCAGTACTTGGTATGTGTGTAAACGATGATCTTCGTTGGAATGACCACATATTTGAAGTCGATAAAAACGCTGCTAAATGCTTAGGTTTCTTAAGACGATGCAGGAAGTTCTTCACCCCTTCTGATCTGGCTACAATTTATAAGGCCTTCATCCGCCCAAAACTGGCGTATAACTCCCATATCTGGTCAAGTGCTTCTCAAACATCTTTGCGCCTACTTGATAGGGTACAAAATAGAGCGTTAAAATTGATAGGTGATAGTACAATCGTAGAATCGATTGATTCTCTTGAACATCGTCGAAACGTCATTTGTCTCACTCTCTTTTATTCTTTTTTTCACAAACAGTGCTCTAGTGAAATAGCCAGTTGCATTCCTCCCCTGAAACAATTTAGCCGCAACACCCGCCTCGCTAGGAATGCTCATCAGTTTTATCTTGAGCCCAATTTCGGGCGTACAGTCAAGTATAGAGATTCGTATTTCAGTCGCACCACCCGAATGTGGAATGCTTTACCTGGCTCTGTATTTCCCCTTCATTACGATTCACAAAGGTTCAAAAGCAACCTGCATCGGTGTCTCCTTTCAAATCCTCTCCTATTTTCCTAAATGCTCGCACTGTGTTCTATAACATTATAAGGGTAGTCATAACCCCTTGATGTGCGCGTTAATTATAAAAAAAAAAAAAAAAAAAGGCTCTGTAAGAAAAATATCCCTTTTGAATGGACCATAGAATGCGACAATGCATTCAAACATTTAAAAAAGCCACTATTAAGCCCAAACATTCTCAAGTATCCAGACTTCCAAAAACAATTCTGCATAACAACCGATGCAAGCAAATACGCATGTGGTGCTGTGCTTAGTCAAGAATACGAGGGATACCAACTCCCAGTAGCATATGCTTCCAGATCGTTCACCAAAGGTGAAAGCAACAAATCCACTATCGAACAAGAACTAGCTGCCATTCATTGGGCAATACAACAATTTAGACCCTTCGTATAAAGTACTAAGTTCTTAGTAAAAACCGACCATAGACCACTATCATATCTATTTGATATGAAAAACCCTTCCTCTAAATTAACACGCATGAGACTAGATCTTGAGGAATACGATTTTACTGTAGAGTACTTGAGGGGAAAAGATAATCATACAGCGGACGCATTGTCTCGCATTGATTTTAAAGAAATTCAAAGTATAAGAGTTTCAGCCAACAAAATATTAAAAGTCACAACTAGATTGCAATCTAATAAACATAATGTCGAATCAACTGCAGACCAAATAGAAGATTCATCTGCTATAATAAATATATATGAAGCGTTTAGGAGCAGAAGTAAGAAAAACAGTGCCCGGCTAGCTATTAATAGCGACTGTATAAAAATTATTAAGAATAAAAAAGTGATCACTATAAAATCTTGCTGGTACCCGTGGCGTAGTGGTTAGCATGTCCACCTGCTAACCCAGAGATTCGAGGTTCGAATCCCAGCAGAGGCAAAAATGCAAAAATGTTTTTCCACGGGTATCGCCTTTCGCGAGGAATTGGCAAGTCCTCCGTTAGTAAATTCATTGCCATGAAAAGCGCATTCTCAATTAGCCGTTCGGAACCGGCGAAAAATTGTAGGTCCCCTCCATTCCCTCACAAGGCATGGTTGTGAGAAATGCGCTAGGCCCAGGGGCTCCTCGCTCTGTAGCGCCACCCTATTTATTTTTTTTTTTTACACTATAAAAATCAATAACTTTATCACTAATGGAAAAATTGACTTGGATCAATTATTTCTACTGCTTGAAAAAATAGCAAGTGATAACGGATTGAAAAAGCTACAACAGTCACTAATAGCGTTTTTCATTGAAATCCGAAAGAACTACTCTCAAATGCAGAACTACTCTTTTCAATAAAACATTTTTCAACAGTTTTGTAGTAGTATTGGTGACAATTTTCATGAATAGCATTGGGTGCATTCACTTCTGTAGTCACTATGTAGTCAAAATTCAATTAGTTTTGTGAATGCAAAATTGAACTACAAACGCAGTAAATCCTTTTTTGTTTTTAATCTTTCGTATTTTTTTTTTCGAACAGCCGATTGTGAAAAGTCGAAATGATTCTAAATTAACTTTACATCTGAAATTTTTACATTACGTAGGGAAGGGTGAACAATTTTAAACTCATTTCGCAGTTGTTTTTAATGACTTGATTACGTAGTTAATAAAGCAGTGAATGCGCCCACTTGCATCTTTTCAATTTTTTTTTACACTCCAAGTAGGTGATGGATGGAAAGGGATGACGACGAAGAAAATGACAACAAACAATGCAGCGAACTAACAAATTCTAAATTATTTACATATTTCTGCACGCATATTCAATTACTTTCTTTTTTCTTTTCAATTTTAATAATCACCAAACAAATTTCATAACAATTTTTTTCCATTTGACATTTGATACAACACATGTTTTTGCATGTGTGTGTAATTTTCAGAGTAGATCTCCCAACCGATTGGGAGTAGATCTTTGGCGTTTAGAGTTACTCCAGAACTACTCTTTTTTCCAATGAAACATCAAAAATGGAAAAAGAGTAGATCTTTTCACAAAAGGAGTAACTCTTTTCGTCAATGAAAAACGATATAAGTGACGATTTTTTGAAAAGATCCGGGTCAATGAATATAAAGAACAAATATAGAGCTCCATCAAATCTTCGAATTGCACTAACGCCTTCAATTATAAAAATAATTAATGATGACGAGAGAAAAATAATTATGCAAAAGTACCATGATGATCCAATCTGTGGTGGCCACGCAGGGATCACACGTACTTTAAAAAAGATACAACAAAAATATTTTTGGAAAAATATGACCAGAGATATAAAATACGTCAAAGGATGCGACAAATGTCAACAAAATAAGTCTCAGAAAAACATTAAAGAACCAATGATCATAACTGAGACTCCAACAACCGCATTTGATGTAGTACTGATAGATACTATTGGACCATTACCGAGATCAGAAAATGGCAATGCGTATGCAGTCACAATTATATGTGATCTTACCAAATACCTGGTATCAATACCTATCGGTGAGAAAAGTGCAAAGACAATTGCGAAAGCAATCTTTGACCATTTTATACTAATTTACGGCCCAATGAAAAAATTAATTACAGACATGGGCACCGAGTACGAAAATCAAACATTTAATGAAATTTGTAAGCTATTAAAAATAGAAAATGTCACTTCAACTGCATACCATCACCAAACATCAGGAACTGTAGAAAGAAACCACAGGACATTTAATGAGTATGTTCGATCATACATTTCGGTAGATAAAACAGACTGGGACGAGCGGTTAAAATATTTCACGTATTGCTACAATACTACGCCATCAGTGGTGCATGACTATTGTCCATTTGAATAAGTGTTTGGCAAGTCTCCGAATAATTACGATTTTCTTTTAAATGCTAAAGTAGACCCCATTTATAATTTGGACGCGTATGAAAAAGAAATAAAACTTAGACTTCAATCGGCTCACAAAAGGGCCGTGGAAATTATAAAAAACAAAAAAGTTAAGGAAAAAGCCTTATACGACAGACATACTAATAGATTTAATATAGCAGTAGATTTAGTTCTAGTAAAACAAGTAGGACATAAGTTAGATAAAATTTATAAGGGACCATTTAAAGTAGTGACCATAGAAAATTGAAATAATGTAGTCATAAGAGATGACAACATGACGACAACCGTGCACAAAACCGACTTAGACATTACCATTGAAAAAAAAAATGATAAACTGAAAAGAGAATTAAAGAATAAATTAAAAAAAAAGAAAAAAAAAATAATTGAATACAAAAATATTAAATAAATATAAGAAAAACACAATGTAATTTAGATTTTAAGAATAAGCTTATGTAAAAAAAAAATCTAATATAAAAAAAAAACATTAAAAATTAAATTTATAATTTAAGAATAAATTTATATGAAATGAATTCATTCATGTGAAAAGGGAGGTGTGGTATTCCCACATTCTAATCCCACGGGCAACTAAGCTGTTCGATTGACACCACGCACGTTCTGCTAAGTCAGTCCACGAGGAGCTTATTTGCCCGTCATTCGAAACCACACTCAATGAGTGTGGAAATATTCAATGTGTAGTCATAAGCTAGTAATAAAATATTGTTAAGATATTTCAGTAGTAATAAAGCATTCAAACTTAAGACATCAATCATTTTGTGTGTTTACATATCAGGGAGCTTTAAAGTTACTTGACCGATTTCAAAAATTCTTTCAGCTCTAGGATGTTACATTATCCCTCATTGACAAAAACTTATATTTCATACACATATTTTCACGGGAACGGAAGATTCCTTCAGGAACGGGGCTGGAAATGGAAACTTAGAAACTTCTGGACCGATTTCAAAAATTCTTTCAACTCTACGATGTTACATCATCTTTCAGTGACATAGACTTATATTTCATTCACATATTTCCATGGGAACAGAAGATTCCCACAGGAACGGGGATGGGAACGGAAACTTAGAACCTACTGGACAGATTTCGAAAATTCTTTCAGCAATAGAATGCCACATAGTCCCACAGTGAGAAAGATTATATTTCATCCCCAAATTTTAACGGAAGAGGAAAAACGAGAACGGGAACCTTAAAACTATACAGACCCGAGCAAAGCCGGGCAGCTCAGCTAGTCTATACATATAAAATAGGATGTACAGCTGCCCAAAATAATAGTAGTATAGAGCTTATGAAACAACAAAATTGAAAAAAACTGATCGGTCAATTCTAATTTAAAAAAACAATAACGTGGTTTCCAAGTTTTTTTTTCAGTTTAATATTATTATCCGATAGTTGCAAATTTTTTAAACAGATGTTGAAATTCAGCGGTCAAGAAATGTTACGATATCGAAAAATTAGGTCAAAATTTTTATTACAATATGTGGCTGAATGTTATTACCTTTTATTAGTATTTAGTTACATGTCCCTTGTTAGCTATAACACAAGTACAAAGAGGTTGAACATAGTTTATCAGGTTTCCACACCTTCCTGTGCTTATCGAACTCCATGATTGCTGTATAGTTTAGTTTAGTTAAGTTGATTTATTTAGCAGAACTCTGCTATTGAAATTCAATTTTACAATTTTTAACTTAAAAATAAGTATATACATTTTTTAAATATTGATTTAATTACTGTAAGGATATTTAAGTTTTATAAATTCAATTACATATCTTTTAAATTTTTTGAAATCTATTTCATTTTTAGTTTCATGTGGCAATGTATTGAATAGCCTACATCCTTTATATAAAATTATTATTATTATTATTATTACAACTTTATTAACAGGCAATAAATTACACAATTAATAATATTTTATTCGGCATTAGCTACCAGGACTTTCTGCCGATAAAGTAGTGGATACAATTAAATATAGTTTTCTAATTTTAGTAAAGTTAATATTTTGTACAGATTCATAATGTTTTCTTTTGAAGGAATAGTTAAGAGACTTGTTAAAGTTATTGAATTGTTCACTTTTTTTGATATAGTTTTGACGTGTTCGCAGTCGACTATAAGGTGTTTAATGGTGAGGGGGGTGTTTCTGTTGCAGAGGTGGCATAATATTGGTTGTTCTTTTGTTATGTAGTGGCTATGTGTGATGTTGGAGTGACCGAGTCGCAGTCTTGTGTAACATTTTATCATATTTTGGGATATATTATTTGGGTAAATAGCTTTTTCAGCTTGAGGGTTGATATTGGAGTAATGATGAGTGTATTCACTCCAATTTATTTTTTTGATTTGGTAGGCGGTGTGTAATATGTTTTTTTTTGCGTCTTTCTTGTTGAAGATGTTGAATTGTATAAGTGGCTCGTCTAGGGCTGCCTTTGCCATTTTGTCAGCCATCTCGTTGCCTGGAATTCCAGCATGTCCAGGGACCCATATTATTTTAAGATTTTTATTTCCTATTATTTTGTCTCTGATTTGATCAATTATTTCTGTTTTGTTGTTTAGGTTTTTGAGAGCGGTGATTGCTGAGAGGCTGTCCGAGCAAATTACAGTTTTTTTCTTGTTTGTGAATGATGTTGCTTTGAGGATAGCTAGTGCTTCGGCAGTAAATATTGAGGCGGAGCTTGTTAGAAGGCCTTTGATTTTTGGATTCCCGACTTCGTCAGTTACGGCAAAAGAGACACCGTGTTCATTTTTGGAGCCATCTGTGAAAAGGAGGTTCCATTCTGTTTTTTTTAAATTTGATACCATTTCCTTAAACATTTGCTGGTACATTTCGTTAGTTGTAGTTGCTTTAGGAAATTTTTGTAAATTGGTGTTAATAGCATCAGTTTTAAGTTTCCATGGTGGAAACGTTTGAAATTTTGTTGATTTGTTTTGAATTGGTGTATTCCATTTTGATGAGAGATTTATGGCCTTTAGAAGTGTTGATGGGTAGTTTTGATGTCTAGTTTTACGTGTAATTTTCGGAATGAGTGATTGAATGGGTGAATTGTTGCAGGAGTTGATCTTGAGAAGAACAGATGCGGTTTGGAATTCAATCCGCTCGGGAATTGATGGGAGTCCGGCTTCTGTTAAAATATTTTTGATGGGTGTGGTTCGGAATGCTCTTTGGGCAGTCCTTACTGCGCTGTGGTATGATGGTGTGAGAAGTTGTAGTGATGACTTGGAGCATTTGCTGTAGATAGCGAGTCCGTAATCTATTTTTGAAAGAATGATTGATTTTATCACATTAATAAGGGAGTTTATATTACAGAAACTGTGTTTAGAAGCTAAATATCTAATCATATTGGTCCTGGTAGCAAGGCACTTTTTTATAGAAATACAATGCTGCTTAAAATTAAACTTAGAGTCAAATATAACTCCTAGTAAGTTAATGTAATTTACGTTATCTATAAGTTTATTGTTGAGGTCAACCAAAACCTTTTTTGAGCAGCTGTTTTTTCTGCATATGTGCAGTATTTTGCTTTTGTCTGTGGATATTCTTGTCCCAGAATATTCTCCCCATTTAATCAGGTCGAGAATTATACTCGAAAAATCAGCTGATACCTGGTTTAAGTTTTTGCATTTCGATAGGATTATTAAATCGTCAGCGTATAATGAGTAGCTTATTTTTTTTTGTTTCTTAATTATTTTACTAATTTTATTAAAGGCTATTCCAAAAAGTACGACTGATAAGGGGGATCCTTGGGGGATGCCGTTTTCCATATTGTGCACAGAAGAGAACGTAGTTTTTATTTTAATTCGGAATTTTCTATGGGTTAGGAATGCTTTTATGAACTTGATAATTTTGGGTCCTACTTTCCACTCGGTTAATTCGTTCAAGATAACGTGGATCCCAATTCGGTCAAAAGCCTTTTCGAAATCGATGGAGAAGAGCGAAACATGATTCCTTGAACTTAAACTTGACGTAATGTATTCGTCGACGTATAGAAGCGAATCCATGGTTCCTTTACCTTTTTTAAAGCCAACTTGGTTTACATCGATCAAGTTGTTTCTTTCTAGGAACCAAGATAGTCTGCGAGCTATGATTTTTTCAACAACCTTGCTGAGGCATGGTAGCAGGGATATTGGTCTATAACTAGATAGGCTTACAATTTCTTTGTTTGGTTTGGGTATGGGGACTACAGTTGAGATTTTCCATGCGTGTGGCATGCAGCCTTGATTTAGGATCTCGTTGTATAGTTTGATTAGGCGTTTTTTTTGATGGATTGGACAGTTTTTGATCATGGCGTAGGAGATTCGGTCAAAGCCAGGCGTGTTACCTTTGCATGAGTTTATACAGCTCTCAAATTCAAATAAGCTTATGTCATCTTCGATTTGTTTCGCTATTTCGGTAATGGGTTCCAGTTGAATTGTTTGGTTTAATATTTGATTTTTCTGGGTGCGGAATTCGGAGTGAAAGTTTGAATCACTTGAAGCTGTTGACCAAGTTTGAGCAAAAGCTTGGGCAATTTCTGATGGTGATGTTAGCATTTTATTAGATTGATCTTTTATGGCTTTTATTGAGGTGGGTTTGTAATTACCTGTGAGGGAATTTATATCAGACCATAGCTTTTTAGCAGGAGAGCTTGGGTTGATGTTGGCGGTAAATTTCTCAAAACTGTTTCTTTTTGCTTCTTTAGCTGCTTTCCTGAAGATAGCGTTTGTTTTTTTGAATGTGATCAAGTTTGTGTTTGTTGGGTATTTTTTAATGTTTTCCAAGCTTTCTGTTTGCTTTGACGAAGATTTCCAAGTTCTTTATTCCACCATGTGACCATATGTCTGTATGTCCAATTTTTTGTTTGGGGGATTGCTAAGTTGGCTGCGTAACGGATGGCTTTTTGAATGGTAGCTGATTCTTTATTAATGTTGTTGGATATTTCTTTGTTTTCCAGGAAGTCTGTGACTTTAGATTGGAATAACGGCCAGTTAGCTTTGTCAAGTTGGAATTTTTGTATCTGGTTGTTGTGATTTGCATCGTTGTTAAGGGTGATTTCGGTTGTTATTGGGAAGTGGTCACTTCCGTGAAGGTTGGTGAGGGTTTTCCATTTTGCTTTTGTGGTAAGGGAAGGGGAAATAAATGTGAGGTCTATATGTGTGAAGCTGCTATGGGTAGAAAAATGTGTAGGAGAGCCATCATTTAGAATAGCCAAGTTGGAGTTTGTGAAAAATCGTTCGACGATTTTACCACGGTTGTTGATAGTCGGAGATCCCCAAGTTGGATTCCATGCGTTGAAATCACCAGTAATCAACACAGATGTATTAAAACTGTTAGTTATGCTTTCAAGCTCGGTAGATGTAAAGTTCTGTTTTGGATGGATGTATAATGAAACAACTGTTAGTTTAATATTCAACTCGATTTCCACTGCAACTGCTGGGATATTTGATGTTATATTTATAAATTTATGCGGTATTGATTTGTGAACTAAGAGTCCGATTCCTTGTTTGGCGGTGGTGTTGTGGTTGTGAAGATGATATGTATATTGTTTAGGAGGGTGAAAATTTGTGTTCATTGGAATGTGTGTTTCTTGCAGAGCGATGATTGAGGGTTTCAGTTGGTTTATTAGAAGTTGAAGTTCATGGAGGTTATTAAAATACCCATCCATGTTCCATTGAATAATTTTTAGGATAGATTGTTTAGAGCGAGGGTTGAATAGATATGGTTGTTTTATAGATATGTCTTGACTCCGCTCCCTGGATGTTGAAGCCTTCAAGTTCCTAAGTGAGCTTGAAGGATTCAACACCCGAGAAGCAGAGTCATTGATTTTGGAATCCTTAATATGTTTACTGGTCATCATCGGTTTCCATTTGCCTTAAGAAGTAGTTGTTTTCTTTGAGCAGTGTTTTTGTAATGCTTGATAATGGCGAGTCTGATGCCGATGAACTTGTATTTGAGTATGAATTTTGTTTTTGAGGTTGGATTTGAGTTTGAATTGTTGCGCTGGATGGTGCGGTGGTTGATTGGTTGGTGGCTGTGAGATTTCTTTCTTTTTCGAGCTGGTAGTTAGTTGTTTGGTGAGTAGGCGTATGGTTGTTGTGGATTGCTTTGGTTATTGTATTGGTTTCTTGTTGTGGGGGTTTTTCAGTTGATATTATCGGATTTGAGTTTATTGTTTTGTTTTTGTCTGCGTTTAGAATTCGGTTTTTTATTATTTCGGCCATTGATGGCTTGGGGTCAAGTTTTTTTTTTTGGCGCGGTGAGTTGATGCTGTACGGGGTCGTCTCTGTAGATCTGCCAAGCTTCTCGGAGAGTGCAGCGACGGTCGGCTTTTATTTTGTTAACTGATTTATGGCGAAGGAATGTTGTACATGAAGGGTCATATGATGTATGACCATCTTCTTGGCAGTTTATGCAATATGTGCGAGCGCATTCTGTGTGTGGTGGTGGATTGCAGCATTCTTTACAGATTTCAGTACTTGTACAGCGATTTTTTGTGTGTCCTAATTTTTGGCAAATAGTGCATCTCATTGGGTTGGCAATGTATTCTTCTACTTTGCAGCTGAGCCATCCCAGTTTTATTTCGTTTGGCCGTCTTATTAAGTCAAAAGTAAGGATTGCTGCTCCTGTTGCAACCAATTCATTATTAACCTTCCTAAACATTTTTTTTACTTGAGTTATTTTTTGGGATTGCAGTTCACTTAACAGTTCTTCTTCAGGAATGTCTTTGATATGAGTAGAGAATATTCTTCCTTGCACTGAGTTAAGGTTGTGCTGTGTAATTTTCACTGCAATGGAGTCAATGTGTGTTTGTTTTAAGAATTTGTTTGCGGTTGGTAAATTGGCTACTTTAACTAAAAGGTCGCCGGAGCGCATGGCTTTAACCTCTAATATTTCTTTTGAGATATATTCTAAGCCACGATTAATTTGGAAAAGATTATATGATGCGAGTGGGCGGAGTTTTTCAATTTCATTATCTTTTCCATTAATAGTTTTTTCTAGGCCAGATATAACTAGATAACGAGGGATGTTGTCGTCATTGGAGGCACTGGTTGGTAGTGGTGGGTAATAAGATTCACATTTTCGTTTTACTTTGGCGCGTTGGTTTAAGGGAGCGTCTGGATCGAGTCCCTTAAACCGGTTTTTCCTGGGGGAATCCCCAGGCATAATTATTTGTGTTTTCCTGTTCCTTTTTTAAAAGTCTTAGTTGGAGTTTGAAAAATGGAAATTAAATTAAGTTAGTTAATCGAGACCGCGTGTTGCGAAAATTTGACAGTTCAAAATAAATTATAAGGTCGCACTCTTTGCACACGTGTATACTCGGCGTTTGCCAGATGGCGACTGTTATATAAAATAGTGTTTTGGGTAATATTTCTAATATAGTTTGGTAGTCTGAAATCATCTCTATTCCTCCAGTTATATGGCTGAGATGCGCCGACATATCTCAAATATTTGCATAAATATTGGGGTAGAAGACCATTTTTAATTTTATTAACAAAACATAGTGCATTAACGAAAATTCTTTGCTTTACACTCAACCATTTTAACATATTCAACATTATTCTTATCGGTGTATAACGATTGCATTTAAGTATCATACGCATGGACTTATTTTGTAGATGTTGTAGTTTTAACAGAACATTATCATAACATTGATACAGAATTGATGAACAATACTCGAAATGAGGTTTTATCATTACGTTGAATATATTAATTGCGCACATTAAAGACAATTTATTTCTAATTCTGTTAAAGAATCCATTTTTTTTTTATATTTTCTTGACTAAATAATCTACATGAATATCAAACTTTAGTTTTTCATCTATCACTACTCCTAGATACTTAATAAATTTAACTTGGTCCACTTTTTCGTTGTCGATCTCTAGATTCAGTGTAGTACTACAGTTCAGAGCCATACATTTTGATTTTGCCACGTTCAACTTTAGTTTGTTCGCCTTCAGCCATTCGTTTACTCTATTCTCTTTTTTTTTTCTTTTCTATCACTAGTACGAGCGTGTACTACTCGTTCGACGCCTCAAATATAAAAGAGTTGTTCGCTTATACGTTTTCAACACGCGGCCATGCTGTGAGAAATTATTCGCTCAAAATGAGACAGAAACGGATGCCGATATTTAAGTGGTACGGGACGGCTCGGAACATCGAGTTGAAGTTAGCACCCATTCCCTCTTGTCGCAACTTTGAAATAGCTTAAGCTTAATGCACAAGTTGATTTTAATCATGACGGGGTGTGTTGGTGTTTACACCGACCATATTTTGTCGGGAGAATTTAACTTTTTAAGCTGGAATGTTGGACTTTTGTAATTCATAGAATAATACGCTCTCTTTTTCTAGAATAGGAAAGAAGTTGGATAATATTTCTTCTAGTTTTCTCTCTCTTTTTTTTTTTTGTTTCTGATATGGTTCAATCGGTACTATTTATATACCGTGTATGGTACATCAGTACTCGGTTTACTACAAAACATATCCTTTTAATAACAGGTTGCCTGTAATAAAAAGGAAATGAAAGTAAACTAAGAGTCTTTAAAAAGGATTTTGTACCAAAGAGTCTCGTGTACAGCTGAGAGAGCCGGGCTAAGAGCGAATCCTTGTAAATGATACGGTTTTCTTTTTTTTTCTTTTATCTCTTTAAATCTTTTGAATGGGTAACTGTTTTAAAACCTTTTTCGTCTATTACTTGGTATAAATTACTTCCAATAATTTTGCAAATAGTAACTTTAACGAATTTTGGGGTGAGTTTCGCGTTGAGGTGTTTGGCTGCGTTACTCAAAACAAAATTTCGCTTGTACAGCGTCTCACCCACCTGATATGATATCGCCCTACTTCGTAAGTTATATTTTTTTTCATAAGATTCGTGTGATCGCTCTAGAGCTGCCTTCAGATAAGAGTGTATTACGTTCATTTTGGCGACTTTTGGAATCCAATCTATTTCAGAATGGTTGAGACCACTTAGTTCACGCAAAAGTTTATAATCGTCTCCGTGTTCAATAATACGATGTCCGAATAGGGCTTCGTATGGGGACATGCCGATAGCCGAATGAACTGTGGAACGCAAGGCACTTCCAATTGAGGGTAGGTTCAAATCCCAGTTTGTCTGTCTTTGGTCTACGTAAGCACGGATTGCTGCCAGTATAGACCGATTTACTCGCTCGCTGGCATTAGCCTGCGGGGAATAAACCGCCGTTCGATAATGCTTTATACCGAAATTACTAATCATTTTGGCAAATTCATGCCCTACAAATTGACTACCATTATCTGAAAGTATGCTTTCAGGGACTCCGTAAACAAGGAATATTTCTTCTTGCAAAAATTTTATAACCGATTGGGCGTTAGCTTTGCGGAGTGGTTTGATGAAAACGAACTTTGTCAGCTGATCTAAGACGACAAATATTTGAGTATTGCCACTTTTTGATCGGGGATACGGTCCCAGAAAATCTACGTAGAGGTGTTGAAATGGTCGATCTACTGAAAAAGATTTTCCCATTTCCGCTCTCAAAATGGTGTTAGGAGCCTTAGTTGTTTTACACACTTCACAATTTTCTAGATACTGTTTCACCTGTGACGCCATATTCGGCCAAAAAAACTGCTGACGCAATCTGTAGAGAGTCTTTGCAATACCACCATGTGAAGCTCGGGGAGGGCAGTGAGCCAGCGAGATCAAACGGTTCGTCAGCGCTGCTGGAATCCACAATTTTCCAGGTTAAATCGTCTTGGAGTGGATTCCCTTTACTATGTCTGACCTTCTTATATACGAAACAGTCCGAAACTTGAAGGTCAGGTAGTTGGTCTTTATTTTGTCCGATGTGCTCAATGATTTGGCGATATTCGTCCGACTTAAAACTCGGATCCTCCAAATCAACATGGAGAACATCGGTGTTCGACGACATCGCCTCCGGTGGACATACTACTGCTTGTAGCGTCTCCACCTCAAAAACTCGGGATAGGGCGTCTGGCACTACATTCAGAGTACCCTTCCGGTGTTCGATGCCGAAATCGAACCCTTGAAGTTTGAGACTCCAGCGCGCTAACCTCCCCGTTGGATCTCGAAGACTCATCAGCCACTTCAGGCTTGAATGGTCTGTCACAACTGTGAATCTATAGCCTTCTACATATGGTCGAAATTTCTGAATTCCTCTCACCGTTTTCGTCTTTTTGACACAGAACGCAACCTATGCCTGATGCTGACGCATCGCATAAAATGATAAATTCTTTGGAAAAGTCCGGGTTTGTAAGGACTAGGTCAGATGTAAGAGCGGCTTTTATCGCTTCAAATGCGGTCTCTGCTTCTTTATGGAAATTGAACTTTTTACCCTTTTTTAAAGTGTCTGTTAACGGGGCAGCCAGGGTTGAAAAATTATTCACAAATCTGCGGTACCAACCTGCCATACCGAGGAATCGTCTTACTTGCTTCGTCGTCTTAGGCATTGGAAATTCAAGAATGGCAGAAACTTTTGCCGGGTCGGGTTTTAAACAGCCTTGTCCGACCACGTAGCCCAGGTACTGGAGTTCCTTGAAGCAAAACTTTGACTTTTCGACGTTTATCGTCAAGCCTGCTTCAAGTAACCTTTTCCCAATGATTTCTAAGACTCTTAGGTGATCTTCGAAGTTTCTTGAGATGACAAGTAAGTCGTCCAGATACACGAAGACTCGATCACGCAACTCACTGGGTACCACCAGGTTCATTAAATAGGTCAGAGTTTGAGCTGCATTGGAAAGACCAAAGGGCATTACTTTGAACTGATACAGCGGCCTCCCCGGAACCGTAAATGCCGTCTTCTCCCTCGAGCTTTGCTCCAGCGGTATCTGCCAGTACGCATCTTTCAGATCCACGCTTGAGATAAAGTGTGTCTCTGAAAGGCGTGCTAACAATCCCTCTATATGGGCAATTGGGCTCGCATTCTTCTTTGTTACCTGGTTCACCTTCCGAAAGTCCAAGCACAGGCGATTCTTTCCAGGTTTTCGTACAAGTACGACTGGAGAGGACCATGCGCTGGAACTTTCTTCGATGACCCCCAAAGAAAGCATGCGATCCAATTCCTCATACACCAGGGCTTGTATCGCTGGAGATATGGGATAATGACGTTGTTTTATGGGTACCGCGTCTCCAGTGTCTATGTAATGTTCCAATAATTTGGTCTTTCCCAGGCCTTTTATCGTAAAAGAGGGAAATTTTGCGATAACTTCACGCAACTTATGACTTTCTTGATCGTTTAGATCGCACTTGACCGCACTGTCTAAATTATTTAATTTTTCTTTAGGTAGCGCAATTTCGGAAATGATGTGGGGAGCAATTTGGAAAATTCTCCAAAAATTAACGCCTAAATACAGCTGCTGGGTTAGAGATGGTACGACAAACAAATCTATGTCCTCTACTTTTCCTTTGTAACCGATTTGTGTAGTAACTATACCTACTATTGGTTGTCTTTCTCCGCCAGCGGTAGAGATATACGAGGTAAACTTCCTCAAGGGAATTTTATTTTCTTCTAGGAATTCCAGAGAACCCGCTCCGAGGCAACTCAAACTGGCTCCTGAATCAAGTAGACCACGGATCTTTGTTCCACATATTTCCACTGTGTCGTATGGTCGGGGATCGTCTTCAGAACCATCTTGCTGCAATGTTGTTGCGGCGATTGTCCTATGAAATTCTTTCTTTTTCTTCATTCTTTCTCTTAATTTTCTTATTTTGTCAGAAGTTGACGGAAAAGTAACTATTCTTTTCCTTGCCTCATAATAATCCTTGATTCGCTCGTGAATTGATTTTCTAAGAACAGTAGGTTGTACTGCGTTACCTTCAAGATTATTATGAGACTTTTCTACATGTTTCGTTTCGTCAGGTAAATTTCGTAGCAGGGTTATTTTAACTGAAGTAGATTCTACTTCTTCGGGTTTTCGGACCTCGGGCACGCCCCCCCGGTCGCTGGGTTGCCCGGTTGTCGGTTTCCCGAACAATTATCGCATCTAGGGGTGATTACATTTTCACGCCCACACCTATAACAAAATAAATTCCGTTTAGGATTGTCACATTCTCTAAAAGAGTGACCTTCTACTTTGCAATTCAAACACCTCAGTGAGATCACTTCCCTATGGTGTGCTTCTACTAAACCAGGTGCTACCTCGCTTGCAATCTCTAATTCTGTTCCAATCTCATTTATTTGTCGCCGTGGCTGCTGGAAGGGAGTACTGGCTTGATATTTAGGTTTGACGGGTTCGCCTCCATTCAAAAACTTCTCGATGGTTCTACACACATAGACCATCTCTGGCAAACTATGAGTGCTAAACGTCACCAGAAGTTCTCCAATTCTACGCCGAACATTGAGCTTTATTAGTTCAATAATTTCCTTAACGGTTTTAGGGATTCGTAGTCTCGAATTTAGTTGTATTAGGTCATCGTAAAAGTTATCGAAAGACTCATTCACCAACTGTTTACGATCGGACATTTTTCTATATAATTTGGAGTCTGTCTCTAGGCTCCTGTATTGTTCAACTAGCGCTAAACGCAAAGTTGACCAATTACAAGTTGGATTACTCTTAATAAAAGTCCAATACCATGTCATCGCGCTACCACTTACAAAGTGATGGAAATTTTGTACCACTTCTGGCCAAGTCACATAATAACTATCTTTAACTCGTTCCAGTCGAAACAGAAAATCATCGATAGTCATATTCTTGTTATCAAACTTAATTCCCCACTTGTGATAGTGTGGGAACCGAGTCGCTGTAGACGTGGACGGTGTTGGGTTAGCTTGACTGGCCGACGGGGGAGAAGCATTAAAATTTAAATTGCTCAATTGAGCTAAGAAGTTATCCACGTTTGACCCACGGGCCATATCTACTGGATGAACACCTGGTTCATTCGACGGGTTAATATTTTCCGTGTTAGTCAAAATCGGTTGTTGTGTAATACAATCTGGGACTCTATATGGAGGAGTGTTCATATTCAACAAGTTCCTAGTCTCTTGTTGATTTGCAGTCACCGCTGGTGTGACATTAAAGAGGGCTTCCCTAACAATCGATCTAACCTGTCGCAATAACTCAGTTTGAGTTCGCTGTAATTCTTCACGTATGAAGCGCTGACCTTCTGTGCGATTAAGTCCAACCGTAGCCGTAACAACGTCTCTCAAGTACGACTCAAATTGATCAGCCTCTTTGGAGGTGTCATTATCCCTAAGGCTCGGAGTTCTCGCGCGACTAGTATGCTCAACACCATTGGCCCCTACTGGATTAGCATGACCTGATCCGCTCGCCATGGGTTCATTACCATTTTGGTCACCCTCATTTTCCTCATTATCTACGGAAGGGGGTCGTTGCTGACTACTACTTCGGGCACCCTGTGAATGATTACTACTGTTCTTTGGGCGTCCCATTGCTCCACTTGGACTAAAACTTTTCTAATGCTTATATTTCAAAAAAGAAACTTTATGTCCTAATTATATAACCTTGTTTTTTTTTTTTGTATATGTATTATTCAACTATTATCCTTCAAAAAAAAAATTCTTTAATCTTAATTTAAATTCCTTTGCTCAATTCTTCAGATCTCTCTTTAAACAAAAAATAATAAAAATAAAATTCTTCAACTGTTCGCAACTGAATTAAACAAAAAAAAATCTAAGCCTCGAATCTTCAACAAAATTCAAAAATCAAAAAAAAAATGTAATATAAACTTTTTCTTTAACAAATCTCAGGAAGTGAATGTGAGGTGAGAGAAGGTTAATCCCCAAAAAAAAAACAAAACATGGATTCCCAGGTCTCCTTGATTAAAAGAAAACCGATCCCAAAAAAAAATTTTTCTTTAGTGTCTTTAAACTCTCAAAACGAAGTCTTTTTCTAAGCTAATTTGGAAAAACGTAACGACTCACTCTTAACGTAACAACGGTCGAAAACCAAGAATTATTTATAATCTAGTCATCCGGATTACGCCTAGAGTTCTTCATTACTCTTTGAACAAGATGTACTTTAAACAAATTTTGAGTTATTAATAAGTCTTTAATATTAATTGGTGGAACACTTTCCTAATTCATGTTTTCAACCTTCGCATTAGTCATAGATCTGAAAATCGATTCTCTAATCTACCGGACGAAAGCCTTCATTATACACAAAAAAAAAGATGTCAAACCCACTAACCGCATTCCTCAACTTCGCTGCATGTTTTTCAACGCTATCACATGCTCAATACGCAAAAATAATGCCTGTTCAAGTATGGCCGTTGAAAAACGACAGCTTAATCTGTGTGAAGTTTAATCCTACCACGTCGCGACAGCAGGAGTCTAAAATGAATACTTTAACCCCTCGGACAACTGTGGCTGTTCATTATACCCGGTGATAATTCACAAGGAAGCTAAACTTTGAATCTCTCATAAAACATCAAAAAAAAATTTGTAATGAAAATGTAAAATAACTTTTACAATTTGACTTTAAAAAAAAATATCGGTCGCCAAAACTCGGGCCCCACGTTGGGCGCCATCTGTAACGTTTTAAACTCCAAAAAAAAAACCAGCAGGCCTTGGTTACCGGCGCTATGGGACACCACTAGCGACTCCTGACCAGACAGACCGGTGGGTCTGTAGACATCGGTCTTGAAAGAGGGGAGAAGTCGTTGGTGGAAGACTTGGCAGAGAAGAAGGGCACGCATGTTTTTTTTTGGGCTTTGATTCCTGAGAAGAGGGTATTTCGTTTCCACTCTTTTCGTTTGCCATGTTATAGGTTAGGTACTCTTGTGTTCACAGGCACAGGAAAGATCGCGTGCTGGTTTTTTTTTGGAGTTTAAAACGTTACAATTTTGCCTAATCAATGGAGGGAAAGTTTTCTTCTTCCAATGTACAAGGGAAAGGGAGATACCAGAAGCTGTGACAACTATCGTTCGATCAAGTTGATGTCCCACACTATGAAGATCGTTGAGCGGGTTTTGGATAGCCGGCTGCGGAAAATAATAAGGCAGTCTGATGACCAATGCGGGTTTGTCGCGGGTAAGTCAACTACAGACGTAATCCAAAGTATGAGGATCATTATGGAAAAACACCGAGATGCCTTAGAGGATTTGCACATTGTGTTGGTTGACTTCGAAAAGGCATTCGATCGACAACCACGAGTTCTGATATGGGTGGCCCTCAGACACCGAGGAGTTCCTGAAGCCTATGTGCGAATAATCATGGACATGTACGAAGGAGCAGTTACAAAAGTGAGATGCCCAGCTGGAGTCACCGAAGAATTCCAAATAACAGTAGGTGTACATCAGGGAAGTGTCTTGAGTCCACTGCTCTTTATTGCTGTTCTGGATTATTTGCTCGAAGGAAAAGTAACGGACAATAAAGTACAACAATTATTCTTTGCTGACGATGGAGCCATCATAAGCGAGGATCCTACATCCCTGCAACGAGCACTTGACGTTTGGATTGATGTTCTGGAAGGAAATGGGTACCGTATTAGCGCTAAAAAGACTGAATACCTGTGCTGCCCTTTTTCTAATCCAGACAAGCCTATTCCAGATATTTATTTGAATGGAAATGTGCTTCCCAAGTGTGAAAAGTTTAAATATCTGGGATCTATGATCAATAGTGAAGCAACTTGTGATGACGACATCAATCATCGAGTAAGCGTAGGGTGGATGAAGTGGCGAGAAAACTCCGCTATCTTCTGTGATCGTAAAATGCCCCCTAAGCTGAAGGGAAGACTCTACACAGCAGTTGTCCGTCCAGCTCTGACATACGGTTCACAATGTTGGACAATGTACAAAAAGTATGAGAGCAAATTGACGGCAGCCGAGATGAAGATGCTTCGGATGACAGCAGGAGTAACAAAGCTTGATCGAATTAGAAGTACTAAGATCCGTGGAAGCCTTCATGTCAAAAGTACCATATTGGACAAAATTCAGCACGACCGGCTCAGTTGGTATTGTCATGTTCAAAGGAGAGATCCGCAGAACCCCGTCAAAAAGGCAATATCGTACAACGTTTCAACAAATTCGCGACGAAAAAGAAAAGGCAGGCCAAAACACTCCTGGAACAAGCAAATGCAAAAACACCAGCATTTGGTTGGCCTCAGACATGGAACAATCCAAAACCGGGAGGCTTGCCGACGTTTTCTGAGGTCAACGCGGCGTACCCCACAGGCGGATCACTAGTGTGAAGCAGAAAAGTGGGAGAGTTGTGATCGCTTCAAAATCACTACTCGTAACGCCGGAAATGAAAAAGAAGAAAAAGTACTATTTGCGAATGTCGAAGAACTTCTTCAATGTCGTTTATGCAGATTATAAATAAGAATGCTCTTTTGAAATCGAGAAAAACGGCGAAAACGAACTTTTTTTAGCTATTTCTTCTTTCCAGCTTATAAGAACATTATTTAGCGCCGACTCACAAAAATGTTTTTTCGAAATTCTGACTGGTTCTCAATGAACAAATTGTTGAATTGAAATAGTTTTCTAGTTGCGAGTGAACTATTTTCTCAATCACCTTGTATAGCTTCCCAAATCATCCGAGAATCCAATACTCAAGTGTCATGAATAAGTCGAGTACGGCAACTGCTGTTGCTTTGTCCAACATGGAAAACACTACTGCTAAGGCTATACCGAATTCAGTTGTTGTGCCACCGCCCGATATAAAATCAATTGTTCCGATTCCAACTTCTGTCATTAAGTCGACAGCTTTGGGTGAGGCTGCCGCTGCAGCTGCTGCTATAGCCGCTGCCTTGCTTCGTGATGGTTATCATAATTTACAACAGCATTTGAGAAACCAAGATATTTTCAAGCAACAGTCTAGAGTGGCACCATTGGCTCACAACAAACAGTCTGGGGGTAGTGTCCAACCAATTAGCGGCGGACAAAACAATGTTCTGATTTCTGAAAATTAACATCGCAAAGAGAATCGCGCCTCAGACAACGAGAACGATAGTGATTCCGAATATGACGATGACGAAGAAGAGGATGACGATGCAAGGTACTCTGGATTTGATGACATTCACTTGGTCGAAGGTTCCAAACAGCATTATAATCATTGAACAAACATGCCCATGCATGGTATGCAGGCCGACTATCAGATGAATCGTCCCAGAAACTAATAATGGCCGCCCAGGCTCAAGCCTTGAGGCATTTAGAATAATCCCTGAGCGACTATGGCAGCGGAGGTAATCCCAATGAAGAATCAAACTACAAATGTCGCCATTGTGGAAAAAATTATTGCTGGTAGTCGACCTGCGTCGTCATGAGAACGTAGAGTGTGGTGGCAAGGAACCGGCTCATCAGTGTCCTTACTGTCCTTACAAGTCCAAGCAACGTGGCAACTTAGGCGTCCATGTCCGCAAGCACCATTCGAATCTGCCCCAGTTGGCCAGCAAAAGGCGGTCTAAATATTCACAGCAGGTAAAGATTGAGAAAACCGAGGCAGCTTTTTAAAGCTTCTCAATATTCGTATTCAGTGTGCTTTCATTGGCATGCAAAGAGCTCTCCCAAGTTTATGAAACGAGCTCATGTGCTACGTAAAATCGCAAAACATGAACTGAACATGACCTAAGCACAACATTTAAGTGTTGAAAACAAGATATTTTTTAAAATGTAACTAATCAAAATGATCGCTACGAATAAGCTCTCTTAAATATTCGTTGGCCAATCAACCCAGATTCTGTGCTGATTTTGTATTTATATAAATTTTTAATAACTGACTAAGTGCTCGCCATAATTTTTTTTTTTTTATATATATATTTTTTGCATCAAATATTATTTAAGTATGTAATTCATGTTTCGTACGAATAAAATATCAAAAAAAAAAAAAAAAAGGGCTGTGTTGTTACTTGGTTTGCATATAGAAACATATTTTCTTACATCGCACCACAGGTTTTCGATGGGTTTAAGGCCCTGAGACTGTGTGCGCCACTCCATCACATCTACTCTACTTTCCAAGAACCATTACTTCTTGCTGAAAGACCCATTTCAGTGGCATTTCAACTTCAGTATGAGGTAGCATTACTTCCTGCATTATCCTAACATAGATATGCTGATCCATAATGCTTTAAATCCGGTTTATGGGTCCAACTCCGTAGAAGAAAAATCATGCCCATACCATTATGATTGTAAAGCGTCGATTATATTCGTTGTTTGGAGGTCTTCTTACATATTGACGAGATCCTTTTCCAACATATACAACAATTAAAGTGTAACGGTACGCATAACAAAGTGGAAAAATACCAATCTGTGCAATGCTTTTACTCACACTACTATTATTTTGACCGCAACTGTATGTATGTATGTATGTCCGGTGTAGACTCCTAAACCACCCAACGGATTTTTATGAAATTTTCAGGGTAGATATAGTTTAGTCCAGAGATGGTTCTGGTCAAGGTTTGGTCCCCATATTCCCACAGGAACGGGGTTGGGAAAAGAAAAATTAGAAATCCACAAAAAGGGGGCATCTCAATAGATTATATTTCAAATATTACTTTTGAGTTAGCCCCCCGAATTATTTAATAAATGTTTTAATTTTTGATTTTTAACCTCACTTTTGACAGAATAAAACAACACTTTTTATATGTACATTTCACTATTGTATTGCGGACAAATCAGTTAATTTACATTTTTAATTATTTATAAAAGTTTACTTCGACATTACTTTTTTAAGTAATGCCAGGCGGTGTTTTTAAGTGGGAAATTTTCAATTCAAAATAGTGCAGGTGGGATGCTTGTCGTTTGAAAATGAAACTTTTTTATGAATTTCTTACCACAAAGTTTCGTTTTATAACCATAAAACTAATAATATCAGTTTTGTGGTTAGAAAATGAAACTTTTTGTGGTTAAAAATAAGACTTTTTTTGTTAGAAATTCATAAAAAAAAGTTTCATTTCCTAGCCACAAAAAATGCTTCAATGTTTCTGAGCAATATAGACTATAGCTCATCACCATTTACCAACAGGAACGGGAGCCGGAATTCAAACACCACTGTACTGATGATAATATGATTTTCACCATTGCAATACGGTGTAAGAGCCGTATTATATTCAGACTTTCTGTATGCTACGTGCTTCGTATATTTTCTTTTGAACAACCATCCCGTCAGTCTCGCATTATTACACTCAGATGTTTTTCGGTTGCGTGTTTTTGACACTTCTCTTTCATTTTTTGTTCTCACCCACAGAGTCAAAGTATGAAAATAATCAAAGAGGCTCAGCTGCATATATCTCAATAAATAACGATGTAAGCGTATTGATTGTGGAGAATTTTTTTTAGGTATTTTTTACAAAATTTCGCGATGGGAGTGAAAAAAAAAATTGTCAAAAAAAAGCACCCTAATAAATAGCCTACTCTCAATGGGACAAAAACGCAATTAATTTATTTATTTATTCATTCATCAATGGATATATACAATCTTTTGATAGCAAATTTAATAACTTATAATGAAAATAACTTATGCTTACGAGTTAAACAATTCAAGAACTATTTTTTTAAAAATATCCCTATTCATCGACAGGTCGACTTCACTGCATATGGAGTTGTACAACATTAAGGAACGAGTTATTGGATCATTTAGGCCATAGTTTGTTCTATGAGTGGGAACATAGAACAAATAATTTCTAGTTCTAAGAATTCTTTCAGGAGCATACAAAGAAATTAACATGAGCAATTCCTCAGATTTAATATTATTACTCAGAATATCTTTAATAAAAACAACGCATTGGGTTTTTCTGCGGCTTTCAAGAGTTTTTAAGTCTATAAGTGCGCATCTAGAAAAATAATCAGGCAATTCATCAGACCATCTCAGATTTCTTAATGCAAAACGCGTAGATCTTCTTTGAATTCTTTCTATTCTACTAATATTATTTTCATAAAATGGTGACCACACAACACAGCAGTACTCTAATATGGGCAGCACCAAGGACATAAAAATAGCTTTAAGTGTGTACACGTCTTTGAAAACACCAGAATTCCGTCGGAGAAAACCCAACAGTGTGTACACGTCTTTGAAAACACCAGAATTCCGTCGGAGAAAACCCAACAGCGAATTTCCTTTTGATGTAATGTAATCAATATGTGCAGAAAAAGTTAGTTTGGCATCAAAAATAACACCAAGGTCTTTGACCTCACTGACTTTTGTGAGAGCTTCAACTCCAAACTTGTAGCTAAAATTTATGGGTGAAAAAGTTCTGAAGGCACTAAAGATTTTACACTTTGAGATGTTCAGTTTAAGATGGTTATAATTACACCAATTTAAAAAGGAATTAATATCTACCTGAAATTTAAGACAGTCATGAATGGAAGCAACTTCGTGAAATAATTTAACGTCGTCCGCAAACATCAAACATTCCGAATATTGAAGAACGTCAGGAATATCGTTTACAAATAAATCGAATAAAAGTGGTCCCAAATGACTTCCTTGTGGAAGACCTGAGTCCACTCTGGTAAAAAACGATCGAAAACCATCGATCTGAACAACCTGTTTACGGTTTGTTAAATAAGACCTCAACCATTTCAAGAATTTTAAGCTGAGTCCCAATTTTTGAAGTTTTTGTAATAAAAGTTCATGATGGACTCTGTCGAACGCCTTTACAAAATCCGTATATAAAGCATCAACTTGCTTTCCATTCTCCAAAGCATTAAAACAGAAATGGGAAAAAAGGCACAAATTAGTCGCAGTCGAACGGCCGCTCACAAACCCATGTTGTTTTGGCGTTATAGATTCTTTGACGGCAAAATAAAGCCTCTGAGTTACTAATTTTTCGAACAGTTTTGGCACTGCTGACAGTTTTGATATCGGCCTGTAATTTTTTATCTGGTGTTTTAGGCCGCTTTTGTAAATTGGATTTACGAAAGAAATTTTCCAATCATCAATAAAATCACCAGTTTCCAAGGATTTATTGAATATTATTCTAATTGCAGTGCAGAGAGATGAGGCACAGCTAGACAACAAAAGTGGAGGAATCAGATCCGCTCCAGCCTTTTTTGTTGAATCAAGTTCATTTAAACCATCCAAAACGTCTTGTTCAGAAAAGTTAATTAGACTGAAATTAGTAATAGGGGTTATGCAAGAATACATTTCATTTACGTTTGTAATAATATCCGCGTTATAGTTTGATTCAAAAAAATTTGCAAAGAGATTGCAGGACGATTGTGAATCAATCGACTTTTCATCATCGAGCTCCATTACTGTCGGTAGAAAAGACGTTTTTCTTTTGGAATTTAAGAAAATCCAAAAGGATTTGCTGTTCTTCTTAATTTTACTTTCAGCAGCACTTATATGCTGGTGGTATAGGAATTTATTCAGAAAGTCAAATTCTCTCCGAAGTTGAAGAAAACGAGATCTATCCTCAGGTTTGCCTGATATTTTTGATCTTTTCAATGCCTTATTTTTAACATTTTCTAAGTTTTTTAGCCTCTTGTTAAACCATGGGTGCTTAAAAGAAGACTTCTTTTTAAAAACATTTACAAAAAGGAGTGAACCGTTCCTTAACAGTTTTTGTTTGACGCTTCTCCATTTTTGCACTTTACGTTTTTAGAAAAATCACCTTTATTAATGTTATTGTATTGTTACACTCATTTATTATAGAATGGAAAGATTGCGTCAAACAAAAATGAACTTATATCATTATACACTTAAAAAATTATGTGTTAGAAGTGAAAAGAAAAGATTTGTTATAACATTTGCTTATGGTGAACAAATTTAGAACATAAAATAGCTTCTATTCCGTCACTTATTTGCTATTCGTTTCATCATAAGCGACTTGAAAACATCTCGCTACTGAAAACATGAGGTTCTAGAAAAATTTATGTGAAAATTTGTTAGTATCTGGGAATTGTGACGAAAACTAAGTTTTTGTCCCAGTTGGAATAGACTATAAGCCTAAAAAGTGCATGTCTGAGTTCATATATTCACATATTATATATTTAAAAAAAAAATCATTGTATTTTGTAGATATTTTAATAAACTTGAAGTAAATATTGGCACTTGACTTCAAAGAATTATTTCTTTTGCAACAAATGAAAGCTTTTTAAATTGTGACTACAGTAAAATATAACAAAAAATACGTTTTTTAATACTTTTTTGCTGTTGTCAAACTTTAAAATGCTTTTGTTTCATTATTTTCAAAAAGAAAATCTATCGTTATGCCTTATGGTAGATTTACATGCATCTGCAAGTGCAGATGAAAATCGGAAAAAGACACAAGATGTAAAATTCATACTTGTTTGATAGAGAGGCAAGGCATCATCTGCAACCATAATTTTATTCGTTCAGGTGTTTTCTTTTGAGGAAAAAATTTTTTGTTCCAAGCACTGGTTGCCTGAACTGCAGTGATGACGCAAGAAATGTCAAACTCATCGGTATTTTGTTTATTCTTTGGATATCAAATAATGCGGTAAGTGAATTCTTTTCTTAACTTTTTCATAATAAATGTTTTTCCTAGGTAGACAAAATATTTAAAATATGGTGAGCTGCATTTATTGGATTTAAAATCCAGAGTTTCTCCACACATTCAAACAAGAGGAGGTGTGTCGGGGATTCAGATTTTCTCTGGATCCCAAAAAAATCATCACTACGTCCAGAAGATAAATATATTCGACATATGAATGCAACGCGTTATGTACTCTTTCCTTGACGATGGCTGTATTAAAGGGATCTCTAAGTACGGACTCCAAAATGCTTACCTACCACTGGCAGTTGCGAAAGAGCTATCAACATTTACCAATATGTACGACAAAGTGTGCTGCACAACCAGAGAAGACGCTTCTCAACTTAACAGCCTCCATTACCCAACTTCAACCACACTTCTGAGCTTCTCGCCATGATGTGTTCCGATGTTGTTCCCGCAGTCGTCAAACTTGTGCACTTCCCCTACTGGCACCGATATGCCAACTTCCCGGGCTCCCAAAGGGCTCTTACCAAAATCCGAACGATTAATTTCTCCACAGCCAGCGGATATCTGGCAATAAGAAGCAAACAAAAATTTGCGCCCCAGTATCAACTCCAACACTTCAGCAACTACTAGTTTAGTACAAATTCCTATGGAATCGTTTATGGCGTGGGAATACGAGCTTTAGCCGAATCGTTCAAATGCAACGAACAAGAAGCAAAAACTGTTTCTGAACAATTTCATGCTGCATATCCTGGAATTCGGTTGCCAAAAAACAATTCCATCTGAAAATGGTTTTTATTTACTTTTGTAATACCAATTTTTATATTTTTAGCTTGAATGCAGAGCAAATAATAAAGTTTGCTAGGCAGAATGGATATGTGGATACAATAACAAGGCGAAGGCGGCATTTAGACAATAACAGTGGCGAACCACAGTTGAAAAGTATTCCTTTGTCATTTACCTAAAGTCAGTTGCTTTCAATGCGAATTTTCTTTTCAGGTCAAGCCGAAGGTGAGGCCATCAACTCAACTATTGACATTGCGAAAAGTGCAAACTTAATGTTGGCGAGTGGCAGCTCGGATTCTCTATTCACACTAAGAGTGTTCAATGACCTGTTCTAGAACAGTTTCAGACAGAAAAGATCAGACTTTTGGTGTTCAATGAGAAATTTTCTGTTCTTTTCTGATCTTTTTTGTGTTCAATGAGCTGTTCTAGAACAGTTTAGCACAGTATTTTCTGCACCTCCTTTTGAGCAAGTGCAAGTTTGGTGAAAACTGTCAAAAGCAGCTGTTGACTTTTTGCTCGTAGTTTTTTAAGCGAATTGTAATTTTAATTTGTTGTGAAAAATTCAGAAAAAATTTAAAAAATCAGGAAAATAACACCTAGCCTTGTGCTGAAAATAAAATTACTTATTCGTGACGAAAATACTCTAAATTAAATTGATATCAGAAAAAGGAAAATTAGTGGTTGTTTTTTTTTTCGTTTTTGTTGTTGCTTATTTTGACAAGTTTGCTTGTTCTAACTTGCCTGCCGTTTTTCACTGCTTCTGTGCTGTGCTGTGCTGTTCTGATCTAAAAAAAGCCATTGAACACATCTACTTTTTCTTTTTTAAATATTAGGTCTGTTCGTTGAACTTTCCCTGGGGTTGACCCAGGTTTTCTTGACAACCCTATGAGTTGTCAAGAAAACCTGGGTTTTCCAGTCCTCAAAAAACACTAAACCACAAATCACCACACATCCCTGTCATTAAAAAAAAATACTTGCCATTTGACAGCCCTCAAATCGCCACAGCAAAAAGCTAGGGCGAGTTTGGGGAAAACCTATGGCTCAAAAAACACTCAGTTTGACATTCAGGGCGAATTTAGGTTTCTCAAAAAACGCTTTGTGGCAGCCCTAGGGCAACCCCAGGGCTTCAACGAACAAACCTATTATATAACAATTTTTTGGCCCGAAACAGCATCTAAATCGTTGCCAAATCTTTTGACTAATATATATTTTTTTTTAATTTTCAAACAAGTTATCTAAAATAGTTAGAAACGCAATCAGTCTGCGTTTGCAAATCAATAAAAAACTGAATTAATCAACTAATCCGTAAAATATTGAAAAAAATTTACTTTGTGGTGTGACATTGATCGTATTTATGTATATGTACACACGAAACTATACTGGAAACTCATTTTAATTAAAAAATACAAATGAAGTTATCAAGCTACAGTAAGAAACTTATTACAATGCGTTTTCGTTGCTGGCTAACACTTCCTCTCCTATTTGCTGCAATTTAAGCTGCACCTTCAAGTATTGCGGGGTTTCCTTGAATGTAATGTACATGGCAAGTTGTGCGTGGAGGGATATTACTATTCCAATCACTGGAACGATGGGTTTTGTCATTTTCTGTAGAAGTAATAGAACCTCCAAGGGCTTCTCGGTAATGGATGGCAGGCGGAAAGTGAAATGTCGTGTAGCGAACATAAAACTTGCGATTGGGGCAAGAATTGTCGGGTAAATGACACCAAGAGTGGTTTGAAAAGCCGCTGCTTCAACTTGAATGCATGTCGGGCATTGGAATGGCTCCTAAACGTTGTCTTTTTGAATGAAGAATTTGTGGTACACTATTGTGGTAATACCTGGTAATACACCGATCGGAAGGTACGTAGATAACTGGCCATAGGTTCCTAGCTTTAGTTTGTTTCTGTAATGGCTGTTCATATAAAATCCTGTGATGGCACCGCAAACTCCTAACGTGTCTGGTGCGAATTTCAGCGCCCATACTTCGGAGGTTTTCTCCCAGTTGTTTATTATTTTTAATTGATAAATAACGGCTTCCTCTTCCGCCAATTTAACTGCATCGTCGGGCAAATCTTTATTATCTCGTGAAAGAGCCATTTGATAAGAATGGAAAAGAATATTGGCAAGTATCGCGAGAAGATTGGCTTAACAAATCAATGTGTGGACTTAGTACTTCATCTGCATGACGAACTGATATTTGAAGTTCCCAAAGATAAAGCAAAGAAAGTTGCTAAAGTTTTGAGCATAACAATGAAAAGCTGATCGTTCAGTGTTCCACTAAAGGTGAAGCTGAAAAGTGGTAAATCCTAGGGTGATTTGCAAGAAGTCAAAATGTAAACAGTTTGTTTTAATTTTTGACCATTATTTATTAAAATGCATAATATATACACCAGCTGCTCGAATTGACTAACGTTGCATGCATCCAAGCTCCAGTGGCTATACACAAAAGTGCTGTTTCAAAATAGAGGAAACAAAAAATTAGGTTCTCACAAGCCTTCCTTCTAGGCCCATTCGGTCCAAGAGTTGTAAGTGGGCAGCATTTCACGCCGCACCGATTAATGTCTCACTATGAAACGCACAGAGCTGTAGGGTTTCGAGGACATCAGAGGATTTATGCAGGAAGTTGATTTGCATGGTATGCTAACACTGTCGTCTTTGAGTAGGTTGTGAATAGTCTAGACATTCGGGGGAAAGATCATTGTCTCCAAATGAACCAAAAAGTTCTGAAATAAGAATGTCGCCCTTTTCGGGCGGAGTAAACTCACGCACGTCCTTGGAGAAGATTTGGACACCTATACAAGAAAAATTTAGCAAATACATAATTTGTTTGACATCCAATTATCTATTTTTTCCACTCCAGAGTTTCCTAGCAATGGCGGTTAAAGTCCTCACAGCGTTTGGGTTTTTCTCGCTGATGTAAATTTTGATTTTTATTTTTGTGTTTTCAGCGGCATTCAAGGCATATGACATATGACTTTGAAAGCTGTCAGCAAGCTATAAACCGATTATAGCAACTTCGAAAGGATATATCGGTTTTCTCTTTCTGTCTTTTGTGCACACAATCTATATCCGTCCTGCTTTACTTTTCTGCACTTCTGCACTTGCAGATGCATGTAAATCCACCATTAACTAACTTATTTTCAACATTTAAAATGGTTTGACAATAAAATCTGATTGAAAATGCTACTTAAACTGTTATTTTAGCAGCAGTAGCAACCACAGTTGAGTCACATCTCTGAGGTATCAGTTTGTCCTATCTCATCACTAGCAACAATAGAGAACTTCAAATTGGGTTTGACAGCAAATGTCACCGCGTGAGAGCCGCGGCAAAGTAGAAAGTTGGGCTACTGGGCGCGTGCGGCGCGTTGCTCGCGGTGCTTATGGGTCACATCTCATAAGAACGTGTGCATTTAATCGAGCTGGAAGCTCGTTAGAAGCGGTGCCGCATGCGCGCAACGCGTTCTATGGGCCGGGGCCTTAATAGCACACTAACATAGACTATATTTTATCCCCATATGGGAACGAAACGGCAACTGGAACATATCCGGGAACTTGGAAAATACAATACCGATTCCAAAAATTCTGTCATTGTTTTTGTTAGAGTGCTTGATTGTCCTGAGTAACATGAAATATTTTTCATCCCCACTCTCACACTAGAATGGAAACTTTGAAACTTCTTTACTTAACTTTCAATTTGATAAACGTAGGACCTCAGCTATGCCGGGTGGGTCAGCTAGTAAACACTTAAAATTGTAAATTAACTGCCCGAACACAATGTTGTAGCTGTAGCTGTAGTACGCCGCGCTGTCAAATCAAAAGTCAGAAAGCAGCTGAGGAATGTAGCAAAGCTCGTGCACAATGGTGTAGCGCAAGATGTCAAGAGCCATTTTGCGCTTGCTTTGTTTTGTTTTTTTTTTCTGTGTGAAACCCCTGAAACGTCAAAATGTAGCGCTGCAGCGCGCTCAAAGTTGAAGTTGACTGCCCGAACACAATGGTGTAGCTGTAGCTGTAGTACGTCGCGCTGTCAAATTAAAAGTCAGAGTGCAGCTGAGGAATGTAGCACAGCTCGTCCACAATGGTGTAGCGCAAGATGTCAATTTTGCTGCGCCATTTTGCTTCGTTTTGTTTTTTTTTTTCTTTGTGAAACGTCAAAATGTAGCGCTGCAGCGCGCTCAAAGTTGAAGTTGACTGCCCGAACACAATGGTGTAGCTGTAGCTGTAGTACGTCGCGCTGTCAAATTAAAAGTCAGAGTGCAGCTGAGGAATGTAGCACAGCTCGTCCACAATGGTGTAGCGCAAGATGTCAATTTTGCTGAGCCATTTTGCTTTTTTTTGTTTTTTTTTTTTCTTTGTGAAACGTCAAAATGTAGCGCTGCAGCGCGCTCAAAGTTGAAGTTGAGTCAACTTGTACTACAGCTTCAGCTACCGCTACAGCTACTACTACGCATTGTGTTCACTCTTATGGCATTTGCCTACTTTCGACTTTGACAGCGCGACGTACTACAGCTACAGCTACACCATTGTGTTCGGGCAGTGAGTCAACTTGTACTACAGCTTCAGCTACCGCTACAGCTACTACTACGCATTGTGTTCACTCTTATGGCATTTGCCTACTTTCGACTTTGACAGCGCGACGTACTACAGCTACAGCTACACCATTGTGTTCGGGCAGTGAGTCAACTTGTACTACAGCTTCAGCTACCGCTACAGCTACTACTACGCATTGTGTTCACTCTTATGGCATTTGCCTACTTTCGACTTTGACAGCGCGGCGTACTACAGCTACAGCTACACCATTGTGTTCGGGCAGTAAGTGTTTACTCCACAGTAAAATAGTGAAAGGTATACATAAGAAGTGTGGTCTTATTCGGTAGTTTATGTTTTCATTCAACTTTTCCTGTTTAAGAAAAAAAAAATCTAAAATGAGGTGAAGACCGAACAATTAAGAAGTGTTTTTAAACAATTTAGAGGGGTTTTAGCACCTTCATTTTCAAAATTGATTCTATTGAAATGCATCCCTACCTTTTAAATTTTAGTTCAAGCCCCAGCTCGTTATGTATGAAAACCGCCACTCTATCATTAAGTTCACATCTCAACTTTAAAGCTAAAAACAAACAATGAAAGAAAAGTGACAAAAAACACACAAATGCAAAATTAAAAAGTAATTCTGAGTGTAACAATGCGAAATTAAAGGGGCTGTTCAAAAGAAATACATCATAATACAGAAAGTCTGAATGTAATAACACACTTGACTCAACGTAGCAAAGAAAATTTGCCAACTATACCCATTGTATTAAACATAATAATAATAATAAACGATACCTTTTTAATAAACTCCTTTTTCTGTTTCCCATCGTCGCCACTTTGAACTGACTTTAATTTTCCACGGGTACTGTAAGACTGAGTTCTTGCTCCACCGGTGCTTTCCATTGTATATTTATATACTTTTTTTCTAACATTGAAATCAATAAGATTATCACATATAAATGTTAGTTTTTTATCTCCAATTCAGTAAATTACTCCAATTACTCCAATTCGTAAATTCAAAGCTGCTTCTGAAACAAATTCTTTATCCAAATAGAGAAAATATGTAGAGAGCAAATCTTCACATTGAAGTCAAACTGCAACCTGATCCACAGATGAGTACTTAATAGATGCCCAACTTTACACACATATTGAAGCCTTCCTACAAGCTGACTTACACATACATCTTTCCAAGCTTACCTCTGCTACTTTAAGTACATCTTCCGCCATTAACTATACACCACAGAGCAGATAATACAGAGTATCCACTTCCACCCCTTCAACCCGAAACACCCGCAAAAAATTTTTCAACACGAGTTCAATATGGCGTCCTATTTCCTGATAAGAAAATGGAGTAGTGGTAAGATTCTAAACGTCAATAGAAAAATAAAAAAAAAAACATGACATCTTTGACATTTGAGAATAAAACTAGAAAGTCGAAACTCGCATGATGAAATCTTAGGATATTTTATTTATTGTAAGTATTACTTAATTATTATGTATCCAACTATCTTTCGATTATCTTTCAGAAACAAGAATTCTTCTGATTGAAACACTAAAATCATCACAACAAACCGAGCCTTCGATGAAACAACATTCTTTACAGAGTGTCTGACAAACACCATCCTGCCAAACAAATTCCTGCCTTCAATGATTTGCATTTGGACGATCAAGTTGCTTTGTTAAGTGTTCATGCTGGCGAGCATCTTCTTTTGGGTTTGTCTTGGCGATCTATGCACTTAAAAGAAATCTTGTTGCTAAGAAACAATTGCGTTAACTATAACAAAACATTGTCCAGGTGTGTTTACCGACAAAATTTCTTCCCCGATTACGTTAAAATAAAAACAAATATTTTACATTTCAGATGCAAGACTTTCACCCAATTACAACATTATCAAGTATCCACTGACAACTCCATGAACACTCCAAAGAAGAACAAGAATCGAGTACTTTGTTCAGACGTGCACGAAAACATGCAATTTCGATTATCGCAAGCATGCTGGGAAACTGCAAGGGTCTTCAGAGACTGCGAATATTTTACATTTAAAGCATTTGTAGAAGGTTGAGGTGATAGACAGGGAAATCAATCAACAGACTAAGGTGAGTGGCAATAAATTGTTTTGTAATAATATTTGTTGACTGATTAACATGTCATCTTCACTTAGGATGCTGATTTCGATGAATAAGAAGCGGCCGAACCATAACCAGCCGGACATGCAAAACAATTTAACACTAAACAACCAAAATGGTCAAATCAGTGTTTCTTCTACACCTGAGAAAGCGGAACGTGAACGAAAGATGGTAGATATGCTGTGTTCCCTGGAGAACAAAGATGCCTGCATGAGTTGCGGGTTAAAGAGTTAAATTTTTATCCTTCTTTGTATGTGTATTTATGTTTTATATCTAATTGGTTTCGTACTAAAGTATTTTATTTTCAAAATTTGTTTACAATTTTTTTTTGCTACGAGCTTACATCAAAATATGTCGACAATTTTTAAAAATCTTGGCAAAATCAAAATCTTTCATTCCAGTCTCTTGTTCATATTATGCTGAGTTCAGAAAGCTTTCATTGATATCTGTAGTACAATTATTAACGAATTACCAACAGTTTAAGTTTATACTTTGGTTTGTGTTAAGAAAAAGTGGAAACTTAAATTGTTGGCAATTGGTTAATACTTGTTCTACAGAGACAAATGAAGGCTTTTTGAGCTCAGCATAACGTAGACAGTATTTTGGCATTTTAAGATTTTCATTGTGATAAGTTTTTCAAAAATTGTCGTCATGGTTTAATGTCGACTTCCAATCAGCTAACTTTTTCTGAAAAATCAAAAATATTTGGTGATGAATGGCTACACTTACGTTTACGAACTATACATTTTTGGAGTCTCTATTGTATTAGCTACAAAGCTCCATCATGAGATTTTCAATGCGAGCTATATTTCAAAAAAGTTTAGTTCAAAAGCTATCATTTTCTACTTTTTTTGACTAAAACCAATCGAAACGGCTTTAGATAAGGAATTTCTTCAAAAAAATTTTTTATTAAAAAAAAAATTATACAGCTTTGTGATAAATATAATTTCTAATCAGAAAATATATGCTTTATAGCTCTATGTCTATTAATATAGATGTAAATCCAAAAAATGTACCAAGAATTTCTATCAAAATCAGAAATTGAAACACTCTTCGTGTATTTGGTGGCGTCACTTGTATATGAATAGACATACAGCTACAAATTATATATTTCCTAATCAGGTATTGCATTGACTACAAACCTGCATCATCACATTTTCAATTAAAACAAAATTTAAAAAATTCCCGATCACTTGCCATTTAAATATGGTAGCATAGTAAAAATCACTTTTGATTTGGAATTACAATAACAAACCGCAGTAGTATTTAATGCTTAATCAGTTATCACATTTTTATTGTTTTATCATCCGAACAATATTGATTTGTATTTCACTTCAATAAACCATTTAAAAAAATTTAACAAATCTTTTCTCTTTTACGGCTCTAAAACTCAAAGTTGTCCTCGTAGTTGTCTTTGAACAGAAGTATGCTTTCCAGGGCTTCATCATAGTCGTCCTGTTCTAGGCCTGCGTCCTTGAACCGATGCAATTAAGCTATTTTCAATCGCTTTGCTTCTCGGTGCAGTCTCCACTCTCCAGTGTGTCATCAATGTCACCTGAGCATTGAACCGAAGCTATAGTTGGTACCGACTTGATCTTCTCATCCGGGTTGCACTTATTGCCCAATATAAATCCTCAACTGTTTAAAGCTTCATCAAACATTTCTCGAGGGAATGGTGGTCCGGTTACCATAGCTTCTTGCAGAGCTGACACATGGGCCATACTCGAATGGTTCTGACATTGCAGGTACATTTCCGAAACAGTCGCAGCGATAGGCAGCCATCCTCATATGCTGTTGGGCTTGCTGCAATGGGCGTTTGAGTCGTGTTTTCGGTATTCTTCGTACACACAGCGAGCAGCGACTGCACAACATAGTTCCAATTTTGCAGTTAGGCGACATATTGCATCGAATCTGTCTAGACAATCGATGAGATCTTCGTCATTACGCATTGGAAATGGCAAGGCTATAGCAGCAGCAGTTAATTTGCGACCATAGTTTGTTAGGTCACTACAAAAGGCCCCTAGGCTGCTAGACAGGGGTGCATTCTTCAGACGATATCTCAGACTTATCGTTTCTAGATACGAAGGCAGTATAGATGAAGTTTGGTAGAGGTTTTCCGCTTTGTAGTTAAGCAATGGAATTGTTCGATGTTCGCTCAGTTGTCTCCACGCCCGACTCTGTGTTGATAGAGGAAGGAACATGGTTGAATATGTTGACAACTCTGATGGAGTCGGTCATTGCGTCATCTGAAAAGCAAGAGTGCACAAATAAATTTAAACAAAAACCAATAACAACAATAAATCCTACCTGCAACAAAACACTTTTTGGATTGAAAACTGGAATCGCTAGGTTCGCCTTTGAGTATTCATCAATTAAGTAACTTATGCATTGGGTAGCCAGCCTTGAAAAGCCATTGTGACAGTCGAATACAGTTTATAAGCCCTAAAAACAAAAAATAAGAAAAATTGTTTTGTTGTGAATAGCTTGAAAAAGAGCTGTACCTTACAGTTGTCACACTCCTCGATGTACTACCGAATACTGTCTGAAAAATCGTCGCCAAACTGTTCAGTTTTGCACATCTGCACTCCGCTGGTAAATGTGTCTAGCGAGTCTAGTGTGGGAGAATGTTCATTCTCCTTGATAATATTTATTGAGTGAGGGTGGTATCGACTGTATAGGAAGTCTGTCCATGTTTCCACATTTTTGTTATATTCCTTATCGTCGATATTTACTTCAGGGTCATCTAGGTCCATTTGGGATTCATGCTTCGGCTGTGTCTCTGATTCGATTACTTCAACATCAGACTCTTGCCATTGTAATTCTTCTTTAAGCTTATCTATAGGATTATTATTAATATTTTGTATTACTTGCAAGCGCTTTCATAACAAATTACTTACTTTATGATTTTGTCCTTCCCTGTATAGGATATCGTGATCGATTTGATAAATTTGTTTCTAAACTTTTATTTGTATCTGTCATTTGACATTTTTTTGACTTACCACACCAGGTGCTATCGAGTGGGGAGTTTAAGGCTATGTGCAAACTGGTATATTCTGTGAAACTTAACAAAGCGCCTGCATCGGTATGAAATTTTTTACTAATTTTTGTCTTTTTGAGTGAAATACTGGTCAGAATGAAAAAAAAAATTAATTTCTGCAACTTAAATTCATTTTTCTAAATTCTAGGCTGTATGAAAATTAAAAATTATCGATTTTTTTGCAACCAAAAAAAAATTTTTTACTTTTTAAACTCAACTGACTTTGTTCTGTGGCCACACACAATGGCGGCTGTGGTAAAAGAAGGCCAGTGCGGGCATCCGGGTGCGGGCATCCGGTTTAGCTTAGCTTGTAGGCAAAAACGCACTACCTTGCTGAGTGGACTCTCTGGTTCTACTCTGTGCTATACACAAAATCTCACTACTGCCACTTTGAGTGCAGCTTCCACAACTAAGGCCACGTCCGCCACGTCTGCCTTACTTTTTCGATTTTGAAAATGTTTTGCAATCCTTAAAACTTTTTCCGCCGTATTAATAAACGCGGAATAGCTGGGTTAAGCCTTATTCCATGGATTAAATGGAAAATGGTTTAATGGTAACTTTAATTAAATGGAAAATGGTATAATATAATGGTAACTTTATCCATGGAATAAGGCTTTAACCCAGCTATTCCGCGTTTATAAATACGGTGGTTTGTGAAAAACTTTGTATTCATTGTCGCATTCCACTCTTTCAATATTCTTTTCGCTTAATATGTCAGATCAAAAAATGTTCGTTTGAAAATAGTAGATTAAAGCCTTGCGCAAACCAACGCGGTGAGTGAATGCGATGCGATTGCGTTAAGTCAAATCTCTATGTAATCTGTTACGGTAAATTTTCCCGCAACAAAAACCTTTCTTACATTTAGATATTTTGATTTCGATATCCTTCTCTTTTCCTCAAACCCTTCCCTATCATTTCTTCGTCCCATCATTTCTCCGTTGTTTGCTCTTAGCAATGTGATCGAAACATAGCTTTGAGCAAATGACAAAATAGGTGCATGTCGTAATCAGCGGATGAGTTGAACTGATGTCGGCGTTTGGTGTGTCGAGCCAGAAGCCTCTGGAGACTCGCACATCATTTATTAAATTGAATGTCATCCATACTTCGTCACTCACAATCATCATCATACTCATTCATCGACATTCACATATCATCATTTACACATGCTTACATCCATATACCTATAACATCATTATCATCTTTACACTCATCATCATGCACACATCTCATCACACACACTACACAAGCAGGATATATCACACACAACACTATACACATACATACACATATCACAGATGTGAACAATAGAAATGGCACATGTAAACGCCATACTTCGTTATGAAACACACTGTGCAGCGTAGTGCTGCAAGTGTAAACATCCTAAATTTAACTTTCACTTTTGTAAAACCGAATCATAAGAATGAAACGTTAATAGTTTTCCCTTTTCCCTAAATCTGCGCAAAGATCCGCCGAATAGGGTAAAGTAGTTCGTTTTGGTTTTAGTAGCTTTTCCTCCCTTCTTCAATTTTCGAAAAGTTGTAACACAGAGAATTTTATCCATTCCCTGACTCAGTAGAATATATAGTAGAGTAACTGGGAAAATGCCCAGAAGTATTATTTTCAACTTTCACGATCTTTCATTTTTCTTGACATGTTTTATGGGAGGGGTCTGATCTCGACTAATGAGCTGGATAAGTTTTGGCCCCCAACAACTTTTTCAGTTCAATGTGTTTGGAAAATTGTGCGAGTGAAAGGTCTCGCTGGAATTCGACAACGGAGGTGCTTGTCAGCCATAAGGCTGCATGTGCTAGAAAGCCGTGACAGAAAACCTCGAGACACGATTAGCTGATAGTATGAATGTGTGGGTGAATTTGAAAGTCGAGAAAGGACAAACTGACAAACTGACTTCTTGGTTGACCTAAAAAGCGACAAGTGGTTTTCTTGCGAATATTGATTTTTTTTTTAAATTGTTTTGAAGAGAAAATAGAAAGTTTAAATAGTGAAAGTTGGAGATATTTTAAAAATAGTTTTGTAGAGTAATTTGTTCAAATCGTTAGAAAAAAAGGTTTAGAGTCAGTGAAAGGATTAGAATTGAGAAAGGAGGAGAAAACGTCAGACGGACGGAACATAGAAAATTTGAAGGAGGAAGGAGTAGCTGAAAAAAAGATAAGTAGAGTTTTATAGTTTTTTTTGCAAGTGTTGTCAAATATAGTTTCGGTTGTTCTTTGCCAACGAAATTCTCAATAATTGTGAGACACGCGACCCTTTTTAATTTTTATTAATTGTTCTTTTCGGGAAAGAACAATTAACGTTTCATTTTTCCGGTTGTTTTTATTGTTTACATTTTTCAACGGTTCGCCTAACCGTCTACCATTGTAACATTTGATTGTCGAAAAGATTTGGGTTTTTAATCCACTTCTTGTACGGTTTTCCCAACAGTTAAACAAAATAAATAGCTTTAAATCCCTTCTGGGAATTTAATTGCATTGTTTTTTTTATTCAGTTCTTACTATTTCAGAACTAATTCGTGGTTTGGAAGTTTCACCTCAAAATTTCCTGGCGCCCACTTTTCTTAGTACACCCTGTACTGAGAAATAATACATTTTAATTCGTCTTTTAATAATTATTTAATCGATCATTTTATTCGCGATCGTCTTGTATCGCGCTACGCTTACTTTTTTTTGTTTACGAACCCAGCCCGGCTGAGTTTAGCCGTGGTGTCAGCAGCCTACCTGCTGAGTGCTACACTTTTTAGTTTATCAGCGCGTTTGACATTTCATCTGTTTACCTCGCGGCACACCGGTTGTGCATTTCGTTTAATCGTTTTTAATATCGTTTATTTTATTAATTGTTTACTTATTAATTGGATTCGGATAATCCAATCGCGACAAGTAGTTCCGATTCATCCTAAAGTTAATTTATCGCGAAATAAAAGTGTAACAAATTGGCGTCCACACGTGGGGCAAATCTTAGTGGAAAATAATTGTACCTACATTGTACATACATACATTGTGCATCGTGTACTCTCGTGCATTATATTTTATAACGTGTGACCTTCATTTTGTGTTTAGGGAAGTGTCTATTTTGTGTTGATTTTGATTTTGTTTGTTAAAGGAGTTTTTAATTTTGCTTGTTTTCATTCCCCTAGGTAAATTGTGACAATTGAAGTGTGTACAGTGCGAGTTTGGTTGACTGCGTAACCTTTTTTTTGGACTGCATGCAACAGTGGGAAATCCTATATAAAAGGAATTATTTTGGTCTGTATACGACAGTACCAAACACAAGTAGGTGTTTTGTTTAGTTTTATTATTATTCCTATAAGTGATACAAGTCTCTGGGTAGTGCTTATCACCCATTGAGAGTTTTTTTATTTTTATTGTAACGTGCGCTTAGTTCGCAAAAATAAAAACTCTACCTTTCAATTTAATTCTACCACTTTATTCAGTATCTACTTTCGATATACACTTTATTTGAACTCAACTCGACTTTTGGACTATCACTTGTATTTACTCTTAACTTTATCACTCTATAAACAAGACTGCCCTCTGGTTGCCTCGGGCGGGCTATTTATATCGAATGACATGCCATCTAGAACTCTCCAGTAACTTCTACATTGTCTCCACATTTGCTGTCAAGCTCTCTACACTCACACACACTGGCTTACAAGCAACGCCTGTCATTTATACCATTCCATTATAGTGTTGCCAGTTGTGTTTTCGGTTGAACGTTTTTCGATTAGGAAATTGGTATAAAATGTTGGGTTCACGTTACACTGCCCCCTCCTTAGGATTGTTCGTCCCGAATAAATCCATTTGCAGCCTCGCCACTATATCGATGCAGCCTGTCACAATGAACTACTTTTAACTTGCCCCTTTAGTCCTCTTTGGATGCGGTAAACCACGTCGTTAATCCTCGTGACTACAGTATAAGGACCTTCCCAGTTCTGCTGAAGTTTCGGTGACAATCCCTTTTGACGATGAGGATTATAAAGCCACACACGATCTCCTGCTTGGAATCCTGACGTTGTCGCTTTTGTGTCGTACCGTGTCTTCATCCGGTCGCTGTAGGTTTTCATCCGTTCCCTTGTTCTTTTATGGATGTCAGCGAGTCTCTCCTTGAGGTCGTCCACATACTCGTTTGTGTCCTGTGGCTCCTCTGTGGGGCATCCAAATTTAAGTTCGCTGGGCAGCCGCATGGTTTTCCCGAACAGGATGTCAGATGGTGTTTGTCCTGTCGAGCTATGTACCGCACTTCTATAGGCCATCAGGAATAGCGGTACGTGCCTATCCCAGTCTCTTTGGTAGTCGCCTACGACCTTGGTGAGGTGTTCTTTCAAGGTCCGGTTGAATCTTTCAACCATCCCATCAGATTGTGGATGAAGCGGTGTGGTTCTCGTCTTCTTAATGCCAAGTAGTCCGCACACTCCTTGGAAGATGTTTGACTCAAAGTTCCTCCCTTGGTCGGAATGGAGTTCCATAGGCACGCCAAACCTACTCACCCAGTTAAACACAATCTGGTCGACCACCGTTTTGGCTTCTTGATTTGGAATGGCATACGCCTCAGGCCACTTGCTAAAATAGTCCATTACAACCAGAATGTACTTGTTTCCAGCGTTGGTCTCTGGAAAAGGCCCAGCCACATCTACTGCAATCCTCTCAAAAGGCGATCCAACGTTGTACTGATGCATCTTACCTTGAATCTTCCTACCAGGTCCTTTGGTTGCAGCACACTTGTCACATGTTCGGCACCACTTCTCCACGTCATCTCTAGCATGTAACCAGTAGAACCGATGTCGCACCTTCTACAGTGTTTTGTTTACTCCCAGGTGGCCTCCAGAAGGTCCGTCGTGCATCTCCCGAAGAACTTCACTGACTTTCGATTGCGGTACGATCAGCTGCATCACATGTGACTTACCGTCAGCGGATTCCCATCTTCGCCTGAGGACACCTTCTTGCACATATAGTGAGTCCCACTGTGCCCAATAGGCTTTGAGAACTGGACTCCGGTCAGAAATGTCTCCCCATTCCGGTTTCTCTTCATTTTCTTTCCATGCGAGAATGGGTTCGATATCTGGATCTTCCTGTTGAGCAGTCCTCACTTCCTCATTGCTCCATCCGCTTATGGGGTCAGCTCTTAGTCGCTGAGCGGTAATGATTTCTTTGTCTTCTTGCCGCTTGCAATGCTTGCAATCCACTTTGCAAGGTCTTCGTGATAATGCATCGGCGTTTGAGTGCAGCTTTCCTCTGCGGTGTTGGATCTGGTAGTCATAGGTCTGCAATCTTTCTATCCACCTTGCGACTTGACCTTCTGGATTTTTGAAGTTCAACAGCCTGCTCAGAGCACCGTGGTCTGTCCGCAGAAGGAATTTCTGTCCATAGATGTACTTATGGAAGTGCTTTGTTGCCAAGATAAGAGCTAGCAGTTCCCTTCTGGTCACGCAGTAGTTCCTTTCGGGTTTCGATAGGACCTTGCTGTAGTATGCCACCACTTTCTCTTCGCCATCATGCACTTGGGATAGTACCGCCCCGATTCCAACGTTGCTTGCATCTGCATCGACGATGAATGTTTTGCCAGGTGTTGGATGTGCCAGCACTGGAGCGTTACAGAGGCGGTATTTGAGTTCCTGGAAAGATTTCTCACACTCACCTGACCATTTAAACTGCTTCCCCTTTTCGGTGAGCTGATGCAAACTCTTTGCAACTCCAGCGAAGTTCTTAACAAAACGTCGGTAATATGTGGCAAGTCCCAGAAAGCTTCGGAGTTGATGTTTGTCCTGTGGTGTTGGCCAATTTTTGACGGAGTCAACTTTTTCAGGATCAGTCTTTACTCCTTGGCATGAGATGATGTGTCCCAAATACTTGACTTCGGTTTTGAAAAGTGCACATTTGTCTGGATTCAGTTTAAGGTTAGCCTCTCGAAGTCTCTGAAACACGGCTTTAAGGTTCTTACAATGTTGGTCAAATGTTTTCCCGTAAACAATGACATCGTCCAAGTAGACTAGGCAAGCTTTCCACGTCAGTCCTTGAAGAACGCACTCCATCAAACGCTCGAATGTTGCCGGAGCGTTACATAACCCAAACGGCATAACTTTAAACTGCCAGAGCCCATTACCTGTAGAAAACGCCGTCTTTTCCCGATCATCAGGGTGGATGTCAACTTGCCAATATCCGCTCTTCAAGTCCAGCGTCGAGAACCACTGCGCTCCCTCCATGGCATCCAGGGTATCACTGATTCTCGGCAGGGGATAGCTGTCCTTCTTAGTTACATCATTCAGCCTTCGGTAGTCCACACAAAAACGAGTGCTTCCGTCTTTCTTTTTCACTAGCACCACTGGTGACGCCCAAGGACTTTTGGAATTTTCGATAAGACCGTCCTTTTTCATTGCTGTTATCATTTCCTCAACCTCACCTTGTTTGGCCAGTGGAAGACGTCTTGCAGGTTGACGAATCGGTCTTGCATCTCCTGTGTTGATGCGATGCTGCACCAACTGTGTCCTACCATATTGCCCCTTTTGCGATGCGAAGATATCAGTGTACTCTTGTAGGAGACTTTCAGCCATCCTTGTTTGTTGGTGATCAAGGTTGGATGAATTCAGTATTTTAGCTCTGATGGTTTCGAGCTCCTCCGGAGTTATAGTTTTTCTCGGAGCTTCGTCTGTGATCTTCGTAATTGCTGCAACCGATTCGCAACGTCCAACGACTTCTCCTTTCTTCAACTTTACATCGTACGGTCTGGTGTTTAGTAATCGTACGGGGACCATTTTGTTTTTCGGTGCTACCAGTGTTTTCCCAATGATGACGCTTTGGGAGGAACACTCTGGGTCTGGTTCCACCATGAGGTATCGAAGGCTTCCAAACTCACCCTCCAGTTTCGTCCAAACGAACACTTCAGAAGAAGGAGGCAGAATAAGATCTTCCCTGATGACAGTTCTCAGTGTCGACGTACTTTCGTTCGAATAAGTCATTGGAAGTTCCTTATTTTGGTACTTCAAAACCTGATTACCGATGTCCAAAATAACTCCGTGCTGTTTCATAAAGTCGATTCCAATGATGCACTCGTCACATATATCTGCCACCAGGAATTGATGAGTAAACACTAGGTCGGCCAGTCGGATCTTAAGACACACTTCTCCATATACTCTTGCTGCTTCTCCCGTTGCGGTTCTTAGACGGTAGCTATTGGTGTTATGGAGCCACGTCGTCTTTACCAGGTCTCGACGTACTATGGAGGCTGTGGCACCGGTGTCGATGGTAGCCACATGTTTGTTCCCGTTAATAGTAGTCTCCACAGTCAGACTTTTGTTGTCTCGTTTGGTCTGAGAGACCTGGATGGTGGTTCTGGGGCCATCGATACAAGAAACCAGCCTCTGCCCCTCGAAGTTGGTTCTTACTCGTTTCCCTGATGGGAAACGGGCTGATAGGCAACGCTGGTGTTGTTGTTACCTTGCTCTGGGTTGGATCTCTTGCTTCCACAATGTTGACAACCTGCTTTGTTTGGTGGTAGTCGGCATTGACGCTGTAAGTGCCCGGTCTTGTTGCAGTTCCAACATCTTGCTAGTCCACTCCGGTTCTTTTGTATTTCAGCTCTTTGGCACGAGCATTCTTCGACTATGGCCTCTCTAAGTCGATGTACTCCCTGAGAAGCCTGTTCTGCTGCTTCAATTGTCAATGCGAATGCTAAAGTTTCGGAAAGAGTACGTGTTCTAGCAGTTCGCACAGACCTCTGAAGATGTATATCGGAAATGGCACGAACGAAGGACTCAACAGCGAGCTGGTTGATGATTTCTTCTCCAGCATCCGGGTATGCCAGGTGAACCAGTCTTTCGACGTCTGCTTGGAGCTGCTGTAGACTTTCACCCCTTTTCTGGACTCTGTTATTGAGTTGGATTCGGAAGACTTCTTTCAAGTGGCTATCTCCAAAGCGTTTATCTATAGCTGCCACGAGAGAACTGAAATCGCCGCTCTTACCAGCTGGAACTGTTTGAAGTAATTCAGCTGCTGGTCCTCTAAGAGCAAGAGTCAGTGCAATGTACTTGTCTTCGTCATCCCAGCCATTTGTTGTCGCGGCTGCCTCAAATTGTCTCTTGTAGACTGGCCAAGAAGACTGTCCATCAAATGTTGGGGGTTTCATCTCCTTTTTCCTTGCAAATTCTCCAGCAGATTCTCGAATTTTTATTTTCCGGATCTGGTCTAATTCCTTGGTGAGAACATCACATCGACTTTCTACGCCTTCGAAACGATTCTCTACAACAGAAAGCTGTTTTTCCACACCTTCAACTCGTTCGTCAAGGGCACATACATTTTTCTCAATATTACCCAATTTTCCTTCTAGAATGTTTTTCTGACCTTCCAAAACATTCTGTTGCGCCTCAAGTCTTTCGAGAATATTCTGTTGTTCTTTCTTTTGTTCGTTTCGTTGCTCTTCCAGATTCTTTTGTTGTACTTCGAGTCTTTCGAGAACATTCTGTTGTTCCTTCTTTTGCTCGTTTCGTTGTGCTTCAAGTTGTTCAAGAACATTCTGCTGTTCCTTCTTCTGCTCATTTCGTTGCTCTTCCAGCTTCTTTTGTTGTACTTCGAGGCGTTCGAGAACATTCTGCTGTTCCTTCTTTTGCTCGTTTCGTTGTTCTAACAAAAGTTTCATCATACTAGAAAAATCTACATTTTCACTTACTTCCTCTTCTTCCACTTCTGTTTCAAAAACAAAAGTGTTTACGTCTTCCCCTTGCTGTTCCAAATAGTTACGCAAGCGCAGGACGAGCTCATTTTTCGATCCCGCTCTAGAAAGATTTCGCTTACCTAACTCACTTTTGAGCTCAATGCAAGTGAGCTCTTCTAACAACTTACCCATTTCCACTGTATATAATTATTATTTTCTTTTTTACTTTTTTTTTTTTTTACACTTTACTAGTCAAATAAGTTTTATCCCACTTCTGACACCAATGTAACGTGCGCTTAGTTCGCAAAAATAAAAACTCTACCTTTCAATTTAATTCTACCACTTTATTCAGTATCTACTTTCGATATACACTTTATTTGAACTCAACTCGACTTTTGGACTATCACTTGTATTTACTCTTAACTTTATCACTCTATAAACAAGACTGCCCTCTGTTTGCCTCGGGCGGGCTATTTATATCGAATGACATGCCATCTAGAACTCTCCAGTAACTTCTACATTGTCTCCACATTTGCTGTCAAGCTCTCTACACTCACACACACTGGCTTACAAGCAACGCCTGTCATTTATACCATTCCATTATAGTGTTGCCAGTTGTGTTTTCGGTTGAACGTTTTTCGATTAGGAAATTGGTATAAAATGTTGGGTTCACGTTACATTATTTTAATTTTCGGGCAAGTGAGGTTGCTTGCATACAAAAGTGCAAATTATAATATAGGTATACAACATTGTTGGTGCGTTTTATTTTATTTGGCAATTGCACACAAAAAGGTGTAGATTGCATTGCTGTTGTTTTGTGTGGTTTGAATTCTGAATTGCCACTTTTAAATTTGAAAGCTCGCACGGTTGGCGAGTATAAAATTCGCAGGGTGTTTTGGTTGTCGGTTGCAACCAACGCGTATTATCGTTGTTACTTATTTCTATTATTACATTTCTTTTGATTTTATTTTCATCATATTATTTTGATTTTAAATTTTTTTTTATATATACATACATACCTACTGTTTTGTGTGATTTTTTTTTATTGTTTTGGTGTCAATTGACATTGTTTTTTCTTTGTGTTTTCGAATTGTTGGATCCGATTGGAGCTTGATAGGTTTTATTTTGTCTGAGACTTAGTTTCAGTTGAGAGTTTCTTAGTTCAAACTTGTTTTTTTATCCTAGTTGGATTTTTTTTATATAATTTTTTTTGTGGGTCCTCTTTAGTTTTTTTTGAAAATGGATATTTATAGGCTAGCGCAAGATGAGCTTGCATACGAGATGGAGAGTAGGGGGTTAGAGGTAGGCACCGTAGACGAAATGCGGCGATCGCTTCGTGGTGCAAGGCTCTTAGAGCGTAGGGGTTCTTTAGGTACTCCCGCACAGTATCCGTTCAGTTTCGAACAGGATTACGAGGCGGTTGAGAATAAGTTAGGAGAGATAGGGAAAATTTTAGAAGGGCAACCAAAGTCTAGGAAGAGTAAGGAATATTTAAAGGTTTTAGCTAAGGTAGAGTGGGGTATCGCTAGGTTAGATAGGTCGCAGCCAGAAGATGGCGAACAAGAAAAATTGAAGTTAGGTTTAAAAAGTAAATTGATAATGGCACTAGCGGACTTGGAGGAAGTCCTAGATAACGAAGAAGCAGGAGGTGTAATCGAAGATGGTAGTCAGCTATCAACCGATAGTCTGAGGGCTTCAGCGGCAGGACCAGCGCCATCAGCAGCATCAACTTCAACAACAGTTGCAGCATCAACATCGTCGGCATCAACAGCATCAGCAACAACAACATCAACATCAGCAGCACCAACTTTAACACCATTCGAATTAGAGACTGGAAATAGGGAAGAAAACATAGCTAGGGAAATTAATGTTAATAGGATAGATGAGAATAGGGAATTTAGATAGATAGATAGATAGATTTTATTTATAAATTTCAGTAATTTAGTAGAGAAAGAGTTTATGTTAGCGAGAGGTTCGAGAATTTAGCTAAGTGGGATGTTAAGTTCACCGGAGAGCGTTGTGGAGCATCCGTGAACGCATTCCTGGAGAGGGTTGAGGAGATCCGTCAGGCTCGTGGAGTGACGGAAGCAAAGCTGTTGCGGTCGGCAGCAGATTTGTTTGTAGGTAGGGCTTTGATATGGTTTAGGGCAGTTAGGGTTTCGATAGGTTCGTGGCAAGAACTAGTCAGCGAGTTAAAGCTGGAGTTCTTACCACCAAATTACGACGATCTGTTGTTAGAGGAGATTAGGCGTCGTACACAAGGCCGAGATGAATCCATCGGAGTCTATGTGGCGACGATGCAGAACATGTTTGGAAGGCTTTCCGAACCCATCTTGGAGGGTAGAAAGTTAGGAATGATTCAAAAGAATCTGACCCCTTTCTACCAGACGCAGCTCGGGTTGGCTAATCCGGCTAGCGTTTCCGAGTTGGTTAGATTAGGGCGCAATTTGGAATTCGTCAGGGCTAACGTGGAGTCTTACGTTCCACCGCCCAACAGTAGAAGTAGGAACCTACTTGAGCCGGATCTGGCTTATGTAGGAGTTGAACCCCCCAGAGTTTCGGTTGTTGAAGGAAACAATCGAACTCGACAGGTCGTGCAGGAGTCGAGTCCTAACTCGAATTTCATTTCAGCGAGGCCGGCTGTGAGGAGAGTTGCGGTTGTTGAGGAGAACGCCCAATCTCGTCAGCCCGTAAATTCACCGAGGTCTTATAGGTGTTTCAATTGCAATGGAGAAGGCCATCTTGCAAATAGGTGTTCCGCTGTTAGGCGATGTTTTGGGTGTGGGAAACAGGGAGTTACGAAGAGTAACTGCCCGCAGTGTTCGGGAAACGGCAGACGCACTCTCGGGTCAGTAGGACGAGAGCGCCGTTAAATGCGTCGAAGTTGCCTACTGGTAACCAGTCGGCGGATGTTAATTTGAGTTTCGCGCTTGAGCACGTAGGTAGGGACAAGAGACCATATATAGGTGTTAGTATTTATGGGATTAGGTTAGTAGGGCTTTTGGATTCGTTGAATTCGATTTCCCATTCTGAGCATTTGACTGAGGTAGGAGAGGTAGAAAAACAACAGTTAGAAAGATTTTTAGACAGGACATTTAAAGAAATGCCTGAAGGATTAGGGTGCACACAGATGGTGGAGCACAAGATTAGGACGAAAGCTGAACCCATTAAGCAGAGATATTATCCGGTATCTCCTGCCATTCAGACTTTCATAGATAAGGAGTTAGAAGAAATGCTAGCAGAGGGGGTTATAGAAAAATCTGACAGTCCATGGGCTTCACCCATTGTCATGATCAAGAAGAAGGATGGTACGTATAGGTTTTGTGTAGATTTTAGGAAGTTGAATGCGGCTACAGACAGGGACGCGTACCCCCTCCCCTACATAACAGCTATCCTGGATAAGCTGAATAACGCGAAATTCTTGTCTTCTTTGGACATCAAGTCGGCCTATTGGCAGATTCCGATGGAAAAAGAGTCAAGAAAGTATACTGCCTTTACGGTACCTGGCCGCGGTCTGTTTCAGTTTTTAAGAATGCCGTTCGGGTTGCACAATGCTCCCGCAACTTGGCAAAGATTTATAGATAATGTTTTAGGACCCGTATTAGAGCCATATGTCTTCGTGTATCTGGAAGATATCATTATCGTCACAGATACATTTGAGAAGCATATGGAGATTTTAGAAGAAGTCTTCAGAAGACTTATTAAGGCAGGTTTGAAAGTTGGTAGGGAAAAATGTCATTTTTGTAGGCCATCTCTGAAGTTTTTAGGCTATGTTGTAGATCGCAATGGTTTATACATGGATCCAGAGAAGATAGAGAGTATGTTAGGGATTCCATCGCCAAAGAGTATTAAAGAGGTTAGGAGTTTTATCGGCACGGTGTCCTGGTTCAGGCGATTTATACCAAACTTTGCGAGTTTGGTGAAGCCGTTGTCCGATTTACTTAGGAAAAACAAGAAGTTTGAGTGGAGTAGCACTTGTGAGGAAAGCTTTAGGAAAGCTAAAGAGTGTTTAGTGGCAGCACCCATTTTGACGTGTCCTGATTTTTCGAAGCCGTTTGTCGTTCAAACGGATGCTTCTGATTTTGGGATCGGGGCTGTTTTGAGTCAGACCTTCGAGGAAGGTGAGAAGGTGATTTGCTATTTGAGCAGATCACTTAATAGGTGTGAGCGGAATTATTCCACCACAGAGAAAGAGTGCCTGGCAGTTTTCTGGGCGATAGAAAAGTTGCGGCCTTATCTGGAGGGAGTTAAGTTTTCGGTAATTACCGATCACTACTCCTTGATTTGGCTTAGCAAGTTGAAGGATCCAGCGGGAAGGCTGGCGAGGTGGGCTGTACGTATGCCGCAGTTTGACTTCGATATCATCCATCGTAAGGGGAAGGATCATGTAGTGCCGGACATGCTCTCTAGGAGTGTGCCAGTTGTTTCTGGGATTTCCGAGCCAACAACCGACCCTTGGATTGGAAAAACGATATCGGAGGTGGAAAAGAAACCGTTGTCTTTTCTAGCGTGGAGAGTAGAAGATGGGAAATTATATAAGTTTGTTAGGTCAAGTCATGTGTTAGTCCATGACAGTAGTAGCGAGTATAAATAAGTAGTAGGTAGGGAAGATAGGAGAAAGATTTTATTTGAGAATCATGACCATCCATTAGCAGGACATATGGGGGTAAAGAAAACATTTGCTAGGATAGGAGAAAAGTATTACTGGCCTAAGATGAGGTCAGATATTTCTAAATATGTTAGGTTTTGTAAAGTGTGCCAAAGCGTGAAGCCGATTAATGAGAAACCGGCTGGGTTGATGACGGAGAGGAAAGGGGTTACGGACCCATGGGAGATGGTATGTGTGGACTTAGTTGGTCCATTGCCTAAGTCTAGTAGGGGTTTTAATTATATTTTAACCGTTGTTGATTATTTTACCAAGTTCCCACTTTTGTTCCCTTTAAGATCAGCTACTGCAAAATCTGTTTGCGAGGAACTGGAAGACAATGTCTTCTTGTTGTTCGGCGTACCCAAGTTTGTTGTCTGTGACAACGGTCCCCAGTTCAAGAGTAAGGAACTGAAAACGTTGTGTGATGCCTACGGTTCGTCGATTCGGTTTACCGCGCATTATCACCCGCAAGCGAATCCCGTGGAACGTATTAATCAAATCTTAAAGACTACACTTAGGGCTTATGTGTCAGAGAATCATAGGGTCTGGGACTCGCAACTGGCGAAAGTAGCGTGCAGTATTCGCACGGCCCAGCATGAAGTTTAAGGAGTTTCACCGTACTAGGCGAATTTCGGTAGGGGAATGGTGACGTTTGCTGGTTCCTCCACCACAACGGCCATTCAAAATAGTAGGGATAGTGATAGGGACCAGAGTAGGAATAGCGATAAGGACTTCAGTAGGGAACAGTTTAGGAAGCTTAGGGAACAAATAGCAATGAGATTAGAGTCGGCGTCTAAGAAGGCGGCGAAATGCTATAACCTTCGACGCAGGGACGTTCAGTTCCTTCCAAACGAGTTGGTTTGGCGACGGAACTTCGCGCTTTCTGATGCAGCGAATTATTACGCTGCAAAGTTAGCTCCGAAGTTTGTGGGCCCGTTTCGGGTGAAGAAAAGAGTGTCGGCTTGGACATACGTTCTCGAAGATGCCAATGGTATCCCTCGAGGAACGTGGAATGTCAAGGACCTCAAACCTTATTCCGACGACCCTGAAGAGAGGGCGTAAGGTAGTCGCGTAGCAAGGATGTGCTCGCAAAGAGATACTGAGAGCAGTAAAAGCTCTGTGATGTGCTCATACTCTCGCCAGGAGCGATTGAGTTCTGGTTGTGTTGTCTGCTAGTGTGTGCTCCATTTTGTTGTGTTGTCTAACCTTTTCTTTTCCTGTTACTTCGGCTTTTCTTTCGAAAAGCCCAGTCTCTCTCTTTGGTAGGTAAGGGTGGAATTTGTTACGGTAAATTTTCCCGCAACAAAAACCTTTCTTACATTTAGATATTTTGATTTCGATATCCTTCTCTTTTCCTCAAACCCTTCCCTATCATTTCTTCGTCCCATCATTTCTCCGTTGTTTGCTCTTAGCAATGTGATCGAAACATAGCTTTGAGCAAATGACAAAATAGGTGCATGTCGTAATCAGCGGATGAGCTGAACTGATGTCGGCGTTTGGTGTGTCGAGCCAGAAGCCTCTGGAGACTTGCACATCATTTATTAAATTGAATGTCATCCATACTTCGTCACTCACAAACATCATCATACTCATTCATCGACATTCACATATCATCATTTACACATGCTTACATCCATATACCTATAACATCATTATCATCTTTACACTCATCATCATGCACACATCTCATCACACACAATACACAAGCAGGATATATCACACACAACACTATACACATACATACACATATCACAGATGTGAACAATAGAAATGGCACATGTAAACGCCATACTTCGTTATGAAACACACTGTGCAGCGTAGTGCTGCAAGTGTAAACATCCTAAATTTAACTTTCACTTTTGTAAAACCGAATCATAAGAATGAAACGTTAATAGTTTTCCCTTTTCCCTAAATCTGCGCAAAGATCCGCCGAATAGGGTAAAGTAGTTCATTTTGGTTTTAGTAGCTTTTCCTCCCTTCTTAAATTTTCGAAAAGTTGTAACACAGAGAATTTTATCCATTCCCTGACTCAGTAGAATATATAGTAGAGTAACTGGGAAAATGCCCAGAAGTATAATTGGTTGCGTTCGGATTTTTACCTAAGACGAACTAGATTCCTTTCGTGACATTTGTTGTTAGTGTAATCCCATGTTAAAAAGCAGCTGACTGCAAAACATCTTTTGAGGGGAAAGCGATCCAAAGGTACCTTAAAAATCATGGTATAGCAAGCTACCCAATTTGAAATTTGAGAACAGCTGACTTGGATTCATTTTTGTTTTGCTTTCTGTCAGTGCTTTCTGTTTGTTGCAAAATTGTTTTTTGTAAACATAAAATTTAAAATATGGTGCTCCTAATTGATTTAAACGACGTTGTTTACGAAGTAAACGATTGTGAAGAAGTTTGCCAGCGAATAATAAGTGGTACGTGTTGTTTGCAATTTTTAAAACACATTTTAAGCTTCATTTTTTTTCAGACTATGATTTTGCTGTGTTATATGTCCAAAATAAAAAATGTAAAATTGTTGCTGGTAAGGACATAAAGTACGTTTATACGCATATATTTGTTTTATCTATTGTTTTTAGGCAATTTAGGTAGCAATACTGCGGATAATGAAGAACACCAAGAAGTGCCAGCAGCTGCTGAAACATTGTTGGAAGAGCAACCGCCTTTTGCAGCTAACTTTAGTGATGGTAAATGTGTGTTTTTTTTTGTTATTCTAATTCTAATTAGGCTATGCTTTTATTTCAAATAGCATCCGCCATGAATGTTTCCATGGAGAACCACGAAACAGAGCCTGTGGACGCTCAGAATGTAGGGCAAACCCATACAAAAGGTGAGTTAGTTTCTGAGTTTGTTCAGCTTTTCCGTGAGTGAAATAGGCGGAAACAATTCCCAAATTATGCGTGGTGTCTTTCTGCACATATTGGCCGATACATTGGGCTCAGTGGGTGTCATTGTATCAACAGTTCTAATGCAGATGTTTGGTTGGATGATTGCAGATCCCATTTGTTCAATATTCATTGCACTTTTGATTTCCTTGAGTGTTCTGAGTCTTATCAAAGAATCCATCATTATCCTTATGCAACAGCAGCCCGAAGCTCTTGACCGGTCGTTACCACAATGTTACCAAAAAGTAACAGATTTGGCCGGTGTTTACGCAGTGCAAGAGCCACATTTCTGGACCCTTTGCTCAGAAGTGTACGTAGGAGCTATAAAAATGGAAGTTTCGAAAAACGTTGACCCTAAATATGTGGTGACGCACGCTCGAATGATTTTCGAATCGGTCGGAGTAAAGCAACTATACATTCAGCTAGACTATGTGTGATGAAAGTACAGTTAAAAGTGTATAAAGTTTAGATTTATAAAGTTTAGATTAATAGCCAAATAAAAGAATATAAGGTTCAAGTAAGTTATTTATTGTCTTTCTAGTAGGTACTTCCTCACTGTATGACTGTTGCAAATCGCAGCAAACGGCATGTCAGCTACCTGATATCTGTCGTGGGGAAGGACTGCGGTGATTATGTAAGGTCCTCGATAACAAAATTTTGTTGGAACGACGAACACGTCAAAATTTTGTCGTCAGAGATTTCATTCGTAGATTTTCTTCTCTGTGCAAAAAAGGAGTTTATTTTCTTTTAAATTCCTACAAAACAACTGAATTACCATACCAAGTAAAATCTGCAGAATTTCTCCGAATCACACCAATTCGAAACAAATATGACATCCACTGGGTCATCCTCGGGAACCAATATCTTGCTTTAAGGTGGTTTATTCATTCATTTTCAGTTTCTGGAACCTTTTGGAGCACATTGGCTATTACTAATTACTTATTGGTTGTACATTTGAAGTACATTTCTTTTTCTTTCTAAAATTTACAGAACCATCTTGGGACCACAAGACCGTGCTCCTCTTCTTGCATGAATGCATAAAGAGGAAAGCGGATTTCCGAAATCCTAAGATTCGCCGTCGGAGTGTATTCGTACAAATTCAGGACGAACTTGTGAGAAAAGTGGGGGCATTCTTCGAAACGTCCTCTCTGGATCAAAAATTAAAAAACATGAAGCTGAGATACCACAAAATTGTTGACAACAACAAAAAAACTTCAACCGGACGAGGCCGTATGCCATGGCCGTATTTTGAGTTGGTAAGTGAAATTTTTGATGCAGAGGTGACGATTCGGGATGCCCCCACCATTAGTTCACTAGGAGCTAAGCCTGCTAACCCTAATTCGGCAACAACATCGTCGGCCTCACTCCTAAGCCCTGAAGCGCCTAGTGCAAGAAGGAACACAGCACTAAAGGAACGGTTGCTCAATATTGAGGAGAGAAGGTTGGCAATTGCAGAGGAGCTCCTTAATGAGGTTAAGGAGCTGAGGCTTATGCGAAGGGAGCGGATGGACCGTGAAAATCCACACTGTAAGAAAATGCAAAAATATGAATCAATGCCAGTATTAATTTTCGTCCTTATTTCAGAAAACACAAAATACATTGGGAAGTCCAAATCCAAGGAAAAGACTGAATTTTTTTGTTTTTGTTTTTTTTTTATTTGTTAAGTTTAACAATCTTGTTTTGTTTTTTTTTTATTAGTTTATAAGTTTTTTATAAGTTTATAAGACTGAATTTTTTTGTTTTTGTTTTTTTTTTATTTGTTAAGTTTAACAATCTTGTTTTGTTTTTTTTTGTATTAGTTTATAAGTTTTTTATAAGTTTATAAGACTGAATTTTTTTGTTTTTGTTTTTTTTTTTATTTGTTAAGTTTAACAATCTTGTTTTGTTTTTTTTTGTATTAGTTTATAAGTTTTTTATAAGTTTGTTATAGGTTATAAGTTTTTTTTATAATAAAATAAAATCTAAAAAAAAAATTAACTGAGATTCTTTCTTTTGGAAATATTTTGAGACAGCATTATGGCGATGTGATTTTACAAAAAGTGAAAAATATTAATAAAAGTTGTATAAATGTAACATTAACTTATTTTTACACTTTTTTGTTGATAGTTCTTAATATCAAAAATTAAAATAAGGAAAGCAAAAAGTTCCTTTTCTGGCTACTAACACCTCTTTCAGTTGTATTTGCGTTTTCTGGCATTGGGTCACTAACAACGTCATAGTCGATTTCAATGTCTGCACATTCTTCATGGCTTCGTATTTGAATGTGGTTATGCAGAACGCAACACGCAGTGACTATCTTATTCGCCATCATTGGTTCTGCAACGTCCAAATATTTGAGACGACGAAAACGACCTTTAAGTAGCCCAAAAGCTCGTTCTATTGTAACCCTTGCGCTACTCAGACGAGTGTTGAAATGAGCTTGTCTTTCCGTCAGGTGTCCATTGTCACGAAATGGGGTTACAAGGTTTCTTCTTAACGGGTACGCCGTGTCACCCACAATGTGAAATTCTCCGCAAACAAGACGGTCAATTTCGGAAAAAAGAGGGCTGTTTTTGTAAACCCTTGCGTCATGTAAGCGCCCAGGGGCTCCAACATAAATATCTGTAAAAACAGTGCGATGATCACAAACACCTGAAAGAATAAATTAGGTTAAAAGAATAAAACTTCACTAGCATAACGCAAACACTTACCTTGTAAAATAACAGAATGCGTATTTTTTCTATTATAATAGTCAATCGGGTTCTTCAAAGGCTGTTTTATTTGGATGTGACATCCATCGATAGCCCCTACTATGCCCGGTATGTACCCTGCAGATTTTTCCCGAAATGCCTAAAAGTTTTCTTCCTATTATAACATAATGTATCTACGTTTAAGCTAAAAAATAAGAACTTACTTGTGAAATAGAGTTGTACTCGCTTGTAGTAGGCCACTTGATATAATCCACCATGAGGGAACATAAAAGTTCCAAGATTTCACAAAATGCGTTGTGGGCAGAACTTTTGGCCAGATTAAATCGGTCCCCAGCTGACAAAAAACTTTCTTGCTTACTAAGAACCCATAACGTAAACAAAAGTTTATCTTCTAGGCCCAAAACCCGCTTTCGGTTTCCCACCTTCTCCATAAGATCCTAAATTGAAAGAATACAAAGTCAAATAACAAACATTTTGCATGTATTGAAGCTTACCGCAAAACTACTTCGACTCATTCGGAAGTGGTCTCGAAATTCGTGCAACGAGTATGAAGGAATCGTTATTTCACAGTAGTTTGTGTTCCTCGTTGGCATATCGTCGCTCAGCAGTTCGGGAAACATTGTCAGCATGTTGGAAGGTGCCAATAGATCGTTGACAACAAACGATTCAATTAAAGCTAATTGTTAAAGAATTTAATAAGCTACATTAATTCACAAATCACAATGTAAAAACTTATTTTCATACGAACCCAACAATAATTCTTCTTCTTCCTGTTCGGATGAAATGTCTAAGCTTGCCATTATTATTTTTTAGTTAATTTTTATTTGATTTAACAAAAATTACGTCCAATTGCCATTCGCTTTAGGTTTGGTTTGTTTTCACTTCGATTTATCAGCTGTTTCTGATTTGACAGATACCTAATCTTAGTCGTTCGAAAACTTACCCGGATACAAAGGTATCCTAGTTATGCTACCCATTTTTTCTCGAACGCACCCATTTTCAACTTTCACGATCTTTCATTTTTCTTGACATGTTTTATGGGAGGGGTCTGATCTCGACTAATGAGCTGGATAAGTTTTGGCCCCCAACAACTTTTTCAGTTCAATGTGTTTGGAAAATTGTGCGAGTGAAAGGTCTCGCTGGAATTCGACAACGGAGGTGCTTGTCAGCCATAAGGCTGCATGTGCTAGAAAGCCGTGACAGAAAACCTCGAGACACGATTGGCTGATTGTATGAATGTGTGGGTGAATTTGAAAGTCGAGAAAGGGCAAACTGACAAACTGACTTCTTGGTTGACCTAAAAAGCGACAAGTGGTTTTCTTGCGAATAGTGATTTTTATTTTTTTAAATTGTTTTGAAGAGAAAATAGAAAGTTTAAATAGTGAAAGTTGGAGATATTTTAAAAATAGTTTTGTAGAGTAATTTGTTCAAATCGTTAGAAAAAAAGGTTTAGAGTCAGTGAAAGGATTAGAATTGAGAAAGGAGGAGAAAACGTCAGACGGACGGAACATAGAAAATTTGAAGGAGGAAGGAGTAGCTGAAAAAAAGATAAGTAGAGTTTTATAGTTTTTTTTGCAAGTGTTGTCAAATATAGTTTCGGTTGTTCTTTGCCAACGAAATTCTCAATAATTGTGAGACACGCGACCCTTTTTAATTTTTATTAATTGTTCTTTTCGGGAAAGAACAATTAACGTTTCATTTTTCCGGTTGTTTCTATTGTTTACATTTTTCAACGGTTCGCCTAACCGTCTACCATTGTAACATTTGATTGTCGAAAAGATTTGGGTTTTTAATCCACTTCTTGTACGGTTTTCCCAACAGTTAAACAAAATAAATAGCTTTAAATCCCTTCTGGGAATTTAATTGCATTGTTTTTTTTATTCAGTTCTTACTATTTCAGAACTAATTCGTGGTTTGGAAGTTTCACCTCAAAATTTCCTGGCGCCCACTTTTCTTAGTACACCCTGTATTGAGAAATAATACATTTTAATTCGTCTTTTAATAATTATTTAATCGATCATTTTATTCGCGATCGTCTTGTATCGCGCTACGCTTACTTTTTTTTGTTTACGAACCCAGCCCGGCTGAGTTTAGCCGTGGTGTCAGCAGCCTACCTGCTGAGTGTTACACTTTTTAGTTTATCAGCGCGTTTGACATTTCGTCTGTTTACCTCGCGGCACACCGGTTGTGCATTTCGTTTAATCGTTTTTAATATCGTTTATTTTATTAATTGTTTACTTATTAATTGGATTCGGATAATCCAATCGCGACAAGTAGTTCCGATTCATCCTAAAGTTAATTTATCGCGAAATAAAAGTGTAACAAATTGGCGTCCACAACGTGGGGCAAATCTTAGTGGAAAATAATTGTACCTACATTGTACATACATACATTGTGCATCGTGTACTCTCGTGCATTACATTTTATAACCTGTGACCTTCATTTTGTGTTTAGGGAAGTGTCTATTTTGTGTTGATTTTGATTTTGTTTGTTAAAGGAGTTTTTACTTTTGCTTGTTTTCATTCCCCTAGGTAAATTGTGACAATTGAAGTGTGTACAGTGCGAGTTTGGTTGACTGCGTAACCTTTTTTTTTGGACTGCATGCAACAGTGGGAAATCCTATATAAAAGGAATTATTTTGGTCTGTATACGACAGTACCAAACACAAGTAGGTGTTTTGTTTAGTTTTATTATTATTCCTATAAGTGATACAAGTCTCTGGGTAGTGCTTATCACCCATTGAGAGTTTTTTTTATTTTTATTTTAATTTTCGGGCAAGTGAGGTTGCTTGCATACAAAAGTGCAAATTATAATATAGGTATACAACATTGTTGGTGCGTTTTATTTTATTTGGCAATTGCACACAAAAAGGTGAAGATTGCATTGCTGTTGTTTTGTGTGGTTTGAATTCTGAATTGCCACTTTTAAATTTGAAAGTTCGCACGGTTGGCGAGTATAAAATTCGCAGGGTGTTTTGGTTGTCGGTTGCAACCAACGCGTATTATCGTTGTTACTTATTTTTATTATTACATTTCTTTTGATTTTATTTTCATCATATTATTTTGATTTTTAATTTTTTTTTTATATATACATACATACCTACTGTTTTGTGTGATTTTTTTTTTATTGTTTTGGTGTCAATTGACATTGTTTTTTCTTTGTGTTTTCGAATTGTTGGATCCGATTGGAGCTTGATAGGTTTTATTTTGAGCTGTCTGAGACTTAGTTTCAGTTGAGAGTTTCTTAGTTCAAACTTGTTTTTTTATTCTAGTTGGATTTTTTTTATATAATTTTTTTTTGTGGGTCCTCTTTAGTTTTTTTTGAAAATGGATATTTATAGGCTAGCGCAAGATGAGCTTGCATACGAGATGGAGAGTAGGGGGTTAGAGGTAGGCACCGTAGACGAAATGCGGCGATCGCTTCGTGGTGCAAGGCTCTTAGAGCGTAGGGGTTCTTTAGGTACTCCCGCACAGTATCCGTTCAGTTTCGAACAGAATTACGAGGCGGTTGAGAATAAGTTAGGAGAGATAGGGAAAATTTCAGAAGGGCAACCAAAGTCTAGGAAGAGTAAGGAATATTTAAAGGTTTTAGCTAAGGTAGAGTGGGGTATCGCTAGGTTAGATAGGTCGCAGCCAGAAGATGGCGAACAAGAAAAATTGAAGTTAGGTTTAAAAAGTAAATTGATAATGGCACTAGCGGACTTGGAGGAAGTCCTAGATAATGAAGAAGCAGGAGGTGTAATCGAAGATGGTAGTTAGCTATCAACCGATAGTCTGAGGGCTTCAGCGGCAGGACCAGCGCCATCAGCAGCATCAACTTCAACAACAGTAGCAGCATCAACATCGTCGGCATCAACAGCATCAGCAACAAAAACATCAACATCAGCAGCACCAACTTTAACACCATTCGAATTAGAGACTGGAAATAGGGAGGAAAACATAGCTAGGGAAATTAATGTTAATAGGATAGATGAGAATAGGGAATTTAGATAGATAGATAGATAGATTTTATTTATAAATTTCAGTAATTTAGTAGAGAAAGAGTTTATGTTAGCGAGAGGTTCGAGAATTTAGCTAAGTGGGATGTTAAGTTCACCGGAGAGCGTTGTGGAGCGTCCGTGAACGCATTCCTGGAGAGGGTTGAGGAGATCCGTCAGGCTCGTGGAGTGACGGAAGCAAAGCTGTTGCGGTCGGCAGCAGATTTGTTTGTAGGTAGGGCTTTGATATGGTTTAGGCCAGTTAGGGTTTCGATAGGTTCGTGGCAAGAACTAGTCAGCGAGTTAAAGCTGGAGTTCTTACCACCAAATTACGAAGATCTGTTGTTAGAAGAGATTAGGCGTCGTACACAAGGCCAAGATGAATCCATCGGAGTCTATGTGGTGACGATGCAGAACATGTTTGGAAGGCTTTCCGAACCCATCTTGGAGGGTAGAAAGTTAGGAATGATTCAAAAGAATCTGACCCCTTTCTACCAGACGCAGCTCGGGTTGGCTAATCCGGCTAGCGTTTCCGAGTTGGTTAGATTAGGGCGCAATTTGGAATTCGTCAGGGCTAACGTGGAGTCTTACGTTCCACTTGTAACACGGGAGTGTACTTGAGCCGGATCTGGCTTATGTAGGAGTTGAACCCCCCAGAGTTTTGGTTGTTGAAGGAAACAATCGAACTCGACAGGTCGTGCAGGAGTCGAGTCCTAACTCGAATTTCATTTCAGCGAGGCCGGCTGTGAGGAGAGTTGCGGTTGTTGAGGAGAACGCCCAATCTCGTCAGCCCGTAAATTCACCGAGGTCTTATAGGTGTTTCAATTGCAATGGAGAAGGCCATCTTGCAAATAGGTGTTCCGCTGTTAGGCGATGTTTTGGGTGTGGGAAACAGGGAGTTACGAAGAGTAACTGCCCGCAGTGTTCGGGAAACGGCAGACGCACTCTCGGGTCAGTAGGACGAGAGCGCCGTTAAATGCGTCGAAGTTGCCTACTGGTAACCAGTCGGCGGATGTTAATTTGAGTTTCGCGCTTGAGCACGTAGGTAGGGACAAGAGACCATATATAGGTGTTAGTATTTATGGGATTAGGTTAGTAGGGCTTTTGGATTCGGGCGCTTCTTGCACAATCATATGTAGGGATGGATGGAAAATTTTGCAGGGCTTAGGTATAAAGTCAGGCACTAGCAAAGTAGGTAGTGTTAGTTTAGCTGATGGTGCAGGAGCTCAGGTGGAAGGTGAAGTTTCACTTCTAATTATAATTAAAGGCAAGGTAGTTTTAGTAGGGTGTTTAGTTATACCTCATCTTCCTCAGAGTCTGATTTTAGGAGCCGATTTTTGGGCTTTAGCGGGAATAGTCCCGGATCTACAATCAGGGGAATGGGAATTTTTGAATCAGAATTCGTTGAATTCGATTTCCCATTCTGAGCATTTGACTGAGGTAGGAGAGGTAGAAAAACAACAGTTAGAAAGATTTTTAGACAGGACATTTAAAGAAATGCCTGAAGGATTAGGGTGCACACAGATGGTGGAGCACAAGATTAGGACGAAAGCTGAACCCATTAAGCAGAGATATTATCCGGTATCTCCTGCCATTCAGACTTTCATAGATAAGGAGTTAGAAGAAATGCTAGCAGAGGGGGTTATAGAAAAATCTGACAGTCCATGGGCTTCACCCATTGTCATGATCAAGAAGAAGGATGGTACGTATAGGTTTTGTGTAGATTTTAGGAAGTTGAATGCGGCTACAGACAGGGACGCGTACCCCCTCCCCTACATAACAGCTATCCTGGATAAGCTGAATAACGCGAAATTCTTGTCTTCTTTGGACATCAAGTCGGCCTATTGGCAGATTCCGATGGAAAAAGAGTCAAGAAAGTATACTGCCTTTACGGTACCTGGCCGCGGTCTGTTTCAGTTTTTAAGAATGCCGTTCGGGTTGCACAATGCTCCCGCAACTTGGCAAAGATTTATAGATAATGTTTTAGGACCGGTATTAGAGCCATATGTCTTCGTGTATCTGGACGATATCATTATCGTCACAGATACATTTGAGAAGCATATGGAGATTTTAGAAGAAGTCTTCAGAAGACTTATTAAGGCAGGTTTGAAAGTTGGTAGGGAAAAATGTCATTTTTGTAGGCCATCTCTGAAGTTTTTAGGCTATGTTGTAGATCGCAATGGTTTATACATGGATCCAGAGAAGATAGAGAGTATGTTAGGGATTCCATCGCCAAAGAATATTAAAGAGGTTAGGAGTTTTATCGGCACGGTGTCCTGGTACAGGCGATTTATACCAAACTTTGCGAGTTTGGTGAAGCCGTTGTCCGATTTACTTAGGAAAAACAAGAAGTTTGAGTGGAGTAGCACTTGTGAGGAAAGCTTTAGGAAAGCTAAAGAGTGTTTAGTGGCAGCACCCACTAAAAACCTTATTCCGACGACCCTGAAGAGAGGGCGTAAGGTAGTCGCGTAGCAAGGATGTGCTCGCAAAGAGATACTGAGAGCAGTAAAAGCTCTGTGATGTGCTCATACTCTCGCCAGGAGCGATTGAGTTCTGGTTGTGTTGTCTGCTAGTGTGTGCTCCATTTTGTTGTGTTGTCTAACCTTTTCTTTTCCTGTTACTTCGGCTTTTCTTTCGAAAAGCCCAGTCTCTCTCTTTGGTAGGTAAGGGTGGAATTTGTTACGGTAAATTTTCCCGCAACAAAAACCTTTCTTACATTTAGATATTTTGATTTCGATATCCTTCTCTTTTCCTCAAACCCTTCCCTATCATTTCTTCGTCCCATCATTTCTCCGTTGTTTGCTCTTAGCAATGTGATCGAAACATAGCTTTGAGCAAATGACAAAATAGGTGCATGTCGTAATCAGCGGATGAGCTGAACTGATGTCGGCGTTTGGTGTGTCGAGCCAGAAGCCTCTGGAGACTCGCACATCATTTATTAAATTGAATGTCATCCATACTTCGTCACTCACAAACATCATCATACTCATTCATCGACATTCACATATCATCATTTACACATGCTTACATCCATATACCTATAACATCATTATCATCTTTACACTCATCATCATGCACACATCTCATCACACACACTACACAAGCAGGATATATCACACACAACACTATACACATACATACACATATCACAGATGTGAACAATAGAAATGGCACATGTAAACGCCATACTTCGTTATGAAATACACTGTGCAGCGTAGTGCTGCAAGTGTAAACATCCTAAATTTAACTTTCACTTTTGTAAAACCGAATCATAAGAATGAAACGTTAATAGTTTTCCCTTTTCCCTAAATCTGCGCAAAGATCCGCCGAATAGGGTAAAGTAGTTCATTTTGGTTTTAGTAGCTTTTCCTCCCTTCTTAAATTTTCGAAAAGTTGTAACACAGAGAATTTTATCCATTCCCTGACTCAGTAGAATATATAGTAGAGTAACTGGGAAAATGCCCAGAAGTATAATTTTCAACTTTCACGATCTTTCATTTTTCTTGACATGTTTTATGGGAGGGGTCTGATCTCGACTAATGAGCTGGATAAGTTTTGGCCCCCAACAACTTTTTCAGTTCAATGTGTTTGGAAAATTGTGCGAGTGAAAGGTCTCGCTGGAATTCGACAACGGAGGTGCTTGTCAGCCATAAGGCTGCATGTGCTAGAAAGCCGTTACAGAAAACCTCGAGACACGATTGGCTGATTGTATGAATGTGTGGGTGAATTTGAAAGTCGAGAAAGGACAAACTGACAAACTGACTTCTTCGTTGACCTAAAAAGCGACAAGTGGTTTTCCTGCGAATAGTGATTTTTTTTTAAATTGTTTTGAAGAGAAAATAGAAAGTTAAAATAGTGAAAGTTGGAGATATTTTAAAAATAGTTTTGTAGAGTAATTTGTTCAAATCGTTAGAAAAAAAGGTTAAGAGTCAGTGAAAGGATTAGAATTGAGAAAGGAGGAGAAAACGTCAGACGGACGAAACATAGAAAATTTGAAGGAGGAAGGAGTAGCTGAAAAAAAGATAAGTAGAGTTTTATAGTTTTTTTTGCAAGTGTTGTCAAATATAGTTTCGGTTGTTCTTTGCCAACGAAATTCTCAATAATTGTGAGACACGCGACCCTTTTTAATTTTTATTAATTGTTCTTTTCGGGAAAGAACAATTAACGTTTCATTTTTCCGGTTGTTTCTATTGTTTACATTTTTCAACGGTTCGCCTAACCGTCTACCATTGTAACATTTGGTTGTCGAAAAGATTTGGGTTTTTAATCCACTTCTTGTACGGTTTTCCCAACAGTTAAACAAAATAAATAGCTTTAAATCCCTTCTGGGAATTTAATTGCATTGTTTTTTTTATTCAGTTCTTACTATTTCAGAACTAATTCGTGGTTTGGAAGTTTCACCTCAAAATTTCCTGGCGCCCACTTTTCTTAGTACACCCTGTACTGAGAAATAATACATTTTAATTCGTCTTTTAATAATTATTTAATCAATCATTTTATTCGCGATCGTCTTGTATCGCGCTACGCTTACTTTTTTTGTTTACGAACCCAGCCCAGCTGAGTTTAGCCGTGGTGTCAGCAGCCTACCTGCTGAGTGTTACACTTTTTAGTTTATCAGCGCGTTTGACATTTCGTCTGTTTACCTCGCGGCACACCGGTTGTGCATTTCGTTTAATCGTTTTTAATATCGTTTATTTTATTAATTGTTTACTTATTAATTGGATTCGGATAATCCAATCGCGACAAGTAGTTCCGATTCATCCTAAAGTTAATTTATCGCGAAATAAAAGTGTAACAAATCTTATGGACGTTTGACTTAATGCATAAGCGCCCAACAGACGATCAATGCTACTTGACAAGTAATATTGAGGTTTTCTCTTGTTACCGCGACAACAAATGGCTGGGATGACGAAGGCAAGTACATTGCACTGACTCCTGCTCTTAGAGGACCAGCAGCTGAATTACTTCAAACAGTTCCAGCTGGGAATAGCGGTAATTTCAGTTCTCTCGTTGCAGATATAGATAAACGCTTGTGACATTGACATAATAGATGTGGACTGCCAGTACCCAACCTCACGTCGCGTCGGTCCCACTTGATGCCCAACGCCTGTGAAAGGATAGTGGCATTTGTGGGTACTAAAATTTGACGTTACTCTGTCATCTTTTTGTCACCTTTTTTCACTAAAAAAAATTATTCTATTTTGCAACACCTACAAATCCGAACGAGAATATGAAATGGTAATGTTTGTTTTTTATTGTTTTTTTTTTTGAGTACACAAAACCTAGTCCTACGTTCAATAGCGACTTTAGTAGTTGGCTTTATTTTAAACTAATACGAGTGATTCATTCTTAAGATAACGTGCTTTGAACGAGCCACTGATCTAGGACTTCTTTATTTCTAGGAACAAGACTTTGCTTCATTGTCGTCTGCAGTTAATGTAACTACTCCATACCAATGCTGTCGAACGTACTGCAAAAGCAATATTTGTATTGCTATAGCTTGGTGCGTACTGCCGTACTGCACACTTTTTTGTTTTACTGCATTTTCCTTTTAGTATTGCCATTGTATTGCTTTTCTGAATTCGTTGTTCATAAAAACAAATATCGAAAAAAAATGTAGCGATGGTATCACTTTACATATTTTCGATGAAAAATCACTTCCAAGTTCCATATCCACATTCCACAACCTCAATTTCACAAACATGAATGGCATGTCACACTTTTGCACATACTCAGATCACTGTTTATATGTATATAGGATGGTAAAATCGATTTCCCATTTAAGAACCTTTGAACCGAAGGCACGGAGCCACATCAATCGCTTCTTTATAGTTTCAAAGAAACATATGAGCTGTGACATAAGCCGAGGGATGCGCTTCCAATCAAAAAGAATATCGAGTTTACTATTCTTTATATATGTATTTTAATGCATAAATGAGTTTTTCACGTACTCTAGTGCAAAATTATGTTATTCATGGTAATTTGCTTCTACTTTTATGTATGTACGCCAATCAATCTGGCGGAAGCCGAAAGGCTTCAGATTTCAGTTTCGGTTTTCTTGTCAGTGTTTGTGTTCTAATTTCAAATTTTTTTTGGAGCTTGTCATAATATAGCCATTCATACAAAACCTGCATTGGACAAACAAAAATTGAAATCGATGGAGAAGTTCCGTACTTCGTGTATTATCCTTTGGGATGTGATTCTTGGTCATATTCTAAGAAAAAAATTGTTGTTCAGTAAAGTTCGTTTCTCAACTTTGACATCACTTTTTGACAATTTAAAAAAAGGTTAACTTTGGTGTATCCTGACCTATGTTAAATTCGATATCTCCGTCAATACTAAACAGAGACAAAATCTTAGACTTAATTTTTTGTAGAAATAACAGCCTGTATTTAAGATAAACTTCCATAGGTTTAGGGTCGTCAGACTTTCAATCTTAAGTGGTGTTCAAATTTTCTTCCCGAAACAAAGTTTTGACTTTGAGGTCATTTTTTTTGCAGAAAATGCCTGTTAAACATATATGTTCTTTAATTTTTACAGATGAACTAAACAATAAAAAAAAAACTCCGTAATAAAGTAACTCAAAAACCCATACATATTTGAAAAAATACAAAATGGGTAAAATTGAACACACAACACTATACACATACATACACATATCACAGATGTGAACAATAGAAATGGCACATGTAAACGCCATACTTCGTTATGAAACACACTGTGCAGCGTAGTGCTGCAAGTGTAAACATCCTAAATTTAACTTTCACTTTTGTAAAACCGAATCATAAGAATGAAACGTTAATAGTTTTCCCTTTTCCCTAAATCTGCGCAAAGATCCGCCGAATAGGGTAAAGTAGTTCATTTTGGTTTTAGTAGCTTTTCCTCCCTTCTTAAATTTTCGAAAAGTTGTAACACAGAGAATTTTATCCTTTCCCTGACTCAGTAGAATATATAGTAGAGTAACTGGGAAAATGCCCAGAAGTATAATTTTCAACTTTCACGATCTTTCATTTTTCTTGACATGTTTTATGGGAGGGGTCTGATCTCGACTAATGAGCTGGATATGTTTTGTCCCCCAACAACTTTTTCAGTTCAATGTGTTTGGAAAATTGTGCGAGTGAAAGGTCTCGCTGGAATTCGACAACGGAGGTGCTTGTCAGCCATAAGGCTGCATGTGCTAGAAAGCGGTGACAGAAAACCTCGAGACACGATTGGCTGATTGTATGAATGTGTGGGTGAATTTGAAAGTCCAGAAAGGACAAACTGACAAGCTGACTTCTTGGTTGACCTAAAAAGCAACAAGTGGTTTTCTTGCGAATAGTGATTTTTTTTTTAAAATAGTTTTGAAGAGAAAATAGAAAGTTTAAATAGTGAAAGTTGGAGATATTTTAAAAATAGTTTTGTAGAGTAATTTGTTCAAATCGTTAGAAAAAAAGGTTAAGAGTCAGTGAAAGGATTAGAATTGAGAAAGGAGGAGAAAACGTCAGACGGACGGAACATAGAAAATTTGAAGGAGGAAGGAGTAGCTGAAAAAAAGATAAGTAGAGTTTTATAGTTTTTTTTGCAAGTGTTGTCAAATATAGTTTCGGTTGTTCTTTGCCAACGAAATTCTCAATAATTGTGAGACACGCGACCCTTTTTAATTTTTATTAATTGTTCTTTTCGGGAAAGAACAATTAACGTTTCATTTTTCCGGTTGTTTTTATTGTTTACATTTTTCAACGGTTCGCCTAACCGTCTACCATTGTAACATTTGATTGTCGAAAAGATTTGGGTTTTTAATCCACTTCTTGTACGGTTTTCCCAACAGTTAAACAAAATAAATAGCTTTAAATCCCTTCTGGGAATTTAATTGCATTGTTTTTTTTATTCAGTTCTTACTATTTCAGAACTAATTCGTGGTTTGGAAGTTTCACCTCAAAATTTCCTGGCGCCCACTTTTCTTAGTACACCCTGTACTGAGAAATAATACATTTTAATTCGTCTTTTAATAATTATTTAATCAATCATTTTATTCGCGATCGTCTTGTATCGCGCTACGCTTACTTTTTTTTGTTTACGAACCCAGCCCAGCTGAGTTTAGCCGTGGTGTCAGCAGCCTACCTGCTGAGTGTTACACTTTTTAGTTTATCAGCGCGTTTGACATTTCGTCTGTTTACCTCGCGGCACACCGGTTGTGCATTTCGTTTAATCGTTTTTAATAAGTGTGTTTAATGACCTGCTCTAGATCGATCTAGAGCAGAAAAAAGCAGCTTTTTGGTGTTTAATGACAAATTTTTCTACTCCGAGCAAGAACTTTTTGTGTTTAATGACCTGCTCTAGAGCTTTTAGAGCAGCATTTTCTGCACTTGCTTTTGAGTAAGAGTAGAGTGGAGCAAAAGTGTCAAAATCAGCTGTTGACATTTGATTCAAATATTTTTGTTTATATTTTGCGTTTTGCAATCTATTTGAAATCGAATTTAACTTAAAATCAATTGAATTAACATCGCATGTTAGTTTAGTTTTGATTCCAATGTTTCCGCATATAGATTTTTATTATAATAGCATACCAAACATAATTTTGCAAACTAGCTAAGGTCACAAAATGTTTGTTGCTTTCTTATCAGCTGACTTTTGACACCAGCTGTTCTGCTCTAAATTGCCTGACATTTATCTCATTTCTTGCTCTGCTCTGAGCTACGCTGCTCTGCTCTTTTTTTCATTAAACACGCCTAATATCGTTTATTTTATTAATTGTTTACTTATTAATTGGATTCGGATAATCCAATCGCGACAAGTAGTTCTGATTCATCCTAAAGTTAATTTATCGCGAAATAAAAGTGTAACAAATCTTATGGACGTTTGACTTAATGCATAAGCGCCCAACAGACGATCAATGCTACTTGACAAGTAATATTGAGGTTTTCTCTTGTTACCGCGACAACAAATGGCTGGGATGACGAAGGCAAGTACATTGCACTGACTCCTGCTCTTAGAGGACCAGCAGCTGAATTACTTCAAACAGTTCCAGCTGGTAATAGCGGCAATTTCAGTTCTCTCGTTGCAGATATAGATAAACGCTTGTGACATTGACATAATAGATGTGGACTGCCAGTACCCAACTTCACGTCGGTCCCACTTGATGCCCAACGCCTGTGAAAGGATAGTGGTATTTGTGGGTACTAAAATTTGACGTTACTCTGTCATCTTATTGTCACCTTTTTTCACTAAAAAAAATTATTCTATTTTGCAACGCCTACAAATCCGAACGAGAATATGAAATGGTAAAGGTAATGTTTGTTTTTTATTGTTTTTTTTTTTTGAGTACACAAAACCTAGTCCTACGTTCAATAGCGACTTTAGTAGTTGGCTTTATTTTAAACTAATACGAGTGATTCATTCTTAAGATAACGTGCTTTGAACGAGCCACTGATCTAGGACTTCTTTATTTCTAGGAACAAGACTTTGCTTCATTGTCGTCTGCAGTTAATGTAACTACTCCATACCAATGCTGTCGAACGTACTGCAAAAGCAATATTTGTATTGCTATAGCTTGGTGCGTACTGCCGTACTGCACACTTTTTTGTTTTACTGCATTTTCCTTTTAGTATTGCCATTGTATTGCTTTTCTGAATTCGTTGTTCATAAAAACAAATATCGAAAAAAAATGTAGCGATGGTATCACTTTACATATTTTCGATGAAAAATCACTTCCAAGTTCCATATCCACATTCCACAACCTCAATTTCACAAACATGAATGGCATGTCACACTTTTGCACATACTCAGATCACTGTTTATATGTATATAGGATGGTAAAATCGATTTCCCATTTAAGAACCTTTGGACCGAAGGCACGGAGCCACATCAATCGCTTCTTTATAGTTTCAAAGAAACATATGAGCTGTGACATAAGCCGAGGGATGCGCTTCCAATCAAAAAGAATATCGAGTTTACTATTCTTTATATATGTATTTTAATGCATAAATGAGTTTTTCACGTACTCTAGTGCAAAATTATGTTATTCATGGTAATTTGCTTCTACTTTTATGTATGTACGCCAATCAATCTGGCGGAAGCCGAAAGGCTTCAGATTTCAGTTTCGGTTTTCATATCAGTGTTTGTGTTCTAATTTCAAATTTTTTTTGGAGCTTGTCATAATATAGCCATTCATACAAAACCTGCATTGGACAAACAAAAATTGAAGTCGATGGAGAAGTTCCGTACTTCGTGTATTATCCTTTGGGATGTGATTCTTGGTCATATTCTAAGAAAAAAATTGTTGTTCAGTAAAGTTCGTTTCTCAACTTTGACATCACTTTTTGACAATTTAAAAAAAGGTTAACTTTGGTGTATCCTGACCTACATATGTTAAATTCGATATCTCCGTCAATACTAATGACAGAGACAAAATCTTAGACTTAATTTTTTGTAGAAATAACAGCCTGTATTTAAGATAAACTTCCATAGGTTTAGGGTCGTCAGACTTTCAATCTTAAGTGGTGTTCAAATTTTCTTCCCGAAACAAAGTTTTGACTTTGAGGTCATTTTTTTTGCAGAAAATGCCTGTTAAACATATATGTTCTTTAATTTTTACAGATGAACTAAACAATAAAAAAAAACTCCGTAATAAAGTAACTCAAAAACCCATACATATTTGAAAAAATACAAAATGGGTAAAATTGAACACACAACACTATACACATACATACACATATCACAGATGTGAACAATAGAAATGGCACATGTAAACGCCATACTTCGTTATGAAACACACTGTGCAGCGTAGTGCTGCAAGTGTAAACATCCTAAATTTAACTTTCACTTTTGTAAAACCGAATCATAAGAATGAAACGTTAATAGTTTTCCCTTTTCCCTAAATCTGCGCAAAGATCCGCCGAATAGGGTAAAGTAGTTCATTTTGGTTTTAGTAGCTTTTCCTCCCTTCTTAAATTTTCGAAAAGTTGTAACACAGAGAATTTTATCCATTCCCTGACTCAGTAGAATATATAGTAGAGTAACTGGGAAAATGCCCAGAAGTATAATTTTCAACTTTCACGATCTTTCATTTTTCTTGACATGTTTTATGGGAGGCGTGTTTTATCGAAATTCTATATGCACTTATGTTCACTTCAGCAAAACATCGCTCATGGGAAAACAACAACTCCTTATGTCAATAGCCTAACGGCTCGCGTACACTAAATCAGACATCGTCCGAATTATAATCGGCCGTTATCGGCCGAACTCTGACGTTCGAACCAAACATGTGTTAAACAAAGAGAGCACGTACACCACTACACCCGACAACGTCAGATGTCGTCCGATGTCGTTCGACTTCATCCGATCAACAGACAAATCCGAACTTGTTTGGATTTATCGGACGTCGGACGTCAGGTTGCCTATAAAAGTACACAATGGATAGTAAAAAGTTAATAAATTTCGTTTTTAGTAGGACACCACTGTGGAATAAGTTTTCTAAGACGTATAATAATATAGATGTCACTAAAAATCTCTGGAAAAATGTTTCAATTGAACTGAAATAAATAAATTCAATAACAGGCTGTCTGTCAGCTATCGTCAGAGAACGGCAGCAGTGTATGCAGACGAACGTCCGAGATTGTCGTCCGAACAGTTCCGATCCGATATCGGCCGATAAATCGGATTCAGTGTACGCGAGCCGTAAGTGTACAAAAATATCGCAGTTAGCTAACTGCACAACAGGGATGGTTGGTAAATTTCTTTTTTGGCACCCAGAGGTTGGCAGTCTTTAAGTTGTGTTCGTTCATATTTCTGATTTTCGACAACAGATTGAATAAGTCTGTTTCTTTACTTTTTGTGCACAGAATTTTTTTTTTTAAGGAGTGGTTGTAAAATTCTTTCAGAAACTCTCTGAAAGAGCGTAATTGTCTTAAAAGTAAAGAAACGCCTTGAACGAAACATTCGCAGCAACGCAACGGTTGGAAAAACGTCTGTTTGACAGTTGTTGTATTTGTTTCAGTAAAGAAAAAAAACTTAATAGCTAATAGATGAGTCAGGTGGTGACTTGGTGGGGACATAAATAGACACACACAGTCGTATTTGTAAAATTTGCCTAGAACATCCTTAGACGGTTGTCCAGCTAGACGGTGTCTAAGGAGTTGGACAAGTCTTAGCCAATTTTGTATTTATAAATGCATTCCAACAGTTGTCTAAACAACCCCTAAAACTGTCAACTTCGAATGGGAACTAAATGGCAGCGCTCATGATGTATCCGTGCAGTACCATTGTCTGTGTTTTGGTATACGAGTACAACAACTATAAGGCTCTGAAAGATAGTGGCGTAGGACTTGAACTTGACCGAAAAAACAGCTGATTTGACTTTGTGTTTCAGCTTTGCCAAGTCTCATAAAATGATCAAATTTGTGCACTAAAATAATACTCATATTAATGACAAGAATTGAAATTCATATAAAATTCATAAATTAAATTGAAATTTTTCGAATATCTCATCAAAACTTTAAAAATCCGTACACATAAAAGTTTGATGATGAATAACTTTTGAACGGTTAATTTCAGCGCTAAAACATAAAACACCATTCTTATAGAGCAGTTAATTTCCATTAAAAATTTCAATTGAGCATTTTGTAAAAGTCATTTATTGTCGAGTTATAAAATTTATAAACAAAAATGAAATTTATCTTAAAATAATCAAAATTAAATCCTTACAGCCATATTAATAAAAAACGCTTATTCCACTCTTATTCTACAGACTCACTAAACCACAGAATAAGAGTTAGTCCATGGGTTAAAATTTCTCATTAATAAAAAAAAATTGTTCCCGGAATAGTAAAGTGACGTTTACCAGAGATTTCCCCTAGGAAAATTTATTTTTGCTGCTAATTGACAAGCAACGTGAAATATTTATTTATAAAGTTGATAATTCTTTTGTTTCTAGAGAAACAAATTTAACTTATGTCTGGTTTGCATATTTCGCTTTTTAGATTAGATGCTATCACCACATGTAAAATAGCGTGTTTTATGGCCGTTAAATGGCCCGGAAAGATGCCAAGCAAATGTTAGTTTTTTGCATGAAATTTGGACGACCCAGCACACTATGATAAATTGATCGGAGTGCCAGATTAAAGCAGTAAACAAGGATAGTTTTTTCGATTTGGTTTTGGAGAGGAGTGGAAAAAGTAAGACTTACGCACTGAAGAAGACCCATTTATGTTTTTTTTTGGATAACTTTTGGGTCGTTTCAGCAAAGTGATATTCCTCAACCGCGCAAAATCTTCTAGTGGATCGTCGAAATTGAAGAAAGTGATCGGAGCACAGTCAACAACTTGTCAACTATTGGAGTCAACACTTGCAATTCAACTAACCAGACAACAAGCAAGAATCGAAACCACTTACCTTCTCTATGTTTACTAGATAATAAACAAACGTTTGTTTTGTAATTTTCAACCACTACAAAGTTTTCTTTATTACTCTCACTTCTTATTAATTTGGTAATATTTAAGTATAAAACATAAATTTTTATTTCTTGCAACCAAAGATGCTCCTGCTAGCTGCGAGCACGATTGCATTCGGATTTCCGTCTCGTTGATTGCACGTATGGATGAGTGTATGCGAGTAGGGTACTCCAGGTGCCTTTGCCGATGTGCTTGTTAGTAGTGGGGGCAGTACGCATAGCCTGCAAGAGCTGAACCTCCTTGCTGGTTGGCGATTTCAGGGCCAACTGATTAGCCTTCAGGATGCACTCACGGGCCTTTTCGGTTTCGTGCAATGCACATAGTCAAAAGACACAAGTCATTGGTGACTGTGCCAAAAAACCACGGTTGAGTCGGCTGATACGCTGGAAAGACATTGGGGCCGATGGATTTTGCTAATAAACAAATGTTTTAGAACAATTCTGTTAAATTTCTACTAGTATTAGTCACTGAATTTACGTAAAAAAATATAAAAAAATAGAACTAGTGCGGTCCACCACCAAAGTCATATTTGCAGGCACATATTTTTTAACTAAAAAAAATATTTTATTTTGTAATTTGAGACATTTCTTGGTTATTCCGTCGCTAAACTACCCTCATCGATGGAATAACTTAGAAGACGTCAGTTAACAAAAAAATTCCTTTATTAATAGTGATTTCCACTTAGTCCATGGAATAAGGCTTAACCCTTCGCTACTCCACGTTTATTAATACGGCTGTTAATATCTTTCAAATTGTGAGGTTTACGATAAAATACAAGATACCTTTTTTAAAGAGCGCTAAATTTCCTAAAATATTCTCCTGAAACACTTTTCTGTTCAATCGATAAATGATGAGGTATGAATTTTTTTCTATTGGACTGAGAAAAATATACAAAACTGCGATGCGGGGGATCTAAATATTAAAATTAAGAGCTCATACTTTTTGAGAATTTTTTCAAGGTGTCTAGCAACCCATTTTTCCGTAGCATTTGTAAAAAAAAGCATAATCGACTTTTTTGACCCACTCTAATATATATACATATATATATATATCTTTATATATAATTCTGCTGTACGTGTGTGTAATTGAACTCCTCCTAAACGGCTTGACCGATTGAAATGAATTTTTCTGTATGCGTTTGAGTGGCGCCCTGGATGGTTTAGATTCACAAATCAGCCCCGCAGATGGAATTGGAATATAGTAAAATTGACAATTTCATTATTCTTAACTGTAATGAATTAAAAATTAAATTCAAACAATGATTTTGTTATTTTTTTTTTGACAACAACAAATTAAAATAATAAGGTTTGTTTTGAAAAATTCTTTTAATTTTTTGACTGATGTGATTAGAATAAAGATTTAAATTTTTTTAATTCATTGCACCTGAGTACCAAACAAATTTTTGTTTGTTTCATAATAAGCCACACATCAATGGGTTATGAGTTATGACTACCCTTATAATGTTATAGAGCTCAGTTCGAGCATTTAGGAAAATAGGAGAGGATTTAATAGGATACACCGATACACCTTGCTTTTGAACCTTTGTAAATCGTAATGTAGTTGAAAAACAGAGCCAGGTAAAGCATTCCACATACGGGTGGTGCGATTTAAAAAAGAATCTCTATACTTGACTGTACGCCCGAAGTTGGGCTCAAGGTAAAACTGATGGGCATTCTTAGCAAGGTAGGTGTTGCGGCTAAATTGCTTCAGGGGAGGAATGCAACTGACTATTTCACTAGAGTACTGTTTGTGAAAAAAGCGATAATAAAGAGTGATACATGTAACTTTTCGACGATGTTCAAGAGAATCAATCGATTCTACGATGGAACTATCACCCATCAGTTTTTACGCTCTATTTTGTACCCTATCAAGCAGGCGCAAAGATGTTTGAGAAGCACCTGACCAGATATTAGAGGTATACTCCAGTTTTGGGCGGATGAAGGCCTTATAAATTGTAGCCAGATCAGAAGGGGTGAAGAACTTCCTGCATTGTCTTAAGAAACCTAAGCATTTAGCAGCGTCTTTGGCGACTTCAAATATGTGGTCATTCCAACGAAGATCGTCGTTTACACACATACCAAGTACTGACAGCTTTTCGGTTTCTTCGATGCAGGTACCATTCATGGATAATGGTAATGGGGAAATATTTAGATTCATCCTCAAATTCTCCCAGGAACGGTAATGGGAACGGGATCGAAAATTCAAAAACCACTGGAACGAATTGTATTTTTTGTCGCTATTACAGTACGATGTCATCCCCATATTCCCACGAGAATGGGACGGGAACAAGAACAGAAGCGGGAACTTGTAAAATACTGGACTAATTTCAAAAAAATTTCAACGCTGGAGTGTAAAGTGCTTCTGAGTAACAAATACTATAATTATTTTCTTTACATATTCTTTCGGGAACGGAAGTGGGAATGGTGACATAATCAAGAACCTGGAAAGTGCTTAACTAATTCCAAAAATTCTTTCATGGTTAGAGTGCTTCAATGTCCCTGAGTAATATAGACTATAGTTCATCAACATTTACCCACAGGAACGGGAACCGGAATTCAAAAACCACTGTACTCATTTCAGTACAGTTTTTGCCATTACAATACGGTGCTACATAGACTATTTCAATCTCATATGGGAATGGAACGGGAACTGGGACATATTCGGGAACTTGGAAAATGCTATTTCGATCCCAAAAATTCTGTCATCATTAGAGTGCTTAATTGTCCCTGAGTAACATAAATTATATTTCATAATCACTCTCCCACTAGAATAGAAACTTTGAAACTACTTTACTTAACTTTCAATTTGATGAACGTAGGGCCTGAGCTACGCCGGGCGGGTCAGCTAGTATATATATGTCGCGTTATCATTTTCATTTGGCATGTTACTTTCCATATTTGTCCAAATCGTTATAAATTCAAATCTTTCTTATTTTTATTTATTTTAAAATAATTTCAAAATTAATTGTTTTTACAATTTAAACGAGGCAGTCTCGATCTGCTCTGATTCCTTTTCCTTCTGATTATTTTCTCGCAGTCGATTCTCCCCAGGCTTTGACATAATAATCGCCGCCTGCCGTTTATATTGTATACCAAGTATCCAGATCTCCGACACGGCCATCCTGCCGTTTCGCACGTCCTCGTGCGACTGGTCTATAAAAGAACAAAACAAAATCCTATACAGTATCCAGTTCAATCACTCGGCCAATTCTGACCGCAATACAATTTCATTAACAGAACTTAATTTCTATTACAATTTCTTATTTCCTTAAGGAATCAACAACTTATGAAATTATTTAAATATCAAATGTCATGTCCCGTTAAATAATCATAGTCAAATAAAACATCAAATTAACAAGAAACATAATACACATTGATCAACTCAGTAATTTTCTCAATAACTCAAACTCTATTATCACTTCTATCCAGTGACACTTTTTTTAACATACAGTAACTTCTATCCAGTTACTTTACTCAACAATCACTTCTATCCAGTGATATCACAGCGCCTCTATCCGGCACAATCTACAAATACCACCTCTTACCGGTGATATTTATATCAATTTTACACTATTGCTTCTAACCAGCAATATAATCATTTTTGACAACAATGCGTATTACATATTTACATTACAAAAATTAATTATTTTACTTTTCATTAATTATCAACTTCAAATTCAACAGGGACATGACCGTCAGGCATTCGTCTCATGCGATCATGAGCATACTTATATGTTCGATTACTTTTTAACGATTTACCTTCACCTTCTCCTTCACCTTCACATATCACCTTCTAAAACTTCCGTTACTTTAAATTGACCTTTGTACTTTGGGTCAAGCTTTGTTTGGTTACGTTCTTCATTTTTTTAATAAGACCAATTTTCAATTCTCGCTTTAGTACTATCCAACTTTTTTTTATCATAGCAAGCGTACTTTTCCATATTACAAACTGCATTATTTCGAGCTTCATCAAGGTTTACTGCTACATCATCTGCATTAGACAACAATATTTTGATAGGTCTAGCTACTTTACCTATAAGCAATTCTAAGGGCTATATTTAGTTACTCTACTTTGTGTGCAATTTATTGCTAATTGATCATCAGGAAGAGCATCCTGCCAAGCGCGATTACTAGTTTCTACTGCAGTGAGCATGTTTTTCAATTTACTCATTACACGCTCAACTTGGCCGTTAGCACGAGCACTTCCGGTTGCTACCAAGTGTAGTTTAATACTGTGCGAACTACAAAATTCACAAAATTGCACGACTGGTGAAACAACGACCCTGATCGGAAATAATTCGTGTTGAAGCACCAAATAAAGCGATTGCTTGTCTCAAAGCTGCAATGCTATTAACACTATCAATGCTTGCGGCATGACGCATGATGCAACAAAACGCATTTTGTGAACGCATCTATCAACACACAAATATACTCTTTTCTATCACTTTTTCCGCTTAGTTTTCCTGTAGCGTCCATATGTAAAGTGTGCCAAGGAATTGAAATTTTGGGAATAGAATGCAATTCAACCTGAAGTTTTCCTGATTGAGTCTTGGAAATTTTGCACGTTACGCAACTGTCGACGAATTTTCTCACAAATTTAGACAAATTCTCGAACAATACTGCGTTCTTCAGTGCTTAATCGATACGGACGTCTATAAACTGTTTTGCTAGGATCTTTTAGACGTATTTGCATTGGTCTTGTATCAGCATGAGTATTGGGAATTCCTGTTATAAAATTCGCCTTGAACAAGTTCAAAATGTCAACTAACTTTGGTCTTAGGTTTTGGGAAATGTCAGTGTTTATTAAATCAAAATTTACTTCTTTAAATGCAACTGCATTGCAATTATAAACAAAATTTAACTTACTAAAACATAGTTTATCCGACGTCATATGCACAGCAATACCTTGATCAAGAATTTCTCGTCCAATCATTATTTGATGACGCAATTATGAATCTGGCAAAACATGAAATAAAATTTCTAGAACAATGCCATCGACTTCAACACGCGTTAAAATTTGAATAGTACTATGTACGCTTGTTTGTCCAATCCCTGTCATTGTCACTACATTAAAGTACGCTTACAACTAAACTTACAACTCACAGATTCTTGCATAATCGAACATTCTGAACCAGAATCATAAAAAAAATAAAAAGTTCTCACCAGAGTGATTCAATGTTCCAGTGGGTGTACCGATAATACATAAATATACTCGTCGTTCGGTTGAAGAAATGTCTTCTTTCATCTTTTTGTGCACACTCTTTGGACAGCTTGATGCATAATGGCCAGTCTCCTGACAGTTGAAACACGTCACATTCGGCTTCACCAAATTTTTGAAAGTGTTGCTTGAAATATTTGCTTTATTGTTCTTGAACTTGCATTGTAATGCCTTATGTCCCTGCTTTCCACAATCAAAGCATTGCACGTTCAACGATGATGTTGAATCTTTTTATATCCGGAGCACTTGAGTCATTCTGTGAAACAGCTCTCTTCTTTAGAAACGACATAACCTTAAATTCTTGTTGTAACTGATTCCTAGTTCGCAGTAAATGTCAGACGTTGCACTCTTGGCTCAAACTCAGAAATGTGTGCTAGCACTGTTGAAACAGCTATCTGCTCTATTGATAGTTCCTTCCATCGAGCCATCAAAGATGTTATTAAAGTTGCAGCATATGCGGATAAACACTAACCGGCCTTAGGTTGACCGTTGTTTAAGTTAGTCAAAAATTCTGCTGCGGTTTCAGGGCAATCATATCGAGCAGAAAAATATTCTTGAATTCTGCCCAGGTCATTTCTGGATATGAAACTTGGGCTAACCAGACGGATGCCTGTCCTTTGAGAGGTCGACTTAAAATATTCATCAAAGCTGCTTCTTGAGGTGGCTTTTCCGAGATGCACATATCCGCACTTGCGACCCAAGCACGAGCGCCGGCATTATCAGCATCTGGATTAAATTCGGGTAGATACGTATCAACGCCAGATGGTTTCTTGATTGCTTCCCGAAGAGCTAAAAAGCTGCGATTTTGTTGTTCGAATATGAGACGCCATTTTCCTTCGCTTGAATCTTGTAGGGAATTTTTGGGCCAATCCCACTTCTGATGTCGCGTTATCATTTTCATTTGGCATGTTACTTTCCATATTTGTCCAAATCGTTATAAATTCAAATCTTTCTTATTTTTATTTATTTTAAAATAATTTCAAAATTAATTGTTTTTACAATTTAAACGAGGCAGTCTCGATCTGCTCTGATTCCTTTTCCTTCTGATTATTTTCTCGCAGTCGATTCTCCCCAGGCTTTGACATAATAATCGCCGCCTGCCGTTTATATTGTATACCAAGTATCCAGATCTCCGACATATATATAAATATCGTAACTTTTGTTTTGTTTGACTTAGTAATAGACTTAAGCCTACCTCAACTTAAAGCTGAATTATTAGCTTCCTGGCTAAAACAGTAGAATTTGCTCAAAAAGGGTGTTAATTTTGAAAAAACAATAAGTTTAAATATCTAAATACTTGAAACAAACAAACAGAAAAAATATTTCATCACGCTTTCTTTGACAAGTTGTCAAAAAGGGATTAACATATAAATTAAAGTTCTTTTTCTTACTTTTGTACTCTACTATATTAAAAAATTAAGATTTTCTTAAAATTTGAAACTTTGTTCTAGTTGCTACAAAATCAAACTTTATTAGACAAACATATTTTTTCCTCGAAATCAACACCACAGAATTCAGACTCAAAAATCGTGTTTACTTGTGTAATGAGACACTTTGCTTCGCAGTTTGGTATGCGGGCAGATTGTTTAAATAGGATTTATATGTTTTATGCGGGATCGCAGTTGCGATATACGGAATGTGTTTCCTGTAGGCATAAGATTGAAGGTTTGGTTTCTTGGATGAGTAGGTTAAGTTCATCGTAATTGTTTGTGTAACCTTTTAGATTCCACTGAAGAATCTTAAGTGCTGTGCCGCAATTGTGCACTTATTTCTCGCTTTTATGGTTAAAATTTCTTTGTTTTTGATATTTTTTGGGCATTTGAAGGAAGAGGACGGATGAAGTTCAGCGGTTGGTGGACAGTTTGCACACATGATTCGTATACAACTTTCGGGAGCATTTTCATGTGGAGGTCCAGTATAACGAATGCCGATATAACGAATGATCGATATTACGGACACTTTTTACAAGTCCATTAGGTATTCTATATAACGAACAAAATAACGAATTTCAGACGAAATGGAAATTACGTACTCTATATAACGAACAAATAACGAATTTGTTCAATTTTATATCGCTCCTGAGTTTTTTCATATTATAAATAGTTTAATCTACTAAAATTAATAGTTAATACGAAAAATAACAAGTCTTTTGATTAATATTACGATAAAGTGCAAATATATCAGGTAAACTAAGTTATTTAAGGGTAAAAAAAAAAAAAAAAAAGTTGGCAGGCAACTGCTATTGTCATATATGAGTGAGCGAAAAAGAAAAATAAACCTAACCTCACCAGAAGAAAACCCTTATTCGAAAACACCAAATCTGAAAGGTCCACCAATTGCCTTTAATATCGAAGCAAATATGTCAATCACCAATGCCGATCTTAAGAAGATAAAGACGATCATAGATGAATCTTTAAAAACTGAACTTGCAAAAGCAACAGCAAATCTCGCTTCAAAAGAAGATTTTAGTATGCTAAATGCTGAAATAAACATCCTGCGAAAACAAAATGAAGACTTATCTGTAAGAGTCCAACAGTTCGAGACAAGGTGCTATGCTTTAGAGGAAGAATTGGAAGCCCAATGCAGAGAAATTAAGGGAAAAAACATCATTCTTACGATGACAAATGAAAAAGTTGATCCCAAAATTAAGATTGACTCCATCGCGAATCTCCTGCTTGGTGAACCACATCAGATGGCAGAAACGTCTAAGATCTTTGAAAACGAAAAGACCATCAAATTTAAGATAAATGTTGGGTCCAACGAGAAAGCAAACAAAATGGTGCAAAATTCGATAAAGCTTAAAGGTACAGGTGTATTCATACAACGCGACCTAACGAAACATGCACAACTCAAACGCCGAATCCTACTCAGTTATAGAAAAGCTATCAAAACAAAGTATCCAAAAGAACAAGTACTCGTTAAAAATAACTCGTTATTAATTTCTGATAAAGTATTTTATTTAAACGAAAACAATATACTTAAACATAAAAATGATGATGGAGAACAACACCTGTTGAATATATTTGGACAACTTAATTTCGAAGCTGTCAAAACAAATACTTTTTCTAATAAACGTCATCATGAATGGTCTAATCCAGTTGATGCTGCTACACCAGTGATGCCACTTCATCAAAATTCGTCAAGCGGCAGTACTATTGCACAAAATTGAAAATGTGATGCCGTCAGCTCAATATTTATTAATACTTTTAAAATTTTGTCTTATAATGTCTCAGGGCTTAATAATAAAATTTTGATATATTTTTTTTATATGAAACGCATGTTACATCTGAAAATCTTAGCAAATTCATAAAATATTTCAGTGGTTATAAACTATCATCTAATTCAGCGGTCAAAACATTCACTAAAGGACGTGCGAGTGGTGGAATATTGTACGGCATAAAAACATCTCTACTGAAAACTTTTAATTATGAAGAAATCGAAGGTGCAACTGTCATAAAACTTCTTCAAAAAAACGATATGTTCATTGTACCTTATTATATAAACTGCAACAAGTGGACTGAAGACTATGAAAAACTCAATCGAATTATGTTCCGTTTAGCAAACAAAAGCGTCCTTGTAATAGGTGATCTTAATGCAAGAATTAGTAATTTACAAGTAACTACACTTCACACAACGATAAATAATGCCATTAACCTCGATCACAGAAATTCAAAAGACACTATTTACAATCAAAATGGTACCAATATCCTTGATATGTTACAGATGTATGATTGTACAGTTCTAAATGGTTGTACTAGTGGAGATACAGAAGGTAATTATACTTTTATAGGAGGACAAGGCAAATCGGTCATCGACTACTGTGCAATAAACAATGAATGGCGCAAATTCATAGGAAATTTCGAAGTACAAGCTAAAAACTACTCAGACCACATGCCTATCGTCGTTGAATGGTCTGATAATACAGTCGCAACAGAAAGGAACCTTCATCTCATTCCCAGGCTTAGATGGAAACAACATGAACTCAACTTGTATCAAAGCAATCTAGATAACAACCTCTCTCTGATAAACAATACTTTTGTCTCAACCGAATCACTTTCAAACCAACTTATAGCATGCATTAAAAACTCTACAAGCAACACAATTTCGAGCGGACAAAAGAAGTTTAAAAACGAATGGTTTGACAACGAATGCATGAAAGCAAGACAGAAATCTTTTCATCTACTGAATGCAGTCCGAAATTCAAACTCCCAAGATTTAAGAAAATGGTACATCGAAGAAAACTCGCGATATAAGAACTTGTGTCTTCAGAAAAAAACAGAATATGAAAACCAACAAGCATATTCACTTGGTCAAACGAAAGACGCAAAAGAATTTTGGAAAGTGACGAAAAAGATAAACGGTTCAAATTTTGCAATAGGGATAGGAGTAACGGCTGAGGATTTATCAATACACTTCCAAAATATACTATGTGCTGGATCAGATGTTAAGTTTTCGTACGCTGAACCTCTGCTGTCCGACGAAATACTTGATTCCGAAATTATATTTGCCGAAATAAATGCTGTTATTCTTAAAGCGAAAAATTAAAAGGCGCCGGGAGAAGATGGAGTCACATATGAATTTTTCAAGAACGGTACAGAAGGACTTACTTCCCGACTCAAAGCTTTATTTAATGACATCCTAAATAAACAAGAAGTTCCAACATCTTTCAAGAAGGCAGTCATTTTTCCGATCCATAAAAAAGGTGACACAAATAATGTTGAAAATTATCGAGGAATCTCGTTTATGAACGTTATTGCTAAATTATTTTGTGGTGTGCTTGCCAGCAGGCTTGAAAAGTGGGCTGAAGGTAACAACATAATTTCAAAGTTTCAAGCGGTTTGCAGAAAAAACTCCTCCACTGTAGACCACATCTTTACCTTAACATCGATAGTTAAAGCAGCACAAGCCAGAAACAAGAAGACATATGCGTTTTTTGTGGACTTTAAATCTGCCTTCGATCTTGTCAACCGAAATGCTCTTTTTTATAAGCTTTCCCTATTAGGTATGTCAACGAAGTTCATTCATGTGATAAAGGGAATGTATACTCAATCAAAAGCAACTGTGTGGGATGGGGCAGAACTATCAAATTGGTTTGAAACGGACACCGGAGTTAAACAAGGGTGCCTTCTAAGTGCTCTTCTTTTCGCACTTTTCATCAATGATGTTGAAACTTGTCTGCCTGGAGGTATCCGAATCGCTGATCTGACCATTAATGTTCTTTTGTATGCCGATGATTTGGTTATTCTCTCTGAATCGCCTGAGAATTTACAACTAATGATAAATCGACTATCTGATTATTGCGATAAATGGGGGCTTACAATCAATATTAACAAGTCCAAAATAATGACGTTTTCTAGATCTACCCGAAATCATGCTGCATATACTTGGATGTTCAATGGAAATGTATTGGAGATTGTGAACAAGTATAGGTACCTAGGAGTTAATATTAACAAAACCATGGACTATAATGAACATATAGCAATGAAATCTACTTCATCACAAAGCCTGCTTAACATGTCATGGAAAAATATCTTTTCGAATCAGCGTATTGCACTGTCAGCAAAATACAAGATATTTAATGCTGTTGTTAAGTCTTCTCTATGTTATGCTGCGCAAGTTTGGGGAATAAATGAGTTTGAGGCAATAGAAAAATTTCAAAGGTCCTTTTTAAAGAAACTGTTCAATCTTCCGATAAAAACGCCAACCTATGCTCTACATCTCGAAACGGGTCTAGCTAGAATCTACACATTCACTCTCAAGCTGCATGCAGACTACATCTTAAGGGTACTTGCTCATCCAGAAAATCGGCTAACCAAACAAATGGCATTGTACGAACTTAGAAATGCGGACTGGTGGATGGCGAAGTGGAAAGACTTAGGAAATTATTGTGGAGAGACCTTGGAACTGGATTATAGTAATTTGTTGCATTTTAAAGAACGGCTCTACAAAATAATCCAAACTCAGGAAGATATAGTGAGGATTGAATTCATTAAAGAAGCTCAAAAGTCACAAAGCAGAATCCTTTATTCTCAATTGAAACTGAACTTAATGGAAGCAAGTTATTTTAACGATGCTTACACTTATAAGGAAATATCTCTGATTTTCAAGACAAGATGTGAAGTCCTTGGAATTAATGGAACACCATTGTCAGCGATGGAACAGTCCTAATTTAATTCGATCGATAAAGTACACGAACAGTCCCTTCTGGACGAAATTTATTAAGAAAGAGACAACAGTATAATGTTAAATCGTAAAAGAAGAAATTTCTTGAATTTTGATAGAAGCCGCCTCAGATAAGTATTGGCAACGAAAACTACATAACGCGTTTAAGAATTTTAAGAAATTGTGAATTTCACTTTTGCCTTCGCCATTTTTAAAGATTGTGCCGTTCTATATAGATAGCAAAAAAAATGTAATCTCTTTTGCTTTATAACTTATAAATTATTGTTAACAAGAATTTCTTTCTTATTTAGAGAAATAAACCACATTTCAACCAAATCCCAAATCCAAAGAAAATTGAAGTTTATTTCGCAAAGCTACAGCCAAGAACCGACATCTTTATTTCTATTTTTTGCTGGAAATCTCCGAATTTCGTTTGCCTGGACATCTTTAGTCATACTTTACATCTTTGATTGGAAAATTTTTCCCGATTGAAAATTCTTTTGCTGCGATTTGGAAAGAGTTTGCCGGGTATTAAACCAATTACCCAGAACTCCATTTTCTTTGCCGCCAGAACTCCATTTTCTTTGCCGCCAGAACTCCATTTTCCTTTGCCGTTGGAAAGAGTTTTTGCGGGTATTAAGCTTCTGGTTCTGCCGGGTACATGTCGGTTACCCAAGATCCGAGGAGAACGAGCAAAAGAAGTACCAAAGGCATTCCAGCATCGAGATTTCGGGAGTTTGTCACGTCCGACGACACAGCAACCAGCAACATGCCAATGGGAAGGTCACCACCTGCTAAAGCACCGCCTGCCAGTTCGGCCACGAATTTGCCACCGCCAGCCAGTTTAGCCACGAATTTGCCACCGCCAGCCAGTTTAGCCACAAATTTGCCACCGCCAGCCAGTTTAGCCACCATGTCTGTCGCCAATATGCCGCCGCCCACCACGTCTGTCGCCAATATGCCGCCGCCCACCATGTCTATCACCAACATGCCGCCGCCCACCATGTCTGCCGCCAATTTGCCACCACCTGCCGAAACCGTAAGTACTTTTACACCTTTTAATATGGTAGAAGGCGATTCCGAATCGCGTATTAATGACTTCAGTAGGAAGATTGATGAAGTCAGAATGGAATTTACTAATCAAATTAAACAAATGCAAATATTGTTAAGCGCGACCAATAAGTCCATGCAAAACATATCCATAAGCCTGGGTAATGAGCTGGCTAGATCGCAAAACAATAACCAAGCTTCCACCTCCAATAGCATGCCATATTTTTCGTCAATTAACGATTTTCAGCCAGCCACATCATTGCCACACAGCGTTTTAAGTCAGCCAGGGTCAAGCCAACAGCGAGTGCAATTATTTAATCAACCCGCACAGCCTGTATACCAATGTACTCCAAGTATCACACCGTCACAGCCTTTAAATCCCTACAACGAATTGTACCATGGAATGATACAGCAGCGCCAGAAGCGGATATATCCCCTTCCAGTGTTTACTGGAGCGCCAGAAGAATGGCAAACATTTTATGAATCTTTCCAAAGTACAACAGTAGAATTTGGGTATAACCCATTACATAACATCATGCGATTGAGAGATGCCATCAAAGGGGAAGCAAGAGAGGTAGTCGAGGCGCTTCTGACAAATTCCAACAACGTAGATGCAATTATATCAACTCTTGGAGATATGTATGGTCGACCGGAGCAACTGATTAGAAGTCAGATTGAGAAGGTTCGAGCTGTACCACCAGTCATCGAAGGTGACCTTGCTTCTTTGGTCAATTTTGCGAACAGAATCACGAATGTGACAACCTTTTTGAAGAATGCTGAGGGTGAGCACCACATCTGCAATCCGACTTTGTTGAGCGAACTAGTTGCGAAGCTGCCTACAGCAAAGCAAATGCAATGGGCAGAGAAGTGTCTGCAGTTGCAAGGACGACCATCCATTATAGATTTCAGTCAGTGGCTGGTCAGTTTGAGAAGGTTGGCCAACATGGTTTCTGACACACTACCATCTTCTCAATCAGCTGTTAACAATAGTGCCAATCGAAGACTTCCACCACCGAATACTAATGCCGCTAGAGGTCGCCGCTTTGCCTACGTTAGTATTGCTCAACACAAATGCCTTGCTTGTGAAGGACGATGTAAGAGTCTCGGCGAGTGTAATTCCTTTTCAAGGCTTTCAACTAAGGATCGTTGGTCGAAAGTAAAGAACTTAAAAATATGCTTCTGTTGTCTGAATGCTGGTCACCAAGTCAGTCAATGCCGTTCACGAAAGCAATGTGGGATTGAAGGCTGTGTATACAAACACCATCACCTGCTACATGAGGTTAGAAGAGGTTTCACGGAAAATACAAGAAGTATGAGTGACAATAGAGTCAGAGCTACTACAGATCGCCCAAATACTAATAACCAGCAAGAACATCGAAGCTGCCATGCTGAGAGCCATCACGGCAAAGACATTTTGTTTCAGATCTTACCCGTACAAATTTATGGTCCAAATAAAGTGATCAAAACCCATGCATTTGTGGATGATGGGGCCAACGTTACGATGATCGACGAAACTATCGCCCAAGAATTGGGAATAAAGGGCAAGCCGGACTCTCTAGTTTTACAGTGGCTAAATGACAAGACCGTGACCCAAAGATCCGAAGTGGTCGAGATCATGATAAGTGGGGTCGAAGAAGGTGCAGTGAAGTACAAGATGTCTAATGTATACACCTCTAAGAACATGTGTCTGCCGACACAAAGTTTTAGTCATGTTGAGATATTGCGAAACAAGAGCAATATTCACCTAGAAGGGTTGCCACTAAAAGAGTATAGTGATATTCAGCCGAAGATTATTATCAGCCTAGCCCACGCCTTTCTCACCGTGCCCTTAGAAAGTCCACGCGCACCCTTGAGTACTGGGCCCATCGCTTCTAGAACTAGATTAGGATGGATGGTGTATGGACCGATCTCAACCAATGAACCTAACGACAAGACTCGTCGCCATGCCCTTCATTTAAGAAGAATTGAGAACGAGAAGGAAGACATCAACAAGGATTTAAACGAATTAATGCGAAGTTATTTTGAAGTTGAAACGCTAGGAGTGCGCACCGAAGCCAAGCCAGTAAAGTCTAGAGCAGAGGAGAGAGCCATGTTCCTACTTGAGTCGACAACCAGATGTTTGAATGGACGCTATGAAATGGGACTTCTTTGGAAAGATAATTTAGCCGCATTTCCAGATAGTTACCCTCTAGCATTGAACCGCCTTAAGAATGTCGAAAAGAAGATGGCAAAGGACTCGGAATATGCCAGTGAATATATACTTAAGATGAGAGACTACCTGAAAAAGGGTTATGCGCGAAAACTGAGCGCAACCGAAGTCGAGTCCATAACACCGAGAACATTCTATCTGCCCCACTTTGGAGTAAAGAATCCAAACAAAAAGGGGGTACGTATTGTATTCGACGCAGCCGCAGAAGTACAACAATTTTCATTAAATAAGGCATTGTTAACAGGCCCAGATCTGAACCAGTCTTTGATATCGATTTTGTTCAAATTCAGGGAAGCTCGGTATGCGGTTTGTGGCGACATCAAGGAGATGTTTAGCCAAATCAGCATAGCGAAAGGAGATCAAGACAGTCAAAGGTTTTTATGGCGAGAAGATCCAGGGGAGCCAGTAGAAGTGTATGTAATGCAAAGGGTGATATTTGGAGCTACATGTTCGCCTACAATGGCCCAGTATGCAAAGAACACAAACGCATTAAAGTTTGAAAGCGAGCATCCAAGAGCTGTGAAGGGCATTGTGGAGAGACATTACGTCGACGACTATGTGGATAGCTTTCAAAACGAAGACGAAGCAATAAAAGTTTTAAGTGAAGTCATAAAGATACATCGAGCGGCTGGTTTTGACTTATGCAACATTATATCGAACTCGAAGAAACTAATGACGTCAGCGAACAGTCTAAGAGACGTCTCAGAAGCTGTGGGAGTCGACAATAAATTAGAAAGAGTCTTAGGACTACACTGGTTACCAGAGCCCGATGTGTTCATATTCAAGTTAAGCTTCAACAAGGTATCGTCTGCGGTTTTGAGCTTCCAGAGGAAGCCTACGAAAAGAGAGTCACTGAGTCTGACGATGTCCGTGTTTGATCCTTTTGGGTTCATAGCCGATTTCATGATCACACTAAAAGTCTTGATGCAATTCACTTGGAAGGCTGGTTTACAATGGGACGAACCATTATCAGATGAAATTTATTGCAAATGGAAAGTGTGCATTCAAGAACTTCCCCGGCTCGAGATGTTTCAAGTGCCCCGTTGGTATGAAGCTGACTTCAAAGATTGTAAGACGGACATCCATGTATTTGTAGATGCAAGTGAGGAAGCGATGGCAGTTGTGGCATACTGGAGGATAATACTTAAGAATGATATAAGAGTAGTTTTCATCGCAGGCAAAAGCAGTCTCGCTCCAACACGCTTCCATACAATTCCGAAGTTGGAATTACAGGCAGCCGTAATGGGAGTGCGCTTAATGGAAGCCATTGAAAAACAACATACAATTAAAGCAAACGAGCGTTGGTTTTGGAGTGATTCTCATACTGTAATACGCTGGATAAGATCTGAACACCGAAATTATAAGCAGTATGTGGCAAATCGGGTGGCAGAAATCCTGGAAGTCAGTAGGACTGAAGACTGGAGGTGGTGTCCAGGGCGTCTTAATCCTGCTGACGACGCAACAAGGGCGAAGATTCCTGTGCAATGGCAACCAGGTGGCAGGTGGGTTAAAGGACCCGCATTTTTATACGAAAGCGAAACCAAATGGCCTGATGAAACTTTGATGTGTAAAGAAGTAGACAAGAGCCCTGATGAGCTTCGAGCCAAACATGTGTTACTGGCAACACAGCAGGTAAATTTTCTAAATAGCCTTATTAATCGTTTTTCGAAGTTCCCCAGATTAAAACGGACCATCGCCTGGATCTATCGATTCCTGGGCAACCTTAAAAGAAAGAAAACGAAACGAGAGCTGGTGAAAGGAGAGCTGGTGTCAGAAGAAGAAGAAGCAGCTGAAAGAAGACTCTGTCGTTTGGTCCAGCAGGAAGCATTTCCAGACGAATACGCGGCTTTATCGCACAGCAAAATTATACCATCGTCAAGCAGCATCAAAACGTTGAACCCATGTCTAAGCCCAGACGGAATTTTATACGTGAACGGACGAATAAATAACGCCAGCTGCCTCTCCATCCAAGCCAAACAACCCATCATCTTACCGACGACACACACTCTCACGAGTTTATTGGTGCGATTTTACCACCAAAAATTCCATCACATCAACATGTTAACAGCGATCAGCGAATCACGGAGAAAGTTCTGGATCCCATCGATCAGAAGACTGATGAATACCCAACGTATACAATGCCAGGAATGCCGTGTCCGCCGAGTCAAACCAATTCAGCCGCAAATGGGAATCTTGCCACCAGACCGTGTGACGCCTTATGTACGTGCCTTTACTTATACTGGGTTGGACTATTTCGGTCCTATCACAGTATCGATACGACGACAGAAAGAAAAGCGCTGGGTCGCGCTGTTTACCTGTTTAACTACACGTGCCATACATCTTGAGCTGGCCACAGACCTTACCAGCGACGCCTGTCTAGTGTGTATCCGGAACTTCGTCAACCGACGTGGCGTGCCAAAATTAATTCGAAGCGATAACGGGACAAATTTTGTCGGAATTCCCAAAGAACTGCAAGGAGCCCAAAGGTTCTTGGATCAAGACGTTATCAAGACCGGTCTTTCCCCGTTGGGAATTCAATGGAAATTCAACACCCCTTCGAATCCTGCTGAAGGTGGCGTCTGGGAGAGACTGGTTCAGTCGGTGAAGAAAGCTTTATATGCAATGCTCAAGGAACAATCACCTCGTCTTGAAACTCTACAAAGTTTTCTTATCGAGGCAGAAAACATCGTGAATTCCAGGCCTTTGACACATATCGCGGTAACACCTGAAGAACCTGAGCCTTTAACGCCTAACCACTTTTTACTAGGGTGTACCAACTCCACACAAACGCCAGCACCATTCGAGCCACGACTTATGTGTCTGAGGAAGCAGTGGCGGATAGCGCAGAATTTAAAAAACGGTATGTGGCACCAATGGGTCAGAGAGTATCTCCCCGAGTTAACCCGAAGGACGAAATGGTGTTTGCCCACAAAGCCCATCAGTCAAGGAAGCCTTGTGTTGGTATGTGACGTTGAAGTCCCGAGATCACAATGGAAGAGAGCGAGAGTGTTAAAACTGTACTACGGAAAGGATGGAATAGCCAGGTCAGCAGTGATAAAGACGAACTCAGGAGAATTAAGAAGACCAGTGTCAAAGTTGGCGGTACTTGATGTCCACGTACCAGAAAATGGTGAGGCTTCCCCCTCCAGGTCAGCTCACGGGGGTGGGGATGTCAGCGATGGAACAGTCCTAATTTAATTCGATCGATAAAGTACACGAACAGTCCCTTCTGGACGAAATTTATTAAGAAAGAGACAACAGTATAATGTTAAATCGTAAAAGAAGAAATTTCTTGAATTTTGATAGAAGCCGCCTCAGATAAGTATTGGCAACGAAAACTACATAACGCGTTTAAGAATTTTAAGAAATTGTGAATTTCACTTTTGCCTTCGCCATTTTTAAAGATTGTGCCGTTCTATATAGATAGCAAAAAAAATGTAATCTCTTTTGCTTTATAACTTATAAATTATTGTTAACAAGAATTTCTTTCTTATTTAGAGAAATAAACCACATTTCAACCAAATCCCAAATCCAAAGAAAATTGAAGTTTATTTCGCAAAGCTACAGCCAAGAACCGACACCATATAATAACAGCTTCCATCAATTTTGTTCATTGTGTAATCTGAAAGCTAAAGAAGACTGCTTCCATCTCATTAGTGTATGTCCCATATTTGCACAACATCGACTTTCATACTTCGGAAAAAAATCACTTACATTACAAGAAACAATAACATTGTTAAACTATACTGCTTGGAAAAAACTGTACCTCTTTATGAAAGACATGTTGTGTTGTATGAGAAACACATTAAGAGTTTCATAAAAAACTCAAACAACACAATAAACCCTAACCCACCTCAAACTGATTCAAATATACGAATCAAGGTCATCAAGCGGTTCGTTTGTAAATAAACAAACGAGCACGCTTGATAGACCATTAATAAGTCACAAATGCCCGGTCATCGGTTTGTCACCAAACCGAAACGGAAGGGCAAAAAGAATAATAAAAACCTAGTTGCTGGTTCATATGACCACCATATGAACCAACAACAGGTCAAAGACCTAATGCTGACGAGTTGAATTGCACTCATGAAAGTCGGGCAGTGACGAAATTCGTTTTTGCAAATTCTTGCAAAACAATTAAAGTAAATTCTTGACTTAGCAGAAAATGAATTGATGTCGATAACATCGATGTCAATTCATGGACAATTAATTGGGTATAAATAGGCTTAAGAAATTAGTAATAAGCAATCAGTAAGTTTTCAGTAATCACCCAGTATTCAGTAAACTCAAAGTAAACTTATCTTGTATATTTTCATATAGCAGCCGCTAAATAAAGATGTAAGTCATTCTAACATAATAAAATAATCTTTTAATTTCCCAGGTACATTCAGAGATACCAAATGGTATCTCTGCTTAAGTAGGCCTCGTCGCCTCAAATATTAACTGGCCCCAGTGTGCCTTTATCCGCTGGCTTTCCCCCTTCCTTTTCCCCTATAATTTTGAACTTGGATCCATGTGTATGGATCCACATGTACGTTGGTGGTCAGGTGCCCCTGACCAGAACTAGGGTTCTCGCCTTACACGGGCCAAGTAGGTTAATTTCATGTTATTGAATTTTAAATAACATAACAATGGCGCAGCCGGTAGGATAGTACGACCAGTTGGAGAAAAAACCTGGTTAACTGAAACACCCTCCATGTTTCAGCGTATTATGCTACGAACCTAGTCACCTTCTACCAAGGTTTCCGTTTAGTACGATTCCGTTTTTTTTGTTTACTCTTTCTTTTTTCTTTTAGTTCCCTTTTTACCAAAGGTTCCGATTATGTTTTCAATTTATTGTCTCCCCTTTAGAGTATGGATTCCCCATCTCAAATTAAAATAACCGAAGAAATCCGGAAACAGCCCCAAGCAGGACCCAAGCCGATTACATTGGACGAATATCGGCGGCGGAACCAAAACAAAGCCAACGAACCAAAGTCGTCCAAAGCAACCAGCGATCCTCCAAAAATCCCATTCGGAGGATACGAAGGAAGGAAGAAGAGAGGGGGCCACCAGGTCTGGGTCCGACAAGAGTTGGGAAGACTGTACCAGTTGGCAGGCCTTTGCCGAGGCGAGGAGAAGCGGCGGTATCTGAAGGAGGCAAGCCTCCTGAAGAAATTAGAATATACGAAAAAGATCAACAAGATGGCACAACAAAAGCAGCCATCACAAACATAAAAACAAGGTTTAAAAAACAAAAAAAAAAAGAAAGAAACAATAATAAAAAAAAAAATATATATAAAATGTGTGTTTGCAATTTTCAGTTCGGAAGGGTTATAGTTGCCTACTATTGATTCACTCTTGCCATTTTTCTGTTGCACGTTTCATTCGTTTGGAAGATTTTCTCTTCTTTATTTCTATTTTTTTTCTCTTTTCCTAACTACTGTTTATGGAGTCTAAATCTTCCGAGGTAGAGGAACTGCTTGAGGAAATCCAGCAGTTAAATAAGGAAAAGAAAGAGCAAGGTCAAGAGATTAAAAACTTCAATAATACCCTACTAGCAGAGTGGAAGGCTCTTGTGGGAAAAGAAGTTTTTAATCTAAAATATAATCAAATAAGCTTGCAGTGGGGACAACTCACGAGGCTAGAAACAACGGATGCTATACTCTTTGAGTATATAGAATCCGTCAAGTCCCTCGAATCGAAACTTGAAAACGACATCCGAGACCTCAAGCTTGAGTTGACCAACCACTTACGAGCTCGAAAAAAATTAGAGAAAAGCCAACAGGAAGCTGAAAATACGAACAGCCAGGCTGAAGAAATAATTTCAGACCTGTCTAAACGTATAACAATCCTCGAGGCTAGGGAAGAGGAAGTCAAACGAAAACAGGTTGCTTTAAGAAATAAGGAGACAGAGTTCCAAAGTGGGATAGAAAAACTAAGAAGGCGTGAGGAAATTTTCGAACATCAGATTCAATCTTTGAATGACGAAGTTGTCGGTTTACGAAAAAATAAAACCATTCGTAAAACTATAGTCACTCAAACCTCAGTACAAGCCGACACACCCACATTGGAAACACCTCCATTGGAAATTAGCAAATTTTCAGACGCGAAAAGGGAAATCAAAATGTCGTTAGGATTTGAGAAGCTCCTTAAATTGTCGCACGGAATACCTGAATTTTCAGGGGGAACCGATGCTAGGGTAGCCCAAAAGTTACAGACATTCCTGACATGCATTCGCCCGATTATTAATCACATACCTGCTGAGGACGAGAAACTTTTCCTCCAAATTCTCGATACCAAGTTGCGAGAAGATGCGCTCGATCTCATCCAAACTACTAAGCCAGTAGATTTCAAAGACTTCGAGAATATACTCAACCGGGCTTACTTACCCATTGAGGATTACAACGATCTTGTTAATTGCTTAATAACTAGTCGTCAAAGCCAATTTGAGACTTTGAATACTTTCATAAGCAGGCTAAGACATGCCCTATCCCAATGCCGCGAAGCGGCAGAGATTAAATATGGTGATAACTCTGAGATCGTGAAAACCCAGCTCTCAGACTTTGCAAAATCGGCTCTCGCATCAGGAGTTGCAAACAAACAGCTGGGACAATACCTATTCACCCAGGGAACTCAAAATTTCGAAGAACTGGTTCGAACGGCCCTCAGCATGGATAAGCATGTTCAAAGAGTGGAAACGATACCATTTTCACAAATGGCTTGTAACTCAACATTCTCAACAAACGAAAAAAGTAATTCCCCGTCTAACCAAAAACGTGAATCGATACACCCCGAAAATAGAACTAAGTTAAACATCACTTGCAATTTCTGTAAAAACAGGGGACACACATATAGTGATTGCCTTAAAAGACAGAATACTCCGGTTTGTCAGTTATGTAAACTGTACGGACATGAAGCAACGACCTGCGGAACAAATACAAATCCCCGATTCAGTAGGAATGAAGTACCTAGGAGAGATAATCTCAACGAACCTAGAACTTTCCCAAATCAAAGGGGTAGTAACCAAAACGGGTATTATAAAAATAACTACCCACGACAATATAATGGAGTGAGTTCGGAATCAAATCGAATCAACCCATTTAGAACCAATAACCAACAATTTGCAAATAATACAACAGTTCATACTAATAATAATGAACGAAAAGTATACAATATGGGGGCACTATGCGAATGGTGTGGAAGGAACACCCATTCGATCGACCAATGTACATTTAGGAATAAGTGGCAATCAAACCATTTGGGAAACTCCCGTTAGTCGGGCGAAAAGTCCCTCCCTCGACTTTAAACGTTGAAACGAAAAAATCATGGCAACCCAAAAAGAAAATTTCCCTACCTTCAATCGAAATCGAGATTGAGTTAGGAGAAAACAAACTGACCCGACTACTAATAGATACGGGCTCAGAAGTCAGTCTCCTCAAAAGAAGGATGATAGATAGTAAGCCTTTTGTTAATACCAATAAAAAACTTACCATCAACACACCTTGTGGTATCGGTTATACTCTAGGAGAATGCACTGGTACTATACAAATTCCCTCGCTCCCCTCTTGTCAATTTCAAGTCGTAGAGAATGACCTAGCCATCCCTGGTGATGGAATTCTAGGGTATAATTTCTTAGGAAAATACTGTAACGTAGAAGGTCCTAATAGATTATTAACATTCCCAACAATTCTTGGACAAAATTCGAAGGAATATTGTGTACCACTGAGATACTCAAACATGACCGAAAATTATGAATTACCCATTTCACACAATGGTAGCTGTTTCACGGGGAATCACTCGCATGTGAACAACTCGAATGAAATTAAACAGATAATTCATAACAACCACGACCAAAAGGTGAAGCCAAAACCAACCAAACTAAATTTTGCAAGCAATCCACCGGAAGAGAAATGTATTTTGCGGCGCTGTAACGCGACCGGCCTAGACATCGACTCTGAAGGCTTATCTTCAAAAAATTTAAATGTTTGGAAGTCAACTTCCGTTTTGCAATCTCAAAGTTCACCTCGCAAAGTGAAAACGAGAGAAGAAAAACAAAAAGGAAGAATGACTGAAAATGTGCAAAATGTATCTTCGCAAGGGCAGAAAAAACACATTCTCAGGCAAAAAGACGTGCCGGCTTATGATGGAAGAAACTTTCGAAACGAAGTAAATAGAATAATGACTATTGATATCTCCGATATCAACAAACCAAAAAATAAAAATAAAACTCGGTATACAACCGAAAGCAAAACAAATAATATGACACTGCACACTGCAGACCCACAAATTAACTCCGAAAGAGAATCACAGCAGCAAGACCTGCAAAATATACAAACAAAAGAAAAATTGAAATTGCAAATGTTCAATCCAATTAAAGCATATTTACTTTACTTCATAACTCTTATAATGATAATGCTCTCGGACATATTAAAAGAGATAGTTTGTAGAATACTAAATACAATTAATCAAAAAAGATTAGATTTAAATAATGTTGAAATAAATACAATAGGAGAAGCATACAAACTAGTTAGGTCAAATTTAGATAATACAATTAAGATAGTGAAACACCCAATAAAAAATAAGGACAGCTTACAAGTCAAGAACTCGGAGGTAAACCCGATTCCCAATGGAGAAATCATTACAGATTCATTTAGAAATACATGGAAAATAGGACCACTAATAGGTCTAGGAAGTTTTGGTCAAGTATACTCAGCATGTAAAGCCTCAAACTCACAAAAGAAAACATCTGACTATAAGTACGTCGCAAAGATTGAACCACACGATAGTGGGACACTCTTTGTGGAGATGCATTTCTATATGAATAATACTCATTCAGAGGACATTACACAGTTTAAAAAACTTCACGATATAAAATCTTTAGGAATACCCCATATAGTAGGTACTGGATCACACGACTATGATAATGTTTTACACCGTTTTTTGGTCATGCCACGGTACGGAGATAATATCTGGAAACTTTTCTTTGAAAATGGAAGAAAAATTCCAGAACATACCATCTACCGTTTAGCGTTACAGATATTAGATGTGTACGAATACATTCACGGCAGAACCTATGCCCATACAGATTTAAAAGGAACAAACATCTTATTAGGTTGTGAAAAAGACAATACCACTCAAGCGTATCTGGTAGATTTCGGCTTAGCAAGTCACTACACCCAAGAAAATTTCAAACCAAATTCTAAGAAAATGCACCACGGTACAATTGAGTATACCTCCAGAGATGCTCACCTAGGTGTAATCACCATGCGAGGAGATTTCGAGATCCTTGGATATAACCTTATTGAGTGGTCAGGAGTGATGTTGCCTTGGGAGCAAGAAAATCTTCTTAAAAATCCTTTAAGGGTCCAAAAGTCAAAAGAAACCTTTATGGGTAATGTTACTATAAGTTTGAAAAAACTATACCACAATCAAACACCAAATGCAATTCTGGAGTTCACAAAATATGTTGCTTCTTTGAAGTACAATGAGACACCAGACTATAATAAATGTCGACAAATATTCCAATCAGGACTAAAAACTCTTAAAGCTATTAACTCAGGTGATCTAGAGTTCAAATTTGGCCCAACACAAAAATTTGTATCTTTACCAAGATGGGAGTCTGACCAAGAAAACAAAGACGAAAACAGTAGGATAGTTGAAAAGAATAATTCTGAAATAAATTTAGAAATAAAAAACCAACAAATAAGCAATAAAACAATTCTACTCAATCTAAAGGAAGGGTTGAAAATTCCCTCTAGATCGAGAATGACTGTAGAACTACCGTACAGAAGTGAAGAAGCCATGATCTGTCTATCCAAACAAATTGAGGACGGAGTGTTCTTGGGTAGCTGTTTGATAGGAGACAATAAAAGACACGTTGTAGTACCCATAATAAATACACATCAACATGAAATCAAGATAACACATATCGAGCTGGAAATGGCCCCCCTAAAAGATTTCGATGTAGTAGATATTAATACCCACCAAAAAGATTTTGGTACTGACAAGGTAGAATGTTATCATACAATAACTCAAAATAGTTTCGTAAACAATAGAATCAAAGAATTAACAACCAAATTGAACAAAGATGATAGCCTAAACGAAGAAGAAAAAGAATCTATAGTAGACCTTTGTTCAAAATACAATGACATATTTTTCCTACCGGGTGACAGACCCACTCACACTACAACCATGCTGCATAAGATCCCAATTAACCAAGATCAAGCCCCTATAAACACCAAAATGTATAGGCTCCCTGAGAAACAACGGGGAATAATAAATGAACAACTTGCTGAAATGTTAGAAAACGACATAGTCCAACCCAGCAAAAGTCCTTGGAACTCACCACTTTTAGTGGTACCCAAAAAGGCAGGACCCGACGGAGAAGTACGTTGGAGGGTAGTAGTCGATTTCCGTAAGGTGAACGAATGCACGATAGGAGATGCTTTCCCGCTACCTCGTATCGAAGACATACTTGACCAACTTGGTCATGCTAGATATTTCACAACACTGGATCTTGCCAGTGGTTACCATCAAGTTCTTGTCCATCCAGAAGATAGGGAAAAAACAGCTTTCAGTACGGCCTATGGCCACTACGAATTTAAGCGAATGCCTTTTGGACTCAAAGGAGCTCCAGCGACATTCCAAAGACTTATGAACTATATCCTTACTGGTCTACAAGGACTAGAATGCTTTGTCTATTTAGATGATATAGTCGTCTATGGAAAAAATCTGGTAGACCATAACAGAAAATTGGAGTTAATTTTCGAGAGAATGCGAGAACATAACTTAAAATTGAACGTAGAGAAATGTCAATTTCTCAGACGAGAAGTAGTATATTTAGGACACAAATGTTCCGCAGAAGGAGCACTCCCCGATCCAGGAAAAACTAGTTGTGTGCAAAACTTCCCTGTACCTCGCACGATGAAGCAAACACAATCCTTCCTTGGTTTGGCCAATTACTACCGGAAATTTATTCCAAACTTTTCGAAAATAGTCCGACCACTGACAAATCTTACTCGAAAGGACGTTAAATTCACTTGGACAGACAGATGCCAAGAAGCATTCCAAACAATAAAGAACTTGCTAGTAACACCCCCGTTATTAATCTATCCCGATTTTAAAAAACCATTCATTCTCACAACTGACGCTAGCAATGAAGCGATAGGGGCAATTCTCTCGCAAGGAGAAGTAGGGAAAGACAAACCTATTGCATACGCTAGTCGTGCATTAAACAAAGCAGAAAGAAACTACTCCACTATAGAAAAAGAAATGTTAGCTGTTGTTTGGGCGACTAAAAATTTTAGATGTTACTTGTTAGGAAGAAAATTTATAGTGTACACAGATCACGAACCATTGACAGGTAATTTTAGAGTAAGAGACCCCACGTCAAGGTTAATAAGGTTCCACCACAAACTATCCGAGTATGACTGTTGTTTAAAATATAAAGCAGGTAAGACTAACGTCAATGCAGATGCACTGAGTAGGATACCACTAACGGTACCTGATGAGGACAAGAACCAAGAACGTGAGAAAACTTGTTTAGCCGTAACAAGAGCTCAGAGAGCTTTACAATTACTAGATAAAGAAGACACTAATATTGAACGACACGACTCTGACGAATCTTGTAGTAACGCGAAAATTACCCAACAAAGCACATCGACAATAAATGAAATCGAAGACTTCAAATATAACAGACAGAAGATCGATAAGCCCGAAGAAATATTGAATGTACTCAGAGATTATCATGACTCCCCGTTTGGCGGACACCAAGGTGTCATAAACACATATAAAAGAATCCGAAAGAATTACGTTTGGCCAAAAATGTTCCAGGACATATCTAAATACATAAGGAAATGCCCAAAATGCCAAAAAATGAAATCAAGTCCAGAAACAAAAATGCCAATGATAATTACTGACACAAGTCAAATTCCTTTTGACAAAGTCTATTTAGACATAGTAGGACCACTGCAAGAATCATACTCAGGAAACAAGTACATTTTGACGTTTCAAGACAACTTGACTAAATACGTAGATTTCTACGCAATACCTAATCAGGAAGCCGTAACAATAGCCCAGATATTTTTTGAACAAATCATAACAAGATACAGAATACCCAACAAACTAGTTACAGACCAAGGGACAAATTTCTTAAGCAAGTTATTTAAACAAGTATGCAAATTACTTAAAATTGAAAAACTGCAAACTACCGCCTATCACCCTCAATCGAATGGTGCATTGGAAAGGGCACATAGACCACTAGTAGAATATTTAAGAACGATCTGCGATGAAAACCCAAGATCTTGGGATCAATTTCTTAGAACCGCTGCGCTTGTTTATAACAACAGCATTCATGAGGGGACTAAGTTTACCCCTATGGATTGTCTTTTTGGCTTCACCTCCGACATCCCTTCAAACCTTAAAAAAGAACCCGAACCAATATACGACCACGAAAATTACTATTATACTTTACGGTATAAGTTACAGAAAATACATTCTTTAGCTAGGAAAAATTTGATTATTAGTAAAAAGAATTCAAAAAATTATTACGACAAGAAAATAAGAACTATAACTTTTCACGTAGGAGACAAAGTACTTTTGAAAAACGAGAATAGACAACACAAATTATCTGAAATATGGACAGGACCATATCCTGTTGTACAAATTACGAGTCCCACAGATAGTGTAATATTAATTAAGAAAAAACCAGTAACCATTCATAATAATCGTCTAAAACATTATTACGAATAACAGCTACTCTTTTTCCAACTAAAAAATTCTTTTTTGCTAAGCAACGCTCCCCTTAAACCAAAAATATATAACTACAATGCCTACGAATGCATATTATTAACCCCACGAAAGTCTGTATTCATGTTTCCATTTCATTTATAAAGTGAAAATGGCAAGGCAAGGTAAAAGAAACTGAACCTACCTTAAAATCGAAAACTGTCGATTTGAAATAAAAAATATATATATATATATATATATATAACAATAATAAATATCAAGGTCACTACCTAAAACCACTTCTTGAATTTCGCATTCATTCAATAACACATGTTTAAGTTCATCAAAGAAAGACCGCATTGAAATTAACATAATAAAAATCAACGACACACGCCAAATGCGCAACAGTAAACAGTTTCAATAAACGATCAAATTACATTCACATCCACTAAACCTCTTGAACGAAAACCGAAAATACGAAACAAAACTTTTGTATAAATCAGCAATTGCTGTCTGTTTTCTTTGTAATAGTAGTAACCATTAACCCAATGAATTTTTTTGGAGTAATGAATCACTACGGAATTTAATGTAGAAATAAAATAGAATCTGCAAACATTTTTTACTGGTCTGGAATACAAATTTACCCATGCACCCATTCAATTATGAACTACTGATGTTCCCGATAGAGGTCCGGGGATTACATTGGCACCTGATAGTTGTAAACAACATCAATAAAACCATAAAAACTTATAATACTATAGGAGTATCGGGACTAATGGCAATGAATGCCATAAACACATTCCTAAAAAGGGAATGGACTATACGAAATCCAACGACGGAAGTTCCGCAGTATAAATGCTCCAACGTAAAGGTGCCGGACCTACTATCGGGGTGGGACGGAGGTATTATTACATGTATGGTGGCAAGTTACATAACACAGAAGAAAAAATTATCAGCCCAAAAAGACGATGTGAAGAAATTCACAGAAACGCTGAAGGAAGAGATTCGGGATTATCCCGAATTTCGATACAAAATTTTGAAAAAAAAAAAAATAAAAAAAAAAAAAAAAAAAAAAAAAAAAAAATAATAATAATTAAAGCGCTATCAAAAAAAAAAAAAAAAAAAAAAAAAAAAAAAAAAAAAAAAATTATGTAATACACAAAAAAAAAAAAAAAAAAAAAAAAAATATATATATATTAAGGATAAGAATTAAAGCGCCACATATATATAAAAAAAAAAAAAAAAAAAAAAAAAAAAAAAAAAAAAAAAAATTAAAAGATGGGAGATAGTGAGCCCCGAAACACACTCAACCGATATACAACATAAAGTACACACAACATTTCATAACAAACAAACCCTTACACCCCGCCAATGATTTAAACACAAAATACAAGCATAATAATAATACAATAAAAGCTCATTTAAAATCCATTACGATTGTTAAAATTATATTGAGACACCCATTTAAAAAAAATTAAAAACCATGTTTTTTTTTAAAAAAAAAAAAAAGAAAAAAAAAAAAAAAAAAATATATTGAAACCATGTTCTATGATAAAATAAACTTAATCTTGAGTTACTATAAATATATATTAAGAGATTCTATTAAGAAACTTAGTAAGAAATAAAGAAACAAAGTATACAATAGACTAATTTAAATAAAAATTATTATATTTAAGCTACAAATACACTAAAATTAAATAAAAAGAAATCAAAATATAATAGACTTCTACTACTATAAGAAGAAAATTGTTTTAAAACTTATAATATTTAAGCTACAAATACACTAAAATTAAATAAAAAGAAATCAAAGAATAAAGAATATAATAGACTTCTACTACTATAAGAAGAAAATTGTTTTAAAACTTATAATATTTAAGCTACAAATACACTAAAATTAAATAAAAAGAAATCAAAGAATAAAGAATATAATAGACTTCTACTACTATAAGAAGAAAATTGTTTCTAAAACTTATAATATTTAAGCTACAAATACACTAAAATTAAATATAAAGAAATCAAAGAATAAAGAATATAATAGACTTCTACTACTATAAGAAGAAAATTGTTTTAAAACTAATAATATTTGAGCTAAAAATACACAAAACAAATACTTTTATTTAAACAATATTTATAAAATAAATGGAAATTTATGTAAAATCGAAAACTATACATTTAAAAAATATTTTAAATATTGATGAAATGAATTTTATTAATACCTACCAAATTTATGTAAAAGTTATACATTAAAAAAAAAAAAAAAAAAATATTTTTAAATTTTAATGAAAATAGTTTAAGAACTGAAAAAAAAAAAAAAAAAATTTATAAAATAGCAAAGATATTATATAACATAATCTAATGATATGTCCAAAATTTTACAAATTCAACTATACGTTAAAAGCAAAGGAGAACACAATGGAACCGACGGCGTCCAGGCACCATTACACCTGAAGAAAACAACATCTAGAAACCACTACAGGTCGACCCCCTGGAAACAACTACATTGACCAGAGGATTAAAATTAAGAATTATGTTTCACTAATTTATAAGATTACCTTAAGAGTTTTGAAAAAATTTTTGTCTGAAATGCTGAGTCAAGAATACCTTCTGTAGATATTTTGGCATATGATAATATTAACGAACATTTTGTATAAGTTCGTCGGACTCTCATGTGGGCGGTAAACTCGATTGGCAATTTTTGTCTCTTCTAAACAAAAATCGCGGTTTTGAGGGGGGGAGGTGTTGTGTTGTATGAGAAACACATTAAGAGTTTCATAAAAAACTCAAACAACACAATAAACCCTAACCCACCTCAAACTGATTCAAATATACGAATCAAGGTCATCAAGCGGTTCGTTTGTAAATAAACAAACGAGCACGCTTGATAGACCATTAATAAGTCACAAATGCCCGGTCATCGGTTTGTCACCAAACCGAAACGGAAGGGCAAAAAGAATAATAAAAACCTAGTTGCTGGTTCATATGACCACCATATGAACCAACAACAGGTCAAAGACCTAATGCTGACGAGTTGAATTGCACTCATGAAAGTCGGGCAGTGACGAAATTCGTTTTTGCAAATTCTTGCAAAACAATTAAAGTAAATTCTTGACTTAGCAGAAAATGAATTGATGTCGATAACATCGATGTCAATTCATGGACAATTAATTGGTTATAAATAGGCTTAAGAAATTAGTAATAAGCAATCAGTAAGTTTTCAGTAATCACCCAGTATTCAGTAAACTCAAAGTAAACTTATCTTGTATATTTTCATATAGCAGCCGCTAAATAAAGATGTAAGTCATTCTAACATAATAAAATAATCTTTTAATTTCCCAGGTACATTCAGAGATACCAAATGGTATCTCTGCTTAAGTAGGCCTCGTCGCCTCAAATATTAACTGGCCCCAGTGTGCCTTTATCCGCTGGCTTTCCCCCTTCCTTTTCCCCTATAATTTTGAACTTGGATCCATGTGTATGGATCCACATGTACATTGGTGGTCAGGTGCCCCTGACCAGAACTAGGGTTCTCGCCTTACACGGGCCAAGTAGGTTAATTTCATGTTATTGAATTTTAAATAACATAACAGACATATTAAAATATAGAAAGTTACTTATAACAGAATTTGAATAGATAACTCTCCTTTTATTATTATTTTTCTATTATAAATATTAAATCCTTTTTTATTAATCTGCCAACCGAGCTGACGGCAAAGCCAAGGCTTTAAATTCATTATTATATTATAAATAACGAATTTCAGAAAATGAAAAAAAAAATGACTGTAAAGGACTATTCACATGAGCACGACCAACGAACGACGAATAAATCAAGAAATGAGATTTTAAGTACTTTACTAGCATAAATTCCTCACGATTTTTTTTGGAAACGATGGAAAAATAGTTCATACTTATTTTTAGGTGGATAAACTTTTATTTTTGTGCCTAAAATTAACAAAATTGAGAAAAAAAGTTTATTCGTTACGAATAAACATCTAGTAGGTACGAACTGTCAGACTTTATTCTCGTTCCACATACAATCCACACTCCAACGAATAAATTTTTCGCGCGTGCTTAACCTCAAAATCATTCCCCATTTTTGTTTTGCATGTAAATTGTGTTCGTTATTCGTGACGAATGTAAAACACTCATGTGAATGAAATGTCAAAATATACGAATATTCGTTCATTCGTTGTTCGTTGGTCGTTCTCATGTGAATAATACTTAAGTGGATTAATGTGTCTACTTACATGTATGTTCGTGATAATATTGGAAGATACATACACACAATTGCACGTTTTATTTATTTAAAGATTTGTATGACAAAAAGGTTTCGATATAACGAATTTTCGATATAACGATATGACTCTGGACATTATATCGTTCGTTATACTGGACCACCACTGTAATTGGAGGCTGCGCGTGGCACAAGTTTCATCCTTGGTACACCTTTTATAGGTGTGCCCAAGCATCTACCACTTGCGCCACCTCATAGGGTTAAGAATGTATTCCTCGACTCTTTCTTTGTAGAAACCTATTTCGACTGTAGTTGGTGGCTGGTACAGATTGAATGTAAATAACATGAGCCCAGTAGGTCGCTGTTTTCCTTCATAGTGCAGTCAATGAAGCATTTTAGGTCCGAATTTTTTTACTGTGAACCGATTTGCATGATATTTTGGAATTAGGCTCATCTTACCCTTAACTTCAAAAGTGAAAATGATTTGAACACCGCAACCACCCTGGGGGTGGTTGCCACGCCTTCTCGGGGGTGAATTTTTTTTTTCCAAAATAGCCTCGGATATCGATAGAATGCCTAATTTTAAGCAAAAAATCAATTATAAAGTTTTTTATTAAGTCCAATACTTTTCGAGTTATTGGCAATTGAAAATTCGCAATTTTTTCACGTTTTTCATCTATTTATTGCAAATATCTCCAAAACTATACGTTTTATCGAAAATTTTATAAAAAACAAAATTGTAGCAAGTAAAACAATGAACAATTTGGTTTTTTATAAAGTATTCTAAGAACAATATTAAGCTAGATATAGAAGATCAAAGCCTTTTTTTATTTTGTCTGAAATTTAATCGTTGTGGTCAATGCCATTTAGCGGCGAGCAGATGCATTTTATGCATTCTAATAAATAAGAATGTTTTGTAGTGCTTGAAATAAGCTTTAAAATGAGCACTATTAAAAGTCTTTTGCACGTAAAATAAGTGAACTGTAGTGCAAATAAGGAGAGCATCTAATGTTTTTTTCTTTTAAATCAATGGGTTTCATAAGTGCCATTTCCACCAAAATTAAATTTAATCGTATTCCGCCTAAAATTAAGTTTGTTATGAAGAGTTTGATAGATAGTATCAGTTTGGATGCTTCAGGACACATATTTTTCAAAAAAGTCACGATTAAAAAAAAAACAAAAAATTTAAAAATTTTTAAAAAACCCACTTTTTTTCATAATATCTCAAAAATGACGACAGATACGTATAAAAGTGTAAGAATAAAAAATTTAGGTATTTTTCTGACAAACAATTTGGTTTTTTAGTTTTTTCTGTCAGACAAAAATTGATGGAGATATGATTGTTTAAAGAGCGCGTGGCAGCGCAATCGCAGCTTCTCTTAAGTCCTTTGACCCTTCACCGTTTTAGCAAAAGGTTGTTTACTACATAGTGCAATGTAGCTCTCTTAATTACCTTTACAATGGTTTTTTATAAGTTGTGATAGCATGAAAATTGAAGGAGTTATGGTCCAAAAACTCATTGATTTAAAAGAAAAAAACATTAGATGCTCTTCTTATTTGCACTACAGCTCACTTATTTTACGTGCAAAAGACTTTTAATAGTGCTCATTTTAAAGCTTATTGTTGTTCATTGTTTTACCTGCTACAATTTTGTTTTTTATAAAATTTTCGATAAAACGTATAGTTTTGGAGATATTTGCAATAAATAGATGAAAAACGTGAAAAAATTGCGAATTTTCAATTGCCAATAACTCGAAAAGTATTGGACTTAATAAAAAACTTTATAATTGATTTTTTGCTTAAAATTAGGCATTCTATCGATATCCGAGGCTATTTTGGAAAAAAAAAAATTCACCCCCGAGAAGGCGTGGCAACCACCCCCAGGGTGGTTGCGGTGTTCAAATCATTTTCACTTTTGAAGTTAAGGGTAAGATGAGCCTAATTCCAAAATTTCATGCAAATCGGTTCACAGTAAAAAAATTCGGAGGTAAAGGGCTATTCACATGAGAACGAACAACGAACGACGAATGAACGAATATTCGTTCACATGAGTGTTTTGCATTCGTCACGAATAACGAACACAATTTACATGCAAAACAAAAATGGGGAATGATTTTGAGGTTAAGCACGCGCGAAAAATTTATTCGTTGGAGTGTGGATTGTATGTGGAACGAGAATAAAGTCTGACAGTTCGTACCTACTAGATGTTTATTCGTAACGAATAAACTTTTTTTCTCAATTTTGTTAATTTTAGGCACAAAAATAAAAGTTTATCCACCTAAAAATAAGTATGAACTATTTTTCCATCGTTTCCAAAAAAAATCGTGAGGAATTTATGCTAGTAAAGTACTTAAAATCTCATTTCTTGATTTATTCGTCGTTCGTTGGTCGTGCTCATGTGAATAGTCCTTTACTTTACACAAAATCTAACTACTACCACTTTGAGTACAACAAATCTCACTACTACCACTTTGAGTACAGCTTCCACGTATTCACAGACAGAGGATGTGATTACAAAAACAACAATGTAAGCAAATGGTTGTTGCGGGGCAAGAGAAGTAAAGGTTTGCCATCTAATTAATTTCTTACCTCTGGTGCGGGGCAAGAGAAGTAATTGTTTTCCCTCTTATTCGTTATTCCTTTGTGTGAAAACAAGTCTGTGTGCGTGCGGTATTAGTAGCTTTTTGGCTTTTTGGATCTAAATAACTATCATTAACAATATCAGTCAAAAAGGAAAACATGGTACAATTTAAATATAAATAGATCTTAAATTGAAACAGTCAAAGTTAAATTATAGTTATTTTGCATTCAGGATGTTTTTCTTATGATAAGACGTCAAAAGACAACTATATTCACCGATGCCAAAGAAAATACTTCCATAATTGAGCTTAAAAGAATGATAGAAGGTAGATAACTATTATTATTGTTTTAAAACTAATGGAATATTAAACTGGCTTCTGTAGGAATTCTAAAAGTCAATACGGCCAATCAAATGCTTTTTAACTATGTTAATGATGCTATGGAAAATGAGAAGGTGTTGCAGGATTATGGAATAACTGTGTCAACTGCTAAGGCCCAAGCTCCAGCGCAACTTTGCCTAGTATTGCGGTAAGATTTTATTGCGATCATTAATAGCACGATTTTCGCTAAACATTAATAAGGGTCACAACTTTCTAGGCAAACTACAACCATTGTATATGGCATCCATATACAATGCTACAACTTTCTATCTAATGTTAATATTTTTTTTGGTAATTTTAACAATGCTCTACATTTTCATTTTTCTAGATACATTGCGAGACATATATAAATACATATATATTTATATATGCATAAACAGTGCACAGATGCTTGCACACTTAGGTGTGCATTAAAGCCAAAACACAATAGAGCGTCGCGCCGCGTCGACGGTCGACTTCACGAAGGCTTAAGGCCCCGACCCATAGAACGCGTTGCGTGCGGTAGAAGCGGCGCGGCAACTAATGCGGTGGGTTTTGCCGCGCGCAACTGATAGGGGTGACCCATAGAATCCGTTGCGGTGTTTTGACAGATAAATTTAGTCAAAATGGGGCGTTCAAGAATCGTATCCGGATAGCTTGTTGTTGTTGTTTACGTGTGGGAAATCGAAAAAAATAAGTTATAATCGTCTAGCAATGATATTTTGAATGTTTTTCTGTTTTCAAAAGTCGAATTTTAATATTTCACAGCTGTTGTCTGTTGTCGATCGTTCAAAAAGGTATCTAAGATACGGCTATCCGAGATAGGCTATCCGATAGGTTCTTGAACGCGCTCATTGTCACTTTTTCCATATAAGAGAAAACTTCAAATTGGTTGTGACTGCGCATGTCTCTCTTCTGTCACCGCGTGAGAGCCGCGGCAAAATAGAAGTTCGGCTACTCGGCGCGTTCGGCGCGTTGCTCGCGGTGCTTATGGGTCACCTCTCATAAGAACGTGTGTATTTAATCGAGCTGTCAGTTGGAAGCGGTGCCGCACGCACGCACCGCGTTCTATGGGCCGGGGCCTTTAACGTTACAAGAGAAATCCTCAAAGCGCCCTACTGTCATTCATTGGTCTAAGCTTGTGCAAAATTAAGAAAATATATCGATTGAAATATCGAACGACCATCGTCGTTATCAGTAACTATCGATAGAAAATCAATTTTTTCTTTTGTATTAGATGGAAAACTAAATCGATTGCTAATTTGTCAATTACTTCTGATAAAGGGATGAATGAGGAGCTAAGTAAAATGTGTAGTGTAATCAATTGAGCTAAGTATAATGTGCGTAGTTGCATTTCTATACTGTGTTATCGTATGTAATCTAGTTTGTGATCTGATAACATTTGCTGTTTAAAATGAAAAACTTGTTGATTTTTCCACATAATCGATATATTCATACAGATATCAAAAATGTTATCGCAATATACGGTATGAAATTATCGCTTAAGTTATTGGTCGAGCACCTTTACAAAAATAAAATGATTTAAATCCTTCAATATCGCCCATATTGATTGACTTAATATTAACCTATGCGGCCATGCATCGAAAATTAATCGAAATCTCGATTTTTAAGAACATCTTTTCAGAATTATAGGAGTTTAAGTGATTAAACATCACCTTCTTCTGGCAAAAGTCGAGTTTAATACAGGTTTAACAACGATAGCTGAAATATCTATATACTAGTTACATCGACAAAGTTCTGCTAAAACACTCTGAAATTCAGCTAAAGTACACTTCACATACAAATATGAAGTACAATTTGATTGATTTGTTTGCCACAAAAATCTATAATCGACTTTATACTCGCTCATGTATCGAAAAGTCATCGAAATCCTCGATATGAAAAATATAACATAAAGTAGAAGTCGATTTTTCAAAACACCATTGCAAATTCAAAGTAGTTTAAATGCTTCAACAACACCTACATTGAATAATCCAACAAAAATTAATTTAATACAGCTGTAACAACGAGTGTTAACATCGGTAAAATTCAGCTTAAACACATTTCAACATCCATACAGACATATCGATAGTTTGTTTCGTAAAGCGATGTTTTGCTTACATCGATTTTATTACTCTTCCCTATTGCAAAACTGAAAAGGAGGGATATGTCAGAAAGCGAGCAAAAGTTCAACATAGCTGAACTTTTTTTGAAGGTTGGTCGCTTCGTTACGTTTTCTTACGTCTGTCAAACGACGCGTCTGAAGACAAAGCGTGATTGTGTGAGATTTTACAGATTTCCTATGGTTGAACTTTTGATTTTTCTGTCAAATGAGGTCGACGCGCCGTCGACGCGTGATTGTGTGATGGCTTTTACAGTTCGGGGTGAACCTGATCCTCAACCAACATCTTCAGAGAATGACTTTAATTTCGGATCTCAATATATAAAAAGAAGTTTACGGTTGGTTGTGATCGCATCACTTGAGAATGGCTCAACCGAATTTTTGTGGTTTATCATCTTTCTATGTTGGTAGATGGTTTTTATAAAATCTGAAATCATTCGACCCGTTCCCGAGTGATGGCATTTTTCTTGAATGTCACTTTTGTCCATATAAATATAAAATCAATCTGTTTATATTTCTAAGCCCAACATTGACCACGCCCACCAAAATGCCCACTTTTTTTTACTTAAAAAAAAATTTAAAAACCGACCATTTTCATTGTCAGCCTTATTATGAGTTTCACGTGAACAGCTTTTCGCCAAAAACAAAAAAAAGTGAAATAAATTGATCTCGACTTCTTCACATTACACGGTGAAATAATCTCACGATAAAAGAATTTTTTTCGAACAAGGAAAATTTTTTCCCCGAAACTCATAATAAGGAAAAAGTGAAATGGAATCTTTTTCGAGGGGAATGCTGTTCACGTGAAACTCATAATAAGGTTGTTTATTATGATTTGGGGTTGTCAAATTAGCCATAAATATGCTTACCAACAATTATATCCATTTTCCTTATGTCTTCTTGAAAATGAAATAAGTAAACATATTCATGGCTGTTCTGATTTTCGTACGGATTCAAAACGAAAACCGAAATTGAATCCGTATGGATTTAAAAAGTGTGTTCTTATTTCCGAACGGATTCACTACTGGTTTTTTGTCACAAAAACGTGTTGGAAATAAAATTTTTGTGTTCATTGGAACTGTTTACAGCTTTAGTACATGTTAGTGCTAATATAAGTTTATTATTTTTCATTTCTAGCAATAAATAATGTTCTACAGAATTCATTAACCGGATTCAATTCCGCTAACAAAATGATAAGCGAATTGAAAACGTACGGATTCGGAATTGAGAACCGCAAAAATTCTAAAACGGGAGGATATGGTATCCGAACGAAAATCAGAACAGGGGTGATTGTTTTTTTTTTTTTTGTAAAAACCGAAGCAAAACAAATTTTAATTCAATTAATAACAACTTGATTTTCATTAATTTAAACAAAGCCATCGCTGTCTTCACCACTGCTATCTTCCTCTGCCTCAGAATAGTTATTATTGTAATTGTAATTGTGTTTTATTTGGCTCCAAAGTGCCATTAAAGCTTACATGATTGCTTTTACTTAAAATTTGAGTTGGTTTAAGATAAAGTTAACATATTTATTTTTTTTTTAAATAATATTTCCGGCAGTATATCTCTATCTCTATCTCTATATATATGTCGCGTTATCATTTTCATTTGACATGTTACTTTCCATATTTGTCCAAATCGTTATTAATTCAAATCTTTATTATTTTTATTATTTAAAAATAATTTCAAAATTAATTGTTTTTACAATTTAAACGAGGCAGTCTCGATCTGCTCTGATTCCTTTTTCCTTCTGATTATTTTCTCCCAGTCGATTCTCCCCAGGTTTTTGTTAAAGTAAATGTAATTTCAACTGAAACTATATTGTAAACTCGTCTCTACTCTTTTGAAAACATCCAGTTTTCATATTATTATTATTCCGATTTTTTCACAATTTGAATCGAACACTTCTGGATAAGGCAAGAACAATGATTTTGTCAAGTGAACTGGATCGTAAGTTCTGGAATGAAGCGGTTTTGACGGCAAACTACTTGAAAAACCGTTCGGTGACATCAGCTGTTGGTGAACAGTTTTCTTCAATGACGCCAGCTGAAATTTGGTTCAAGCAGAAACCAAGTTTGTCACATTTGCGTGTGTTTGGTTCGGAATGTTACAATAACATACCGTCAAATAAACGATCGAAGTTTGAAGCAAGAGCAACAAAGTGTTTGATGTTGGGTTATGCTGCGTCAAATGGAACGTATCGACTTTGGGATACAACGAAAAACAAATTGGTTTTTGGACGGCACGTAACATTCAACGAAGCTTCTGTGTTGGAAATGGCTAAACTGATTGATATATCAGATTCAGAGGCGGTATCAAACGAGGATTGCAGTAAGAACGAGAAAGCAAGTGTTAACGACGGGCTGCGAGCAGAAGATTCAGTTGAAGATTTATTCTACGACACCGAAACGGATGGTGCCGGTAACAGCAGTGCATCTATCAACAATGTCAACTTGGATGGCATTGGTAACCGTAATGCAACGACCCACGATGCAAATCTGGATGGATCCGGTGGCAACAGAGAAAATGTCAACAGTGCAAACCTGGATGGCACTGGTAACAACGATCGAGATATTCCACGAAGAAGTGAACGCGATCGTCGACCACCAGAAAGATTTGGCGAATGGGCACAAGCAGCTGAATTTGCATTATCAGCTGAATTCACAGAATTGGGCGAATTGGCGTTGTCAGCCGAACAGTTTGTTGGAGATGACCCAAGTACGATAACTGAGGCGAAAAATCGAGATGATTGGCCACAATGGCGCGATGCCATTGACAGTGAGTACAAGTCATTGATGAAGAATGGTACTTGGACTGTTTGTGATTTACCAAAGGATCGAAAAGCGATCACAAACAAATGGGTATTCAAGCTGAAACGAAAGGCCGATGGCAGCGTTGATAAATACAAGGCACGACTGGTAGCGCGTGGATTCACGCAAAAATTTGGATTCGATTACAGCGAGACGTATGCTCCTGTGGCAAAGCTGGTAACATTGAAGATGTTGCTGGCAATTGCAATTCAAAACGACATGCATATTCATCAAATGGATGTAAAAAGCGCGTTTTTGAATGGTGATCTAACCGAGGAAATTTATATGGATTTGCCGGATGATTTTAAGCAAAAGAACAAGGTGTGCAAACTCAACAGGGCACTCTACGGTTTAAAACAAGCATCGCGTGCATGGAACCAAAAATTCAACGAGTTTATGGTAAAAATCGGATTCAAGCAGTGTGCATCGGACCAATGTCTGTACGTGAAAGTGCAAAACGGAACGTTGGTCTATGTGTTGCTGTATGTCGACGACATTCTGGTATTTTGCAGCGACATGAAAATCATCGAAACAATCAAACGGTTGTTGTCTAAGGAGTTCGAGATGACTGACATGGGAAAAGTGAGCACTTACTTGGGCATGCACATCAAACAAGACATGAACAAGGGAACAATTGTGCTAAGTCAGTCAAAGTATTTGGAAAAAGTCTGGCAGAAATTCGATATGCAAAATTGCAAGCCGAAAGCCACGCCGATGGAGAAGAGTTTGCATTTGGAACCTGGTGATGCAAACAATTGCTCAAGTCATCCATATCGAGAGCTGATGGGTTGCTTGATTTATGCGACCGTAACAACACGACCAGACTTGTGTGCTGCAACGGGATATTTTAGTCGATTTCAAAGTTGTTTCAATGAAAGTCATTTTAATCATGCGAAACACATCTTGCGATACATTCGTGGAACGCTCGACTTGAAATTGGTCTATCGAAAGACGGCAGAGGCTGACACATTGGTTGGATTCAGCGACTCAGATTGGGGTGGAGACTTGAGCGATAGAAATTCGACATCAGGATATGTGTTCAAGTTGTTTGGTAACACGGTGAGCTGGGCAAGCAGAAAACAGCCGACAGTCAGTTTATCATCAACAGAGGCGGAATACATTGCATTGACTGAAGCAATTTGCGAAATGAAGTGGATTAAAAAGCTATTGGTTGAATTGCACATCAAATGTATTCAGCCAGTGACCATTTTTGAAGATAATCAGTCATGCATCAAAGTTGCTAAAGAACCAAAGGAAAGAAAGCGGATGAAACATTTGGATATCAAGTATCATTTCATTCGTGACGTGATTGCAAAGGGTGAAGTCAACATTGAATTCAAACCGACCGATGAACAAATCGCAGACATCATGACAAAAGGGCTTGGGAGAATTCTATTTCTTAAGCATCGCAAAAATTTGAATTTGATTTAACATTTAACGTAATTTCGTAAAAGTTTTTTTTTTGATTTGCAATTACAATTAAATAAGTAATAGTTTCTATTAAATTAAGAGGCGGTGTTAAAGTAAATGTAATTTCAACTGAAACTATATTGTAAACTCGTCTCTACTCTTTTGAAAACATCCAGTTTTCATATTATTATTATTCCGATTTTTTCACAATAAAAAAAAAACATTTTTTAATTCTTGATTCAATACATATATTTTGTGTTGCTAATCATTTATCGATAATTATATCATTGGATCATTCTGAGTTTTGACATAATAATCTCGCCTGCCTTTTATATTGTATACCAAGTATTCAGATCTCCGACACGGCCATCCTGCCGTTTCGCACGTCCTCGTGCGACTGGTCTATAAAAGAACAAAACAAAATCCTATACAGTATGCAGTTCAATCACTCGGCCAATTCTGACCGGAATACAATTTCATTAACAGAACAGAATTTTATTAGCAACAAATAAACTTAATTTCTATTACAATTTCATATTTCCTTAAAGACTCAACAACTTATGAAATTATTTAAATATCAAATGTCATGTCCCATTAAATAATCATAATCAAATAAAACATCAAACTAACAAGAAACATAATACACATTGATCAACTCAGTAATTTTCTCAATAACTCAAAAATCTATTATCACTTCTATCAAGTGACTTTTTTTTTCAGTTACTTTACTCAACAATCACTTCTGTCCAGTGATATCACAGTGCCTCTATCCGGCACAATTTATTACACATACCACCTCTAACCGGTGATATTTTTATCAATTTTACACTATTGCTTCTTCTAACCAACAATATAATCATTTTTGACAACAATGCGTATTACATATTTACGTTACAAAAATTAATTATTTCACTTTCATTAATTATCAACTTCAAATTCAACAGGGACATGACCTTCAGGCATTCGTCTCATGCGATCATGAGCATAATTATATGTCCGATTACTTTTTAACGATTTAACAATGTATCTATCACCGTCTAAAACTTCCGTTACTTTAAATGGACCTTTGTACTTTGGGTCAAGCTTTGTTTGGTTACGTTCTTCATTTTTTAATAAGACCAAATCGTCTACCACAAATTTGTCAAGTCTCGCTTTAGTACTATCAAACCTTTTTTTTTTATTATAGCAATCGTTCTTTTCCATATTAAAAATTGCATTATTTCGAGCTTCATCAAGGTTTACTGCTACATCATCTGCATCAGACAACAATATTTCGATAGGTGTAGCTACCAGAGATCAAAATGAGTATGTTCAAATCAGTTCAAACACATCCAAAATTTCTCAACGATCGCTCAGACTTGATCATTTTCCACCCCTATTCACAAGCAAATAGCTCGCAAGCATATTTACTCACAGGCAAAAATGCTTCTGAACAAACTAAATCAGTAAGGCCGGCCACTGACTACACAATATAAGTTTGTGCAGTTAACTGTGTAAAAATCAAAACGATTTCAAGTCAGTTTGCGCAGTTATATTGTGTAGTCAGTAGGCGTGTTTTTTTCACAATGATGTTATGTACATAACATGATATCAAAAAAAAACGCTTCGTTTTTTTTTTATTTGTGGGTTGGTGTTCTTGATCAGTTGTCAAACCAATAAAAGTCAACAAATGAATTTTTTTTGCCAAATTCGCATAAAAACGGAAAAAATATTTGTTAAAAACCCAAAGCAATAGCAATTTGAAATGTACCCATCCATGCGAAGAGCACTTTGCTCGATTAGACTCGAGTCTCAAAAAGAATACAGCTTTTGTTAAGAAACTGAAACAGTTCACTGCTGCGCAATTGGAAGCACTAACCAAGGACATGAATGGACTCAATTTGAGTAAGTACATTTTGGAGAACTGCGCGGCTTTGTCGGAAGCAAAACTCAAGATGACTGATGTACCAGCTCTTGTAAGCTTATGCTCTCAACTTCACGTCAATTTTGATGCTGTTTTTAGAAGCGTGCCAAAAGTCTTTGGCCATTAAACCAGGTGAAAGAATATCCAATCCAAGCAAAATGCGCGTCGATTTGAGATTGTTCCCAGAGCTGGTCAGCTCTGGTGTTATTGGCGGCAAACAAGGCTTATCGCTGCTTGGTAGTGTATTGATGAGCATCATCTCCCAAGACAAAGAAGATCACAGCAATTTTTCCATCATACTTTCCTTCTTTTGGCACTCTGGTGAAGAGTATGCAGGCCTCGTGCCAAAGAAAATTGTAATTCTGGCGGAAAAGTACAATATTGAAATTCCAAAGTCGGAGTTCTTACCACCCGATAAACAACAGAACTTGAGAACACTACTCAAGGACTACTTTAAGAACCTATGCAAGCACTTAGTCTCAGAACAAGCTGATTTAATGACAATGACCACAAACTATTCGACGAATCATGGAGTCCAAAGGAGAGATATCCAAAGACAAGAAAGAAAAATGGGAAATGATGCAGTCAAATTTCGACAAGCTTCTTTCCACCGCTCAAACTCTGTCGGATCTGTTGGACGAACCACTGCCCGAACTAGCAAAAGAGACTGATATCGGTAATCCGGGCACAGTTCTTGAAAGTCTACTTGAGGATTCTTCTATGGGTGATCTGGATCCATGGGGTGATGAGGAGACGAAGGATTTCTACACAGATTTGTCTGATTTGAGGCAGTTCCTTCCATTATTAGAGTTGAAAATAAAAATATTCCGTAGTGAAATTAATGCAGGTAAACAATTTTTTTGTCCGTTTTATGTTAGTTTAGAAATGTCAGAAATAGGTCTGTTCACAAAGGTAACAAGGAATTTCTCTTGTGTGTTTTTGACTCTGTTTACATGCTGGGGTTAGGTTAGGTTAGGTTGAATGGGGGGTGTAGCCACAAGTGGCAACACCTCACTCGGATCTCGAGGATCCATTGTGCTCCCCGGGAAATCAGAGGATGAGGAAATGGGAGGATTGGAGAGGTGGATGGTTATTGTGGTAGGGAACTCCCACTGAACCATTTGGAGCCCTGAGTAAATTTCAGGACGTTGATCAGTGGGAGGTTAGAGATGTCGCCCAGTTCGTCGAAGAAGTATTCTCCGAGGGTTTTTTTCCGAGTGTGGGCTAAGCTAGGACACTCACAGAGGAAGTGGAAAGATCCCTCCTCTGCCTCCTCATCTTGGCATCCTCTACATAAGTCGGATGTGCTAATGCCCATTCTCATCATGTGGGTACCCAACGAGTTGTGACCCGTGAGAATGCCAATCAACAGAGAGAGCCGAGGTCTGCTTAGCTGGAGTAGAAATTCTGTTTTTTTCTTGGAAATATCTGGCCAAAGGTTTCTAGAGACTCGGCATGTTTCTAAAGATGACCACCTGTCATTGGCGATTTTTAGAAAATTGTGTTTGATTCTGCTTTTTTCTTGCTCTAGTGGCTTTAGAACTGAAGTGTTCGCTTCGCTGGATTCGAGTGCTGACCCGATTTTTGCCAGCTTATCCGCCATTTCATTACCGATAATGTCACGATGTCCAGGGACCCAGGTTAAACTAACTGTGTTTGTCTCACTGAGCAGTCTAAGGTTACTGCGACAGCTGTCTACTAGCCTGGATTTTGTGATAATGGATGAGATAGCTTTAATGGCCGCCTGACTGTCTACAAAAAAGTCAATATTTTTGTTGATCAAGTTTTGCGTAGCAAGGTGCTTCGCGGCTTCGCACACTGCGAGTACTTCTGCTTGAAAGACACTGCAGAAGTCGGGAAGCTTTATTGATCTATTCATGCTAGGGTAGTCTGAGAAGATACCTGATCCTACCCCTTCGTCCGTTTTGGAACCATCTGTGAAGACGGAAATGTGATTTTCTTTTATAACCCTGTTTTCCTCCCAGCTTTCTCTAGTCGGAAAGACTGTTAGGGCCACTGGATTGAAATCAATATGCGGGGGGGTATAGTCTGTTTGGATGTCTATATCTGTATGGTTCATGATGGTTCTATGGCCTGATATGCCTGTTTTCCAATTGTTGCATTGTTTGAGTCGCAGTGCGCTTTTGGCCGCCATCTCCTTAGTAAAGAGATCTAGGGGAGCTAGCGATAGGAAGGTTTCCAGAGCTGCAGTTGGTGTTGTTCTCATGGCACTAGTTGAACCAATGCATGCAAGCCTTTGGATTTTGGTCATGGTCTTAAGGTTTGAAGCCTTCTCTAATGATGGCCACCAGACTAGACAGGCATATGTGAGGATTGGTCTTATTATGGATGTATACATCCAGTGAATGGTTTTGGGACCAGGTCCCCATTTTTTACCAAAAATTCTACTACAAGTGTAGAAAGCGATTTGAGCTTTCCTTTCTCTTTCTTTTAAATTTTCTTTCCAGTTAAGTTTACGATCAAGGACAATTCCGAGATATTTTGCTGTACCAGATAAGTTTATTGGTATTCCATTAATGGAGGGAGGAAGTATATCTGGAATGTTACGTTTTCTCGTAAACAGAACAAGTTCTGTTTTTGTAGGGTTGACGTTTAGCCCACAGTTTTTCGCCCAGCTGGTGAGCTTGTTTAGAGCTGTCTGAAGAAGTTCACAAAGGGTGGTTGTGAATTTTCCCGAAGTCATGATGACGATGTCATCGGCATAGGCTACTGCTTTTATTCCGCTCCTGTCGAGTTTAACCAGGATTTGGTTAACTACTAGGAGCCAGAGTAGCGGGGATAACACTCCTCCTTGAGGTGTACCTCTACAAGTTTTTACTTTTAGGGTACTTTCACCCATTTCTGCTTTTACTATTCTCGTTTGGAGCATGGAGTCGATCCAGTTTGATAGCGTTGGCTCGATATTTATGGAACTTAATGCCATGCGAATAGCATTGTATTCAACGTTGTTGAAGGCCCCTTCTATATCGAGGAATGCAGCCAACGTGTACTCTTTATATTGGATTGACTGTTCAATGGTTCCGACTACTTCATGAAGTGCAGTCTCAACTGATTTGCCTTTTATATATGCATGTTGGGCTGTAGAGATCACATTGTTATTCAGTTTTGTTCGGATATGCGTTTCTATAATTCTTTCTAGGGTCTTAAGTAGAAAGGAGGATAGGCTTATTGGTCTGAAATCTTTGGGTTCAGTGTGTGAGGGCTTACCGGCTTTGGGAATAAATATGACTTTAACTTCTCTCCAACTAGTTGGAATAAAGGTGAGGTTTAGACAACCTCTGAATATTTCCACTAGTATCGGCACAATCAAGTCTTTGGGACTTTGGAGCATCATTGGAATGATACCGTCCGGACCCGCAGATTTGTATGCTGAGAATGAGTCAATGGCCCACATTACCTTCCTATTATCTACTAATAGATTTCCTATGTTGGATCTAACGTTAGCGCTAGGGTTTCCGCGTTCTGGGGATGTCATTTGAGAACACCCTGGAAAGTGGGTGTTCATGAGTGACTCTAGAGTTTCAGAGCATGAGTCAGTCCATGTGTTATCAGGTCTTCTAAGAAAACTAGGGATATTTTGGACCTTGGACATGACTTTTCTTAGCCTTGCTGCGTCATTTGTGCACTCAATATCTGAGCAGAAGTTGCGCCAGGCTGCTCTTTTTGCGTAGGTAGTTCTATTTTTGTATTCATTTTTACTGATCTTGTATAGGTCCCAGTCAGCCGAAAGGTTGCTAAATTTTGCTCTATTGAAGAGCCTCCTAGAGTTCCTTCTAAGGGTCGATAGTTCGCTTGACCACCATATGGGGTTGGATCTACCTTTCCCTTTGGATAACGGGCATGAGCTTTCGTAGGCATTGATTATGCCTGACGTAAGCTTGTTTACCTGTGTCTCTATGGCTGAGCAGTTAAGCAAAGGCTGATTGTTGTTCTGGCTGAGAGTTAGGGCCAGTTTTTGGTTATAGAGACCCCAGTCAGTTTTCCTAGGGTTTCTATAAGGGATACAGTTTTCAGATTTGTGTTCTATTTCGAATGTTATCATTCTATGGTCAGAGAAGGTTACGTTGTTGGAGACCCTCCAATTACTGGTTACTAGCGTACCAGAGTTGGTGGATAGTGTAACGTCTAACACTTCTTTTCTTACCTTTGTTACAAATGTTGGTTCGTTACCTCTATTCATAATTATCAGGTTGTTCTCAATAATAAATTCAAAAAGTGACTCACCTCTTTCGTTCGTGTTTGTACTTCCCCACTGTATATGATGGGCATTTGCATCACAGCCCATGAGTAGGTCCAGGCCATTCCTTTTTGTTGTGGCGACCAATTCTGCAACAGCTGCCGGCGGGGGGTTGGAGATTGCATCGCCCGGCATGTAGACGGAGGCTAGGATTAGGGGTGGAGCCCCTTCTCGCTCGCACTTCACTGTTGTCAGATCATTACTACTGTGAGGGGTTAGAAGGAAGAGATTTAAATTTGTCTTTGATAAAATGCATGTACGATAGTTACCTTCTGTAGGCCCTTTGCTAAAGAAAAGGAAGTGATCTTTGGATTTCAGTCCGCAGATCCGGCCATGATTTATCCACGGCTCTTGAATTAGGGCTAAGTCGATGTCAGTTTTTGACATCAACGCGGTCAAGGTGGCAGAGGCCAACTTACTGTGCTGCAGGTTTATTTGTAGCACCTTCATTGCCTTTTTTGTGTTCGTCATTTTTGTTTTGTAAGTTGGCAGCCGTTGCCGGCCTCACCCTAACCTTGTTTAGGCCAATGTTTAGTCTATATCCCCTTTCTGGAAGCATAGCCATTGACTCATGATTGAGCATGACTAAGACTTCTTGGCCTGCGCTCGTAGGCTCTTCCATCTCCAGTACTTCCCAGTCAGCACTTGGGAAACTTGGGTTGAGTTTTCGTAAGAAAAGCTGGGGTTGAATTCATATGAGATTGTGATTTATGTGTCAGTTGGAAAAAATATTTTGTAACTTGTTTCAAACGAATTAAACTATTAATAATAAAAAAATAAAACCATTTTTATGGCATACTTAACAATTACCTTTGGAAAAAATGTCAACATTCACAGAAAAATGTGAAAAGAAATATGCAAAAAGTGCTTTCAGTCACTTAACAGACCTTTTTAAATTGCTATTACGTTTTTTATGTATCTTTATATAAATTTACAAATCTAACTCTTGAAATCAATAAAATTCTAAAAATCAAAAATTTTCAGCAACTAAATTGCGGAGTGTAAGATTGGGCATTCGATTTTATTCAGTTACACATTTGTGAACAGACCCTTTGCCACCCATTTTGCTTTTGTTCGAGATACATGAAAGCTAAGAGGATTTAAAGAACAAGAGGGAAAACCACACTAACACATTGATATCACCCCACAAGCTGGTGCACGCACTCATTCACAAAATTTCACTAACACCACTTTATATTCGGATCTCAACACTGGGCTTACACAAAATTTCACTAGCACCACTTTCTATTAGGATCCACACACAGGGCTTACACAAAATTATACCGTAGTATTGGTATTCTCGTCTGGGAACCGGTTTTTGTCTTTTTTTTTTTTACTTTTAGTCACCTTAAGGCTACGTCTGGCAGAATTTTTGGAATTTAAACTTTTTTTTGGGTTTGTAAATAAAATTTATTTGTGATTATATACTTTTTTAGTATTTGGAAATAAAAAATTAAGCATCAAAATATTGAAATATTTTCTTTTTTGTTAAAGATTTCTCTGAGTTGTCTCATCCCTTCTATTTCTTCTTTTTAAAAAAACGTTTCTTAAGAGAAATAGACAGAAAAGTATGACTGCTTAAAAAATATATACTAAAGCAAAACAGTAACCAATAAATATGAATTCATTTTGCATTTGTTTGATAAAAGAGATTCCAACTTAAGCTTTCGATTCTCTTCTTGAAGCTGTGTTGAAAATTTAAGCAGTTAATTAATTGAATTAAAAAAAAAATCAAAAGTAATAGAATAGAAAGCGGATATCAAACTATGTAGACATTTTTTGAAAAACTTATCTCAGTCAAAATATTGAAATGCAGCAATCTTGTAGATATTATGGAGAGCTCAGAAAGCCTTCATTTATCTCTATAGCACAATTACTTACAAAGCACCAACACTTTAAGTTTTGATTTTTTGTTTTTATTAAAAGCTCGGTAGAAATTTTTTTAAAAACTTGTCTCAATCAAAATCTTTAAATGTGGAATTTTTGTCTACGTTGTGTTGAGCTCAGAAAGCCATCATTCATCTCAGTAGCACAATTATTAACAAAGCTCCAACACTTTAAGTTTTCAATTTTTCTTAACACAAAAAAAAAATTAAAACTTAAAGTGTTGGCGCTTTGTAAGTAATTGTGCTACAGAGATGAATGAAGGCTTTCTGAGCTCTCCATAATATCTACAAGATTGCTGCATTTCAATATTTTGAATGAGATAAGTTTTTCAAAAAATGTCTACATAGTTTGATGTCCGCTTTCAATTAGTTCAAAAAAATTAAAACTTAAAGTGTTGGTGCTTTGTTAATAATTATGCTACAGAGATGAATGAAGGCTTTCTGAGCTCTGCATAATATCTACAAGATTGCTGCATTTCAATATTTTGATTAAGATAAGTTTTTCAAAAAATGTCTACATAGTTTGATATTTAGGTTTTGGTATTAAAAAAAAGTTAAGACAAATAACCGAGCTGAGGGAGCGAATCAGAATATAATGAGTCCCAATAGAATCAGTATCGTTGCATGTTTATGAGTTTTCACATCTTGCCCAGCTTTACAAAAAAAATTGAGTTTTTAAAAAACTATAAATTTGGTGTTGTTCAAACCCTGCCCTTAAGAATCTTTCAGTAGTATGGTGAAAATTAAATTTCAGGTTATGTTTCAAGCTGCCAAGCAAAAAAAAAAAATAAATTCACCACGCATATACTTCCACAACTTTTTCGGGCTTTTTTCTGCAGCTCACACGTATTCACAGATGGAGGCTGCGATTACAAAAACAACAATGTAAACAAATGGAAGTTGCGGGGCAAGAGACGTAATGGTTTTCCCTCTTGTTCTTTAAATTCTCTTAGCATGAAAGTCTCTAGACGCACCAACATTAACTGCGTGAACACAATGCATACGCATACGCATACGGAGCCGGAGCCGCAAGAACTGTCAAAATATTAAAAAGTAGCAAATCCATTGATGTGAACACAATGCATACGCAACGCACTACGCGCCGCAAGCCGCAGCCGGAAGAGTTGGCTAACTTTTAACTTTTACGTGCGTAATCAATAAAGTTGTTTTGGTTTTAAAGGCGGTAGAAGATGGACGAGTCGGAAAAAATTATTGAAGCAGTGCGAAGCCGAGAGATATTATGGAATTTGTGTAACAGAAATTATAAAAATGTTAAAATGAAAGCCAAGGAGTGGAAAAACATATCTGAGGAATTGAATTTTTAGTTTCATACCGCCGTATTAATAAACGCGGAATAGCCTTATTCCATGGATTAAGTTACCATTATACCATTTTCCATTTAATTAAAGTTACCATTATACCATTTTCCACTTAATCCATGGAACCCAGCTATTCCGCGTTTATTAATACGGCGGATAATATCCTTCGGTTTATCTGTTTTGGTACAATGGTCGTACCCACCATCTTTGCTTTTTTTCTTTGAAATATTGTAAAGCCAGATAACAAATCTGGATTACACCCATCAAAAAAACCATCTCTTCATTTTCTCTTTCCATTCTTACTTTTATTTTATTTTCACAAACTCAAATTTGATATACTCGTAAATTAGATTTCATGCAGTCAGCTGACATCAATACAGACTTTATGTCAAAAAACACGTACGACGTCCAGCTGCATTGTGTGCAGTTTTTAAAAATCACGTACGACACAGTTTGACAGCTCTTTCAGCACCGGCTGCGTATTGCGTCTGCGGCTCCCATTGTGTTCACGCAGTAAAAAATGAAAAGCCGAAAAACTTTCGATACTCGACTAAACGTCAAAAATCTATCCCCGACCAAATCTTAACCATCCTTTTATCCATAACATCGGTTGTCGTCGATGTTGTTTTTGCTTTGCATGTAAAATGATGTTATGTATATAACAGTCTTGTGAAAAAAACACGCCTAATATCTTCAGTACAGGAGAAACACCAGAAGCCTTTAGAAAGTCAATTATATTGCATATATACAAAAAAGGAGATAAAACGGACCCGTCAAACTACCGAGGTATATCCTTCCTCAACACATCGTTGAAAATTTTTATGGAAATCCTTAGATGCCGCCTCACAACATGGATCGAAAATAGCCGCCTTCTTAGCGAATTTCAAATTGGATTCAGGAAAGGATACTCCACCGTCGACCATATATTTAGCTTGACCAATATCGCAGAAACGTATCTTTGCAGTTAAAAGAAACTATACGCTTTTTTCGTAGATTTCCGAGGTGCCTTCGATTCTATCAACAGAAAAGCTCTAATTTTTTAATTGTTTAGAGAATTTCACTTAAGGCTAGGTGTCCCTTGCATTTTTCGTTAAAATTTGAATGGTGCGTTGACTTATTGCTTCATAACTTTTGCAATTTTCTTGATAATTTGATGAAACAAAATGTATTGTAGAGATGATAAACACACAAACATTTGTGTATCATTCCAATGCTGAAAGTTTTAAGTTTTCCCTAACGGTTTTTATAGGGACCGGAAGCAAGCCGTTTTTTTTTATTGAAAATTTCGATTTGTTCACTATTTTGGTCGGGGCATCCGTATTTATGAACTTTTTCTCTTTTTCTTTTTCGTTTTATAACTAGAAAATATATATGCAACTAACCTCCGAGCGTTTTTTTTTTTTTTTAAATTTTGTCTCCTTGTATGACAAAAACCTTCTTCAATTTGTTGTAATTTTTCGGTTTTCAGCATACTCTTATGGTAATAACTTTGCCGTTTATTAATATTTTTTTATGAAATAAAAATAAAATAGTAGATAGATATCAGGTGCATCTTATAAAATTATTGGTAATAATTTTAAGTGTTTTGAAACAGGTGTTATGATGACGAGTTGGTGAAACTGCCTTTTTTAGCTTATAAAGCATGGGGCAAGGCGTGGGTGTTTTCAAGTACATATATATATACATTCATTTTTTTGAAGGTTAGAAAGCTCTTGAACTAACCTCCGAGCCAAAAATCAATATTTTTTTTCTCCAAACCGCTAAAATTCAATTTCAATAAAGTCATATTTGCAAACGATTTCTGAGGAACGAGAAGCCAAAAGAACCTCAATTTTTTGTTGGTATTTTTCTTTGATATAATCTCAATCAGTTTCAATTAAAAAATATACTATCGTGGTCACAGAATTTGAAATATTAATTCTAGAAAAACTGTCTACTTTGGGTTTTTTCTAGAAAATCTTGCTTAAAAACATATACATGCGCACATTTAGTTCGAAACAAATCCGCCACCAATTTTAGCGCCGTTTTCTCTTTTTGTCTGTTCTCTGTGATTTGGTAATTGGTAAAGGAGTATCGCTCAGATGATCTTATGCGTTATGCATCCCCTCATACATATTATCTATATTCTATACCTATGACCTTATTTTGTGATCTTTTGTGCTATTCATTTCTCATCACAAACTGTGTGGCTGTTGTTTTTTTTTGCTGGTAGCAGTAGCTTGCATTGTAAAAAAATGTGAAATGAGGAATGAAACGGACATAGGCATATGCACAAAGGGAAAGGGGTTAGAAAATAGCACTATACTCTGTCCAACACAGATTGTCAGTACAGGGAAGATAGGACGTTGGCATCTCACTTTGGCTGCAACATATTGCATAAGTCTATCACACGTGAAAGCTCTTTCAGCGTTCCCATAGCATGTATAAAAAATCATACTAAATCGCTTCAAAATGAGAGAGAAAAGTACCAGCGCTACCACTTTTGCTTTTTAATTTCACAATTACGATTTAAACAAAAATTTGATCATCTTTTTCCACACCACCATGAGGTAAGATAATAGGTGCGTTTTTTTTTTAAAGGTATCCCCAGTAGGCCTAATCCTTTTTTAACAAAAACAACATAGACTATTTTTTCCTTTTCCTGTGCACTTAGATCTCTTTTTGTTGTTAAAGCCATTTTCTTGTGCCTCTTAACCACAATATTTCACCAAACAAACACTTTGTAATAATAATACACTTTTTTATCAATTTTGCACTTCACTTCTTTGAACACAATTTCCCACAACACAAATACTTTGTAATAATAAAACACTTTTTTATAATTAAACACTTTCTTGTGATCAAACACTTTTTATAAATCACTTGCACTTCACTTATTAACAAAACAACCCGAATAACGAATCCTTCCTGAAAGACAGTTGTAATCAGTGGCGACACACGTGCATGAAAATAATATTGTCGTTCAATATATTTTTCATTTCCAACGTTCCACATCATTTTTCATAACGGATTTAAATGGCTTTTCTGTACAACCAAAGTGAGAAATATCATTATATAGTTGCATTATAACGTATTTGCACACAAAAGAAAAAAGTAAAACAACATACACTGATGGCAGTACTTACATATTAAATTTATCTCAAAAGCTTCAGAAAAGCATTATTTTTCAAAGTTCTTTAACAAACTCTGAAGGAAGAGTTGTATTATTTCGGTCAAATTTGGTCATGGCAACGCCGTCTGAATGTACGCATTCTCATTGCACTCAGCAAATAAACGAGGGTTGAATAGCAAACACAAGTCATTCTGCCATCGACTATACCTGTGTCAATCGTTCATTTCCAGTGAACGAATCAATCATCAATCGTTCAATGGAAAGATTCGATCATTTCAATCAATCATTCAATCACTTGAACTGGCCGAGGCGATCGACCGAAACTGAAACCAATAGACGCACGATACGAGGAACGACCGAAATTGAAACCAATCATTTGCAGTGCAACGTTGAATTTGTTAATTTGTATACTCTCTGTTTACGCTTCGGTCTACCTACATACATACATAGGTGCAGTCAAATCAACATCGAAACAGAAACGTAGGCAAGAACCAATAGTATGGAACTGAGTTGTAGATGGGGGATGGTTTTCTTTTTTAGATGTGCATATACATACACACATTACATATACATACACATTTTACATTTTACATTTTCAGTGAGAATGGCTTTAAAAAAAATCGAAGTAGAAATCTTTCCATATCGCTTTAAAACAAGGACTAGAAAAGTTCTAAATCAATCAAATTCTAAAAGCTGAAAATATAAAATAAACATAAAAATATATATATGTGCTTCATCTGAAATGAAAAGCATCGCCCACCAACTCAGCAATAGCGCCATTCTATGAGCAACAAAGTAGACAGAGTACTGTCGTACTTGTTTCATTGGTTTCAGTTTCGGTCAATCGTTTCGGGTCTGGTTCAAACGATTGGTTTCAGTCTAGGTCGTTCGTTTGGTTCAAGTGATTGGTGATTGGTTTCAGCCTCAATCGTTCGTTTCGTTCAAACGATTGGTTTCAGTCTCGGTCGTTCATTTCGTTCAAACGATTGGTTTCAATTTCGGTCGTTCGTCTATCGTTCAAGTGATTGGTTTCATTTTCAGACGTTCAGCTCGTACAAATAATTGGTTTCGGTCTCGTCGTTCGTTTCTATCAAATCATTGGTTTCAGTTTCGGTCGTCTTCACCCATCTCATACAAATACAGCATATAATAGTAAAATACTGAGTTTCTTTCAATGGCATTCTATGGAAATGATTGAAATGGTGATTGATTGTTTTAGTTTTGTATGATTGCAATCATCAATCATTTCCAGTGAACGGGTCAAAAAGACCGAATCAATCGCGATTGACACAGCTCTACCATCGACTGTGTGGCAGACAAGTTGTATGGGGGACTATCGCAAAATTTTTATTAAAACTACATGAAAAACTCATAGGTAGGTCAGTGGGTTCTTTTTATTTCAGTGGGCGCTACGTACATTATTACTTGTGTGGTGTCCTGAGAGCGTTGACAGGCACCACAGTTTCGAAAAAAGCTCTCCCATAAGGCCTGTACTGACAATCTTTGTTGGACAGAGTATAGTAGAATAGATTTCCTTGGTCAAGTGTACGAAACTTGATGAGAGTGTGTTTCATTTTTTTCTTCAGCTAAAAATTTTGTATTTGACTATACTCTGTCCAACAAAGATTGTCAGTACAGGCCTTATGGGAGAGCTTTTTTCGAAACTGTGGTGCCTGTCAACGCTCTCAGGACACCACACAAGTAATAATGTACGTAGCGCCCACTGAAATAAAAAGAACCCACTGACCTACCTATGAGTTTTTCATGTAGTTTTAATAAAAATTTTGCGATAGTCCCCCATACAACTTGTCTGCCACACAGTCGATGGCAGAATGACTTGTGTTTGCTATTCAACCCTCGTTTATTTGCTGAGTGCAATGAGAATGCGTACATTCAGACGGCGTTGCCATGACCAAATTTGACCGAAATAATACAACTCTTCCTTCAGAGTTTGTTAAAGAACTTTGAAAAATAATGCTTTTCTGAAGCTTTTGAGATAAATTTAATATGTAAGTACTGCCATCAGTGTATGTTGTTTTACTTTTTTCTTTTGTGTGCAAATACGTTATAATGCAACTATATAATGATATTTCTCACTTTGGTTGTACAGAAAAGCCATTTAAATCCGTTATGAAAAATGATGTGGAACGTTGGAAATGAAAAATATATTGAACGACAATATTATTTTCATGCACGTGTGTCGCCACTGATTACAACTGTCTTTCAGGAAGGATTCGTTATTCGGGTTGTTTTGTTAATAAGTGAAGTGCAAGTGATTTATAAAAAGTGTTTGATCACAAGAAAGTGTTTAATTATAAAAAAGTGTTTTATTATTACAAAGTATTTGTGTTGTGGGAAATTGTGTTCAAAGAAGTGAAGTGCAAAATTGATAAAAAAGTGTATTATTATTACAAAGTGTTTGTTTGGTGAAATATTGTGGTTAAGAGGCACAAGAAAATGGCTTTAACAACAAAAAGAGATCTAAGTGCACAGGAAAAGGAAAAAATAGTCTATGTTGTTTTTGTTAAAAAAGGATTAGGCCTACTGGGGATACCTTTAAAAAAAAAACGCACCTATTATCTTACCTCATGGTGGTGTGGAAAAAGATGATCAAATTTTTGTTTAAATCGTAATTGTGAAATTAAAAAGCAAAAGTGGTAGCGCTGGTACTTTTCTCTCTCATTTTGAAGCGATTTAGTATGATTTTTTATACATGCTATGGGAACGCTGAAAGAGCTTTCACGTGTGATAGACTTATGCAATATGTTGCAGCCAAAGTGAGATGCCAACGTCCTATCTTCCCTGTACTGACAATCTTTGTTGGACAGAGTATAGGTAGATATTTTGTATTTGAGAACTTAGGTATATTGTTTTGTTGATGACATGACGTGGTTGGCGTGAAAATGTATGTAGGTATAGGTCAGTAACTTACATAGGCATATAGGATTCAACTTATTTGGAATAAGGGTTATTTGCGTTTGGGTAAGGTCTGCGAAATAATTTTCTTTACTTTGTTTCAAAGTTATTGGTTGTACCTATGTACTATTCTTTCGTTGGTGGTTTTTTTTATATCTTCCTAATTGTGCCAGCGACTTGGTCCGCAAGAATTGGCATAACTTTTTTATTTATCAACCGATTGACATGAAATGAAAACTAAATGTTAGGTTACCACAATATATTATTGAAAACCCCATCTAGATAGGATAAGCCGTTTCTGAGATTAGCGTGCACAAACAAACTGTTACGTTTTTACTATAGGTATAGGTATGTATAGATAGATAAAGAAGATATGGATTTATTTTATTTTTGTTTCATATTATGCATGGGGGAAGGCAAGCTGAGGGTGGATAGAGTGGGTGGCACAGGTTTATGGGCATTTAATTGCAATTCAGTGTCTTTTTTATTTCTGATAAAGAAGGAACTTTTTTTGCATTTGAGAATTCTTGGAATTGAATTTAAAATAACATAGATACCTATACAGTGATAGTTACAGAGTAATTTTCTGTAAATAGTGTTGTGCAGATCATTAGATACCTACAGTTTGAATTTGAATTGGTATATTATAAAAAAGTGTTCGTGTCTACTTTTGTTTATTCGTCCTGGTAACAAAATCATTAAAGGAATTAAAAGCGAAGCAAAATATAGAAGGCAAAGTGATCTACCGTTCACAGAAGAAATTAGATTCCTGCAAAAAGACACATTCGCAAAAACACAAGATAAGAAATATCGACCCTACAACATCTTCATTATTTGTAATTACCTGTAAGTAAGTAAGTAAGTAAGTAAGTAAGTAATTCATTTTATTTAACAATATTTAAATACAGTTTGAATAAACATTACGAATTTTAAAGCTTTGGCGTAGCCGTCAGCTCAGTTGGCAAAGTTTATACATTTGTACATTTTTAATTAAATTTACATAAATTGATTTAAATGAATTCAGTCATTAATTGATATCGATACTTATAAATTGAATTTAGAAAACAGTACAATAGTTTCCAATTTTCACCATTTAATAAATCTAATGTTTCAGTCATTGTAAAGCTGTTTTTCTTGAAGAAATTTCGTCATTGAGGTTGAAATACTGGACAGATGCTTATGAAATGAAAGCAATCTTCTTTTGCTTTAATGTTACAGAGGGTACAGAATTGCTGGAAACTTCCGTTGTATGGACTGCCATTTAAGGTTAAGAGTTCACATCTAGATTTGAATATTAGCGATATTTCTTTATAATTGAATTTGTCTTGAAAATAATTATTCTTCAGCAGGTTATGATTGAGTTGTGAGTACACTATTCTGCTCTCAGACTGCTTAGCTTCTGCTACTAATTTTTCCCGCACATTGTCCTCGTGTTTTTGAATAACGTTGTAAAGCTGCTCTTTCAGTTGGACTAAATTATTCAAATCAAATTGGATAACTTCTCCACAGCTATCGCCAATATTCTGCCACTTTGCAATCCACCAGTCCTTATTCCGTATTTCATAAAGGAGCATTTTCTTGGTCAAACGACTATCAGAATGTGTAGCAACTTTATAGATGTAGTCTGCCTGCAGCTTAAGAGTGTTCGTTAAGAGTTTAGCAAGTCCTGTTTCCAAATAAATTGCGTAGTTAGGTGTTCCATTTGGTAAATTAAACAGCTTTTTTATAAAATTTCTTTGGATCTTTTCTACGACTTCAAACTCATCCATTCCCCAAACTTGTGCGGCATAGCACAGAGATGTTTTTACAACGCATTCGAATATTTTGTATTTAGCCGACAGCGACACATTTTGGTTTGAGAAAATATTCCTCCAGGTCATATTCAGCAAGCTTTGTGCAGATTTCGCCTTTTCAGTTGAATGATTTTTGAAATCCATCGTTTTGTTCAACTTGACGCCTAAATAGTTGTAGTCTTTCGCGATTTCAAGACGATGACCATTGAAGAACCAACTTTCTCTAACCAGATTGTGAGAAGAACCTGCGAATACCATGACTTTGGATTTTTCAGCATTTATTGTTAGGCCCCATGTGTTGCAGTATGTTGACAACCGATTTATTATGAGCTGCAAGTTTTCTGGTGACTCTGAAAGGATCACTAGATCGTCCGCATATAGAAGAACATTAATTATAGTGTCCGCCATCCGAATTCCACCAGGAAGATATGTACCGATATCGTTAATATACAATGCAAATAGCAAGACACTCAGGGGACATCCTTGTTTAACACCAGTGCTAGTATCAAACCATTGTGAGAACGTAGATCCATCCCATACCGCTGCTTCTGTACCAGCATACAAATTTGTTAGTATTTTCAAAAGTTTCGTTGAGATTCCGAGTTGAGAGAGTTTATATATAAGAGCACTTCTATTCACAAGGTCAAAGGCTGCCTTAAAATCAACAAAGAAAGCGTAAACCTTCTTTTTCCTGGCTTGGAATGCTTTGACAATTGAAGTTAAAACAAATATCTGATCCACAGTACAATAGTTTTTCCTAAAACCCGCTTGGAAGTCCGTTAAAATATGGTTAATTTGAACCCATTTTTCTATTCTGTTCACTAGAATACTGCAAAAAATTTTGGCCAAAACGTTCATAAATGATATTCCCCGATAATTCTCGACGTTGTTTGAATCACCTTTCTTATGAATGGGGAAAATAACAGACTTTTTGAACGAAGTGGGAATAAAGCCGTTTGAAAGAATCTGGTTGAAAAGTTGCTTTAGCTTATTAGTAAAAGCCGGTGTTGCATTTTTAAAGTATTCATATGGAACTCCATCTTCGCCTGCTGCTTTTCCATCTTTCGCTTTTTGAAGTACGTAGTTTATTTCATTTACGTCTACTTCACAGTCCAAAGTTTCCTCTATAACGAGTGGTTCTGCATAAGAAAAGGACAAATCAGAGTTGCTAGAGAGCATGTTTTTGAAGTGGTACGAGAGATGATCTGCGGACATATGAGCACCAATTATAAAGTTGGATCCATTTATTTCTTTAGCTAAATTCCAGAAGTCTTTTGAATTATTAGCCAAACTTAACGATTTTGCTTGCATATTTTCAAATTCAGCTTTTTTTGTGCGACATAACTGCTTGTACTTGGCGTTTGAGTCAACGTATCATTTTCTTAGTTCCTCGGTATAAAAGTTACGAAGTGCTTGTAGAAGAGTAAATGATTTTTTTCGGGCATTCATACATTCTTTATCGAACCACTTATTTTTGAATTTTGTAATGGATCCAGACGGTTGGCGCGTTGCAGAGTTTCTTATACACGATATTATTTCCTTTGAAAACAACTCGATGGATTCATTCACAGAAAAAGACACAGAGATATGTGTATTTAAATTGTTTTGGTAGTTATTCAAGTTTTCTTTCTTCCATTTATGTTTTGGTAGTAGCTTAAGGTTTTGATGTTGAAATGTATTTTCGCTATTCCATTCAAATACGAGAGGCATATGGTCAGAATAAGTTTTATACTCAACTACTAATTTTGAAACCATGTTTATCCAATCATTATTTGCTGTACAATAGTCGATAACAGATTTCCCTTGTCCTCCAACAAAAGTGTAGTGGCCCTCCGTATCTCCACAAGTGCAACCATTTAGAACGATACTTTCATACATTTGCAGCATTTCCAAAAGATCAAGACCGTTTTGATTGCAGATATCATCTTTAGACAGTCGGCTTGTTGTTGAGATAATAGTACTGTTTAAAGGTTGTGCGGTGTGTATTTGCATACTTCCTATTCTGGCATTGAAATCCCCGATTAAAATGACACTTTTACTGGCCATGTGATTCATTAAGTTGCTTAATTTTTCAAAATCTTCTTTCCACTTGTTACAATTAATGTAAACCGGAAAGATAAACATATTATTTTTTTGTACGAGTTTTATTCAATTCAATTCAATTTTCAATTTTTCTTTATTTTTTTCAAATCATAAATTACAATATTGTTATAGTAAAGAAATATAATTAATTAGAAAGCATGGCAATATGCCGTCTGCCGTAAAGAAATTACAATTTTAAAATACAGTGAGAAAGTTTTAACAAACTTGTGCTTAGTTTATAAGTTAATTTGTTTAAAAAGAAAGAAAACTAGTAACAAACAAAACAGTGACTTTTAGTTTAGTCAAAACAAAAAAATAAATAAATTGATTTAGGCTGAAATCTATTGCTGTATAAGAGTTTTACTATAGTAGTGCCTTCCAGTTCTACAAAATCATATATATTTAGTAGTGTTGTTTTGATTCCGTATATGCTTCCTCCGCTTGCACGTCCTCTAGTTGATGTTTTGACCGCGGCGTTCCAGTAAAGTTTGTATCCATTAAATAGATTTTTAAATTTATAAGAGTTTTCATAAATAACATGAGTTTCAAATAGGAAAAACAAGTCAAATGTTTTAATATAATTAAAGAAATCAGTAAAAAGAATTTTGTTATTGAGACCTGCGATGTTGTACGATAAAATTTTAGAACTAAAACTATTTTGGCTGACGGCTTCTAAATCTCAGTTTCGTACTAAAGTAGTACCATTTGGTTTAGGCGACATCCCTGGTGGAGCATAGCTCGTTAATCCAGTACGATCACTTTGACGTCCAGAAGTAGTTGTTGTTGACACTGACAGCATAGTTTTTTTGACAACTTCAAAGTTTATTTTGCCAAATATTCTCTGCAGTTCTTCTTCTCCGTTATTTTGATTTATTTTCAGAATGTTATCATAATTTAAATAAAATGATTTATTTCCCACCACAAGATTGTTGTTTTTTAATTGTACTTTTTCATTTGGCTTGTGAGATATGATTACTCGACGGTAGCCAAGTAAAATTCGCCGTTTTAACTGCATCTGTTTTGTCAGATCCCGCTGGACGTAAACACCTGTGCCTTTTAGTTTTGAGCAATTCTTTAACATTTCGTTTGTTTTTTCAATTGAGCCAGTGTTAATTTTCAATTTAATAACATTGTTATTTTCACTCAGTTTAATTGCTTCTGAAATTTCGTGTGTACCCAAACCGCCAAGAAGTAGCTGAGTTACACTACGTACTCTTTCCTGTGGATCAGTGTTGTCCCTTGGAATAGATAATATAAGGTTTTTTCCTTTAAGTTCTCTACTTTGAAATTCTATTTCATCCTCCAAAACATTGCAACGTTCTTCAAACCGCTGGACTTTAATCGAGAGTTCTTCATTTTGTTTCCGCAAAGAGCTAATTTCGGCATTTAGCATAGTGACGTCATCCTTTGTGGCTAGCCTAGCGGTCGCCTTTGTCAGCTCTGTATGGATTGAGTCGTCTATTATTGCTTTGATTTTCTGAAAGTCGGCCGCCGATAGTGACATGATGGAATGTGGCCTATAAATTTTATTTGCTCTGTCGGTGTCTAATTCAGAGTCAGAAAAATCCTCGGTAGAAATTTGGTGGTTCTTTCTTTTGTTCTCGGTCATGTGACTTGATTACAGACGGGGTTTGCTTTCGAGTTTATTTTGAATGTGTTACCTGATATATTATTATTGTTTTTTTTTTAATGCAATTAACAATTTTTAAGTTAAGTTAATTGTTGACAATGTAAAAGCTAATAAAAGTTAATTAAACTGAATTTATTTAAAAGAAATTCAAGAGCAACTCAAAACACTTTTATTCACTTGCAAACCATGGTTGCCAACCACGATTCATTACCTGTATTTATCTCAGCAAGGAAACTGACGAAAAAAGTAACCGGTTTTCTTTTTTTCCTGACTTGTTACAATATTTCTATTCTCAACCCATCCAAAAAAAAGAAATCGTAAAAAAATGTTCATTCGGACATATTGTGTACATACAAATATCTTCGTCAGTGGGCCTTATGATATCGGTTTTTTTATATGCCTACTTGCATGCTCGTATAGTGGTCACCCCTTTGTTCTGCTTATAGTGCTTATGCAAGTGCGTAATTCTTTTCTTGTTTTCTGGCTGTTGCCGAGACCAAAGAGAGAGAGCAAATAGGGAGAATTTGAAATCACGCGCGACGATGGCAAGAGGGATTACTTTTGAGAGAATAAAATGATTTACTAATACAAGCAAACACTTTTACATGAGTTCTGAGTTCGCTAAAAAAGTCCACCTAGCCTTAAGCTTGGAAAGATGATTGAGAACATATATAATGAAACACTTTACGCAGTCTGGAATGGGCAAAGTGTGCTGTATGCGGCAGAGTCATGGGGTTGGCGTAGGTCTGATACCAAAGAAAAACTGTTGAGGTTCTTCTTAAAACGTCAATTTCAGCTGCCAGCCACTACACACAATTATGTGCTGATGATACACAATTATATGATGGTGATAGATTATCACCACTGTACCTCACATCTTTAAAGCTCCACTTTAACTTCATTGTCAAACTTATGAACAGCAGCACTGGAAAAATAGCAAGGTTTCAGTTTCAATAATAAGGTCCCAACGCTCATGGTTTGAAGAATGGAAAAAATTGGCGGACATGTGTGAACTCAATTTCTTTTTTTTTTTTTTTATAAAAGAGGAGGCTTATATGCTAATCTGGAGAACTCAGACTTAATTACCGGTCCATTGTACTACCAGGGTAGCAGCCTTCCCTTTTTTCTGTGTTGCAGTAGTGGAAATAAGGTGTTAGTTATTTCACATATAACCCCAAGGGCGGCGTCCATACGAAACTGGGAGGCTGAAAGAAAAGTAGATGCCCAGAGCGGGATTCGAACCCACGCATCCGGCCTACCTACTGAACACTCTACCACTGCACCACTTCCACCTTACTTTGGATAATTTGCCAGAGTGGAAACCATTCCTTGACAACTTAATTAAAAAGCTTCATTCCAAAGTAAGAGAAGACTATTTGGAATAGGCTAGAAGTTCACTTCATAGGGAAATCTATTCGAAGCTGCAGTACGACCTAGGTGACAAAAACTACTTAAGGACCGCTTTAGCACTGAAATGATATCGAACATTTTTAGAGCAAGAGGAGAGCTGTTACCGCTCAAGTTCATACCGCATCGTAACGATATAGCACTGAAGTGCTCTTTGTGTAACACCAACGAAAGAGAAAATATATTCCATTTCACCGCAAAATGCCCAATTTTAGTAGAGATACGGCGACAAACATGGCAAGAAAACTATTTGCAACAAACCGAGTTTTCAGTAATTTTGAATGGTTAAGGACTGGTAGAAACTATCACATTTCATTAAAACAGCTCTAACTTATAAAAAAAGAATAATACGAGAAGACTTCTAAATTCAAAATTGTATCCAAACTCAATGAACTTACAACACACTTTTTTGTTTTTATAAAGCTATTATCTGACAGACGGCCCATTAGGCCATGCCTTTAAAGATTTAGTTTATAATTTAACTTACGATATTTTAATGTATCCATAAGATTTTTGTAAATTTTTCTATTGTGAAATAAAAATATTAATATAATCTAATCTAAATGTAGGCAGCATATTATATATAGTGGCGACGGTTAGCGGTAGTACATTTACGTAGCCGTTAGTAGTGTAGTAGTTAAAAAAGTCTATCGTTACGAAAAAAAAAATTTAACGCAATTATCTCAAAACCAATTTTTTGAAATCGGTGACCGCGATAACTCAAAAACGGCTTAACCGATCATTCTCAAATTTTGCTCACTTGGTGTTAAGTCAATTTTAGGTTTTTTCTATTTATACCGTCCGTCGTTTACTGATTTAAAAATGAAAAAAGGGGGTGGAGGGAATGGTCGGGTTAAAATTAAAATTTAGAGCTATAACTTGGCATGAATTTTTTTTTAAATAGATTTAGAACCGATTTTGGACTATCGTTACAAAAATTTCGGGCAAACCCTTAATAAAGATCACCCTAATGCATATAAATATATTTTTTCCCCGGTTAGTAATTGAGCTTTGAAAGTCGTTGAAAGAATGAAAATATTTCTAAATGAAATATTTTTACTGGGCAACTGAGCTACTATGTTCTAAAAAAATTATTTTCTTGAAGTGAATAGTGCAAAGTGGAAAAAATTTCCATTCAAGACAGGTTCTTCTACAGGAATGGTCTAAAACTGGTTAGCACATCACTCAAAATTTGGTAAACTTTATGCTTTTCTTCTAATATTTTCATTTTGAAAAAGATTGTTTGAAAGCAATAATCTTTAAATTAAGGCTGTTTACTTACCTTTGTGATTCATTGTATGTAAAACCAAAAGCGGACAGTTTTAAAGAAGTTAGACGTGTTGTTATATCGTTCGGTTCAAGGGCAAAAAGGATGAGAAATGGAAGAAATGAAACTGGATGCTTAAAACAATAACTGAATTTTCTGCGTGACCAGAATACTTAATAAATTTTTGATTTTTTTTAATACAATCTGCAATACAATATGGAGAGCTTGCTCTAGCAATAATATCAACGTTAAGACACATAGCGTTAACAGCAGGCCCCGTCTGGTCAGGCACAAAAATACTGTTATTTGCCTAATTTTGATATTGTGGAGTGAAGACAATGTTCAACTTTTTTATGTATTAATTTATTCAACTGTATTAAAATAACGGTTAAACCATTTGTTTCTTATGTCATGTTCAAACTCCATTTTCCAAACATCCTCCATTAAAAAATTTTTTTAAAGAAAAAAAAACTAGATTTCATAATAAAATCAATAAATAATTTTCACTAAGTTATAAATTTTCAGGAATGATTCAGGAGAATTCGAGCAACTTGAGATCACCTCATACTCGTCGCCACCGGATCTACCCGAAGTAATGAAAACGCAAGAAGCTTCAAACGGACAAGATCAAGTATCTTAACTCTAAGCCTTATTTGCCACGAATAAAACCGTCACATGCAAAAGAAATCATCCTTTTTATTAGACCATCTGCAATTCGCAAATTCACAAAAACTTAATAATAGCAGTAGACACGAAAATCAATTTCTTGCAGAAAGTGATAACCAATTTTCATGCAAATGTACATGTATATTATTTTATAAAAAACAACCATCTGGCAGTTTATTTTTTCGAAGGAGGTTGGTGTTCAAAATTGGTAGTTATATTAATGACAAGAAATGAAATTCATATGAAATTCATAAATTAAATTGAAATTTTTCGAATATCTCGCACATGAAAGTTTGATGATGAATAACTTTTGAACGGTTGATTTCATCGCCAAAACATACACCATTTTTATAGAGCAGTTAATTTCCAACAAAAATTTGTATTGCGCATTTTGTAAAAGTCATCTATTGTCGAGTTACAAAATTCATAAACAAAAATGAAATTTGTTCTAAAATAATCAAAATTAAATCCTTAATCAGCCCTATCGACAATTCCTAGGGAAATTTCTTTCCCTAGGAATAAAATCGTTCCCGGGAACATATTCCTTGTATCGGGAATTTCCTTCGGACTTTATTTCTTTGGGAAAAAGTTTTACCAACGCAAAAATAAAAAATAAAAATTCGAAAGTAGTGTTCGAAAGTTTTGACAGATCATTTACTTTCAAGTTTCAACCAAAACAAGTGTGTTTGTTACTTTGTTTGATGTTTTCAAATATTTTAAAAAAAATCAAGTCTAAAATGCAAAGAATATCGGTTTTGCTGTTATTAGAAGAAGCAGAAGGAATAGAGCGCAATGAACAGAGATCCATAAGAAGAAGTTTAAGGGATCATTCAAATCCATTAGACCTTCCACAATCACTGTACCTAAATAAATATTTCTTTATAAAACAAACTTTTTTATAACCTCCATGTTCTACAGATTTCATCATTACTATTAACTCTATAACGCCTTTTCAAATATTTGCTTGAAGTGCTTACTAGTTCCTTGCCTCAAACAAAGAAATCTTTCGGCATTCTTCCCATAATTAAACTCAGCGCTTGCTTGCGTCTTTTTGCTGAGGGTGGCTATCAAACGGGAGTTGGAAAAGACCACGAGATTGGGATGGCTCAATCTACTTTTTCAGAAGTGCTTTCAATTGTTTTAAATATGTTCGAAAGTTAAGTCTGTCCAATTTGGATCAGTATGCAGATAAACTCTGAACAAAGAAGATCAATTGTACTTGATTTTTACGAAAAACATAAGCTACCAGGTGTAATAGGATGTATAGACGGCACTCATGTAAAAATAATTGCCCCATCAGCAAACAAACATTTATATTACAACAGAAAAGGATACTACAGTTTGAATGCTTTGCTTGTAAGTATTGATAAACGTTAAATGCTTTTGTTTTTCTAACTCCCAGTATTTTCAAAAAACTGCTTGCGACAATGAAATGAGAACACGCTTCGTTGATTCTACTCACCCAGGAGCGTGTCATGATTCTTTAATCTGGAGAGTGAGAGGGCTACGATCGTGGATGGAAGAAATGTACCAAAGTGGTGAAAGAAATTCATGGTTATTGGGTAAGTATCTTCTTTTGATAGAAGGCCCTGAAAATAAATTACTTAACAAAATATTTCAAAAGGTGATGCCGGATATCCCTTGGAGCCAAGGTTGTTGACCCCCCATAGACTAACAGAAGAAGGGTCATCAGAAAGTAAATTTAATGAAGCCCATACTCGATGCCGAAATATCATCGAAAGAACGAACGGAGTTTTGAAAGCTAGGTGGAGGTGTCTGCTCGGTGCAAGAGAACTGCATTATCTTCCAAAGAAAGCAATTCAAATTGTGAATGTCTGTTGTGCCTTACACAATCTGTGTATTCATTTTAAAAGCGATTTGCCTTTAGATGCTGCAAACACCGTATCAGTAATTGAAGATCCTATTAGTATAGCAAACGCCGAAGAAGTTTTCATTACGGATTCAGATCTCAATCGAGAAGCACAAAGAATAAGAAGAAATATAGGAAATAGTCTTTGACTTCAAGCTTTATTTTAACTCTTATGAAACGTAATAAAAAAAAAGAATTATTTAATTTAAAAAGCTTAATCCTAGGAAATAAGAAAAAAAAAATAATAATAAACTATTTCATGATCACAAAAAAAATCATATGTAGTTTGAATTACAGCTTTTCGAGCTTGGCTTCTTCTATTTGAATCAAACGTTTTTTCAATTCTATTTTTGATTTGATTTCTTGAGTCCTCAGTCTTTCCATTTCTGAATTGTGGCGTTTGGATTCATTATACGTTTTCTTTTGCTGGACGTATAATTTGTCAATGGATCTGTATAACTTTTGTAGTCTGGAATCGGTTGTATCTTGGTGACGTTTCATTGAAAGAACAGCATCCTTAATGACATCGCAAAGGTCTTGTTGTATGCTAATTTCCTTCTTCAGAATGTCTTGTGTTGTCTTTCCTTTTTGCCGTTGCCTTGTAGGTGGTATATATGACTTGTTCGAAATATCCATTAAAATCTCAGACTCTTGTTCTTTATAGTGGTTTGGCTCTGGTTCTTTGGAACTCGTTAAAATTTCCATAAAAATATTCTCGACTGTCTATCTTCCAACAAATCGGTGTAAAGGTGACTTGCTGATGCTATTGCACTATTTTCATTTTCAGGATTTTCACTTGATTTATTTGTTTTGCTACATGAAAGTAAGCCAAAAGTGGAAGCATTTGCACACCCTTCAACCGATTCATTCATCGAACAAATGCTGATAACGGTTTCTTCCAACGGACTGAACTTATACTCCTTGTTTTGGCCTCCACCGGTGGCTTTTTGCTGTTTCAAATTTTCTGCCATCTTTTTCATCACGTACTTCTTTTTGTCCAGCCAAACCTTTAATATGTAGTAGGTACATATATTTTTGTATTAACAAAAAAAAAAACCAAATTAATTATATTAATACCCACTTTTTTCCACTCGGCGATTGATTTCACTTTATAAAATTAAAGCTCATACTTTTTGAAATTTTTTTCTCTTACTACCTACGTAGCAAATTTTTTTTTAACTCTTGTTCATTTTAGTTTATATAGTTTATTTATTGTTTAAAATGCCACTCTAAAATACTTCTAATTCCTTTACTGTGAATGTGTTACGGTAAATTTTCTCGCAACAAAAACCATTCATATTGTAACGCGAACCCAACATTTAATACCAATTTCCTAATCGAAAACGTTCAAACGAAAACACAAGTGGCAACGCTAGTGTAAGTGTAGAAATATACTAGGAGGAAAAATGTTTGACAGTGGTAGTGGAGAGTGGAGACTATGTGGAAGTTACTGGAGAGTTCTAGATGAAATGTCATTCGATATAAGGTTCCCCAACAGACCATTCAATTCAGCGATGATAATCCGTCCAGCGATCCAACAGACAACCTTGAGCTCACCACTCCTGAAGAAATTCAACAGTTCCTACACAGAAGCCGCCCCAAAAAGTCAACAGGACCGGACAAGATATCCACATTCATCCTCAAAAGGCTACCCCAATCAGTGACGATATTCCTTGCAATTATCCTTAATAATTGCATCAACAACTGCTATTTTCCCAACAAATGGAAAACAGCGAAGATTGTTGCAATCCCCAAGAAATCCAACAACAAAGACGTCTCTGGATACCGACCCATTTCTCTCTTGAGCAACATGAGCAAAATACTAGAGGAGCTTCTACTGACACGGCTGAAATCCTTCTGCAGCAACAACAACATCATACCAGACACACAGTTCGGCTTCCGTGAAAAACACTCCACCTTACATCCTCTTATTAAATTTCAGCACGACATTGCCTCTTCTTTGAATTGCCATCAAGTCACTGTTGCATGCCTTCTCGATATCGAGAAAGCATTTGACAGTGTTTGGATTCAAGGACTAGTGCATAAACTCTTCCAACTAAATTTTCCACAGGCACTAATTAAAATAATATACAATTTTCTTCATTGCAGGTCATTCTTCGTTCAAATAGGAAGTTGCCAGTCATCAACAAGGACAATCAACGCCGGAGTTGCACAAGGATCCAAGCTAGGACCGTTCTTGTTCAACATCTACACATCAGACCAACCACAGCCAGAAGACGCACAAACTCTGCTGTTTGCAGATGACTCCCTCACATACGCCAAGTCCATGTCCCCGGTGATTGCTGCCAGAAGAGTTGAAGCCCACGTTAGACAGCTTTGCGAGTACTACCAGCATTGGGGCTTCAAAGTAAACTCAGCCAAATCTGAGCTAATATGCTTTAGACGACCATGCACCAGACCCGGGTACGCAAGAGGACGCTCAGCCAACAAGTGTAGAAGTTCCAAGATCTCCTTACTCGATGGTACTCAACTAACGGCCAAAAACAATGTGAAGTACCTGGGAGTACAGTTCAACGAATTACACAGGTTCAACCCGCATGCAGCTGCTGTACTAAGGAAAGCCAACTTCGCCTTTCACCGCATCCATCCACTAATGCGAAAGAACAACGGGCTGAGCCAGAAGACGAAACTACTTCTCTACAAGCAGCTCATTCGGCCTGTGATCACGTACTGTTTCCCTACTTGGTACACGGCAACAAAAACCCACATGAACAAACTGGCAGTTCTCGAGCGGAAGATTCTGCGGATCTGCACAGGACTACATTATGACAGGACACGAAGGAAGCACGTCAGCAACAGGAGAATCTACGAAGAAGCGAAAATAGTACAACTAGACAGGTACCTCATCGACTCCAGCCGTAGATGTCTGCGAAACATGACCGACCACCCGAATCCCCTAATAAGGAGCATCATAAGCCAGCCAAGACATCCCAGCCCGCGGTACCTTCTAGCAATGGAACTTCTGGATGAGGATCTTATCCCTACAAGTGATGAAGTGAACATTAACTTCTATGCTGACCCAGGGTCAGCATACCACCGTGGCTAGGAGCCACCAACCTCCCACCCTCACCCCTCCCCATCAAAACACAGTGACAACCGGACTTGAACAATCCGAGAGAAGAAAACGACAGACGAGGAAATTAACCAACCACAGCAACAATTAATTTTAATTATTTTTTTTTATCTTAGTCAATGTAAGAACGTTAGGCCCCCTCTGTGCCAACAACATATAAATACCCACATTGTTAACTTTAAGTAGATCTAATCAAATTGTACATATAATATACTAAGTTCAATAAAAATTAATGCTAATGCTAAAACGATATAAGGTTTGTTCGTTGAAGCCCTAGGGTTGCCCTAGGGTCGCCACAAAGCGTTTTTTTGAGAAACCTAAATTCGCCCTGAATGTCAAATTGAGTGTTTTTTGAGCCATAGGTTTGCCATAGGTTTTCCCCAAACTCGCCCTAGCTTTTTGCTGTGGCGGTTTGAGGGCTGTCAAATGGCATGTATTTTTTTTTTTAATGACAGGGATGTGTGGTGATTTGCGGTGTAGTGTTTTTTGAGGACTGGAAAACCCAGGTTTTTTTGACAACTGATAGGTTTGTCAAGAAAACCTGGGTCAACCCTGCGGAAAGTTCAACGAACAGACCTATAAATAGCCCGCCCGAGGCAACCAGAGGGCAGTTTTGATTATAGAGTGATAAAGTGAAGAGTAAATTGTCTACAAGTGATAGTCCAAAAATCGAGTTGAGATCGAATAAAGTATAGATACTGAATAAAAGAGGTTGAAATAAATTGAAAAGTGAAGTTATAATTTTCGAACTAAGCGCACGTTACTTTGGTGTCAGAAGTGTAAATAAAACTTATTTGACTAGTAAAGTGTAAACAAAAAAAAAAAAAAGTAAAAAGGAAAATAATAATTATATACAGTGAAAATGGGTAAGTTTTTAGAAGAGCTCAACTGCATTGAGCTTAAAAGTGAGTTAGGTAAGCGAAATCTTTCTAGAGCGGGATCGAAAAATGAGCTCGTCCTGCGCTTGCGTAACTATTTGGAACAGCAAGGGGAAGACGTAAACACTTTTGTTTTTGAAATAGAAGTGGAAGAAGAGGAAGTAAATGAAAGTGTAGATTTTTCTAGTATAATGAAGATTTTATTAGAACAAAACAAGCAACAGCAGAATATTCTCGGACGTCTGGAAGAGCAACGAAACGATCAAAAGAAGGAACAGCAGAATGTTCTCGAACAACTGGAAGCACAACGAAACGAGCAAAAGAAGGAACAACAGAATATTCTCGAAAGACTTGAGGCGCAACAGAATGTTTTGGAAGGTCAGAAAAACGTTATAGAAGGTAAATTGGGCAACATTGATAAAAATGTATGTGCCCTAGACGAACGCGTTGAAGGTGTGGAGAAACAGCTTTCTGTTGTAGAGAATCGTTTCGAAATCGTAGAAACCCGATGTGATAAACAGTTCTCTATTCTGACCAAGGAATTGGACCAGATCCGGAAAATCAAAATTCGAGAGTCTGCTGGGGAGTTTGCAAAGAAAAAGGAGATGAAACCCCCAACATTTGATGGACAGTCTTCTTGGCCAGTCTACAAGAGACAATTTGAGGCAGCCGCGACAACAAATGGCTGGGATGACGAAGACAAGTACATTGCACTGACTCTTGCTCTTAGAGGACCAGCAGCTGAATTACTTCAAACAGTTCCAGCTGGTAAGAGCGGCGATTTCAGTTCTCTCGTGGCAGCTATAGATAAACGCTTTGGAGCCACTTGAAAGAAGTCTGCCGAGTCCAACTCAATAAGAGAGTATAGAAAAGGGGTGAAAGTCTACAGCAGCTCCAAGCAGACGTCGAAAGACTGGTTCACCTGGCATACCCGGATGCTGGAGAAGAAATCATCAACCAGCTTGCTGTTGAGTCCTTCGTTCGTGCCATTTCCGATATACATCTTCAGAGGTCTGTGCGAACTGCTAGAACACGTACTCTTTCCGAAACTTTAGCATTTGCATTGACAATTAAAGCAGCAGAACAGGCTTCTCAGGGAGTACATCGACTTAGAGAGGCCATAGTCGAAGAATGCTCGTGCCAAAGAGCTGAAATACAAAAGAACCGGAGCGGACTAGCAAGATGTTGGAACTGCAACAAGACCGGGCACTTACAGCGTCAATGCCGACTACCACCAAACAAAGCCAGTTGTCAACATTGTGGAAGCAAGAGATCCAACCCAGAGCAAGTAACAACAACACCAACGTTGCCTATCATTCCGTTTCCCATCAGGGAAACGAGTAAGAACCAACTTCGAGGGGCAGAGGCTGGTTTCTTGTATCGATGGCCCCAAAACCACCATCCAGGTCTCCCAGATCAAACGAGACAACAAAAGTCTGACTGTGGAGACTACTATTAACGGGAACAAACATGTGGCTACCATTGACACCGGTGCCACAGCATCCATAGTACGTCGAGACCTGGTAAAGATGACGTGGCTTCATAACACCAATAGCTACCGTCTAAGAACCGCAACGGGAGAAGCAGCAAGAGTATACGGAGAAGTGAGTCTCAAGATCCGACTGGCCGATCTAGTGTTTACTCATCAATTCCTGGTGGCAGATATATGTGACGAGTGCATCATTGGAATCGACTTTATGAAACAGCACGGAGTTATTTTGGATATCGGTAATCAAGTTTTGAAATACCAAAATAAAGAAATTCCAATGATCTATTCGAATGAAAATACGTCAACACTGAAGACTGTCATCACGGAAGATCTGATTCTGCCTCCTTCTGAAGTTTTCGTTTGGACAAAACTGGAAGGTGAGTTTGGAAGCCTTCGATACCTCATGGTGGAACCAGACCCAGAGTGTTCCTCCCAAAGCGTCATCATTGGGAAAACACTGGTAGTACCGAAAAACAAAATGGTCCCCGTACGATTACTAAACACCAGACCATACGATGTAAGGTTGAAGAAAGGAGAAGTCGTTGGACGTTGCGAATCGGTTGCAGCAATTACGAAGATCACAGACGAAGCCCCAAGAAAAACTATAACTCCGGAGGAGCTCAAAACCATCAGAGCTAAAATACTGAATTCATCCAACCTTGATCAACAAACAAGGATGGCTGAAAATCTCCTACAAGAGTACACTGACATCTTCGCATCGCAAAAGGGACAATATGGTAGGACACAGTTGGTGCAGCATCGCATCAACACAGGAGATGCAAGACCGATTCGTCAACCCGCAAGACGCCTTCCACTGGCCAAACAAGGTGAGGTTGAGGACATGATAACAGCAATGAAGAAGGACGGTCTTATCGAAAATTCCAAAAGTCCTTGGGCGTCACCAGTGGTGCTAGTGAAAAAGAAAGACGGAAGCACTCGTTTTTGTGTGGACTACCGAAGGCTGAATGATGTGACTAAGAAGGACAGCTATCCCCTGCCGAGGATCAGTGATACCCTGGATGCCATGGATGGAGCACAGTGGTTTTCGACGCTGGACTTGAAGAGTGGATATTGGCAAGTTGACATCCACCCTGATGATCGGGAAAAGACGGCGTTTTCTACAGGTAATGGGCTCTGGCAGTTTAAAGTTATGCCGTTTGGGCTATGCAACGCTCCGGCAACATTCGAGCGTTTGATGGAGTGCGTTCTTCAAGGACTGACGTGGAAAGCGTGCCTAGTCTACTTGGACGATGTCATTGTTTACGGGAAAACATTTGACCAACTTTGCAAGAACCTAAAAGCCGTGTTTCAGAGACTTCGAGAGGCTAACCTTAAACTGAATTTAGAAAAATGTGCACTTTTCAAAACCGAAGTCAAGTATTTTGGACACATCATCTCTTCCCAAGGAGTGAAAACTGATCCTGAAAAAGTTGACTCCGTCAAAAATTGGCCAACACCACAGGACAAACATCAACTCCGAAGCTTTCTGGGACTTGCCACATATTACCGACGTTTTGTTAAGAACTTTGCTGGAGTTGCAAAGAGTTTGCATCAGCTCACCGAAAAGGGGAAGCAGTTTAAATGGTCAGGTGAGTGTGAGAAATCTTTCCAGGAACTCAAATACCGCCTCTGTAACGCTCCAGTGCTTGCACATCCAACACCTGGCAAAACATTCATCGTCGACGCAGATGCAAGCAACGTTGGAATCGGGGCGGTACTATCCCAAGTGCAAGATGGCGAAGAGAAAGTGGTGGCATACTACAGCAAGGTCCTATCGAAACCCGAAAGAAACTACTGCGTGACCAGAAGGGAACTGCTAGCTCTTATCTTGGCAACAAAGCACTTCGATAAGTACATCTAAGGACAGAAATTCCTTCTGCGGACAGACCACGGTGCTCTGAGCTGGCTGTTGAACTTCAAAAATCCAGAAGGTCAAGTCGCAAGGTGGATAGAAAGATTGCAGACCTATGACTACCAGATCCAACACCGCAGAAGAAAGCTGCACTCAAACGCCGATGCATTATCCCGAAGACCTTGCAAAGTGGATTGCAAGCATTGCAGGCGGCAAGAAGACAAGGAAATCATTACCGCTCAGCGACTAAGAGCTGACCCCATAAGCGGATGGAGCAATGAGGAAGTGAGGACTGCTCAACAGGAGGATCCAGATATCGAACCCATTCTCGCATGGAAAGAAAATGAAGAGAAACCTGAATGGGGAGACATTTCTGACAGGAGTCCAGTTCTCAAAGCCTATTGGGCACAGTGGGACTCACTATATGTGCAAGAAGGTGTCCTCAGGCGAAGATGGGAATCCGCTGACGGTAAGTCATATGTGATGCAGCTGATCGTACCGCAATCGAAAGTCAGTGAAGTTCTTCGGAAGATGCACGACGGACCTTCTGGAGGCCACCTGGGAGTAAACAAAACACTGGAGAAGGTGCGACATCGGTTCTACTGGTTACATGCTAGAGATGACGTGGAGAAGTGGTGCCGAACATGTGACAAGTGTGCTGCAACCAAAGGACCTGGTAAGAAGATTCAAGGTAAGATGCATCAGTACAACGTTGGATCGCCTTTTGAGAGGATTGCAGTAGATGTGGCTGGGCCTTTTCCAGAGACCAACGCTGGAAACAAGTACATTCTGGTTATAATGGACTATTTTAGCAAGTGGCCTGAGGCGTATGCCATCCCAAATCAAGAAGCCAAAACGGTGGTCGACCAGATTGTGTTTAACTGGGTGAGTAGGTTTGGCGTGCCTATGGAACTCCATTCCGACCAAGGGAGGAACTTTGAGTCAAACATCTTCCAAGGAGTGTGCGGACTACTTGGCATTAAGAAGACGAGAACCACACCGCTTCATCCGCAATCTGATGGGATGGTTGAAAGATTCAACCGGACCTTGAAAGAACACCTCACCAAGGTCGTGGGCGACTACCAAAGAGACTGGGATAGGCACGTACCGCTATTCCTGATGGCCTATAGAAGTGCAGTACATAGCTCAACAGGACAAACACCATCTGACATCCTGTTTGGGAAAGCCATGCGGCTGCCCAGCGAACTTAAATTTGGATGCCCCACAGAGGAGCCACAGGACACGAATGAGTATGTGGACGACCTCAAGGAGAGGCTCGCTGACATCCATAAAAGAACAAGGGAACGGATGAAAACCTACAGCGACCGGATGGAGACACGGTACGACACAAAAGCGACAACGTCAGGATTCCAAGCAGGATACCGTGTGTGGCTCTATAATCCTCATCGTCAAAAGGGACTGTCACCGAAACTTCAGCAAAACTGGGAAGGTCCTTATACTGTTGTCACGAGGATTAACGACGTGGTTTACCGCATCCAAAGAGGACTATAAGGCAAGTTAAAAGTAGTTCATTGTAACCGGCTGCATCGATACAGTGGCGAGGCTGAAGATGGAATTATTCGGGACGAACAATCTTAAGGAGGGGGCAGTGTAACGCGAACCCAACATTTAATACCAATTTCCTAATCGAAAACGTTCAAACGAAAACACAAGTGGCAACACTAGTGTAAGTGTAGAAATATACTAGGAGGAAAAATGTTTGACAGTTGTAGTGGAGAGTGGAGACTATGTGGAAGTTACTGGAGAGTTCTAGATGAAATGTCATTCGATATAGCTTAGCTTAGCTTATGGTTTACAAATTCAGTTTACAAATCTTTTATGACATGGCAAAAGCCGTCTGCCAGAATGACAAGTTTAAAATAAAACGAATTGGAAAAAAAGGGTGCACAAAGTTAAATATTTAAATAAATTAAAATGCTTCATTTAATATTTGGTTACGATATCGTAGCGCAGTTTTCACAAAATTGATAAGAGCAGTCCAGTCATTCGATATAAATAGCCCGCCCGAGGCAACCAGAGGGCAGTTTTGATTATAGAGTGATAAAGTGAAGAGTAAATTGTCTACAAGTGATAGTCCAAAAGTCGAGTTGAGATCGAATAAAGTATAGATACTGAATAAAAGAGGTTGAAATAAATTGAAAAGTGAAGTTTTAATTTTCGAACTAAGCGCACGTTACAATATGATTGGTTATTTTGATTTCGATATTCCTTTCTTTTCCTCGAACCCTCCCTATCTTTTCTTCATCCCACCATTCTTCCCTTGTCTGTTCTCAGCAATGTGATCGAAACATAGCTTTGAGCAACTGAAAAAACAGGTACATGTTGTAATCAGCAGACGAGCTGAACGGATGTCGGCGTTTGGTGTGTCGAGCCAGAAGCCTCTGGAGACTCGCACACCATTTTTTTAAATTGAGTTATCTTTCTCATCACATACATCACCATTTAGTATATACTTCATCATTCGCAAATATAATTATTATCATCATCATCATCATGATCATCATCATCATCATGATCATCATCATCATCATGATCATCATCATCATCATCATCATCATATATCTCATCGTTAGCACATTACCATCTTTCACACATACCCTTAATAATAAATATTGCAACGTGCGCTTAGTTCGCAAAAATAAAACTTTACATTACAATTTAATTCTACTATGAATGGTACCTGCATCGAAGAAACCGAAAAGCTGTCAGTACTTGGTTTTTGTGTAAACGATGATCTTCGTTGGAATGACCACATATTTGAAATCGCCAAAAACGCTGCTAAATGCTTAGGCTTCTTGAGACGATGCAGGAAATTCTTCACCCCTTCTGATCTGGCTACAATTTATAAGGCCTCCATCCGCCCAAAACTGGAGTATAACTCCCAATCTGGTCAGGTGCTTCTCAAACATCTTTGCACCTCCTTGATAGGGTACAAAATAGAGCGTTAAAATTGATAGGTGATAGTTCAATCGTAGAATCAATTGATTCTCTTGAACATCGTCGAAACTTTGCCTGTCTCATTCTCTTTTATCGTTTTTTTCACAAGCAGTGCTCTAGTGAAGTAGCCAGTTGCATTCCTCCCCTGAAACAATTTAGCCGCAACACTCGCCTCGCTAGGAATGTTCATCAGTTTTACCTTGAGCCCAACTTCGGACGTACAGTCAAGTATAGAGATTCGTATTTCAGTCGCACCATCCGATTGTGGAATGCTTTACCTGGCTCTGTATTTCCCCTTCATTACTACCCCTATTATGGATGACAACTCAACTGAAATTGGGTTGTCTTCTCATATATATAACACGGGCACACAACCCAATTTTCAGTTGGGTTGTCATCTGTAATAGGGGTGTAAGATTCACAAAGATTCAAGAGCAACGTGCATTGGTGTCTCCTTTCAAATCCTCTCCAATTTTCCTAAATGCTCGCACTGAGTTTAACAACATTATAAGGGTATTCATAACCCCGCGCGTTGATTATAAAAAAAAAACCACTTTTATTCGATCTCAACTCTACTAATAATTACATTAAATCACTCATAACATTATCACTCTATAATCAAAACTGACATCTGGTTGCCTCGGCGGCCTATTTATATCGAATGACATTCCATCTAGAACTTCCCAGTTTCAACATGGTCTCCACCATTGACATAATAGATATGGACTGCTAGTAACCAACTTTACGAGGGGTCCATTTAAGAGCAGCGCTTTAGTTTTGGGTGGTATTTTTATGAAGCTACCACTATAGCAACAGAATAACCATTGAAGTACTGCAATGAGAAGAACTTTTTGCTTTTCACTGGTTTCAGTAGAACTGGTATTATATTTTTTTGGCACAACAAACTAAAGCAGCACCGTCGCTGTCGACAAAAGTTCTGCAAGGTTTGTATTGAAATGACATTTAACTAGCAGTCCATATCTATTATGTCAATGGTCTCCACACCCCAGTATTTTGGCTGTCAAACATTTCTCCTCCTGGTATATTTCTACACTGCTGTTGGGTTTGCAGTGCACTGCCCCTCCTTAAGATTGTTCGTCCGGAATAATTCCATCTGCACCCTCGCCACTATATCGATGTAGCCGGTCACAATGAACTACTTTTAACTTGCCTCTTAGTCCTCTTTGGATGCGCGAAACCACGTCGTTAATCCTCGTAACAACAGTATAAGGGCCACAGAGTAGATAATACAGAGTATCCGCTTCCACCCCTTCAACCCGAAACACCCGCAAAAAATTTTTCAATATGGCGTCCTATTTCTGAGTTTGAGGCTCTGTGCTCACTAGTATGAACTGTAAAAACTTAACTAAACGCCTGCATCGATATGAAATTTTTTACTAATTTTTGTCTTTTTCAGTGAAATACTGGTCAAAATGTAAAAAAAAGTTAATTTCTGTAACTTAAATTCATTTTTCTAAATTCTAGGCTGTATGAAAATTAAAAATTATCGATTTTTTTGCAACCAAAAAATTTTTTTTTACTTTTCAAACTCAACTGACTTTGATCTGCGGGAAGTGAAGGCCAGTGCGGGCATCCGGGTGCGGGCATCCGGTTTAGTTGAAGTGGACTCTCTGGTTCTACTCTGTGATAAGGACCTTCCCAATTCTGCTGAAGTTTCGGTGACAATCTCTTTTGACGATGAGGATTATAAAGCCACACACTATCTCCTGCTTGGAATCCTGCCGTTGTCGCTTTTGTGTCGTACCGTGTCTTCATCCGTTCGCTGTAGGCTTTCATCCGTTCCCTTGTTCTTTTATGGATATCAGCGAGTCTCTCCTTGAGGTCGTCCACATACTCGTTCGTGTCCTGTAGCTCCCCTGTGGGGCATCCAAATTTAGGCCCGTCGCCCGTATTATGAGTAGCGAATCGAACGTTCGCTTCTAGGCGAACTGTTCAGCGAACTACAAGCTTCGTGGTATTATGAGTAGCGAACTACAACATTCGCTTTTGATGTGATAGGTACCAACATAATGTTGTGGATACCTGTATGGGGAAAAAGAGAAAAAAAATTGTTAAAGTACTGAGCACAAAACGTAAACAAACTTACCTTGGAAATTGTCTATCCTACTTCAACGTTCAACCTGGTTCCTTTTTGTTGCCGAATGTTCCAATACCTAGAAGAAGCACTAAAAATGTAAAAAGAAAAGAAGAATTGATATAAATTAATCAATAAATATTGAAATTACAAACAATTAAAATATCCAGCAGTGTTTCGAGTTTCGGAAAGTAAATATTAAACAAGTGTCACTTTTCACACAAATGTATACTATAAGAGGGGTTCGCGAAAAGTGGAACTTGTCCCCGCAACCACCGCTAGAGGCGTTGCTATCGGCCCGAATATAATTGGAATGACATTAGGTTAGGAATTTTTGTGCGACGTTTATTTTTTTTTTATATTATGTATTTATTTGGTATATATATGTATTTAAATATGTTCTTATTCACTGTATAACTATTATGCGTTTTAAACGTGTAATAGCAAAATCTAATAAATACGGCTGTGTATGTGCATAGGTACTTTATGTTAAGTTAAGTATTTTATGTATTTATGTAAGTATTTATTATTGTATTGTAAGTTTATATGCGAACATTATGTAGTATTTTGTGATTATTTTAGGAATTGAAAATGAAAATAAAATCCAAATTTCGAACGCCACTACATCATTCACACTAGCGATGCTTCGCCACTGTGAGTCGTCCTGGCACATTTTTAAAGAGGCTGGTGATAGTGTATGACGTGGATGGCAAAACCGAACCGTTCGACTTTAAAGAAAGTCGTGTTCAAACCAAAGTCAAAAGTCGATGGACAAGTGAAAAAAAAATTAAGTGATATTTAAAATTTTAATAAAGTAATTTTATGTTAGTTTATTTTCTTAGGTTTAAATGTGTCATTAATTTATTTAAATAATTTAAAATATTTTAGTGAAAAGTGCTTGTAAGAAAAGTAAGAAAAAAAAGACAATAACACAGTGAACATTTAGGTACATACATATATATATGTATGTGTAAAGGAATTAAATACCACGGGTGAGTTTAATTTTAAGTTTTTTTTAGTGCAATACTGAATAGGATTTTTGATAGTTCTGGGGTGAAGCCTTTTGGCTAATTGAACATCGAAAAATTGGAATCTGCCTATAAAACGTAACTTCCCAAAATGTGCGAAAAGAAGTCACAATAGCTTAATTGAGCCTACCCAGAAGTAAATTTAAATAAGACCCCAGAACCGTGGGAACAATTTTGTTTATATTTGCTTAAACGTATTAAATCTCTTTGCAAAGAAGAACATCAGTATGTTCAGAAGACGGATATAAGAGGCCAAAAACATTAAAAGTTGAAAGTTGTACCAGTGGCCGAGTACAAAGCCAAGGCCAGGTCCGGCCTGAAGTGTCAAGCGCCCGCAGGGCCCAAACATAAATTTTGTTCCGGTGTTGCTGTTTTTTTGTATTAAGTGTTCTCGGCGTGATTTTTTTTTGTTATTTATTTATTTATTTCATTTTTAGTAATTTGTTTTATATTTATTTTACATTTTTAATTTTTTTTTATACCATTTTATTCATTTTTTTTTCACATTTTTTGTTGTTATTTCCTTTTTTTTTGTGTGTATCGAATTTGTGGGTTTTCTTTTGAATTTCCTTACGTGTTGGGCCAGCAAACTTCTCCTTATCGGTTCTTAGGCTACTTTGAATGTTGGTACGAGGCCACTTTGCGGCCATTTATCCGCTACAGGGAGCTCCTTTTAGGCAGGAACAAAAGTAGGTGGGTGAAAGTAATCCCAGTGTAGCCATGGTGATAGAGGGGTCGGTTGCGATTCACAAAAAAAGAGACCTAGAAAAAAAGATATAAAAAGGTTGTTCAGGAAACGATAGTAAAAACACAAGAATATTAAAACGATAAACTACAAACGATAAATACAAAAAGGGAAATACAAAAACACAAAAATTAAGATAAAATTTTAAAATTACTTAAAAACTTAAAAATACAGACAAATATCAAAACATAAAAACACATACAAAAAAAAACATAAAAACATAAAAATACAAAAAAAAAACTTAAAAACATAAAAACATAAAAATGTAAAATAATATTATGGTTAGTGTTAGGATTTTTGTTATTTATTCTTTTTTTTTCTTGTTATTTATTATTCTTTCTGTTAATTTATTTTTTTTATGGTTAGTGTTTAGGTCTTGCTTAATTTCTTGTCAATTTAGTTTCATTTTGGTCATCTTTTTTGATTGAGTTGTTTTGATTCATTTTTAAATTTCAATTTCTGTCTGTTAGTTTTTTTTTAATGAAAATAAAATTGTGCATCACGCCGGCAGGTTGAAGCAGAGGTTTTTTTTGTTCTGCGATAATGAGGATGGCGTGCTAAGCACGATTACAGGGGAATGAGGAGGTTGGCGGTGCATCGGTTGTAATTGGTTTCACCTGGCAGCAGTGATCGCGTTAGGGGAACTCGAAAACATGGCCGACCGAGTTTCGTGGTTGGGTGGGCTACAGGCCTCACTGCAATTTCACCTCGCAGTGCCTGAAGTGTGGTAAGGTTTTTGTGGTGGTGGTTTTTTGGCACGATTTATGTTTTGTAGTATGATTTCCGTCTGTCGAAGGGACAAGTCCCCCCCTAATCCGGCGAGCTGAGCTGAGCATCGCAAGCGTGCCAGGTCCTTTCGTCATGACACTTCCTTTTCACTTCCTTTTCCAATTTCCGTTTCTTTCCTTTTCTTTGCACTTTTCCTTTATCCTTTCCTTTCCTTTCCCATATTCCTTTCCTACCTTTCCTTTTTCCTCTACCTCTACTTTCCCACTACCTATCCCAATCCTCTACCTATCCCAATCCTTTTCCTTCATCCAAACTACCTTTTTCACACCTTCAACGCCTACTATATTACAATAAAAAAATATTTCATAAAGTCATAAGTCAATTTGCCTTATAATTGTTGTTGATCTGTTAATAGATCATCTTTCTCAATTGAGTATTAAGAAAATAATTTATTAGAAGTAGGTATGATTAATAGTGCTGATCAGGGATGAATATTGCCACCCCAAAAAATGTAGCAAAATCCTCAAAAAATTGAAGTAGATTTGCAAAAAATGTAGCAAATAATAAAAAATGACATACATTTGTAAATAAAAATGTTTTTTTTACTAAACAATAGCAAAAATTTACGATTATAACTCTAACAAATTTTTTTTATAAAAATATTATCGTATATTTATTCATAAAAATAATTTTTTTGTTTAAATAATCACAGCAAAGTAGGAATCCATTCATTTTTATAGTATTTGTTCATATCCTTTTTTTTTAAATTAATCAGTCTTAGCCCTCCTTTGCGAACCGGCAAAAGTCGTGTCCACCCGAACTGGGGTCCAAATGGAACCCACGATTTTTTCTTCGAAATTTTTTTGATTTCTGACTTATATTGTTCAGTTATAGTTCTTCTGGCTATTGTATGAATTGTTTCTAAGTATTTTATATAGCAGTGATAAAGAAGTTTAAGCAGAGATGTCATTAAATAGGTATGTAGGAGGTCATCTATAAAATTTTTCAATTTCAAAATCGATGGAAATTATTTCAGTTTGTTCAGGTCATCAAACAACTTTATGACCTCAAAAATATTGAATTTTGCCAATACATGCGAAGCAAGCCTGTCAAATATGGCTTGAAGTTTTAGTGGTTGAATGAAAGCTCAACAAGCTATCCACTAAAGCTTTCTATGTACTCTAGAGGCTCTGACCAAAGTACAGGACTTGGTCGTGGATATGATGTGCTGATGTCGTTGATGCCATTATATTTCAATTCTGGACTCAACCTCACTATTGATTATTGAAGTGAAACTTCTTATGCGACTTGCAAACATGAAAGCGTTATGCATTTAACACGGAATATTATCGATTGCATATTTTTTGGCACTGCTTATAAGTTGCTGTCATCAATTCCGCGTCATTCATCCCAACGATTCCATTGTAGTAAAATGTGTTTTTCGGTGGGAATATTTTGGGAGAAAATAAAATTTAAAACATTCTTTTTGAAGTGTTTAATATTTTTGAACTTCATTTCATATGTACATATGTATGTATGTACGTAGATATGCAGTCTCTTAATTTGTGCCGTGTGTGTTTGAAAATCGTGTCTGTGCGTGCGAAAATAATTTCATTTGCTAAATGAAAAGTCGATTAGTATTGTGTTTTCTTTTCTTCTCCAAAGAAAAAATAGAAAATATTTTATGCAGTATCATGTCTAAACATGTTTGATCATGTCTGAGCATGTTTGATCATGTCTGAATATGTTTTATCGTGTCTAAACACATTTGAACATGTCTAAACATGTTTGACCATGTCTAAACGTGTATGTTTGTAAATGTTCTAAGTCTTGGGCTTAGGTGTTAAGACTGCGGTTTTCATTGGTCTGTTAGTCAGCTACCACTGACACTGGCCAATCAACGATTTCAGAAGGGTTCCTGGATCCTGGCATTGTATTCCATGTATGTACATACATACATATACATACATACTTATAATCCTCGTTTTCCTCTTCTAATCTCCACCAAAAAATAAAAAATTGTTCTATGAAATGGTGTTAAGTATCCTGTGAAAATTTACTCCGATGCATCTCTTTTCTTTTTTTTTCAAAGAAATAATATGAGTTCTATAAAAATCAATTTTTATTCCTACATATGTACATACATATTTTCATTTCCACATTAGGAAGTTTCACTTCTTCCGCGCGGAGGGACACCACGCACTATTTTTTTTCTTTACGTCGGTGGATTTGGCATTGAGGTTGCTGGATAAGAAGATCACCATTCTTGGTAAGATCCGGAAAACAAAAGAGATGTGCCTAAGCCTTTTGTAGCGAGGGAGGTTCTTGATGACCAGAATGAGCCTGTAAAGGTCAATAACAAAAAGCAGTATCGTCCAGTCCACTCATCCATCTTTGGAATCTATGTTCCGAAGTCAAACAAACAAGTGATATTGCTTACAACACAACATAGCTGCGAGAAAGCCACTTCCGGTCATCAAAGTAAACCTGCCATGATACTGGATTATAACCGCACCAAAGGTGGACTCGATGTATTCAACCAAATGGTCTCAATTTATTCATGTACACGTCAAACAAATCGCTGGTCGATGGTTGTATTCTACAACTCACTGCACGGAGCAGCACTAGCAACTGTCATCATTTTCCGACACTTCAATCTGCCTAGAAGAAACAAAAATTTGTTCAGAAGTGATAAACTCATCGAACTAGCGGAGGAGCTGATGGAGTCAAAACTGAATAACAGTTCACAACCTGCAACACAATCTGCCATTGGAAAATATGCATTGGATGCTCTCTGTATTTTGGGGAGAGTTCAGAAAAAATAACCAACAGTCCCCGAAAGGCTCTCTTGTAAAAGAAGCAGATGTCGCCTTTGCCAAAGAGCAGACGACAAGAAAACCAGAACCACCTGCGATGGATGTGGCGGTGTTGTTGCCCTTGCCACACTAGAACCTTATGTGTTAAATGTCTGCCGGAACTGTTAACAACTTCAAACTAAATCCTTCTTAATATAAAATATGCTGCTTTTGAAAAAAAAAAATTATTTATTAGAAAAAATATGATTTTTCATAGAATTTCAGTAGTGGGCTCCAAATGGACCCCAGTTCGGGTGGACGGGTTCTTTTCACAAAAAAATCGCAGAAAAATCTGTAAACATCTGATAATCGTTTCAACTTAAGAAATGAATAAAAAATTGAATTTTGTTCACTGAGTAAAAATCCCATTTAAAAAAAATTTAAAACAAAAAAGTTATGAGTGTTCAAACATGCTCTGGGGTCCAAATGGACCCCAGTTTGTAAAGGAGGGTTAAGGACATAGCCCTGCTGAACATATTTGTATTTTGAAAAAAATCTTAGGAGCTCCTTAGGAGGTTCAAAATTTTCTAGGTCTACCACAAAGTCTCTAACTAATAACAAGGAAGAGGCAGTGCTTATGTCCAATTTATTTCTCTGTTTAGTTTTCACGTTGTTGAAATCTAAAAATTTTCTTTCTGCAGCTGCACTACTGTGTGGTAGACTGGCCAACGTTAACATGTACCCAGGCAAAATTTTAAAAATATTTTCCTCCAAAACATTTCTCTGCAAGTTCAATCTAGACCAAAATTCAACTACATTTTCATCGTTTTTCATTTTAATATCATTGGTTAACATAAGTTCTCTAAACTCTGTATTAAGTCTTTCAATTTTTGTCAAATTAATAAAAGGAAAAGCATTGACAAGTGGAAGAATTGTCGGACATTTTTCTGCTTGAATTATTTCAGGATTCAAAAGCTCCAGCAGTTCCATCTTTTTGTCATTAAAATCAAATCTAAGCTTGAATTGGTCACATAACTCAACATAAAACGAAACCAAACATATCTTTGATTCAGATACATCTGTTTTATATTATTTTGATTCTGATTTAATTCTTCCTCATATTGAGCTGACTTAAGTCAAAAAAACATATTCTTAAGGTCTAAATAATTTGATTTTTCTTTATAATCTACTGTAACTGAGTCAGTAACAACATCTGACTTAACAAAATTTAATAATGTGATTTTAAAAACATTTAGCAAAAGTTTTAGAAGAATATGTATCTGCCTTTTCACGGATTGAAATGATTTATTCAAATTATTAATAACTTGCTGTACCCGCGACTTCGTCCGCGTGGAATAGTGACTTTCGGCGGCACTTTAAAATTTTTAGGCTACTTACTTTGCAAATAAGACAATTCATGCGTTTCAGTATACTTTTGTTCTATTATTTTATTTCAGTATTTCCACACGACGTTCTTACTTTTCCCATCTTTTGTCAAATAAAAAGGTTTTGCAAGTTTGATACACTCTAAAATTACAAATCAGTGTGAATTAAAGAAATACGGGGAGTCAATAGTTTTTTCCTTTCGCTGTTCCAGTCATTATTAAAACTTTTATAATGCCGCATCCCAGATGTGTAATTTGTAGCTGTGTACAATTCTAGATTACTCATTCTTGGCCCTGGAACACCAACTTGCAGCCACTCCTGATAATTCTAAGTAATTGGGAAACTCTATAGGGTATGATGTGACTTGCTCAGTGTCCATAATATTGTCTATTGATAAACATTCGACAACATCCTCTAATACGTCAAACATAATTTATTAGTTTATATGGTTAACTACAGGGCCGGATTTGAATTTTTGCCGCCCTGGGGCACTGAGGTAAATGCCGCCCTATGACTTAAATTTTATTTTGATAGTTTCGATATCCTATTTTTTAAGAGGCAAACTCGCCTGACTTTTTGAGTTGCAAACTGCTCGATTAAATCTTCACAATCTAAACGTTGAAGCACATCTGTTTGTATGTATAGAATAGCTAAGCTATTGAGTATATTTGTACCCATTGTAGAACGTAAGTAATTTTTAACACGTTTCAAACAAGAAAACGATAGTTCTGCGCTACAGTTTGATACGGCTAAAGTTATAAATATTCGATAAGCGATCTCTACGTTTGGAAACTCAGTGTAAAGGTCGTTTGAATGCAGAAATTTCAGAAGATCGGAAGGTAAAATTTTTTCCTTTTTTTCGGTGCAATGAGCATGGAAGTGCACAAATTCGTCTTCTAGTGAGGACTCAAGATCTGACCAAAAAATTTCTCTTAAAAGTTTAGCTCGTTTACGAATTTTCCTATTATCTAAATCACCAAATTCAATAATAACCGAACATTTTTCTTGAATCTTTTCATACGCTGTACATCTTTTACGAAATTCAGATCCCAGATTGTCAAGAATGACATTAAAAGTAGTATCTCTAAACTGGCCTCGACCTGACAGCTGAAAATCTCCATCTCGAGTTTCATCAGCATGTTGTTTTATCTTTCTTTGTGTGGAAACTGTTGTTTTACAATCTTGAATTTCTGAAATTTTTATACATAGCATATTTTTCATAGATTTCAAATTTATTTCGCGTATCAGCAACGGATCAAAGTATGATAATCATCGATTACATCGGCGATGCTACAACCAATTTTTTTCAATCTTTGGCTTACAGCATTAAATCTTGAGAGTAAGAAATGCCAAAATATCTGCATAAATGCTGTTTCAAGTGAGAGTAACAGCCCTATTCTGCTATTCATCGGGGGGAATTTTTCTTCAATTTTCACTGAACTTTATTCTACTATTCATTCGAATTGAATCTCTGGATTCACCTTGTTGATGTCGATAAGATTGGTAATGCTGCGCGGTATTCTCTTATTCACGTGAACGCTTACTTTGTATACAAGTCAGATCCGCAAGACAAATGTTGCGGGTTTTTAATTTAGTGGAACGTCTGGGTGACTGGTTATTAGTAAAATGTAAGCAAATACTAATTATTGTTTGTAGATTTGTTCAAAATAAATATTATTAACATTTTAAGGGGAAGAACAACAAACAGAGATCAGTTTACTACCCTAATTTCTGCTATGAAATTGAATGCAGAATTTCTCTGGCCGATGATGATCTTACTCCACTGTTTGCAAGTGGGAAAAAAAGCCCAATAATATCAATAACACTATTTTTTTTGTTTTATTTAAAATAACGATCCAAAATTGATTATAAAAGTTGCAATTTGCAAACCCATAAATTACGATTTTCACACAAACAGCTGTAACCTCAATTGTCAAATTGGTTAGGATAATGTAGCTCACCCGACGGATAGCAGAATGCATAGGTAGTGCAAAAGGGGATCGAATGGGTGAATCGAATATTCGATTCACGTGAATAGCAGAATAGGGCTGTAAGTCTCCAACTGAATTCGAATACCTTTAGCTTCTTGCCGTTTAATTGCATTTTCTTCCATATCTTCTTCAAACCGCTTCATAACGAGCTGACCATCTGGTTGCGGATAAAGATTTTAACGCAATTCTTTTTTCAGTATGGGACTGTTAGATTTCCCAGCGATGCGTCGATGCAGTAAAAAAGTTGTATAAAAGTTGGTACTGTATTAAAGAAAGACGCAGCTTCTGGGGCGCATTCTACTGCGTGAACTCCAACTAAATTCATATAATGAGCAGCATAAGGAGCATGTTCTGCAAGATGATTAATTTCATGAAATCTTGCCTGTAAGCCCGAATAAATCCCTTATACATTATTCGCGACTTTTGTCCAAAGAGCGCTTTCTATACTCATATCCACTTAATTTTTTGCGTCCATCAGCTATATTCAAAAATTTATTTTAGAGTTATGCTCAACAAAATTGAAAGTCTTTGCAGATAGATTCATCTAAGCAACAAATATAAAAACTAAAACTTAACTATATTGCAGGAACCTTATACAAAGTTTTAATTTGATAGATAATGCATAAATTATATTTTTTGAAAGATAAATTGTTTATTTAAAAAAATTAGTTAATTATATATTGTATAGAAAAATTTGCCGCCCTAGAAAATTTGCCGCCCTGGGCACTAGCCCCGACTGCCCCTAGTGTAAATCCACCACTGGTTAACTATCTCATTGGTCGGCGCCGAAATCGACTTTTCACACAGTCATTACCGATTGCCAATATTTATTTGAAGATTAAGATAGACATTTCTTCTCAGGTCAACTGTGTAATCGACAATTTGACAGAAATCACCTCACGATGAAAGTACTTTTGAAATCGGTCCAGTAGCTTTAAGGTTCCCGTTTAAGTTGCCGTTCCCGTAGGAATATTGGGAAAACAGATACAGCCCATGTCCTTCTTCAGGCTCAAGACTATCTCTGCACCGAAATTCATAGAAATAGGTTCAAAAGTTTGGGCAGTAAATGGTTACAAAGAAAAACAGACAGACGGAGTTGATTTCAGATCTATAATAAATGTTACTTTGAGATAGTGTAGCATTCTAACGGGGAAATAATTCTTGAAATCAGTTCAGTAGTTTCTAGGTTCCCGTTTACGTTTGCGTTCTTGTGGGAATACAGGGATAACATATATAGCCTATGTGCATGTTTAGGCTCAAGACTACTTCTCTGTACCAAAATTCATATAAATAGGTTTAATAGTTTAAGCGGTTTTTGATAACAAATAAAAATAGACAGATAGATTTCATTTCAGACTTATGATATTAGTAAAGACTCCCTTTCCCGAAGGAATATGGTGACTGTTCCCGTAGGAATATGGGGATGAATTACAGTTTATGTTAGTCAGGGATAGTGTAGCATTCTAACGGTGGAAGAATTTTTGAAATCGGTGCTATAGTGTCAAAGTTCCCGTATGCGTTCTCGTTTCCGTGGGAATATAGGGATAAAAAATATTGCCTATTGCCTTTCTTAAATTTTAGACTACCTATCTGTACAAAATTTCATTTAAATCTGTTCATTAGTTTGGGCGGGAGATGGTCACATAGAAAGGCGAACAGACAGAGCTATTTTCGCACTTTTTATATCAGTAAGGACGCCCGTTCCCGTAGGAATATGGGGATGAATTAGTGTTTATGTTACTCGGGGATAGTGTTGTAAATAACTAATTCACTTTAGCTTTATTCACTTAGTTTGTATTCTAAGTTTACATAGACTTTTGTTTATAATAATTTATTATTCTCAATTAAAACGTTCAAGATTCAAGATATATATATTGTTTTTCCTTCCACAACGTACATAACAATAGGTTATGGGCCCAGAACAACGCCAAGGAAAATAGATATTTTGAATAAAATAAGAATTACTCCGGATATTTGTTGTGTACAAATAAGTAATTTCTTACCATTTAAATAATTAATTTTATTTCTTAATATTGAGAAGGACCGCAAGTAAGAACATCCGTTATAAGCTATGTCGAGTAATTTTCTGGCCACCATTGAAAAATTAAAAGGACGAGAAAATTATGCTACCTGGAAATTTGTCATACAAACTTATTTAGAGCATGTAGGGCTCTGGGAATCAGTTCAGGGTACCGAAACTGATACTTCAAAAATTTCAAAGGCTAGAACATCTTTAATTTTGTCAATTGATTCTGCTAATTTTGTTCACATTGAAGATGCTCAGAATGCAAAAGAAGTTTGGGAGAAATTTAAAACAATATTTGAAGATAAGGGTAGAGTTCGTCGTATAGGTTTAATTAAACAATTAACCCAAACCAAATTGGAAGAATGCGAGTCAATGCAAGTCTACGTTAACACAATTGTTACCGCTGCACATCGTTTGAATAGCATTGGATTCAAGGTCGATGACGAGTGGATTGCGTGTTTCTTATTGGGTGGTTTATCTGAAAATTTTTCACCGATGGTTATGGCATTAGACAATGTCGAAGTTAAACTTACAAGTGACGCTGTTAAGACCAAGTTATTGCAAGAAATGCCTTCACAGAATAAAAATAGTGCTTTTTTAAACAGTTCCAAGCAAAAATCTAAAAAGGGTGGTATTCGTTGTTACACCTGTAACAAGAAAGGCCACAAATCACCTGATTGTCCAGACAGGAATAAAATGAACAAGCATTCCAAGGTGAAGTTTGATTCAACTTATAATGCAAGACCAGAGTTCAGCTCGGCTTTATTGACTGGAAAGTTCAACAAAAGTGATTGGTACATAGATTCTGGAGCAACGCAGCATCTAACAATGAACAATGATTGGATTTTTAATGAAAAGAAATCTCCAATATCAGAAATTTTAGCTGCTAACGATACAAAGATGAACGTTAAATCCTGTGGAACTGTCAAGTTGTATACTGATGTCAATGGAATGCCGAATTCAATAGAAGTGCGAGATGTTTTATGTGTTCCAAATTTAACTGCCAATCTTTAGTCAGTAAGTCAACTGACGAAAAATCAAAAATATGTAAATTTTGATAGAAATGGTTGCAAAATAAAAGACAAAAATGGTAAGTTGCTCGCAAGTGCAAAATAAGTTGATGGTCTTTATCGATTGAATGGATCAAAATGTGCAAGTTATGTCGCAGTAGCAAGAAGAGACAACATTGAAACATGGCATCGAAGATTGGGACATATCAATTTCAATGATTTGTTAATAATGAAGAAAGGGAGTGTTGACGGTGTTAATTTCAATGAAGAAAAGTTTACTGAGGTATGTGTTACCTGTTTGCAAGGTAAACAAGCAAGATCTCCTTTTAAGCACACAGCGACAAGAGCAAATAATGTTTTGGAACTGATTCATGCAGACCTAGCAGGACCAACAATAAATCCTTCAATTGGTGGAAGTCGATACTATTTTGTTTTGGTTGATGATTTTTCAAGAATGACTTTTACTTATTTTTTGAAATCCAAAGATGAAGCTTTCGAAAGATTTTGCGATTTTAAGGCCTATGTCGAAAACCAAACAGGCAAGAAAGTGAAAAAGTTTCGTTCAGACAATGGAACTGAATTTTGCAATAAGAAATTTGACAAACTGTTCAGTATTTGTGGTATCGAAAGGCAAACTTCAACACCTTATACTCCACAGCAAAACGGACTTGCAGAAAGAACAATTCGAACTTTAACGGAGAGAGCTTTATGTATGATAACTGATGCATCGTTGAGTAAAAAGTATTGGGCTGAAGCAATTGCAACTGCAACATACATAAAAAATCATTCGTCTTCAAGGGTATTAGAAAACAAATCGCCGATTGAAGTTTGGTCAGGAATGAAACCAAATTTGTCCCACTTCAGAATATTTGGTTCATCTGCCATGGTACATGTTCCCTGTGAGAAGCGAAAGAAATTTGAGGTAAAATCAGTTGAACATATATTTGTTGGATATTGTTTAGGTAACAAAGGATATCGATTGATAAATCCTACAACAAATAAGGTGGTAGAGAGCTGAGATGTTATTTTCTTAGAACCTGAAAACACCGATAACCCGGTTATGCCAGTTTCAAACAAAGATGATAAAGCTACACCATTATTTGGAGAAATTTTTTCTGAAGATTTACCTGATGAAGAAACACCATCATTTGATCAAGTTTTTTCTGATGATTTAGCTAATGAAAATTGTAGTGCTGAAGAAACATTGTCATTGGGAAAAGATAATAGTTGTAAAGGAATGTATAAGCCAAAAGAAAATCCAAACGCAATTTCAATGGAGATTATTGAAGCAGATGACACTGAAGCTACAATTTTAAGAAGGTCAAATCGAGCAAAGAAACCAATCAACAGACCAGATTATGTTCAATATTTTACAAAAGAAAATATAAATGAACCAACGTCTTTAAGTGAAGCCTTTTCAAGTTTGAACAGTAAGGAATGGAAGATAGCAGTGGATGAAGAATATCAATCCTTAATAGACAACAAAACTTGGGAATTGGTAGATTTACCAGATGATAGAAAACCAATAAATTCAAAATGGATATTCAAAATAAAGACTGATACAACTGGAAAAATTATTCGGTATAAAGCGAGACTAGTTGCGAAAGGATACAGTCAGCGTGCTAGTTTGGACTATGAAGAAACATTTTCTCCAGTTGTTCGATACTCTTCAATTCGTTTGATGATGGCTTTAGCAGCTAGATATGACCTAGATATTGAACAGATGGATGCTGTCACAGCATTTTTACAAGGTGATGTTAAAGAAACCATTTATATGAAGCAACCGGAAGGTTTTGACGATGGAAGTGGACGATTTTGTTTGCTTAAAAAGGCTATCTATGGCTTAAAACAAGCAAGTCGACAGTGGAACATCAAGTTGAATGATGTTATGATCAAGAGTGGTTAGAACCGATCGAAAAAAGATTCATGCATATATTTTCGTCGAGAAGGAAGAATTATGACTTTTGTTGCGGTTTACGTAGATGATTTTTTAATTTTTTCAAACAATAAAGGATGGACAAATCAACTTAAAGCAAACCTCACCAAGAATTTCAGCATGAAAGACTTAGGAGAAGCAAGTAATTGTATTGGAATGAAGATCATACGCAACAGAAAACAAGGAACAATTACTCTTGACCAAACGAAGTATACGTTACAAATTATTGAGAAATTCAAGATGGATGATTGCTATCCTGTGAAAACTCCGGCAGATTCAAATTAAAGATTAACCAAGGATATGACAGCTAAAACATGGATTGAGAAAAAGGAAATGCAACATATACCATACCAAGAAGCAATAGGAAGTTTACTTTATTTATCAGTATGTACTCGGCCAGACATTTCGTTTGCTGTTGGTAATGTGAGTCGATTTAACAATGAATTTGGAAAAGGTCACTGGAATGCAGTTAAAAGAATTTTCAAATATCTCAAAGGTACATCGGACTATAAATTACATTTCTCACGTGATGGAAACCAAAGTTTAATTGGGTTCTCGGATGCAGATTGGGCATCGGACATCGATAGCCGAAAATCATGCACTGGTTATGTATTCAAGCTTCAAGGTGGAGCAATTTCATGGTCAAGTAAACGTCAATCAACTATTGCATTATCTAGCGCAGAAGCAGAATATATGGCTTTGTCAACCGCTACACAAGAAAATATTTGGCTGAAGCAGTTACTTCAAGAAATTGGTGAAAATGTTGACCCAGTTGAAATGTATTGCGACAACAAGAGTGCTATTGATATTGCACATAATCAGTTTTATAGTCCAAGAACTAAACACATTGACATAAGACACCATTTTATAAAAGAAAAAGTAGCAGACAATTCAATTATAGTCAAATATGTCAACACTGAAAATATGGTTGCTGATAGTTTAACAAAAGGAGTTACTGATCAGAAAAAAGTTTTTTGTTTAAGAAACATGGGCTTGATAAACTAATATTTTCTTTATATAATATAATCTATTATTATTATTTAATTGTGAATTAAGGTGGAGTGCTGTAAATAACTAATTCACTTTAGCTTTATTCACTTAGTTTGTATTCTTTGACTTTTGTTTATAATAATCTACTATTCTCAATTAAAACGTTCAAGATTCAAGATATATATATTGTTTTTCCTTCCACAACGTACATAACAATAGATAGTGTAGCATTCTAACGGTGGAAAAATTTTTGAAATCGGTGCTGTAGCTTCCAAGTTCCCGTATACATTCCTGTTTCGGGATAAAATATATAGCCTATGTACTTCCTCAGGTTCTAGGCTATCTCTGTACAAAATTTCATATCAACCAATTAAGTAGTTTGGGCAGGAGACGGTAACATTTATAATATTAGTTAGGATTTATATCTAGTTATTAAGAGCATTAAACATTTTTTTGAAACTTCTGGTCTTAAAAATGGCGGTATTTCCAAAAAAAAACATTCATCCCCTATTTCAACACCTTGTAGCCCTGTTTAAAATACTTTTGAGAAAGTAGTTTTTGAATTCCCATTTCCGTTCCCGTGGGAATATAAGGATAAATACATAGCCTCTATCCTTCCGCATGTTTCTAGACCATCTCTGTAGCTAATTTATTAAAATCTGTTTAGCAGTTTGAACGGGAGACATACGAAAAACATACCGACATAGCTACATTCCCATTTGCAATATTAGTAAGTGAGTAAGTAAGGATGAGTTGAAGTTAATGTTACTTCGGGATTATGGAGCATTCCAGCGGCAGCGGTGGAAGAATTTTTGAAATCGGTGCTGTAGTGTCAAAGTTCCCGTATACGTTCCTGCTCCAGTATATATATGCAAAATATATAGCCTATGTCCTTCCTCAGGTTCTGAACAATCTTTGTACAAAATTTCATTTAAATCGGTTTATTAGTTTGGCCGGGAGATGGTAACATAGAACGACGGACAGACAGAGCTTCTTTCACACTTATTATATTAGTAAGGACTCCCGTTCCCGTGAGAATATGGGGATGAATTAAAGTTTATGTTACTCAGGGATAGTGTAGCATTCTAACGGTGGAAAAATGTTTGAAATCGGTGTTGTAGTTTCTAAGTTCCCGTATACGTTCCCGTTCCCGTGGGAATATAGGGATAAAATATATAGCCTACGTCCTTCCTCAAGTTTTAGACTATCTCTGTATCAAAAGTAATTTAAATTTATTTAAATTGGTTCAGTAGTTTGGGCGTAACATAGAACGCCGGACAGACAGAGTGATTTTCACATTTATAATATTAGTTAGGATTAGTTTATATGGTTAACTATCTCATTGGTCGGCGCCGAAATCGACTTTTCACACAGTCATTACCGATTGCCAATATTTATTTGAAGATTAAGATAGACATTTCTTCTCAGGTCAACTGCGTAATCGACAATTTGACAGAAATCACCGCACGGTGAAAGAACTTTTGAAATCGATCCAGTAGTTTCAAGGTAGCCGTTTACGTTGCCGTTCCCGTAGGAATATTGGAATAAAAAATACAGCCCATGTCCTTTTTCAGCCTCAAGACTATCTCTGCACCAAAATTCATACAAAAAAGTTCTATAGCTTGGACGGTAGATGGTAACAAAGAAAAACAGACAGACGGAGTTGATTTCGGATATATAATGTTAGTAACCACTTCCGTTATCCGTTCCCATGTGAATATGGGGATAAATTGAAGTTAATGTTACTTTGAGATAGTGTAGCATTCTAACGGGGAAATAATTCTTGAAATCAGTTCAGTAGTTTGTAGGTTCCCGTTTACGTTTGCGTTTTTGTGGGAATACAGGGATAACATATTTAGCCTATGTGCATGTTTAGGCTCAAGACTATTTCTCTGTACCAAAATTCATATAAATAGGTTTAATAGTTTAAGCGGTTTTTGATAACAAATAAAAATAGACAGATAGATTTCATTTCAGACTTATGATATTAGTAAAGACTCCCTTTCCCGAGGGAATATGGTGACTGTTCCCGTAGGAATATGGGGATGAATTACAGTTTATGTTAGTCAGGGATAGTGTAGCATTCTAACGGTGGAAGAATTTTTGAAATCGGTGCTATAGTGTCAAAGTTCCCGTATGCGTTCTCGTTTCCGTGGGAATATAGGGATAAAAAATATTGCCTATTACCTTTCTTAAATTTTAGACTACCTATCTGTACAAAATTTCATTTAAATTTGTTCATTAGTTTGGGCGGGAGATGGTTACATAGAAAGGCGAACAGACAGAGCTATTTTCGCACTTTTTATATCGGTAAGGACGCCCGTTCCCGTAGGAATATGGGGATGAATTAGTGTTTATGTTACTCGGGGATAGTGTAGCATTCTAACGGTGGAAAAATTTTTGAAATCGGTGCTGTAGCTTCCAAGTTCCCGTATACATTCCTGTTTCGGGATAAAATATATAGCCTATGTACTTCCTCAGGTTCTAGGCTATCTCTGTACAAAATTTCATATCAATCAATTAAGTAGTTTGGGCAGGAGACGGTAACATTTATAATATTAGTTAGGATTTATATCTAGTTATTAAGAGCATTAAACATTTTTTTGAAACTTCTGGCCTTAAAAATGGCGGTATTTCCAAAAAAAAACATTTATCCCCTATTTCAACACCTTGTAGCCCTATTTAAAATACTTTTGAGAAAGTAGTTTTTGAATTCCCATTTCCGTTCCCGTGGGAATATAAGGATAAATACATAGCCTCTATCCTTCCGCATGTTTCTAGACCATCTCTGTAGCTAATTTATTAAAATCTGTTTAGCAGTTTGAACGGGAGACATACGAAAAACATACCGACATAGCTACATTCCCATTTGCAATATTAGTAAGTGAGTAAGTAAGGATGAGTTGAAGTTAATTTTACTTCGGGATTATGGAGCATTCCAGCTGCAGCGGTGGAAGAATTTTTGAAATCGGTGCTGTAGTGTATACGTTCCTGCTCCAGTATATATATGCAAAATATATAGCCTATGTCCTTCCTCAGGTTCTGAACAATCTTTGTACAAAATTTCATTTAAATCGGTTTATTAGTTTGGCCGGGAGATGGTAACATAGAACGACGGACAGACAGAGCTTCATTCACACTTATTACATTAGTAAGGACTCCCGTTCCCGTGAGAATATGGGGATGAATTAAAGTTTATGTTACTCAGGGATAGTGTACCATTCTAACGGTGGAAAAATGTTTGAAATCGGTGTTGTAGTTTCTAAGTTCCCGTATACGTTCCCGTTCCCGTGGGAATATAGGGATAAAATATATAGTATATGTCCTTTCTCAGGTTCTGAACAATCTTTGTACAAAAATTCATTTTAGTCTGTTCATTAATTTGAGCGGGAGATTGTAACATAGAAAGGTGAACAGACATAGCTACTTTTGCATTTATAATAATAGTGAGGACCGGTTCCCGTGGGAATATACGAATGAAATAAAGCCTATGTCCGTCCTTAAGTTCAGAACAATCTTTGTACAAAATTTCATTTAAATAGATTTATTAGTTTGGGCGTGAGATGGTAACATAGAACGACGGACAGACAGAGCTTCTTTCACGCTTATTATATTAGTAAGGACTCCCGTTCCCGTAGGAATATGTGGATGAATTAAAGTTTATGTTTCTCTGGGATAGTGAAGCATTCTATCGGTGGAAAAATTTTTTAAATCGGTGTTGTTGTTTCTAAGTTCCCGTATACGTTCCCGTTCCCGTGGGGATTTAGGGATAAAATATATAGCCTACGTCCTTCCTCAAGTTTTAGACTATCTCTGTATCAAAATTTATTTAAATCGGTTCAGTAGTTTGGGCGGGAGATGGTAACATAGAAAGCCGGACAGACAGAGTGGCTTTCACATTTATAATATTAGTTAGGATTAGTTTATATGGTTAACTATCTCATTGGTCGGCGCCGAAATCGACTTTTCACACAGTCATTACCGATTGCCAATATTTATTTGAAGATTAAGATAGACATTTCTTCTCAGGTCAACTGCGTAATCGACAATTTGACAGAAATCACCGCACGGTGAAAGAACTTTTGAAATCGATCCAGTAGTTTCAAGGTAGCCGTTTACGTTGCCGTTCCCGTAGGAATATTGGAATAAAAAATACAGCCCATGTCCTTTTTCAGCCTCAAGACTATCTCTGCACCAAAATTCATACAAAAAAGTTCTATAGCTTGGACGGTAGATGGTAACAAAGAAAAACAGACAGACGGAGTTGATTTCGGATATATAATGTTAGTAACCACTTCCATTATCCGTTCCCATGTGAATATGGGGATAAATTGAAGTTAATGTTACTTTGAGATAGTGTAGCATTCTAACGGGGAGATAATTCTTGAAATTTTTTATTATTTATTTTATTTATTATTTATTATTTTCATCTTTTATTCTTGTTTCTGTTTGTATTACAATAATAAAATAGTATTACATGATTTAAAAAAATAAATTTAACAATGAGACAAGAATTAAAGTAGTGGCATTTTTTATTTTATAAAAAGTAAAAATAGTGATAAATGCCACTTCAAGGAAATTGTTTAGCAATAAAAAGAATAGTGTGGGGTGAATCATTACAAATTACATTTAAAAAAAATAAAAATTACAAATTAATATGGAAGCGAAAAAATAAGTTAAAAAAGAGCTAAAGAAGCGAAGAACTAGAAATGTTGAATTAAATATATATGAATATGATGATGCATTTTCAATCCAGCCGTATAGTAGATTAAAAGATGGTGTATGGGTACTCATTACAAAATTTTTATTTCCTCGTGATCAAACTCAAAAAGCCATGATCTTACTCTATTCAGGAAAGAAGGTAGTGTCCTGATGCAGCGTATTAAAGCGGGTAGCTTATTGAAAATTCTACAAGAAGTTACAGCATAAGAATTTTTGAAATGGGTAGTACGGATTACGGAAGGAGGGAATCGTGACAATGAACTGAGAAGCACTACGCAAGCGATGAAAGTCATAGAACGGGCTTTGTAAATAACCGCTACGCAAGAAGAAAATTTTCAAAACTTTAAAATAGAACAGATGTTTCACGGGCAGGATTTTTAATTTCTTAAATAGAGGAAAGGAATGTGTAAGACGAGTAACACCACAAATTTTTCTAACAACAGACTTTTGCAAAATAGCTTTTGGAAGCATTCTAGAGTTGTAAGAGCTTCCCCAACAACTTAATCCATACTCTAACTTGGAGTGGAAAATTCCAAAGTAAACCATTCTCAAATACTTACTGTTTATATACTTCTTAAGACGGTGTATAGCACGAAGAGAGCATAGAAGATACTGCTTAAGTTTATTTATGTGGTAACACCAACTCATGTTTTGATCAAAAATGACTCCTAAGTATTTAAATTCATTAACTACTTCAATCTTAAAACAGAAGGAATTGCATTTTTCGTTGGGCCGGAATGTTATTTTTGAGCTGGCGGGGTCGCATACACAAGTAAGGTCACAGTGACGAGGACAATCAGGTTCATGGAATGTTATATCTATATCAGGTTGTTGCATAGAACTCAAATTGAAGAACATTAGTTTGGTCTTATTGCTAATTGATAGTTTGTGAGCGGCAAACCATATTCTTAGAATATGAACGTCTTTGTTGATATCAACAACTAAGTTATGAGGGTTATTAGAAACGTAAGCAATACCTAAGTCATCTGCAAACGCTTTGACTTTGCCACAAAAATTTTGGGAAAAAAGTGAGTTTATGTAAACAAGGAATAAAATAGGACCAAGGACAGATCCTTGAGGAACACCAAGAGTAAGAACATTACATGAACTGAAATTTTCTTTAATCCTTACTTTTTGAGATCTTTGCTTTAAGAAAGACTCAAACCAGCTTAAAATAACACCACGGAAACCCGCACAATACAGTTTGTCCAAGAGTAGATTGTGGTTTACCGTATCGAACGCCTTGGTTATGTCTACAAAAAGACCCGAACAAAATTGTCTTGTATCTAAACCTTTGTTGATTAAAGAACAGAATTCGAGTAGAGCATCTTCAGTGGAGACTCCATCTCTGAAACCATATTGATCAGGGCTAAAAAAGTTTATTCTTTTTAGGTAATTAATCATGCGATTCTTCATTGCTTTTTCAAATACTTTAGACACTGATGACAACAGGGAAATAGGCCTATAATTATTCTTATCTTTTTTGTTACCTTTCTTATGTAAGGGAATAACATGAGCTATCTTAAGTTTATCAGGAAAGTTTCCTGTAGTAACACTCAAATTGAAAATATGAACCAAAACATCGATTACATTTAGAGCTACCTTCTTGAGAACCAAATTGGAGAAATTATCTTCAACCTGTGAATTAGAATTATCCAACTTGTTAATAATTTGAAGAATTTCAAAACCTGAAATCGGATTGAAAACGAAGCTATTACATTGAGACTCATCTTGATTTAAAGCAGAATTAATACAGCGGCTGCATAAAACATTACCAACATCAAGCGAAGATAAGCTACCAACAGAGCAGAAATAGTTGTTGAACACATTTGCAATCATTGTATGATCATACAGATCTTCACCATCAATGTTTTAAATAATAGGCTTTGGAGCATCTGAGCAGTTCATATTAATTATGCTATTGATAGCTTTCCATTCTTTTTTAGGGTTACCTAACGAAGTTTGAACTTTAGAAGAGAAGAAGAAATTTCTTTGTTTCTTAACCTCTTTATTGACTTCTTTACTTAGTTTTAAAAAACGTCTCTTTAAGCTGACATTATTTGGATGTCTTGAGCACTTTGAACTAAGTTTGTTTTTTGTTTTAATTTTTTTTAAAATGTGAGAATTCATCCATGGTTTTAGTTTATTATCAGACTTTTTTTTCGCTGATCGCTTTGTACAATTATCAAGGTGGCTTTGAAATATTTGCAAGAATGTATCATATGCACATGAAGCATTATCGACAGAGTTTACGGAGTCCCAAGTTTGAAAACGTAATGCATTGTTGAGCTGTTCAAATCTGATATTTATCAAGCTAGATTGAGGGACCGGTTGTGTGTAAATTTTGGTTTTCAGATTGTGAAATAAAATTCCAGTCATGCAATGATCTGTAATACTTAAATCAAAATTAAGACCTTTGTATTTTTCAATAGAAATATTATTCATTCTAATGAGGACATGATCCAAACAAGTTTTCGAACAAGGCCGAGTTGGCTCATTAATAATAGAAATAAGTCCATTCTGAGCTGCCAAAGTTAAATAAAAATCAGAGGTTACATTTGAACTCAGGATATCGATGTTCATATCGCCTAGAAGGACTAAATTTTGAATATTTTCGTTTGATAAGTAAGTCTCAAGCATTTGTAAAAATAAGTTACAATCATGGTTAGTTAGTCTATAAATGCAAACAAACTTAAAAACTTCATTACGTATATTCACGGAAAGTTGTAAGACATCAGCGGACGACCAGTTAAGACAACAAGCATCGAACTCAATAGAATCATGGACAAAAACACCAACACCACCCGCTGAATACGAGTTATTAGTACACGAATAAAAATTATAACCTGATATAGAATAAAAATCACTTTCATAGTCATAAATCCAAATCTCTGAAACAAATATAAGATGTGGTAAGTATGCCAGTGCTTCTATATTGGTCACAAGCAAATCAAAATTTTGTCTCAGACTCCGAATGTTCTGATGAACTACAAAAAACGATTGAAGATCAACGCCAGATGAATTGAAAATACAGTCATCAGTTCTGCGAATAGTATCGGGAAGGTAGTTGCAAGATTGAGGAATAAAGTTATTAGAGAACATGGATCTTAAGATAAGAGCACATAAACTTAAACATTCAATGAAACTAAATCATTGAACGACTTGATAACAACAACCCTTCCTTTATCTACTTTTCGCATTAAAATGCGACAGTTTTTGAACCATAAATATTTATATTTTAACTCGATTTTCTTTTTTTTTGCTTCCATGTACAGAGCTTTTGTATAGTTAGTGAAACAATTATTGATGTAAATTCTACTATCACCACCAGAAATAAATAAAGACGAATTAAGATTTTTAACAGCTGATCGCTTACTCATCATAACTTTTTTCTTTGCATCTTGCGACAAAAATTTAACACAGATTGTCTTGTTGTTCGGTTTGTTGTAGGTTGCACCGGAGCCAGAGTGATTACCATGAGCACTCTTCGAAGAAATGTCTTTAATGTAGATTTGCTGAATATCATCTTTTTTAAGAGACACATTCAGCGCATTATCAAATATTGTTTGCACATACTTATGCATGTTATCATCGTTGACGTCATGAACACCAGTAATTTCAATCTCATTCTCTAAGAGCTTCTGCTCTCTCCAGTTTAATCGACTCTCTAGACTTACTATTTTCTTTTTCAATGTATGGTTTTCTTCTTTGAGTTGTTCAACGGTGGAGAGAAAATCACAATTGATTTTTTTCAAAAGCAGTATTTCTTCATAGAGAGTCTGCAGCGTGATGTTATTGATAGGAGAAACACAGCTATCCTCTTCAGAACCTGTTCTAGCTCTTTTTTGTTGTTTTGGTGGAGGATGCATATGGTTGCGCTTATCAACTGGAGCACAATTTTCAAAAGAAGAAGAATTTTGAGGTGCGGCGCAGGGGGACAAAGAGACTCCCAACACTGATGGTAATGTGTTATTGTTTTTTTGTTGTAGGAGATTGGCGCACTTGTCACAGCGAAAATGTTTTTTTTGATCGGAAGATAAACCGCTGGATAAATTAATGTTTGTACAAGAGGCATGAGCGAATATTTTACATTGACTACATGATATTTTGTCGGCACAATTGCGCGCGATTAAATTATTGCAAATTATACAATGCATTGTTGAAGCACACAAGGTATGTTAGATGAGATACGGTTGTATTAAATGTAAAGTGCGCACCCCACGACACTCTTTCAAAACACGTCCGCACACTTCAACGGTCACCTTCAACATCAGTTCAGTAGTTTGTAGGTTCCCGTTTACGTTTGCGTTTTTGTGGGAATACAGGGATAACATATTTAGCCTATGTGCATGTTTAGGCTCAAGACTATTTCTCTGCACCAAAATTCATATAAATAGGTTTAATAGTTTGGGCGGTTTTTGATAACGAATAAAAAGAGACAGACAGATTTAATTTCAGACTTATGATATAACCGTTCCCGTAGGAATATGGGGATGAGTTACAATTTATGTTACTCAGGGATAGTGTAGCATTCGAACGGTGGAAGAGTTTTTGAAATCGGTGCTATAGTGCCAAAGTTCCCGTATGCGTTCTTGTTCCCGTGGGAATATAGGGATAAAATATTTAGCCTATGTCCTCCCTCAGGTTGTAGACTATCTCTGTATAAAATTTCCTTTAAATCGGTTCTGTATCTTGGGCGAGAGATAGTAACATAGAAAGACGAACAGACAGAGCTACTTTCGCACTTATTATATTAGTAAGGACTCGCCTTCCCCTAGGAATATGGGAATGAATTAATATTTATGTTACTCGGGGATAGCGTAGCATTCCAACGGTGGAAAAGTTTTTGAAATCGCTGCTGTAGATTCTAAGTTCCCGTATACGTTCCCGTTCCCGTGGGAGTTTAGGGATAAACTATATATCTTATGCCTTCCTCAGGTTCTAGACTATCTCTGTACAAAGTTTCTGTTTTGACGAGCCACATTAATTGGTCTAATATTCAAACTTCGCGCCCTCCCGGCCATATTTATTTGCTCGTTATTTTGTTCATCAAAATAAATAAGAAGAAGAAGAAGAAGAAAAAATGAAATAAAAAACTTTTGTCTTGAAATTTGAAACGCAAATTAATCATCTGTATGATGATGGTTTTTTTTAAATAAAAAATAAACTATTTGGTTTTAAAACCTTTATTTACTATCATTACTTAAATTTGACTTATTTTATGATTGCTGTGCCTATGATTTTACTCAAGCAGGCTGTGCAGGATAAAAAGTGAAATGTCCTCTTTTCTTGTGGTATTTATACCTTATTATCCAAAGTCGTGATGAAGTCATGATCTTTGTTGTTTCTTATCTATTTATGTATTTCTTATGTATTTCTTATCTTTTGGTTTGGCATACGTAACTGAATGCATGTTTGTGAGTTTAAGCATTGATAACATATGCAAAGCCAAAACATTTACAATCTGTGTTTCTATTTATAGCAATCTTTGGAAATACATTATCTTTATTTTGAGTCTTTACAATTACATTAACTCCCTCCTTACCCGAAAAAATTTGCCCCAAATTTACAATTTTTAAGACAACATATTTCTTTTTTTAAGTTCTATTTCATATAATTTATTAATTTTGTTAATTTGTCTGTTTTTTCGGCAAGTATTTAATATTGCTAATAATTTGTAAAAGATGAGTAAGATAATACAAATTATTATTACATTTATTATTATATGTATTAGAATGAATATCGAATTTTCGTATGGTATAACATATGGTTTTAATATATCGATATTATCGAATGCATGTAATGAATTAGATTTTACATATTTTTCTATTCCAATAGGTTGGATTTCTTGTTTGAATACAATATTTTTTATTGTTTGATTTATATTTTCATATTTTTGATTATTTAACATGATATTTTCTGAAAAAGATATTAAATTGTTTCCTATTATTTCTTTTTCGTTTAGATTATTGTTTCCTGTTACAATAATTATTCCATCTTTAATTTCATACAATTTTTTATTTCTTTCCTGCAGGAATTCACATGAAGATGTTTCGTTTAATAAAATTTTAAGTGTACATTTATCATTTTCTTTGTTTTCTTCACAAATTTTATTACTTAAGAATTTTTGACAATTTTTTACTCTTTTATAAGTTGTATTACATTTGGCAATTTCATCGTTTATAAGTGGTATACCTTTAATATTACCTAAAATGAATAGTTGATTACTAATACATTTTTCCTTGAGTATAGGATATTTATATATGAGTACTACTAAGTTATCAGTGAATACTGTAAATATTTTGCTAAGTTCTAAAATATTTATTATTGGGAGTTCTATACTCTCTTTCTGAATAACTTCTTGAATATCTTTCAAGTTTATGGATTCTGACAAGAAAATGTTGCTTTTGGCTGCATTTATTCCCCTAATTATATTATTTAATTCAAGATATGTTTGTTATTGTTTTTTATAAGAGAATTTAAAGTGGTTTCTATTGAAACAAAGTCGTCATTGTCGGGATTACCGTATATGTACTTTATAATTTTACCTACAAAATTCAAAGCTCTTTTATTTCTTACGTGAAAGGTTAATTGTTCTTTGATATTTATTATTTTTCTTATTAAATATTTTTCCTCGCCTGAAGGGTGATATGAAGTTTTCATCATCTCTTCGATTGGTGTGAATATTTCACTTAAATTTGTTATGTGGTATAAATATTCATAGCTATTGTATAAATTTACTGTACCATCTTCTATTTGAATTATATTATTTGATTCTATTTTGTCCACCTTTACGTCTGCCTGGGTTTGGAATTTTTCCTTTAGTAGTAAGTACAGGAATAGAATTTTGATCATCTTGGATAACATTCTGTTTCAGTGTGTTTTTATGGATCACTTTGTTTTGTGTGGTAATTATAGTATCGTCGTTATCCTTTAATACTATATGCTTTCTGTTATTGACGTGAGATTTATCTCGAAGTTTTCTTATACAAAAGACTACGTCGCCTTTTTTGTATGTTTTATGAGTAGAATTTTTATTAATTCTTACTCGTGCTTGTTGGCTTGCAACTTTTAGATTACCTTTAATTTTTTCATTATTATTATATAAATTTTGATTATAAAATATTTCACATGGAGTTTTACCTGTGACGCTATGTATTGTATTGTTCAGTTCTTTGACTGCTATATATATTTCGTCTGAAATATCACTATTATTCTGGATTGATAAGGTTTTTGCGAGTTCAGTGATACTACTGTGTGTCCTCTCAATCTGACCGTTACTAGTTGAATGGTGAATTGGAGTTTGGATTTTCTCTATATGCCTATTTGCACATAATTGTTTGACTGTGGCTGTGTTGAAGCAATTCTCATTGTCTGTCATGAGTCGTTCACAATTTGGAAATATATTAAGTATTTCTTCGATTTTTTTATGTAAGTCCCTGCGATCACTTATGTGGTTTATAAACACAAATTTGCTGTATTTATCTTTACTTGTGAGGTATAATTCTTTGTTTAAGAAATATATATCCATATGTATATGAGTACCTGCTTTTGTTGGTGTGGTACCTTCTTTCATGGGCTCTTTATTTGGGTGCCTTTCGTATTTACCATACATACAAGCAATGCATTTGTTGTAGTATTGTTTGGTATCCTTAGCTAATTTTGGCCAATAATACTGTTGAAGTATTTCTTTTTCACTATTCTTGAAGGATCTGTGTGCTCTTTTATGTGTACCTTCAAGTATTTCAAGTTGTTTGTCCCTTTCTGTTATATCTATCAGTTTTTCTGTAGTATATACAAATTTATTTACTGGGAATGTTTCTGTAAATACTTTTTCGTATTTATATCTTTCCTCGAGTGTGGCATGTATTGCGATCACTCGATTAGGTATTATTATCTTTGTTATTTGTTCAATGAGTTCATTTTCGTCCTTGAACGTGACTTCGTATCGTATTCGTTTCTCAAAGATATTTTTAGTTTTTATCGCTTTTTCGGCGTTGGTTTCTTTATTCAGGATTATTTGAATACCATAAAAATTTAAAGGTTTTATTATGGTGTTGATGATTTCCTCTGGTGAATCATCTTGAGAGTGTACGGTTTCGTCCAAAACACTATTGTTAATTTTTTGTCGACTCAGAGCGTCTGCGACAACGTTTTCCTTGCCTGGTTTGTATACGAGCTTGGCTCCGTATTCTTCAACAATCTCTTTCCATTTTTTTAATCTAGTATTCGGGTTTTTTTCCGAAACACAATATGTTAAGCTTTGGTGATCTGTATATATTGTTAAATCTGTGATTCCATACAGATAATTCCTAAGCTTCTGCAGGGACCATATTATAGCTAATAGTTCCTTTTCGTTAGTGCTATATTTTTCTTCACTTTCCGTGAGTGTTCTACTTAAGAAAAATATGGGATTTCTTCCTTGACTCAGTATTGCACCTAATGCTATGTTACTGGCGTCGGTTGTTAATTCAAACGGCTTTGTATAATCCGGTTGATATAATTCTGTTATTTCTTGTAACTTATTTTTTAATTTATTTACAGCGTCGATAGCTAATTTGTCAAGTTCTATTTTTATTTTATGACTTGTTTTTGCTGTTGCGACTGTATTATCACCTAATCTCAGATAAATGGTTAAGGGTTTGGTGATCTCGGCATAATTTTTGATAAATTTCCGATAATACCCGGTCATACCTAAAAATCCTCTTAATTCTTTTATATTTATGGGAATTGGGTAATTTTTTATTACTTCAATTTTTTCAGGATTTGTAGCAATTTTATCTTTTCTTATAATGTGTCCAAGATACTCTACTTCTCTTTGGAAAAACTTTGATTTCTCGTTTGAAATCTTTAGGGTAGCTTTATTTAGTGCTTCAAATACAAGTCGTATATGTTTTATATGTTCCTCTTCACTATGTGAATAGATTAGAACGTCGTCAATGTACACATGTACAAATTTTCCTACATATTCTCTTAGAATATCGTCAACGCAACGTTGGAATATACTAGGTGCATTTCTTAGACCGAATGGCATACGAATAAACTCATACTTTGCTCCATTGATGGCAAATGCAGTTTTTTCTCTGTCACATTCCTGTATTAGGATTTGGTGAAAACCAGATTCTAGATCTAGTGTAGTGAAGTAACTAGCTTTACCTAAATTTTGGATGGTCATGTTGACATCCGGTATCGGGTATTTATCCGCGATAGTTTGATTATTTAATTTCTGAAAGTCGATAACCATTCGTCTTTTCGGTTTACCGTTTCCATCAAGGCCTTTTTTGGGCACTGTCCATATGGGACTGTTGTATGGAGAATTTGATCTTTGGATGATCCCTTCTCTAAGCATTTTTTCTATTTCTTCATTGACAAAAGTGTTGTCAGACACGGGATATGGGTACTGTTTCGTATAAACAGGATCATTCCCTTTCGTTCTTATACTACACTGAGTAGTATTAGTAAATGGTAAAGGACCTATGCCTATGTTATTATTTACTAATTCTTGAATTTCAGTTTTAATTTCTAGACTTATATCATCATTCATGATATAATTAACTTCTTGTGTGGTTTTGACTCTCTCTTTACGGATGAAGATTAGTTTCAAAGAATTCACATCAATTTGGGCGTTTAACATTCTTAAACCCTCTATACCTATGATCATGTCAAAGTTGGGTATATCGTCTAATTCATAGAATGTTAATTTCCTATCTATAATGTTTACCATTTGTTTGTACCTTAAGATCGATATGCCATGCATTGATCTCGTTTTTACTGGACGGTCTAGAAGATGTCTAGTACTCAAAATACAGGTTTTTTTATTTATGTAATTGTGGGTTGCACCTGTGTCTAACATAATTTTTACTTTTATTTTATTATCAGTTTTTAATTCTAGACATAGCAAACCACTTATAAGTTTAAATTACCATCAAAATTTTTACTTACGTAATTTATACATTGTTCTTCTTCATCAGTTTCGCCTTGAATACTGCTGATGTCATCGTAATATACTTGGTTTCGGTTGAGTTTCTGTTGCTTATAGGGAGTAGCCGCCTCTGCTTGTTGATTGAACGGATTCCTATGATGTCCAGAGTTTTCTCTTTCTCGTTTAATCGATTGATTGTTGAAGTTTTGTTGTTGCCATGTATTTCTGGGTGTTGCTGTGTGTCTGTCGTTTATTTCCATGGGTTTTGATGAATGATATTGGTTTTTGTGTTGCTGGTTCTGTTGCCAGTGTTGCTTTTGTTGATTTTGTTGCCATTGTGAGTTTTGTGGCGTTTGTTGCATATTTTTATTTGTTTGATGATAATGAGTATTCGGTCTGCGTTCCTGTCTTTCAACTTGGTGTTTGTGTTTCTCGTTATTATGACGATCATTATAGTTATTATGACGATCATTATACTCCCCCAATTGAATACCTCGGTGTTGATTGTCGTGTTCAATTTTCCGTGCTATGGCAAAAGCTTGTTCTAGGCTTTGAATGGTTGCCGTGTATAAAGCACCTCTAGTAAAATTGTTATTGATTCCATCAATGAACACTCTTACTGCGTCTTCACAATTATTTTTTATTAGTTTATCATTTATTATTTGGTCATCACCACTCATTGTTATTTTACTTATTATTTCATTTAGAGTACAATTAATTTGGTCAAAGTATTCACTTAACTTTAATTTATTTTGTCTTACTGCCTTTATAGTAGGGGAGCCCAAGCCGCTAAATTTGCAGTTACTAAAGCGTCATGGGGACTTATTGGATTGTGAAGTTTACGTTCTAAAACGAAAAAAAGTGTATGGCAGTTTTTCATTTCAGTGGGGCGATGGGCGTGTATGAGCTTTTGAAAATGTAAAAAAAAACAGTTAAATTGAAATACTCGAGCGCGTCAGATTTTCATAGAGTATACGCGCTTTGTCTTTCTGATAACGGATATATATTAATCTGACGATTGACTGGGGGCAAATGGGAGTAAAGAGAGGTTAAAAAAAATAAAAAAATAAAGTTATTCGAGCGTGTCAGATTTTCAAAGTGAATGTTAAGTGTACTCTAAAAAGTGTATATTTCAATAATCTGACAATTTGAGTGGGGCGATCAGTCATGGCTGATTTTTAAAAATGTAAAAAAAACACGTGACCTTGAAATACTCGAGCGTGTCAGATTTTTATACAGATTGATCAACTTGATGTCTTCGTCCTCCAGGATGATAATCTGACAATTATATGGGGGCGTACTCTTAGTCTGACAATTTTAAAGTAACAATTCTTTGTTGTTTCTATTTTTTATTACTGGATGCAATCAAAAAATATGTACACATATTATGTATTTAAAAATTTTGTATTGAAATTTTGTTGAAAATACTTTAAAAAAAAATCCTGAAAGTTTGAGCCCTTAATATTAATTTTAAGTGCTCGATCAAGAGGTGTGAAGATTTTCCATTGGAAATATATGGAAACTCTGATTTCTTATTTTTAAATTTCTATAACTCAGCGGCATTTCATGGGATCGCTTTAACCGAAGATGTTTTTTTCTCAAAATTGAAAGCTCTTCAAAAATGTTCTTTTTGGCAAAGTCGTTACTCATACCGGGAAGGTATGAAGGCCACTTAACCAGATTTTTGCATAAAATTCACGTTTTGTCGCAGTTATCTCGTAAATAACAAAAGCTACAGAAAAATTGTAAATTACAAACTTGTAGAAAATTTAGTTTTCTACAAAAAAAGTCTTATGGACCAATTGCTAATATCAATATTAACCGAGATATTAACCATCATATATTATACATTTCACTGACGATTTTACCTCAATCGCCCCAACCAAAATGTCAGATTATATGTTTTCCGTAATCCTGATAAAATTACCTTCAAAATAAAAAAAAAATTAATCGCGCTCGAGTATTTCGAAACATCGATTTTTTTTACATCTTTGTGACTCGCCTACTTACGAAGGCCCCGCTCAAATTGTCAGATTATTGAAATATACACTCTTCTCGATGTAATCAACCTACCATCTTTTAATCTGACGCGCTCGAGTATTTCCGATGATCGACTTTTTTTTACTAATCTGACGGGCTGCTCTCAGCGAACGCCCCAACATTTAGGTTTAATATATGGTAGGAGTACATAACATGGTGCAAGGTTTCTCCCCATATGATTTTCTGACGCGCTCGAGTAACGCGCGAAATCCCCTCTTGGGCTCCCCTACTATTAGTCTGTCTTGTAGAACATATAGCGGCTCTTGATTCCCATAGGTGTAGTCAAGTCTGTTTTGAATGGCCTCAAAATTAAAGATCGTGCAGTGATTTGATAAAATCGTTGATGCACTTCCTTGAATTTTTGATTTCACAATGGTGAGGGCAGCTGCATACTTTGGATGTGTTTGAAAATTTTCGATGCTTTTCATCAATCTTGATGCTTCTTCTCTCCAAATGCGGTATGTATTTGTTTCACCATTAAAAGTATTTAAACTTTTAAATGCATCCAGTTGTATATCGTTACCACTGGTGTAGGTAGTCTTTATTTCTTGTAAAAGAACTCCTGTATCTATGGAATTTCCAAGTTTTATTTTCTCTAGTTCATTTTTTAGAACTATATTATTTTGTTCGTGATTTGTGGCTATGTGCTTGAGTGCTGCATTATCACGTTCCAAGACATCTAGTCTCACCATTAAATCTGCTAGTTTCTGGTCCATTATGTTTTAGTTGAATTTATTATTACACTTTCTATACTGATGTAGATTTATGTAGTTTAATTAAATTTGTCACTAACAATTAAATGAACTGCTTTTGAATCTCCCTTCAAAGTTTACTCGTTTCTGGATGTCTATTCTGATGTAGATTTTCCTTTCGAATAACTTTCACTTTTAATATACTATGTATATCTTGTCCGTGGATTTTCACTGAAGTTAATTAATCACTCTACTTACGTACTATGTACTTTTAGTTTTGTGGAGGATTCTTCACTTTTTATCTTCGGGTTGCTTGTTTCCAAGGTTGGTCTCTCAAAAGCTATATTTTAATATAACTCCTGGCAAGATCGCCAATTAATCATCTGTATGATGATGGTTTTTTTTAAATAAAAAATAAACTATTTGGTTTTAAAACCTTTATTTATTATCATTACTTAAATTTGACTTATTTTATGATTGCTGTGCCTATGATTTTACTCAAGCAGGCTGTGCAGGATAAGAAGTGAAATGTCCTCTTTTCTTGTGGTATTTATACCTTATTATCCAAAGTCGTGATGAAGTCATGATCTTTGTTGTTTCTTATCTATTTATGTATTTCTTATGTATTTCTTATCTTTTGGTTTGGCATACGTAACTGAATGCATGTTTGTGAGTTTAAGCATTGATAACATATGCAAAGCCAAAACATTTACAATCTGTGTTTCTATTTATAGCAATCTTTGGAAATACATTATCTTTATTTTGAGTCTTTACAATTACATTAACTCGCACGGGCTTTTTATTTTTCACCCCTTTTCGTTTTCTCTTTTCGAAGTTTTTAAAACTTAATTCAAGCTCGAAATAAGAGCTAATTTGTAAAAAGTCTTACAAAATTTTCATGGCGCCCGAGCAGGGACAAATTTAAACTAATAATTTGTTTTTTAAAAAATATTAACTAAAACTAATAGTTAGGAACGTATTAAACGTACACATACACATATATATACGCGTCGCGAAGTTAAGAATCGTGTTTATTGATTAAAAATCAATTAATTAATCAATCAATTGAATCAATCTTACGCCGCGTAAATTGAACATTCAGTGTCATCAACTTGTGATAAATGCTCGTTGGACCAGCAACCACCATCAGCCAGATTGTCAAAGGAGCACCTACCTAACCTACCCCAACACATCAAATTCAGACCTTTTGCGAGAAGTGTCGCAGGACAGGAAAGTTTAAAGAAAACAAAACAAAAAATACAGGTATTCACAAAAACTGAAAGTGTCCAAAATAATTGCCTATTTATTGCGGCCTTTGACATTCAGTTTTTGTCCTTTGCATTTACATATACATATATATATTGATGGTGAAACAATACAAAAAAAGTGCGTGGTTCATTAAATTTACAATAAAATTGGTTTCAATTGTTTTATTTTATACAAAACTCAAATTATTTGTTCAAACACATACTATATATATATCAAATAAGCACATAAATTACTAAAGTGTTAAACTTCTGCGTTCTTTGTCACCGCGCCGCGCCGCCGCCGTCATCGTCACATATCGCATACCACTCACACACTCAAGATAATTTCGCGATTCGTTTTAAGCAATAATAATTCAATTATTTAATATCAAATCCGAATTTAATTACTTAAATAGTAAAAAGAAAAAAGCCGATCAATTTACAAATTGAAAATTGTTTACATTTATTTGACGTTTCAAATTTAATGTTTTTTTGACAGTTCACTCACTCGCTGAATTTTCGCTGAGTTTCCAGCTGTCAAAAGTGATCGTGTTCAGTGATCAAAAATTACTTTGAAATTTTTCGTGCGAAGAGTGTGTTCAGCGATTAAATTTTGATTAGTAAATTTTTTTTTGTTTACGTTAAACTTATTTCGCTTTGCAAATAATTAGAAACTTTTTTGAAGCAGTTTATTGAAATTTATTTTCGTTTTCGTGGAATTTTCGTATGAAAATAAACTAAATTTTCAACGATTTCCAAATATTTTAAATTCATAAACTGTGGTAAAGTCAATAATTTCCAGATAAACTAATTCTTGGAAAGAAAGTTATTTCGAAAGTTTTTAAGCGAAGTTTAACTAAGAGTTCATCAAAATGACGAGCAAGAAACGGCAGGCTTCACCTAAACAAAACGCAGAAATAGAACAATTAAGACATCAGCGACAAGTTCTTAAAAATAATATTGTTCGAATTAGAACGGCTTTAGAGGAAAAAACGATGTCACTTAATCCAATAGAATTGGAATGTCGGTTAGATATTTTGAATTCATACGTCGATCAGATCATGGCTTGTCAAACTGAGATTGAATCAGCTGATCATAGCGACGTATTCCGCGGAGAGTTAGAAGACATTTGCGTCAGTGCAAAAGCTTTACTTGTATCTAAAGTAAATAAGGGTCGTAAGCCAAGTGGAATTGAATATTCTTTTAGTAATCCACATCACTCGCGCCTTCCAAAAATGTCTCTCCCGAAATTTAGTGGAAAGTATTCAGAATACAAAAATTTTATTAGCCTTTTTGTGAGTTTAGTAGACAATGATCCAATGATTCCAGATATTGAAAAATTCAATCATTTAATATCTTGTTTATCGGGTGAAGCTTTAGGAACAGTTAAAGCGTTCCAAATAACGGAACAAAATTATCCAAAAGCTTTAGTAAGTTTAAAAAAGGTTTATGACAATAATTGCCTCATATTTTTCGACAATGTGTCTACTCTTTTCGAACTAAAAGAAATTCAAAAGCCATCAGCTTCTGCATTGCGCAGCATGATAGACACTGTTTCCGCAATTTATGATTCGCTTCTTTCACTTGGTGATGAAAAGAATATCACAAACGCGATCATAATTCATTTAGTAATGTCAAAGGTTGATTCGATGACAAGATCAAAGTGGGAAGAGCAACTAGATTTCAGTACACTTCCTTTATGGAGTGACTGTGAAGCCGCGTTGAATAAGCGATATCAGCATCTTTCTGCTGAAGAAGCATCGTCTTCAAAGAATAAAATTTCTGATAGGTCATCAAAACCAAAACATGAGATGAACCATAACCGAAACCAAAGGGCTTCGTTTGCTTGTATAAACCAACAAGCAAATAAATCGAAATGCTTATACTGCAATTCAAGTGATCATTTTATAACGACATGCCAAACCTATGCTTCAATACCTGTGATGCAACGATTTGAGTTTGCGAAAAGTGTGCCTGTTTGCATTAACTGCCTTCGAAAAGGACACACAGTTTCAAAATGCAAATTAACTCGGTGCAGTGTTTGCAATAAATCGCATCACACATTATTGCACCAATATCAAACTACGTTCAATAGCACACCGTCACAAGGAGCTTCGAGCTTTCAAGCTATGCATGCCTCAGTTTCAAAAGATCAAGTTATTCTCGCTACTGCTATTGTTCAAATTAAAGGCAGTAGTGGTGAATATACGCTAGCTCGAGCGTTACTTGATTCAGGCTCGCAAATCAATTTTGTAACTGAAGAGCTTGCACAAAAATTGAAGTTGCGAAAGGAACAAAAAACTTTAAATCTTCTCGGCATCGGTAAAGCAAATACTATAGTTAACAAAAAGGTTCATGCAGAAGTAAAATCAAGATTTAACGATCATTCGTTTTCTGCTGACTATTGGGTAATGAACTCAATATCGTCATATCAGCCGGATCAAGCAATAAATATTACGAATTGGAATATACCTTCCAACATTCAATTAGCTGATCCTTACTTCAATAAGCCTCAAAAAATTGACTTACTAATAGGAGCGGAAACATTCTTCGAACTATTGTCGGTCGGTCAATTTAAACAAGGCCCTGAATATCCCACTATTCAAAAAACACTTTTGGGTTGGATTATATCCGGAAAATATCCCAAAGGTACAAATTCAAATACCAAACAATGTAATTTGGTATGTCAGTCTGAAGAGCTACCAGGTTTAGACAAAATTGTGCAAAAATTTTGGTTACTGGAAGAAATTCCTGGAGAAACGAAAAAGTTTCTAACGCCAGAACAACAGTTGTGCGAAAAACACTTTGTTGATAATACAAAACTTTTGCCTTCCAGTCGTTTCGAGGTTAAACTACCGTTTAAATCGTCGCCAAACTCGCTTGGATCATCGTTTGAAACTGCCAAACGAAGGTTTCTCGCACTGGAGCGAAAACTATCCAAAGATAGCGAGTTAAATGCTATGTATATGGATTTCATGAAAGAGTATCTTTTGTTAGGACATATGTCGCCGACAAATAATGAAATCCCGAAAAGCCCGCACTATTTCATTCCACATCAGTGTGTTTTGCGCCCGCAAAGCACAAGTACTAAGCTGCGAGTTGTTTTCGACGCTTCAAGTCGAACTTCATCTCAATTATCTTTGAATGACATCTTAATGGTTGGGCCAACCATTCAAGAGGAGCTATTTTCGACGTTACTCCGCTTTCGAATACACAAATACGCCATTACGGCTGATATTACGAAAATGTACCGGCAAGTATGCATTGCTGAAGAGCACTCGATTTATCAGCTCATAGTGTGAAGGCAGCATCCGTCCCAACCACTACAACATTTTCGACTAAACACTGTAACATATGGCACGTCTCCAGCGACATTCTTAGCAATACGCAGCCGTATTTATTAGATTTCGCTAAAACACGCTTAAAACGCATATTAGTTATTCAGTGATTAAGAACTTATTGAGACTTTAATCAGTGAATAAAAAATCCTTATTTATAATCATTTTTTTCGCCCATACTAGTTAATCATCCCTTATGTCAAAATCATAAAGAAACTCTCTTATTTTGGTTTCTCAATGGTTGAACTGACAACAGAAATTTGTTTTTGTTTATATTTTCTAACCTATGGACGATGAAATGTTGTTTTGTCCAAAAAGCGAAAATCAAAAACGTTTCCGAACTGGAAAAGTTGTAAGAAACGAATTTACAAAAAAGGAAAACAATGCATATTTCTGTCAATTGAAAACACATTTACTACATCCAAATTATTTATAAAGTTAATGTTATTTGAGTACATTTCCATTTTAGTTATTTTTAAAATTCTCAAAGATGTAAATAAACCACTGAATGACAACTCAATACTCAAAATCAAATGACATTTATACGCTAAAACACGCTTAAAACACACATTTCTGCGTTTAAGCTAATCAGCCCTTATTCACTGCCGAAAAATGATTATAAATACGATTTTTGTTTTAATCAACGATTAAGCGTGTTTTAAAGTTCCGCAGAGTTTAAAATGCGATTATAAATACGGCTGACGGTGTTTACAGATGTTGGGCGATGCTAATGAGAAAATATACCCTACTGGTTCAAATATAATTCGAAGAGATTTCTATGTAGATGATCTCTTAACCGGTGCCAATGATCTTGAAACTCTAAAAATAATAAAGTTTGAAGTCCTTAAAAAAGGCGGGTTTCAGTTCGCTAAATGGTTCTCAAACCATCCAGAGTCTTATAATACTGCGTGTACTGAAAAATCAATCAAATTTAATGATTCAGACTCTACCAAAACTCTAGGAACTTGTTGGCATCCAAAAGAAGATACTTTCAGCTTCAATTTGGAAAATAATTTTCATGATCTACGAGCTACCAAGCGAAACATACTATCAGTTTCCGCTCGTCTTTTCGATCCTCTTGGTTTGTTATGCCCCATAGTCACCAAAGCAAAAATCTTACTGCAAGAGCTTTGGATTGAAAAAATTGATTGGGATGAGTCGATTCCATTGCGCCTTGATACAAGTTGGCAAAATTTCAAAACCAATTTATCTCAACTTGGCGAGATAAAAATTCCGAGGTTTGTCGAAACTCATTCGAACGCAAAAATACAAGTTCATGGGTTTGCCGATGCTTCGATAAGAGCCTATGGTTGTTGCATTTACATTCGCAGCCAAAGCTCAGACGGTATCAAGTCGACGCTCCTAACAGCAAAGTCTAAGGTGGCCCCTTTGAAAACAAAATCGCTTCCGCGATTAGAACTTTGCGCAGCGCATACTCTTGCCAAATTATGGACAAGAGTAAAGGCGATGTTGAATCTTGACGTTGAAGAAGTTATTTTCTGGACGGATTCCGAAATAACACTGCATTGGATAAAAACACATCCAACTGCCCTTGCAACCTTCGTTGCAAATCGAGTGTCCGACATCCAAGAGTTGACCCAAAAAGTATCATGGAAACATGTACCGACAAAACAAAATCCAGCAGACATTGTGTCAAGAGGCTGTAATGTGGATGAACTCAATGCGTCCATTTGGTTCAACGGTCCAAAGTTCTTATTGCAAGAACCATCATCGTGGCCGGTCAATACGCATTTTGAGTTGTCTCCAGAAGATAAAGCCCTTGAAAAACGGAAAACAAACATAGCTCTACTAGCAGTAGAAAAACCTCGAACCAAACTTTTAGAAGTAATTGAAGAAGAATCTTCATATATCGAATTGGTTAATACATTTGCGTATGCAATGCGATTCTTAAAAAGATTAAAAAACAAAACAGAAGCTCTCGAGGAATCGCCAACGGCAAAAGAGTTAAATCTGGCGTTTCTTAAAGTAGTCGAAATTATCCAAAATTATGAATTCGCAGATGAGATTCAAAAACTTAGGAAGAAAACTTCACTACAACCCAGCATTCAAAAATTAAATCCATTCATTCACAATTATAGTGAAGAGAATTTTACATTCTCGTTGATTCGAGTTGGCGGTCGTTTGTTAAACGCACCGATTGAATATGATGCCGAATTCCCACTTCTACTGACCAAAAATTCGCCGTTTGCAAAAACATACTTAACGTATCTCCATCGAAAGAATTACCACGCTGGATCTCAAGCGATGGTGGCATTGCTTCGAAAAAAGATTTGGCTAATAAATGCCAAAGAAGCTTGTCAAAAGGTTGTGCGACAGTGCATGCATTGTTTTAAGTACAAACCAAAACTTTTAACCCAAATAATGGGCAATTTACCAGCGGATCGATTGCGAGCACAACGACCGTTCTTAACTTGTGGAGTAGATTTCTGTGGTCCGGTATATACCACGCTAAAAATTCGTGGCCGCCCGCCGAACAAAACGTATATAGTTGTTTTTGTTTGTTTCGCATCAAAGGCAGTACATTTTGAATTAGCTACTAATCTGTCTTCTGATTGCTTTATTCTCGCCCTTAAAAGGTTCATATGTCGCCGAGGACTTCCAAGGACGCTGTACTGCGACAACGGGACGAACGGGACGATGATTGAAGCCTTGCAGCCTTTCAACGTGGCCGGTTGGTTTAATATTCAAACTTCGCGCCCTCCCGGCCATATTTATTTGCTAGTTATTTTGTTCATCAAAATAAATAAGAAGAAGAAGAAGAAGAAAAAATGAAATAAAACACTTTTGTCTTGAAATTTGAAACGCATGGTCTTTTTATTTTTCGCCCCTTTTCGTTTTCTCTTTTCGAAGTTTTTAAAACTTAATTCAAGCTCGAAATAAGAGCTAATTTGTAAAAAGTCTTACAAAATTTTCAGTTTCATTTTAATCAGTTTAGTTTTGGGCGGGAGATAGTAACATAGAAAGGCCGACAGACAGAGCTACTTTTGCTTTTATAATATTAGTGAAGACTGGTTCCCGTGGGAATATTCGAATGAAATGTAACCTATGTCCTTCTTCAGGTTCTAAATCATCTCTATATAAAATTTCATTTAAATCAGTTCTGTAGCTTGAGCGAAAATGGTAACACAGAAAGACGAACAGACAGAGCTACTTTCGCACTTATTGTATTAGTAAGGACTCCCCTTCCCTTAAGAATATGGGGATGAATTTATGTTTATGTTACTCGGGGATAGTGTAGCATTCTAACGGTGGAAGAATTTTCGAAATCGGTGGTGTAGCTTCTAAGTTCCCGTATACGTTCCCGTTCCCGTGGGAATTTAGGGATAAAATATATAGCTTATGTCCTCCCTCAGGTTGTAGACTATCTTTGTACAAAATTTCATATCAATCAGTTTAGTATTTTGGGCGGGAGACGGTAACATAGAAAGTCAGACAGACAGAGTTACTTTCACATTTATAATATTAGTGAGGACTTGTTCTCGTGGGAATATTCGAATGAAATAAAGCCTTTGTCCGTCCTTAAGTTCAGAACAATCTTTGTACAAAATTTCATGTAAATCGGTTTATTAGTTTGGGCGGGAGATGGTAACATAGAACGACGGACAGGCAGAGCTACTTTCACACTTATTATATTAGTAAGGACTCCCGTTCCCGTAGGAATATGTGGATGAATTAAAGTTTATGTTTCTCTGGGATAGTGAAGCATTCTATCGGTGGAAAAATTTTTGAAATCGGTGTTGTAGCTTCTAAGTTTCCGTATACGTTCCCGTTCCCGTGGGAATATAGGGATAAAATATATAGCCTATGTCCTTCCTCAAGTTTTAGATTATCTCTGTATCAAATTTGATTTAAATCGGTACAGTAGTTTGAGCGGGAGATGGTAACATAGAAAGCCGGACAGACAGAGTGACTTTCACATTTATAATATTAGCTAGGATTTCTAATATGTAATTCCACAATGTTGACAAGCGGCTTTATTTGGTGGTAGTCGGCATTGACGCTGTAAGTGCTCGGTCTTGTTGCAGTTCCAACATCTTACTAGTCCACCCCGCTGGTTCTTTTGTATTTCAGCCCTTTGGCACGAGAATTCTTCGATTATGACCTCTCTAAGTCGATGTACCCCATGAGAAGCCTGTTCTGCTGCTTCAATTGTCAATGCGAATGCTCAAGTTTCAGAAAGAGTACGTGTTCTAGCAGTTCGCACAGACCTCTGAAGATGTATATCGGAAATGGCACGAACGAAGGACTCAACAGCCAGCTGGTTGATGATTTCTTCTCCAGCATCCGGGTATGCCAGGTGAACCAGTCTTTCGACGTCTGCTTGGAGCTGCTGTAGACTTTCACCCCTTTTCTATACTCTGTTATTGAGTTGGACTCGGAAGACTTCTTTCAAGTGGCTATCTCCAAAGCGTTTATCTATAGCTGCCACGAGAGAACTGAAATCACCGCTCTTACCAGCTGGAACTGTTTGAAGTAATTCAGCTGCTGGTCCTCTAAGGGCAAGAGTCAGTGCAATGTACTTGTCTTCGTCATCCCAGCCATTTGTTGTCGCGGCTGCCTCAAATTGTCTCTTGTAAACTGGCAAAGAACACTGTCCATCAAATGTTGGGATTTTCATCTCCTTTTTCTTTGCAAATTCTCCAGCAGATTTTCGAATTTTGATTTTACGGATCTGGTCTAATTCTTAGGACAGAACGCAGAACTGTTTATCGCATCGGCTTTCCAAACGATTCTCTACAACAGAAAGCTGTTTTTCCATGCCTTCAACGCGTTCGTCAAGGGCATTTACATTTTTCTCAATGTTGCCCAATTTGCCTTCTAGAATGTTTTTCTGACCTTCCAAAACATTCTGTTGCGCCTCAAGTCTTTCGAGAATATTCTGTTGTTCCTTCTTTTGCTCATTTCGTTGCTCTTCCAGATTCTTTTGTTGTACTTCGAGTCGTTCGAGAACATTCTGCTGTTCCTTCTTTTGCTCGTTTCGTTGTGCTCCAAGTTGTTCAAGAACATTCTGCTGTTCCTTCTTTTGTTCGCTTCGTTGTTTTTCATCCAGCTTCATTTGCTCGTTTCGTTGTGCTTCAAGTTGATCGAGAACCTTCTGCTGCTCCATCTTTTGTTCTAATAAAAGCTTCATTATACTAGAAAAATCTACACTTTCACTTATTGCCTCTTTCTCCACTTCTGTCTCAAAAACAGAAGTGTTTACGTCTTCCCCTTGCTGTTCCAAATAGTTGCCCAAGCGTAGGACGAGCTCATTTTTCGATCCCGCTCTAGAAAGATTTCGCTTATCTAACTCACTTTTAAGCTCAATGCAGTTGATCTCTTCCAGTAACTTACCCATTTTCACTGTATTTAATATATTTTTTTTTTCTTACACTTTACTAGTCTTTTTTTTTATCAAATAAGTTTTATCCCACTTCTGACACCAATGTAACGTGCGCTTAGTTCGCAAAAATAAAACTTTACCTTCCAATTCAATTCTACCACTTTTATTCGATCTCTTCTTTATTCGATTTCAACTCTACCAATAATTACATTAAATCACTCTTAACATTATCACTCTATAATCAAAACTGACATCTAGCTGCTTCGGCGGCCTATTTATATCGAATGACATTCCATTTAGAACCTCCCAGTAATTTTCACATGGTCTCCACACCCCAGTATATTGGCTGTCAAACATTTCTCCTCCTGGTATATTTCTACACTTACACTAGTGTTGCCGCCTGTGTTTTCAGATGAACGTTTCCGATTAGGAAATTGGTATTAAATGGTGGGTTTACATTACAATATCATTATTAATATATATCATCATCATTGTGAACGCCATACTTCTTCATGAGACGCATTGAGGAGCGTAGTGCTGCAAATGTAAACACCCTAAATTTAACTTGTGTTTTTATAAAGCCGAACTATAAGAATGAAACGTTAATAGTTTTCCCCTTTTCCCCAAATCAGCGCAAAGATCCACCGAATAGGGTAAAGTAGTTCATTTTGCTTTTAGTACTTTTCCTCTCTTCTTCAGTTTTGTAACATAGAGAATTTTATCCTTCCCCTGACTCAGTAGAATATATAGAAGAGTAACTGGAAGAAGTAGCAGAAAACGAAAAAATAAGTAGAGTGATTTTTAGTTTTTTTAGTGCTGTCAAATAAAGATCGGTTGATCTTTGTTACCGTAAAACTCTCAAAACTGTGAAACACGCGACCCCTTTTAATTGTGTTTTAATTTTTCTTTCGGGAAGGACTTTAAACAATGCAAAACTCTTAGTATTTAACGAGAAAATGTTTTAACAGTAGTTGCCGTACCTTATGATACTAAAATATTACTCAGCTAATCAACTTAAGTCATTAAACACTCGCGATACCTCACAACTGCTTTTCAAAACTTTAAATAAAGTTCACAGTTTAATGTGAGATGGTCGATTGATTTCAAATACAAATTTAAACACCTCGACGTTAACAGAGATAGACATACTCGTAAAATTGGCTGTAGAGATAAATAACAAATTAAACAAAACAACACACAAAAACAAATATATAGTAGGGAACCACTTCGCTTCTGCGTTTTGAACAATAATTGCCTTGTTTGGGAAGACAAGATCTACCAACAACGTAATGGGTTTTCCAGCATCACCAATAATTACTTACTTACTTAGGCTACAGTAGAATTGATAAAGATTGACCAAGTTTGGATTTTATATGTGTTGTTGAAGAATCTGATTCTTCTTCGGCTTTTTTGGAGTTTAGTTCAGGGTGAACCTGGGCCTCAACCAACATCCTTCTATAACGACTTCGATTTCGGGCGAGCTCTCTCCAGTTTCGCACTCCAAGTCGGTTGAGGTCTTCATCCACTTGATTGCGCCACCTAAAACGAGGTCTCCCCCTTCTGCGATTTCCCAGCAATGTGCTTTCGAAAACCCGTCGAGCCGGAGCGTTTGGGTCCATCCGCTCTACATGACCCAATTATTGTAGCCTCGCGATGTGTATTCTTCTGGCTATGCCCATGTCGCGGTACAGCTCATACAGCGCGTTGTTGTATCTTTTTCTCCACACATTGTCTTCGCATACAGGACCAAAGACGGGACCAAAAATTCGGAGAACTTTCGAAACGACCAAGGATTTCCTCATCCGCTTTCAATAAGGTCCATGCTTCCGCGCCGTAAAGCTGGACTGGGATGACTAGGGTCTTATACAAGGTTACCTTGGTTTTTCTGAAGAGGGTTTTGTTTCTTAATTGCCGTCTTAACCCAAAGCAGGAACGGTTGGCAAGAGTTATTCTCCGTTTGATCTCCGCACTGATGTTGTTTTCCGTGTCTATAGCGGATCCAAGGTAGACGAAGCCCTGTACTACCTCGAAGTTATGTCTGTCTATTGTGACGTTTTGTCCAATTCGTCGATGTTCTGTGTCCTTGTTTGATGACAACATATACTTCGTTTTGCCCTCATTAACCATCAAACCTATTTTTGCCGCTTCCGTTTCAATACTCGCAAAAGCACCTATGACATCACGCTTATTTCTTCCCATTACGTCAATATCGTCTGCATAGGCGAGTATTTGTACAGACTTTTGAAAGATTGTTCCTCTGGTGTTGGCGTTTGAGTTTCTTACAATCTTTTCAAGTATGATGTTGAAGAGATATCATGACAGTTTTTCGCCTTGCCTAAAGCCTTTTTCGACATCAAAGGTCTCGTTGAGTTCTTTACCGACCTTGACTGAGCAGCGTGAATTCTCCAAAGTCATCCTGCATAATCGTATGAGTTTTGCAGGGATGCCGAAACTAGACATGGCTCTTAACAGCTCGTCTCTGTAAATACTGTCATACGCGGCCTTGAAATCGATAAAGAGATGGTGAATATCGATATTATGTTCTCGGGTTTTTCCAAGATCTGTCGTAATGTGAAATTTTTGTCTATTGTGTGTTCTCTGGTCTAAAACCAAATTGATTAGGACCTATCAAGTTGTTGACGTGGGGTTTCAGACGATCACATATTACAGCAGACAAGATCTTAAAAGCGACGTTAGGGAGGCTTATCCCTCTATAATTGGCGCAGTTGTGAGGGTCTGTAGCGGATCTTCATCTTTAAATTAAACTAATTATTTTATCCATGAAATTATGACAAGAGAAAGAAGCCGCTGACAAGATAGAAACTGAAACGCAGCAGCATTTTATGTGAATGCGTTCATCCACCACTCGCGATAAAAGTTTCGTCAAGTTAATTGACGAAACAAATACATATGAAATTCTTGCCGCCATGCCTTTTCCGACATTGACATCTTCTTCTCGATTTGACACTGAAACGTAATAGACGTGCCCGGACTACAGCTCAGAGTTTGGATTAATGTAATTAGAATTTGTCCAAAATAGAGTAAAAAAAAGGAACATGTATTGATGTAATTTACTTAAATATAATTTAGAAAGATAATTTAAGAAAATAAAAGCGATTCAACAAAATCTGAACCAGCAAAGGTAATCCACAGATAGATTAGTAAATAACCATCGACGCGACCATCACAGGTACCCAGCAAAGGTTATATTGGTGACCCCGACTTGAACTGTCTAGATTGCTGGGTGTAAACAAGATCCATACAACGCCATACCATCCACTGTCTAGATTGTACACAAGATCCATACAACGCCATACCATCCACAAGCCAACGGAGGTTTCACAGGCAACTCAAGTGTTTGTTGAAAGCTAGGTGTAACACTATCAATTGGAGCTCAGAACTACCGATATCCTACTCGGAATTTGCTGCGCCGTGAAAGAAGACCTAAATGCTTCGGCAGCAGAAATGGTTTACAGACAAAATCTGAGACTTCCCGGTGAGATTTTCATTGGCAATCAAAATCAAACGATTTCTCCCGACACCTTGATAGAGAAGCTTCGGAACACCATGAGAAACCTCATTCCAACCGAACCAAGACAAGCGAAACAAGAAATTTTCATTCCAAAAAGCTTAAACCAATGCAAACAAGTTTTCGTCAGAATCGACAAAGTAAAGACCGGACTTATACCGTCACACGAAAGTCCATACGAAGTAATTCGCCGACTTCGAAGTTTTTTTTAGTAAAAGTAAAGAACAAAAGCGTATCAATCTCCATTGGCCGACTCAAGCCAGCTCACTGCACCGAAAATTCAGTTGAGCTAAATCGGAACTAAACTTCCAAGAGGGGAACTCGATTGGAGGAGGGTGATGTAACGGATCTACATCTTTAAATTAACTAATTATTTTATCCATAAAATTATGGCAAGAGAGCCGCTGACAAGATAGAAACTGAAACCCAGCAGCATTTTATGTGAATGCGTCCATTCACCACTCGCAATAAAAGTCTCGTCAAGGTAGTTGACGAAACAAATACATATGAAAATTTTGCCGCCATGCCTTTTCCGGCATTGACATCTTCTTGTCGATTTGACACTGAAACGTTATAGACGTGCCCGGACTACAGCTCAGAGATTGGATTAATGTAATTAGAATTTGTCAAAAATAAAGGAACTTGTATTGATGTAATTAACTTAAATATAATTTAGAAAGATAGTTAAAGAAAATAAAAGCGATTCAACAAAATAAATAGATTAAAAGGAAATTCAAAGGTAATCCACAGATAGATTAGTAAATAACCATTGAAGCGACCATCACAGGTACCCAGCAAAGGTTATAGGTCTCCCTTCTTTAGGATCGGGCATACGATACTGAGGTTCCATTCATCGGGCATGCTTTCTTCCGACCATATCATGTAGATCAGCTGGTACATGCTCCTTTCCAACTGGTCTCCAGCTGCCTTGAAAAGTTCGGCATCAAGGCCATCTGCACCTGCAGTCTTATTTGATTTAAGGTTGCATATGGCAAGCTTAACTTCTTCTAGGTCGGGAGGACGGCATTCTTGATCATCGTCCAAGCTGAATGAGGCAATCTGCCTGACAGCGGAATTTGTGTCCTCATCGCCGTTAAGCAGTCTGCAGAAATGATCTTTCCAGATCCTAAGTAGCGACTGTGACTCTACAACTATGTTTTTCTGCTGGTCTTTACAGGCTTGAGTTCGGGGTTTGCCACCCTGGCAATATCTTTTTACCTTTTCGTAAAACTTCCGGATCTTGTTCCTGTCATGGCACCTGTCTATTTCCTCAAACGAGCGCTTCTCATGCTGCTTCTTTTTGTTTTTAAGAATTCGGTGTTCTTCCTTTCTTTTCTCCTTGTAAATCTCCAATAAAAGCTGACATAGGTCCCTATTATCAGTAGCGAATCGAACGTTCGACTGGATGCGAATGTTTTAGAGAAACTGGTTTATTGGATTATTATCATTAAACTTCGTCTTTTATTCTCTTCTTCTGACATACCTTAAACATCGAAAAAAAAGTTTTCTACAAAGTTTTTGTTTCTACAACCTATAATACCAGTGTAAAAGAAGCTCGCAAAAACATTCGCTTCCAATCGAACGTTCGATTCGCTATTCATAATAGGGATAATGAAAGACTTGACGTTTGCTTAGAATCTCATTTTCAAGCCAAAAGTATGTATGAATTATGTTGACGAAATGTTAGCTATACTTAAAACAACGGAGATAGATAGTCACCCCTATCACGAAATCCGTTCGGAGAAATCACTACAAGATTGCGAGGGGAAGCATACGACCTGATAGATACAGCCAGACCCGAAACTTTTCGGGAAGCCGAGGATCTCCTCAATAGGACATACCTCCCAGTAGAAAACTATAACGATTTAGTGACGCGTTTGATATCATGCAAACAGGAAAGACAAGAAAGTACCGTACAGTTTGCTTCAAGACTTCGCCACAAGTTGGCACAGTGTCGCGAAGCAGCAGAAATAAAGTATCTGAAAAATGCGGACACCGTAAAACGCAGTTGGAAGATTTTGACATATCCTCTTTCGCTTCTGGGGGCTCTAAATCCCCATCTAGGGCAGTATTTATTAGGGCTATCCGAACCCACTTTTGAAGGCATTTTACAGAAAGCTTTTATAATGGAAAAACTGCAAAAAGGGGCGGCACAGAAGCAAATGTCAATGATACTTGTCAGAAGAAACGATTCCTGTAGGTAAAGATTTCGAGAAAAGCCAAGCTAACTAACACAAAACAAAATCCCAAATTTTTTATTTATTTTATTTTATTTTATTTCATGAATGCATAACAACTGTAAGATATAATATCTTATAAGCTAGTCATTAGCTAATTTAACAGACTAAAGAGCAAGATAAAGAGAAGTTAGAAAAATTGAAGCAAATTATGAAACAGATTTAAATTTAAATTATTAGTTATTTACATTAGTATAAGTTCGAAAGTGGTTTATTAATAGTCTTTTAATTCTTGTTGCGTTTTGAATTTCCTTAATATTTCGTGGTAATGAGTTCCAAAGACGGACGGAATTTACGAAAAATTGACGCTGAGATGTTAAACACGAACAACGAGGATGAATCAATTGACGAGACCTTGTCGAGACCGCGAATGTAATTCTCTCAAAGCAGTATTGTGGTTGGTGCGAAATCATAATGTCAGAGAGCAAAACTAGACACCTAAGTTCAAGAAACTTTTCGAAGGTCATACCCAGCAAGCGTTGAGAAAAACCGGCTAATCTATCATACCTACTCAAACCATAGACATAACGTAAGGTACTATTGAAGACGACATTGAGTTTACGCATGCTAGCAAAACTGCAGTTACAAAATATTTCACAGCCGTATGTCAGAATGGGAATTATCAGAGTCTTAGCAAGAAGAAAACGAGTTTAAAATGGTGTGAAGCTCTTAGTAACCCATAAAGTACGTAAGACCCCATACACTTTGCCAGCAATAACATTAATGTGGTTGTCCCAGGTCAAAGAGCGGTTAAAAATTACTCCGAGATTTTTTGCAGTATCCACAAAGTCGATTTGGGCATCTTTCAACATAATCGGAGAAAAATAATCAAGATTTAGAGTTTTCCTTGAAATAACGATACATTTTGATTTCTTTGGGTTTAAGATAAGACCGTTTAACTCTGACCATTTTGAGATATTTTCTAGGTCTTTGTTGACACAAAAGACTCCATGCTCTATGAGCCCAAGAGGGCAGCTAAAGTACAATTGAACATCGTCAGCATATAAATGAGTCGAACAATGGTCAAATAGAGAAGGAAGCTCGTTAACGTAAATAGAAAACAGTAAAGGACCAAGTATAGAACCTTGAGGAACACCTTTCACATTTGGAAGAAAATTGGACAAGCTATCACCAACTTGCACTGCTTGTTTTCTATCAGTCAAATATGAATAAATCAGTTTTGCCGCACTTGGAGAAAAGTTGAAATTATGCATAAGCTTATTACATAAGATATCATGGTTAACAGAGTCGAAAGCCTTAGAGAAATCGAGCAGAACCAAGAACGTTATCTCATCTTTATCTATTGCATGTCGAATGTCATCGGTAACGTTAAGAAGCGCTGTAATACAACTGTGTTTTTTCCGAAAACCAGATTGCTTCGGCGTTAGCAACGAGTTAGTTGTAAGATGAGTATTGATTTGTTTCTGAAGGATTCGTTCAAAGACTTTCGACAGAAATGGTAACACAGAGATAGGACGAAATTCCACACCTTTGGCATTTTTGGGGATTGGAATGACTTTGGCAATCTTCCACAGGTTCGGATAGACTCCTGACATCAAGATGGTATTAAATACAAATGTAATATAAGGCAGTACTATTGGCAGAATCATACACAAAAACTTAGGGTGAACATCATCTAACCCAACAGCATTTGATTTAATTGAAAGCAAACTTTCAACTACGTCAGCACAATCTGCTGCACGAAAACCAAAACCTATACGGCCCAACTGATCTGGGAATGAAAAAGGATACGAGGTATTCGAAGGCTGAGCAAGTGCTGATGGCAGAGATACAAAATTTTTATTGAGGCTGTTGGGATCAACGTCGGTTGCTGTCCTATTTCTTGATTTGACAATACCAACTCTACGTAAATTTTTCCACAATTGTGGTCCACTAAGGGAAGTACTAAGCTGAGGAGATAAAAGTTTCGATTTTTCTTTACGTATTTCTGCTACTACTCTATTGCGCAGTGAACAAAAAGCTCGTCGTAACTCTGGCAACCGGAAACGCTTCCAGATGTTGTAAGCAGTGTCTCGTTGTAGTATTAAGAGCCTTATATTGGGAGTAAACCAAGGTTTGAAGTTTTGTCTTAGAGTAATGGTCTTAATTGGGACATGAGTATCAAAAAGGCTATTTATATTCTGAGTCAAGAACTCTAGCTGCTCATTTGAGGACTGCAAGTAAAAAATTTGGTCCCAATTAATCATACGTGCATGCTCTTCCAAACGTAGATGGTTAATGCCATGAAAATTACGATATGATATTTGCTGGGAAGGAGTGTAATCAAAGCTAAAAGTATATGTTAAAAAGATTAAGTCATGCCTAGAAAAAGCAGGGGCAGAAAGCTGATCATATAGAGCTACGTTCGCTATGTCACTAACCAGAAACAAGTCTAAAAGTGTAGCATCACCACCAGAATAATGAGTAGGTGTCACAGTGTTAACAGGCCTTAGATCAAATGTCAACATATTATGTGTTAGAACATTGGGGTGTAATATATTGCAATTGAGGTCTCCACACAAAATGATGTTAGGAGAACTGAGTGAAAGTTCCTCTAAAAGAGTGAACAGTGGTGAAAAGTCTATGCTTCTGTTAGGCCTATAGATTGCTCCTAAAATCATATTACCATCATTGCCTACCAGCTCAACGAACAGATATTCAATACTACTGTCCGCCTCAGATGATATTTTAAGATGGCATTTTAAGCTAGTTCTAACATAGATAGCGACACCACCCCCAACACGATTCATTCTATTCAACCGAAAAATCTGGTAACCATCTAATTTACAAATTTCGTCACTTAACTCATCCTTCAGCCAAGTTTCAGTGATGCAGATTACATCAACATCTGAGTCTACAAAAATATCTCGAAATTCGTCTATCTTCGGAAGCAAGCTTTGAGCATTTAAATGACAAACTCGGAGACCGCGTTTTTGCTTACAGAGGATTCTAACCATCGGACGTAAGGAATTTATACTAGTCATACCGCAGGCAACAAGTAGAAAAAGAAGATAAAAAAGAAGAAAAAGTAGATGAAAATAATTGAGCAAAAAAGAAAAAAAAGAAATTAATTCAGATATATGTATATAATTTATAATTGAGAAAAAAATAAAAGAAAATCAAAGACCGAAAGATTATATAAGAAGAAGAATATAAATCAAAATTATAAAAAAGAAGAAATTAAATGAAGATAACATAAAAAATTTAATTGGTATAAAAATGGAATCAATAATAATCATTTTAAACATCTGATCTGGCAACGTCCTCGAGTCCCTCGATGCAGTCAACACGCACAGCTGTGTAGTCATTTTGACGTTTGACATATACCACTCCTCTCGCAGTATAAACAGTGGTTAATAGTTTTCTTTTTTTTAATGCAAGCGCCCGTTGTAAAATGTTTTTATTTTGCTGTGATAAGCTTTCACGTATATATATAGCAGATGAGGCCGCCGAGGTATAAGTACTATCGACAACAAAGTGAATATCTTGTAAGCAGAGTGGTTTGTTGTTATTTTTTTTCCGGTAATTTGCAATTGAAGTCAAAACAAAGTTTTTGTCGTAAGGTGAACTGAATCTAATCATTATCGCGGAATTGGGCGAATTATGTTTAGGACGGGTACGATAAATATTAGTGAGCGATGGTGGCTTAATGTCAATTGTGTTACAAACGAGATTAAAAATGGATTTTAAGTTTTCATTCGGCAAGAACGGAATGCCAAACATGAATGCATCTCTTGCAACGATACGATTTTCGTAAGTGTTCATAGCTTGTTTTAATTTGTTTACTTCTTCAACGGCGTGTTCAAAGTTGGTGTTTATATTAGCGAGTTCGGATGTTTTTTCGGCTAACGAAGCCTTAGTGTTCGCGCATACAGAGCTGACATTGGCCAGTGATAATTTAAGTTTGTTTACTTCACAGCTCAGGGAATCGATCTCAGTTTTAGTTTCGGAGTGTAAAGATTCTAAATGAACTACTCGATGATTAATGTCACTAATGCTGATTTTTACTTCATTTATTTCACGAGCCAGATGTTCGGTTATTTTCTTTTCGGACTCATCCACCTTTTTTGATAATAATGAACAAATAAACTCACTTTGCTCGCGAAGTTTATCATCCAACCAAGTTTTGTCCGTAAGGTCCATGGCTTTAGTGGGTGGTTTGTTAAGAGGAGAAAACGAAGAGCTTTGGGGTGAGTTTAGAACCGAGATGGAGCACTTATTGTTGCGGGTAATGGGCTTTTTGGTGGGATTGGACGACATAAGTAAAGGTGTGGGTGTAAGACTCGATAGCAAGTTTGGGTGAAAGTGTTTATTGCAGCGGTTAACGGGTGAGATTTTATTTAAACTGAATAGTTTTACACTTTTAGGGTTGATATGTTAGTATGGGTAAGAGAGCAGGGGAAAAACACTCAATGTATATAAAATGGAATTAAACAAAGAAGCTTGAAATTTCAATAAAGTATTTTGATTTAATTAAATAAATCAGCACGATTCGACCAAAAACTTTAATAAAAATCACTGATATGCGGCTACCGATTAATTTAAACACAACTTGCGAGTTGTAATGCAGTTTCGATCATAAATAAATTTAAAAATGTCACCAGGTACAGAAAACACGTCTACTCAGTTGCTCTTCATACTATTTAGTTTTTTTGTAAGATTGCACATTGTGTTGCTCTCATAAAACTGTATAATGTTTCATGGTCAACTATTAAAAAAAAAATATGGCCTCACGACACTTTTGAGAAGCGCCATTAGGGCATTTCACTGTATGGCCTAAAGTCACAAAAAAATATGTCTTTATGACGCTTTGACAAAGCGTCATTAGACCATATGTTCAAATATGGCCTTAAGTAACAGTTGAAAGCGACATAGCGCCAATTTTAACGTCAGGGCGCAGTTTTATTGTAGAGGTATACGTTAGCTTATTACCTGGTAGAAAAAACATGTCGTTATATTGCACGCATAGATTTGTGATGGAATGTCTTTCCTCGTCAATTATTAGATTGGTTAGGTTTCATCACAAACTTTACGAGTTCGATTATAAAATCGAATACAAACCCGGGAAGTATAATACTAAAGCTGACGCGCTTAGTAGAATTCCCAATAACTCGGTCGAACATACCTTTGACAAAAATACAAAAATAATTTTTAAATCCGGAAATAGTGAAGACAATAGGTATTGTCCTCGCTGTAACCCGAGCACAAAAGATATGATACCATAAAATCTCAAGAAGAAATTTCCACAATAATTCTCAATGATTACCATAACTCTCCATTTGGCGAACACCAAGGTGTTATTAAGACCTACAAGAGAATCCGAGAAAAATATATATGGCCCAATATGTTTAAAGATATAGCCAACTACATAAAAAATGCAAAAAATGTCAAAAAATGAAGTCAAGTCTCGAAACCAAAATGTCAATGGTAATTACAGACATCTGTAATTTTCCTTTTGACAAGGTATACCTCGACATTGTAGGACCACTTCCAGGTGCTCAAAACGGAAACAAGTAGCTACATTCTAATAGTTTTTTTCATTGAAATCCGAAAGAACTACTCTCGAATTGTTACCTACGTAGCAAAACCTGAAAAAAAGATACCCCAATGAATTATCATTTAATCAAATAACTTTAACCTATTTACCATAGTTCAAACAAAAATACTAGGCGTGTTTTTTTCACAAGGATGTTATGTACCTAACATGATATCCAAAAAAAAAACGCTTCGTTTTTTTTTATTTGTGGGTTGGTGTTCTTAATCATTTGTCAAACCAATTAAAGTCAACAAATGAATTTTTTTTTTGCCAAATTCGCAAAAAAACGCAAAAAATGTTTGTTAAAAACCCAAAGCAATTGTATAAAGTGGAAAATAAAAATATTCCGTAGTGAAATTAATGCAGTTTAACAATTTTTTTTGTCCGTTTTTTGTTAGTTTGGAAATGTCAAAAATAGGTCCGTTCTTAAAGTTAACAAGGTATTTCTCTTGACGCTGTTTACACGCTGGGGTTGAATTCGTATGAAACTTGTGATTTATGTCAGAGTTGGAAAAATTATTTTGTTACTTGTTTCAAACGAATTAAACAATTAAGAATAAAATAATAAAACCAATTTTGTGGATTACTTAACAATTTGTTTAGAAAAAATGTTAACATTCACAGAAAAATGTGAAAAAAAATTTGCAAAAAGTGCTTTCAATCACAAAATAGACCTTTTTTAATTGCTTTTACGTTGTTCTATGTATCTTTATATAAATTTACAATTCTAACTCTTGAAATCAATAAAATTCTAAAAATTAAAAATTTTGAGCAACTAAATTGCGAAGTGTAAGAGTGGGCAGAGGATTTTATTCAGTTCAACATTTGTGAACAGACCTTCTGATACCCATTTTGCTTTTGTTCGAGATACATGAAAGTCTTTAGAAGCACCAACATTGAAAAATGAAAAGTCGAAAAACTCATTCGATACTCGAATAAACGTCAAAAGTCTATCCCCGACCAAATCTTAACCATCCTTTTATCCATAACATTGGTTGTCGGGGATGTTGTTTTTGCTTTGCGTGTAAAATGATGTTATATACATAACAGTCGTGTGAAAATAACACGCCTACTATTCCCTTTCTTGTTATTTGGTGCTTTATTGTTTTTTTTTTGTCATCAATCAACCCTATAAATATAAAGTAATGTAAAAGTAAATAAAATTTACCAAGGAACAAGTATGAGAGTTTGTTTACAAAATTCACCTACGAAATGTACATATGTACCTATGAAGATATGTAAACAAACTCCCACCTGAGGTTTTACAAAAACAGAAGAACGCAATTGTACTTACCTGTGAAAGTTAAAAGAAAATGAAAAACACCTAAATAATAACAAGAAAAAAAAAAACAATAGGAAAACAAAAAAAAAAAAAAAACGAATTAATTCGCGATATTAAAGTAAGAAACAAAACAAAAAAAAAGGAAAATACGGAATGTAAATCCGCGAAACACCGACGATATCAATTATTGATTTGACATTTAGATTACGCACTGGGTTGCGCAGACTATCCATCTCTCTCTGTATCGCAAGGACACTCGCTTAAAAGTTTTTATCTTAGGTTTCAACCGCAGTCAATCGTCGCGTTTATCCACCTATAGTTTACCGGCGGGATCTTTGATCAGTGCAATATTTCATATGAACAAAAAAGAAAACAATTATCTTAACTCTTGCAGAGCATTTAACTTTATCTTTATTTTCCCTTTGTTTCTTTCTTTTACTTCTCGCAAGAAAAATGAACTAAAGCGACATAAGATTTTTCAATAATAAATCGAATAGAAAAAAAATAGACAAAACGTTTCAACTTAATTCACGTTCTTTATTGTTATGATCTTATGATCTTGATTATCAATGCGCAAGTGAGTTTTCATTTCCAATCCACATCTACATAACACCTCGGTATCCGCTTACAGCTGTTCATCCGTTGGTACCTCTATAGGACGTTGACTTGTAGAGGATTTTCGTCGGCGACCAACAGCTTCCCCCTTCACTGCCTCCTTCTTCCTTTCCTCTTTGCTCTCCAAGCATCACTTTCCTCATCAAAAAGAAAGTAAAGAAAACATCGCATGTAGGAGGTGTCAAAGCGATGTTTTGGGACCTCCCAAAGTCTCCTCCCATTTTCTCTTTGTTTTGAGAGAGATGTTACCAATTGTGGTAATATAGTGCAGTTGTTTTGCCGTCGGTAGTTTTTTGCGATGGGTATTGCAAGTGCCGTCGGCACTTGTATTTTATGGATGTGGAGCTGTCCAAATCCATTGTTTTTTTTGCATGTTGCGTTGCAACATCCTGCCGGGCCATCGAAAAGGAAACTTCATCATCGAAACCCATGCTCCATATATCCGAACAGGTTAAGGTTAAAGCGTCCTGGGTTATTAGAAGCCGGTACCTCACCGGTGATGTTTAATGTGAGGTGATGTAGGTCATGAAAAATAGAAAAAAAATAGTGTGGTGAATGGTGTGTGGCAATAATAGGTTATGGATTATATATAAATTAGATGATATAGATATTAAATGCATTGTAAATTAAGTATAGGTATAATTTAAATTTTATATAGCTAAGACGTGGATATGGTTTTAACGTGTGTGTGTGTCGCTTTCGCTTGGTAACGTTGAGTCGTTCAGCATAGGTAGAAAACACAGTTTTGTTATAGGGCGTTTATACGAACTACTGGCGGTTTTAACTGTGACAACCCGAACTTTGCCATCAGCTCCAGGATGCATTTCGGTGATTCTTCCGATTCGCCAAAGAGTGGGGGGTGTTTGTTGATCAGGTAGGAGCACTAGATGTCCAACTTTGAGCTCTAAATTTGGCGATAGCCATTTTGGCCGATGTTGTAGTCGAACCAAATATTCAGATGTCCATTTTTTCCATATACCTTGTTGAATCTTTTGCATTAGTTGCCATCTATCTAAATAGTTGTCCTTTACATTTGTTAGATCTTTTTCCGGAACTGTGTTTAACGAGGATCCAATTAAAAAATGTCCTGGCGTCAAAATAGACAAATCGTTTGGATCTTCAGTGACAGGGCAGAGTGGCCGTGAATTGAGACAAGCTTCTACTTGGGTTAGTATCGTCGCGTATTCCTCAAAAGTGAGCGTGTAATGTCCTATTGTCCGCTTCAAATGATACTTCATGGACTTTACACCTGCCTCCCAAAGTCCACCGAAATGCGGAGCGGCAGGAGGGTTGAAATGCCATTTGGTACCATTAGCTTGCATTAGTTGCGCAATGTCTTCGTTCCATTGTTTTGACATATGTGACCTTTCTGTTTCCAGAACCGTTGCGGCTCCTTTAAAATTAGTTCCACAATCGCTGTATAGGTTGGTACATATTCCGCGACGAGCCGTGAAACGTTTAAAAGCGGCGAGAAATGCTGGTGTCGTGTAATCACTCACAAGCTCGAGGTGTACTGCCTTAGTACAAAAACATATAAAAATGGCTATGTATGCCTTTGTCAGTTTATTACACCGACCTTTCCATGCCTTTAGCTGAACTGGACCAGCATAATCCACTCCGGATGTCTGAAAAGGTCGTGCTTGAGTTACTCTTAACGTGGGTAAATTTCCCATTTTCTGTTGCATCTCCGTTGCCGTAAACCTGTAACATTTTAGGCATTTATGAATGCATTTTTTGACTGTTGATTTAAGATGTAAAATCCAGTATTCAGAACGAAGTGTGGCCATCATTAATTGCTGACCTCCATGAAGTAACTTCATGTGGGTGTCATGAATAATTAGCGTAGTAAGGAGACTTTGCGATGATAAAATAATTGGGTGTCGCTGTGAATAGGGCAATTCCGCATTTTCCAAGCGCCCTCCAACTCGAAGAACACCTTTCTCGTCCAGAAATGGCGACAGCCGTGCTAGGTTGCTCCTTTTTGACACGGTTTCACCTTTTGTGAGCCGTGAAATTTCTTCAGCAAAAAACTCTTCCTGGGCACAAGCAATCAATCGCGTTCTAGCTGAAGATATTTCGTCTACTGAAAGTGGTCCAGTTACGCGGGTCGATAAATTCTGTGACTTAAATTTTAAATTTGTAAAAAACCGACGCCAGTACGCCGTAGCCTTAAAAAGACGAATTAATGATGAAAAACGTTTAAAAAGCAGTTCATTTGTTTCGAAACACATGAAGTGAACGCAGAGCTGAAAAATATTTACAATGGGGTGGCCAGACGCGATCAACTCACCTTTTGCTTTTGGTTTCTCTGACGCTTTTGTCTCGAGGTCGGTAGATTTTATGTCAAGTGAAATATGGCGGTTCTCATCAAATTCTTGTAAAAATTCAGGCCCGTGCCACCATTGGTGGTTTTTGACGAGTTCATTGGGAGAGGCTCCTCTGGATGCAATGTCAGCAGGATTTTCCTTGGATGGAACGTAGTTCCAAACTTGAGGGTCGATGAGTTCTTGAATTTCTGCCACTCTGTTAGCAACGAATGTTGTTCTTGTGTAAGGTGCACTTTTGATCCAAGCCAGCGTAATCTGAGAATCACACCAGGTAAATATTTTTGATGTTTGGAGATCCATCGTCTTTACAATATGTGTTATTAGCTGTGCTAATAGCAATGCTCCACAAAGTTCCAACCTAGCTATGGACTTGCTTTTCAGTGGTGCTACTCTAGTTTTGGCAGCGATAAGGTTCGTAAAGGTTTGATTTCCATTGCTTATTCGAAGGTAGATTGCTGCAGCATATGCTTTTTCCGAGGCATCGCAGAATCCATGGACTTCAACCATTGAAGTTTTGGTAAAATTAATCCAGCGTGGAATCTCTATGGCCTTCAACATGTTGAGTTCCACCTTTAGTTTGTTCCACGTAGAAACAATTGTTGCTGGGAGCTCAGAATCCCAAGTATGTTCTTCTTTCCATATCTCTTGCATCAATATCTTGCCGACGATGACACATGGTGCTATCCATCCCATTGGATCGTAAAGACGCGCAAGGTCTGACAGGATAATTCGCTTGGTCGTTTTCTTCTTCTCTTGAAGATCTATTTTGAACGTAAGAATATCTTTCGCAGGATGCCATTGTATTCCAAGAGCCTTTATTGTATCTTCTTCGTTAAAGGAGAGTGGAGTTTGGATTTCTCTATCCTTCTCTGGAACAGATGTCAGTAGCCTTTCACTGTTGCTGACCCATTTTCGAATAGGAAATCCTCCTCGCGCCAACATTAATATGAGTTGAGACTGCATGACCAAGGCCTCGGTTACTGAGTCTGCCCCATGAATAACATCGTCCACATAGAAGTTTTTTAAAGCCATTGTAGACGCGATAGGGTAGTCATCTCGTTCATCTGCTGCCAGTTGTTGAAGCGTGCGAATCGCTAAGTAAGGTGCAGAAGCTGTACCGAATGTGACCGTATTGAGGCGGTATATCTTCACTTCCTCCCCTTCTCTATCACGCCATAAAATAAGTTGGTAGAAAGAGTCAGCATGCGGAACCCAAATTTGCCTATACATTTTGTTGATGTCGGCAGTGAATGCAATTTTATGTTTTCTGAAGCGAGCTATATGGTCAAAGATGTCATCCTGCAATCTCGGGCCAACATGAAGATGATCATTGAGAGATGTTCCATCTGATGTCTTGCATGACGCGTCAAAAACTATACGTAATTTCGTGGTTGAGCTAGATTCTTTTATCACTGCGTGGTGGGGAAGAAAATAATGAGGCGCCGATCATTCAGTAGCTTTCACTTCAATCATGTGGCCAAGGTCCTTATATTCATCGAATACTTTCTTATATTCTTCAAAGAAACACGAATTGGTTTTGAATTTTTTCTCCAATTGTAAAATTCGAACAAGTGCTGACCTTTGTAACCAACCTAACAAGGGGGGTACTTCTTCTTTAAAAGGAAGTTTGACGACATATTTTCCATCTAATTGGCGGTGATGAGTTCGACAAAAAAGTGTTTCACACTGATCTTCTTCTGGAGAGAGTAGCTTCCGATTTGGAATTTGTTCAAGTTCCCAAAACTTGACTAATAAAGTGTCCAACGGCTGAATATCGATTTTCAGATGGAGTGATGTTATCGTTGGCGTGTTATTTAATGAGATCCCTCCAGACAGGACCCATCCTAATTCCGTCCGCTGCGCTATAGGGGAACCCTGTGGTCCTTTAATGAGACCATCAAGGATAATGTAGGGATAAACATCACTGCCCAGTAAAACGTCGATTTTATTTTGTTTGTTGAAGTATGGGTCGGCAAGTGCGAGATTGTGAAGATGAGTCCAGTTAGACTTTGAAATATTTTGCGTAGGGAGCAGTGCTGTTAGTTTGGGAAGAACTAAAGCGTTAAGCTGTAAGCTAAAGTTTTCATTTACCCGCGATAAAATCGAAAGGATAACCTTACAATTGGAGGTGCTTGTAGTGGTGTTTCCGACTCCAATAATGTTAGTCCAACTCCTTTCCTTCTTTAGATTTAAAAGCTGAACGGCAGATTCAGTTATAAAAGAAGCCTCTGATCCTGGGTCCAATAGCGCTCGAAGCAGCAACGGTTGGCCTGTAGGTGTCATAACCTTAATAATGGCCGTAGCCAGAAGAACCACTGAGTGAGTGTTTTCGGCTATGAACGCATTGTACGTTGAAGCGTTTTTGACAGAGGACGAAGGATTCTCTAGCAATCCCGATTGGGATGTATTAGTGGAAGAGCACACTGGATGGGTAGGTTGTAAAATAGCTCCCGTTGGAGCGTATTCATTTGCAAGCATTGCATTAACTGGCTCTGCTAAGTGCAGTAATGAATGATGCTTTCTTTGGCACGTTGAGCATGTGAAAGTGCTTGTGCAATGTTGTGTTGCATGTGTACTGGAGAGACAGTTTAAACACAATTTTTTCTTCTTAGCAACTTCAAGTCTTTTTTGACTATTTAATGCCTTAAACTTGAAGCAATTTCGAATCGAATGCAGACCTTGACAAAGTGAACATTTGTTCGCAATTGTTGAATTGTGCGTACGGATTGATGTCGATTTAGATTTGGGTTTTTGTGGAGTAAACCCTGATGCGGGTTGTCCAAGGATATCTAAGGTTCGCGATCTCATGAGAATAAAATCCTCTAATACACTGTATTTCGGATAATCCACATGAGTAGAAATATGTGTTTCCCAAAGCCCTCGTGTCGTAAAAGGCAATTTTTGGACTGTATGGAAAATAAGAACGTCTTCCCAGGATTCTACAGGTACTCCAAGATTTCTCAGAGATTGTTTAGATTCATTTGTTGTGTCTAACAACAATTTGAGATCTTCTGATGATTCTTTTTCAATTTTAGGTTGATCAAAAAGGAGTTTAAATTGATTATCCTTTAATAATCTAACATTTTGAAACCTTTTTGTAAGGATCGCCCATGCGGCTTCAAAATTCGTATCTGTATTTCGCAGCATTCTCGCTGCTTCACCGGTTAAATTACTTTTTAAATAATGCAATTTGTGAGCATCAGAAATTGACGTGTTTCTATTGACCAAGCCTTCAAACAAACCCTTAAATTCTGGCCACATTTTCAATGATCCATCAAAAGTAGGAATTTTGATATGAGGAAGCTTTAATTCTATCGATGGTGCGTTTGAACCACTTAAAGACTTGTTGAAACTAGTCTGGGTATCGATAATCGTAAGATGTTGTTTTAACTCAGATGAATAATTAAAAAATACCTCTTTTAATTTGTGAAACGTAAGAGCTTCCATATATTTTACCTTGGATTCTTCTGTAGGAGCTTCAACAATTTTCTGATGTAACGACCTAGCCTCTTCAAAAGACGATTCTAGTTCCGATAAACGCGCTTCGTTCATATGAACCGTTTTTTTTGTTGTCTCTAAGCAAACATATGCCCTATAGTCGGCATCTATATCTTGTGCAATTGTTTGAATTGCATCGATATAATTTATAACCTTTCCCTTGCTCATTTTGATAATCAATAAGGATATATGTACAAATAAACCGAGGACACACTACACACGAATGTATTTAAATCACTAAGGATCAACAATTTAAGCTATTACTTATTATAAAAAAATGCCACACACCTGTTTTTAAAGCGTTGCTCCCTCGTTGTACAGCTTCTCCAGAATCTAATCCTCACAGCAAGTAGAAGTACGCGTTTTTTCTTCCAACAAGAAAATGTCTTTCATCCAGCACATTAACGCGATTGTTCTTTGTTTGATTAGCACACCACGATTCACACGAAATTGTCAATTTGCACTTCAGTTTTTAGAAAATGAAATCTAATTTTTAAGTTTTTTACACTGATCCTTTTAGGATCCTTTATATTCGGCTTGAAGGACCAAAATGTATCGCAAGGACACTCGCTTAAAAGTTTTTATCTTAGGTTTCAACCGCAGTCAATCGTCGCGTTTATCCACCTATAGTTTACCGGCGGGATCTTTGATCAGTGCAATATTTCATATGAACAAAAAAGAAAACAATTATCTTAACTCTTGCAGAGCATTTAACTTTATCTTTATTTTCCCTTTGTTTCTTTCTTTTACTTCTCGCAAGAAAAATGAACTAAAGCGACATAAGATTTTTCAATAATAAATCGAATAGAAAAAAAATAGACAAAACGTTTCAACTTAATTCACGTTCTTTATTGTTATGATCTTATGATCTTGATTATCAATGCACAAGTGAGTTTTCATTTCCAATCCACATCTACATAACACCTCGGTATCCGCTTACAGCTGTTCATCCGTTGGTACCTCTATAGGACGTTGACTTGTAGAGGATTTTCGTCGGCGACCAACAGCTTCCCCCTTCACTGCCTCCTTCTTCCTTTCCTCTTTGCTCTCCAAGCATCACTTTCCTCATCAAAAAGAAAGTAAAGAAAACATCGCATGTAGGAGGTGTCAAAGCGATGTTTTGGGACCTCCCAAAATGGGAGGAGACTCCCATTTTCTCTTTGTTTTGAGAGAGATGTTACCAATTGTGGTAATATAGTGCAGTTGTTTTGCCGTCGGTAGTTTTTTGCGATGGGTATTGCAAGTGCCGTCGGCACTTGTATTTTATGGATGTGGAGCTGTCCAAATCCATTGTTTTTTTTTGCATGTTGCGTTGCAACACTCTCTAACGCAAGGTAATGAGTTAATGCTATTCAGCAATATAATAATGCAATACATGTGTTGAACTGAACCACCGGTACCTCCACTTGAACATCCAAACTTGCACCAGATGATGAGGAAGCCCAGACTCAAAATGTTAATGCCGACCACCGTTTTGGCTTTGTTTTGAGAGAGATGTTACCAATTGTGGTAATATAGTGCAGTTGTTTTGCCGTCGGTAGTTTTTTGCGATGGGTATTGCAAGTGCCGTCGGCACTTGTATTTTATGGATGTGGAGCTGTCCAAATCCATTGTTTTTTTTTGCATGTTGCGTTGCAACACTCTCTAACGCAAGGTAATGAGTTAATGCTATTCAGCAATATAATAATGCAATACATGTGTTGAACTGAACCACCGGTACCTCCACTTGAACATCCAAACTTGCACCAGATGATGAGGAAGCCCAGACTCAAAATGTTAATGCCGACCACCGTTTTGGCAAATGCTTCTGCACACCACAATTACTGCGCCTCTTCCAAATAAAACCCAATGCTTTTATAATAATGAGCACGTAGAATTATTTTTATTATTTCTTTTAGTAATTTTAGTTTAAAAATACATGTACTTTAGTTCGAAAAGTGAAGTTTTATAATTTAGACAAGATCAAAAATAAAAGCCAAAAAAAGCAATGGCGGAAGGCCCAAAAGACAAATAAAATATGTGTTCGCTGGTTGGCTGTTCGAATGTGAATGAAGTGCCGTCGCTATGCGACGAAACACTTTTCAGGCAAAAAGTAGTAGAATTTTACTTTAGATTAAATTATTTTAGAGAGCGAACTACAGTTGCCTAGATTTTGGAGTTAGGCACTGTTCACACTGTAGTCGTATGAACATTACCGCCCCCCTTGGCGAAATACGCCAAAAAAAAAAAAAAAATATTACTGAAAATAAAGCAAGTGAAATTTTGTTTAATTGGCAATCTAGTTAATGGGCAATAGGCACAGTTTTGGGTCTTTAATGTTGCAACTCTGACTCGACCATCGGAACCCGGGTGTATATTTATAACACGGCCTAGACGCCATTCGGTGGATGGCAGATTTTCGTTTTTAATGACGACCAAATCATCAACTTTAATGTTGGTTTGAGGTGTTTTCCATTTGTGTCGTTGATGTAGTTCTTTGAGGTATTCATCTTTCCATCTGTGGCAGAACTGTTGTTGGAGGCATTTTACTTTTTCCCACCGATTGATTAGCGATAAATTTGCATCGGCCAGATTCGGTTCCGGAAAAGATAAAAGCGGACCGCCGCGTAAAAAATGCCCCGGCGTCAATGCCAACAGATCAGAAGGATCTGTGGACATGGACGATATTGGACGCGAGTTCAAACATGCTTCGATACGTGCTAAAACCGTTGCAAATTCTTCGAACGTAAATTTGGCCTTGGTCCCCAGCCCTCTTAAATGGCTTTTGAAACTTTTAACGCCGGCTTCCCATAGACCTCCCATGTGAGGTGCCCCGGGTGGAATAAAATTCCATTTCAAACCCTGAGATGTCATGAGACTTGTATTTGCTGGGTTGTTGCTTTGAGATAGACCCGAAGAAGCGAAAAACAAAGTACAATACGCACATTGCGCGGGATAGAGTCGAAACAAAATCAAGAAAATCTTCCGGTTCTTGTTGAACTACCAATGAGTTGGTGTTTTGTTCGGAGTTGTCGAGAGAAATGCCTGTTAGTCCCACTAGAGGACTCTGAAAAATTGCGAAATAGGATTCGTTGAAATGGAGTGTCGCTAGGGTCGACCAAGATTTGGCGGTACAAGACAAATTTATAAATCTCCAGAGGAGAATGCGCGATGGTATGGCGAGATTACCGCTGATTCCGAAAATGGATGTATTCTTATTGGTTATGGGCAAGTTCAAAACGCTTTTGTCTTACCACTGAGATAAAGGATATTTCGGAACCAGGGTCGATAAGAGCGCGAACTATGTGCAACAATGCAAACTAGTGCCGTTGCAAGCAATATTTTCTTACAGGCACCGACATGAAAGTTTTGAAACGACGCTTGAGGCACGAATGGCTGTGACGACGACGACATTTGAGGAGCTGTAGTTGCACTAAGGAGATTAGTGGACTGTATTTTACTATTTCCGTCTTCGTTAACGTTTAGATGCAACAGTGAGCGATGCCGTTTTTGCAGTGGTTGCAAGAATATTTACTCGGACAGGCGACATTTGCATGACGCGCGCTTAAACAGTTGTTGCACAGTTTGTGCTGCCGTACCGTATAGAGTCTCGTTGGGATCGACATTGCCGAAAATTTGCCAAGATATGTGTTTAAAAAAAGAAACACGATAGAAAACGCGGACTCCTTCGAAGAAGAAGGTAGTCGTTTAAATTTCAAAAGGGAAAATTGAAAAGGAATATGGAAAGTAATCGATTAAATTTCAAAAAAAGTCAAAATTTAAAAACACGAGAATCTTCAAAAAGCTTGAAAGATTCTACTGGAGGGCCAACCACCCTTGTGACATAACGAGGACAAAACGCGATAAAGAAAACGCGATAACGCAAAAACGCAGACTCCTTCGAAGAGAATCTTCAAAAGGCTTGAAAGACTCTACTGGGGGCCAACCACCCCGGCTTGATACACCGTTACCAATGGTTTGTTTGGCACGAACGGGCACAAAAACGCGATAAAAAACGCGTCCGAATCTTCAAAAGGCTTGAAAGATTCTACTGGGGGGCCAACCACCCATGCGACCTAAACGAGGACAAAACGCGATAAAGAAAACGCGTAACGCAAAAACGCAGACTCCTTCGAAGAAGAAGGAAGTCGATTAAATTTCAAAAAAAAGTCAAAATTTAAAAACACGGGAATCTTCAAAAGGCTTGAAAGACTCTACTGGGGGCCAACCACCCCGGCTTGATACACCGTTACCAACGGTTTGTTTGGCAAGAACGGGCACAAAAACGCGATAAAAAACGCGTCCGAATCTTCAAAAGGCTTGAAAGATTCTACTGGGGGGCCAACCACCCATGCGACCTATACGAGGACAAAACGCGATAAAGAAAACGCGTAACGCAAAAACGCAGACTCCTTCGAAGAAGAAGGAAGTCGATTAAATTTCAAAAAAAGTCAAAATTTAAAAACACGAGAATCTTCAAAAGGCTTGAAAGACTCTACTGGGGGCCAACCACCCCGGCTTGATACACCGTTACCAACGGTTTGTTTGGCAAGAACGGGCACAAAAAACGCGATAAAAAACGCGTCCGAATCTTCAAAAGGCTTGAAAGATTCTACTGGGGGGCCAACCACCCATGCGACCTAAACGAGGACAAAACGCGATAAAGAAAACGCGATGAAGAAAACGCGTAACGCAAAAACGCAGACTCCTTCGAAGAAGAAGGAAGTCGATTAAATTTCAAAAAGAATCAAAATTTAAAGCACAAGAATCTTCAAAAAGTTTGAAAGACTCTACTGGGGGCCAACCACCCCGGCTTGATACACCGTTACCACAGGTGTGTTTGGCACGAACGGGTACAAAAACGCGATAAAAAACGCGTCCGAATCTTCAAAAGGCTTGAAAGATTCTACTGGGGGGCCAAGCACCCATGCGACCTAAACGAGGCCAAAACGAGATAAAGAAAACGCGATAAAGAAAAACGCGATGAAGAAAACGCGATTAAAAGAACGCAGACTCCTTCGAAGCAGAAGGAAGTCCATTAAATTTCAAAAAGAATCAAAATTTAAAGCACAAGAATCTCCAAAAGGCTTGAAAGACTCTACTGGGGGCCAACCACCCCGGCTTGATACACCGTTACCAACGGTGTGTTTGGCACGAACGGGTACAAAAACGCGATAAAAAACGCGTCAGAATCTTCCAAAGGCTTGAAAGATTCTACTGGGGGGCCAACCACCCATGCGACATGACGGTGCGACATGAACGAGGACTAAAACTCGATATAGAACGCAGACTCCTTCGAAGAAGAAGGCAGTCTATAAAATTTCACAAAACGAAAATTTAAAGCACTGGAATCTTCAAAAGGTTTGAAAGATTCCGTTACCAATGGTATGTGCAGCACGAATGAGGACAAAACTCGATAAAAAAGAACGCAGACTCCTTCGAAGAAGAAGGCAGTCTATCAAATTTCAGAGAAATCAAAATTTTAAAGCACTAGAATCTTCAAAAGGCTTGACAGATTCAAAAAATTTCAAAAAAATCAAAATCTTAAAGCTCTAGAATCTTCAAAAGGCTTGACAGATTCAAAAAATTCCAAAAAAAATCAAAATTTTAAAGCACTAGAATCTTCAAAAGGCTTGAAAGATTCTAAAAATTTCAAAAAAAATCAAAATTCTAAGGCTCTAGAATCTCCAAAAGACTTGAGAGATTCCAAAAATTTCAAGAAAAATTAAAATTTTAAAGTGCTAGATTCCTCAAAAGGTTTGAAAGATTCTAAAATTTTCAAAAAAAAAGTTAAAGTTTTAAAGCGCAAGAATCTTCAACAGGCTTGAAAGATTCTAAAATTTTCAAAAAAAGTTAAAATTTTAAAGCGCAAGAATCTTCAACAGACTTGAAAGATTTTAAAATTTTCAAAAAAAAAGTTAAAGTTTTAAAGCGCAAGAATCTTCAACAGGCTTGAAAGATTCTAAAATTTTTAAAAAAAAGTAAAAATTTTAAAGCGCAAGAATCTTCAACAGGCTTGAAGTATTCTAAAATTTTCAAAAAGAAGTAAAAATTTTAAAGCGCAAGAATCTTCAACAGGCTTGAAGTATTCTAAAATTTTCAAAAAAAAGTTAAAATTTTAAAGCGCACGAATCTTCAACAGACTTGAAAGATTCTAAAATTTTCAAAAAAAGTTAAAATTTTAAAGCGCAAGAATCTTCAACAGACTTGAAAGATTCTAAAATTTTCAAAAAAAATGTTAAAATTTTAAAGCGCAAGAATCTTCAACAGACTTGAAAGATTCTAAAATTTTCAAAAAATAAGTTAAAATTTTAAAGCGCAAGAATCTTCAACAGACTTGAAAGATTCTAAAATTTTCAAAAAAAGTTAAAATTTTAAAGCGCAAGAATCTTCAACAGACTTGAAAGATTCTAAAATTTTCAAAAAAAGTTAAAATTTTAAAGCGCAAGAATCTTCAACAGGCTTGATAGATTCTAAAATTTTCAAAAAAAGTTAAAATTTTAAAGCGCAAGAATCTTCAACAGACTTGAAAGATTCTAAAATTTTCAAAAAAAGTTAAAATTTTAAAGTGCAAGAATCTTCAACAGGCTTGATAGATTCTACTGGGGGCCAACCACCCCGGCTTGGATGCACCGTAACGAACGGTGTGTGCGGCACGAACGAGAACAAAATTTCAAAAGGTCAAAATTTTAAAGTGTAAGAATCTTCAAAAGGCTTGAAGGATTCAAAAATTTTCAAAAAAAATTAAAATTTTGAAGCTCTAGAATCTTCAAAAGGCTTGATAGATTCTACTGGGGGCCAACCACCCCGGCTTGGATACACCGTTACGAACGGTGTGTGCGGCACGAACGAGAGAAAAAATTTCAAAAGTAAAAATTTTAAAGTGCAAGAGTCTTCAAAAGGCTTGAAGTATTCTAAAAATTTCAAAAAAAGTTAAAAATTTAAAGCTCGAGAATCTTCAACAGGCTTGAAAGATTCTACTGGGGGCCAACCACCCCGGCTTGGATACACCGTTACGAACGGTGTGTGCGGCACGAACGAGAGAAACAATTTCAAAAGTAAAAATTTTTAATTTAAAAATTTCAAAAAAAGTCAAAATTTTGAAGCACAAGAATCTTCAACAGGCTTGACAGATTCTACTGGGGGCCAACCACCCCGGCTTGGATACACCGTTACGAACGGTGTGTGCGGCACGAACGAGAAAAAAAGTAAGAATCTTCAAAAGGCTTGAAGGATTCTAAAAATTCCAAAAAAAATTAAAATTTTAAAGCTCAAGAATCTTCAACAGGCTTGAAAGATTCTACTGGGGGCCAACCACCCCGGCTTTGATACACCGTTACGAACGAAAGAAAAAATTACCACGCGATAAAAAACGTAGACTCCTTCAACGAGGAAGACAGTCTATTAAAATTTCCTACAAAACCAAAAAATAAAAACTGGGGAACACCACCAAATCGCGTTTATCGAAGTTGCTTTAAAAATTTCAAAAATTAATGAAAACTACTGAGATGGAAAGTGAATACCTAGGAACCGCTTCAACCACAAAATACCGATATTTCGTATCACACCACGTAAAAAATGACGCTTTTTTTTCGGTCAGGGTGCAACACAAAGAAAAAAAAATTTTGTAATGTATTTAAAAATTGCCAATTAAAAAAAGTTCACTTACCCTGTATATAAAATGCAAAAAAGGAACAGCTTCGCTTCAGGTAGTTGCTGTCCAGGTCTCGTGTGTTGACTCCAATTTACGCCTGCATCCAAAATGGCCGAACAGCGTGGTTGGGTTTTGTGCCTTTTTGGGCAACGTGGGCAGCGTGGTCGGGTTTTGTGCCTTTTTTGGGCAGCGTGGGCAGCGTGGTCGGGTTTTCTGTGCCGCGTGGTCTGGTCGTGCAGCGTGGTTGGTCGTGCAGCGTGGTTGGAGCACAAGGCAAAAGATTGTGCCTCCTTGTGGCAGCGTATGCAGCGTGGTTGGAGCACAAGGCAAAAGATTGTGCCTCCTTGTGGCAGCGTATGCAGCGTGGTCGACAGGCGCTGGCGCCGAAAAATCCGGCTCGAAGGACCAAATGTTGAACTGAACCACCGGTACCTCCACTTGAACATCCAAACTTGCACCAGATGATGAGGAAGCCCAGACTCAAAATGTTAATGCCGACCACCGTTTTGGCAAATGCTTCTGCACACCACAATTACTGCGCCTCTTCCAAATAAAACCCAATGCTTTTATAATAATGAGCACGTAGAATTATTTTTATTATTTCTTTTAGTAATTTTAGTTTAAAAATACATGTACTTTAGTTCGAAAAGTGAAGTTTTATAATTTAGACAAGATCAAAAATAAAAGCCAAAAAAAGCAATGGCGGAAGGCCCAAAAGACAAATAAAATATGTGTTCGCTGGTTGGCTGTTCGAATGTGAATGAAGTGCCGTCGCTATGCGACGAAACACTTTTCAGGCAAAAAGTAGTAGAATTTTACTTTAGATTAAATTATTTTAGAGAGCGAACTACAGTTGCCTAGATTTTGGAGTTAGGCACTGTTCACACTGTAGTCGTATGAACAACATGTAAGGTTTAAAGAAATTTGAGAGAGAGAGAAGTAATGTCATTCGTATATCTTAGATTAGTGTATGTATGTGTTATTGATTAGATCATAGGTAGTGTAAGCATTAAATTGGGTATGACTATAGCTTAATAAAGAGTAAGGTAGGAGCAGAGATAAGAAATTAATTAGATGGCAAACCTTTATTTCTCTTGCCCCGCAACAACCATTTGTTTACATTGATGTTTTTGTAATCCATCCTCTGTCTGTGAATACGTGCGAGCTGAAAAAAATGGCGTCAATAATTTATGAAAGTGTGTGTGAGGTGAGTTTATTTTATTAGCGCAGTTCACACTGGTCAACTAGTTGGACAGACTTGGTTTGATGCAGAGTGGTATAGAACAAAAGGGAATCCGCTTAATTTCTTGCCACACAACTTCCATTATATTGTTGCTTTTGTAACACAGGATTTATCTGTGATACACATATTCAGCAGAATACGAATTAGTATTAGTGAAATTATATGACGATTTGAAATCCAAAAATTAAAAGTTGTTTTTAAAATAAGTCTGGTGGTGGATTCAGTTGTGTAAGTTATGCTTACGCTTTTTTAAGTCTCTTTTTTGGTTTGATTTTAGTTGGATGGTCTTTTGTTACTAGCTTACAGATTGTCAAATTAGTCGTTTAACTTTACTTTTCAATAAGTTTTTACGAATAAATTAACGTAATCGTAGCAAAAAATATGCTTTACCTTACAGCCAAATGCGCATTTCAGTTAAATTATAATCAAATACCTTATTTTCATGGTTTATATGAAATTCTTCACGATTTGAATAGTTTCTAATTTACTTTATCAGAATTGTCTGTAGAAGTTCAAAATCACACAAGTTGTAGAGCGTTCGTTCAGTACAAAGTCTTTCCAACTATTTGTACAGTGTGAACTGCTCTATGTTGAAAAATGGTCAGGTTTTTTTTCTTTCACCACGAAAATAATGGCCGCGAAAGCAAAAGCTAAGGGTAAGGCTAGACATTAGTTAGCTTCTGTGAATAATTAAAAAAAATGCTCCCGTAGTTTTTCCAAACTGGGAGCTAAATTTTTTGATATTTTTGGTAATGAATTTATTATTATTGCTGTACTAAGACTTTTATTCATACCTTTCCTTTTCAAGCTCATTTCAAAGCTATGATTTAAAGCTCGTTTGTAAAAGCACAATTTAAATCAATTTTAAAAGGTTTGTTTAGTACTAGCACTCAGTACATGTGTCAATGCCTTTCAAACACAAATTTAAGCTACAGTCACTCACTTTCAAAGTGGGACACCTACGAAATAAAATCTTCAATAAACTTCTTTACGAAAAAAATGCAGAGCTGGTCACTTTTTGAAATAATTGTTATTTTTATTGCTTAATATTGACCTCAAATTATTATAAAGTAAAAAAAAAATATCAAAAAACAACCCCGATTTGTTTAAAAAAAAGCTGAAAATAATCTGCCTATTATTTTTTTTTTAATGCAGGTCACACTCAAAGTGGGACACCTGCTGTTTTCTAAGAAAACTAACTGTAATTGCCACGTTATCTAATTATTTAGTTGCAGTATTTGAAGAGCTTTCATTGTGATAGCATTACAAAAAAAAAAAATTGAAATGTCAAGGCTAACAACCTTTGAAGAAAGGCAAATTGTGATTTTCAATTACCAAAAAAGAAAATCCGTTCGCAAAATAAGTGAAGTTGTTAAAAAAGTAAATCTACGGTGTTTAGTGTAATAAAACGGTTTCGGGAAGGTCGAATAGAAAATAAACCAAAAAGTTTTGAAAGCACAAAAAAAATTTGCGATAGAGATGTGCGGTTTCTTTTACGAAAAATAAGAAGTGATTCCTTGCTGTCCGCCATTGGCCTTTAAAAAAATGTTAAAGGACACTAAAAATGTTGACTTAAGGACAGAAAGAGTTCGCTGGTTTGTTAGGAGAAACGAATTGAGTGGCTGAGTAGCGCGCAAAAAGCCGTTAATATCAGAAAAGAATAGTCGTTTAAGAATGCAATTCGCCAAAGAAAATGTGACATCAGAATCAAAAAGATTAATTTTGGGTTTCGTCCGCAAAAAGGACTTTTAATGAATTGAGTGGATTATGATTGAAGTTGGAGAACAAAATGCGACTTACCTTTGACCAGAAACTCATATCCTTTTTCACATTTTCTTTGACAAATTGCATTCTTAAACAACGATTTTTTTCTGATATTTCTTTGGCGAATTGCATTCTTAAACGACTATTCTTTTCTGATATTAACGGCTTTTTGCACGCAACTCAGCCACTCAATTCGTTTCTCCTAACAAACCAGCGAACTCTTTCTGTCCTTAAGTAAACATTTTTAGTGTCCTTTAACATTTTTTTAAAGGCAAATGGCGGACAGCAAGGAATCACTTCTTATTTTTCTTAAAAGAAACCGCACATCTCTATCGCAAATTTTTTTTGTGCTTTCAAAACTTTTTGGTTTATTTTCTATTCGACCTTCCCGAAACCGTTTTATTACCCTAAACACCGTAGATTTACTTTTTTAACAACTTCACTTATTTTGCGAACGGATTTTCTTTTTTGGTAATTGAAAATCACAATTTGCCTTTCTTCAAAGGTTGTTAGCCTTGACATTTCAATTTTTTTTTTGTAATGCTATCACAATGAAAGCTCTTCAAATACTGCAACTAAATAATTAGATAACGTGGCAACTACAGTTAGTTTTCTTAGAAAACAGCAGGTGTCCCACTTTGAGTGTGACCTGCATTAAAAAAAAAATAATAGGCAGATTATTTTCAGCTTTTTTTTTAAACAAATCGGGGTTGTTTTTTGATATTTTTTTTTTTATTTTATAATAATTTGAGGTCAATATTAAGCAATTAAAATAAAAATTATTTAAAAAAGTGACCAACTCTGCATTTTTTTTCGTAAAGAAGTTTATTGAAGATTTTATTTCGTAGGTGTCCCTTTTTGAGTGTGAGTGACTGTATGTATATTAATGCTACCTTTTCGTGTTTTGTAACTGTTCTCTGTCAATGATGGTAAGAATAATAATAATAATCATAACAGTAATAACTCTTGTTTTAGCTTAAGAATACCTTTTTGACAGAGTTCCAATCGAAAACTATTAATTTCATTCATTGTTTCTAACAGATGGTTTGTTTAAAATATAATAGAATAAAAACTTATGACAACTGCAGTGCTAGAACAAACTCCCCTATTCTTACTGAATCTACTATTATCACACGAACATTTGATGATCTGACATATTAAACGAAACGAATATTGAAAAAGTGGAATGCGAAAATGAAAACAAAATTTCTTACAAAAAGTTTTAAAGATTACAAAACGCTTTCAAAATCAAAAAAGTCAGCCAGACGTGGCCTTAGTGGTGGAAGCTGTACTCAAAGTGGTAGTAGTGAGATTTTGTGTAAAGTCAATGGTGGAAGCTGTACTCAAAGTAGTAGAGCTTGTAGGCAGTTTCAATGTGTGTGTGAAGTTTGCCATCTAATTAATTTCTTATCTCTGGGTAGGAGAAAGCATGTATGTATGTAGGTGTGTGAAGAAAGGGAGTGGACACTGGAGAGTTAGTGAGAAGTACAGATGGTAACATAGACACAGATGGTAAATTTTAAAGAATAATGAAAAAACGTTAATCAGCTGTTTATCCATCCAAACGAGAGGTAATTATGTATTTGATTTAACAATGGAGTTCAAGCTGAGTGCTTATGTACCCGAGTAGCAAAAGAGTTGGACAAAGAAAAGAAAATTGTAGAACTTTCTTTTTCAAAAGAACAGCTGGCAAGAGAAGTTCAGCAAAGATCTTTTCATAAGTTCATAAGTAGAAAATATAAGTAAAAAGTCAAATAGACTCAAGTAAATTACAGTCAAGTCAAAGAATAAATTCGTTTTTTTGACACCAATAAAAAAAAAAAGGGAAATATAAAAGAAATAATAGAGAAAAGAAAATTGAAAGGAAATAAAACAAAGCTTTCGAAAAGCTTATAAGAAAAAAGGCAGAGGTTGGTGAGACAACCTCTGCAAGGTTTTTTTGCCCAGCTTAGGTCAAAGATCAAAGGTCAAGGACCCATATAAGAAGATATAGTAGATACACACATGAGGATACTGGGAAGGAGAAAGAAGGAGATATTGAATAATTAGATGAAAAGGAGGCTGAAAGTGAATTTAAAGAAGAAATTAAGAAAAGTGAATTTAAGGAATAAGATTAGAAGTGATATTAAAGAATAAGACTGAAAGTGAATTTAAAGAAGAAATTACTAAAATTAGAACTAGAAGTTTTGAAGGAAAAAGAAAAAGAAAAGTAGTATAAAGAAAAAGTAAAGTGTTAAAAAGTGTACCTAAAGAAAAAAAAGGAGAAAAAAGTATAGAGAGTTTTTTTAGTTATTAAGAGCATTGTATACAGAAACTATAGTATTATTATGTAGACTTTTTGGCTGGTGGTCTCCGTGCCAACTTAGCAGTCTCCGTTCCAAGCAATTTGTTTTACCATTGTGTGTAGAGAAACGAATGCTGCGCCACCATGCTCGTCCGGTCCAAAGCACTGTTAAATCGATTCATGAACTTACTATAGTTTCTATATACAATGATTAAGAGGGTGAAAATAAGAAAAACCCCACAAAGAAAAAAAAAAGGAAGTGTGGAGATATAAAATATATACGTATGTGTACAGATTTAATTAATGATACAGTGTGCGTGTCTCGCAAGTGCTGCTGGCATCGGCAGGACAACGAGGGATAGCATCAAAGTAAACTGTAAGTTTGGTTTTTTTAAAGAAAAAAAAATATTACTTTTCATATATATGCATATTGCATATATATTTACACATATAAAGAAACGAAGATCTGTGGCACTGAAAGTTTCCATTTTTTTTTTTATTTTTTATCTTCTTTTTTTAACTTAATAGAGTAGTATGATATGATTTGTTGCAAACATTGAATTTTTTTTCTCTTTAAATCAAAAACAATAAATGATTGTAAAATCTTTACAAGATGAATTTTTTTGAAAGGTTTTGATAAATACTATGGATTACTAAAGTAAGCGTAAAGATGTGTAATGGCTGAACTAGGCCGTCCAATGTGAGCGTTGAGGGTTGGTTGGGAAGTTTTGTTTCATTTTTGGATTATGACGATGTGACAAGACGTAACATAACGGACTAAGTTTCAGCTGGTAGGTCATTTCAGGGGCCATCTTTGCAAACAAGGCCAAGAAGATGGCATTTGGATGTATCGGACCGATACAAGGGAGGGTTGGCCATGACTTCGTCACCAACACCTGACGAGCGCTTCGGAGACTCCAGCAGAGTTCCGTCCGACGGTGAAAGGAGACAAGGGTGTTTTCGGTTTGAAAGGTATCAAATTTAGTAGTAAATAGTATTAAGTAGGTAGTAGGTTAGTTTAGGGTATTTTGGTGTTGGGCTAGGTAGGATAGGTAGGGATTAAGTTTTTTTTTATTTTATTTTACTTCTTTTGGTAAAAATAATTTTTTTACTTGAGATTTGATGGTTTTTTTTATCGAAGCACCACCTTCTTTTGTCCTTGGATGGAGCTCACGTTTCTAGGTTTGCATTTCCTTTTGTTCCTTTTCCTTTGTCCTATCTTTATATAGTAGCTTCCCTTCCTGTTCCTTTTTCCATTCCTTCCTTAATCCTTGGCACGAGAATTTTGCATAGTGACTGGAATGTACTAGAGAAAGAGCAAGAATCCCCCATCCGACGAGTTAGTTCCGAGCAACCACAAGTGTGCCACTGCTCCTTTCAATAGTACTAAAGTTCATCCCCTGTGGATTCCCAGCTCCTAACAATGGCGCCCAACGAGACCTAGCGATAGTCCCTGCTTGGCCTATCGTAGATAATTTTCATTATTTTTTTTCCTTTAATTTTTTTCCAATTTCATTTTTTTTCCCAAAACCCGATGCAAATCTAGGGACAGAGGGAACTCTTGGTGTTCATGAATCGGTGACTGCTATCCAGTCTGAAGGCCTTACGTCTGAGATCTGGTGAGGTAGTTCACTTTTGATTCAGGATGACGTCAAGAGTAGAGTGAGGTTAACGACGTCTGACCCTCAGCTATCCGTTGAGTAGGGTTTACCCAACTTCTCGTGAGGTAGAGGATTAGGCGTCGAGAACTTCATTCATGTGGAAGTAAATTCTCACTTCGGAGCCAACCATATTTCTGGCTAGACGCCGAGGTTTATGTAGTGGTTTTGAGGTGGGGATGAACTGAAGCACCAGCTGGACTCCAAGCGCACCAGCTGAAACAGACGAACAAATACTTAGACAAGACAGCCAAAATTTGAAGCAATTTTCCAGCAACCAGTAAACATTCGGATAGGAAACCTGGTACAACCTCACACACCTAAGCAGAACATTAAGATACCCACAACAACAACAAAACTACTAAATCTTTTTCTTCAAAGAATTAAAACTTTGGAATTGTTTTTTTTTATTATTTTATTTTTTTTATAATTTTTTTATTTTCTTTTGGAACATTTTTTTAAAAAATTTATTTATTTTTTTGATTTGTTTTTTTTTGGGTTTTGTTTTTTTTTGAACTTTTTATTTTTTTTTTACTTATTTTTTGTTTTTGAATTCATTCATTCATTCGTTCTTTGATTTTTTTTTATTACTATTTCATTTCTGGTTCTAGAAAGGTTTGAAAAAAGGGTTTTTTTTAGAGGTTTTTTAGGTTTTGAATTTTTGAATCTAGTTTTTTAGTTGATTTTTTTTTGTTTGTTTCCTTGCTTTTCAAATAAAAAAAAAGGAAAAACTGAAGAAAGAAAAGGGGAAGAAAAATTCTTTTTTTTTATGTTCTTGGAGATAAGGTACTTGGCTTGAATTCCTTTACGATTCTTGGAAGAATGGCTGACAAAGCTCGTAAGCAAGGAGCTATTCCAAGAAATGGGCCAACCACAAGAAGTTCGGCAAATCAAGTTGGGGACCCGATTATAGGGAGAACAGGTGTGCCAGTGCCGGCGGTTGACGTTCCGGAAGCAAGAAACGCGATAGACGGTACTAGACCAGACGAAGACGTAATGGACATGATTAGAAATTTGAACAATAGATTACAAAACGAAGACACAGACCCAACAGATACGAACAGAAACCAAGAACAAGGACAGTACGAACAAGAATGGAACCACAGCGAAGACGAAGAAGAACACGGTGGGGAAGAAAATTACTTGTACAACGAAACTGGCCAGACAGAACGCGACAGACTTTTGGAGGAGAACAGTAGACTACAAGAAGAACATTCGAGACTGCTAGAAAAACAAGGACAAAACCAGAACAGCTCGAGTATAGGGAACGCTATAAGGCCAAGAATTTTGACAACGCAAGACCTATACGAAAGAATGGAGACGGTAGCGAATCTAGCTGTGAGAGGTCTGTGGTCTGACCAAGACCAAACGCTTACGAACGAAAGGGCTAACAGCTCGAGAAATTGTATTGTATTGTATTGTATTTTATTTTATTCATCCATCAACTTAAAAAATATATAATGATACAATTTGAGAATAAGATATGAATAATAGTGTACATTCTTTAACTATAGGAAGTTAGTGGTGAATGACACATCTAATTGAAAATTCATTGATAACTGATGTGGGGTGACAATCAGTTTAACTTAAAAAAAAAGCAAGATTCGAATAATAATAATTAATAAAAATAGAAAAAGAAAAGCATACAACATCGATTGTAGGAAACTAAGAAATTATTATGTATACTTTTTATAACAATATATTAACATAGATTTCATTGTTTGTTGTTTATTTTATTTATACTATATAAAATGTATGTATAAATGATGTACATATGTATAAATGATTCAACTTCATTAAAACTCAAAGTAAATAACCAATCTTTAATCATTTTGTTATAAGTGGAAAATTGAAGGGTCTCTCTTATTAATAAGGGCAATTTATTGAAAATATTAGGAGCTGTATATGTGTAAAAATGAGTGAAATGTGTTTTATAAGCAAAAGGTACATTAACTAAGCTCATATTGTTTATACGTAGATTATACATTTGATAGCTTCTGCTAGGAATATTTCCACTTTGTTTGAAAAATTCTCTTAAGACTTTGAAAACATATAAATGTCTCATTGGTAGAATTTGCAGTTCCTTAAATAAAATCCAACTTTCAGCCAACCTAGTTTTATTTAAAATAATTCTTATCAAATGCTTCTGTGCTATTAATAGAGGCAAAAAACTATTAGCATACGAACCACCCCAACTAGTTATACCGTATTGCAGCTTCGAATTTGCAAGACCATAATAAATCATTTTTAGAAGTTTTTGGGAGCAAAAAGGTTTCAGTAAATACATTTTTCGTGTGACCGATAATATATAGGTTTTGATCATTTGATCAAGAACTCTTTTAATAATTTATAGTTGATACAATATTTATTAGCTGGATAATGATTTTATTATTTGAAAGACTGTTATCAGAAAGGAAATTTAATGCAATCATTTTATGATCAATAATTTTCAAATCATAAACTCTTCCATTAAAAACTTTGTTATTGTTTCTATGAGATCTTAAAAAAATGTGATCTATACAACTCATAGAAGAACACGTCACGCGGGTAGGTTCGTTTACTAAGCTTTTAAGACCATATGAAGCCATAGTGAATAAATAGCTTTTGGAATCTTTGTCAATTTTGTTGAGAATATCAATATTGATGTCTCCTAAAACAATTAAATTTTTTGCTAGATTCGTATTAAGAATATTGCTTAATTCACCAATGAAAACATTTTTAGGAAAATCATGAAGTCTATAAATGCACAGCAAAGTATAGTCGATGTTCTCAAAAACAAAAGATAATTTAAGTAGGTACATCAGCGCTAGATAATTTAAGACACGAGTAATCACACAAATAACCACTTTTCTCATAAACAGCTACACCTCCAGCTGGATACGACACCTCCAGCTGGATACGAATCATTACAATTTGCAAAAAGAGTGTAACCCTGTATATTATATAATTCTATCTCGTTATTGAAGATCCAAATTTCACTTAAAACAATTACAACTGGTAGATTGGTGAGTTCATTTAGATGCGCTAAAAAAATTGAAAAATTTTTTCTCATGCTACGTATATTCTGGTGTAAGCAAAAACAATAATCTACAGAAGGAATAAGATCAACTGGGTGATTACATACAGAAACATTAGAAGGTGAATTAGTTCTAGCTATATTCTTATTCATAATTTAGAAAAATCTGCAGTACAATTTATTCTTACATGATTGTCACCCTCATCTTTCCGCATGTATACAGTCCCATTCCTCGTCCAAACGTATTTGTATTGCTTGTTTATTTTCATTGTTGTTGCAGTCTTAAATAATCTACTCGTTTCATACGATAAGCTTTCGTTGACAAACATCTTCTCCACAGCAGTGGCGAGGGGTGAATAATTCCAAAAGGTAACTCGAAGGAAACTTAGTCACCAACAAAAAAAAGTTTACTCAAAACTTTTTTTTTGCAATGTTTGTCTTCGCATCAAGCCAAAAAGTCAAGTATTTCAAACCAACTTTGCTATTAGGTAGAGCGTCATAACTTTTTTTTTCATAAAACTAAGCTAATTTAAACTATTTGTTTCCTCTAAGTGAAAATCAGTTAAGCAACAGTCAACAGATAAAGGCCATAGTCAAACCACTGAAACTTACTATCGGGAAAATTTTCAGACTTTTTACACTTTTCAATTTTTAAAGACTATATTTGCAATATTCAAAAAAATCACGAAAAGCACTAAATCTATTTAAATACCTAAGTATTGCACTGCGTTCTACTAGTAAACTGCGTTCTTCAAATAAAATACGGCTCATTGGGAACTGAATTCATTTAAGCCAGATGTGACAATTTAGAAAAATTCCAATTATTTTATGCATTTTCTGCCAAAAATATGTTGTTATGCTATGAGATCTAATATCCACGCACATTTGTTATCAAAGTGACAACCTTTGACACATCAGTACAGTGCAGAGACACATACAAATTCATGAAATAAGTCGGAGACCAGCGTGTTATTTTCTTGTTCTTCAAGCAGAGACCTACCTCAACCTGCAATATACATTTTTGTTTATAAACATGTGTCCATGTCCATGGGAAGAAAAAGAAATACGAAGGAAAGCGTTTTTTTCTTTTATAAAACCAATATCATGCAAACACCGAAGTGTGCAGAAGCAATGCTGCAATCTGCAAATGAGGACTGGGCTACTGCGCCGGCGCTATATTCACGTGCTCAGAGCACAAAGAGATAACAAACAACAGTGGTGCGTTCCTAAATAGCTTCGATGTTACGCGATGTTGTAGTGTCAAAATCATCGTTGTTGTTGTGTATGTTTGACTTTGTTACAAAATCATGATTGCATTTAGGAACGACTCGATGTTACACTTTATTGGTCTGTCAAAAATAAGAATAAAGTATTTCTTAAAATATAAAACCAGCTAAAAGAAACTCGTTTTTGATGAAGAAAAAAGAATTCTGAAATGAACAAGATTGAAAATCAATAACTGCTTACAGAATTTTGAAAGATTAATGAAAAAAAAAACCAAAACAAATCTGAGCAACAACAATTCTAGAGGGGTTTGACAGATCAACATCGAAACTCAAGTCCCAGAGATGAGTTGGAAAAAGTTACGAAACGTAACATTCTGACAGTTCAACATTGCATTTAGGAACGACTCGATGTTACATTTCGTAACTTTTTTGCATTTAGGAACGATATAATGTTACCCGATGTTACATCGCGTAACATCCAAGAATAAAAGAACAGACCACAGATTTACCAAAAAATATGACGCTAGAACACCGGGTTATTTTCTTCCATAAAAAAGCATGTATTATTGAACAGAGAGGTGCCTAACGCTAGGCTATTCTCTGTTCAATACATGCTTTCTTATGGAAGAAAATAAGACGATGTTCTACCGTCATATTTTTTGGTAAAAGAAAAAAGAGGAGAGAACACAAATTTGTTCTATCCAGCAACAAGTTTTATAAGACGTAATATTTGGGGTTACCTTGTATGTTGCTAAAGTTTTGTGTTTGTTTATGGAGTGAATTGAAGAGCCAACATGTGTGTAGAATAAAACGGAAAGCAGAGTGGTAGTTGTTAAAAAAATGTTGGCAGCGAGTTCATGTGTATGATTAAGTTTGATTCATGTTGCCAGAAGTCTAAGATGTTTCGGATGTGAATTTCAAAAGGTAAGTCGGAAATAATCGACTTATATGGGCGCTTCGCCACTGCTCCACAGTTGCATCAGGGTCAGGGTTGAGTAATCTTGTTGATAACGGCTCTCTTTTCACTCTCTTCGCTTTCATTATTTTTTCCTTGCATATATTTTAAATTAATTTTACACAGAGAACATTTTTCGTGGCTGGATTACCATTGTTTGTTGCATATGATAATTTAATTCTCTTAACATAACACTGGTCTATGTCTCTCTCTTGCACATTTAAGTTCAAACCTTCACGAAACACCTTTAGAGCAGCATCAGTGTAAGGCATGTCGGGATCGATGGTAGGAACGTTAAATATTTCAATGCTGTTAGAAAGCAGTTGTTGTTCGAGGTTATTCACCTTGGCCTCTAGAAATTTGATTCTTTTTTCGCACTCATCATTTTTAGCAATAAGTGTATTGAATTGCTTTGTTTGGTATGCTTCTATTGAACTGATTTTTTTGTATATCATTTCCAGTGTTACAGAAGTATTAGGTAGGCTGGTGGCAGATGAAAGTGCATTTGATGATTGATGACTTGGTTGAGGTGTAGTAGAAGGTGGTTCTGGCGTTAACAGTGGTGGTGGTGGTGCAGTTGTTGGTGGCAATGAAGACGACGTAGTTGGTTTGATTAGATGTTTAGTGCAGTTTGATGGTAAAGAGAAAGATTCTCTACGTTGATTAGCACATCCCTTGCATCTCCAAATTGACTTGCTTTTATTTAAGTAATCGAGATCTACGGCAGTCAACTTAACACAATCACCATGAAAAATAATTCCGCAGTCTCCACACGTAATTTTAATTTCAGTTCTTGTTATTTTTGATTTACAAATGGAACAAGACATTTTGATAGTAATTAGGTATTATTCAATCACAGACTAAAGCTCTTTACGAAAAGCTCAAGTGACCTTCACTCCTTATGCGTTTCGCCCAGGTACAACAGTGGGCTCATCAGTTAGATGCTGTTGTACCCTTCTAAGACGCAATGTTTGGTCGATGTTTGTCGACACATATATAAAGTTTACAGTGCAAACACACTGTAAACTTTATAATTCTAGGGGAATGGGATTGCATTCTTGCACCTAGAGAGGGGTTGCCCGTGGTCTGGCCGATGTTTATTGAAAAAAAGAAAAATAATAAAAGAATTTATTGTTTTCTTGTGGAGTGTTGATTTTTAAAAATCAAAATGAAAAGCTCAAGTGACCTTCACTCCTTATGCGTTTCGCCCAGGTACAACAGTGGGCTCATCAGTTAGATGCTGTTGTACCCTTCTAAGACGCAATGTTTGGTCGATGTTTGTCGACACATATATAAAGTTTACAGTGCAAACACACTGTAAACTTTATAATTCTAGGGGAATGGGATTGCATTCTTGCACCTAGAGAGGGGTTGCCCGTGGTCTGGCCGATGTTTATTGAAAAAAAGAAAAATAATAAAAGAATTTATTGTTTTCTTGTGGAGTGTTGATTTTTAAAAATCAAAATGAAAAGCTCAAGTGACCTTCACTCCTTATGCGTTTCGCCCAGGTACAACAGTGGGCTCATCAGTTAGATGCTGTTGTACCCTTCTAAGACGCAATGTTTGGTCGATGTTTGTCGACACATATATAAAGTTTACAGTGCAAACACACTGTAAACTTTATAATTCTAGGGGAATGGGATTGCATTCTTGCACCTAGAGAGGGGTTGCCCGTGGTCTGGCCGATGTTTATTGAAAAAAAGAAAAATAATAAAAGAATTTATTGTTTTCTTGTGGAGTGTTGATTTTTAAAAATCAAAATGAAAAGCTCAAGTGACCTTCACTCCTTATGCGTTTCGCCCAGGTACAACAGTGGGCTCATCAGTTAGATGCTGTTGTACCCTTCTAAGACGCAATGTTTGGTCGATGTTTGTCGACACATATATAAAGTTTACAGTGCAAACACACTGTAAACTTTATAATTCTAGGGGAATGGGATTGCATTCTTGCACCTAGAGAGGGGTTGCCCGTGGTCTGGCCGATGTTTATTGAAAAAAAGAAAAATAATAAAAGAATTTATTGTTTTCTTGTGGAGTGTTGATTTTTAAAAATCAAAATGAAAAGCTCAAGTGACCTTCACTCCTTATGCGTTTCGCCCAGGTACAACAGTGGGCTCATCAGTTAGATGCTGTTGTACCCTTCTAAGACGCAATGTTTGGTCGATGTTTGTCGACACATATATAAAGTTTACAGTGCAAACACACTGTAAACTTTATAATTCTAGGGGAATGGGATTGCATTCTTGCACCTAGAGAGGGGTTGCCCGTGGTGATGAGCCCACTGTTGTACCTGGGCGAAACGCATAAGGAGTGAAGGTCACTTGAGCTTTTCATTTTGATTTTTAAAAATCAACACTCCACAAGAAAACAATAAATTCTTTTATTATTTTTCTTTTTTTCAATAAACATCGGCCAGACCACGGGCAACCCCTCTCTAGGTGCAAGAATGCAATCCCATTCCCCTAGAATTATAAAGTTTACAGTGTGTTTGCACTGTAAACTTTATATATGTGTCGACAAACATCGACCAAACATTGCGTCTTAGAAGGGTACAACAGCATCTAACTGATGAGCCCACTGTTGTACCTGGGCGAAACGCATAAGGAGTGAAGGTCACTTGAGCTTTTCATTTTGATTTTTAAAAATCAACACTCCACAAGAAAACAATAAATTCTTTTATTATTTTTCTTTTTTTCAATAAACATCGGCCAGACCACGGGCAACCCCTCTCTAGGTGCAAGAATGCAATCCCATTCCCCTAGAATTATAAAGTTTACAGTGTGTTTGCACTGTAAACTTTATATATGTGTCGACAAACATCGACCAAACATTGCGTCTTAGAAGGGTACAACAGCATCTAACTGATGAGCCCACTGTTGTACCTGGGCGAAACGCATAAGGAGTGAAGGTCACTTGAGCTTTTCATTTTGATTTTTAAAAATCAACACTCCACAAGAAAACAATAAATTCTTTTATTATTTTTCTTTTTTTCAAAGCTCTTTACGCAAGTGTACCCCACAACGACTCAGTAAGAACAATAGTCAACCTCGACATGGTCCATTAAACGCTCATCACCCATCTAGGGACAACAACACGAGGGTTGATGTTCACAAATAGGGGGTGAAGTTTGATGGAACGACAAAGACCATGTCGGTTGAAAGTTTTATTTTTAGAGTGGAGACGATAAGAAAGAAGACAGGACTTACGGACGATCAGCTGTTTGCGAACTTCCACCACCTCGTTTCCGTAGCGGCAGAACAATGGTACTGGCAATATCTGGAGGAGAACTAGGACGATTATCTCCTTAACTACCACGATTTGAAGAGTGAACTCATTAGACAATTTCAGCCGAACAAAAGAGACTTTTACGCCGATATCAGGAGTTTGATATCGATGGTTAAGAAAAATTTAAAAGAAAGAGTAGCGACACTAGAAGTAGCAGCTTTCCAACCGAACAGAAACGACAAAAGACATGACAGGTATAATGACAAACAAAAACCAATAAACCATGACAGAGAAAAACTAAATGACAGTTTTAGAAATAGACAACAGACGGGAGTATGTAACTCAACGTTTCTTACTCTGACTTGTTTTGGGTATGGACAAGGTAACATATTCTATAGATGCCAAAGTTGTCAGGGAAACTCCAGGGTCGGCAGTGTACCCGGGAGCCAACAGTCGACGAAAATGACAATCCCGGAGAACAACAAGACAGACTACAAACTGACCAAGTAAGCCTCTTAAGGAGAGAGAAGCAAAAGACTGAAATCCCAGTGACTCACTTGACTAATGGTATTAACCCTAGGTTGAGCCTACATGAAAGAAAGAGACGCTATGAAGAAGCGCGAAAGCGAATCTTCGGTGAAGAACTGGACACTACAAAGACGAGAAGTAGAAACTATAGGAAAATAGCTAGGCTAAGGGAAATAAGTGCAATAAAAAGACGAATGAAAAGCAGGATAGAAGCTTCAATTTTGACAATAAGTGATTACCATTGTTTGTTGCATATGATAATTTAATTCTCTTAACATAACACTGGTCTATGTCTCTCTCTTGCACATTTAAGTTCAAACCTTCACGAAACACCTTTAGAGCAGCATCAGTGTAAGGCATGTCGGGATCGATGGTAGGAACGTTAAATATTTCAATGCTGTTAGAAAGCAGTTGTTGTTCGAGGTTATTCACCTTGGCCTCTAGAAATTTGATTCTTTTTTCGCACTCATCATTTTTAGCAATAAGTGTATTGAATTGCTTTGTTTGGTATGCTTCTATTGAACTGATTTTTTTGTATATCATTTCCAGTGTTACAGAAGTATTAGGTAGGCTGGTGGCAGATGAAAGTGCATTTGATGATTGATGACTTGGTTGAGGTGTAGTAGAAGGTGGTTCTGGCGTTAACAGTGGTGGTGGTGGTGCAGTTGTTGGTGGCAATGAAGACGACGTAGTTGGTTTGATTAGATGTTTAGTGCAGTTTGATGGTAAAGAGAAAGATTCTCTACGTTGATTAGCACATCCCTTGCATCTCCAAATTGACTTGCTTTTATTTAAGTAATCGAGATCTACGGCAGTCAACTTAACACAATCACCATGAAAAATAATTCCGCAGTCTCCACACGTAATTTTAATTTCAGTTCTTGTTATTTTTGATTTACAAATGGAACAAGACATTTTGATAGTAATTAGGTATTATTCAATCACAGACTAAAGCTCTTTACGCAAGTGTACCCCACAACGACTCAGTAAGAACAATAGTCAACCTCGACATGGTCCATTAAACGCTCATCACCCATCTAGGGACAACAACACGAGGGTTGATGTTCACAAATAGGGGGTGAAGTTTGATGGAACGACAAAGACCATGTCGGTTGAAAGTTTTATTTTTAGAGTGGAGACGATAAGAAAGAAGACAGGACTTACGGACGATCAGCTGTTTGCGAACTTCCACCACCTCGTTTCCGTAGCGGCAGAACAATGGTACTGGCAATATCTGGAGGAGAACTAGGACGATTATCTCCTTAACTACCACGATTTGAAGAGTGAACTCATTAGACAATTTCAGCCGAACAAAAGAGACTTTTACGCCGATATCAGGAGTTTGATATCGATGGTTAAGAAAAATTTAAAAGAAAGAGTAGCGACACTAGAAGTAGCAGCTTTCCAACCGAACAGAAACGACAAAAGACATGACAGGTATAATGACAAACAAAAACCAATAAACCATGACAGAGAAAAACTAAATGACAGTTTTAGAAATAGACAACAGACGGGAGTATGTAACTCAACGTTTCTTACTCTGACTTGTTTTGGGTATGGACAAGGTAACATATTCTATAGATGCCAAAGTTGTCAGGGAAACTCCAGGGTCGGCAGTGTACCCGGGAGCCAACAGTCGACGAAAATGACAATCCCGGAGAACAACAAGACAGACTACAAACTGACCAAGTAAGCCTCTTAAGGAGAGAGAAGCAAAAGACTGAAATCCCAGTGACTCACTTGACTAATGGTATTAACCCTAGGTTGAGCCTACATGAAAGAAAGAGACGCTATGAAGAAGCGCGAAAGCGAATCTTCGGTGAAGAACTGGACACTACAAAGACGAGAAGTAGAAACTATAGGAAAATAGCTAGGCTAAGGGAAATAAGTGCAATAAAAAGACGAATGAAAAGCAGGATAGAAGCTTCAATTTTGACAATAAGTGACAACAATAGACCTTTTACAAAAGTGCAATTAAAAGGTGAGGACATTTTAGGTCTATCGGATAGTGGAGCCTCAGTGACGTGTTTAGGGAAAGGTGCAATAGACTTTGTCAAAAGAAAAAACATACAAATGGCGAACATGAAACATGCAATAAAAACTGCTGACGGAAACCACCAGAAAATCGAAGGTAGTTTCAACGCGAATGTCTCGTGGAATGGAAGATCTAAAATCTTGGAAATATTTGTGGTCCCCAGCCTACAACAACCTCTCTATAGATAGATTTTTGGAGCTCTTTCAATGTTGCTCCAAATATTGTGAGTGAACTCAATGTAACGGTAGTGCTTAGCACCGAGAAACAGCAAAACATAGAGCTAACCGAAGAACAGACGAAGCGACTGGAGAGCGTCAAGGTATTGTTTCCTTCTTTTGCTGTACTCGGATAGGGCAAAACCAATCTTGAGGAACATGTCATAGAGGTGGACGACGAAAACATTCCCATCAATCAGCGACATTACCCCATTTCACCAGCCGTTCAAAAACTGCTTTATGCAGAGATTGATCGGATGCTTGAAATGGGTGTGATTGAAGAGAGTAACAGTGCTTGGAGCTCCCCAGTCATGTAAGTTAGAAAACCCGGGAAAAATAGGCTGTGTTTAGACTCACGCAAAGTAAACGCAAGAACTAAGAAATTTGCATATCCTATGCCACACATTGAGGGAATAATTAGCAGGTTGCAAGACACAAGGTATATATCTAGTATAGATTTAAAGACGCATTTTGGCAGATTCCTCTAGAGAGCAAATCAAGAGAGAAAACAGCATTCACAGTCCCTGGCCGACCGTTGTATCAATTCACGGTGATGCCGTTTGGACTGTGCAATGCGGCTCAGAGGATGTCCAAGTTGATGGACAAAGTGATACCAGGTCGCTTACGCCAGAATGTTTTTTGATTGCTCTCCCGACTTCGAATCACACATTAAGACTCTAGATGAAGTTGCGTTTGCTTTGCGTCAGGCAGGTCTCACAATTAACGTGGAGAAAAGTAGGTTTTGTTTTAAGGAGATCAAGTATTTAGGATACGTGGTACGAGATGGACACATTCGAACGGACAGAGACAAAGTGTCGGCGATCGACGATTTCCCAATCCCGAAATCCCCAAAACAACTCCGCAGATTTCTAGGCATGACGGGCTGGTACAGACGCTTCATCCCGAACTACGCGACGATAGCAGCCCCAATGACTGACTGCCTGAAAAAGGGGAAACAGTTCGAAATGTCGGATGAAGCGGTGACATCATTTGACACACTGAAAAGACGACTTGTAGAAGCACCAATTCTCAACAACCCAGACTTTACGAAACATTTTTACATCCAATGTGACGCCTCGACCACAGGAGTAGGGAGCGTGATCTTTCAGATGGATGACGACAAGAACAAGTTGCCGCTGGCATTTATGTCCCAGAAGCTTAATGCAGCTCAAATGAACTACAGCATGACAGAACTCGAATGCTATGTGGCGATTCTATCGGTGAAGAAGTTCAGAGCCTACGTTGAGGGCCTACCTTTCACTATCATCACCGATCACGCCAGTCTCAAGTGGCTGATGACACAAAAAGACCTGTCAGGGCGTTTGGCAAGATGGAGCCTTAAGCTATAGGCGTTCGATTTTACCATCGAACATAGGAAAGGCGTCCAAAACGTAGTACCTGATACTTTGTCTCGCATCCATATGGAAGAGATCGTGAAAACCGACTCAACTCCTGAAATTGACTTCAGTTCCACGCACTTTTCATCCGAAGAGTACGACGAACTAAAGAAAGTAGTGGAACAACAACAAGACCGACTTCCCGACATTTGCATATCAGACGGATACGTTTACAAACGCACTGACGTACGGACAGGTGACGCAATACAAGAGGACCGTGCCTGGAAACTGTGGGTTCCTGAAGGACTGCGAGAGGAGTTGTTAAAGACCGCGCATGACTCACCAGAGTCTGGACACCGAGGCATAGGCAAAACTTAAGCGAAACTGCGTCAGTTTTGCTATTGGCCTGGGTTGGCCACCGATGTTCAACACTGGGTGAATTCATGCGACAGTTGTAAGTGCAATAAATCCATAAACCAGACGACTCGACCGCTGATGGGAAAACAGACAATTACTGAATGACTATTTCAACGCTTATACATTGACTTCTTAGGACCATAACCACGAACTTCAAACGGAAATACACACATCTTCATAGTACTTGATCATTTTAGTAAGTTTGTGTTCTTGAAAGCAATTTGGAAAGCAACATCATCTGAGGTAGTTAAATTTTTAGAAGAAAAACGTCTTTCATGTTTTTTGTGTACCTGAATTTGCCCATTCAGACAATGGTAAACAGTTCGTCTCAGAATTATTTACGTTTTTGAAACGATACGGTGTAAGACGCACCCGTACGGTCATCTACTCACCACAAGCAAATGCCTCAGAAAGAATAAATCAATCGGTGTTAGCTAAAATAAGAGCCTATCTAGGCACAAACCAAGAGCAATGGGACCTCCACGTTAGCAACGTTGCATTCTCACTTCGCAGTGTGATGCACGAAGCAATCGCGGTGGAACCATATTACGCGGTGTTTGGCTTCCATATGATCCAAAATGCGATATCATATGATCTCCTTCGAAACGGTGAAAGAATCCAATATTGAGATTCTAAACCGAGAAGATCGATTAGAATTAATTCGCGCGAAAATATTCCAAAACTTAAAATTAGCACACCAAAAAGGCATGAAAATATATAACACTAGAAGTAAGGATGTAGTCTGCCAACCAGGACAAATTGTATATAGCCGAAATCTTAAACAAAGTAACGAAGCAGAGAATTATAATACTAAACTCGCTGCGAAATTCACGAAAAGTATAGTTTTAAGAAAGATAGGTAACTCCCTGTATGAAGTTGGTAACATAAGAGGCGAAAAAGTAGGAGTTTTTCATGCTAAAGACTTACACACTTAAAGTACGCATGCTCATGACGCACTCAGATGATGTTGTCTTTAGTCGAATAGTCCCTGATAGCTAGTTTTAGTAAATGTTTAAATTATTTATTTATTATGTATTTGTATCTATTTATTATAACCATTATTACTGTGATATTATTAGTTATAAGTATATAATATAGCCTACTGTGATATTTTTAGCTATAAGTATATATAGCCGCCTACTGTGATATCAGACAGCCCCGCTGGATAAAACGTAAACTGTGATATTGCTAATTATTAGCACCCATTTTTCTGTGATAAACCTCTTTATTTACTTCTTTTAGTCATCTTTGATATTTTTTTTAATTTTATTTCTTCATATACAGGGTGATTCGCATAAGGTGTGACAAAAAGATAGGGTGTGTAGGTTGGACCTAGACAAGCAAAAAATCGTATGGGAGGGGGGGGTCCATTTTCCCCCGTTTAGGTGGGAGGGGCAATTTAAGAAAAAAATTACAAAAAATGGGAAAAAAATTATTTAAATATAACGGTAATACTTACAGAGTCGTGCTATAGCATTTTGAAAAGCCAAAAACTGATTCATTCATTTAAATTTAAAAATAAGTTGTTCAAATAAATAGTTTTTGAAATATTAATTTTCACAGTCAAAATTTTGAAAAAAAAACATAATTTTTTTTTTAAAACCACTTTTTTTTCCAAATTTTACGTAATTAAGTAGTATTTTTTTGGCTTATTTTTTTTTTTAAAACCACTTTTTTCCAAATTTTACGTAATTAAGTAGTATTTTTCTGGCTTATTTTCAATGCTCTTATTTATTTTTTATCAAACACAAAAAACCGGATGTCAAAATAACCTGTAGTTTTTGAAAAAACCAAAAATTACAAAAACGATTTTTTAAAATTTTTTTTTTCTAAAAGTTTTTTTTCGTTATTTGATTCTTAAGTGATTCTTAAGTGAAAAAAAGTAAAGAGGAAATTCATCCTTAATTTATTAAACTCACTTAAGAATCAAAAAACAAAAAAAAAACTTTAAAAAAAAATTTTTTTAAAAAGTCGTTTTTGTAATTTATGGTTTTTTTCAAAAATTACAGGTTATTTTGACATCCGGTTTTTTGTGTTTGATCAAAAATAAATAAGAGCATTGAAAATAAGCCAGAAAAACACTACTTAATTACGTAAAATTTGGAAAAAAAGTGGTTTTAAAAAAAAAAACTATGTTTTTTTTCATAATTTTGACTTTGAAAATTAATATTGCAAAAACTATTTATTTGAACAACTTATTTTTAAATTTAAATTAATGTGTAAGTTTTTGGCTTTTCAAAATGCTATAGCACGACTCTTTAGGTATTACCGTTATTTTTCAATAATTTTTTTCCCATTTTTTGTGATTTTTTTCTTAAATTGCCCCTCCCGCCTATACGGGGGAAAATGGACCCCCCCTCCGATACGATTTTTTGCTTGTCTAGGTTCAACCTACACACCCTATCTTTTTGTCACACCTTATGCGAATCACCCTGTATACATATTTTTATTTTTTTATTTACATATTGATTTACTTATATATCTATTTATTTATTTATTTATTTATTAGCGTATTTATATGGTAGTTTATTTAGTGAAGTACTTTTAGCCCGACTTCGTTCATTATCCATAGTTCAGAAAAGACGACGATCTAACTACCACCCCCCAACTCAGACATTGGACAATTAGCATAGGTATCAAAATAAATAGTCAGAACATATCATATATATCAGTTACATGAGTTTATTTCAGTTGAAGAATAATAAACAATGAAAATCTAAGCTTAACTCAAAAATAAAAAGATAGCATGAGACTTAGTAGTTTACTCAGGGAGTAGGCTCTACCACACGATACGAGACCCTATTTACAAACAAGGTGTTTTGCAACGCATTTTTTTTACGGTTTGTTTTACGATTTAAGTGTTCTCGCGACCACTTATCCACTTCCACCGAGCCTGTTACCAAAACCTGAAAAAAAGATACCCCATTTAATCAAATAACTTTAACCTACTTACCATAGTTCAAACAAAAATATTATTCCCTTTCTTGTTATTTGGTGGTTTATTGTTTTTTTTTTTGTCATCAGTCAACCCTTTAAAGTAATGTAAAAGTAAATAAAATTGACCCAGGAACAAGTATGGGAGTTTGTTTACAAAATTCACCTATGAAATGTATGAACCTATGAAGATATATAAACAAACTCCCACCTGAGGTTTTACAAAAACAAAAGAACACAATTGTACTTACCAAGTTAAAAGAAAATGAAAAACACCTAAATAATAACAAAAAAAGAAATAGGTAAACAAAACAAAACAGAAAAACGAATTAACTCGCGATATTAAAGTAAGAAACAAAACAAAAAAAAGAAAATACGAAATGTAAATTCGCGAAACACCGACGATATCAATTATTAGGTCTGTTCGTTGAAGTTTACCCAGGGCTTACCCAGGTTTTCTTGACAGCCACAAGTGCTGTCAAAAAAACCTAGGTTTTTCAATTCTCAAAAAACATAACCGAGCTGTCTGTTGTGTTGTTGACAGATGAAATCGTAAACAAACAAAATACTCTTTCAAAGCGTTTTAATTAGTTTCAAAACTTAAAAATATGAATAAAGACAATTTTGCGGCTTTGATCGGCATTATATGTGACGATGAAGATGTGTACGACGATGACTTTGAAGAGAGCAATGAAAGTGAAGAAGGAATTGTGTGCAAAAGGCAAAAACGTCACAGTGTCCCTTCTTATTTTGAAAAAGTTGTTCCTACCAACACAAATGAGGAATTTAAAACTCACTTCCGTGTTTCAAGAGATCTGTTTCGTCGTTTAAGTAACCTCTATTCGGAATGTGATAGTTTAAAGTCACTTGACCAACTAAAAGTTGTCAGTGCCGAAAAGCGCATAGCAGTTTTCGTTTGGTTTGCTGGTCACGAAGCCTGTGCATATAGAGATATCGCTGATCGTTTCAATTTAGCTCTCTCAACGATCCATGCAATAATAATGCGAGTGAGTTATTTTTTGAGCTCACTAAGTAGCCAAGTGATTAAATGGCCAGCGGTTGAGAAAAAGAAGGCAAGTGCAGAGGCATTCAAGGCTAAACATGGGTTTCCAGGTATCATTGGTAAGTGAAATGAGAATAAAATGTATGAATGTATAATGCATAACCACATCATTTCAATTTTAAGGATGTATCGATGGAACCCATATTACAATTGATCCACCAAAGCGAAGCAAAGCGAAGCAGAGATGACTACATAGATAGGAAGCACAATTTCAGCATTTGTATGCAAGGAATTTGCAATGAAGAGTGGAAATTCATTGATGTGTTTATAGGGTTCCCAGGATCTGCTCACGACAGCAGAATTTTGAAAAACTCTACAATATTCCCACAATTACGGAATTTATGTGGAGATGGAGGTACAGACTTACATAGCTATCATATTTTTTTTACCAGAATTTAATTTGTTTTCAATTTGTAGAATTTCATTTGCTGGGTGATTCTGCGTATCCCTGTACACAGTACTTGCTGACACCATACAAGGACAACGGACACTTGTCAGCTCGGGAAATAAATTTCAACAAGTGTCTCAGCTCTTCCCGTATTGCAATAGAGCATACTTTTGGTATTATGAAACAGCGCTTTAGACAGCTTTATTATTGCAAGTTGATTGGAATTGAAAAGCTATCCCATTTTGTTAGAGCGTTTTGTGTTTTACACAACTTTTGTCTGGAGAGTGAGCTGGAGCTATTGGATATTGAAATAACTCCAGATGCAAATTCAGACCCATTGAACTCTCAAACGGATAGCTTTGAAGTTCAAGACAGTACTGCTGGAAAGAATAAAAGGAATCAAATTGCTCAACAACTTTATCCAAAAGTGAAACGAACTTCAATGAAATAATTTGCACTCACTACAATCCAAACAACTTGAATATTATAACAAATATTTATTCAAAAATAACATTTTTTCTTAATTTCTTCTTAAAACTACTAACAACCATTCAAGTATTCAAAAAGGAACTTAAAAATCATTAAAAATCAAAATTAAGAAATGTTTCATTGAAAAAAGTTTAAAAAAAAAAATCCAGTCTTCACATGTTTTTCTTAATATCTACTTAAAAACTACTTAAAATTATTAAAAAAAGCATTAAAAAAAGGAGTTAACAAAATAAATATTCTTTAAAAAAAATAAAAAAATTCAGTCTTCAGTAATAAAAAAAAAGTTAGCTTAAACTTATTGAGCTGGTGGTTGTTGACAGAGGCTATCTGCTATCCTCTCCAAAATATTGTTTCTACGCATGAGCTCGCGCTCCAAAATCATATTTCTTTCCCGCATGATTTTCGTTTTTTCTTCTTTATATTTTATGTCTGCTTCCTCTTTTGCTGATCTTTTCTTGCTTCTTTCCCTATCCAAAGGGCTTTTTTTGTTTGTCAAACTTTAATCTAGATAGAAATATAAGACAGCTTAGTATTTTATCTTTTCAATTAAAAAAGTTAATATACGAAAGAAAAAAACTGACAAAGCTTAACTTACCATCTCCATAGCAAGAAACTTCCTCTAAGAGGTCATCAGACGTAAGACTTGATATGTCTTGCGATATGACCGCTGACTGTTGTGCGGCCCCAGACGTTGTTGCCACGTTTTCGTCCTGCAAAAAGCGAGACCCACTTCCTGCAGCTCCCAAAGCAAACTCAGGGAACATGCTGGCTCCGTCCTTGAACACTTCGTAGAGCTCACTGAAAGTAAAAATATAAAAACATTAGTTTTTCAATATTTGAAAGTAAAACATCACATACTCATAAAATGGACAAGTTAGCCTGTGGTTCACCGTTTTGTTGTTATGTTTGACAACATTCCTAAAACTTTTTTCTATGCCCTTGATTTTGTTGTCAACCTGGGCTGGCGAAAACAAATGGCCTTCCTCATTCATTTTGGACGAGATGAACTCGGCCAGTTTTTTTTTTTTTTTGTTTTTTTTTGTTTTTTTTTTTTTTTTTTATCTCAGAGACTAAGTCGCACGAAGCTTAGAGCAAGCTCATTTGTACGTACTTATCTACGCTCTTCATCATAAATGCAAGTGTTAGAGGTTAGAAAACACCAACACCAGCACAAAACGAACGTATAGAAAATATATATATGAGAAAAAAAAAAAAAATACAAATAGTGACATACAATATAGAACACCTAACATGAAATACAATAATAATTAATTAAACAAAACTACTAAAAATAAAACAAAGTATAAACTACAAATATTTTGAAAAACAATAAACTAAGAAACATTGAACAAAAATCATGCATGTGGAGCACTGGTTTTAAATTTTTGTTTTAAACTAGATTTATTAATGTTGAAATCTAAAAGTAGGGAGTTAGAATTATATAATCTACTCATGCGCGATAGCGGCTCATTCATGCCGTAATTGGTTCTATGATGGGGGCAATGAATCAACTCCAAATTACGCAAGTGGTGAGATCCTCCGCGGTAGTTTAGATGGAAAGTGTGCCCCACTTTGTGTTTATGCTCTCTTAGCAGACAAATTAGCATTAGGGTGGTTGTAGTAGTAATGATGTAATGAACGCGTTTACGTTTCGATTACTATAAATAAGTGTTTGCCTAAAAATGTTACAACTTCTGGCATGCATTGGGATATACATGCCTGAAAATACTATTTCCTATCGGACAAAACATCCTCGCGACTGCTTACTACTTCCTTTGATGTGGTTCTCAACAATTTTGGTTTATGCATTTATGTAGCATGAGTGCTATGAAATGTGCAATTGATTTGGATGCGACAATGGCACTCACAAGTGCATAAAAAAAAGAATACTTTGACTAGAATACACATTGCATTTTGGATAGCCACAGATTTTTTGTTTTTAATCCAAAATCGAATGGGTTTGATTGAAGTGGGTGAATTGTGTCACGTTGTCTACGGGGTACATCAAGTGGAAGACTTGCATTTCTAATCTACAGATTCTCACGCAGGAGACAATGTTCTTGAGGTGATGATTGTATCCAACGACGGGTAATTGTGTGTTCCAAAGTGGATGTAATACAACTAAAATAATTCATTTGTACATTATTGTTACTAAAACTTCAAAATCAAATGTTTAATGTTGAAAATACACTGAAAGCGTGAACTTCTGTCGCACCGCAAGCCAAATTTTAAGCAATGGTTCTTTTTTCCAAGAAAACTGAGACACCGATTGTCGTGGCAAAAGAAAACACTATAAAAACCCCTTTCATCTCTTGATTTTTCAACAATTATTATAAAACTTATCTAAAAACACAAAAAACATAAATTTTATTAAATATACACCAATGATTTTCTTACATTTTTAAAATCAAAGCGAACAAAACAATAAACAACCACAAGGCACGAGTTAAACAAACAAACAACAAGCTTCGTCAAATAAATGTCATTTTGACGTTAAAATTGTTTACCCAAACTCGCCACAGCAAAAAGCTAGGGCGAGTTGGGGGAAAACCTATGGCAAACCTATGGCTCAAAAAACACTCAATTTGACAATCAGGGCGAATTTAGGTTTCTCAAAAAACGCCTTGTGGCGACCCTAGTGCAACCCCAGGGCTTCAACGAACAGACCTATTGATTTGACATTTAGATTACGCACTGCGTTGCGCAGACTATCCATCTCCCTCTAACTCAAAGTAATGAGTTAATGCAATTCAGCAATATAATAATGCAATACATGTAAGGTTTAAAGAAATTTGAGAGAGAGAGAAGTAAGTGTCATATTCGTATATCTTAGATTAGTGTATGTATGTGCTATTGATTAGATAATAGGTAGTGTAAGCATTAAATTGGGTATGACTATAGCTTAATAAAGAGTAAGGTAGGAGAAAGCATGTATGTATGTAGGTGTGTGAAGAAAGGGGGTGGACAGTTAGTGAGAAGTACTGATGGTAACATAGACATAGACAAAGATGGTAAATTTTAAAGAATAATGAAAAAACGTTAATCAGCTGTTTATCCATCCAAATTGAGAGATAATTATGTATTTGATTTAACAACGGAGTTCAAGCTGAGTGCTTATGTACCCGAGTAGCAAAAGAGTTGGACAAAGAAAAGAAAATTGTAGAACTTTCTTTTTCAAAAGAACAGCTGGGCACGAGTACGATAGCTTTGGCGACAAGAAATAATAACGGTTTTTGGTGGAAGGGTTCAATACAAGCATTTTTTACAATGGGAGGGGGGGTCTATCTCCCCCCGTTTAGGCGGTAGGGGCAATTTTATAAAAATTGGCTTAAAATCTAAAAAAAAATATCGTAGAACAACGGGAAAACTTACAGATACAATTTATACTTTTTATGAAAGCCAAAAATCTGCACTTTATAATAAATTATAAATGAAGTGATTTTAATTTATAGTTTTTGAAATAACTGACTTCAAAGTCAAAATTTAGGAAAAAAAATTTGAAAAAATCACTTTGAGTATTATGTTTCTCATGATAACAAATGCCAATAAAAAAAAAAATGATGTAGTTAGTTGCTTTAATAAATTTTTTATCAAACGCTGCAAACTACTTTTTATTATATGTCTTATAGTTTTTGAGGTAATTGAAAAATAGTAAAACTATTGAAGTATGCAATATTTTCAAAAAACTATGGAAATACGTACGAATTTACAATAATGTTAGGAAATAGACTAGTAAAAGTATAAAAATTCATCAGACAGGTGCTTATATGCAATTAATTTCCGTATGCAACAACTTTCCGCATGGCCCGCTTCACGGGGGCTCATTATTTTAACCCTTTTTTTTAGATTTTAAGCCAATTTTTATAAAATTGCCCCTACCGCCTAAACGGGGGGAGATAGATCCACCCCCTCCCATAGTAAAATACGCTTGTATTGAACCCTTCCACCAAAAACCGTTATTATTTTTTGTCGTCAAAGTAATCGTACTCTCCCCAACAGCTGGCAAGAGAAGTTCAGCAAAGATCTTTTCATAAGTTCATAAGTAGAAAATATAAGTACAAAGTCAAATAGACTCAAGTAAAATACAGTCAAGTCAAAGAATAAATTCGTTTTTTTGACACCAATAAAGAAAAAAAAGGGAAATATAAAAGAAATAATAGAGAAAAGAAAATTCAAATTCAAATAGTAGTTTATTATTACATAACTTACACAGTAAGATACAGTATCTTTTGAAATTGTGCAAGCTTCGACTAAAGTTCAATTGAAAGGAAATAAAACAAAGCTTTCGAAAAGCTAATAAGAAAAAAGGCAGAGGTTGGTGAGACAACCTCTGCACGGTTTTTTTGGCCAGCTAATGTCAAAGATCAAAGGTCAAGGACCCATATAAGAAGATTATGTAGATACACATATGAGAAGACTGGGAAGGAGAAAGAAGGAGACATTGAATAATTAGATGAAAAGGAGGCTGAAAGTGAATTTAAAGAAGAAGTTAAGAAAAGTGAATTTAAGGAATAAGATTAGAAGTGATATTAAAGAATAAGACTGAAAGTGAATTTAAAGAAGAAAGTACTAAAATTAAAACTAGAAGTTTTGAAGGAAAAAGAAAAAGAAAAGTAGTATAAAGAAAAAGTAAAGTGTTAAAAAGTGTAAAGAAAAAAAAAGGAGAAAAAAAAGTATAGAGAGTTTTTTTAGTTATTAAGAGGGTGAAAATAAGAAAAACCCCACAAAGAAAAAAAAAAGGAAGTGTGGAGATATAAAATATATATGTATGTGTACAGATTTAATTAATGATACAGTGTGCGTGTCTCGCAAGTGCTGCTGGCATCGGCAGGACAACGAGGGATAGCATCAAAGTAAACTGTAAGTTTGGTTTTTTTAAAGAAAAAAAAATATTACTTTTCATATATATGCATATATATTTACACATATAAAGAAACGAAGATCTGTGGCACTGAAAGTTTCCATTTTTTTTTTTATTTTTTATCTTCTTTTTTTAACTTAATAGAGTAGTATGATATGATTTGTTGCAAACATTGAATTTTTTTTCTCTTTAAATCAAAAACAATAAATGATTGTAAAATCTTTACAAGATGAATTTTTTTGAAAGGTTTTGATAAATACTATGGATTACTAAAGTAAGCGTAAAGGTGTGTGATGGCTGAACTAGGCCGTCCAATGTGAGCGTTGAGGGTTGGTTCGGAAGTTTTGTTTCATTTTTGGATTATGACGATGTGACTGACAAGACGTAACATAACGGACTAGGTAGGTCATTTCAGTGGCCATCTTTGCAAACAAGGCCAAGAAGATGGCATTTGGATGTATCGGACCGATACAAGGGAGGGTTGGCCATGACTTCGTCACCAACACCTGACGAGCGCTTCGGAGACTCCAGCAGAGATCCGTCCGACGGTGAAAGGAGACAAGGGTGTTTTCAGTTTGAAAGGTATCAAATTTAGTAGTAAATAGTATTAAGTAGGTAGTAGGTTAGTTTAGGGTATTTTGGTGTTTTGTTAGGTAGGACAGATAGGGATTACGTTTTTTTTTACTTTTTTTTTACTTCTTTTGGTAAAAATAATTTTTTTTACTTGAGATTTTATGGTTTTTTTTTATCGAAGCACCACCTTCTTTTGTCCTTGGATGGAGCTCACGTTTTTAGGTTTGTTTATTTTGGTGTTTTGTTAGGTAGGATAGATAGGGATTAAGTTTTTTTTTATTTTTTTTTTACTTCTTTTGGTAAAAACCTTCTTTTGGCACCACCTTCTTTTGTCCTTGGATGGAGCTCACGTTTCTAGGTTTGCATTTCCTTTTGTTCCTTTTCCTTTGTCCTATCCTTATATAGTAGCTTCCCTTCCTGTTCCTTTTTCCATTCCTTCCTTAATCCTAGGCACGAGAATTTTGCTTAGTGAGTGGGATGTACTAGAGAAAGAGCAAGAATCCCCCCATCCGACAGGTTAGTTCCGAGCAACCACAAGCGTGCCACTGCTCCTTTCAATAGTACTAAAGTTCATCCCCTGTGGATTCCCAGCTCCTAACAATGGCGCCCAACGAGACCTAGCGATAGTCCCTCCTTGGCCTATCGTAGATAATTTTCATTATTTTTTTTCTTTTATTTTTTTTCCAGTTTAATTTTTTTTCCCAAAACCCGATGCAAATCTAGGGACAGAGGGAACTCTTGGTGTTCATGAATCGGTGACTGCTATCCAGTCTGAAGGCTTTACGTCTGAGACCTGGTGAGGTAGTTCACTTTTGATTCAGGATGACGTCAAGAGTAAAGTGAGGTTAACGACGTCTGACCCTCAGCTATCCGTTGAGTAGGGCTTACCCAACTTCTAGTGAGGTAGAGGATTAGGCGTCGAGAACTTCATTCATGTCGAAGTAAATTCTCACTTCGGAGCCAACCATATTTCTGGCTATACGCCGAGGTTTATGTAGTGGTTTTGAGGTGGGGATGAACTGAAGCACCAGCTGGACTCCAAGCGCACCAGCTGAAACAGACGAACAAATACTTAGACAAGACAACCAAAACTTTGAAGCAATTTACCAGCAACCAGTAAACATTCGGATAGGAAACCTGGTACAGCCTCACACACCTTTTTTTTTAATTATTATTTTGTTTTTGAATTCACTTTCCGTTTTTTTTTTTTTTTTTTTACTATTTCATTTTTGGTTCTGGAAAGGTTTGAAGTTTTTTTTTTGAATTTTTTTAGGAAACAAAAAACATTTTTTTGAACTAGATTTTTTTGAAGTCTTACTAGGGTTAGTTTCTTTTTTAGCATCTATTTTTTTTAGTAGGATAATTCTTTTTAGTTTTTGAATTTCTTTTTTTTTTAATTATATTTTTTTGGTGAATTTTAGCACAAAAAAAGGGTTTTTTTTAGAGGTTTTTTAGGTTTTGAATTTTTGAATTTAGTTTTTTAGTTGATTTTTTTTGTTTGTTTCCTTGCTTAAAAAAAAAAGGAGAAACTGAAGAAAGAAAAGGGGAAGAAAAATTCTTTTTTTTTTTTTTTCTTGGGGATAAGGTACTTGGCTTGAATTCCTTTACGATTCGTGGAAGAATGGCTGACAAAGCTCGTAAGCAAGGAGCTATTCCAAGAAATGGGCCAACCACAAGAAGTTCGGCAAATCAAGTTGGGGACCCGATTATAGGGAGAACAGGAGTGCCAGTGCCGGCAGTTGACGTTCCGGAAGCAAGAAACGCGATAGACGGTACTAGGCCAGACCAAGACGTAATAGACATGATTAGAAATTTGAAAAATAGATTACAAAACGAAGACACAGACCCAACAGATACGAACAGAAACCAAGAACAAGGACAGTACGAACAAGAAAGGAACCACAGCGAAGACGAAGAAGAACAGGGTGGGGAAGAAAATTACTTGAACAACGAAACTGGCCAAACAGAACGCGACAGACTTTTGGAGGAGAACAGGAGACTACAAGAAGAACATTCGAGACTGCTACAAAAACAAGGACAAAACCAGAACAGCTCGAGTATAGGGGACGCTATAAGGCCAAGAATTTTGACGACGCAAGACCTATACGAAAGAATGGAGACGGTAGCGAATCTAGCTGTGAGAGAAAGCCAGACAAGGACGATGAGTTTCTTAGCAGAAGGCTTGTGCAGATTCCCCAATGGAATCCAGAGAAAAAATAAGAAGACGATAATGTCACGTTGATTTCTTGATTGTACTTTATTGTTTCGTTTTATCTTCCACTTGTGTTACATTTTCTTGTAGGTTTCTATTTGTTCAAGACGTTACTATATTTTCTTTGTTAGTTTAATATAATTTTAAGTTTTCGATAATTTTTACTTTTTGAGCAAGAGAACACAACTTAACTTTTTGATGGCTGCCAAAAGAATAAACGAAGTAGCCACAGCGATGCAATGCGATGACGGAAAGACGGCGAAAAAGCAAGATGCCAAAAAAAATAATTCATCGTTCAGACATCGTGAAATTACTAAAGCTAAGGGCCTGTTATAAGTTATGTAAATTTTTTAAGATTATTTCTGATTTGAACATTCCGCCCGCCTTGCATCCTCGCATGCAAAAAGTCAATGCTTAACAATTGGAATGCTAGATAAGATCAAATTCAAGGTTACAATTATAATGCAAAAAATATAAGTATACGTGATATAATCTCAATTCAGATGCATTTTAATATTACTTATTCTAGTAATGGATAAATGATGATTAAGTTGACACAAAAGTTATACGTTATACCTAGGATCAAAAAGATAAGATTTTAAGAAGCAAATTACTTCAATCCAAGGGTAAAACGCACAATTTGACGACAGAACGAGTGACAACTCCTTTTTGAGTTTTGACATCGACAAAGCGGACTTTATCGTCGGGACCACGATGGACCTTTACGACCCTACCAAGGCGCCACTCATTCGGAGGAAGTTGTTCATCTCTAAGAGCGACAAGATCCCCGACTTCCATGTCTCGTTTGGGATATTTCCATTTATATCGTTTGATGAGTTCTTTTAGATATTCTTCCTTCCAACGTGCACTGAACTGATGATGAATGAATTTAAGTGTGTTCCATCTACGTATCAAACTTATGTGTTTATGAGATTCGGGGGGTTCTGGAGGACCTAGCAAAGGACCACCTCTTAAAAAATTTCCTGGAGTTAAGGGAAGGAGATCATCGGGATCTTCAGAAAGGCGAGATAAAGGCCGAGAATTTAAACACGACTCGATTCGAGCCAAAAACGTTGAGAATTCTTCAAAAGTATACTTTGAATTTCCCGCAGCTTTCTTAAAGTGAATTTTGAAACTTTTCACTCCTGCCTCCCACAACCCACCCATGTGGGGGGAGCCAGGAGGAATGAACTTCCAAACAATTTGGGAAAAATTAAGTGATGAGCTACCAGGATAGCTAATAAGAGCCTTTTGAAAATCTGACATCAATAGTTTTGATGCGCCGACAAAATTGGTCCCATTATCCGTATAGATCGTGATCGTGGCAGGTAGCCCCCTGCGAGCAACAAAGCGATTGAAAGAGGCGAGAAAAGCCGCTGTGGATAAATCGCTGACGGCTCCAAATGTATCGCTTTTGTCGCAAAACAGACAAAAGGGCATGCATAACCTTTTTCGAGTAGACATTTTCTTCCATAGTAATTTTTAATTACAAAAGGACCAGAAAAATCTATCCCGGTATTGGTGAATGGTAAGCTCATAGTGGTTCGTTCAACAGGTAACGCACCCATTATTTGAGATTGAACGGATTTTTTATATAACGCACAAGGTTTACAGGATCGAATATATTTTTTGATTAGGGTTTTAAGTTTGGGTATCCAGTACTGTAGGCGAACTAGTCTGATCATTAGCTGGATTTCTCCATGTAAAGATAATTCATGGATATAAGCGATTAAAAGCGAAGAGATATAAGATTCATATGGCAAAAGAATAGGAAATCTTTCGCTATACGATAAGGTGGAAGATGCAAGTCTTCCATTCGACCGCATGATTTGGTTAGAATCTAGAAACGGATTAAGGGTTAAAAGTCTACTCTTTGGTCCTATTAAATTTCCATTTGCTAATGATTGATATTCCTTCGAAAAATATTGTCTTTGAGTGGATTTAATCAATATATTGTTGGTGAATTTGATTTCTTCATGGAGAAGAGTTTTGGAAGGATATTTGTTTCGCATTGAAGGTCTCCGAGCTGAGTTACAAAAACGGATTATATAGCTGATAAGGGTCTATGAAATAACTCCCACGAAATAAGTCCCACTTTTAAAAACGAAATAAGTCCCACCAAAAATTGCTATTTTGAAAGTGGGAGTTATTTCGTTTTTAAAACTGGGACTTATTTCGTCAATTGGTGGGACTTATTTCGTTACGCGTTTTTATTTTAAGTGGGCCTTATTTCGTTTTGAGTGGGAATAAATTCGTTTTGTAAAGTGGGAGTTATTTATTTTTTTCTTATGAAAAAAGTTATATATTGGACATTTCGTAAAAGGGACAACCATAATTGGTTGTGGGACTTAATTCATTTAAGAAATAGATTATTCAAGGGGGAGTTATTTCAGTGGGAGTTATTTCAATTCAAGTAAATTTTTAAATCATTTCATTTTGGTGGGATTTATTTCGTTTTCAAAAGTGGGACTTATTTCGTGGGAGTTATTTCATTTTTCTAAGCAATTTTTGGTGGGACTTATTTCGTTTTTAGAAGTGGGACTTATTTCGTGGGAGTTATTTCATAGACCCAGCTGATAACTCTTACTGCTTTATGCCAAGTAGAAAAACGGCATACAACTTCGCTTTCAAATTCACTCGACAATATATTAATATTTGTTTTATATTCTGGACTGGTATTTTCTGGGGGTATAGATAATTCGGATGATGGCCACTTATCTTCCGTTTCCCTCAACCACCAGGGTCCATTCCACCAAAGAGGATTGACCTGTAATTCCGTGGGCGAAACACCACGCGTAGCTAAATCGGCAGGATTTTCGGGAGACGTGACATGATTCCACTTTATCTCGGGAACATTTGATAGGATTTTGGAAGTCCTGTTGGCCACATATGTTTTCCAAGTACTGGATGGTTTTTTTAGCCACGCTAAAACAATGGTTGAATCTGCCCATAGGTAGAAGGGAATATCTTTCAGAAATTTGAATTGGTTGAGGAGTGATCGGATCTTTCGTGATAAAAGAACAGCCCCTTGGAGTTCTAATCGCGGAAGTGAGATTGTGTTGACAGGTGCAACCTTTCGATTTTGCCCATAATAAGTTTGAGCTATAGTCGGGGGAATTGTGATGCACTCGTACATACACAGTGGCGGCATAAGCCTTTTCAGAGGCATCAGAAAACCCGTGTATCTGAAATACTTTCCACGGAGAAAATTCAATCCATCGGGGAATGGAAATAGGACGTAATAGAATGCGTTGAAACTGTGCATGCTCAGGATTAATATTTATTTGGCGATACATTTTTTCGATATCGCCATTAAATACGTATCGATAAAACCGCCAGTTAAGGATCAAGAAAGTAATGTCACTTTGGAGAATAGGTCCCGCATATAGAAGATCGTTTAGACTTTTTCCATTGGAAGAATTGCTTGATGCATTAAATACTACCCGCAATTTAGTAGTGGTACTTTGCGGTCTTAAAACAGCGTGGTGTGGGAGATAATATAATTGGACATTGTTGTCCTTGTATAATTCGTAGGAGGGAGTAGGTGTCATATGTTTTAAGGTTACATACTCCGACAAAACCTTTTGATATTCTTCTTGAAGAGACGGTTTAGCCATCATTGACTTCTCGTTGCGAAGGTACTGTCTCATTGCATTGAAACGTGAGTGACCTTATTGAGACTCGTCGGGAGGATTCTTGAACAGGAGCTTAACGACATAGCGACCCGTAAATGGATCTCGAAAAGTCGTATTCTGGTACAATTATTCACAAAAATGATCGGAGATAGTTAACACCGAAGTGTGAGGTATTTCCTCAAGCTTTCAGAATCTTTCAAGTTTTTGATCAATTGACAAATCATCGCATTGAGTCACAAAAGTTGAAAAGGTTGATACAATAGGAATATTATCATAAGGCCCTAGAAGAACCCAACCAAAAACGGTATTCTGTGCGAGAATACTACTCAAAATCTTTGGTTTCAAACCCTCTAAAATAATATGTGGATAAAGATCGGCTCCAATTAGCATATCGATAGTTGAACTTTGATAAAAAAGCGGATCTGCCAAAGGAAAATCGAAATTCAATTTGGTTTGACTAAGATCCATTGAAATCGCGGGCAAGTTACCAGTCAACTTCTTCAGAACTAGAGCTTGAACTTGTATTCCAAAATCTTTCACATGATTGGAACCAAGAGTAAAGAAGCAAAGTTGTGAAGAGGAGGCTGTTTCGGTTGCATCCATACCACATATTCGGGCTTGAGTCCATTGAGTTGGTAGACCGATCAATTTTTGAAAATGTTCGGATATGAACGACACTTCCGAACCTTGATCGATTAAAGCTCGAAGATTGAAGTCGATTCCACGATGTCGGATTTTAACTAGAGCAGTTGCTAACAAAACTTGCCTAAACCCTTTGGAAAACATAACATTATGATTGGTAGTTGGAGTGGACTGTATGGTTTGATGATCGCGTTTGTTCACTAAAGTTGATGAAGATGAAGAAGAAGCGGCGACTGGAGACGAAGATGAAGAAGAAGCAACGACTGGATATGAAGATGATGAATCACGATTAGATAAAAATTCCACAGATTGATTTCTGGAATTATTAGTTGGCGATACCTTTCGTTCAAAATGTAACAACGTATGATGTCTACCTTTGCACCGAAGACAAGTGCTCATACTTTGACATTGATTTGCATTATGAGTCATTGCAAGACAGTTGAAACAAAATTTATGTTTCCGAACTGTTTTATGCCTGTCGTCGACGGACATTTTTAAAAACGTCGGGCAGAGTCGAAGTGGGTGCTGTTCACTACACACTTGACACGAAGGTACCACTTTCATGTGAATGTTTTGAACTGGCTTGTCTTTGGATTTGACATTAGTTGAAATTGATTTTATAGCTTGTGCTTTTGTTGTTTTGTTAGTGTTCTGCTTCATTTCAGATACACTTTCGAGAATGCGATAGCGATTCGACAAAAAGGTGTTTAATTGATCCCAAGTTGGAATATCAGTAGGATTTTTTAATGAACTTTCCCAAAGATTGAGAGTAGTGTCAAGAAGTCGAGAAGCACAAAGATAGATGATGATTGCATTCCAGGATTCGACATTGATATCATACGACTTAAGTTTAATTAAAGCATCATTAAAACTGCTTTGCAGTGACTTTATTTCCCTACTAGATTCTACAAGTTTTGGCACATAAATGAAATAATTTCTGCACATCACTTAACTTGGAATGATTAATGTACACCGCTGTGAACATATCTCTAAAAGATGGCCACTCTAAATAATTGCTATGGAATTCCTGAGTATCACAGGCGGGGACTTTAATGTTGTGCGAACTTTTTTCATTTTGTGAAATAATTACGTTTAAGTCTTGGTTTTTTATTGCGATAGGATCTAAAACTTGAGGAGCTAAAGACTTTAAAAAGTCGGAAATGGAACTCAGACATTCGAAAAAAGTGGAAGAGGAACTTTGATATTTCGATTTAATCGCACTGATGGAATCTCTTAATAACTCGTCAACAGATTTCATACACTGAGTGTAAGTTAATTTCAATTCCCGCCACAAATCTAACAACTCAGTTCGATATGATTCCAACAAAGAAATCGTATGAGTGGCACCTGGTTTAGCCCTAAAGGCCGCATGAAACTCGACCAACTGATCGGACGCCAAAAATAAATCGTCTAATAAGCTCATTGTATCGACAATGCGCTTTTACCACCGGATTGAAAGTTAATATAAAAAGACCGAAATGTAAAATTTCCCGCGTATAACGAACAACGTTGAATGAAAGATGTATAATTTTATATTTTAAAAACCAATTATTAGATACGTATAATATATATATATGTATAATATATAATGTATCAAAAAATGAAATAATAAACGTACCTTTTACAAAAAAAAAATGTAAAAGCGGACTATTTCTTCTTTTACGATGTTGACTTTGATGATGGTGGTGATGACTCCGATGACGATGAGAACTGCGATGATGCTGATGATGACTCCGATGACGCTGAGAACTGCGATGATGCTGATGATGACTCCGATGACGATGAGAATTGCGATGATGCTGTGGTAGCGTCGATGATAGTTTGGTGCGTTTTGTGCAGAACGATGATATCTGCGCACGGTAAGCACTGCGGGAGCGCCGATGATGTTTCTGCTTTACCGTGGATGTGCACAACGATGATTTGGATGTGCACAACGATGATTTGGATGTGCACAACGATGATTTGGATGTGCACAACGATGATTTGGATGTGCACAACGATGATTTGGATGTGCACAACGATGATTTGGATGTGCACAACGATGATGATATATTTATAGTGGCTGTGCAGCACGATGGTTATGTCTGCGCACATGCACCCACGAAAGCATGTGTGAAATTCCGTTGTTGGAATTTAGAAAAACGATGCAAAAAGATGATATCTGCAGGAGCGCCGATAATATTTGGCGCTTCACAGTGGCTGTACAGAACGATGATTATGTGTCTGTGCACATGCACCCAAGAAAGTACGATTTCGCCACACTTCCACGATGATTTTTCTCGAAATATTTCCTTAGGCGGTAAGGAACCTCTTTTCCACTTTTAAAAAACGTTGAAAGGCACTCTTTCCTGGTCTGATGCCAAAGAAAACTCTTGATTTCAATCCATATCCGGCTCGAAACCCCATGTGCAGATTCCCCAATGGAATCCAGAGAAAAAATAAGAAGACGATGATGTCACGTTGATTTCTTGATTGTACTTTATTGTTTCGTTTTATTTTCCAATTGTGTTACATTTTCTTGTAGGTTTTTTTTTTGTTCAAGATTTTTTTTTTAGATTTTTTTTATTTAGATTAGATTTATTTTAATTATAAAAGCATAATATTTACATTACATTATTTTTAATTAAGTATACATAATTGTTATTAATTCAAAACTCAAAAATAGAAAAAAAGTAATGAAATTATAAAAACAAAAATAAAATAGACACTCTTTAGCGAAATTAACTAAAGCTAGTGGCGAGTGACTAAAATTTAAATAATTCAACAAAATATACAAAGTGGAAACGAGGTGAACGGTTTTTTTTATTTTTTTTAATTTTTTTTTTTTTTATTTTTTTTTTTATAGGTTTTCTATTTGTATATGGTCGTATGTAAATAGCCAAGACTTTATTGATTTTAGGAAAATTGATAATACTCTAAGACTTCTGATTCTGAAAGGTAATTTATTAAAAATAGAGGGGGCAACAACTGTGAAAAATTTTTTAAAGTGAACTTTACTATATTTTCTTTGTTAGTTTAATATAATTTTAAGTTTTCGATAATTTTTACTTTTTGAGCAAGAGAAAACAACTTAACCTTTTGATGGCTGCCAAAAGAATAAACGAAGTAGCCACTGCGATGCAATGCGATGACGGAAAGACGGCGAAAAAGCAAGATGCCAACGTATCAAAAAAAATAATTCATCGTTCAGGCATCGTGAAATTACTAACGCTAAGGGCCTGTTATAAGCTATGTAAATTTTTTAAGATTTTTTCTGATTTGAACAAGGCTTAAGTAGCGTTATGAAACTACTGGACAAAACGATGACGACAATGGACCAGAAATTCAACGCACTAGAATTCTCGTTAACGGAATACAGAAACACGACGACCAGGAGGTCTGTGGTGTGACCAAGACCAAACGCTTACGAACGTAAGGGCCAACCACTCGAGAAATAGTCAACCTCGACATGGTCCATTAAACGCTCATCACCCATCTAGGGACAACAACACGAGGGTTGATGTTAACAAATGGGGGCTGAAGTTTGATGGAACGACAAAGACCATGTCGGTTGAAAGTTTTATTTTTAGAGTGGAGACGATAAGAAAGAAGACAGGACTTACGGACGATCAGCTGTTTGCGAACTTCCACCACCTCGTTTCCGTAGCGGCAGAACAATGGTACTGGCAATATCTGGAGGAGAACCAGGACGATTATCTCCTAAACTACCACGATTTGAAGAGTGAACTCATTAGACAATTTAAGCCGAACAAAAGAGACTTCGAGATCCTGCGATCGATTATGGATCGGAAACAGAGCCTCACGAGACATTTGACGAGTTTTACGCCGATATCAGGAGTTTGACATTACAAATGCAAGTCAAACCAAGTGAACGGGGCCTGAAATCGATGGTTAAGAAAAATTTAAAAGAAAGAGTAGCGACACTAGAAGTAGCAGTTTAACTCGAAGTTTCATACTCTGACTTGTTTTGGGTGTGGACAAGGTAACATACCCTATAGATGCCAAAGTTGTCAGGAAAACTCCAGGGTCGGCAGTGTACCCGGGAGCCAACAGCCGATGAAAATGACAATCCCGGAGAACAACAAGACAGACGACAAACTGACCAAGTAAGCCTCTTAAGGAGAGAGAAGCAAAAGACTGAAATCCCAGTGACTCACTTGACTAATGGTATTGACCCTAGGCTGAGCCTACATGAGAAAAAGAGACGGTATGAAGAAGCGCGAAAGCGAATCTTCGGTCAATAACTGGACACTACAAAGACGAGAAGTAGAAACTATAAGAAAATAGCTAGGCTAAGGGAATTAAGTGCAATAAAAAGACGAATGAAAAGCAGGATAGAAGCTTCAATTTTGACAATAAGTGACGACAATAGACCTTTTACAAAAGTTCAATTAGAAGGTGAGGACATTTTAGGTCTATTGGATAGTGGAGCCTCAGTGACGTGTTTAGGGAAAGGTGCAATAGACTTTGTCAAAAGAAAAAACATACAAATGGCGAACATGAAACATGCAATTAAAACTGCTGACGGAAGCCACCAGAAAATCGAAGTTAGTTTCAACGCGAATGTCTCGTGGAATGGAAGATCTAAAATCTTGGAAATATTCGTGGTTCCCAGCCTACAACAACCTCTCTATAGATAGATTTTTGGAGCTCTTTCAATGTTGCTCCAAATGTTGTGAGTGAACTCAATGTAACGGTAGTGCTTAGCACCGAGAAACAACAAAACATAGAGCTAACCGAAGAACAGACGAAGCGACTGGAGAGCGTCAAGGTATTGTTTCCTTCTTTTGCTGTACTCGGATTGGGTAAAACCAATCTTGAGGAACATGTCATAGAGGTGGACGACGAAAATATTCCCATCAAACAGCGACATTACCCCATTTTACCAGCCGTTCAAAAACTGCTTTATGCAGAGATTGATCGGATGCTTGAAATGGGTGTGATTGAAGAGAGTAACAGTGCTTGGAGCTCCCCAGTCATGTAAGTTAGAAAACCCGGGAAAAATAGGCTGTGTTTAGACTCACGCAAAGTAAACGCAAGAACTAAGAAATTTGCATATCCTATGCCACACATTGAGGGAATAATTAGCAGGTTGCAAGACACAAGGTATATATCTAGTATAGATTTAAAGACGCATTTTGGCAGATTCCTCTAGAGAGCAAATCAAGAGAGAAAACAGCATTCACAGTCCCTGGCCGATCGTTGTATCAATTCACGGTGATGCCGTTTGGACTGTGCAATGCGGCTCAGAGGATGTCCAAGTTAATGGGCAAAGTGATACCTGGTCGCTTACGCCAGAATCTTTTTTGATTGCTCTCCCGACTTCGAACCACACATTAAGACTCTAGATGAAGTTGCGTTTGCTTTGCGTCAGGCAGGTCTTACAATTAACGTGGAGAAAAGTAGGTTTTGTTTTAAGGAGATCAAGTATTTAGGATACGTGGTACGAGATGGACACATTCGAACGGACAGAGACAAAGTGTCGGCGATCGACGATTTCCCAATCCCGAAATCCCCAAAACAACTCCGCAGATTTCTAGGCATGACGGGCTGGTACAGACGCTTCATCCCGAACTACGCGACGATAGCAGCCCCAATGACTGACTGCCTGAAAAAGGGGAAACAGTTCGAAATGTCGGATGAAGCGGTGACATCATTTGACACACTGAAAAGACGACTTGTAGAAGCACCAATTCTCAACAACCCAGACTTTACGAAACATTTTTACATCCAATGTGACGCCTCGACCACAGGAGTAGGGAGCGTGATCTTTCAGATGGATGACGACAAGAACAAGTTGCCGCTGGCATTTATGTCCCAGAAGCTTAATGCAGCTCAAATGAACTACAGCGTGACAGAACTCGAATGCTAAGCGGCGATTCTATCGGTGAAGAAGTTCAGAGCCTACGTTGAGAGCCTACCTTTCACTATCATCACCGATCACGCCAGTCTCAAGTGGCTGATGACACAAAAAGACCTGTCAGGGCGTTTGGCAAGAAGGAGCCTTAAGCTACAGGCGTTCGATTTAACCATCGAACATAGGAAAGGCGTCCAAAACGTAGTACCTGATACTTTGTCTCGCATCCATATGGAAGAGATCGTGAAAACCGACTCGACTCCTGAATTTGACTGCAGTTCCACGCACTTTTCATCCGAAGAGTACGACGAACTAAAGAAAGTAGTGGAACAACAACAAGACCGACTTCCCGACATTTGCATATCAGACGGATACGTTTACAAACGCACTGACGTACGGACAGGTGACGCAATACAAGAGGACCGTGCCTGGAAACTGTGGGTTCCTGAAGGACTGCGAGAGGAGTTGTTAAAGACCGCGCATGACTCACCAGAGTCTGGACACCGAGGCATAGGCAAAACTTAAGCGAAACTGCGTCAGTTTTGCTATTGGCCTGGGTTGGCCACCGATGTTCAACACTGGGTGAATTCATGCGACAGTTGTAAGTGCAATAAATCCATAAACCAGACGACTCGACCGCCGATGGGACAACAGACAATTACTGAATGACTATTTCAACGCTTATACATTGACTTCTTAGGACCATAACCACGAACTTCAAACGGAAATACACACATCTTCATAGTACTTGATCATTTTAGTAAGTTTGTGTTCTTGAAAGCAATTAGGAAAGCAACATCATCTGAGGTAGTTAAATTTTTAGAAGAAAAACGTCTTTCATGTTTTTGGTGTACCTGAATTTGTCCATTCAGACAATGGTAAACAGTTTGTCTCAGAATTATTTACCAGCTTTTTGAAACGATACGGTGTAAGACACACCCGTACGGCCATCTACTCACCACAAGCAAGTGCCTCAGAAAGAGTAAATCAATCGGTGTTAGCTAAAATAAGAGCCTATCTAGGCACAAACCAAAAGCAATGGGACCTCCACTTTAGCAACGTTGCATTTTCACTTCGCAGTGTGATGCACGGAGCAATCGCGGTGGAATCATATTACGCGGTGTTTGGCTTCCATATAATCCAAAATGCGAAATCATAAGATCTCCTTCGAAAACTTGACGCGGTGAAAGAATCCAATATTGAGATTCTAAACCGAGAAGATCGATTAGAATTAATTCGCGCGAAAATATTCCAAAACTTAAAATTAGCACACCAAAAAGGCATGAAAATATATAACACTAGAAGTAAGGATGTAGTCTGCCAACCAGGACAAATTGTATATCGCCGAAATCTGAAACAAAGTAACGCCGCAGAGAATTATAGTGCTAAACTCGCTGCGAAATTCACGAAAAGTATAGTTTTAAGAAAGATAGGTAACTCCCTGTATGAAGTTGGTAACATAAGAGGCGAAAAAGTAGGAGTTTTCCATGCTAAAGACTTACACACTTAAAGTACGCATGCTCATGACGCACTCAGATGATGTTGTCTTTAGTCGAATAGTCCCTGAGAGCTTGTTTAAGTAAATGTTTAAATTATTTATTTATTATGTATTTGTATCTATTTATTATAACCATTATTACTGTGATATTATTAGTTATAAGTATATAATATAGCCTACTGTGATATTTTTAGCTATAAGTATATATAGCCGCCTACTGTGATATCAGACAGCCCCGCTGGATAAAACGTAAACTGTGATATTGCTAATTATTAGCACCCATTTTTCTGTGATAAACCTCTTTATTTACTTCTTTTAGTCATCTTTGATATTTTTTTTAATTTTATTTCTTCATATACAGGGTGATTCGCATAAGGTGTGACAAAAAGATAGGGTGTGTAGGTTGGACCTAGACAAGCAAAAAATCGTATGGGAGGGGGGGGTCCATTTTCCCCCGTTTAGGCGGGAGGGGCAATTTAAGAAAAAAATTACAAAAAATGGGAAAAAAATTATTTAAATATAACGGTAATACTTACAGAGTCGTGCTATAGCATTTTGAAAAGCCAAAAACTGATTCATTCATTTAAATTTAAAAATAAGTTGTTCAAATAAATAGTTTTTGAAATATTAATTTTCACAGTCAAAATTTTGAAAAAAAAACATAATTTTTTTTTTAAAACCACTTTTTTTTCCAAATTTTACGTAATTAAGTAGTATTTTTTTGGCTTATTTTTTTTTTTAAAACCACTTTTTTCCAAATTTTACGTAATTAAGTAGTATTTTTCTGGCTTATTTTCAATGCTCTTATTTATTTTTGATCAAACACAAAAAACCGGATGTCAAAATAACCTGTAGTTTTTGAAAAAACCAAAAATTACAAAAACGATTTTTTAAAATTTTTTTTTTCTAAAAGTTTTTTTTCGTTATTTGATTCTTAAGTGATTCTTAAGTGAAAAAAAGTAAAGAGGAAATTCATCCTTAATTTATTAAACTCACTTAAGAATCAAAAAACAAAAAAAAAACTTTAAAAAAAAATTTTTTTAAAAAGTCGTTTTTGTAATTTATGGTTTTTTTCAAAAATTACAGGTTATTTTGACATCCGGTTTTTTGTGTTTGATCAAAAATAAATAAGAGCATTGAAAATAAGCCAGAAAAACACTACTTAATTACGTAAAATTTGGAAAAAAAGTGGTTTTAAAAAAAAAAACTATGTTTTTTTTTCATAATTTTGACTTTGAAAATTAATATTGCAAAAACTATTTATTTGAACAACTTATTTTTAAATTTAAATTAATGTGTAAGTTTTTGGCTTTTCAAAATGCTATAGCACGACTCTTTAGGTATTACCGTTATTTTTCAATAATTTTTTTCCCATTTTTTGTGATTTTTTTCTTAAATTGCCCCTCCCGCCTATACGGGGGAAAATGGACCCCCCCTCCGATACGATTTTTTGCTTGTCTAGGTTCAACCTACACACCCTATCTTTTTGTCACACCTTATGCGAATCACCCTGTATACATATTTTTATTTTTTTATTTACATATTGATTTACTTATATATCTATTTATTTATTTATTTATTTATTAGCGTATTTATATGGTAGTTTATTTAGTGAAGTACTTTTAGCCCGACTTCGTTCATTATCCATAGTTCAGAAAAGACGACGATCTAACTACCACCCCCCAACTCAGACATTGGACAATTAGCATAGGTATCAAAATAAATAGTCAGAACATATCATATATATCAGTTACATGAGTTTATTTCAGTTGAAGAATAATAAACAATGAAAATCTAAGCTTAACTCAAAAATAAAAAGATAGCATGAGACTTAGTAGTTTACTCAGGGAGTAGGCTCTACCACACGATACGAGACCCTATTTACAAACAAGGTGTTTTGCAACGCATTTTTTTTACGGTTTGTTTTACGATTTAAGTGTTCTCGCGACCACTTATCCACTTCCACCGAGCCTGTTACCAAAACCTGAAAAAAAGATACCCCATTTAATCAAATAACTTTAACCTACTTACCATAGTTCAAACAAAAATATTATTCCCTTTCTTGTTATTTGGTGGTTTATTGTTTTTTTTTTGTCATCAGTCAACCCTTTAAAGTAATGTAAAAGTAAATAAAATTGACCCAGGAACAAGTATGGGAGTTTGTTTACAAAATTCACCTATGAAATGTATGAACCTATGAAGATATATAAACAAACTCCCACCTGAGGTTTTACAAAAACAAAAGAACACAATTGTACTTACCAAGTTAAAAGAAAATGAAAAACACCTAAATAATAACAAAAAAAGAAATAGGTAAACAAAACAAAACAGAAAAACGAATTAACTCGCGATATTAAAGTAAGAAACAAAACAAAAAAAAGAAAATACGAAATGTAAATTCGCGAAACACCGACGATATCAATTATTAGGTCTGTTCGTTGAAGTTTACCCAGGGCTTACCCAGGTTTTCTTGACAGTGCTGTCAAAAAAACCTAGGTTTTTCAATTCTCAAAAAACATAACCGAGCTGTCTGTTGTGTTGTTGACAGATGAAATCGTAAACAAACAAAATACTCTTTCAAAGCGTTTTAATTAGTTTCAAAACTTAAAAATATGAATAAAGACAATTTTGCGGCTTTGATCGGCATTATATGTGACGATGAAGATGTGTACGACGATGACTTTGAAGAGAGCAATGAAAGTGAAGAAGGAATTGTGTGCAAAAGGCAAAAACGTCACAGTGTCCCTTCTTATTTTGAAAAAGTTGTTCCTACCAACACAAATGAGGAATTTAAAACTCACTTCCGTGTTTCAAGAGATCTGTTTCGTCGTTTAAGTAACCTCTTTTCGGAATGTGATAGTTTAAAGTCACTTGACCAACTAAAAGTTGTCAGTGCCGAAAAGCGCATAGCAGTTTTCGTTTGGTTTGCTGGTCACGAAGCCTGTGCATATAGAGATATCGCTGATCGTTTCAATTTAGCTCTCTCAACGATCCATGCAATAATAATGCGAGTGAGTTATTTTTTGAGCTCACTAAGTAGCCAAGTGATTAAATGGCCAGCGGTTGAGAAAAAGTAGGCAAGTGCAGAGGCATTCAAGGCTAAACATGGGTTTCCAGGTATCATTGGTAAGTGAAATGAGAATAAAATGTATGAATGTATAATGCATAACCACATCATTTCAATTTTAAGGATGTATCGATGGAACCCATATTACAATTGATCCACCAAAGCGAAGCAAAGCGAAGCAGAGATGACTACATAGATAGGAAGCACAATTTCAGCATTTGTATGCAAGGAATTTGCAATGAAGAGTGGAAATTCATTGATGTGTTTATAGGGTTCCCAGGATCTGCTCACGACAGCAGAATTTTGAAAAACTCTACAATATTCCCACAATTACGGAATTTATGTGGAGATGGAGGTACAGACTTACATAGCTATCATATTTTTTTTACCAGAATTTAATTTGTTTTCAATTTGTAGAATTTCATTTGCTGGGTGATTGTGCGTATCCCTGTACACAGTACTTGCTGACACCATACAAGGACAACGGACACTTGTCAGCTCGGGAAATAAATTTCAACAAGTGTCTCAGCTCTTCCCGTATTGCAATAGAGCATACACACCAGGGTTGCAAAAGTCGATACGATTGTACTTTTTTCGATACACTTCACTTTGCTTTAGTACACAAATACACTCGTACTAAATTCGATACAATTTCGCACTTCTATTGTTTACATAAGATGCGAAGTTAGGTTGAGGCAAGAAAAAAATCGTATAGGAGGGAGGAGGAGGAGGGGGTCTATCACCTTCCGTTTTGACAGGAGGCGCAATTTTATAAAAATTCACTTAATATGAAAATTATTCAAAACTAGCTATGGCACCTACCTACGTACTATATAAATGTTTTTGAAAGCTTATATTTTGTTGTTTTAACTTTAAAGTTTGTTTCAAGCTATTATAGTGAATGATTTTTGAGTAAATAAATCTCAAATTGAAAAAGATGAAAAAAAAAATATTATTTTATTTTTCTTTTAATAAAATTTTAAAAAATTTTGCATTTTCAAAGGTAAGGTTTTTTCACAAATTTAATGCTCTGATCAATTATGTGTCAAATACTGTCAAACCGGATGTAAACAGCTTTCTTAGTTTTGGAGTAATTAAAAAACGGAAGAAAGGTCGAGATAAAAGGAATAATAACCTTAAAAATGGGTTTCCTATAAAAAGTACCTTCCGTTTTTTTCAATGTCTCAAAAACGAAAAAATTGTTTGCATTTGTTTTTTAGTATTTGAATCAATTGTAAGAAGAGCATTGAATATCTAACAAAAATGCGAATCTTAGCACAGCAATTTTTAAAAAAATTTAATTTAATGACAAAATAGCTATTTGAAACTTTTTTCAAAATTTGTACTCTGAAATCCGATTTATCAGAAACCATTCACTCAAACTACTTGAACTAAGAAATTTATTCAAGAACGAAGCATCAGCTTTCAAAACGATTGTAGCACGTTGTCGTAGGTAACTTAATTTGTTTTCCATTTGAAGTAATTTTTTTTATCTCAACTGAAAAACTCATCAATTTTTTTTTTATAAAAATGCCCCTCCCACCTAAACATAGGGTTATAGACCCCCTCCCATATGACTTTTTGCTTGATTCGACCCAACCTATCTGTCCTGGAATCTTGTCGCATCGTATGCAAGACATCCTGTATATTGAAAGAAAGAAATTATAAGCATATATCAGTTTTTAAGTCTAAAGTAGAAGAATTTTATATATCATTCCTAGAAGATTTAAGAAAAAAGATTGATTTTGATAATGATTTTCTTGACTCCTTAAAATATCTTTAGCCAAATTAAGTTATTTCTGGTGAATTTCCTTCCATAGTCTCATTTATTCTAAAATATTTTCCAAATGAAAAGAAAAACATAGAACCAATAAATAATGAATTTAGAGCATTAGCTGATTGGGAGGAGTTAAAAAAAATCCAAAACTATAACATATCTGAATTCTGGGCTGAAGTAACGCAGGTAAAAAACCAATGCTGTAAATGTTTGCCTAGAAACATTTATTGAATTGCTCCAGGTGTTTTTTCAACCGCACATTGATAAGCAAATGTTGAGAGAATATTTTCATTTCAAAATATTTTAAGAATATAGAAAACTTTTACAATCTTTTACATGTTAAGCTCTTATTGAAACAAAAAATTTAATAAAAGATCATTCTTGCCACAGTATAATACATAAAATAGACAATAAAATATTATCAAAAAATGTGTAAAATATTCCTCTTAAACAAGAACACCTCTTGGAATGAAAAAAAAGTAATATATAGTAGGTTTATTTACTCGTACTGTCGTACCGTCTCACTTTTGATTACAATCTTGAATTGAAATCGATAAGTTTCTTATTTATACTTAAGAAAGTTAAATTTTTTTTATTTATTATATATCTTAAAATCCATACTATGTTTCTGTTTTCCTTTATGAAAGAAACTAAGTTTTTGAATTATTGTTCAATAAAACTTGAAAAAATGGCAAAAGTACAATTCGATACACTTTTTCTTTTGCTTTCGATACAATTCTTAAAGACGATTTTTCATCCCTGATACACACAACTTTTGTCGGGAGAGTGAGCTGGAGCTATTGGATATTGAAATAACTCCAGATGCAAATTCAGACCCATTGAACTCTCAACCGGATAGCTTTGAAGTTCAAGACAGTACTGCTGGAAAGAATAAAAGGAATCAAATTGCTCAACAACTTTATCCAAAAGTGAAACGAACTTCAATGAAATAATTTGCACTCACTACAATCCAAACAACTTGAATATTATAACAAATATTTATTCAAAAAATAACATTTTTTCTTAATTTCTACTTAAAACTACTAACAACCATTCAAGTATTCAAAAAGGAACTTAAAAATCAATAAAAATCAAAATTAAGAAATGTTTCATTGAAAAAAGTTTAAAAAAAAAATCCAGTCTTCACATGTTTTTCTTAATATCTACTTAAAAACTACTTAAAATTATTAAAAAAAGCATTAAAAAAAGGAGTTAACAAAATAAATATTCTTTAAAAAAAATAAAAAAAATCAGTCTTCACTAATAAAAAAAAAATTAGCTTAAACTTATTAAGCTGGTGGTTGTTGACAGAGGCTATCTGCTATCCTCTCCAAAATATTGTTTCTACGCATGAGCTCGCGCTCCAAAATCATATTTCTTTCTCGCATGATTTTCGTTTTTTCTTCTTTATATTTTATGTCTGCTTCCTCTTTTGCTGATCTTTTCTTGCTTCTTTCCCTAACCAAAGGGCTTTTTTTGTTTGTCAAACTTTAATCTAGAAAGAAATATAAGACAGCTTATTTTTTTATCTTTTCAATTAAAAAAGTTAACATACGAAAGAAAAAAACTGACAAAGCTTAACTTACCATCTCCATAGCAAGAAACTTCCTCTAAGAGGTCATCAGACGTAAGACTTGATATGTCTTGCGATATGACCGCTGACTGTTGTGCGGCCCCAGACGTTGTTGCCACGTTTTCGTCCTGCAAAAAGCGAGACCTACTTCCTGCAGCTCCCAAAGCAAACTCAGGGAACATGCTGGCTCCGTCCTTGAACACTTCGTAGAGCTCACTGAAAGTAAAAATATAAAAACATTAGTTTTTCAATATTTGAAAGTAAAACATCACATACTCATAAAATGGACAAGTTAGCCTGTGGTTCCCCGTTTTGTTGTTATGTTTGACAACATTCCTAAAACTTTTTTCTAGGCCCTTGATTTTGTTGTCAACCTGGGCTGGCGAAAACAAATGGCCTTCCTCATTCATTTTGGACGAGATGAACTCGGGCATTTTTTTTTTTTTGTTTTTAGATGGAAAGTGTGCCCCACTTTGTGTTTATGCTCTCTTAGCAGACAAATTAGCATTAGGGTGGTTGTAGTAGTAATGAACGCGTTTACGTTTCGATTACTATAACTAAGTGTTTGCCTAAAAATGTTACAACTTCTGGCATGCATTGGTTTTTCAATATTTGAAAGTAAAACATCACATACTCATAAAATGGACAAGTTAGCCTGTGGTTCCCCGTTTTGTTGTTATGGTTGACAACATTCCTAAAACTTTTTTCTAGGCCCTTGATTTTGTTGTCAACCTGGGCTGGCAAAAACAAATGGCCTTCCTCATTCATTTTGGACGAGATGAACTCGGCCAGTTTTTTTTTTTGTTTTTAGATGGAAAGTGTGCCCCACTTTGTGTTTATGCTCTCTTAGCAGACAAATTAGCATTAGGGTGGTTGTAGTAGTAATGAATGCGTTTACGTTTCGATTACTATAACTAAGTGTTTGCCTAAAAATGTTACAACTTCTGGCATGCATTGGGATATACATGCCTGAAAATACTATTTCCTATCGGACAAAACATCCTCGCGACTGCTTACTACTTCCTTTGATGTGGTTCTCAACAAAACCACTCCCAACGGGAAGTGCATTTTGGTTTATGCATTTATGTAGCATGCGTGCTATGAAATGTGCAATTGATTTGGATGCGACAATCCGACAATGGCACTCACAAGTGCATAAAAAGAAGAATACTTTGACTAGAATACACATTGCATTTTGGATAGCCACAGATTTTTTGTTTTTAATCCGAAATCGAATGGGTTTGATTGAAGTGGGTGAATTGTGTCACGTTGTCTACGGGGTACATCAAGTGGAAGACTTGCATTTCTAATCTACAGATTCTCACGCAGGAGACAATGTTCTTGAGGTGATGATTGTATCCAACGACGGGTAATTGTGTGTTCCAAAGTGGATGTGGTACAACTAAAAGAATTCATTTGTACATTATTGTTACAAAAACTTCAAAATCAAATGTTTAATGTTGAAAATACACTGAAAGCGTGAACTTCTGTCGCACCGCAAGCCAAATTTTAAGCAATGGTTCTTTTTTCCAAGAAAACTGAGACACCAATTGTCGTGGCAAAAGAAAACACTATAAAAACCCCTTTCATCTCTTGATTTTTCAACAATTATTATAAAACTTATCTAAAAACACAAAAAACATAAATTTTATTAAATATACACCAATGATTTTCTTACATTTTTAAAATCAAAGCGAACAAAACAATAAACAACCACAAGGCACGAGTTAAACAAACAAACAACAAGCTTCGTCAAATAAATGTCATATTGACGTTAAAATCGTTTACCCAAACTCGCCACAGCAAAAAGCTAGGGCGAGTTGGGGGAAAACCTATGGCAAACCTATGGCTCAAAAAACACTCAATTTGACAATCAGGGCGAATTTAGGTTTCTCAAAAAATGCTTTGTGGCGACCCTAGTGCAACCCCAGGGCTTCAACGAACAGACCTATTGATTTGACATTTAGACTACGCACTGCGTTGCGCAGACTATCCATCTCCCTCTAACTCAAAGTAATGAGTTAATGCAATTCAGCAATATAATAATGCAATACATGTAAGGTTTAAAGAAATTTGAGAGAGAGAGAAGTAAGTGTCATATTCGTATATCTTAGATTAGTGTATGTGTGTGTTATTGATTAGATAATAGGTACCCAGTAGGAAATTTCCAAAAATTCACTACTGAAAATGCTGCCTTTTCCTCAGGGAAAAGTAGCTGCACTAGTGCATTTCCTACTGAATCCTTTGCTGAATTTAACATGGGCTTGTCATTGGCAAGAAGCACCTGCACACTTTCTCGATGAATGAGATGTAAGGAAATCACAACACCCATGGCATCTTCGTTTTCATAGCCTGAAAAAACTGGTTCTATGTGTGTAATTTGAAATTTGGGAATTTGTGACAGAAATGTGTTCTGAGGAGAAAGAATGCATTTGGGAGAACACATAGATAATGGAATATGTACATATATACATAATATGTACATATAAATTACACAACTGTATGTCTTTCTTAATCACAAAATTGAAACTAAATCCAAAACCCATTGAAGCAACATGTGACACAAAAATAAAGATATTTTAAAGCGAATAAACGAAAGAAAGAGAAAAGAAAGGGTTGTTTTCTCATACTTAATTTTGTCGCTACCTGATTGGCGTTTCTCAAAGAGGATTTTGCTGTACATCGTGTTTTCTTCTTTATTTTCTTTTGAAAACAACGCACAAGATTCAACTTGAACTGCAGACTGCCTACCAATTGCATGACATTTCATTAGTGAATTCATTTATGACCTTTTCCCTAATGAAAGCACCAGATGAATTCCTCGAGGAATTCATCCTTTTTTTTCACTGGTGAGCAAATTTCCTACTGGGGAATTGAAGAGCCAACATGTGTGTAGAATAAGAATAAAGCGGAACCCAGTAGGAAATTTCCAAAAATTCACTACTGAAAATGCTGCCTTTTCCTCAGGGAAAAGTAGCTGCACTAGTGCATTTCCTACTGAATCCTTTGCTGAATTTAACATGGGCTTGTCATTGGCAAGAAGCACCTGCACACTTTCTCGATGAATGAGATGTAAGGAAATCACAACACCCATGGCATCTTCGTTTTCATAGCCTGAAAAAACTGGTTCTATGTGTGTAATTTGAAATTTGGGAATTTGTGACAGAAATGTGTTCTGAGGAGAAAGAATGCATTTGGGAGAACACATAGATAATGGAATATGTACATATATACATAATATGTACATATAAATTACACAACTGTATGTCTTTCTTAATCACAAAATTGAAACTAAATCCAAAACCCATTGAAGCAACATGTGACACAAAAATAAAGATATTTTAAAGCGAATAAACGAAAGAAAGAGAAAAGAAAGGGTTGTTTTCTCATACTTAATTTTGTCGCTACCTGATTGGCGTTTCTCAAAGAGGATTTTGCTGTACATCGTGTTTTCTTCTTTATTTTCTTTTGAAAACAACGCACAAGATTCAACTTGAACTGCAGACTGCCTACCAATTGCATGACATTTCATTAGTGAATTCATTTATGACCTTTTCCCTAATGAAAGCACCAGATGAATTCCTCGAGGAATTCATCCTTTTTTTTCACTGGTGAGCAAATTTCCTACTGGGTAGTGTAAGCATAAAATTGGGTATGACTATAGCTTAATAAAGAGTAAGGTAGGAGAAAGCATGTATGTATGTAGGTGTGTGAAGAAAGGGGGTGGACAGTTAGTGAGAAGTACAGATGGTAACATAGACATAGACAAAGATGGTAAATTTTAAAGAATAATGAAAAAACGTTAATCAGCTGTTTATCCATCCAAATTGAGAGATAATTATGTATTTGATTTAACAACGGAGTTCAAGCTGAGTGCTTATGTACCCGAGTAGCAAAAGAGTTGGACAAAGAAAAGAAAATTGTAGAACTTTCTTTTTCAAAAGAACAGCTGGGCACGAGTACGATAACTTTGGCGACAAAAAATAATAACGGTTTTTGGTGGAAGGGTTCAATACAAGCATTTTTTACAATGGGAGGGGGGTCTATCTCCCCCCGTTTAGGCGGTAGGGGCAATTTTATAAAAATTGGCTTAAAATCTAAAAAAAAAATATTGTAGAACAACGGGAAAACTTACAGATACAATTTATACTTTTTATGAAAGCCAAAAATCTGCACTTTATAATAAATTATAAATGAAGTGATTTTAATTTATAGTTTTTGAAATAACTGACTTCAAAGTCAAAATTTAGAAAAAAAAATTTGAAAAAATCACTTTGAGTATTATGTTTCTCATGATTACAAATGCCAATAAAAAAAAAATGATGTAGTTAGTTGCTTTAATAAATTTTTTATCAAACGCTGCAAACTATTATATATTTTATTATATGTCTTATAGTTTTTGAGATAATTGAAAAATAGTAAAACTATTGAAGTATGCAATATTTTCAAAAAACTGGAAATACGTACGAATTTACAATAATGTTAGGAGACTAGTAAAAGTATAAAAATTCATCAGACAGGTGCTTATGTGCAATTAATTTCTGTATGCAAAAACTTTCCACATGGCCCGCTTCGAGGGGGCTCATTATTTTAACCCTTTTTCCACAGGGTTAAGCTGCTCATGCTCAATATGAAAATAGCAATTGTTTTTCTAACTGCAAGTTATTTGATCGCACTGAAAAAGTATAAAAGTATAAAAATTCATCAGACAGGTGCTTATGTGCAATTAATTTCCGTATGCAACAACTTTCCACATGGCCCGCTTCGCGGGGGCTCATTATTTTAACCCTTTTTCCACAGGGTTATACTTTTACTAGTCTCCTAACATTATTGTAAATTCGTACGTATTTCCACAGTTTTTGAAAATATTGCATACTTCAATAGTTTTACTATTTTTCAATTATCTCAAAAACTATAAGACATATAAAAAAGTAGTTTGCAGCGTTTGATAAAAAATTTATTAAAGCAACTAACTACATCAATTTTTTTTTATTAGCATTTGTAATCATGAGAAACATAATACTCAAATTGATTTTTTCAATTTTTTTTTCCTAAATTTTGATTTTGAAGTCAGTTATTTCAAAAACTATAAATTAAAATCACTTCATTTAAAATTTATTATAAAGTGCAAATTTTTGGCTTTTATAAAAAGTATAAATTGTATCTGTAAGTTTTCCCGTTGGTCTACAATATTTTTGTTTTAGATTTTAAGCCAATTTTTATAAAATTGCCCCTACCGCCAAAACGGGGGGAGATAGAGCCACCCCCTCCCATAGTAAAATACGCTTGTATTGAACCCTTCCACCAAAAACCGTTATTATTTTTTGTCGTCAAAGTTATCGTACTCTCCCCAACAGCTGGCAAGAGAAGTTCAGCAAAGATCTTTTCATAAGTTCATAAGTAGAAAATATAAGTACAAAGTCAAATAGACTCAAGTAAAATACAGTCAAGTCAAAGAATAAATTCGTTTTTTTGATACCAATAAAAAAAAAAAAGGGAAATATAAAAGAAATAATAGAGAAAAGAAAATTGAAAGGAAATAAAACAAAGCTTTCGAAAAGCTAATAAGAAAAAAGGCAGAGGTTGGTGACAACCTCTGCAAGGTTTTTTTTGGCCAGCTAATGTCAAAGATCAAAGGTCAAGGACCCATATAAGAAGATTATGTAGATACACATATGAGAAGACTGGGAAGGAGAAAGAAGGAGACATTGAATAATTAGATGAAAAGGAGGCTGAAAGTGAATTTAAAGAAGAAGTTAAGAAAAGTGAATTTAAGGAATAAGATTAGAAGTGATATTAAAGAATAAAACTGAAAGTGAATTTAAAGAAGAAAGTACTAAAATTAAAACTAGAAGTTTTGAAGGAAAAAGAAAAAGAAAAGTAGTATAAAGAAAAAGTAAAGTGTTAAAAAGTGTAAAGAAAAAAAAAAGGAGAAAAAAAAGTATAGAGAGTTTTTTTAGTTATTAAGAGGGTGAAAATAAGAAAAACCCCACAAAGAAAAAAAAAGGAAGTGTGGAGATATAAAATATATATGTATGTGTACAGATTTAATTAATGATACAGTGTGCGTGTCTCGCAAGTGCTGCTGGCATCGGCAGGACAACTAGGGATAGCATCAAAGTAAACTGTAAGTTTGGTTTTTTTTAAAGAAAAAAAAATATTACTTTTCATATATATGCATATGTATACACATTACACATATAAAGAAACGAAGATCTGTGGCACTGAAAGTTTCCATTTTTTTTTTATTTTTTATCTTCTTTTTTTAACTTAATAGAGTAGTATGATATGATTTGTTGCAAACATTGAATTTTTTTTCTCTTTAAATCAAAAACAATAAATGATTGTAAAATCTTTACAAGATGAATTTTTTTGAAAGGTTTTGATAAATACTATGGATTACTAAAGTAAGCGTAAAGGTGTGTGATGGCTGAACTAGGCCGTCCAATGTGAGCGTTGAGGGTTGGCTGGGAAGTTTTGTTTCATTTTTGGATTATGACGATGTGACTGACAAGACGTAACATAACGGACTAGGTAGGTCATTTCAGTGGCCATCTTCGCAAACAAGGCCAAGAAGATGGCATTTGGATGTATCGGACCGATACAAGGGAGGGTTGGCCATGACTTCGTCACCAACACCTGACGAGCGCTTCGGAGACTCCAGCAGAGATCCGTCCGACGGTGAAAGGAGACAAGGGTGTTTTCAGTTTGAAAGGTATCAAATTTAGTAGTAAATAGTATTAAGTAGGTAGTAGGTTAGTTTAGGGTATTTTGGTGTTTTGTTAGGTAGGATAGATAGGGATTACGTTTTTTTTTACTTTTTTTTTACTTCTTTTGGTAAAAATAATTTTTTTTACTTGAGATTTGATGGTTTTTTTTTATCGAAGCACCACCTTCTTTTGTTTTTGGATGGAGCTCACGTTTTTAGGTTTGTTTATTTTGGTGTTTTGTTAGGTAGGATAGATAGGGATTAAGTTTTTTTTTATTTTTTTTTTTTTACTTCTTTTGGTAAAAATAATTTTTTTTACTTGAGATTTGATGGTTTTTTTTTATCGAAGCACCACCTTCTTTTGTACTTGGATGGAGCTCACGTTTCTAGGTTTGCATTTCCTTTTGTTCCTTTTCCTTTGTCCTATCCTTATATAGTAGCTTCCCTTCCTGTTCCTTTTTCCATTCCTTCCTTAATCCTAGGCACGAGAATTTTGCTTAGTGAGTGGGATGTACTAGAGAAAGAGCAAGAATCCCCCCATCCGACAGGTTAGTTCCGAGCAACCACAAGCGTGCCACTGCTCCTTTCAATAGTACTAAAGTTCATCCCCTGTGGATTCCCAGCTCCTAACAATGGCGCCCAACGAGACCTAGCGATAGTCCCTCCTTGGCCTATCGTAGATAATTTTCATTATTTTTTTTCTTTTATTTTTTTTCCAGTTTAATTTTTTTTCCCAAAACCCGATGCAAATCTAGGGACAGAGGGAACTCTTGGTGTTTATGAATCGGTGACTGCTATCCAGTCTGAAGGCTTTACGTCTGAGACCTGGTGAGGTAGTTCACTTTTGATTCAGGATGACGTCAAGAGTAGAGTGAGGTTAACGACGTCTGACTCTCAGCTATCCGTTGAGTAGGGCCTACCCAACTTCTCGTGAGGTAGAGGACTAGAAGTTCGAGGATTAGAAGTTCGAGAACTTCATTCATGTGGAAGTAAATTCTCACTTCGGAGCCAACCATATTTCTGGCTAGACGCCGAGGTTTATGTAGTGGTTTTGAGGTGGGGATGAACTGAAGCACCAGCTGGACTCCAAGCGCACCAGCTGAAACAGACGAACAAATACTTAGACAAGACAACCAAAACTTTGAAGCAATTTACCAGCAACCAGTAAACATTCGGATAGGAAACCTGGTACAGCCTCACACACCTTTTTTTTTAATTATTATTTTGTTTTTGAATTCACTTTCCGTTCTTTTTTTTTTTTTTACTATTTCATTTTTGGTTCTGGAAAGGTTTGAAGTTTTTTTTTTGAATTTTTTTAGGAAACAAAAAACATTTTTTTGAACTAGATTTTTTTGAAGTCTTATTAGGGTTAGTTTCTTTTTTAGCATCTATTTTTTTTAGTAGGTTAATTTTTTTTAGTTTTTGAATTTCTTTTTTTTTTTAATTATATTTTTTTGGTGAATTTTAGCACAAAAAAAGGGTTTTTTTAGAGGTTTTTTAGGTTTTGAATTTTTGAATTTAGTTTTTTAGTTGATTTTTTTTGTTTCTTTCCTTGCTTAAAAAAAAAGGAGAAACTGAAGAAAGAAAAGGGGAAGAAAAATTCTTTTTTTTTTTTTCTTGGGGATAAGGTAATAAGGCTTGAATTCCTTTACGATTCCTGGAAGAATGGCTGACAAAGCTCGTAAGCAAGGAGCTATTCCAAGAAATGGGCCAACCACAAGAAGTTCGGCAAATCAAGTTGGGGACCCGATTATAGGGAGAACAGGTGTGCCAGTGCCGGCAGTTGACGTTCCGGAAGCAAGAAACGCGATAGACGGTACTAGGCCAGACCAAGACGTAATAGACATGATTAGAAATTTGAACAATAGATTACAAAACGAAGACACAGACCCAACAGATACGAACAGAAACCAAGAACAAGGACAGTACGAACAAGAAAGGAACCACAGCGAAGACGAAGAAGAACACGGTGGGGAAGAAAATTACTTGAACAACGAAACTGGCCAAACAGAACGCGACAGACTTTTGGAGGAGAACAGGAGACTACAAGAAGAACATTCGAGACTGCTACAAAAACAAGGACAAAACCAGAACAGCTCGAGTATAGGGGACGCTATAAGGCCAAGAATTTTGACGACGCAAGACCTATACGAAAGAATGGAGGCGGTAGCGAATCTAGCTGTGAGAGAAAGCCAGACAAGGACGATGAGTTTCTTAGCAGAAGGCTTGTGCAGATTCCCCAATGGAATCCAGAGAAAAAATAAGAAGACGATGATGTCACGTTGATTTCTTGATTGTACTTTATTGTTTCGTTTTATCTTCCACTTGTGTAACATTTTCTGGTAGGTTTCTTTTTGTTCAAGACGTTACTATACTTTCTTTGTTAGTTTAATATAATTTTAAGTTTTCGATAATTTTTACTTTTTGAGCAAGAGAACACAACTTAACTTTTTGATGGCTGCCAAAAGAATAAACGAAGTAGCCACAGCGATGCAATGCGATGACGGAAAGACGGCGAAAAAGCAAGATGCCAAAAAAAATAATTCATCGTTCAGGCATCGTGAAATTACTAAAGCTAAGGGCCTATTATAAGTTATTTAAATTTTTTAAGATTATTTCTGATTTGAACATTCCGCCCGCTTTGCATCCTCGCATGCAAAAAGTCAATGCTTAACAATTGGAATGCTAGATAAGATCAAATTCAAGGTTACAATTATAATGCAAAAAATATAAGTATACGTGATATAATCTCAATTCAGATGCATTTTAATATTACTTATTCTAGTAATGGATAAATGATGATTAAGTTGACACAAAAGTTATTCGTTATACCTAGGATCAAAAAGATAAGATTTTAAGAAGCAAATTACTTCAATCCAAGGGTAAAACGCACAATTTGACGACAGAACGAGTGACAACTCCTTTTTGAGTTTTGACATCGACAAAGCGGACTTTATCGTCGGGACCACGATGGACCTTTACGACCCTACCAAGGCGCCACTCATTCGGAGGAAGTTGTTCATCTCTAAGAGCGACAAGATCCTCGACTTCCATGTCTCGTTTGGGATATTTCCATTTATATCGTTTGATGAGTTCTTTTAGATATTCTTCCTTCCAACGTGCACTGAACTGATGATGAATGAATTTAAGTGTGTTCCATCTACGTATCAAACTTATGTGTTTATGAGATTCGGGGGGTTCTGGAGGACCTAGCAAAGGACCACCTCTTTAAAAATGTCCTGGAGTTAAGGGAAGGAGATCATCGGGATCTTCAGAAAGGCGAGATAAAGGCCGAGAATTTAGACACGACTCGATTCGAGCCAAAAACGTTGAGAATTCTTCAAAAGTATACTTTGAATTTCTTAAAGTGAATTTTGAAACTTTTCACTCCTGCCTCCCACAACCCACCCATGTGGGGGGAGCCAGGAGGAATGAACTTCCAAACAATTTGGGAAAAATTAAGTGATGAGCTACCAGGATAGCTAATAAGAGCCTTTTGAAAATCTGACATCAATAGTTTTGATGCACCGACAAAATTGGTCCCATTATCCGTATAGATCCTGCGAGCAACAAAGCGATTGAAAGAGGCGAGAAAAGCCGCTGTGGATAAATCGCTGACGGCTTCAAATGTATCGCTTTTGTCGCAAAACAGACAAAAGGGCATGCATAACCTTTTTCGAGTAGACATTTTCTTCCATAGTAATTTTTAATTACAAAAGGACCAGAAAAATCTATCCCGGTATTGGTGAATGGTAAGCTCATAGTGGTTCGTTCAACAGGTAACGCACCCATTATTTGAGATTGAACGGATTTTTTATATAACGCACAAGGTTTACAGGATCGAATATATTTTTTGATTAGGGTTTTAAGTTTGGGTATCCAGTACTGTAGGCGAACTAGTCTGATCATTAGCTGGATTTCTCCATGTAAAGATAATTCATGGATATAAGCGATTAAAAGCGAAGAGATATAAGATTCATATGGCAAAAGAATAGGAAATCTTTCGCTATACGATAAGGTGGAAGATGCAAGTCTTCCATTCGACCGCATGATTTGGTTAGAATCTAGAAACGGATTAAGGGTTAAAAGTCTACTCTTTGGTCCTATCAAATTTCCATTTGCTAATGATTGATATTCCTTCGAAAAATATTGTCTTTGAGTGGATTTAATCAATATATTGTTGGTGAATTTGATTTCTTCATGGAGAAGAGTTTTGGAAGGATATTTGTTTCGCATTGAAGGTCTCCGAGCTGAGTTACAAAAACGGATTATATAGCTGATAACTCTTACTGCTTTATGCCAAGTAGAAAAACGGCATACAACTTCGCTTTCAAATTCACTCGACAATATATTAATAGTTGTTTTATATTCTGGACTGGTATTTTCGGGGGGTATAGATAATTCGGATGATGGCCACTTATCTTCCGTTTCCCTCAACCACCAGGGTCCATTCCACCAAAGAGGATTGACCTGTAATTCCGTGGGCGAAACACCACGGGTAGCTAAATCGGCAGGATTTTCGGGAGACGTGACATGATTCCCCTTTATCTCGGGAACATTTGATAGGATTTCGGAAGTCCTGTTGGCCACATATGTTTTCCAAGTACTGGATGGTTTGTTTAGCCACGCTAAAACAATGGTTGAATCTGACCATAGGTAGATGGGAATATCTTTCAGAAATTTGAATTGGTTGAGGAGTGATCGGATCTTTCGTGATAAAAGAACCGCCTCTTGGAGTTCTAATCGCGGAAGTGAGATTGTGTTGACAGGTGCAACCTTTCGATTTTGCCCATAATAAGTTTGAGCTATAGTCGGGGGAATTGTGATGCACTCGTACATACACAGTGGCGGCATAAGCCTTTTCAGAGGCATCAGAAAACCCGTGTATCTGAAATACTATCCACGGAGAAAATTCAATCCATCGGGGAATGGAAATTTTTTGAATATTCGCGAACTCGTCCAAAAAGGATTTCCACTTTTGTTCACAGAGACACGAAATGCTTTCATCCCACCCGGTTTTGTCCTTCCAAATTTGTTGCATTAAAATTTTTGCTGTTATAATGATTGGGGCAAGCCAACCCGCTGGATCATATAATTTAGCAATCGTCGATAAAACTGATCGTTTGGTTATAGAAACCATTAAAAGATTTTCAGGATTTATCGAAAATGAAAAACTGTCAGAGGAGGCATTCCACTGAATACCCAGAGTTTTGGTAGAACTATCCGCGTCAATTTTCCAAAAATCTTTGTTCAGAAGATGTTCCTTGGGAATGTGGTCTAACAGCTCGGGATGATTAGCAGTCCATTTTCGTAAATTGAACCCTGCAGATTTAATTGCTGTTATAAGTTCAATTTGACTTCGTCGCGCGGTAGCAACATCATGAGCGCCCGAAAGAACATCATCTACATAAAATTCTTTCTTTAAGATTTTTGAAGCACGAGGATATTCTTCGCTAACATCTGAAGCCAATTGATGTAAATTACGTATAGCCAAATAGGGTGCACAATTTACCCCAAAGGTAACAGTATTAAGTTGATAATCAATGACTTTCTGATCTGAACTATTACGTAATAGAATGCGTTGAAACTGTGCATGCTCAGGATTAATATTTATTTGGCGATACATTTTTTCGATATCGCCATTAAATACGTATCGATAAAACCGCCAGTTAAGGATCAAGAAAGTAATGTCACTTTGGAGAATAGGTCCCGCATATAGAAGATCGTTTAGACTTTTTCCATTGGAAGAATTGCTTGATGCATTAAATACTACCCGCAATTTGGTAGTGGTACTTTGCGGTCTTAAAACAGCGTGGTGTGGGAGATAATAAAATTGGACATTGTTGTCCTTGTATAATTCGTAGGAGGGAGTAGGTGTCATATGTTTTAAGGTTACATACTCCGACAAAACCTTTTGATATTCTTCTTGAAGAGACGGTTTAGCCATCATTGACTTCTCGTTGCGAAGGTACTGTCTCATTGCATTGAAACGTGAGTGACCTTATTGAGACTCGTCGGGAGGATTCTTGAACAGGAGCTTAACGACATAGCGACCCGTTAATGGATCTCGAAAAGTCGTATTCTGGTAAAATTATTCACAAAAATGATCGGAGATAGTTAACACCGAAGTGTGAGGTATTTCCTCAAGCTTTCAGAATCTTTCAAGTTTTTGATCAATTGACAAATCATCGCATTGAGTCACAAAAGTTGAAAAGGTTGATACAATAGGAACATTATCATAAGGCCCTAGAAGAACCCAACCAAAAACGGTATTCTGTGCGAGAATACTACTCAAAACCTTTGGTTTCAAACCCTCTAAAATAATATGTGGATAAAGATCGGCTCCAATTAGCATATCGATAGTTGAACTTTGATAAAAAAGCGGATCTGCCAAAGGAAAATCGAAATTCAATTTGGTTTGACTAAGATCCATTGAAATCGCGGGCAAGTTACCAGTCAACTTCTTCAGAACTAGAGCTTGAACTTGTATTCCAAAATCTTTCACATGATTGGAACCAAGAGTAAAGAAGCAAAGTTGTGAAGAGGAGGCTGTTTCGGTTGCATCCATACCACATATTCGGGCTTGAGTCCATTGAGTTGGTAGACCGATCAATTTTTGAAAATGTTCGGATATGAACGACACTTCCGAACCTTGATCGATTAAAGCTCGAAGATTGAAGTCGATTCCACAATGTCGGATTTTAACTAGAGCAGTTGCTAACAAAACTTGCCTAAACCCTTTGGAAAACATAACATTATGATTGGTAGTTGGAGTGGACTGTATGGTTTGATGATCGCGTTTGTTCACTAAAGTTGATGAAGATGAAGAAGAAGCGGCGACTGGAGACGAAGATGAAGAAGAAGCAACGACTGGATATGAAGATGATGAATCACGATTAGATAAAAATTCAACAGATTGATTTCTGGAATTATTAGTTGGCGATACCTTTCGTTCAAAATGTAACAACGTATGATGTCTACCTTTGCACCGAAGACAAGTGCTCATACTTTGACATTGATTTGCATTATGAGTCATTGCAAGACAGTTGAAACAAAATTTATGTTTCCGAACTGTTTTATGCCTGTCGTCGACGGACATGTTTAAAAACGTCGGGCAGAGTCGAAGTGGGTGCTGTTCACTACACACTTGACACGAAGGTACCACTTTCATGTGAATGTTTCGAACTGGCTTGTCTTTGGATTTTACATTAGTTGAAATTGATTTTATAGCTTGTGCTTTTGTTGTTTTGTTAGTGTTCTGCTTCATTTCAGATACACTTTCGAGAATGCGATAGCGATTCTACAAAAAGGTGTTTAATTGATCCCAAGTTGGAATATCAGTAGGATTTTTTAATGAACTTTCCCAAAGATTGAGAGTAGTGTCAGGAAGTCGAGAAGCACAAAGATAGATGATGATTGCATTCCAGGATTCGACATTGATATCATACGACTTAAGTTCAATTAAAGCATCATTAAAACTGCTTTGCAGTGACTTCATTTCCCTACTAGATTCTACCAGAATTGGTTGTTGATTCACTAGAATTTGGATTTGGTTATTAACCAAAATCCTTTTGTTTTCGTATTGATCTTTCAACGCGTTCCACGCAAGACTAAAATTTTGATCTGTTAAACCGAACTTATTTACGATAGCAAATGCTTGATCCTTTGTTTTTGCACATAAATGAAATAATTTCTGCACATCACTTAACTTGGAATGATTAATGTACACCGCTGTGAACATATCTCTAAAAGATGGCCACTCTAAATAATTGCCATGGAATTCCTGAGTATCACAGGCGGGGACTTTAATGTTGTGCGAACTTTTTTCATTTTGTGAAATAATTACGTTTAAGTCTTGGTTTTTTATTGCGATAGGATCTAAAACTTGAGGAGCTAAAGACTTTAAAAAGTCAGAAATGGAACTCAGACATTCGAAAAAAGTGGAAGAGGAACTTTGATATTTCGATTTAATCGCACTGATGGAATCTCTTAATAACTCGTCATCAGATTTCATACACTGAGTGTAAGTTAATTTCAATTCCCGCCACAAATCTAACAACTCAGTTCGATATGATTCCAACAAAGAAATCGTATGAGTGGCACCTGGTTTAGCCCTAAAGGCCGCATGAAACTCGACCAACTGATCGGACGCCAAAAATAAATCGTCAAATAAGCTCATTGTATCGACAATGCGCTTTTACCACCGGATTGAAAGTTAATATAAAAAGACCGAAATGTAAAATTTCCCGCGTATAACGAACAACGTTGAATGAAAGATATATAATTTTATATTTTAAAAACTAATTATTAGATACGTATAATATATATATATGTATAATATATAATGTATCAAAAAATGAAATAATAAACGTACCTTTTACAAAAAAAATGTAAAAGCGGACTATTTCTTCTTTTACGATGTTGACTTTGATGATGGTGGTGATGACTCCGATGACGATGAGAACTGCGATGATGCTGATGATGACTCCGATGACGCTGAGAACTGCGATGATGCTGATGATGACTCCGATGACGATGAGAATTGCGATGATGCTGTGGTAGCGTCGATGATAGTTTGGTGCGTTTTGTGCAGAACGATGATATCTGCGCACGGTAAGCACTGCGGGAGCGCCGATGATGTTTGCTGCTTTACCGTGGATGTGCACAACGATGATTTGGATGTGCACAACGATGATTTGGATGTGCACAACGATGATTTGGATGTGCACAACGATGATTTGGATGTGCACAACGATGATTTGGATGTGCACAACGATGATTTGGATGTGCACAACGATGATGATATATTTATAGTGGCTGTGCAGCACGATGGTTATGTCTGCGCACATGCACCCACGAAAGCATGTGTGAAATTCCGTTGTTGGAATTTAGAAAAACGATGCAAAAAGATGATATCTGCAGGAGCGCCGATAATATTTGGCGCTTCACAGTGGCTGTACAGAACGATGATTATGTGTCTGTGCACATGCACCCAAGAAAGTACGATTTCGCCACACTTCCACGATGATTTTTCTCGAAATATTTCTTTAGGCGGTAAGGAACCTCTTTTCCACTTTTAAAAAACGTTGAAAGGCACTCTTTCCTGGTCTGATGCCAAAGAAAACTCTTGATTTCAATCCATATCCGGCTCGAAACCCCATGTGCAGATTCCCCAATGGAATCCAGAGAAAAAATAAGAAGACGATGATGTCACGTTGATTTCTTGATTGTACTTTATTGTTTCGTTTTATTTTCCAATTGTGTTACATTTTCTTGTAGGTTTTTTTTTTGTTCAAGATTTTTTTTTTAGATTTTTTTTATTTAGATTAGATTTATTTTAATTATAAAAGCATAATATTTACATTACATTATTTTTAATTAAGTATACATAATTGTTATTAATTCAAAACTCAAAAATAGAAAAAAAGTAATGAAATTATAAAAACAAAAATAAAATAGACACTCTTTAGCGAAATTAACTAAAGCTAGTGGCGAGTGACTAAAATTTAAATAATTCAACAAAATATACAAAGTGGAAACGAGGTGAACGGTTTTTTTTTTTTTTTTAATTTTTTTTTTTTTTTTATATATTTTTTTTTTATAGGTTTTCTATTTGTATATGGTCGTATGTAAATAGCCAAGACTTTATTGATTTTAGGAAAATTGATAATACTCTAAGACTTCTGATTCTGAAAGGTAATTTATTAAAAATAGAGGGGGCAACAACTGTGAAAAATTTTTTAAAGTGAACTTTACTATATTTTCTTTGTTAGTTTAATATAATTTTAAGTTTTCGATAATTTTTACTTTTTGAGCAAGAGAAAACAACTTAACCTTTTGATGGCTGCCAAAAGAATAAACGAAGTAGCCACAGCGATGCAATGCGATGACGGAAAGACGGCGAAAAAGCAAGATGCCAACGTATCAAAAAAAATAATTCATCGTTCAGGCATCGTGAAATTACTAACGCTAAGGGCCTGTTATAAGCTATGTAAATTTTTTAAGATTATTTCTGATTTGAACAAGGCTTAAGTAGCGTTATGAAACTACTGGACAAAACGATGACGACAATGGACCAGAAATTCAACGCACTAGAATTCTCGTTAACGGAATACAGAAACACGACGACCAGGAGGTCTGTGGTGTGACCAAGACCAAACGCTTACGAACGTAAGGGCCAACCACTCGAGAAATAGTCAACCTCGACATGGTCCATTAAACGCTCATCACCCATCTAGGGACAACAACACGAGGGTTGATGTTAACAAATGGGGGCTGAAGTTTGATGGAACGACAAAGACCATGTCGGTTGAAAGTTTTATTTTTAGAGTGGAGACGATAAGAAAGAAGACAGGACTTACGGACGATCAGCTGTTTGCGAACTTCCACCACCTCGTTTCCGTAGCGGCAGAACAATGGTACTGGCAATATCTGGAGGAGAACCAGGACGATTATCTCCTAAACTACCACGATTTGAAGAGTGAACTCATTAGACAATTTAAGCCGAACAAAAGAGACTTCGAGATCCTGCGATCGATTATGGATCGGAAACAGAGCCTCACGAGACATTTGACGAGTTTTACGCCGATATCAGGAGTTTGACATTACAAATGCAAGTCAAACCAAGTGAACGGGGCCTGAAATCGATGGTTAAGAAAAATTTAAAAGAAAGAGTAGCGACACTAGAAGTAGCAATTTAACTCGAAGTTTCATACTCTGACTTGTTTTGGGTGTGGACAAGGTAACATACCCTATAGATGCCAAAGTTGTCAGGAAAACTCCAGGGTCGGCAGTGTACCCGGGAGCCAACAGCCGACGAAAATGACAATCCCGGAGAACAACAAGACAGACGACAAACTGACCAAGTAAGCCTCTTAAGGAGAGAGAAGCAAAAGACTGAAATCCCAGTGACTCACTTGACTAATGGTATTGACCCTAGGCTGAGCCTACATGAGAAAAAGAGACGGTATTAAGAAGCGCGAAAGCGAATCTTCGGTGAAGAACTGGACACTACAAAGACGAGAAGTAGAAACTATAAGAAAATAGCTAGGCTAAGGGAATTAAGTGCAATAAAAAGACGAATGAAAAGCAGGATAGAAGCTTCAATTTTGACAATAAGTGACGACAATAGACCTTTTACAAAAGTTCAATTAGAAGGTGAGGACATTTTAGGTCTATTGGATAGTGGAGCCTCAGTGACGTGTTTAGGGAAAGGTGCAATAGACTTTGTCAAAAGAAAAAACATACAAATGGCGAACATGAAACATGCAATAAAAACTGCTGACGGAAACCACCAGAAAATCGAAGTTAGTTTCAACGCGAATGTCTCGTGGAATGGAAGATCTAAAATCTTGGAAATATTTGTGGTTCCCAGCCTACAACAACCTCTCTATAGATAGATTTTTGGAGCTCTTTCAATGTTGCTCCAAATATTGTGAGTGAACTCAATGTAACGGTAGTGCTTAGCACCGAGAAACAACAAAACATAGAGCTAACCGAAGAACAGACGAAGCGACTGGAGAGCGTCAAGGTATTGTTTCCTTCTTTTGCAGTACTCGGATTGGGTAAAACCAATCTTGAGGAACATGTCATAGAGGTGGACGACGAAAATATTCCCATCAAACAGCGACATTACCCCATTTTACCAGCCGTTCAAAAACTGCTTTATGCAGAGATTGATCGGATGCTTGAAATGGGTGTGATTGAAGAGAGTAACAGTGCTTGGAGCTCCCCAGTCATGTAAGTTAGAAAACCCGGGAAAAATAGGCTGTGTTTAGACTCACGCAAAGTAAACGCAGTCATCAGTCATCAGTCATTGCACACGGTTGATAATAATAATTGCCTTTTCTCTGCTTAACGTAATGTCGTGTGAATGTTTCATTTGCGATGGTAAATCGGCAGACAATGAGTTTCTGCCGTGCGCTGTTTGTCGGTTGAATTTTCATTTCAAATGCGTCAATCTAAGTGAAAATGCAATGCATGTCATAATGCACTATAAAAATATTTGTTGGAGGTGTGATATGTGTACCCGTAACCTTTCTATGAATTGTGATGCTAAAATAAATCTACTAACCAAAAAGATCAACAACTTATCCTATAATTTTAACCAATACAGCGATAATAACGAAGCCGGTTCAAGTGTTCAAGAATCAAAATCTGTAAATACTCGCTCCAAATCTAAATTAAAAGCTTCTATCCCTAACAATGCATTAAATAATAGCCATTCGTCGTCTGCTTTATCCCACCCAATGCAAAAGCCCATAAACATTACCCCTTTACCCTTGCGAAAAAACACACCCAAACTCATTTCATCTGCATTAAAAAAATCATCATCGACAGTCCCACAAAACAAGAAAAAAAGTGGATCGACTGTAAATACGCCGATTGATTCTGATGTTATGTCTAGCAATAACAAAAGTTCAACGTTATTTGCCGAATCACGATCTCTTGGTAATGCAGTTGTGAGAGAAGCTAACACCAGTGATGCCACTGCAAATTCAGAAAATAGTGTTCCCACTGCAAGGTTAATGGAAGGTAGTTTGGTGCCAGAAAGTAGTATCACCCAAGATAGTAGTGCTCATATTTTAAATGCTGCTTCTGATGCTACAATTGCCGCTGATAGTGTTGCTGTTAATTTCAATGTCTCAAGTGTTGCTAGAGATGATGTTCCTGTTGCTGCTGCTGTTTCTGTTGGAACTGAAGTTGTTAATGTGGATGTTGTTGCTGGTACGGATGATAACGATTTGAATCTTTTTGCTTTCAACAATTCAAATGTTAGATCTAACAAAATCTTTAGAGCTGTCAGAGGCTCCAGTGACTGTTTGCAAAACGATGTAGTGAGAAGATTGAAGTGGTTTCATCTTGGAAGTTTTAGACCGTCTGTTGATCCGGAAACTATTGCAAATCACTTGGCCGCAGCACTTCACATAAACCCTAAGTCTGTATCATGTTTTAAATTAATTAAACATGGTAGCTCTGAAGCTGATATTAAGTTTATTAATTTTAAAATTGGAGTTCCGATTGAGTATAATGATGCGATGTACCAGGAAAATATATGGCCTATTGGAACTAAACTACGAGCTTTTCAATATATTCAAAAAAACGAAGATCTAGGGATACAGCAAAATCAAACTTAAGCAAATACGAGAACCCTCGCCTAAACATGAATGATTTTCTTATATATTATCAAAACACCGGAGGAATACGTACTAAAATACAACAAGTGCTTCTATTTTCATCTGCTTTTCAATATGATATAATTGTTTTCACTGAGACTTGGCTGAAGAATGAACACCATGATGCTGAAATGTTTAACACTAATCAATATGCTGTTTTCCGAAAAGACCGAAACTATGGAGTACTAGATTGTGACAAAGGAGGTGGAGTGCTGGCAGCTGTACGTACTTCATTTCAGTGTACTAGAGTCGAGCTGCCCATACCAGCTGCAGCGGGTGCCCCTGACATCGACCAATTAGTACTAAATATAAAATTCAATTCTAATAGTGAAATTTTTCTTATAGTTTCTTACATTCCACCAAGTAGCTCTTTTGAATTGTATAAAGCACATGTTGACAATTGTTGTTCAATTCTAAATAATCGTAATGATGAACAAAAGGTCGTAATTGTAGGTGATTTTAATTTGCCTAATGTTAAATGGATATATGATCCAGATGAAAAAATATTAGTTCCTTTTAATGTTATTTTTAATCATGATTGTGAATTAATTGATACTTTTTCTCGATTTTCGCTTAAACAGATAAACTATTTTCATAACTCATTCAATAATATTCTTGATCTTGTTTTCGCTGATTCTGAATTGAATGTAAGCATTAGTAATTCTATGAGTCTTCTCTTTCCTAATACAATCTATCATGTCGCATTTTGTTTTAACTTAGAGTTTTATAATTATTTCACTCCTGGTGCACCAGTGTCGAATTTTGTTTTTAATTTTGGAAAATCAGATTTTGAGGCAGTTTCAACTTTCCTCAATACTTTTGATTGGAAAAACATATTTGCTAGCATGAATTTAAACATGTGCTACGATTCATTTCTAAAAATATTAAAAAATGCTATTTATTTATATACTCCTAAAGTAAGAGCATTAGATGGTTCAAAACCAGTCTGGTTTAACAAAAGAATTGTTAATCTTAACAATCGGAAAAATAAAGTTTATAAGCAATTTCGCAGATCTAATAACGATCCACAAATATATAAGCAATATAGAAACTTGCAAAAAGAGTTCGAAATACTTAACAAATTTTTATATAATCAATACTTATCTTCCATCGAATGTAGTTTGAAGGCAAATAGTAAGGGTTTTTGGAAATTTGTGAATGATAAGAAGAAATCGAACGGTATTCCCAATGTTATGCGCTATAATGGTATTACATCTTCTGATATCTCGGTTATTTGTAACCTATTTGCTGAAAATTTTCAATCGGTTTATTTAAATAGTCCTGCCATTACTCCTGATTTCAATCTTAACTGTCCAACATTTGAATCTGTGAGTATTGGTAGCATAAGTTTTACTAGCTCTGAAGTAGAATCAGCTTTATTTGAATGCAAATCAGACACGAAACCTGATATTGATGGAGTTCCTCCAATTATTTTAAAAGCTTGTAGAACAGCTCTTGCAGTCCCTTTGCAGATGATCTTTACTAGATCTCTAAAAACAGGTGAGTTTCTAAGTACTTGGAAACGATCAACAGTTACACCTATTTTTAAATCAGGAATCAGACAAGAGATCTCAAACTACCGTCCAATTAGTAAAATTCCTATTATTCCTAAAACATTAGAAAAATTAGTTTATCAAAATCTAACTCCTATTCTTAAAGGAAAAATTTCTTCCCATCAGCATGGTTTTTTAGCTGGTAGATCGACTGCCACTAACCTTACAATTTTTTGTAATCAAATTTTAAATGGCCTTGAGAAGGGCTATCAGTATGATGTTATATACACCGACTTTGCAAAAGCATTTGACCGAGTAAATCATGATGTTTTACTCAATAAACTTGGTAATTTTGGGTTTCATTCAAATCTCCTCAAATGGTTAGAGCAATATTTAAAAGATCGAGTTCAGTACGTCTGTATTAATAATATTCTTTCTAAGCCTATTTATGTCACATCTGGTGTTCCTCAGGGTAGCCATCTTGGACCTCTGCTCTTTTTGTTATTTATTAATGACATTCCTGACAGAATTCTTAACTCAAATTGTTTAATGTATGCTGATGACCTTAAGATTTATCGTTGTATAACCTCCGAGCAAGACTGCCTTCTGTTACAAAATGATCTTCATAATCTATCAAACTGGTGTAAGATGAACTCACTTCATTTGAATATAGCTAAATGTCAAAGTTTGACTTTCTGTCGCAGACGTTCGTTTGTTAACTTCACATATAATATTGATAGTAAGGATCTTTCTATTATATCTTTTAAAAAAGATCTTGGTGTAATTTTTGACCAAAAACTTAACTTTTTAAGACATTTTGATTTTCTAGTTGCTAAAAGCAGCTCAATGCTGGGCTTTGTTTTACGAAATTCAAAGGATTTTAAAGATCCGCATACTCTTAAAAGTCTTTATTTTGCATTTGTTAGGTCAACATTGGAATATTGCAATACCATATGGAATCCTTCATTCTCAATTTATTCTTTACGATTAGAAAAAATCCAAAGACGTTTCACTAGAGTCATTGTGAAAAGACTTGGATGGAATATTGACATGCCTTCTTATGACACAAGATGTAAGTTACTTGGAATGTTGCCTCTTTATACGCGAAGGAAATACTTCGCAGTTATGTTTGTTCGCGACGTAATGGCTGATCATATTGATTGTCCTCCTATTCTATCGTTAATCGGTATCAATGTGCCTGCTAGATTGCTTAGAAATAACATATTTTTTAATATCCCACATCACAGAACTGTTTATGCAGCCAATGAACCATTGTGCAGGTGTTTAAGAGAAACAAATACAATATTCGATGTGATAGATTTTAGTATGAGTAGACATGTATTTAAGTCAAATCTTTTATTGATGCTAAGCAACCCCAATGGTGCCATTGTTTAAAAAAAAAAAAAAAAATTTAAATTAAAATTTTTTATTTATTTATTTTATTATTTATAATCTAGTAATCACTGAAGTTTTGTAATACTTTGTTAGATGAAATAAACTAAACTAAACTAAACTAAACTAAGAAATTTGCATATCCTATGCCACACATTGAGGGAATAATTAGCAGGTTGCAAGACACAAGGTATATATCTAGTATAGATTTAAAGACGCATTTTGGCAGATTCCTCTAGAGAGCAAATCAAGAGAGAAAACAGCATTCACAGTCCCTGGCCGATCGTTGTATCAATTCACGATGATGCCGTTTGGACTGTGCAATGCGGCTCAGAGGATGTCCAAGTTGATGGACAAAGTGATACCTGGTCGCTTACGCCAGAATGTTTTTTGATTGCTCTCCCGACTTCGAACCACACATTAAGACTCTAGATGAAGTTGCGTTTGCTTTGCGTCAGGCAGGTCTCACAATTAACGTGGAGAAAAGTAGGTTTTGTTTTAAGGAGATCAAGTATTTAGGATACGTGGTACGAGATGGACACATTCGAACGGACAGAGACAAAGTGTCGGCGATCGACGATTTCCCAATCCCGAAATCCCCAAAACAACTCCGCAGATTTCTAGGCATGACGGGCTGGTACAGACGCTTCATCCCGAACTACGCGACGATAGCAGCCCCAATGACTGACTGCCTGAAAAAGGGGAAACAGTTCGAAATGTCGGATGAAGCGGTGACATCATTTGACACACTGAAAAGACGACTTGTAGAAGCACCAATTTTCAACAACCCAGACTTTACGAAACATTTTTACATCCAATGTGACGCCTCGACCACAGGAGTAGGGAGCGTGATCTTTCAGATGGATGACGACAAGAACAAGTTGCCGCTGGCATTTATGTCCCAGAAGCTTAATGCAGCTCAAATGAACTACAGCGTGACAGAACTCGAATGCTATGCGGCGATTCTATCGGTGAAGAAGTTCAGAGCCTACGTTGAGAGCCTACCTTTCACTATCATCACCGATCACGCCAGTCTCAAGTGGCTGATGACACAAAAAGACCTGTCAGGGCGTTTGGCAAGAAGGAGCCTTAAGCTACAGGCGTTCGATTTAACCATCGAACATAGGAAAGGCGTCCAAAACGTAGTACCTGATACTTTGTCTCGCATCCATATGGAAGAGATCGTGAAAACCGACTCGACTCCTGAATTTGACTTCAGTTCCACGCACTTTTCATCCGAAGAGTACGACGAACTAAAGAAAGTAGTGGAACAACAACAAGACCGACTTCCCGACATTTGCATATCAGACGGATACGTTTACAAACGCACTGACGTACGGACAGGTGACGCAATACAAGAGGACCGTGCCTGGAAACTGTGGGTTCCTGAAGAACTGCGAGAGGAGTTGTTAAAGACCGCACATGACTCACCAGAGTCTGGACACCGAGGCATAGGCAAAACTTAAGCGAAACTGCGTCAGTTTTGCCTGGGTTGGCCACCGATGTTCAACACTGGGTGAATTCATGCGACAGTTGTAAGTGCAATAAATCCATAAACCAGACGACTCGACCGCCGATGGGACAACAGACAATTACTGAATGACTATTTCAACGCTTATACATTGACTTCTTAGGACCATAACCACAGAGTATAACCAGAGAGTCAACTTCGGCACTACCTTGCCGTTTTGCCTACAAGCTAATCTAGACCGGGAACCCTCGACCGGGAACCCTCATTTACCACACCCGCCATTGGCCGCCATTGATTTGTCAGAGAAAAAAAATCAGTTGAGTTTGAAAAGTAAAAAAAATTTTTTGTGGTTGCAAAAAAATCGATAATTTTTAATTTTCATGCGGCCTAGAACATAGAAAAGTGAATTTAAGTTGCAGGAATTAACTTTTTTTTCCATTTTAACCAGTATTTCACTGAAAAAGACAAAAATTAGTAAAAAATTTGATACCGATGCAGGCGTTTAGTTAAGTTTTTCAGAACATACTAGTTTGCACATAGCCTTAAACTCCCCACACGATAGCACCTGGTGTGGTAGGACAAAAAATGACAGTTCTTCGTAAATAAATGAACTGAAATCGAAATCGAAAGAAAGAAGAAGTAAACAATTTGTGTTTCATTAATAATAAATCTTCATTCCCACTGTGATCATTCGTGCTTATCGTGAGGTATTGGAAGACATTATTAAGCAGAATGATTTAAGCATTCCCTTCGATGTAAACAACAAGGAACGCATGGCTGATGTTGTAAAAGCCTGTATTGGGACAAAATTCTTTGGAAAATGGTCCGATTTGGCAGTAAAAATTGCTCTAGAGGCTGTGCAAACTGTAACCCTTACTGAAAACGGTTGCTTGGAAGTCGATATCAAGCAGTAAGTGAAATTTTGATGTTTGCAAAACTCGATAATATTTTGAACTAACCTTTTAGCTACGCCAAAAATGAAAAGGTTCCTGGCGGTAGTCTTGATGATTCTTGTGTTCTTCGAGGCGTTATGCTCAACAAAGACGTGACCCATGCTAAAATGAAGCGTTACATCGAAAACCCACGTATTGTTCTACTCGACTGCCCTTTGGAATACAAAAAGGGCGAGAGACAAACAAATGTAGAAATTGTTGGAGAGCAAGATTTCTCGAGAATGCTGCAAATCGAAGAGGAATTTGTTCAAAAAATTTGCGCCGATGTAATTGCAGTAAAACCAGACATTGTTTTCACAGAAAAGGGTGTGTCCGATATGGCTCAGCACTACTTGCTTAAAGCTGGCACCACTGCAATTTGTCGTCTTCGTTAGACAGACAACTTATGTGTAGCGCGCCCTTGTGGTGCTACGATCGTCAATCGTACAGAGGAATTAACTGAAAAAGATGTTGGCACCGAAGCTGCCTGTTTGAGGTCAAGAAGATTGGTGACGAATCTTTACATTCATCACCAACTGCAAAGATCATAAGGCCTGCACCATCCTTCTCCGTGGGGCTTCCAAGGACATCCTCAACAAGACTAAGATTGGTGACGAATCTTTACATTCATCACCAACTGCAAAGATCATAAGGCCTGCACCATCCTTCTCCGTGGGGCTTCCAAGGACATCCTCAACAAGACTGAACGTAACTTGCAAGATGCAAGAAATCTAGTGCTTGAGTTTAGACTTGTTGCTGGCGGAGGGGACTATTGAGATTGATACTGCAAAGTATCAGGTAGGTTTGATGACTTTCTTGATGAATCGTAAGTTAAACAGTTTTTTTTTTAGAAATACGATGAATCGATGATCAATTTCTATCATACCTACGAAATTGGCGGCCTTGTTCCTAAAGGAAAATACTTCATTGCTGCTCATAAAGACCATGCTCTTCAGGGGCATGGGCTGTTTAATTTCTTTTACTACGCCAAGGATTACGATACACTTGTGAAAAACATCGTATGGGCTCGTATAAATGTTAACGAAGGCATGTTTGTCTATGCCTTGACCCTGGCTGTAATCCATCGTCCTGATATGAAAGGCCTCGCTCTTCCTTCCATCTTCGAAATTGAGCTACTTCACCGAAGACGTTAATTTGAACGCTTACTGGTATTACTTGAACATGGATCACACAATTACCCTTGAAAGCGAAGATCGTCGTGGAGAGTATTGGATTTACAATGTCCAACAGATTCTTGCTCGTTACTACATGGAACGCCTTTCACATGGATTGGAAACAATTGATGAGCTGGGATTTTCCTCCAACGTCAAATCGAACGAAAACATGTTTTTGGGAAATGTAAAACAAAATAAAAGTATAAAAGTAAACGACGAATGTTATGTTTCAATTTGACTTTATTTTGGTTTTTTTTATCTATAATTGCTTAGGTCTAAGGGTTGATATGGAGTTTTTTTTTCTTAATTTTTAATCTTAGGCATCGTAAACATCTTCGTCTCGATCCCCAGAGTGGTATTCTAGTACAGTTCGATAAATTATGTAGCCTAGATTGGTGTACATAGTGTCGTTGGTGAGCTACCCTTCTGGGTTACAACTCCTGCCAGACGCGTCTTATCTACGGTGAGTTGTATTGCATGTGCGGTTGGTTATGTGTGAAGGTAGTACATGCCCGTTTTGAGGCCAGCCAAAGAAGTTAATCAAAGTAAGTTTTCCATAGTTGGGCTCAGCAACGTGGATGTTGAATTACTGGCTCTGATATATGAAGGCACCCCTATCGACAGCCATTTTAATCGAAGAACGTACTGAAATTTCCAAATAGTCTTGTAGAGTTCTCGCAGGTCGATTGAAATGCTGAATCGATCCACGACTAGTTATGATTTCGTTCTTCATGTCGTCTTCCCACAAATCCAGCTCAGTTAAAGTCTTTCAGAAGATGTTGACTGATGATTTGCAATTCCCCGGACAGGACTCGCCTGCTGATGATGTTTGAAGTGTGCGGCTCGAAGAACTCATTGCTGCGGTCGATCAGTTATCATTGGAGCAACAAGTAGAGAGTTCCAAACGCCATGTTTGGCAAATTTTTCTTTAAGAGCAGCTTAGTCCCAGAGGTCGGTTGGAGTTTTGTTACACATGCCATATTGCAAAATATTTGCTGACTGGACTTCCTTCGTACGTTTCATATGGGCCTTCCTTCGTAGCCAGCTCACAACTGGCTTGCAGAGCCCCATAGTAGATTGCCTAGAAATTCTGCTGGTTGAAATTTAATGAAAATTAATTTAGTTAGAAATACTAACAAGAAATAAAACATTACAAAATTTTGTAATATTTTGGAACTGTCAAAGATAAATGTCATCTTGTTTTTTTTTATTTATTGAAGTTTGGAACTTCACCACGACTCCATTTTTAATCAAGAAATAGGTCGCCATTTTGAATTCGTGTTGAAAGCAATTAGGAAAGCAACATCATCTGAGGTAGTTAAATTTTTAGAAGAAAAACGTCTTTCATGTTTTTGGTGTACCTGAATTTGTCCATTCAAACAATGGTAAACAGTTTGTCTCAGAATTATTTACCAGCTTTTTGAAACGATACGGTGTAAGACACACCCGTACGGCCATCTACTCAACACAAGCAAGTGCCTCAGAAAGAGTAAATCAATCGGTGTTAGCTAAAATAAGAGCCTATCTAGGCACAAACCAAAAGCAATGGGACCTCCACGTTAGCAACGTTGCATTTTCACTTCACAGTGTGATGCACGGAGCAATCGCGGTGGAATCATATTACGCGGTGTTTGGCTTCCATATAATCCAAAATGCGAAATCATAAGATCTCCTTCGAAAACTTGACGCGGTGAAAGAATCCAATATTGAGATTCTAAACCGAGAAGATCGATTAGAATTAATTCGCGCGAAAATATTCCAAAACTTAAAATTAGCACACCAAAAAGGCATGAAAATATATAACACTAGAAGTAAGGATGTAGTCTGCCAACCAGGACAAATTGTATATCGCCGAAATCTTAAACAAAGTAACGCCGCAGAAAATTATAATGCTAAACTCGCTGCGAAATTCACGAAAAGTATAGTTTTAAGAAAGATAGGTAACTCCCTGTATGAAGTTGGTAACATAAGAGACGAAAAAGTAGGAGTTTTCCATGCTAAAGACTTACACACTTAAAGTACGCATGCTCATGACGCACTCAGATGATGTTGTCTTAAGTCGAATAGTCCCTGAGAGCTTGTTTAAGTAAATGTTTAAATTATTTATTTATTATGTATTTGTATCTATTTATTATAACCATTATTACTGTGATATTATTAGTTATAAGTATATAGCCTACTGTGATATTTTTAGCTATAAGTATATATAGCCGCCTACTGTGATATCAGACAGCCCCGCTAGATAAAACGTAAACTGTGATATTGCTAATTATTAGCACCCATTTTTCTGTGATAAACCTCTTTATTTACTTCTTTTAGTCATCTTTGATATTTTTTTTAATTTTATTTCTTCATCTATATCTATATCTATGTATATTACTATACATATAATTGAGCTTTTTTGTTTGCTCGACACAAAATTCCTAAGAAAGAGCAAAACTTTAAACTTACCTATTTAATTGGCCCGAAAAATATCCCATACGGTAGCCTATAACCATGGTCTGGTTATAGGCTGTACTGAAAACCTAAAAAATAACAATTATCTAAGATATCTTACAATTTAAAAAATTTTTCGTACTTACCAACCTTTGTTTACATTTCAAATGACGTTTAGAATAATAATAATTATCAGAATTGCAGCCCATCCTTTGTTTCCATGGTGGGTTGAACCAAGGTTGACTTTGCCAACTCCATGGAAACAGGAATAATCAGTGAAAAGTAAAATGGGTGCGTTCAAGAAAGTATCTAAGGCGATATAGATCCCTTTCGTGACATTTTTTGTTGTTTGTGAAATCCCATGTTAAAGAACAGATGACTGCAAAACATGTGTTGACTCATTTTGTTTTGCTTTCTGGGTTGAAGTTTGTTGGGTTTTTGTTGGAAATAAAGTACTTAGAAGTTTGAAAAAAAAATAGTTCACAGAAAATGTTTTTTCAGCTGTTTATGGTTTGACAGATATCTACTTTTAGTCGTTCGAAAACTCACCTGCGGTCTCAGCCAACATAACATCTACCGAAAGTCCGACGGAGACCAAAAATTCCATGTCCTTAAATTACATGTCGGTGAAATTCATTTTTTGAGTGGTGTTGAGTCTCGGGAATGGATTTGACACTTCACAAGTGGTTGAGGGGTGAGTAATAATTTTTCAATCAGCGCCGTAAGTAAGTGCAATGATATGTTTCCTTTTGCCATTTCCTAAGGGCCAGTTCTTCAGTGATGAGTTATCCTATGGTAAGGAGTTAGCTCTGACATAACTCATGATCGTATGAGTTAACTCGAAAATTCCACCACTGGATAACTTTGCACTGAAAAACTGGCTCTAAACGACAAACGAGCTAATTTGACGTCAGAAAAATGTCAATGGCAAATTGCTGAGACTCATGGTGAGTTAAGATTTTTCATTCTGTCTTTCATATTTTTCTATCTTTTGGTGAGGAGTTAACTCTGACATAACTCATGATCGTATCGGTTGACTCGAAAATTCTCACCACAGGACAACTCTGCACTGGAAAACTGGCTCTAAATGTCAAATGAGCTAATTTGACGTCAGAAAAATGTCAATTGCAAATTGCTGAGACTCATGGTGAGTTAAAATTTTTCAGTCAGTCTTTCATATTTTTCTATCCTATGGTGAGGAGTCAACTCTGACATAACTCATGATCACCACAGGACAACTCTGCACTGAAAAACTGGCTCTAAATGACAAATGAGCTAATTTGACGGAATTCAGAAAAATGTCAATGGCAAATTGCTGAGACTCATGGTGAGCAAACATTGAATGGTGAGTTAAAATTTTTCAGTCAGTCTTTCATATTTTTCTATCCTATGGTGAGGAGTTAACTCTGACATAACTCATGATCGTATGGGTTAACTCGAAAATTCTCACCACAGGACAACTCTGCACTGAAAAACTGGCTCTAAATGACAAATGAGCTAATTTGACGGAACTCAGAAAAATGTCAATGGCAAATTCCTGAAACTCATGGTGAGCAGACATTGAATGGTGAGTTAAAATTGTTCATTCTGTCTTTCATATTTTCCTATCCTATGGTGAGGAGTTAACTCTGACATAACTCATGATCGTCTGGGCTAACTCGAAAACTCTCACCACAGGACAACTCTGCACTGAAAAACTGGCTCTAAATGACAAATGAACTAATTTGACGGAATTCAGAAAAATGTCAATGGCAAATTGCTGAGACTCATGGTGAGCAAACATTAAATGGTGAGTTAAAATTGTTCATTCTGTCTTTCATATTTTTCTATCCTATGGTGAGGAGTTAACTCTGACATAACTCATGATCGTCTGGGCTAACTCGAAAACTATCACCACAGGACAACTCTGCACTGAAAAACTGGCTCTAAATGACAAATGAGCTAATTTGAAGTAATTCAGAAAATTGTCAATGGCAAATTGCTGAGACTCATGGTGAGCAAACATTGAATGGTGAGTTAAAATTTTTCATTTTGTCTATCCTATGGTGAGGAGTTAACTTTGAAATAACTCATGATCGTATGGGTTAACTCGAAAATTCTCACCACAGGACAACTCTGCACTGAAAAACTGGCTCTAAATGACAAATGAGCTAATTTGACGTAATTCAGAAAAATGTCAATGGCAAATTGCTGAAACTCATGGTGAGTTAAAATTTTTCATTTTGTCTTTCATATTTGTTTATCCTATGGTGAGGAGTTAACTCTGACATAACGCATGATCGTATGGGCTAACTCGAAAACTCTCACCACAGGACAACTCTGCACTGAAAAAGTGGCTCTAAATGACAAATGAGCTACTTTGACGGAATTCAGAAAAATGTCAATGGCAGATTTCTGAGACTCATGGTGAGCAAACATTGAATGGTGAGTTTAAATTGTTCATTCTGTCTTTCATATTTTTCTATCTTATGGTGAGGAGTTAACTCTGACATAACTCATGATCGTATGGGTTAACTCGAAAATTCTCACCACTGAAAAACTGGCTCTAAATGACAAATGAGCTAATTTGACGTAATTCAGAAAAATGTAAATGGCAAATTTGCTGACTCTCATGGTGAGCAAACATTGAATGGTGAGTTAAAATTGTTCATTCTGTCTTTCATATTTTTCTATCCTATGGTGAGGAGTTAACTCTGACATAACTCATGATCGTATGGGTTAACTCGAAAATTCTCACCACAGGATAACTCTGCACTGAAAAACTGGCACTGAGTGACAAATGAGCTTATTTGACGTAATTCAGAAAAATGTCAATGGCAAATTGCTGAAACTCATGGTGAGTTAAAATTTTTCATTTTGTCTTTCATATTTGTTTATCCTATGGTGGGGAGTTAACTCTGACATAACTCATGATCGTATGGGTTAACTCGAAAATTCTCACCACAGGACAACTCTGCACTGAAAAACTGGCTCTAAACGACAAATGAGCTAATTTGACGTCAGGAAAATGTCAATGGCAAATTGCTGAGACTCATGGTGAGTTAAAATTTTTCATTTTGTCTTTCATATTTGTTTATCCTATGGTGAGGAGCTAACTCTGACATAACTCATGATCGTATGGGTTAACTCGAAAATTCTCACCACATGACAACTCTGCACTGAAAAACTGGCTCTAAACGACAAATGAGCTAATTTGACGTCAGAAAAATGTCAATGGCAAATTGCTGAGACTCATGGTGAGTTAAAATTTTTCATTCTGTCTTTCATATTTTTCTATCTTTTGGTGAGGAGTTAACTCTGACATAACTCATGATCGTATGGGTTGACTCGAAAATTCTCACCACATGACAACTCTGCACTGAAAAACTGGCTCTAAACGACAAATGAGCTAATTTGACGTCAGAAAAATGTCAATGGCAAATTGCTGAGACCCATGGTGAGTTAAAATTTTTCAGTCAGTCTTTCATATTTTTCTATCCTATGGTGAGGAGTCAACTCTGACATAACTCATGATCACCACAGGACAACTCTGCACTGAAAAACTGGCTCTAAATGACAAATGAGCTAATTTGACGGAATTCAAAAAAATGTCAATGGCAAATTGCTGAGACTTATGGTGAGTTAAAATTTTTCATTCTGTCTTTCATATTTTTCTATCTTTTGGTGAGGAGTTAACTCTGACATAACTCATGATCGTATCGGTTGACTCGAAAATTCTCACCACAGGACAACTCTGCACTGAAAAACTGGCTCTAAATGTCAAATGAGCTAATTTGACGTCAGAAAAATGTCAATTGCAAATTGCTGAGACTCATGGTGAGTAAAAATTTTTCAGTCAGTCTTTCATATTTTTCTATCCTATGGTGAGGAGTCAACTCTGACATAACTCATGATCACCACAGGACAACTCTGCACTGAAAAACTGGCTCTAAATGACAAATGAGCTAATTTGACGGAATTCAGAAAAATGTCAATGGCAAATTGCTGAGACTCATGGTGAGCAAACATTGAATGGTGAGTTAAAATTTTTCAGTCAGTCTTTCATATTTTTCTATCCTATGGTGAGGAGTTAACTCTGACATAACTCATGATCGTCTGGGCTAACTCGAAAACTATCACCACAGGACAACTCTGCACTGAAAAACTGGCTCTAAATGACAAATGAGCTAATTTGAAGTAATTCAGAAAATTGTCAATGGCAAATTGCTGAGACTCATGGTGAGCAAACATTGAATGGTGAGTTAAAATTTTTCATTTTGTCTATCCTATGGTGAGGAGTTAACTCTGAAATAACTCATGATCGTATGGGTTAACTCGAAAATTCTCACCACAGGACAACTCTGCACTGAAAAACTGGCTCTAAATGACAAATGAGCTAATTTGACGTAATTCAGAAAAATGTCAATGGCAAATTGCTGAAACTCATGGTGAGTTAAAATTTTTCATTTTGTCTTTCATATTTGTTTATCCTATGGTGAGGAGTTAACTCTGACATAACGCATGATCGTATGGGTTGACTCGAAAACTCTCACCACAGGACAACTCTGCACTGAAAAACTGGCTCTAATTGACAAATGAGCTAATTTGACGTCAGAAAAATGTCAATGGCAAATTGCTGAGACTCATGGTGAGTTAAAATTTTTTATTCTGTCTTTCATGTTTTTCTATCTTTTGGTGAGGAGTTAACTCTGACATAACTCATGATCGTATGGGTTGACTCGAAAATTCTCACCACAGGACAACTCTGCACTGAAAAACTGGCTCTAAATGACAAATGAGCTTATTTGACGTCAGAAAAATGTCAATGGCAAATTGCTGAGACTCATGGTGAGTTAAAATTTTTCAGTCAGTCTTTCATATTTTTCTATCCTATGGTGAGGAGTCAACTCTGACATAACTCATGATCACCACAGGACAACTCTGCACTGAAAAACTGGCTCTAAATGACAAATGAGCTAATTTGACGGAATTCAGAAAAATGTCAATGGCAAATTGCTGAGACTCATGGTGAGTTAAAATTTTTCAGTCAGTCTTTCATATTTTTCTATCCTATGGTGAGGAGTCAACTCTGACATAACTCATGATCACCACAGGACAACTCTGCACTGAAAAACTGGCTCTAAATGACAAATGAGCTAATTTGACGGAATTCAGAAAAATGTCAATGGCAAATTGCTGAGACTCATGGTGAGCAAACATTGAATGGTGAGTTAAAATTGTTCATTCTGTCTTTCATATTTTTCTATCCTATGGTGAGGAGTTAACTCTGACATAACTCATGATCGTCTGGGCTAACTCGAAAATTCTCACCAAAGGACAACTCTGCACTGAAAAAGTGGCTCTAAATGACAAATGAGCTACTTTGACGGAATTCAGAAAAATGTCAATGGCAGATTTCTGAGACTCATGGTGAGCAAACATTGAATGGTGAGTTTAAATTGTTCATTCTGTCTTTCATATTTTTCTATCTTATGGTGAGGAGTTAACTCTGACATAACTCATGATCGTATGGGTTAACTCGAAAATTCTCACCACTGAAAAACTGGCTCTAAATGACAAATGAGCTAATTTGACGTAATTCAGAAAAATGTAAATGGCAAATTTGCTGACTCTCATGGTGAGCAAACATTGAATGGTGAGTTAAAATTGTTCATTCTGTCTTTCATATTTTTCTATCCTATGGTGAGGAGTTAACTCTGACATAACTCATGATCGTATGGGTTAACTCGAAAATTCTCACCACAGGATAACTCTGCACTGAAAAACTGGCACTGAATGACAAATGAGCTTATTTGACGTAATTCAGAAAAATGTCAATGGCAAATTGCTGAAACTCATGGTGAGTTAAAATTTTTCATTTTGTCTTTCATATTTGTTTATCCTATGGTGGGGAGTTAACTCTGACATAACTCATGATCGTATGGGTTAACTCGAAAATTCTCACCACAGGATAACTCTGCACTGAAAAACTGGCACTGAATGACAAATGAGCTTATTTGACGTAATTCAGAAAAATGTCAATGGCAAATTGCTGAAACTCATGGTGAGTTAAAATTTTTCATTTTGTCTTTCATATTTGTTTATCCTATGGTGGGGAGTTAACTCTGACATAACTCATGATCGTATGGTTTAACTCGAAAATTCTCACCACAGGACAACTCTGCACTGAAAAACTGGCTCTAAACGACAAATGAGCTAATTTGACGTCAGGAAAATGTCAATGGCAAATTGCTGAGACTCATGGTGAGTTAAAATTTTTCATTTTGTCTTTCATATTTGTTTATCCTATGGTGAGGAGCTAACTCTGACATAACTCATGATCGTATGGGCTAACTCGAAAATTCTCACCACATGACAACTCTGCACTGAAAAACTGGCTCTAAACGACAAATGAGCTAATTTGACGTCAGAAAAATGTCAATGGCAAATTGCTGAGACTCATGGTGAGTTAAAATTTTTCAGTCAGTCTTTCATATTTTTCTATCCTATGGTGAGGAGTCAACTCTGACATAACTCATGATCACCACAGGACAACTCTGCACTGAAAAACTGGCTCTAAATGACAAATGAGCTAATTTGACGGAATTCAGAAAAATGTCAATGGCAAATTGCTGAGACTCATGGTGAGTTAAAATTTTTCAGTCAGTCTTTCATATTTTTCTATCCTATGGTGAGGAGTTAACTCTGACATAACTCATGATCGTATGGGTTAACTCGAAAATTCTCACCACAGGACAACTCTGCACTGAAAAACGGGCTCTAAATGACAAATGAGCTAATTTGACGGAATTCAGAAAAATGTCAATGGCAAATTGCTGAGACTTGAGGTGAGTTAAAATTTTTCATTCTATCTTTCATATTTTTCTATCCTATGGTGGGAGTTAACTCTGACATTACTCATGATCGTATGGGTTAACTCGAAAATTCTCACCACAGGACAACTCTGCACTGAAAAACTGGCTCTAAATGACAAATGAGCTAATTTGACGTAATTCAGAAAAATGTCAATGGCAAATTGCTTAAACTCATGGTGAGTTAAAATTTTTCATTTTGTCTTTCATATTTGTTTATCCTATGGTGAGGAGTTAACTCTGACATAACGCATGATCGTATGGGTTGACTCGAAAACTCTCACCACAGGACAACTCTGCACTGAAAAACTGGCTCTAATTGACAAATGAGCTAATTTGACGTCAGAAAAATGTATATGGCAAATCGCTGAGACTCATGGTGAGTTAAAATTTTTTATTCTGTCTTTCATGTTTTTCTATCTTTTGGTGAGGAGTTAACTCTGACATAACTCATGATCGTATGGGTTGACTCGAAAATTCTCACCACAGGACAACTCTGCACTGAAAAACTGGCTCTAAATGACAAATGAGCTTATTTGACGTCAGAAAAATGTCAATGGCAAATTGCTGAGACTCATGGTGAGTTAAAATTTTTCAGTCAGTCTTTCATATTTTTCTATCCTATGGTGAGGAGTCAACTCTGACATAACTCATGATCACCACAGGACAACTCTGCACTGAAAAACTGGCTCTAAATGACAAATGAGCTAATTTGACGGAATTCAGAAAAATGTCAATGGCAAATTGCTGAGACTCATGGTGAGCAAACATTGAATGGTGAGTTAAAATTTTTCATTCTGTCTTTCATATTTTTCTATCCTATGGTGAGGAGTTAACTCTGACATAACTCATGATCGTCTGGGCTAACTCGAAAACTATCACCACAGGACAACTCTGCACTGAAAAACTGGCTCTAAATGAAAAATGAGCTAATTTGCTAAGCTGAGGTGCTCTAATTTGTTGCTTATTGTTTCATCCATTGGGTTTCCTTCAGACGCTTCCTGGAAATCTTTAAATTAATTTTGATGTTATTGCAATAAAACAATTGTACAGAAAACAAAAGTTAATAAGAGGTAAAGATAAAAGAAAAATAAAAATTTTTCGTCTTTGGATACTTCCAGCTTTGTGATAAGGAGCCTTCGCAAAAAGGAACCCGGGCAACGCCGGGTATTTTCGGCTAGTATATACATATTTTTATTTATTTATTTACATATTGATTTACTTATATATCTATTTATTTATTTATTTATTTATTAGCGTATTTATTTGGTAGTTTATTTAGTGAAGTTCTTTTAGCCCGACTTCGTTCATTATCCATAGTTCAGAAAAGACGACGATCTAACTACCACCCCCCAACTCAGACATTGGACAATTAGCATAGGTATCAAAATAAATAGTCAGAACATATTATATATATACATGAGTTTATTTCAGTTTAAGAATAATAAACAATGAAAATCTAAGCTAAACTCAAAAATAAAAAGATAGCATGAGACTTAGTAATTTACTCAGGGAGTAGGCTCTACCACACGATACGAGACCCTATTTACAAACAAGGTGTTTTGCAACACATGAATTTTTTTACGATTTAAGTGTTCTCGCGACCACTTATCCACTTCCACCGAGCCTGTTACGTAGCAAAACCTGAAAAAAAAGATACCCCATTTAATCAAATAACTTTAACCTACTTACCATAGTTCAAACAAAAATATTATTCCCTTTCTTGTTATTTGGTGGTTAATTGTTTTTTTTTTTGTCATCAATCAACCCTATAAAGTAATGTAAAAGTAAATAAAATTGACCCAGGAACAAGTATGGGAGTTTGTTTACAAAATTCACCTATGAAATGTATGTACATGTACCTATGAAGATATTGTAACGTGAACCCAACACTTGATACCAATTTCCTAATCGAAAACGTTCAACCGAAAACACATCTGGCAGCACTGGTGTAAGTGTAGAAATTTTGAAGGAGAGAAAATATTTGTCAGCCAGTGGAGAGTGGAGACAATGTAGAAGTTACTGGAGAGTTCTAGATGGCATGTCATTCGGTATAAATAGCCCGCCCGAGGACACCAGAGGGCAGTCACATTTCTGCTGGAGGTGGAATCCTCAATGCAGCAAACACTCCAACCAAGCCCGGATATAGTGATCTTCGACGATGCAAATCCAGCTGACAATCCAACCAACAATATTCGTCTCTGCAATCTAGAGGAGGTAGCAGAGATCATCGGCAATTCCAAGCCAAAAAAGTCAGCCGGACCAGATGGCATCTCTAACCACATCCTCAAAAGGCTTCCCCATGCAGCGATGATTCTCCTTACAATCATCCTTAACAACTGCATCAACAACTGCTACTTTCCTCGGAACTGGAAAACAGCAAAGATCGTGGCAATTCCCAAGAAAGGCGCTTCCAATCAAATCTTCAACTACAGGCCGATTTCTCTGCTGAGTAACATCAGCAAAATACTCGAAGAAGTAATCCTCCGCAGACTCAAAACATTCTGCAACGATAACCTCCTCATACCAGACATGCAGTTCGGCTTTCGGGAGAAACACTCGACGCTGCATCCACTCCTTAAGTTTCAGCATGATATCACCACCTCACTCAACAGTCATCGTGTCACCGTTGGATGCTTTCTGGATGTCGAGAAGGCATTCGATAGCGTATGGATAGATGGATTAATACACAAACTTTACTCGTTTCAGCTTCCACCGCCACTAATCAAAATTCTCTGTTCTTTTCTTTCTTTCAGAAAATTTTTCGTGCAAATGGACAACTGCAAATCCCACACTAAAAACATCGGAGCCGGAGTCGCCCAAGGTTCAAAACTCGGTCCCTTCCTCTACAGCTTGATGACGTCAGACCAACCAACTCCAACTGGATGCGAGAATCTCCTCTACGCTGATGACTCGCTTACCTACGCCACGTCACTCTCACCATTGCTCGCAGTCAAGAGAGTAGAGGCCCACGTCAACAGACTATACCACTACTACAAAAAGTGGGGCATACGGATCAACACCTCCAAATCGGAACTGGTTTGCTTCAGGAGACCCTCAAATGGCAGAGGCGGTCGGACTGCCACCAAATGTAAAAATTTGGTCCTGAAACTTCCCGATGGATCCACCATTCAATCCAAGCCGAATGTGAAATACCTGGGTATCCACTTCAATGAGCTGTTAAACTTCAATCCACACAGCAGGAAAGCTCTCAAAAAAGCCAGCTGGGCTTTCAGCCGGGTGCACCCTCTGCTGAAAAGAAGAACTGGACTAAGCCAACCGACTAAGTTACTGGTCTACAAGCAGCTCTTGCGACCAGTTATCAGCTATTCTTTCCCAGTCTGGTTCACTATATCCAAGACAGCCATGAAAGAACTTCAAGTATTTGAAAGAAAGATACTCAGGATCTGCACCGGCCTACACTTTGACCGACGGCGGCAAAAGCACTACAAAAACGAGCAATTATACTCAGCAGCGAAAATAGCCCCACTGGACAAGTATTTAGTTACTTCAACAAAGAAGCTAATACGGAGCGTCATAGACCACCCCAATCAACTAATGAGAAGGATGACCACCGAGCAACGACATCCTGAGCCGAGGTACCTCAGTGTGATGGAAACCCTGGACGACGACATTATCAAGGACAACGAGGACACCATATCGTTTTACGCTGACACAGGGTCAGCCTACCACCGCGGCTAAATGCCATTTAAACCCTAAAACCATCTTTAAAACCACCAAGGACAACCGGGAGTGAACACCCTGAGGAAGACAAAGTCAACCGACTTCTTCATTGTAATATTTATTTTTTTGACATGTAATTTTATATCTTATAATATTCTAATCTTAAGTCATTGTATACCGTTAGGCCCCCTTTGTGCCAACAAATGTAAATTTTTTCCAATGTTATCATATGTTAGTTGTAAGCGAAATTGTAAATATTGTTCAATAAAACAAATTGAATTGAATTGAATTGACCAGAGGGCAGTCTTGTTTATAGAGTGATAAAGTTAAGAGTAAATACAAGTGATAGTCCAAAAGTCGAGTTGAGTTCGAATCTAAGAGGATTTAAAGAACAAGAGGGAAAACCATTACGTCTCCTTCCCCGCAACTTCCATTTGTTTACATTGTTGTTTTTGTAATCGAAGCCACCATCTGTGAATACGTGTGAGCTGCAGTAAAAAGGCGCGAAAAAGTTGTGGAAGTATATGCGTGGTGAATTTTTTTTTTTTTGCTTGGCAGCTTGAAACATAACCTGAAATTTAATTTTCACCACACTACTGAAAAATTCTTAAGGGCAGGGTTTGAACAACACCAAAGTTATAGTTTTTTAAAAACTCAATTTTTTTTTGTAAAGTTGGGCAAGATGTGAAAACTCATATACATGCAACTATACTGATTCTATTGGGACTCATTATATTGTGATTTGCTCCCTCAGCTCGGTTATTTGTCTAAACTTTTTTTTTAATACCAAAACATAAACATCAAACTATGTAGACATTTTTTGAAAAAATTATCACAGTCAAAATTTTGAAATGCAGCAATCTTATAAATATTATGCAGAGCTCAGCAAGCCATCATTCATCTCTGTAGCACAATTACTTACAAAGCGCCAACACTTTTAGTTTTAATTTTTTTGAACTAATTGAAAGCGGACATCAAACTATGTAGACATTTTTTGAAAAAATTATCACAGTCAAAATTTTGAAATGCAGCAATCTTGTAGATACTATGGAGAGCTCAGAAAGCCTTCATTCATCTCTGTAGCACAATTACTTACAAAGCACCAACACTTTTAGTTTTAATTTTTTTTTGTGTTAAGAAAAATTTAAAACTTAAAGTGTTGGAGCTTTGTTAATAATTGTGCTACTGAGATGAATGATGGTTTTCTGAGCTTGGCACAACGTGGACAAAAATTCCACATTTAAAGATTTTGATTGAGACAAGTTTTTAAAAAATTTTCTACCGAGCTTTTAATAAAAACAAAAAATCAATACTTAAAGTGTTGGTGCTTTGTAAGTAATTGTGCTACAGAGATGAATGAAGGCTTTCTGAGCTCTCCATAATATCTACAAGATTTCTGCATTTCAATATTTTGATTGAGATAAGTTTTTAAAAAAATGTCTACATAGTTTGATATCCGCTTTCAATTCTTTTACTTTTGATTTTTTTTTTTAATTCAATTAATTAACTGCTTAAATTTTCAACTCAGCTTCAAGAAGAGAATCGAAAGCTTAAGTTGGAATCTCTTTCATCAAACAAATGCAAAATGAATTCATATTTATTGGTTACTGTTTTGCTTTAGTTATATTTTTTTAACAGTCATACTTTTCTGTCTATTTCTCTTAAGAAACGTTTTTTAAAAAAGAAGAAATAGAAGGGAGGAGACTACTCAGAGAAATGTTTAACAAAAAAGAAGATATTTTAATATTTTGATACTTAAATTTTTATTTCCAAATACTTTAAAAAGTATATAATCCCAAATAAATTTTATTTACAAAACCCAAAAAAAAGTTTTAAATCCAAAAATTCTGCCAGACGTAGCCTTAAGGTGACTAAAAGTAAAAAAAAAAAAAAAAAACCGGTTCCCAGACGAGAATACCAATACTACGGTACAATTTTGTGTAAGCCCTGTGTGTGGATCCGAATATAAAGTGGTGTTAGTGAAATTTTGTGTAAGCCCAGTGTTGAGATCCGAATATAAGGTGGGGCTAGTGAAATTTTGTGAATGAGTGCGTGCAGCAGCTTGTGGGGTGGTATCAATGTGTTAGTGTGGTTTTCCCTCTTGTTCTTTAAATCCTCTTAGGTTCGAATAAAGTGTATATCGAAAGTAGATACTGAATAAAGTGGTAGAATTAAATTGAAAGGTAGAGTTTTATTTTTGCGAACTAAGCGCACGTTACATTGGTGTCAGAAGTGTAAATAAAACTTATTTAAAAAAAAAGAACAAATTTGACTAGTGCAGTGTAAAAAAAAAAAAAATTTAAATACAGTGAAAATGGGTAAGTTATTGGAAGAGCTCAACTGCACTGAGCTTAAAAGTGAGTTAGGTAAGCGAAATCTTTCTAGAGCGGGATCGAAAAATGAGCTCGTCCCGCGCTTACGCAACTATTTGGAACAGCAAGGGGAAGACGTAAACACTTTTGTTTTTGAAACTGAAGTGGAAAAAGAAGAAGAAGTAAGTGAAAGTGTAGATTTTTCTAGTATAATGAAGCTTTTATTAGAACAAAGAAACGAACAAAAGAAAATGATTGAAGAGCAACGAAACGAGCAAAAGAAGGAACAGCAGAATGTTCTCGAAAAACTCGAAGAACAACAAAAGAAGCTGATTGAAGAGCAACAGCAAAATATTCTCGGAAGTCTGGAAGAGCAACGAAACGATCAAAAGAAGGAACAGCAGAATGTTCTCGAACAACTGGAAGCACAACGAAACGAACAAAAGAAAGAACAACAGAATATTCTCGAAAGACTTGAGGCGCAACAGAATGTTTTAGAAGGTCAGAAAAACATTCTAGAAGGGAAATTGGGTAACATTGAGAAAAATGTTTGTGGCCTAGAAAAACGCATTGAATGTGTTGAGAAACGATTTTCCAAGCTTGAGAGTCAATGCGAAAGTCAGCTTGCCACTTTGGAGAAACGAATCGAAAACATGGCTAAGGAACTAGACCAGATGCGGAAAATGGAGCTACGGAAAACTTGTTGAGATTGTCTAAAGCAAAGAGAAGTACAACCACCAACATTCGACGGACAGTCGTCTTGGTCAGTTTACAGGAGACAATTCGAGGCAGCTGCGACAGCAAATGGCTGGGATGACGAAGACAAATACATAGCACTGACTCTTGCTCTTAGAGGACCAGCAGCTGAATTACTTCAAACTGTTCCAGCTGGTAAGAGCAACGATTTCAGTTCTCTCGTGGCAGCTATAGATAAACGCTTTGGTGATAGCCACTTGAAAGAGGTCTTCCAAGTCCAACTCAATAGCAGAGTCCAGAAAAGGGGTGAAAGTCTACAGCAGCTCCAAGCAGACGTCGAAAGACTGGCTCACCTGGCATACCCGGATGCTGGAGAAGAAATCATCAACCATATGGCTGTTGAGTCCTTCGTTCGTGCCATTTCTGACAAACATCTTCAGAGATCTGTGCAAACTGCTAGAACACGAACTCTTTCCGAAACTCTAGAGTTTGCATTAATGATGGAAGCATCTGAGCAAGCTTCTCAAATAGTACATTGTCAAAGAGAAGCCATATTCGAGGCTGGATCATGCCCAGGAATTAAGCTACAGCAGCATTGTTGCATGGGGTAGTAAAAACCGAGTAGAATTTAATGCTTCGAAAACTCAATGCTGTCTCTTGTCGTTGAAGCTTAACATTCCCCCATTGCCATTATCCATGAATGGTACCTGCATCGAAGAAACCGAAAAGCTGTCAGTACTTGGTATGTGTGTAAACGATGATCTTCGTTGGAACGACCACATATTTGAAGTCGCCAAAAACGCTGCTAAATGCTTAGGTTTCTTGAGAAGATGCAGGAAGTTCTTCACCCCCTCTGATCTGGCTACAATTTATAAGGCCTTCATCCGCCCAAAACTGGAGTATAACTCTCATATCTGGTCAGGTGCTTCTCAAACATCTTTGCGCCTACTCGATAGGGTACAAAACAGAGCGTTAAAATTGATAGGTGATAGTTCAATCGTAGAATCGATTGATTCTTTTGAACATCGTCGAAACGTCACCTGTCTCTCTCTCTTTTATCGCTTTTTCCACAAACAGTGCTCTAGTGAAGTAGCCAGTTGCATTCCTCCCCTGAAACAATTTAGCCGCAACACTCGCCTCGCTAGGAATGCTCATCAGTTTTACCTTGAGCCCAACTTCGGGCGTACAGTCAAGTATAGAGATTCGTATCTCAGTCGCACCACCCGAATGTGGAATGCTCTACCTGGCCATGTTTTCCCCCTACATTACGATTTACAAAGATTCAAAAGCAACGTGCATCGGTGTCTCCTTTCTAATACTCTCCTATTTTCCTAAATGCTCGCACTGTGTTCTATAACATTATAAGGGTAGTCATAACCCCTTGATGTGTGCGCAAATTATAAAAAAAAAAAAAAAAAAAAAAAAAAAAAAAGCTACAAAGGAACCAGCGGAACGGACTTGCCAGTTGTTGGAATTGTAATAAGACGGGGCACTTACAGCGACAATGCCGGTTGCCACCAATTAAAACTGAAACTGCTTGTCGACGTTGTGAAGTCCAAGAAAATCAATCCGCGAGCTGTAGAGTAAGACCGCAGACTTATCAATACCGAATTGGACATCAGGTAGAAAACCCCCAATGGAATTGCTGGCGGAAAGTAGAGACCAAGACTCAGCGGATGAGAGTGGAACCCATATTCGGATGGAACAAGGAAGAATTGAGGTCTGCTCAAAAGAAGGATCCAGACATCGGACCGATTCTCAAATGGAAAGAGAACATCACGAAACCTGACTGGAACGACATTTCTGACCAAAGCTCTGTTGTCAAAGCCTATTGGGCACAGTGGGACTCGCTTCGCGTGCAAGAAGGCGTACTCCAGCGCAAATGGGAATCTGCTGACGGTAAATCCTTTGTAATGCAGCTTATTGTTCCTCAATCGAAAATCAAAGAGGTTTTACAAAAGATGCATAGAAGCCCTACAGGAAGCCACCTGGGAGTCAACAAGACGCTGGAGAACGTGCGAAAACGCTTTTACTGGCTGCATGTTAGAGGTGACGTGGAGAAGTGGTTCCGAAATTGTTATGTCTGTGATTCAAACATAGCGGTGGGTAGGCTTACAGATAGATTTAAAAGAACAGGGACATGGGCCACAGTGTATGGCGACCGGATGAAGACACGGTATGACACAAAAGCGAAAACGACAGGATTCCAAGCAGGTGATCGTGTGTGGCTTTATAATCCTCATCGTCAAAAGGGATTGTCACCGAAACTTCAGCAAAACTGGGAAGGTCCTTATACTGTTGTCACGAGGATTAACGACGTGGTCTACCGCATCCAAAGAGGACTAAGAGGCAAGTTAAAAGTAGTTCATTGTGACCGGCTGCATCGATATAGTGGCGAGGCTGCAGATGGAATTATTCGGGACGAACAATCTTAAGGAGGGGGCAGTGTAACGTGAACCCAACACTTGATACCAATTTCCTAATCGAAAACGTTCAACCGAAAACACATCTGGCAGCATCTGGTGTAAGTGTAGAAATTTTGAAGGAGAGAAAATGTTTGACAGCCAGTGGAGAGTGGAGACAATGTAGAAGTTACTGGAGAGTTCTAGATGGCATGTCATTCGGTATAAATAGCCCGCCCGAGGCAACCAGAGGGCAGTCTTGTTTATAGAGTGATAAAGTTAAGAGTAAATACAAGTGATAGTCCAAAAGTCGAGTTGAGTTCGAATAAAGTGTATATCGAAAGTAGATACTGAATAAAGTGGTAGAATTAAATTGAAAGGTAGAGTTTTATTTTTGCGAACTAAGCGCACGTTACAATATGTAAACAAACTCCCACCTGAGGTTCTACAAAAACAAAAGAACACAATTGTACTTACCTGTGAAAGTTAAAAGAAAATGAAAAACACCTAAATAATAACAAAAAAAGAAATAGGAAAACAAAACAAAAAAAAACGAATTAACTCGCGATATTAAAGTAAGAAACAAAAGAAAAAAAAAGAAAATACGAAATGTAAATTCGCGAAACACCGACGATATCAATTGTTAGGTCTGTTCGTTGAAGTTTACCCAGGGCTTACCCAGGTTTTCTTGACAGCCACAAGTGCTGTCAAAAAACCTAGGTTTTTCAATTCTCAAAAAACATAACCGAGCTGTCTGTTGTGTTGTTGACAGATGAAATCGTAAACAAACAAAATACTCTTTCAAAGCGTTTTAATTAGTTTCAAAACTTAAAAATATGAATAAAGACAATTTTGCGGCTTTGATCGGCATTATATGTGACGATGAAGATGTGTACGACGATGACTTTGAAGAGAGCAATGAAAGTGAAGAAGAAGTTGTGTGCAAAAGGCAAAAACGTCACAGTGTCCCTTCTTATTTTGAAAAAATTGTTTCTACCAACACAAATGAGGAATTTAAAACTCACTTACGTGTTTCAAGAGATCTGTTTCGTCGTTTGAGTAACCTCTATTCGGAATGTGATAGTTTTAAGTCACTTGACCGACTAAGAGTTGTCAGTTCCGAAAAGCACATAGCAGTTTTCGTTTGGTTTGCTGGTCACGAAGCCTGTGCATATAGAGATATCGCTGATCGTTTCAATTAAACTCTCTCAACGATCCATGCAATGATAATGCGAGTGAGTTATTTTTTGAGCTCACTAAGTAGCCAAGTGATTAAATGGCCAGCGGTTGAGAAAAAGAAGGCAAGTGCAGAGGCATTCAAGGCTAAACATGGGTTTCCAGGTATCATTGGTAAGTGAAATGAGAATAAAATGTATGAATGTATAATGAATAACCACATCATTTCAATTTTAAGGATGTATCGATGGAACCCATATTACAATTGATCCACCAAAGCGAAGCAGAGACGACTACATAGATAGGAAGCACCATTTCAGCATTTGTATGCAAGGAATTTGCAATGAAGAGTGGAAATTCATTGATGTGTTTATAGGGTTCCCAGGATCTGCTCACGACAGCAGAGTTTTGAAAAACTCTACAATATTCCCAAAATTACGGAATTTATGTGGAGATGGAGGTACAGACTTACATAGCTATCATATTTTTTTTACCAGAATTTAATTTGTTTTCAATTTGTAGAATTTCATTTGCTGGGTGATTCTGCGTATTCCTGTACACAGTACTTGCTGACACCATACAAGGACAACGGACACTTGTCAGCTCGGGAAATAAATTTCAACAAGTGTCTCAATTCTTCCCGTATTGCAAAATAGAGCATACTTTTGGTATTATGAAACAGCACTTTAGACAGCTTTATTATTGCAAGTTGATTGGAATTGAAAAGCTATCCCATTTTGTTAGAGCGTGTTGTGTTTTACACAACTTTTGTCGGGAGAGTGAGCTGGAGCTATTGGATATTGAAATAACTCCAGATGCAAATCCAGACCCATTGAACTCTCAAACGGATAGCCTTGAAGTTCAAGACAGTACTGCTGGAAAGAATAAAAGGAATCAAATTGCTCAACAACTTTATCCAAAAGTGAAACGAACTTCAATGAAATAATTTGCACTCACTACAATCCAAACAACTTGAATATTATAACAAATATTTATTCAAAAAATAACATTTTTTCTTAATTTCTACTTAAAACTAATAACAACTATTCAAGTATTCAAAAAGGAACTTAAAAATCAATAAAAATCAAAATTAAAAAATGTTTCACTGAAAAAAGTTAAAAAAAAAATCCAGTCTTCACATGTTTTTCTTAATATCTACTCAAAAACTACTTAAAATTATTAAAAAAAGCATTAAAAAAAAGAGTTAACAAAATAAATATTCTTTAAAAAAAATAAAAAAATTCAGTCTTCAGTAATAAAAAAAAAGTTAGCTTAAGCTTATTAAGCTGGTGGTTGTTGACAGAGGCTATCTGCTATCCTCTCCAAAATAATGTTTCTACGCATGAGCTCGCGCTCCAAAATCATATTTCTTTCTCGCATGATTTTCGTTTTTTCTTCTTTATATTTTATGTCTGCTTATTCTTTTGCTGATCTTTTCTTGCTTCTTTCCCTAACCAAAGGGCTTTTTTTGTTTGTCAAACTTTAATCTAGAAAGAAATATAAGACAGCTTAGTATTTTATCTTTTCAATTAAAAAAGTTAATATTTAACTTACCATCTCCATAGCAAGAAACTTCCTCTAAGAGGTCATCAGACGTAAGACTTGATATGTCTTGCGATATGATCGCCGACTGTTGTGCTGCCCCAGACGTTGTTGCCACGTTTTTGTCCTGCAAAAAGCGAGACCCACTTCCTGCAGCTCCCAAAGCAAACTCAGGGAACATGCTGGTTCTGTCCTTGAACACTTCGTAGAGCTCACTGAAAGTAAAAATATAAAAACATTAGTTTTTCAATATTTGAAAGTAAAACATCACATACTCATAAAATGGACAAGTTAGCCTGTGGTTCCCCGTTTTGTTAACATTCCTAAAACTTTTTTCTAGGCCCTGGATTTTGTTGTCAACCTGGGCTGGCGAAAACAAATGGCCTTCCTCATTCATTTTAGACGAGATGAACTAACCCAGTTTTTTTTTGTTTTTAGATAGAAAGTGTGCCCCACTTTGTGTTCATGCTCTCTTAGCAGACAAATAAGCATTTTGAAAAAAAAAAGATACCCCAATGAATTATCATTTAATCAAATAACTTTAACCTACTTACCATAGTTCAAACAAAAATATTATTCTCTTTCTTGTTATTTGGTGGTTTATTGTTTTCTTTTGTCATCAGTCAACCGTATAAAGTAATGTAAAAGTAAATAATGTCGATTTCCAGTGGTACACAAAAGCACTTTTAAAAGTGCTTTTTTGCTCGAAATATGTTACATTGAGGCACTAGATCACTTTTTTTTTGCCCCGAAAAAGCACTTTTACGAATCTCGATTCAGAGGCAAGATTTACACGCACTTTCACGTACACCAACACAAAACATTTGACGTTTACCAGTTTGCAGTTTGATTATTTTGCATTTTTGGTTAAAGGACTGTGAAAGAGAGATAATAAAAATAAACAATAAACTATTTTGTGAAAATGGATCGCTCAATTTTAGCTGAAATTATCAAAATATTTAAGAGTCGTCATCTAGTTCTGATTCCAACGAAGAAGTGTTTGAAATTCTGAAATTCCTTACACAAAACGAAAGGCATTCTGTGAATAATTTTGTTAAAAGTGTTGTGTACAATTATTCGGATGAGGAGGTTCCTTCCTAGTGCATTTATTAATAAAGTTTCGAAAACATTCTTTCTATATAAATTGCAGAACAAAACAAACGGGAAGAGTTGGCTGTCAAAAATAGCACACATACAATGATAAAAAAAAGAATTTTGTCTTTTCTGTTCCAGTGAGCACGAAAAAAAGCACTTTTTTAGAGTGCTTTTGTTTTTGCAAAGGAAATCGACATAAAATTGACCCAGGAACAAGTATGAGAATTTGTTTACAAAATTCACCTACGAAATGTATGTACCTATGAAGATATGTAAACAAACTCCCACCTGAGGTTTTACAAAAACAAAAGAACACAATTGTACTTACCTGTGAAAGTTAAAAGAAAATGAAAAACACCTTAATAATAACAAAAAAAGAAATAGGAAAACAAAACAAAACAAAAAAACGAATTAACTCGCGATATTAAAGTAAGAAACAAAACAAAAAAAAGAAAATACCAAATGTAATGTCGATTTCCAGTGGTACACAAAAGCACTTTTAAAAGTGCTTTTTTGCTCGAAATATGTTACATTGAGGCACTAGATCACTTTTTTTTGCCCCGAAAAAGCACTTTTACGAATCTCGATTCAGAGGCAAGATTTACACGCACTTTCACGTACACCAACACAAAACATTTGACGTTTACCAGTTTGCAGTTTGATTATTTTGCATTTTTGGTTAAAGGACTGTGAAAGAGAGATAATAAAAATAAACAATAAACTATTTTGTGAAACTGAATAGCTCAATTTTAGCTGAAATTATCAAAATATTTATGAGTCGTCATCTAGTTCTGATTCCAACGAAGAAGTGTTTGAAATTCTGAAATTCCTTACACAAAACGAAAGGCATTCTGTGAATAATTTTGTTCAAAGTGTTGTGTACAATTATTCAGATGAGGAGGTTTCTTCCTAGTGCATTTATTAATAAAGTTTCGAAAACATTCTTTCTATATAAATTGCAGAGCAAAACAAACGGGAAGAGTTGGCTGTCAAAAATAGCACACATACAATGATAAAAAAAGAATTTTGTCTTTTCTGTTCCAGTGAGCACGAAAAAAAAGCACTTTTTTAGAGTGCTTTTGTTTTTGCAAAGGAAATCGACATAAATTCGCGAAACACCGACGGTATCAATGGGCCCGTTCATCAAAAGTCAGATTTTCAGATTAACTAACTTTTCTGGGCCTCTGATTGGCCAGACGTTAAGTTTTTCAGTTGACAACTCATCAGCTGTTAGTTTTTACCGATTCAGTTTTTCAGTCAAGAAAAGAAGGCTGAAAATCTAGATTCAGTTTATTAAGCTGTCAGATGCGATAAGTGACATCAAAAAATTATACTTGCCAAGTGATGGTGATTTTTTTGTGCGTGATTTTTATTGAAAAAATACAATTAATTAATTCTAACTCCATTACTGATTGTTTTTTACGCTTATGAAATGTTTATGGCAGTAAAGTCAAGAAGTTAATGAATTTTTTTTACATTTGCAAATCAAAACCGTCGCACCTGACATATCTTGTTAGATAACCGTTCAACGCAAAACTGAATAAGTTTTTCAGTTAATCTTAAAATCTGAATTGTCATGAACGCGCCCAATTATTAGGTCTGTTCGTTGAACCCAGGGCTTACCCAGGTTTTCTTGACAGCCACAAGTGCTGTCAAAAAACCTATGTTTTTCAATTCTCAAAAAACATAACCGAGCTGTCTGTTGTGTTGTTGACAGATGAAATCGTAAACAAACAAAATACTCTTTCAAAACTTAAAAATATGAATAAAGACAATTTTGCGGCTTTGATCGGCATTATATGTGACGATGAAGATGTGTACGACGATGACTTTGAAGAGAGCAGTGAAAGTGAAGAATAAATTGTGTGCAAAAGGCAAAAACGTCACAGCGTCCCTTCTTATTTTGAAAAAGTTGTTCCTACCAACACAAATGAGGAATATAAAACTCACTTCCGTGCTTCAAGAGATCTGTTTTGTCGTTTGAGTAACCTCTATTCGGAATGTGATAGTTTTAAGTCACTTGACCAACTAAAAGTTGTCAGTGCCGAAAAGCACATAGCAGTTTTCGTTTGGTTTCGTTTATATTAAACTCTCTCAACGATCCATGCAATAATAATGCGAGTGAGTTATTTTTTGAGCTCACTAAGTAGCCAAGTGATTAAATGGCCAGCGGTTGAGAAAAAGAAGTCAAGTGCAGAGGCATTCAAGGCTAAACATGGGTTTCCAGGTATCATTGGTAAGTGAAATGAGAATAAAATGTATGAATGTATAATGAATAACCACATCATTTCAATTTTAAGGATGTATCGATGGAACCCATATTACAATTGATCCACCAAAGCGAAGCAAAGCGAAGCAGATACGACTACATAGATAGGAAGCACAATTTCAGCATTTGTATGCAAGGAATTTGCAATGAAGAGTGGAAATTCATTGATGTGTTTATAGGGTTCCCAGGATCTGCTCACGACAGCAGAGTTTTGAAAAACTCTACAATATTCCCAAAATTACGGAATTTATGTGGAGATGGAGGTACAGACTTACATAGCTATCATATTTTTTTTACCAGAATTTAATTTGTTTTCAATTTGTAGAATTTCATTTGCTGGGTGATTCTGCGTATCCCTGTACACAGTACTTGCTGACACCATACAAGGACAACGGACACTTGTCAGCTCGGGAAATAAATTTCAACAAGTGTCTCAATTCTTCCCGTATTGCAAAATAGAGCATACTTTTGGTATTATGAAACAGCACTTTAGACAGCTTTATTATTGCAAGTTGATTGGAATTGAAAAGCTATCCCATTTTGTTAGAGCGTGTTGTGTTTTACACAACTTTTGTCGGGAGAGTGAGCTGGAGCTATTGGATATTGAAATAACTCCAGATGCAAATCCAGACCCATTGAACTCTCAAACGGATAGCCTTGAAGTTCAAGACAGTACTGCTGGAAAGAATAAAAGGAATCAAATTGCTCAACAACTTTATCCAAAAGTGAAACGAACTTCAATGAAATAATTTGCACTCACTACAATCCAAACAACTTGAATATTATAACAAATATTTATTCAAACAATAACATTTTTTTTTAATTTCTACACTACTAACAACCATTCAAGTATTCAAAAAGGAACTTAAAAATCAATAAAAATCAAAATTAAAAAATGTTTCATTGAAAAAAGTTAAAAAAAAAATCCAGTCTTCACATGTTTTTCTTAATATCTACTTAAAAACTACTTAAAATTATTAAAAAAAGCATTAAAAAAAAGAGTTAATAAAATAAATATTCTTTAAAAAAAATTAAAAAATTCAGTCTTCAGTAATAAAAAAAAAGTTAGCTTAAACTTATTAAGCTGGTGGTTGTTGACACAGCCTATCTGCTATCCTCTCCAAAATAATGTTTCTACGCATGAGCTCGCGCTCCAAAATCATATTTCTTTCTCGCATGATTTTCGTTTTTTCTTCTTTATATTTTATGTCTGCTTCCTCTTTTGCTGATCTTTTCTTGCTTCTTTCCCTAACCAAAGGGCTTTTTTTGTTTGTCAAACTTTAATCTAGAAAGAAATATAAGACAGCTTAGTATTTTATCTTTTCAATTAAAAAAGTTAATATACGAAAAAAAAACTGACAAAGCTTAACTTACCATCTCCATAGCAAGAAACTTCCTCTAAGAGGTCATCAGACGTAAGACTTGATATGTCTTGCGATATGACCGCCGACTGTTGTGCTGCCCCAGACGTTGTTGCCACGTTTTCGTCCTGCACAAAGCGAGACCCACTTCCTGCAGCTCCCAAAGCAAACTCAGGGAACATGCTGGCTCTGTCCTTGAACACTTCGTAGAGCTCACTGAAATTAAAAATATAAAAACATTAGTTTTTCAATATTTGAAAGTAAAACATCACATACTCATAAAATGGACAAGTTAGCCTGTGGTTCCCCGTTTTGTTAACATTCCTAAAACTTTTTTCTAGGCCCTTGATTTTGTTGTCAACCTGGGCTGGCGAAAACAAATGGCCTTCCTCATTCATTTTAGACGAGATGAACTAAGCCAGTTTTTTTTTTGTTTTTAGATGGAAAGTGTGCCCCACTTTGTGTTTATGCTCTCTTAGCAGACAAATTAGCATTAGGGTGGTTGTAGTAGTAATGAACGCGTTTACGTTTCGATTACTATAACTAAGTGTTTGCTTAAAAATTTTACAACTTCTGGCATGCATTGGGATATACATGCCTGAAAATACTATTTCCTATCGGACAAAACATCCTCGCCACTGCTTACTACTTCCTTTGATGTGGTTCTCAACAAAACCACTCCCAACGGGAAGTGCATTTTGGTTTATGCATTTATGTAGCATGAGTGCTATGAAATGTGCAATTGATTTGGATGCGACAATGGCACTCACAAGTGCATAAAAAGAAGAATACTGTGACTAGAATACACATTGCATTTTGGATAGCCACAGATTTTTTGTTTTTAATCCGAAATCGAATGGGTTTGATTGAAGTGGGTGAATTGTGTCACGTTGTCTAAGGGGTACATCAAGTGGAAGACTTGCATTTCTAATCTACAGATTCTCACGCAGGAGACAATGTTCTTGAGGTGATGATTGTATCCAACGACGGGTAATTGTGTGTTCCAAAGTGGATGTGGTACAACTAAAAGACTTCATTTGTACATTATTGTTATTAAAACTTCAAAATCAAATGTTTAATGTTGAAAATACACTGAAAGCGTGAACTTCTGTCGCACCGCAAGCCAAATTTTAAGCAATGGTTCTTTTTTCCAAGAAAACTGAGACACCGATTGTCGTGGCAAAAGAAAACACTATAAAAACCCCTTTCATCTCTTGATTTTTCAATAATTATTACAAAACTTATCTAAAAACACAAAAAACATAAATTTTATTAAATATACACCAATGATTTTCTTACATTTTTAAAATCAAAGCGAACAAAACAATAAACCACCACAAGGCACGAGTTACTGCGTGAACACAATGCATACGCATACGCATACGGAGCCGGAGCCGCAAGAACTGCCAAAATATTAAAAAGTAGCAAATCCATTGATGTGAACACAATGCATACGCAACGCACTACGCGCCGCAAGCCGCAGCCGGATGAGTTGGCTAACTTTTAACTTTTACGTGCGTACTCAGTAAAGTTGTTTTGGTTTTAAAGGCGGTAGAAGATGGACGAGTCGGAAAAAATTATTGAAGCAGTGTGAAGCCGAGAGATGTTATGGAATTTGTGTAACAGAAATTATAAAAATGTTAAAATGAAAGCCAAGGAGTGGAAAAACATATCTGAGGAATGGAAAAATCATCTCCTCATTCTCTCTTTCCATTCTAGCTTTTATTTTATTTTCACACACTCAAATTTGATATACTCGTAAATTAGATTTCATGCAGTCAGCTGACATCAATGCAGACCTTATGTCAAAAAAACACGTACGACGTCATGCTGCATTGTGTGCAGTTTTTAAAACACGTACGACACAGTTTGACAGCTCTTTCAGCACCGGGTGCGTATTGCGTCTGCGGCTCCCATTGTGTTCACGCAGTTAAACAAACAAACAACAAGCTTCTTTGTCCAACTCTTTTGCTACTCGGGTACATAAGCACTCGGCTTGAACTCCGTTGTTAAATCAGATACATAATTATCTCTCAATTTGGATGGATAAACAGCTGATGAACGTTTTTTCATTATTCTTTAAAATTTACCATCTTTGTCTATGACTATGTTACCATCTGTACTTCTCACTAACTGTCCATCCCCTTTCTTCACACACCTACATACATACATGCTTTCTCCTACCTTACTCTTTATTAAGCTATAGTCATACCCAATTTAATGCTTACACTACCTATTAGGTTTGTTCGTTGAAGCCCTGGGGTTGCCCTATGGTCGCCACAAAGCGTTTTTTGAGAAACCTAAATTCGCCATGAATGTCAAATTGAGTGTTTTTTGAGCCATAGGTTTGCCATAGGTTTTCCCCAAACTCGCACTAGCTTTTTGCTGTGGCGATTTGAGGGCTGTCAAATCGCATGTATTTTTTTTTAATGACAGGGATGTGTGGTGATTTGTGGTTTAGCGTTTTTTGAGGACTGGAAAACCCAGTTTTTTTTGACAACTCATAGGGTTGTCAAGAAAACCTGGGTCAACCCTGGGGAAAATTCAACGAACAGACCTATTATCTAATCAATAACACATACATACACTAATCTAAGATATACGAATGACACTTACTTCTCTCTCTCTCTCTCAAATTTCTTTAAACCTTACATGTATTGCATCATTATATTGCTGAATTGCATTAACTCATTACTTTGAGTTAGAGGGAGATGGATAGTCTGCGCAGCGCAGTGCGTAATCTAAATGTCAAATCAATAGGTCTGTTCGTTGAAGCCCTGGGGTTGCACTAGGGTCGCCACAAAGCGTTTTTTGAGAAACCTAAATTCGCCCTGATTGTCAAATTGAGTGTTTTTTGAGCCATAGGTTTGCCATAAGTTTTCCCCCAACTCGCCCTAGCTTTTTGCTGTGGCGAGTTTGGGTAAACGATTTTAACGTCAAAATGACATTTATTTGACGAAGCTTGTTGTTTGTTTGTTTAACTAGTGCCTTGTGGTTGTTTATTGTTTTGTTCGCTTTGATTTTAAAAATGTAAGAAAATCATTGGTGTATATTTAATAAAATTTATGTTTTTTGTGTTTTTAGATAAGTTTTGTAATAATTATTGAAAAATCAAGAGATGAAAGGGGTTTTTATAGTGTTTTCTTTTGCCACAACAATCGGTGTCTCAGTTTTCTTGGAAAAAAGAACCATTGCTTAAAATTTGGCTTGCGGTGCGACAGAAGTTCACGCTTTCAGTGTATTTTCAACATTAAACATTTGATTTTGAAGTTTTAATAACAATAATGTACAAATGAATTCTTTTAGTTGTACCACATCCACTTTGGAACACACAATTACCCGTCGTTGGATACAATCATCACCTCAAGAACATTGTCTCCTGCGTGAGAATCTGTAGATTAGAAATGCAAGTCTTCCACTTGATGTACCCCTTAGACAACGTGACACAATTCACCCACTTCAATCAAACCCATTCGATTTTGGATTAAAAACAAAAAATCTGTGGCTATCCAAAATGCAATGTGTATTCTAGTCAAAGTATTCTTTTTTTTATGCACTTGTGAGTGCCATTGTCGCATCCAAATCAATTGCACATTTCATAGCACTCATGCTACATAAATGCATAAACCAAAATGCACTTCCCGTTGGGAGTGGTTTTGTTGAGAACCACATCAAAGGAAGTAGTAAGCAGTGGCGAGGATGTTTTGTCCGATAGGAAATAGTATTTTCAGGCATGCATATCCCAATGCATGCCAGAAGTTGTAAAATTTTTAGGCAAACACTTAGTTATAGTAATCGAAACGTAAACGCGTTCATTACTACTACAACCACCCTAATGCTAATTTGTCTGCTAAGAGAGCATAAACACAAAGTGGGGCACACTTTCCATCTAAAAACAAAAAAAAAAAAAAAAAAACTGGCCGAGTTCATCTCGTCCAAAATGAATGAGGAAGGCCATTTGTTTTCGCCAGCCCAGGTTGACAACAAAATCAAGGGCCTAGAAAAAAGTTTTAGGAATGTTGTCAACCATAACAACAAAACGGGGAACAACAGGCTAACTTGTCCATTTTATGAGTATGTGATGTTTTACTTTCAAATATTGAAAAACTAATGTTTTTGTATTTTTAATTTCAGTGAGCTCTACGAAGTGTTCGGACAGAGCCAGCATGTTCCCTGAGTTTGCTTTGGGAACTGCAGGAAGTGGGTCTCGCTTTGTGCAGGACAAAAACGTGGCAACAACGTCTGGGGCAGCACAACAGTCGGCGATCATATCGCAAGACATATCAAGTCTTACGTCTGATGACCTCTTAGAGGAAGTTTCTTGCTATGGAGATGGTAAATTAAGCTTTGTCAGTTTTTTTCTTTCGTATATTTACTTTTTTAGTTGAAAAGATAAAATACTAAGCTGTCTTATATTTCTTTCTAGATTAAAGTTTGACAAACAAAAAAAAAAAGCCCTTTGGTTAGGGAAAGAAGCAAGAAAAGATCAGCAAAAGAGGAAGCAGACATAAAATATAAAGAAGAAAAAACGAAAATCATGCGAGAAAGAAATATGATTTTGGAGCGCGAGCTCATGCGTAGAAACAATATTTTGGAGAGGATAGCAGATAGCCTCTGTCAACAACCACCAGCTTAATAAGTTTAAGCTAACTTTGTTTTTATTACTGAAGACTGAATTTTTTAATTTTTTTTAAAGAATATTTATTTTATTAACTCTTTTTTTTAATGCTTTTTTTAATAATTTTAAGTAGTTTTTAAGTAGATATTAAGAAAAACATGTGAAGACTGGATTTTTTTTTTAACTTTTTTCAATGAAACATTTTTTAATTTTGATTTTTATTGATTTTTAAGTTCCTTTTTGAATACTTGAATGGTTGTTAGTAGTGTAGAAATTAAAAAAAAATGTTATTGTTTGAATAAATATTTGTTATAATATTCAAGTTGTTTGGATTGTAGTGAGTGCAAATTATTTCATTGAAGTTCGTTTCACTTTTGGATAAAGTTGTTGAGCAATTTGATTCCTTTTATTCTTTCCAGCAGTACTGTCTTGAACTTCAAGGCTATCCGTTTGAGAGTTCAATGGGTCTGGATTTGCATCTGGAGTTATTTCAATATCCAATAGCTCCAGCTCACTCTCCCGACAAAAGTTGTGTAAAACACAACACGCTCTAACAAAATGGGATAGCTTTTCAATTCCAATCAACTTGCAATAATAAAGCTGTCTAAAGTGCTGTTTCATAATACCAAAAGTATGCTCTATTTTGCAATACGGGAAGAATTGAGACACTTGTTGAAATTTATTTCCCGAGCTGACAAGTGTCCGTTGTCCTTGTATGGTGTCAGCAAGTACTGTGTACAGGGATACGCAGAATCACCCAGCAAATGAAATTCTACAAATTGAAAACAAATTAAATTCTGGTAAAAAAAATATGATAGCTATGTAAGTCTGTACCTCCATCTCCACATAAATTCCGTAATTTTGGGAATATTGTAGAGTTTTTCAAAACTCTGCTGTCGTGAGCAGATCCTGGGAACCCTATAAACACATCAATGAATTTCCACTCTTCATTGCAAATTCCTTGCATACAAATGCTGAAATTGTGCTTCCTATCTATGTAGTCGTATCTGCTTCGCTTTGCTTCGCTTTGGTGGATCAATTGTAATATGGGTTCCATCGATACATCCTTAAAATTGAAATGATGTGGTTATTCATTATACATTCATACATTTTATTCTCATTTCACTTACCAATGATACCTGGAAACCCATGTTTAGCCTTGAATGCCTCTGCACTTGCCTTCTTTTCTCAACCGCTGGCCATTTAATCACTTGGCTACTTAGTGAGCTCAAAAAATAACTCACTCGCATTATTATTGCATGGATCGTTGAAAGAGCTAAATTGAAACGATCAGCGATATCTCTATATGCACAGGCTTCGTGACCAGCAAACCAAACGAAAACTGATATGTGCTTTTCGGCACTGACAACTTTTAGTTGGTCAAGTGACTTAAAACTATCACATTCCGAATAGAGGTTACTCAAATGACGAAACAGATCTCTTGAAACACGGAAGTGAGTTTTAAATTCCTCATTTGTGTTGGTAGGAACAACTTTTTCAAAATAAGAAGGGACACTGTGACGTTTTTGCCTTTTGCACACAACTTCTTCTTCACTTTCACTGCTCTCTTCAAAGTCATCGTCGTACACATCTTCATCGTCACATATAATGCCGATCAAAGCCGCAAAATTGTCTTTATTCATATTTTTAAGTTTTGAAACTAATTAACACGCTTTGAAAGAGTATTTTGTTTGTCTACGATTTCATCTGTCAACAACACAACAGACAGCTCGGTTATGTTTTTTGAGAATTGAAAAACCTAGGTTTTTTGACAGCACTTGTGGCTGTCAAGAAAGCCTGGGTAAGCCCTGGGTAAAGTTCAACGAACAGACCTAGTAATTGATATCGTCGGTGTTTCGCGAATTTACATTTCGTATTTTCTTTTTTTTTTGTTTTGTTTCTTACTTTAATATCGCGAGTTAATTCGTTTTTTTTTGTTTTGTTTTCCTATTCCTTTTTTTGTTATTATTTAGGTGTTTTTCATTTTCTTTTAACTTTCACAGGTAAGTACAATTGTGTTCTTTTGTTTTTGTAAAACCTCAGGTGGGAGTTTGTTTACATATCTTCAAAGGTACATACATTTCATAGGTGAATTTTGTTAACAAACTCCCATACTTGTTCCTGGGTCAATTTTATTTACTTTTACATTACTTTATAGGGTTGGGTGATGACAAAAAAAAAAAAAACAATAAACCACCAAATAACAAGAAAGGGAATAATATTTTTGTTTGAACTATGGTAAGTAGGTTAAAGTTATTTGATTAAATGGGGTATCTTTTTTTTCAGGTTTTGGAAGTGGAAGTGGATGAGTGGTCGCGAGAACACTTAAATCGTAAAAAAATTCATGCGTTGCAGAACACCTTGTTTGTAAATAGGGTCTCGTATCGTGTGGTAGAGCCTACTCCCTGAGTAAATTACTAAGTGTCATGCTATCTTTTTATTTTTGAGTTAAGCTTAGATTTTCATTGTTTATTATTCTTCAACTGAAATAAACTCATGTAACTGATATATATAATATGTTCTGACTATTTATTTTGATACCTATTCTAATTGTCCAATGTCTGAGTTGGGAGGGTGGTAGTTAGAACGTCGTCTTTACTGAACTATGGATAATGAACGAAGTCGGGCTAAAAGTACTTCACTAAATAAACTACCATATAAATACGCTAATAAATAAATAAATAAATAAATAGATATATAAGTAAATCAATATGTAAATAAATAAATAAAAATATGTATATATGAAGAAATAAAACTTAAAAAAATATCACAGATGACTAAAAGAGGTAAATAAAGAGGTTTATCACAGAAAAATGGGTGCTAATAATTAGCAATATCACAGTTTACGTTTTATCCAGCGGGGCTGTCTGATATCACAGTAGGCGGCTATATACTTATAGCTAAAAATATCACAGTAGGCTATATATACTTATAACTAATAATATCACAGTAATAATGGTTATAATAAATAGATACAAATACATAATAAATAAATAAATTAAACATTTACTAAAACTAACTATCAGGGACTATTCGACTAAAGACAACATCATCTGAGTGCGTCATGAGCATGCATACTATTATGCGTGATATTATTATAACTAATAATATCACAATAATAATGGTTATAATAAATAGATACAAATACATAATAAATAAATAAATTAAACATTTACTAAAACTAACTATCAGGGACTATTCGAATAAAGACAACATCATCTGAGTGCGTCATGAGCATGCGTACTTTAAGTGTGTAAGTCTTAAGCATAGAAAATTCCTACTTTTTCGCCTCTTATGTTACCAACTTCATACAGGGAGTTACCTATCTTTCTTAAAACTATACTTTTCGTGAATTTCGCAGCGAGTTTAGTATTATAATTTTCTACGGCGTTACTTTGTTTAAAATTTCGGCGACATACAATTTGTCCTGGTTGGTAGACTACATCCTTACTTCTAGTGTTATATATTTTCATGCCTTTTTGGTGTGCTAATTTTAAGTTTTGGAATATTTTCGCGCGAATTAATTCTAATCGATCTTCTCGGTTTAGAATCTCAATATTGGATTCTTTCACCTATCAAAAAAAATTTTGCGCATAAAGTTTACGAATAGCATATTAGCATGCCGGCACCATTCTCGCGAAAACGAATTTACATATGAAAATGAACAACAAGTACCACTCTTACGCATCGGAATGTACAACATACGTAAGAATGAAACATTCGATAGTTGAATGAAAATTTCAGCGGACGCAGGCAACGCATTTACAGTACATGTCAAAATGAGAGGCAACATAATTTAATTTCTGTTTGGTGTCTCTTGTACATTATACTATTCTTTCGTGTTGTCCATTTACGTATGTTTTAATTGAATGTACTAATAATCTCTTCTTCTCTTTTCATGTACACCATGATCAAGAAGAGTACCACAATTGGTACTTATACCAATTAAGGAAACCAAAACCATTGAAATGTCAAAGGCCAGCTGTAGAGAACTCGCAAAACGTCGTCGGTACTACAGTGTGGATTTCTGGACAGGGTGCACCACAAGTAAAGGATGGGATTTCAAATTTTTTGGAGGCGGGAGAATGTTTAGAACTAAATGGAAACATTTATAATCGAAATAAACAACACTAAACATACGTTCCACAAATTGTAAACGTAAACAAAATAGAATGTAAAAGTAATGAAGTTAATGTACCTTAAGTCATATGACTAAAAGTTGAGTAGGAATTAAATACAACCAATTTGCAAGTTAAAAAGTGAAGTTGTGTGTTTTATTTAAGAATAGTTTTTTCCTAGTTTTTTTTCAATATACCTAGTCGGAACAGAGAACTAATTAAATTTTGTGTGGATTGATGTTCAGACCACAATCTACAGCCCAATTTTTAAGTTTGTTAAGTGCTGTTTGTAGCAACTCAGGTAGGGTTTGCGGGTGCTTGCCTGAAACGGCAATTGCTACATCATTGGCATAGGCTATGGTTTTTGGTTTTCCACAGTAGAGGAGATAGAACTCCTCGCTGCGGGGTTCCTGTATTGGCCAATCTGCTTGTTTTGTAGTTCCCCAATTCGGAACTAATGATTCTGCTGCTGAGCATTATTGTTATCATGTTCTTGATACGTTCTTCTATGAGTAGCCCATCAATAGCATTAGTGATTGTATTGTAAACATTGTTTAATGCACCCTCTATGTCAATGTGACGAGAGAGTATTCTTTGAAGTGCAAGGATTTTTAAATGGTGCAAACCAGAGAGTTGAGTGCAGTTTCACTGATGATGTTGCGCGCCGTTGAGATCTGACTAGGTTGAATTTCTTGTCATCAGTGTATGTTAATCATTCTTTCCAGTGTTTTAAGGAGGAAGGAAGATAGACTAATAGGTCTTAAATCTTTTGGATTTATATGAGAGCTTTTGCCGGCTTTGGGTATGAAGACGACCCTAGCTTCTCTCCAGGCCTTGGGGATATAGGCGTAGCTGATGCATCCTTTCATGATCATCTCTAAGTTATAGATGATGATATCTGAAACCTGCTGTAGCTCCGCAGGGATGATTCCATCAGGCCTTTATAAGGGTCAAAGCTGTTTATTGCCCATAACAGTATATCTCTAGAAATAAGACCTTTATCTGATTGGTTTGCGAGTCGAGGCAAGTGCTCCTCGTCTGTTATTGTCAACGAGCTACCAGGGAAATGAGTATCCAGTAGCAAGTTTAGTGTTTCTTCATATGAGTTGGTCCTGTTGCCGTTTTCATCTTTTATAGAACTAGGCATGTTTGGACTCGTTGATAGGATATTCCTAAGTCTAGATTTCTTGAGTCTTCAATTTTATTGCAGAATTATCTCCAAGAGGATCTTTTGCTTATTCGTAACCTTTTTTTTGTAAATCCTTAGGAGTTTCTCATAGAGATCCCAGTCTATGAGATTTCTGGAAGATTTGGCTCGATTCAAAAGCTTCGCACAACTTTTCTTGAGCGGTTCTTGCTCTTTGTTCCACCAGTGTGGTTTCTTCTTCCCTCTTGCTATGGTGAGAGAACAGGAGTTACACAAAGCATGGTAAGGAGCACTAGTTAGATAGTCGACTTTGCTGTCAAGATCCTTGGGGTTTGAGGGGAAGCTATTGTCATTGTAGTTGTAACAATGTTTTGAAGATTTCTCGGAATTTTGCCCAGTCAATTTTCCTATAATTACGGAAGCCTATGGGCTTTGGTGTGTCATCTGTAAAACTAAATTGGATGCGTCTGTGATCAGAAAAGGAGTGATCCTTAGATTCAAAGGTAACATATAAAACCTCTTGTCTGTTTTTGTGATAAAGGTTGGTTCGTTACCGATATTGCAAATAAGAAGGTTAGTACTTAGTATAAAATTAAAAAGGGACTCACCCCTTTCATTTACGTCCGTACTTCCCCATACTACGTGATGTGCGTTGACATCACTTCCTATCACGAGATCCGCTTTAAGTTTTGTTGCGTTTTTTACGCTCTAGCTCTAGCGTCTCTCCTGGTAGCGGTCCTGGTTGGTCATGATCTAGATAAGCGGACGTAGGTCCGACTGTTGGTCTGCAGTTTTACTGTAGTGATGTCGCAATTGCTGTTATTAGGTAGTAAAAATACGTTCAGTTTTTTCTTTGCCAGTATTCAGGATACTGGTTCATCTTTGTCCGTCACATACAGCAGAGAATAATCTTTCGTCCTGAGTCCTTTTACCACGGATTTATTAATCCATGGTTCCTGGTTCAGGAATATATCCTCGCCGGACTTGCTTAATCGGGAAAGGAGTCCGAAAGAGGCTTTAATAGAGTGTTGGAGATTAATCTGGAGTATCTGCAGCATTGCTACAATCATTCAGCTTAATCTCCAACATGTAACATTAAGGTCCTCCATATCTGAGGTGGAGTCTAGCAACTCATCCTCAGAAAGGAGAAGCCCAAGCATTTTACCGTCGGAGTCTAGGGCTCCGCCTTTGTTGTTACCGTCCTTATCGGACGATTTGTTTTCAATTGCGTCTTGATCAGACACTATACTTGTAGTCTTTTCCACCAGTTTTGAGCAAGACGGCTGTTCCAAATAAAAGAAGCAACTTGCAGCGTCAGTCTTCATGATGGAAGATTTGACGCCCGCAGTGGACTCCGTGGCTTCGGATTCAAGAGCAAGACGACTGTTCCAAAAAATAGAAGCAACTTGCCGCGTCGGTCTCCATGATGGAAGATTTGACGCCCGCAGTGGACTCCTTGGCTTCGGATTCAGCCGCTTGCTTTGGAAGCTTTGCAGCGTCCTCATCTTTTTTGTATATTTTCAGCACTAAGCTGTCAAAGCCGTACTGAATAACACCCCCGCTTGCCGCCAGAGGTTCTAACGACTCCGTGTTTAGAATAACAAGAGCCGACCGATTACGACCCACCGACTCATTTTCTATCACCGGAACCGTACAATCGTGAGTGGATAGATCCGGGTTACTGAATTGAATTAACCGGAGAAGCATTTCTCGCGGTTCATGCAAGGTCGGTACCAAGGCACGAGCTCTCGATCTGCTTAGGATATCCTCCATTGATTCTTGGTAGAAAATGATAGCTTTTGAACTAAACTTTTTTGCAATATAGCTCGCATTGAAAATCTTATGATGCTACTTTGTAGCTAATCCAATAGAGACTCCAAAAATGTATGTTTTGAGGATCAAAGAAGAATACCTGCAATATCAGTCTAGATTCACCTCGCAAGAAAATATTGTGCTCGAATCTTTTTTTCTTTTCGTAATTTTTATTATACTTCCAAAAGAAAAATACATGTACTACATTGTTTCATCTCATTATACAACTTAATTGACCATTAACTTCGTAAAAAGGATTCAATTCTGAGTAAAGTCTAAAATTTTTAATAACGAACTGTACACTCCAAGTTAAAGCAACAAATTTTCTTCCTGACTTCATTATTGTTCCCATCCTTAGCTCAGTGGATGTCAATGTTTGACAACTTTCTAACATTGGTTTTTTCCTGGGTGAGGGAATTGGAAGGTGTTCAATACCTTCTTCCTGCAGTTTTGATTCTTTAGTGACTTGTTTTCGTTTAGCTCGTTGAAAATTTTCCTGTTTAAAAATGTATCGTAAATAAATGCAGAAATTGTGTTTTGCCAATCGTGTTCCGCATCGAAAATAGTCACTGAATGCATTCAAAGTGAACGTGGTTTAGCATTTTGAAAATTTGTATGCCCTAAACTCGCAAACTATGAATAACGATGGAAATTTTAAAAGAGGAGTAGATTCGTTTTGCTGCGCAGTAGATTTCCATTTAAGGCTAAGCGCAGTAGTTCTACTGCTATAGGAGTAAGGTGGCAGCACTGGATTGCACCCAGTGTGGTAGGTCATTATGACAGATAGCAAAATAAAAACAAATCAACTTCGTTCAAGACAAATATTTTTTTGGAAAAGTTTTCTATTCGCATTTGGGCACAGAAACGCAGCAATTGGATAGTAAAAACAACTCTCTTCGATGGTCTTCGACGAACATTCCTAAAATTTCATCGTCACCTTTTGGGCAGCTGCTTTTATCACTACTACAACTGCTATTTGGAGTAAAACATCAGGTAAGGTTTTGATGGCACTATTTTCTTTCTTCTTGGAAGTTCATTAGAACGAAGTGAAAAGCGTTAGTTGGTCAAAGTCTGGGTCACTACTTGCCAAATGCAGTTGCGACAAGTCTGTTTGGATTTGGGAAATCGCTGGCAACGATGAATTCGAATGAGCGATAGTTCCATGCCATGTTGTGTTCCTGAGAACTGTAGCTTCGCTTTCCAGTCATCTAGTGCCAGTAATGAGAATGCAAACTCCACAAGAATCACTGATATTTCGCAGATGTTTTTGTTTTTTTTAGGTTGTAATGGAAGAGGCCCAATGGAAAGACAAGGGCAAGACACGATTTACGGCATACATGCTCTGGGCAAGAGATGTAAGGAGAAATGTTTCAAACAAGAATTTCAGTGTATGTTTGTTGCTTATGAACAACGAAAAACGGAAAATATGTTTTTTACTTTGAATTTCTTTACAGATTTTGTGAATACATCGCAAGCACAAGCTAGGAGAAATGTGAGCAAACGTACTAGCAAACGAAAAGAGTATTTGGAGACGAAAAGCAAAGCGGCTGGCCAAAAAACAAAACAAACAGCAAATGACACCCAAGGACAAATCAACTTCATCAAACAAAATTTGAAGGATATTGGAATTGGACCATAACACAACCAGGGGGTCAATTCCCGATCTGTGAAGCTGTGAAGTGAAAAAGAAAATATCATTTCAGTTTTCACACAGTTTTTTCATTTTATCACTTCACGAACGTACCCAAAGCGATTCTCGATCTCAAAATGAAAAGCAGTTGTCAAACTGTGTTCTAAAAAGTACTAAAAGGTTCTAAATGATAAATTCTGACAGTTGTCTGTCATTTTCCAGTTTTATTTTGTATCTCTGAAAAATAAAATACATTCTTCTGCAATTTTAATATATTTTTTTCAATAATGTCCGGAATCATTGTTCAAATAATTATAAATAATAGACAACGTTCTGAACAAAGATAAGATTTAGTGGTTTATTTGGATTCTGTGTTGTAATTACACTTTTTTTCTTTTCCAGAAATAAACTGAGGATATTGAGACGTTCTTTACGAGATGGGCAGAATCCCTTTGAAGTAATAACTGAAGAGCACTTCGTGGAGCTTTATAGGTTTCCCAAATATCTATGCTTGGATTTGGTTGATGAGCTAAAGCCATTCTTAAGCCAAACTACACGCAGCAATGCGCTTCCTTGTCATGTCAAGGTCTTAAGTGCTTTGCGATTTTTTGCAACTGGGAGCTTTCAACGAGCTGTAGGACAAGATTCTTAATCATCATTGTCGCCAACATCTGTGAGTCGGTGTGTCACAGAGATTTCTACAGCTCTGAATAGAATAGCACACAGATATGTGCAGTTTCCAACGAAGGATGAGTTTGCAGAAATAAAAGTGAAACTCTTCGAAAAATTTGGATTCCCTGGCATAGTAGGACTTGTTGATGGTACACACATCAAAGTGTCAGCTCCTAAAAAGGAAATTGAACATATGTTCTACTGCAGGAAAGGTGGGCATTCAATGAATGTCCAAATCGTTTGCGATGCAGATTTTATTGTTTTAGCTGCAAACGCACAATATGGAGGGACAGCACACGATGCCTATGTTTGGAGGCGGTCAAGAGTTAAGTCTACTCTACAAAATTTATACGATGAAGGCGAACGTAACTTTTGGTTACTAGGAGATAGCGGGTATCCATTGCAGCCGTGGCTGATGACTCCATTTCTCCCAGCAAACTCAGAGGCAGAGAATCGGTACAACGATGTGCATAAGCAAACAAGGGCTCTTGTTGAGCGATGTATTGGTATCCTCAAGAGCAGATTTCGCTGCCTCGCTAAAGAGAGGGTACTATTTTATGATCCAGCTAAAGCAGGAACTATAATCAATGCATGTATAGTACTCCACAACGCACTGATTAGAGCGAGAGTTCCCTTTTCGGATGACTTGGAATTGGACAACGATACTGCAATTGATTTCAGTGCATCAGCATCAGACGGAAGCAGTGGACACCCTTCAAATCCAATTCTCCTTGAAGGAAGGCGAACCCAAAGCAGAATTGCTGCTCAAGTATTTTGCCCATAATATATACAATTGTAAAAAGAAATAAATAGTACGCTCATAAATTTTTTAAATATTTTTTTTTTTATTGATTGAAAAGTTTTTTGATGAAGATTCAGTTTCAGTGAGTGAAGATGTTTTGGAGATTAATGAAAGATTCAGTATTAACAGACATGTCGAGAAGTACTCCGGGCAACGGTAGGTAGTTTTCATTTTCATTGAAGACGAATTCCCTCAGTGCTTTGGCCATAATCAGAATGGCTGAGTTCTGAGTAGACTTGCTTGCAAATCAAAATGACAACATAATGGCGGCCAATGGCGGCTGTGGTAAGTGAGGGTTCCCGGTCGAGGGTTCCCGGTCTAGATTAGCTTGTAGGCAAAATGGCACTACCTTGCCGAAGTTGTCTCTCTGGTTATACTCTGTGGTATATATCAGAAAAAAGCTCAGTAGATTGCAATGTACCGCAGTAGATTTTACAATATATAAAAACAAAAAATTAACTCATAAAATAACATTTTAAATACTAATGGAAGCAGCTTCGTTAACAAACAGAAAACTTAAACTAATTTGACAAAGAATCACATTTCATTATTGCATATAAAAAAATAATATTAATCTATATATATAAAGTAGGATGTATGTATGTATGTATGTCCGGGGTTAACTCCTAAGCCACCCAACGGATTTTTATGAAATTTTCAGGGTAGACATAGTTTAGTCCAGAGATGGTTCCTGTCAAGGTTTGATCCTCATATTCCCACAGGAATGAGATTGGGAACGGAAAATTAGAAACTACTCCACAGATTTCAAAAATTCTTTCAGCACTAGGGTTGCTACATTATCTCCTTTCATCAGTAACTTAGACTATATTTCATCCCTTTAATCCCACAGGAACAGAAACGGGAACGAGAACGGGAACCTTGAAGTTACTTGACCGATTTAAGAAATTCTTTCAACTCAAGGATGTTACATTATCCCCCAGTGATATAGACTTACATTTCATTCGCAATATTTCCACGGGAACGGAAGATTCCCACAGGAACGGGGTTGGGAACGGAAACATAGAAACTACTGGACAGATTTAAAAAATTCTTTCAGCACATGGTGCCACATAGTCCCACAGTAAGAAAGATTTATATTTCATCCCCAAATTCCCACGGAAGAAGAAAAACGAGAATGGGAACCTAAAAACTACAGACCCGAGCAAAACCGGGCGGCTCAGCTAGTAATAAATAAATATAGTATGTATATAAATTACATTTTTAGACGAAGGCACTTTCTTCTAAATGCATCGTTTATGAATTTAAATTCATAAAAAAAAATTAATAATACCAGGTTTATCGGACGGAGACCAACAATTTTCTTTTGACACCGTTAGCTCTTTGGATAAAATGATATTTTGAAGAGTTGGAATGCTTATATGGAATTCTTATTTCAGTTCTTATGAGAAACAATAAAAGTAATCGAAAAATATGCAATCAAAACACACAAACTCTCTTAATTTCAGCGATCTTTCGAGAAATAACAAGTTTGGTTGAGGTTCGAGTATTGTGTTTTCGTATGTTTTTGACAGTTTGATGTTTTTGAGCCGAAAGGGGCAAGCTCAAGTCTATGTTATTTGAAATAGTCACTGGATGCATTCAAAGTGAACGTGGTTTAGCATTTTGAAAATTTGTATGCCCTAAACTCGCAAACTCTGAATAACGACGGAAATTTTAAAAGAGGAGTAGATTCGTTTTGCTGCGCAGTAGATTTCGATTTATGGCTAAGCGCAGTAGATCTACTGCTATAGGAGTAGGGTAGCAGCACTGGATAGCACCCAGTGTGGTAGGTCATTATGACAGATAGCAAAATAAAAACAAATCAACTTCGTTCAAGACAAATATTTTTTTGGAAAAGTTTTCTATTCGCATTTGGGCACAGAAACGCAGCAATTGGATAGTAAAAACAACTCTCTTCGATGGTCTTCGACGAACATTCCTAAAATTTCATCGTCACCTTTTGGGCAGCTGCTTTTATCACTACTACAACTGCTATTTGGAGTAAAACATCAGGTAAGGTTTTGATGGCACTATTTTCTTTCTTCTTGGAAGTTCATTAGAACGAAGTGAAAAGCGTTAGTTGGTCAAAGTCTGGGTCACTACTTGCCAAAAGCAGTTGCGACAAGTCTGTTTGGATTTGGGAAATCGCTGGCAACGATGAATTCGAATGAGCGATAGTTCCATGCCATGTTGTGTTCCTGAGAACTGTAGCTTCGCTTTCCAGTCATCTAGTGCCAGTAATGAGAATGCAAACTCCACAAGAATCACTGATATTTCGCAGATGTTTTTGTTTTTTTAGGTTGTAATGGAAGAGGCCCAACGGAAAGACAAGGGCAAGACACGATTTACGGCATACATGCTCTGGGCAAGAGATGTAAGGAGAAATGTTTCAAACAAGAATTTCAGTGTATGTTTGTTGCTTATGAACAACGAAAAACGGAAAATATGTTTTTTACTTTGAATTTCTTTACAGATTTTGTGAATACATCGCAAGCACAAGCTAGGAGAAATGTGAGCAAACGTACTAGCAAACGAAAAGAGTATTTGGAGACGAAAAGCAAAGCGGCTGGCGAAAAAACAAAACAAACAACAAATGACACCCAAGGACAAATCAACTTTATCAAACAAAATTTGAAGGAAAATTGGAATTGGACCTAAACACAACCAGGGGGTCAATTCCCGATCTGTGAAGCTGTGAAATGAAAAAGAAAATATCATTTCAGTTTTCACACAGTTTTTTCATTTTATCACTTCACGAACGTACCTGAATTGGTTTTATATATGATTTGTATGAGATGAAATTAGTTAGTAAGTGTAATTATGATTTTAATTGTTAGTATAATATTTGTTACCAAATTTTCCAACTAAAATGTGTGTATGTAAAGTGTATTGTGTGATGTGTGATGTGTGCCTCTTATATATTTCAATGTGATGTGTGCCTCTTCTGTGTGGTATTTTAATTTAATAAGAAATAATAAAACTTGTGTAATTTTCTACTTTTATTACATATATTTCTATTCTATTCTTCTACTAATGAGAATGACTTGATTCAGAGTTAACAATGCAATGACTTATGCAACTGATTTATGTTAAAGCCAACCGATCTCGTTGGCGATCCAATTACGAATGACATGAATATGATTTATGATTTGTTAAACTTAGAGTACGAATGCGACACAAAAGGGAATATGCAAAACCAGTATTTCGGTTATCTTAAACATAACTGATTAATTTCAAGTTCAAGTTCAAGTGCAAGTAAGCAAGTAAAATACAATGTATGTGTAATAAGTTGAGAGAAATTATAACGTTATGAATGTGAGTATAAATTTGAGTTTTGTTAATTCAAGAAAATAGGGTATGTTGACAGATGTTTGGCATTCCTAAACATCCAGCCTCCTCCTGAAATCTTATAGACTTTCAGAACGTGGTAGCCGAGCAACTTTGATGATAGGACGAACGTAGTCTCCAAATTTGGTACGAATTGTTACAACTCGACACTTGTCATTCTTTCCAGGGTGCGTTTGAATAATTCGTCCCAATATCCATTTGGATGGTGGCAGATTGGGTTCCTTGAGTAAAACAACATCATTGACCTCGAGATTGGGTTGAGGGGTTTGCCATTTTGAGCGATGCTGTAGCGAAGTGAGGAATTCCTTGTGCCATCTTTTCCAGAACCCTTGAACCATTGCCTGTAAAAGAGACCAATTAGAATTGATAGAAATATCAGTGTTGGATAAATCAGGGTGAGGAACCGCAGTGTACGGTTCTCCAATTAAAAAATGAGCAGGTGTAAGGGCAATTGGGTCAACATCGGAAGTTTGCCACATTGGGCGTGAATTAAGCAAGGCTTCGATTTTTACTAATAAGGTATACATATCTTCGTATGTAAGTTTTGTATCCCCTATTACTCGTTTAAGGTGCATTTTAACGGATCTAACACCTGACTCCCATAATCCTCCGAAGTGTGGGGAAGATGGTGGTATAAATTTCCATTCCACATTGTCCTTGGCCAAGTGATCGATGATGATATTGTTGTGCTGTTGATTGCAGAGATGACAGTACAGTTCGTTGAGTAATCGTTTAGCACCAACAAAGTTGGTACCGTTGTCGCTCCAAATCTCGGATGGTTTGCCTCGACGTGCAACGAAACGATCTAGAGCTGATAAAAACGCTGCTGATGTTAGGTCTCCGACTAACTCCACATGGATTGCCTTAGTCACAAAGCACACAAAAAGAGCAATGTAGGCCTTTATGAACCTTGGGTTGCGACCTCGATTCAGTCGAAGGGCTATTGGTCCTGCATAATCGCAACCAACTCTGCTGAAGGGTCGAGCATATCGAACGCGATCGGACGGAAGATTTCCCATAAGCTGTTTCGCTGTTGCTTTTTGCTGACGAATACAGCCAATACATTCTCGTACAACCTGTCGAGTAAGATTTCTGCAACCAAGTATATAAAAATTCTGTTTGATTAAGGCGAATAAAAGAGAAGCACCAGCATGTAAATGGGTTTTATGGGTAAAGTCCGCGATTAATTTAGAGACTCTGTGAGATTTGCACAATATTATGGGGTGTTTCTCAGAATATGTCAAGTTTGAGTGTTCCAACCGACCGCCGACACGAAGAACACCTGAAGAATCGTTAAACGGATTTAAACTTTTCAGTTTGCTTTTCGATTGGAGTTCCTTTCTTGATTTTAAGCATAGGATTTCATGATAGAATAAAGTCGATTGGATATACTTAATGATTTGAGTTTTAGCAAAGAGTACCTCTTTAGTTGAAAGTGGTTCTGATTTTCGAAGTTCTTCGGATAAAAAGTAATTTTGAATAAAACGATACACATATGCTGTAACTCGTATTATTTTAAACCAGCTTGAAGAATTATTTATGATTGTTTCGAATGGGTGACTTGAATTTTGATTTACAACAAATGCCTTTACAGTTTTGTTAGTTTTACGCTCTTCAACATGCTGAATGTCGATATCACCTGGGCTATATCTTGACGAGGGCCATTGATCTCGGTCCTTACTTAACCATTCTGGACCCTCCCACCATATACTACCCTTTTCCAACATTGATGGCAATAGGCCTCTTGTAGCGGCATCTGCGGGATTGGAAGCCAATCGAACATGATTCCATGATTTAAAGGGCATCGATGTGAGTATTTCGGACGTTCGATTTCCGATAAATACCAACCATTTCTTTGGTGCTGCGGCCAACCAATGCAAAACGATTGATGAATCAGTCCAACCAAATACCTTAACATCTGGTACCTGTAAAGAGAGCTTGATTTTGTTTAACAATCGAACAAGTAATAAGGCTCCACACAATTCAAGCCTTGGAAGAGGTAAAATTTTCAAGGGAGCAACCTTAGATTTTGCTGCGACGAGAGTAACAGAGATAGAATTATCAGATTTGACGTTTCGACAATAGACCACTGCTGCGTATGCATCCAGAGATGCATCGCAGAAGCCGTGCAGTTCCCAATAACGTTGTTTGCATAGCATGATTCGTGGTATAACGAAAGATTCGACGATTGGTAACTCGTTCCGTATAGTGTTCCATTGTTGCGATAAGGCTTCTGGAACTTCCTCATCCCAGTTGATTTTGTTTCTCCAAAGTTCTTGAAGCAAGATTTTGACTCCTATGATAACCGGAGCAAGAAATCCCAATGGATCGAAGATTTTTGAAGCTTCTGATAATATATGACGTTTGGTGTATATTTTCGATGGATTGAATTTGACTTTGTATGAAAAAACATCTTTCGACGGACACCACTGCATACCCAAGACCTTGACAGAATTTGATTCCTCCCAGTCCACTGGTGAAAGTTCTCGTTGATCTTCTGGCAGAGAAATCAAGAGTGGCCAACAGTTTGTCGTCCATTTCCGTAAGTTGAGCCCAGCTGACTTCAAGAGCTCGACTAGCTCCGTTCGAAGCGATATAATATCATCAATGGTATCTGCGCCTGTGATGACATCATCAACGTAAAAGTCTTCCAAGAGAACCTTTGATGCTCGAGGATGACTAACTGAAGAATCGGCAGCTAACTGCTTTAAAACTCGGATGGCTAAAAATAGAGCGGAAGCCGTTCCGTACGTTACGGTGAGAAGGCGATAGTGTTTTAAAGGTTCATCAGGGTTTTCACGACAGACAATTCGTTGAAAATCTGTGTGTTTCTTAGACACCCAGATTTGCCTATACATTTTTTCAATATCTCCTGTCATTAAGTAGGCATGTTGACGAGATCTTAAGCAGATTGAAAATATATCGCGCTGAATGGTGGGACCGACGAGAACAGTTTCGTTAAGTGACTGTGCAGTACGAGTTTTTGCCGAAGCATCGAACACGACTCGGATTTTTGTAGTACTACTGTCTTCCTTGAATACTGCGTGATGCGGCAAATAATAGTTCAGTGAATTTTTGATTTCGTTGGAAGGGATTTCTTGCATATGACGAAGAGCAATGTATTCATTAATGAATTTGACATATTCTGATTTAAGGTTTGGATTCCAATTGAATTTCCGTTCAATGGAATGAAAACGAGCTATAGCGGTGCCCAAGGAATCTCCGAAGTCAAAGGTTGTCGATGGTTTGAATGGAAGTTCTACATTATACTTTCCATCTTCACAACGCATATGATTTTTAACAAAGTTGTCTTCTGCCAACTGCTCCTCGACAGACATTGGTTGTTCGTTAGATACTTCCTCCAGCCTCCAAAACCTTTCTAAATCGAATTCTAGATCCTGTTCTAAGCGAATATGAAGAGTCTGAATTCCTGAGGATTACGAATTACATCCAGCGATAACCCAGCCAAAAATGGTTGGGATGGAAGTAAGGAATCCTTCTTCCTGGACCTTAGCAGCTCCTGTTATAATATTAAAAACTCTATCGGCCCCTATCAGAATATCAATTGGACCTGGTTCATAATATTTCGGATCAGCGGGATTTGACGAATAAAAGTTTGCAGGAATTTGATTTACTGGCACTGGTGGAAGTGACGAAGTGATGTTTGGCAGAACAAAGCAGTTGATATCAATTGAGTCCGAATTGTAACATGAACTGAGGTTAAGACTTACTAAACCATTAGTTACCCCAGCAGACTTGGATGCGATACCTACTATTGGAATCCTCACACGTTTGCGAGGAAGGCCTAGGAGTTGAGCGGTTCGCTCGGCAATGAATGACACCTGAGACCCTGAGTCAAGAAGAATGCGCACACTATGGTAACGTCCCTGCTTGTCCTGAGCTCTTGCTATGGCTGTTGGTAGAATAGTTGAAGTTTCGTGTTTTGGTTTGAACGAAATTGAATGATTGGTGATGAGTGAATTCGAAGAAAATGGAATTGAATTTCCAAACGAATTGGATTGATGATTTGAATGAGAAGAAGAAGCAGCATTTGAATTTTGATTTGAATTACGATTTGAGATTTGATTTGTAGAATGAGTAGAATTTTGAGATATAGGGGTATGGAGAAGAGAATGGTGACGCGAGTGACATTGGTGGCAACGAACGGTGAGACGACAATTATTGGAAGCATGCCCCGAACGCAAGCAGTTGAAGCAGAGTGAATTGTTTTTTACGAACTCCCGACGAGAATCTATATTTAACGATTTGAAATCGGAACAACTTGATAGCAAATGATGATCTTGGCACTTAGGACAACTAGGAGTAGATTTAACGAAATGCGTACGAACAGCCCGAGTACTGTTAGGCGTTGAAAACGAACTACACGATTCAAGATTTTGACAACGCGTTTGAAGAAATTCAAGAAGTTCATCGATAGTTGAATCATCCTTTGAATTAACTTCTTCTGCCCAAGCTTTCTTAGTGTCTTGATCAACCTTTTGTAGAAGCAGATAGATGAGCCATGGATCTCGTGAGCTAGAATTTAAAGCCTTAAGTCCGCGTATGGCTTCATCAGCTCCGTTGGTGATCTTGCGAAGTGATTGCAGATTGTTCGTACTAAACGACTGCAGCGACAAAAACGACTGAATAAATGATCGAACGATTAAATGTTTTTGATCGTACCGTTGTTCTAATTTTGCCCACGCCTCGACATAATTACTTTTGCAACATCTGATATGCTTGAGAAGATTCGCGGCTTCTCCGCGAAGAAACGATTTTAAAAATTGGAGCTTTTGAGTGTTCGTAATTGTACGGTTCGAATCGACAGTTCCAATGAACATGTCTCGAAATGTCGGCCAGTCTTTGTATTCACCCGAGAATTGTTCAATTGTTATACGCGGTAACTTTATAGATTTACGAGCGATTTCCAAATCTGAATCTTCCGAAGGCGTATGAAAGCAATGAGGCACAACCCGTTCACCCTCTATCATTTTCGACTTGGACATAATCGCATCAGCAAGCAACGCATGTGCTTCAAAATATTTTGCCTCATATTCCGAATATTCCGGCTCACGATCAACGTAATTGTCTTTTTCCGCGTCATTTAATAATTCGTCTTGCAAGGCTACGAATTCGTTCCATGCTTCATTCAATCTTTCCAGACGAAATTCTAAAGTCTTTATTGTTGTCTCAATAGGAATCGATGAAGCATATGCAGCTGCAAGAGTTATACAGCCTTTCGCACGACCACGTTTTGCCAAAATTTTATTCATTATGAATAGCGAAAAAAGAAAATGAAACTTAAAAATGTTCAATAAATTGTAACCGCACTGTAGCAATTTTCATAAACGTACATATGTGACTATATATGTATGGGTGATTATTGAGCCTCGATATTAAAGAAACATTTGCGCAATGTTCATGTGTAGTTCATGCAGTAAACATTTTCGGTATTTTAATGATACTGTTATTTGTACCGTTTTAATAGCTGTCAAGCACCCACCCGATATGCGGAATCACGTGCTTCCTTAACTGAACTTATCTAAACTTAGCTAAAAAAAAACCGCATAATTTGTGTCCTATTTAATAGCACCGCACTGTATGTTCTTTGTTCATTTAATTTTGTCAATTTGATTTTATTAGATTGAATAAATCAATACATAAAGCCACTGATTTCTTACATTTGGCTTACGAAGGACCAGAAAATGAATTGGTTTTATATATGATTTGTATGAGATGAAATTAGTTAGTAAGTGTAATTATGATTTTAATTGTTAGTATAATATTTGTTACCAAATTTTCCAACTAAAATGTGTGTATGTAAAGTGTATTGTGTGATGTGTGATGTGTGCCTCTTATATATTTCAATGTGATGTGTGCCTCTTCTGTGTGGTATTTTAATTTAATAAGAAATAATAAAACTTGTGTAATTTTCTACTTTTATTACATATATTTCTATTTTATTCTTCTGCTAATGAGAATGACTTGATTCAGAGTTAACAATGCAATGACTTATGCAACTGATTTATGTTAAAGCCAACCGATCTCGTTGGCGATCCAATTACGAATGACATGAATATGATTTATGATTTGTTAAACTTAGAGTACGAATGCGACACAAAAGGGAATATGCAAAACCAGTATTTCGGTTATCTTAAACATAACTGATTAATTTCAAGTTCAAGTTCAAGTGCAAGTAAGCAAGTAAAATACAATGTATGTGTAATAAGTTGAGAGAAATTATAACGTTATGAATGTGAGTATAAATTTGAGTTTTGTTAATTCAAGAAAATAGGGTATGTTGACAGATGTTTGGCATTCCTAAACAGTACCTAAAGCGATTCTCGATCTCAAAATGAAAAGCAGTTGTCAAACTGTGTTCTAAAAAGTACTAAAAGGTTCTAAATGATAAATTCTGACAGTTGTCTGTCATTTTCCAGTTTTATTTTGTATCTCTGAAAAATAAAATACATTCTTCTGCAATTTTATTATATTTTTTTCAATAATGTCCGGAATCATTGTTCAAATAATTATAAATAATAGACAACGTTCTGAACAAAGATAAGATTTAGTGGTTTATTTGGATTCTGTGTTGTAATTACACTTTTTTCTTTTCCAGAAATAAACTGAGGATATTGAGACGTTCTTTACGAGATGGGCAGAATCCCTTTGAAGTAATAACTGAAGAGCACTTCGTGGAGCTTTATAGGTTTCCCAAATATCTATGCTTGGATTTGGTTGATGAGCTAAAGCCATTCTTAAGCCAAACTACACGCAGCAATGCGCTTCCTTGTCATGTCAAGGTCTTAAGTGCTTTGCGATTTTTTGCAACTGGGAGCTTTCAACGAGCTGTAGGACAAGATTCTTAATCATCATTGTCGCCAACATCTGTGAGTCGGTGTGTCACAGAGATTTCTACAGCTCTGAATAGAATAGCACACAGATATGTGCAGTTTCCAACGAAGGATGAGTTTGCAGAAATAAAAGTGAAACTCTTCGAAAAATTTGGATTCCCTGGCATAGTAGGACTTGTTGATGGTACACACATCAAAGTGTCAGCTCCTAAAAAGGAAATTGAACATATGTTCTACTGCAGGAAAGGTGGGCATTCAATGAATGTCCAAATCGTTTGCGATGCAGATTTTATTGTTTTAGCTGCAAACGCACAATATGGAGGGACAGCACACGATGCCTATGTTTGGAGGCGGTCAAGAGTAAAGTCTACTCTACAAAATTTATACGATGAAGGCGAACGTAACTTTTGGTTACTAGGAGATAGCGGGTATCCATTGCAGCCGTGGCTGATGACTCCATTTCTCCCAGCAAACTCAGAGGCAGAGAATCGGTACAACGATGTGCATAAGCAAACAAGGGCTCTTGTTGAGCGATGTATTGGTATCCTCAAGAGCAGATTTCGCTGCCTCGCTAAAGAGAGGGTACTATTTTATGATCCAGCTAAAGCAGGAACTATAATCAATGCATGTATAGTACTCCACAACGCACTGATTAGAGCGAGAGTTCCCTTTTCGGATGACTTGGAATTGGACAACGATACTGAAATTGATTTCAGTGCATCAGCATCAGACGGAAGCAGTGGACACCCTTCCAATCCAATTCTCCTTGAAGGAAGGCGAATCCGAAGCAGAATTGCTGCTCAAGTATTTTGCCCATAATACACTTCGCACAAAAATAAAGGGAGCAGAAAAAAAAATCCAAATTTTTGGGGGATTTTCAACAGGCTGTAACTTATACAAAAATGGTCGTACAGCAAAAACAAAAAAACCAAATTGTAGCTCTAAGTATTTTGTTTTCGAATATGAGTTTGAAAATTTTTTTGAAAATATTTTTCGAGTAATCATAAGAAAACCACCGAAAAAAAAGATTTCGAAATTTTTTTGTTTTTTTTTTTTAATCTACAGACGTGGAAAATTTTTTTCTAACTTAATCTTTATATGGACCGGATAGCTTGTTTATTCAGCCATAATTTGGTTTTTTAAAAATCTCGATACAAGCATTTCTCGCTGGGATATCGGTATTTGAATGGAAAAAGATCATTTTGTCTTTGATTACCAATATCTCAGCAACCAATAATTGCACAGAAATTTTGAGGTTGGTTTCAAAAACTTAAATAAATTCTCTACAAGGATTGGCAATCGAGTTTTTAAAAAAAATTTGTTTTTCAATCATTACATGAATTTTAAAAAGCAACCAAAAAAGGGCTTTTTGTGTTTTTTTGGAAAATCAAGCGCCCAATCAAAAATATTGCGGAAACCGCTAATGTTAAGTGTGCCTTTTACTGTTCAATATACCCACAAAAACCCTACGAAGTTTCAATTAAATCCAGCCAACCGTTTTTTTTCCCCAATACATCGAATTTTTGAAAAAATTTAAATTGAACGAATATTCGACTTGCCTTGAGGGTATCCACTTTTAATTTATTCAATTAATTTGTGACTAGGAAAATTAAAGTGCGGAAGAGGAAAATCGTTGAGAAAGTGAGTCGCTAAATTTTTTTGATTTTGGGCCAATTGAAAAAAAAAAAAATTTTCAAAAATTTTGGATTTTTTTTTTTTTTAATTTTCGATTTTTTTTTTTTTAATTTGAAATTTTTGCTCCTTTAATTTTTTCAAAAATTCAATGAATTGAGGAAAAAAAACGGTTGGCTGGATTAAATTGAAACTTCGTAGGGGTTTTGTGGGTACATATATTGAACAGTAAAAGGCACACTTAACATTAGTGGTTTCCGCAATATTTTTGATTGGGTGCTTGATTTTCCAAAAAAACACAAAAAGCCCTTTTTTGGTTGCTTTTTCAAATTCATGTAATGATTGAAAAACAAATTTTTTTTGATTGCCAATCCTTGTAGAGAATTTATTTAAGTTTTTGAAACCAACCTCAAAATTTCTGTGCGATTATTGGTTGCTGAGATATTGGTAATCAAAGACAAAATGATCTTTTTCCATTCAAATACCGATATCTCAGCGAAAAATGCCTGTACCGAGATTTTTAAAAAGCATGGCTGAATAAACAAGCTATCCGGTCCATATAGAGGTTAAGTTGAAAAAAAAAATTTCCACGTCTGTAGATTAAAAAAAAAAACAAAAAAATTTCGAAATATTTTTTTCGGTGGTTTTCTTATGATTACTCGAAAAATATTTTCAAAAAAAATTTTCAAACTCATATTCGAAATCAATACACTTAGAGCTACAATTTGGTTTGTTTTTTTTTTGCTGTACGACCATTTTTGTATAAGTTACAGCCTGTTGAAAATCCCCCAAAAATTTGGATTTTTTTTCTGCTCCCTTAATTTTTGTGCGAAGTGTATATACAATTGTAAAAAGAAATAAATAGTACGCTCATAAATTTTTTAAAATTTTTTTTCTTTATTGATTGGAAAGTTTTTTGATGAAGATTCAGTTTCAGTGACGGAAGATGTTTTGGAGATTAATGTAAGATTCAGTATTAACAGTCATGTCGGGAAGTACTTCGGGCAACGGTAGGTAATTTTCATTTTCATTGAAGACGAATTCCCTCAGTGCTTTGGCCATAATCAGAATGGCTGAGTTCTGAGTAGACTTGCTTGCAAGTCAAAATTAGTTTGAACAACATTGAGTTAAACGACTTGTGAGTAAAGTGCTTGTGAGTAAAAGTGATCACAAGCAATTTGATCGTAAACAAGCAGTAAGCTCATATGAAAGCAGTGTGGTTGTGAATAAGCAGTGTGTGCATAAGCAAGCAATGTGATCATACCAAAAAGGGTAGTTTATGCCTTTCTTTGTATGCCTTCACAAGCGCTTTACTGTCCCTGTGCGCTTGTGATCTTTGCCGGAGGGCATATAATAATACTCGACCGCTAACCCGCAGAGGGGAGGCTGCGATCTTACCGCACAGGACAGTAAAGCGCCTGTGATCGTAGCCGGAGGGCATTTAAGAATACTCAACCGCTAATCCCGCTCTCTACTATAGGTACCCCGCCGAACTGCCACCAGCCGAACTAGAGGAGCAAACGAGCATTCCTGTTACCGACGCTGACTTGTAGCTGCGCTTTGGATAAGGCGTATAAGCGCCATAAATATAAATATTGTAAATTGAAATTGTAAATAAGATATGAAAAAGAGAAGTTCGTACGAATAAAGAGTTTCTGACCTTCTATGCGAAGATTTAGTGTTTTTATTCGCCGACCCTGGACAGCCGAGAGTCATACCCCGGCTGGGAAATAAAAAGCACATCGCAGAGTAAATATGTTTGCGAGCTATTTGCTTGTGAATAGGGGTGGAAAATGATCAAGTCTGAGCGATCGTTGAGAAATTTTGGATGTTTTTGAACTATATAATACTTACCATACATATGTATGTACCTATCGTAGTGAAAAAAAAGTGGAGCACACACATTGTTTTAATAATTTTTTATTAAATGTTCGATAAGTAAATCCAATTTATGACAGATTTTTGTTTGATTTTTGGTGTAAGTCTCCATAAAGCCGATCTGTTTTTCTTTTAGCTGTATTTTCCTCTCCTCTAGTGCAATTTTCTTATGCTCTAGCTCTACGTAGGCCGCAAGAGCTTCATCCGTTGCACTTGAAACGGCTTTTCGCTTATGCATAAGTCTTCCTCTCCTTGCAGGGGCGGGAGTTGGATGTGACTGGTGAAATTCTAACTTAAAAGGGGGGATCCTCATTTTGTGGAGTGCTTACTGGGTTGATTTCGAGTTCGATGAGAGGGTCGTCTTCATAGTTTTGTTGAATTCTCGACTTAAAAAAAAAGTATTTAAAATACAAATAAAATTGAAAACTTGCTGGAAACCTACAACGATTTCTCCAAACCCGATCTCGTACACCGAATCTGACACCCCTTGAACAGATTCTAGAGTAATTATCCCGATTGCTTTTTTCTCGGTGTCAGACAATTCTTTAACGGGAACCGGCCCGTTCACCCCGCATCGGAGTAGCTGCTCCTTAATGGCACTATCTTTGCCGCGCACATTGTTGCTTTAAAGAAAAAATGGTTTATTTACTGAGACTACTTACTAATGATGTGAAAAATTAATATATGTACTCACACGAGATCTCTCCAGTATTTTCGACATTTCACCCCATCCTTTAAAGCTCCTCCTAGGCTATTGAGCTTCACACCCAAGTCAGCCCATTCCTTATCTCGAGTGTGGGCCCCGTCAGCTGATGAGAATCTGTTGATAGAAGAGTTATTAATAGAACAAATAAAATAATTATGTATATCAACAAAATGTAAAATTGATACTCTTACTTGTCGGTGGCCAAATCTGGCCTTTCCTCCAGAAAATCAATCAAAAAAGTTTTTTGTATTTCTGATGCTTTAGCTCCAGTCTTACTTTGGCCGCCATGATTTATCATTTGCATTATTTCACCGACCGATTTGACAATGATAAAAAAATGTTCATATGAAAAAAATTTGACACTTGATTCATCATTTTCAGTCATCGAGAATCGGATTTAAAGTGAAGCTGTGATAGATGTCTTCACTTCACAGCTTCACAGATCGGGAATTGACCCCCAGGAGCATTCAAAGTGACAGGAACTGAAACCAATGTAGCTGCTCATTTAAAGCTCCTCGGTGATAATTTGCCTATAATAGGCAAGCGACTCAATGAACACGAAAGACAAATAACTGTTTCTGGTAGTCTGTCTGTTCTTTTGGATAGTCTGTTGTGTTCCATTGCTCCTCTAGTGTGCTTGACCTACCAGATACCTGTTTAGAGAATCGAAAAGCATTCAGTTATAATTTGGATGCAACTTTGGATAACATAGCATACGTTAACGTTATGCCTGGACTCTAAAGTGTCTGGTTTTGTAAATTTTTTTTTTCATGTTGCGCGCTGTATCTATCCTATCAAATAAAATCTGGTAACATTACTTTCTTCCACTTCATTTTCAAGTTTATCGTTTACATACTTGCTGTATATAATGTGCTTTCAAAATACAAGAAAATTCTGAAAAAATTGTTTTTTTTTTTCAACAAAGTTTTGATTTTATATTTTGTAACTCTACAACAATTGCTTCTAATGATGATTGGATGGTATCCAATCATTGATGTTAATGAATATCAAAAGTGATTTTTACTATGCTACCATATTATATGGCAAGTTAAATCACTTTTACAGAGAATTTTTTCAAATTTTGTTTTGATTGAAAATGTGATGATGCAGGTTTGTAGTTGATGCTATAACTGATCAGGAAATAAATAATTTGTTGTTTAATGTCTATTCATATAGAAGTTACGCCACCAAATACACAAAGAAATTTTCAATTTCTGATTTTGTCCGTACATTTTTTGAGGTTTCATCTATATTAATAGACATACAGCAATGAAATATGAAATGTATATTTTCTGATTAGAAATTATATTTATCACAAAGCTGTATCATTTTTTTTTTTGTAATACAATTGTTTTTGAAGAAATTCCCCATATAGAGCCGTTTGCAATGGTTTTTATCAAAAAAAAGTAGAGAATAATAGCTTTTGAACTAAAATTTTTTGAAATACAGCTCGCATTGAAAAGATTTTGATGCAACTTTGTAGCTAAAACAATAGAGACTACGGAAATGTATAGTACGTAACCGTAAGTGAAGCCATTTATCACCAAATGTTTTTGATTTTTCAGATAAAGTGAGCTGATTGAAAGTCGATATTAAACCATGTCGACAATTTCTGAAAAACTTATTACAATGAAAATCTTTGGTTGCCAAAATATTATACACGTTATGCTGAGCTCAGAAAGCTTTCATTGATATCTGTAGCACAGCTATTAACCAATTGCCAACAGTTTAAGTTTCCACTTTTTCTTAACACAAACAAAAATGGAAACTTAAACTGTTGGCAATTGGTTAATAATTGTACTACAAAGATCAATGAAAGCTTTCTGAGCTCAGCATAATTCCATTGAAAACAAACCTTAAGTCAAAACAAATTTACAACAATTTAAAAAAGACTTTATGCTTTGTAAAATTAACAAGAAATTTGGGTGTTATTCATCACAATTTGTCTGCAAATTGGAAAGAGATTTGGATTATTGTTCTTCATATATAAAAGTGGACAGCAAATGAATGAGAGTGCAGTCTTCTGTTGTGAATTGTATTTCTGATTAAGTACATGTGATGCATTGTTTTATAAAGGAAGATACAGTTATAATTCAAAATGCGAATGCATACATACTTAATATTTTTAAGTATCATTGATACAAAGAGATTCGCGCGAATTTTTACTTTTACTTTATCTTAACCTCAAATTCTAAAGATTTGAAAACAAAACGGAAAAAATTTTTAATAAACATTCCCGGTGAATGTTTTGTAAAAGCTTTTTAACTTATATGTTTAAATTAAACTAATTGAAAGCATATCTCTTTGTATCAATTGCCGAATTTTATTGGGCATCTGTATTCACTTTAGCAAAACTTCGCAGAACATCACGCATGGGAAAACAGCAACTCTAAATGAATAACGATAAGTGAATAAAAATAAATTACTTTCAGAAGTGAACAACAAGGATGGCTAGTAAATGGAGTTTATGGAATAAAGTTGCATTAGTGAGTACAACGTTTTATTTAGGGTAGTAGTGAAGTGACTATGAAAATTCCCAGTGAAACACGGCTAATGATACTTAAAGATATTCTGTATGTATGCATTCGCATTTTTAATTATATCTGTATCTTTGTTTATAAAACAATGCATCACGTGCGTCAAGTAAAATTATGTTAAGAAGTTAATAATGGAAAAATGTTTTGTTCAAATATAAATTAAGGAAGTAAGCTCAAGCTCTCTTGTGAAAAATGAAATTGCCGTCCAAAACATAAATTTTTACAAAATTGAGAAAAAGAATGTTAATGAGCGCAACATGTAAAAAGCTATATATTGATAACAATTCTAAGGGCATAGATAAACAATAAATTGAACAGTTGGCCTTATGTCCAAAAAAGGTTGGCCTTATAACGCTTTGGGAAAGTGACATAAGGCCAACTCCTAAAATTTGGCCATATGTCGCTTTCGCAAAAGTGCATCTCCGGAAGTGCGAATCGAACAGATGTTCCAGACTCTCGACTGGGAATTCCGTCCAATGATTATCCGGTATCTTTCAGGAAACCAAGAGGTGTGGTCTCTTACGAGGGGATTTCCCCGATTTGTTCATGCATTCAATTTCATTGCAAGAATTTCTCCTCTGGCTGGATTTGTAATACTCCCAGCCATTATCCGAGTCTATGCAATTGGCAACATTGAAAGGCCTTCTAATTTCTTTCCTGATGTTGCTCAACTCATTCTTCCATCAGATTGGTTTTTTGTTCTTCAGCTTTTATTATTTACTAGGTAAGCTAGCGACTTCGTCCGCAAGAATTGGCATAAATTTTTTATTTATCAATCGATTGACATGAAATAAAAACTAAATGTTAAGTGAAGCTTTCCACAACATATTACTGAAAACCCCATCTAGATAGGATAAGCCGTTTCTGAGATTAGCGTGCACAAACAAACAAACTGTTACGTTTTTATTATAAGTATATATATATATATATATATATATATGTATATGTATAGATAGATAGATATAGAAGATATAGATTTAGATTTATTTATTGAAATAAATTAAAAAAATTATTTATAAATTTATTTTATTTTTAAGGCATCAAGGTAGCCATACCATATGATACCTTTTTTTAACTTAACCAGAACCTAGCAAGACTTTTAGAATTATGTTAATTTTGTACATTTTGAAAAGAATTGAAAAGTAAAATAAAAAAATTTAAAATTATGACGGGAAAATGAAACTAATTTAAATCTCTTCAAACTTCTGGTGGGCGGAGATGGCAGCTTTGATGCGACGGAACGGATGGAGTTGATATCTGATGGATTCAGGATGTTGGCGAGCGTGTCGGGTATATTGTCTGCGGATGTATTTATTTGGCGAGAAACAGGACACTCCACGAAAATATGCCAAATTGTAAGAGCTATCCCATAATTTGAGCATTGCTCTGGGGCCTCGCGAGTGTAGTAGTGCTTACTTGCAAACAGAGTTTTTCCTACTCTTACTCGTAATATTTTTATGCATTCTTCTCTACTAAATGAATGGTTATACCGGATACGGGTATTCACGGGTTGATGCTTTCGAAGAAATATTTCTGCTGTTTTCCATTTTTCTATGACTTCATTCTTTTCCAATATGAGTAAAAGCTCTTTTCGAAAGTTGGCGTAATTTCGGATACTCTAAGATAAGTGGATATCGAATAGCGTTTTTTGCTGCCCGAGTCAGCGGCTTCATTACCTTTAATTCCACAGTGCCCGGGTATCCAACCTATTGTAATATTTCTATGGTGGAACAAGCAGTTTCTTAAAATGTCAAGAGATGGACTTTTATTTGTGGCATTTCTTAAGCCTTCGAGTATACCGAGGTTGTCTGTTAGGATTAAGTAACGTTCAGAGCTTTGTATGGCGACAGATATGGCTTTGTAAATTGAAGCTGGTTCAGCAATGTAACAATCCGCATATTCTGGAAGTTGAGCTTGATAAATTGTAAAGAATTGCGCATTGTTTTGGAGTTCTACTACAGCATAGGAGCACCAGTGATTTTCTTTTCGTGAACCGTCGGTGTAAAAAATCCTATCTGCTCATACACTATCGCTTAGGGCACGAGTAAGATAACTTTAACGACAAGAAATAATAACGGTTTTTGGTGGAGGGGTTCAATACAAGCATTTTTTACTATTGAAGGTCTATTGTTACACTTTTATTTCGCGATAAATTAACTTTATGATGAACGAAACTATTATTTGTACTATTTGTAACGCGATTGGATTTTCCGAATCCAATTAATAAAATAAAATAAACGAAATTAAAAACGATTAAAAGAAATGCACAACCGGTGTGCCGCGAGGTAAACAGACGAAATGTCAAACGCGCTGATAAACTAAAAAGTGTAACACTCAGCAGGTAGGCTGCTGACACCACGGCTAAACTCAGCTGGGCTGGGTTCGTAAACAATGAAATGATAGCGTAGCGCGGATTAAGACGATCGATCGCGATTAAAAGAACAAATTAAATATTTTTTAAATGAAGAATTAAAAAGTATTATTTCTCAGTACAGGGTGAACTTAGAAAAGATGGGCGCCAGGAAATTTTGTGGTGAAATTTCCAAACCAAGAATGAAGTCTGTAATAGTTAAAATATCAAATAAAATACGCAAGTTAAATTCCCAAAGGGATTTAAAGCTATTTATTTGTATTTCTTTGGGAAAACCTTACAAAAGTTGGATTAAAAACCCAAATCTTTTCAACTATAAAATTATAAAAGATGGTAGACGGTTAGGGGAACCGTTTATAAAGGTAAACAAATGAATGTAACCGGAAGATTGAAACGTTAATTGTTCTTTCCCGAAAAGAACAATTAATAAGAATTAAAAAGGGTCGCGTGTCTCACAATTATTGAGAATTTGCGTTGGCAAAGAACAACCGAATCTTAATTTTGGCAACACTAAAAAAAAAACTAACAATCACTCTACTTATCTTTTCTCCTGCTTTTCCTTCCTCCTTCTATGCTCTCAATTTTCGTCCGTCTGACGATTCCTATAGCTCGTTGAAATTCCTCCTTCCGCTGACTCTAATCCTTTTTCTAAAATTTCTCTGACACTTTCTGCTAAACAAAACTATTTCCAACTTTCACTGTTTTAACTTTCTATTTCTCTTTATAAAATCGCAAGTTCGCAAAAATAAACCACTTGTTAACTAGGTCAACCAAGAAGTGTTTGATCTTGTCAGTTTGTCCTTTCTCGACTTTCAAATTCACACACACATTCATACAATCGGCCAATCGTGTCTCGAGGTTTTCTGTCACGGCTTTCTAGCACATGCAGCCTTATGGCTGACAAGCACCTCTGTTGTCGAATTCCAGCGAGACCTTTCACTCGCACAATTTTCCAATCACATTGAACTGAAAAAGTTGTTGGGGGTTTGTTCCCAAAACTTATCCAGCTCAGCCCTCCATAAAATATTTCGAGAAAAATGAAAGTTCCTGAAAGTTGAAAATAATACTTCTGGGCATTTTCCCAGTTACTCTACTCTATATTCTACTGAGTCAGGGAAAGGATAAAATTCTCTGTGTTACAACTTTTCGAAAATTGAAGAAGGGAGGAAAAGCTACTAAAACCAAAATGAACTACTTTACCCTATTCGGTGGATCTTTGCGCAGATTTGGGGAAAAAGGGAAAACTATTAACGTTTCATTCTTATGATTCGGTCTTACAATAATAAAAGTTAACTTTAGGGCGTTTACACTTGCAGCACTACGCTGCACAGTGTGTCTCATAACGAAGTATGGCGTTTACAAGTGCCATTTCTATTGTTCTCCTCTGTGATTTGTGTAGGTATGTGTATAATGTTGTGATGTGATATCCTGCTTGTGTAGTGTGTGTAATGAGGTGTGTGCATGATGATGAGTGTAGAGATGATATATGTGCATGATGATAATGGGTTAATGATGATAATGATTTGAATGTCGATGAATGAGAATGATGATGCTTGTAAGTGACGAAGTATGAATGACATTCAATTTAAGTAAATGGTGTGCGAGTCTCCAGAGGCTTCTGGCTAGACACACCAAACGCCGACATCAGTTCAGCTCATCCGCTGATTACGACATGCACTTATTTTGTCATTTGCTCAAAGCTATGTTTCGATCACATTACTAAGAGCAAACAACGGAGAAATGATGGGACAAAGAAATGATAGGGAAGGGTTAGAGGAAAAGAGAGGGATATCGAAATCAAAATAACTATATGTAAGAATGGTTTTTGTTGCGGGAAAATTTACCGTAACAAATTCCACCCTTACCTACCAAAGAGAGAAACTGGGCTTTTCGAAAGAAAAGCCGAAGTAACAGGAAAAGAAAAGGTAAGACAACACAACACAATGGAGCACACACTAGCAGACAACACAACCAGAACTCAATCGCTCCTGGCGAGAGTATGAGCACATCACAGAGCTTTTACTGCTCTCAGTATCTCTTTGCGAGCACATCCTTGCTACGCGACTACCTTACGCCCTCTCTTCAGGGTCGTCGGAATAAGGTTTGAGGTCCTTGACATTCCACGTTCCTCGAGAGACACCATTGGCATCTTCGAGAACGTATGTCCAAGCTGACACTCTTTTCTTCACCCGAAACGGTCCCACAAACTTCGGAGCTAACTTTGCAGCGTAATAATTCGCTGCATCAGAAAGCGCAAAGTTCCGTCGCCAAACCAACTCGTTTGGAAGGAACTGAACGTCCCTGCGTCGAAGGTTATAGGCGTTCGCCGCCTTCTTAGACGCCGACTCTAATCTCATTGCTATCTGTTCCCTAAGCTTCCTAAACTGTTCCCTACTGAAGTCCCTATCGCTATTCCTACTCTGGTCCCTATCACTATCCCTACTATTTTGAATGGCCGTTGCGGTGGAGGAACCAGCAAACGTCACAATTCCCCTACCGAAATTCGCGTAATACGGTGAAACTCCTAAAACTTCGTGCTGGGCCGTGCGAATACTGCACGCTACTTTCTCAAGCTGCGAGTCCCAGACCCTATGATTCTCTGACACATAAGCCCTAAGTGTAGTCTTTAAAATTTGATTAATACGTTCCGCGGGATTCGCTTGCGGATGGTAATGCGCGGTAAGCCGAATCGACGTACCGTAGGCATCACACAACGTTTTCAGTTCCTTACTTTTGAACTGGGGACCGTTGTCGCAGACAACAAACTTGGGTACGCCGAACAACAAGAAGACATTGTCTTCCAGCTCCTTGCAAACAGATTTTGCAGTAGCTGACCTTAAAGGAAACAAAAGTGGGAACTTGGTAAAATAATCAACAACGGTTAAAATATAAATAAAACCCCTACTCGACTTCGGTAATGGACCAATTAAGTCCACACACACCATTTCCCAAGGGTCGGTAGCCCCTTTCCTCTCCGTCATCAACCCAGCCGGTTTCTCATTAATCGGCTTCACGCTTTGGCACACTTTACAAAACCTAACATATTTAGTAATATCTGACCTCATCTTAGGCCAGTAATACTTTTCTCCTATCCTAGCAAATGTTTTCTTTACCCCCATATGCCCTGCTAATGGATGGTCATGATTCTAAAATAAAATCTTTTTCCTATCTTCCCCACCTACTACTAATTTCCATTCACTACTACTGTCATGGACTATCACATGACTTGCCCTAACAAACTTATATAACTTTCCATCTTCTACTCTCCACGCTGGAAAAGACAACGGTTTCTTTTCCACCTCCGATATCATTTTTCCAATCCAAGGATCGGTTGTTGGCTCGGAAATCCCAGAAACAACTGGCACACTCCTAGAGAGCATGTCCGGCACTACATGATCCTTCCCTTTACGATGGATGATATCGAAGTCAAATTGCTGCATACGTACAGCCCACCTCGCCAGTCTTCCCGCTGGATCCTTCAACTTGCTAAGCCAAATCAAGGAGTAGTGATCGGTAATTACCGAAAACTTAACTCCCTCCAGATAAGGCCGCAACTTTTCTATCGCCCACAAAACTGCCAGGCACTCTTTCTCTGTGGTGGAATAATTCCGCTCACACCTATTAAGTGATCTGCTCAAATAGCAAATCACCTTCTCACCCTCCTCGAAGGTCTGACTCAAAACAACCCCGATCCCAAAATCAGAACCATCCGTTTGAACGACAAACGGCTTCGAAAAATCAGGACACGTCAAAATGGGTGCTACTCCACTCAAACTTCTTATTTTTCCTAAGTAAATCGGACAACGGCTTCACCAAACTCGCCTGTACCAGGACACCGCACAGTGGGCCCAAATGCAGCTTCGCGTCTCAAAAATCTGTAACTTTTTTGTCTATTGGAGTAATTAAATGAAATTTGAAATATATTATCTTTAATATATAGAAAATCATAAAATTTAAAAGTTTTTAAGATCTTTTTAGTGTTTTGGTATTTAAAGTTTATTCAAAGTTCAAAAATTACAATATTGACGAATCGAAATGTGGATTTTCAGTATAAATTTTGCTTTTAATTATTATTTATGCTTAGTATACTCATGTTGAGAAAATATAATATCAATAAATTATATGTACATTAAAAATACATCCCAATATGAGACAACTATAGCAATATATAATATACAAAAATGTAAACAAAAATTAGTTCTTTAGTAGCTGAATGGCTTCCTCAGAAAGCTCTGAGCTTCAGCTGTATTTTGTTTTCATATACTTTATATAAGAGGATCTGATGTCAAAAACAACCGATGAAAGACAACCTCATTTGTTGCTGTTCTTGAACATTTTCTTGAATGCGTCATCCTTATTTTTTTGTAATCTTTGCTACGTGCTTCTTGTACATCTTCAGAAAGCTGACTGGTTGGTAGGACTCCAAAATGTTGAACTATAGCTTCACCGTGAATAAGTATTTTATGGACTGAAGATGTGGCATGTATTACCATTTATACTTTTCAACGTAAATGCGAGCTGTATAAAATGCATATTTATCAAATTTTTGAGCATCAATGTGCATTGGGGTGCGTCATTTTTGGGCAACTTCTTTTTTTCAACGATAAAACAAGCTTAATACTTTTAGGAAGGTATAAAACGAAGCCTCTAAAAATTTGAGCTCCTATTATTTACATTTAGAGGTGCCTGTTTTTAAATTTTAATTTTCCATACAAATAACATGAAAAAACATTTAAATTGTTTCTTATTTTTATAGCCTGACATTTGAGCATTGTAGAAATAAACTAACAAATTATTTACGTAGAAAATTGAACGCTCTACAAAAAAGCTCAAAATAATTTTTTTCATAGAGTGAGCCGTTCTGAAGATATTCAGAGTTTTATTTCTAGTACTTCATGCGGTCGCGTTGTCATTATTCGAAAAAGGGGCAAATTTGGGCAAAAAAAATTTTTTGTGCCTTTTTACTAATGTATTAAGGAATAAAATGCACCATGGAAGAACACAGCGCAAGGTAGCGCAACCATTTAAAACCTTTATCAAAGATTTATATATAAAAAAAAAAATAGCATGTTAATTAAAATTGATTAATATATAGAAAAGATATATTTTTTGAAATTGAGTTTACTGATATTTAAAGCTTAAATTACAAGCTTTCCAACGATATATAACTCTTGTGTAATCACAAAATAAAATGCCAAAGAAAAGTCTATTAAAAACGTTCTTTATTTCGTCATTCCAATGGGGCTATATGAAGCGACCACTTTAGATAGCCATATCCTAAAAGTATGCACCTTAATCCATTTATTTTCTTTTGCACTGCGAAATTTGACCTTTCCTTGGTTAATTTGCATAAAAATTTTAGCTCCCACATTACTTTCGAAAAAATCATTTTTGAGACGATAAATGCCATTTGAGCCCACTGTGCACCGTGCCGATAAAACTCCTAACCTCTTTTAAGTTCTTTGGCGATGGAATCCCTAACATACTTTCTATTTTCTCTGGATCCATGTGTAAACCATTACGGTCTACAACATAGCCTAAAATCTTCAGAGATGGCCTACAAAAATGACATTTTTCCCTACCAACTTTTAAACCTGCCTTAATAAGTCTTCTGAAGACTTCTTCTAAAATCTCCATATGCTTCTTAAATGTATCTGTGACGATAATGATACACGAAGACATATGGCTCTAATTCGGGTCCTAACACGTTATGTATAAATCTTTGCCAAGTTGCGGGAGCATTGTGCAACCCGAACGGCATTCGTAAAAACTGAAACAGACCGCGGCCAGGTACCGTAAAGGCAGTATACTTTCTTGACTCTTTTTCCGTCGGAATCTGCCAATAGGCCGATTTGATGTCCAAAGAAGACAAGAAAGAAAGACTGAATGGCAGGAGATACCGGATAATATCTCTGCTTAATGGGTTCAGCTTTCGTCCTAATCTTGTGCTCCACTATCTGTGTGCACCCTAATCCTTCAGGCATTTCTTTAAATGTCCTGTCTAAAAATCTCTCTAACTGTTGTTTTTCTACCTCTTCTACCTCAGTCAAATGCTCAGAATGGGAAATCGAATTCAATGAATTCTGATTCGAAAATTCCCATTCCCCTGATTGTAAATCTGGGACTATTCCCGCTAAAGCCCAAAAATCGGCTCCTAAATCAGACAATGAGGAAGATGAGGTATAACTAAACACCCTACTAAAACTACCTTTCCTTTGATTATAATTGGAAGTGAAACTTCACCTTCCACCTGTACTCCTGCACCATCCGCTAAACTAACACTACCTACTTTGCTAGTGCCTGACTTTATTCCTAAGCCCTGTAAAATCTGCCATCCATCCCTACATATGATCGTGCGAGAAGCGCCCGAATCCAAAAGCCCTACTAACCTAATCCCATAAATACTAACACCTATATATGGTCTCTTATCCCTACCTACGTGCTCAAGCGCGAAACTCAAATTAACATCCGCCGACTGGTTACCAGTAGGCAACCCCAACACATTTAACGGAGCTCTCGTCCTACTGACCCGAGAGTGCTTCTGCCGTTTCCCGAACACTGCGGGCAGTTACTCTTTGTAACTCCCTTTTTCCCACACCCAAAACAACTCCTAGGAGCAGAACACCTGCTTGCGAAATGGCCTTCTCCATTGCAAACGTAACATCTCCTAATCACCGACCTCGACGAGTTGAGATTAGAATTCGAGTTCGAATTCGAAGCTCTTTGGGAATGACGAGTTTCACTGTTAACCTCAACAGTGGAAACTCTCCTACCGACAGACTGTTCGGGACAGAAACTCGAGTTGAGACTCGAATTCCTACTAGCTGGACGAGTTTGGTTGTTATCTTCAACAACCAAGACTCTTTCGTGTTCGACGCCTACATATGCTAGATCAGGTTCTAGCAAGGTCCTATTTCGACTGCTTGGAGGTGGAACATATGATTCCACATTCGCCCTAACCGACTCTAAGCTACGCCCTAATCTGACCAACTCGGAAACGCTAGTCGGGTTAGCCAATCCAAGCTGTGTCTGGTAGAAAGGTAAGAGATTCTTTTGAATCATCGACAACTTTCTACCCTCCAAGATGGGTTCGGAAAGCCTTCCAAACATATTTTGCATCTTCGCCACATAGACTCCGATGGATTCATCTCGGCCTTGTGTGCGACGCCTAATCTCATCTAATAACAAATCGTCGTAATTTGGTGGTAAGAACTCCAGCTTTAACTCGCTGACTAGTTCTTGCCACGAACCTATCGAAACCCTAACTGCCCTAAACCATATCAATGCCCTACCTACAAACAAATCTGCTGCCGACCGCAACAGCTTTGCTTCCGTCACTCCACGAGCCTGACGGATCTCCTCAACCCTCTCCAGGAATGCGTTCACCGAAGCTCCACAACGCTCGCCGGTGAACTTTACATCCCACTTCGCTAGGTTCTCAAACCTCTCGCTAACATAAACCCTTTCTCTACTAAATTCCCTATTCTCCTCTACCCTATTGACATTAATATTCCTACTATCTACCCCTACTAAAACAGTTTCTGCTACAGGTGTTGTTGCTGTTAATGTTGATGCTGTTGCTGCTGATGATGCTGATGTTGTTGTTGATGCTGTGGCTGATATTGATGCTGTTGATGGCGCTGGTCCTACCGCTGAAGCTCTCAGACTATCGGTTGATAGCTGACTACCATTTTCTTTCGCGTCTCCTACTTCCTCCGAATCTAGGACTTCCTCTAAGTCCGCTAATGCCATAATCAATTTATTTTTCAAACCTATCTAGCCTACCTTTACCCCACTCTACCTTAGCTAAACTCTTCAAATATTCTTTACTTTTCCTACTCTTTGGTTTAGTTTCTAAAATTTTCCCTACCTCTCCTAACTTATTCTCAACCGCTTCGTAATCCTGTTCAAAAGTGAACGGATACTTAGCGGGAGCACCTAACGAACCCCTACGCTCAAGCAATCTAGCTCCTCTTAGAGATTTTCTCATCTCATCTACGGTGCCTACCTCTAATCCCCTACACTCCATCTCATATGCAAGCTCATCTTGCGCTAATCTATAAATATCCATTTTCAAAACAACAAAACTAAAAAGTATTCTAAAAAAAATTTAAAAAACTCCCAACAAAATGAAACTCAATCTCAGAACACTCAAAATGAAAAAAAATTGAAAAAAAAAAAAAAATAAAATCAATGTCAACTGAGACCAAAACAAAAAAAAATCACACCAATTAATATATAAAAAATATAATAATTCAAATAGTATAGGTACTGATAATAAAATCAAACGAAATATAATAATAAAAGGTAAAAACCAAAATAAGTAACAATAATATGCGTTGGTTGCAAGCGACAACCAAAAACACCCTGCAAAATTTTCTTTTCGCCAACCGTGCGAAACAATTAGTGGCCACGAAAACCACCCAAAATCAACAACAACTACTTTGTTCAATCAGTTATGCACTTACGTGTGCAATAAATTCCACTTTGAAATAGCAAAACTAAAAGACTCTCAATGGGTAATGAAATAAGTACTACGTACTACCCAGAGACAAAAATCACTTGTATGAATATATGTAAATAGATATAAAAATAAACAAAACACCTTACTTGTGATTGGTTCTGTCGTATACAGACCAATTAAACAAACAACAACTCGTTCTTTCAATTTTTCCCACCGTTGCACAAGCAATGAAGAATGGGATTCTGCAGCAAATCAAACACGCACTTATCCAAAATCCAAAACGATTTTCCGACACAATTTACCTAGGGGTAAAAACCAAAACACAACACAGAAAGAATCACTTCCCTCAGAATTTTATTTGTTATAATTATTAATGAATCACAGGTACCAAGTACCAACAGAAAATGCACATAAATGAACGATGTTCAATTACACTGTATGTAGGTATGTTTGTATATATATTTTCTATAAGATGCCCCACGTTGGGCGCCAATTTGTTACACTTTTATTTCGCGATAAATTAACTTTATGATGAACGAAACTATTATTTGCACTATTTGTAACGCGATTGGATTTTCCGAATCCAATTAATAAAATAAAATAAACGAAATTAAAAACGGTTAAAAGAAATGCACAACCGGTGTGCCGCGAGGTAAACAGACGAAATGTCAAACGCGCTGATAAACTAAAAAGTGTAACACTCAGCAGGTAGGCTGCTGACACCACGGCTAAACTCAGCTGGGCTGGGTTCGTAAACAATGAAATGATAGCGTAGCGCGGATTAAGACGATCGATCGCGATTAAAAGAACAAATTAAATATTTATTAAATGACGAATTAAAATGTATTATTTTTCAGTACAGGGTGTACTAAGAAAAGATGGGCGCCAGGAAATTTTGTGGTGAAATTTCCAAACCAAGAATGAAGTCTGTAATAGTTAAAATATCAAATAAAATACGCAAGTTAAATTCCCAAAGGGATTTAAAGCTATTTATTTGTATTTCTGTTGGGAAAACCGTACAAAAGTTGGATTAAAAACCCAAATCTTTTCAACTATAAAATTATACAAGATGGTAGACGGTTAGGGGAACCGTTTATAAAGGTAAACAAATGAATATAACCGGAAGATTGAAACGTTAATTGTTCTTTCCCGAAAAGAACAATTAATAAGAATTAAAAAGGGTCGCGTGTCTCACAATTATTGAGAATTTGCGTTGGCAAAGAACAACCGAATCTTAATTTTGGCAACACTAAAAAAAAAAACTAACAATCACTCTACTTATCTTTTCTCCTGCTTTTCCTTCCTCCTTCTATGCTCTCAATTTTCGTCCGTCTGACGATTCCTATAGCTCGTTGAAATTCCTCCTTCCGCTGACTCTAATCCTTTTTCTAAAATTTCTCTGACACTTTCTGCTAAACAAAACTATTTCCAACTTTCACTGTTTTAACTTTCCATTTCTCTTTATAAAATCGCAAGTTCGCAAAAATAAACCACTTGTTAACTAGGTCAACCAAGAAGTGTTTGATCTTGTCAGTTTGTCCTTTCTCGACTTTCAAATTCACACACACATTCATACAATCGGCCAATCGTGTCTCGAGGTTTTCTGTCACGGCTTTCTAGCACATGCAGCCTTATGGCTGACAAGCACCTCCGTTGTCGAATTCCAGTGAGACCTTTCACTCGCACAATTTTCCAATCACATTGAACTGAAAAAGTTGTTGGGGGTTTGCTCCCAAAACTTATCCAGCTCATTAGTCGAGATCAGACCCCTCCCATAAAATATTTCGAGAAAAATGAAAGTTCCTGAAAGTTGAAAATAATACTTCTGGGCATTTTCCCAGTTACTCTACTCTATATTCTACTGAGTCAGGGAAAGTGAACGGATACTTAGCGGGAGCACCTAACGAACCCCTACGCTCAAGCAATCTAGCTCCTCTTAGAGATTTTCTCATCTCATCTACGGTGCCTACCTCTAATCCCCTACACTCCATCTCATATGCAAGCTCATCTTGCGCTAATCTATAAATATCCATTTTCAAAACAACAAAACTAAAAAGTATTCTAAAAAAAATTTAAAAAACTCCCAACAAAATGAAACTCAATCTCAGAACACTCAAAATGAAACAAAATTGAAAAAAAAAAAAAAATAAAATCAATGTCAACTGAGACCAAAACAAAAAAAAATCACACCAATTAATATATAAAAAATATAATAATTCAAATAGTATAGGTACTGATAATAAAATCAAACGAAATATAATAATAAAAGGTAAAAACCAAAATAAGTAACAATAATATGCGTTGGTTGCAAGCGACAACCAAAAACACCCTGCAAAATTTTCTTTTCGCCAACCGTGCGAAACAATTAGTGGCCACGAAAACCACCCAAAATCAACAACAACTACTTTGTTCAATCAGTTATGCACTTACGTGTGCAATAAATTCCACTTTGAAATAGCAAAACTAAAAGACTCTCAATGGGTAATGAAATAAGTACTACGTACTACCCAGAGACAAAAATCACTTGTATGAATATATGTAAATAGATATAAAAATAAACAAAACACCTTACTTGTGATTGGTTCTGTCGTATACAGACCAATTAAACAAACAACAACTCGTTCTTTCAATTTTTCCCACCGTTGCACAAGCAATGAAGAATGGGATTCTGCAGCAAATCAAACACGCACTTATCCAAAATCCAAAACGATTTTCCGACACAATTTACCTAGGGGTAAAAAAACAAAAGTAAAAAGCTCTCTCACAAATAAAAACCAAAACACAACACAGAAAGAATCACTTCCCTCAGAATTTTATTTGTTATAATTATTAATGAATCACAGGTACCAAGTACCAACAGAAAATGCACATAAATGAACGATGTTCAATTACACTGTATGTAGGTATGTTTGTATATATATTTTCTATAAGATGCCCCACGTTGGGCGCCAATTTGTTACACTTTTATTTCGCGATAAATTAACTTTATGATGAACGAAACTATTATTTGCACTATTTGTAACGCGATTGGATTTTCCGAATCCAATTAATAAAATAAAATAAACGAAATTAAAAACGGTTAAAAGAAATGCACAACCGGTGTGCCGCGAGGTAAACAGACGAAATGTCAAACGCGCTGATAAACTAAAAAGTGTAACACTCAGCAGGTAGGCTGCTGACACCACGGCTAAACTCAGCTGGGCTGGGTTCGTAAACAATGAAATGATAGCGTAGCGCGGATTAAGACGATCGATCGCGATTAAAAGAACAAATTAAATATTTATTAAATGACGAATTAAAATGTATTATTTTTCAGTACAGGGTGTACTAAGAAAAGATGGGCGCCAGGAAATTTTGTGGTGAAATTTCCAAACCAAGAATGAAGTCTGTAATAGTTAAAATATCAAATAAAATACGCAAGTTAAATTCCCAAAGGGATTTAAAGCTATTTATTTGTATTTCTGTTGGGAAAACCGTACAAAAGTTGGATTAAAAACCCAAATCTTTTCAACTATAAAATTATACAAGATGGTAGACGGTTAGGGGAACCGTTTATAAAGGTAAACAAATGAATATAACCGGAAGATTGAAACGTTAATTGTTCTTTCCCGAAAAGAACAATTAATAAGAATTAAAAAGGGTCGCGTGTCTCACAATTATTGAGAATTTGCGTTGGCAAAGAACAACCGAATCTTAATTTTGGCAACACTAAAAAAAAAAACTAACAATCACTCTACTTATCTTTTCTCCTGCTTTTCCTTCCTCCTTCTATGCTCTCAATTTTCGTCCGTCTGACGATTCCTATAGCTCGTTGAAATTCCTCCTTCCGCTGACTCTAATCCTTTTTCTAAAATTTCTCTGACACTTTCTGCTAAACAAAACTATTTCCAACTTTCACTGTTTTAACTTTCTATTTCTCTTTATAAAATCGCAAGTTCGCAAAAATAAACCACTTGTTAACTAGGTCAACCAAGAAGTGTTTGATCTTGTCAGTTTGTCCTTTCTCGACTTTCAAATTCACACACACATTCATACAATCGGCCAATCGTGTCTCGAGGTTTTCTGTCACGGCTTTCTAGCACATGCAGCCTTATGGCTGACAAGCACCTCCGTTGTCGAATTCCAGTGAGACCTTTCACTCGCACAATTTTCCAATCACATTGAACTGAAAAAGTTGTTGGGGGTTTGCTCCCAAAACTTATCCAGCTCATTAGTCGAGATCAGACCCCTCCCATAAAATATTTCGAGAAAAATGAAAGTTCCTGAAAGTTGAAAATAATACTTCTGGGCATTTTCCCAGTTACTCTACTCTATATTCTACTGAGTCAGGGAAAGGATAAAATTCTCTGTGTTACAACTTTTCGAAAATTGAAGAAGGGAGGAAAAGCTACTAAAACCAAAATGAACTACTTTACCCTATTCGGTGGATCTTTGCGCAGATTTGGGGAAAAAGGGAAAACTATTAACGTTTCATTCTTATGATTCGGTCTTACAATAATAAAAGTTAACTTTAGGGCGTTTACACTTGCAGCACTACGCTGCACAGTGTGTCTCATAACGAAGTATGGCGTTTACAAGTGCCATTTCTATTGTTCTCCTCTGTGATTTGTGTAGGTATGTGTATAATGTTGTGATGTGATATCCTGCTTGTGTAGTGTGTGTAATGAGGTGTGTGCATGATGATGAGTGTAGAGATGATATATGTGCATGATGATAATGGGTTAATGATGATAATGATTTGAATGTCGATGAATGAGAATGATGATGCTTGTAAGTGACGAAGTATGAATGACATTCAATTTAAGTAAATGGTGTGCGAGTCTCCAGAGGCTTCTGGCTAGACACACCAAACGCCTATTTTGTCATTTGCTCAAAGCTATGTTTCGATCACATTACTAAGAGCAAACAACGGAGAAATGATGGGACAAAGAAATGATAGGGAAGGGTTAGAGGAAAAGAGAGGGATATCGAAATCAAAATAACTATATGTAAGAATGGTTTTTGTTGCGGGAAAATTTACCGTAACAAATTCCACCCTTACCTACCAAAGAGAGAAACTGGGCTTTTCGAAAGAAAAGCCGAAGTAACAGGAAAAGAAAAGGTAAGACAACACAACAAAATGGAGCACACACTAGCAGACAACACAACCAGAACTCAATCGCTCCTGGCGAGAGTATGAGCACATCACAGAGCTTTTACTGCTCTCAGTATCTCTTTGCGAGCACATCCTTGCTACGCGACTACCTTACGCCCTCTCTTCAGGGTCGTCGGAATGAGGTTTGAGGTCCTTGACATTCCACGTTCCTCGAGAGACACCATGGGCATCTTCGAGAACGTATGTCCAAGCTGACACTCTTTTCTTCACCCGAAACGGTCCCACAAACTTCGGAGCTAACTTTGCAGCGTAATAATTCGCTGCATCAGAAAGCGCAAAGTTCCGTCGCCAAACCAACTCGTTTGGAAGGAACTGAACGTCCCTGCGTCGAAGGTTATAGGCGTTCGCCGCCTTCTTAGACGCCGACTCTAATCTCATTGCTATCTGTTCCCTAAGCTTCCTAAACTGTTCCCTACTGAAGTCCCTATCGCTATTCCTACTCTGGTCCCTATCACTATCCCTACTATTTTGAATGGCCGTTGCGGTGGAGGAACCAGCAAACGTCACAATTCCCCTACCGAAATTCGCGTAATACGGTGAAACTCCTAAAACTTCGTGCTGGGCCGTGCGAATACTGCACGCTACTTTCGCAAGCTGCAAGTCCCAGACCCTATGATTCTCTGACACATAAGCCCTAAGTGTAGTCTTTAAAATTTGATTAATACGTTCCGCGGGATTCGCTTGCGGATGGTAATGCGCGGTAAGCCGAATCGACGTACCGTAGGCATCACACAACGTTTTCAGTTCCTTACTTTTGAACTGGGGACCGTTGTCGCAGACAACAAACTTGGGTACGCCGAACAACAAGAAGACATTGTCTTCCAGCTCCTTGCAAACAGATTTTGCAGTAGCTGACCTTAAAGGAAACAAAAGTGGGAACTTGGTAAAATAATCAACAACGGTTAAAATATAAATAAAACCCCGACTCGACTTCGGTAATGGACCAATTAAGTCCACACACACCATTTCCCAAGGGTCGGTAGCCCCTTTCCTCTCCGTCATCAACCCAGCCGGTTTCTCATTAATCGGCTTCACGCTTTGGCACACTTTACAAAACCTAACATATTTAGTAATATCTGACCTCATCTTAGGCCAGTAATACTTTTCTCCTATCCTAGCAAATGTTTTCTTTACCCCCATATGCCCTGCTAATGGATGGTCATGATTCTAAAATAAAATCTTTTTCCTATCTTCCCCACCTACTACTAATTTCCATTCACTACTACTGTCATGGACTATCACATGACTTGCCCTAACAAACTTATATAACTTTCCATCTTCTACTCTCCATGCTGGAAAAGACAACGGTTTCTTTTCCACCTCCGATATCATTTTTCCAATCCAAGGATCGGTTGTTGGCTCGGAAATCCGAGAAACAACTGGCACACTCCTAGAGAGCATGTCCGGCACTACACGATCCTTCCCTTTACGATGGATGATATCGAAGTCAAATTGCTGCATACGTACAGCCCACCTCGCCAGCCTTCCCGCTGGATCCTTCAACTTGCTAAGCCAAATCAAGGAGTAGTGATCGGTAATTACCGAAAACTTAACTCCCTCCAGATAAGGCCGCAACTTTTCTATCGCCCAAAAAACTGCCAGGCACTCTTTCTCTGTGGTGGAATAATTCCGCTCACACCTATTAAGTGATCTGCTCAAATAGCAAATCACCTTCTCACCTTCCTCGAAGGTCTGACTCAAAACAACCCCGATCCCAAAATCAGAAGCATCCGTTTGAACGACAAACGGCTTCGAAAAATCAGGACATGTCAAAATGGGTGCTACTCCACTCAAACTTCTTATTTTTCCTAAGTAAATCGGACAACGGCTTCACCAAACTCGCCTGTACCAGGACACCGTGCCGATAAAACTCCTAACCTCTTTTAAGTTCTTTGGCGATGGAATCCCTAACATACTTTCTATTTTCTCTGGATCCATGTGTAAACCATTACGGTCTACAACATAGCCTAAAATCTTCAGAGATGGCCTACAAAAATGACATTTTTCCCTACCAACTTTTAAACCTGCCTTAATAAGTCTTCTGAAGACTTCTTCTAAAATCTCCATATGCTTCTTAAATGTATCTGTGACGATAATGATACACGAAGACATATGGCTCTAATTCGGGTCCTAACACGTTATGTATAAATCTTTGCCAAGTTGCGGGAGCATTGTGCAACCCGAACGGCATTCGTAAAAACTGAAACAGACCGCGGCCAGGTACCGTAAAGGCAGTATACTTTCTTGACTCTTTTTCCGTCGGAATCTGCCAATAGGCCGATTTGATGTCCAAAGAAGACAAGAAAGAAAGACTGAATGGCAGGAGATACCGGATAATATCTCTGCTTAATGGGTTCAGCTTTCGTCCTAATCTTGTGCTCCACTATCTGTGTGCACCCTAATCCTTCAGGCATTTCTTTAAATGTCCTGTCTAAAAATCTCTCTAACTGTTGTTTTTCTACCTCTTCTACCTCAGTCAAATGCTCAGAATGGGAAATCGAATTCAATGAATTCTGATTCGAAAATTCCCATTCCCATGATTGTAAATCTGGGACTATTCCCGCTAAAGCCCAAAAATCGGCTCCTAAAATCAGACAATGAGGAAGATGAGGTATAACTAAACACCCTACTAAAACTACCTTTCCTTTGATTATAATTGGAAGTGAAACTTCACCTTCCACCTGTACTCCTGCACCATCCGCTAAACTAACACTACCTACTTTGCTAGTGCCTGACTTTATTCCTAAGCCCTGTAAAATCTGCCATCCATCCCTACATATGATCGTGCGAGAAGCGCCCGAATCCAAAAGCCCTACTAACCTAATCCCATAAATACTAACACCTATATATGGTCTCTTATCCCTACCTACGTGCTCAAGCGCGAAACTCAAATTAACATCCGCCGACTGGTTACCAGTAGGCAACCCCAACACATTTAACGGAGCTCTCGTCCTACTGACCCGAGAGTGCTTCTGCCGTTTCCCGAACACTGCGGGCAGTTACTCTTTGTAACTCCCTTTTTCCCACACCCAAAACAACTCCTAGGAGCAGAACACCTGCTTGCGAAATGGCCTTCTCCATTGCAAACGTAACATCTCCTAATCACCGACCTCGACGAGTTGAGATTAGAATTCGAGTTCGAATTCGAAGCTCTTTGGGAATGACGAGTTTCACTGTTAACCTCAACAGTGGAAACTCTCCTACCGACAGACTGTTCGGGACAGAAACTCGAGTTGAGACTCGAATTCCTACTAGCTGGACGAGTTTGGTTGTTATCTTCAACAACCAAGACTCTTTCGTGTTCGACGCCTACATATGCTAGATCAGGTTCTAGCAAGGTCCTATTTCGACTGCTTGGAGGTGGAACATATGATTCCACATTCGCCCTAACCGACTCTAAGCTACGCCCTAATCTGACCAACTCGGAAACGCTAGCCGGGTTAGCCAATCCAAGCTGTGTCTGGTAGAAAGGTAAGAGATTCTTTTGAATCATCGACAACTTTCTACCCTCCAAGATGGGTTCGGAAAGCCTTCCAAACATATTTTGCATCTTCGCCACATAGACTCCGATGGATTCATCTCGGCCTTGTGTGCGACGCCTAATCTCATCTAATAACAAATCGTCGTAATTTGGTGGTAAGAACTCCAGCTTTAACTCGCTGACTAGTTCTTGCCACGAACCTATCGAAACCCTAACTGCCCTAAACCATATCAATGCCCTACCTACAAACAAATCTGCTGCCGACCGCAACAGCTTTGCTTCCGTCACTCCACGAGCCTGACGGATCTCCTCAACCCTCTCCAGGAATGCGTTCACCGAAGCTCCACAACGCTCGCCGGTGAACTTTACATCCCACTTCGCTAGGTTCTCAAACCTCTCGCTAACATAAACCCTTTCTCTACTAAATTCCCTATTCTCCTCTACCCTATTGACATTAATATTCCTACTATCTACCCCTACTAAAACAGTTTCTGCTACAGGTGTTGTTGCTGTTAATGTTGATGCTGTTGCTGCTGATGATGTTGATGTTGTTGTTGATGCTGTGGCTGATATTGATGCTGTTGATGGCGCTGGTCCTACCGCTGAAGCTCTCAGACTATCGGTTGATAGCTGACTACCATTTTCTTTCGCGTCTCCTACTTCCTCCGAATCTAGGACTTCCTCTAAGTCCGCTAATGCCATAATCAATTTATTTTTCAAACCTATCTAGCCTACCTTTACCCCACTCTACCTTAGCTAAACTCTTCAAATATTCTTTACTTTTCCTACTCTTTGGTTTAGTTTCTAAAATTTTCCCTACCTCTCCTAACTTATTCTCAACCGCTTCGTAATCCTGTTCAAAAGTGAACGGATACTTAGCGGGAGCACCTAACGAACCCCTACGCTCAAGCAATCTAGCTCCTCTTAGAGATTTTCTCATCTCATCTACGGTGCCTACCTCTAGTCCCCTACACTCCATCTCATATGCAAGCTCATCTTGCGCTAATCTATAAATATCCATTTTCAAAACAACAAAACTAAAAAGTATTCTAAAAAAAAATTTAAAAAACTCCCAACAAAATGAAACTCAATCTCAGAACACTCAAAATGAAACAAAATTGAAAAAAAAAAAATAAAATCAATGTCAACTGAGACCAAAACAAAAAAAAATCACACCAATTAATATATAAAAAATATAATAATTCAAATAGTATAGGTACTGATAATAAAATCAAACGAAATATAATAATAAAAGGTAAAAACCAAAATAAGTAACAATAATATGCGTTGGTTGCAAGCGACAACCAAAAACACCCTGCAAAATTTTCTTTTCGCCAACCGTGCGAAACAATTAGTGGCCACGAAAACCACCCAAAATCAACAACAACTACTTTGTTCAATCAGTTATGCACTTACGTGTGCAATAAATTCCACTTTGAAATAGCAAAACTAAAAGACTCTCAATGGGTAATGAAATAAGTACTACGTACTACCCAGAGACAAAAATCACTTGTATGAATATATGTAAATAGATATAAAAATAGACAAAACACCTTACTTGTGATTGGTTCTGTCGTATACAGACCAATTAAACAAACAACAACTCGTTCTTTCAATTTTTCCCACCGTTGCCCAAGCAATGAAGAATGGGATTCTGCAGCAAATCAAACACGCACTTATCCAAAATCCAAAACGATTTTCCGACACAATTTACCTAGAGGTAAAAAAACAAAAGTAAAAAGCTCTCTCACAAATAAAAACCAAAACACAACACAGAAAGAATCACTTCCCTCAGAATTTTATTTGTTATAATTACACAGGTCTACAAAGAAAAAGCTGTCTGAATGCTTTCAACTGATTTCTATGTATTTAGGTGTTCTGAAAACTAAAAAAATACGGAAAACCTTCTAGAACGTCAGGTTACTTTGCTAAGCCCAAAATTTTCTTAAAAAATTGTTTTTTTTACCTAATTTTAAGTCATAAATAAATAAGTACATTTGTATTGTGTAATCACTATTATTACTTTTTGTGTCTATGGGATAGTAGAGACTGGACCAAAAAGTATTCGCGTTCGTGGGAGCTTAAGGTTGGCGAAAAGAACGCTCTGCATATAGCTTTGGTGTCTCGTTATAAATTTTTTTTACTGCCGCTTCATATAAAGCTGGAACTGATGAAGCAAGTTGTAAAGTCACTTCTAAGAGATGGAAATTGCTTCAAATATGATATTAAAGTTTCCAGGCCTCTCGGAGGCAAAGTTGATAGAAGGTGTTTTCACTGCACCATATATTAGACGGATACCTATATTGTCAGAAAACGTGACGTTCTACGTGCAAATGAAAGTCATTTTCAGATTCAGCACACCCAAAAACATAAGTGTGTCACAAAAAAACCAAAACAGCTCTCAACTTCAATTTTTTTGTAGACCTGTGTTATTAATGAATCACAGGTACCAAGTACCAACAGAAAATGCACATAAATGAACGATGTTCAATTACACTGTATGTAGGTATGTTTGTATATATATTTTCTATAAGATGCCCCACGTTGGGCGCCAATTTGTTACACTTTTATTTCGCGATAAATTAACTTTATGATGAACGAAACTATTATTTGCACTATTTGTAACGCGATTGGATTTTCCGAATCCAATTAATAAAATAAAATAAACGAAATTAAAAACGGTTAAAAGAAATGCACAACCGGTGTGCCGCGAGGTAAACAGACGAAATGTCAAACGCGCTGATAAACTAAAAAGTGTAACACTCAGCAGGTAGGCTGCTGACACCACGGCTAAACTCAGCTGGGCTGGGTTCGTAAACAATGAAATGATAGCGTAGCGCGGATTAAGACGATCGATCGCGATTAAAAGAACAAATTAAATATTTATTAAATGACGAATTAAAATGTATTATTTTTCAGTACAGGGTGTACTAAGAAAAGATGGGCGCCAGGAAATTTTGTGGTGAAATTTCCAAACCAAGAATGAAGTCTGTAATAGTTAAAATATCAAATAAAATACGCAAGTTAAATTCCCAAAGGGATTTAAAGCTATTTATTTGTATTTCTGTTGGGAAAACCGTACAAAAGTTGGATTAAAAACCCAAATCTTTTCAACTATAAAATTATACAAGATGGTAGACGGTTAGGGGAACCGTTTATAAAGGTAAACAAATGAATATAACCGGAAGATTGAAACGTTAATTGTTCTTTCCCGAAAAGAACAATTAATAAGAATTAAAAAGGGTCGCGTGTCTCACAATTATTGAGAATTTGCGTTGGCAAAGAACAACCGAATCTTAATTTTGGCAACACTAAAAAAAAAACTAACAATCACTCTACTTATCTTTTCTCCTGCTTTTCCTTCCTCCTTCTATGCTCTCAATTTTCGTCCGTCTGACGATTCCTATAGCTCGTTGAAATTCCTCCTTCCGCTGACTCTAATCCTTTTTCTAAAATTTCTCTGACACTTTCTGCTAAACAAAACTATTTCCAACTTTCACTGTTTTAACTTTCTATTTCTCTTCATAAAATCGCAAGTTCGCAAAAATAAACCACTTGTTAACTAGGTCAACCAAGAAGTGTTTGATCTTGTCAGTTTGTCCTTTCTCGACTTTCAAATTCACACACACATTCATACAATCGGCCAATCGTGTCTCGAGGTTTTCTGTCACGGCTTTCTAGCACATGCAGCCTTATGGCTGACAAGCACCTCCGTTGTCGAATTCCAGCGAGACCTTTCACTCGCACAATTTTCCAATCACATTGAACTGAAAAAGTTGTTGGGGGTTTGCTCCCAAAACTTATCCAGCTCATTAGTCGAGATCAGACCCCTCCCATAAAATATTTCGAGAAAAATGAAAGTTCCTGAAAGTTGAAAATAATACTTCTGGGCATTTTCCCAGTTACTCTACTCTATATTCTACTGAGTCAGGGAAAGGATAAAATTCTCTGTGTTACAACTTTTCGAAAATTGAAGAAGGGAGGAAAAGCTACTAAAACCAAAATGAACTACTTTACCCTATTCGGTGGATCTTTGCGCAGATTTGGGGAAAAAGGGAAAACTATTAACGTTTCATTCTTATGATTCGGTCTTACAATAATAAAAGTTAACTTTAGGGCGTTTACACTTGCAGCACTACGCTGCACAGTGTGTCTCATAACGAAGTATGGCGTTTACAAGTGCCATTTCTATTGTTCTCCTCTGTGATTTGTGTAGGTATGTGTATAATGTTCTGATGTGATATCCTGCTTGTGTAGTGTGTGTAATGAGGTGTGTGCATGATGATGAGTGTAGAGATGATATATGTGCATGATGATAATGGGTTAATGATGAAAATGATTTGAATGTCGATGAATGAGAATGATGATGCTTGTAAGTGACGAAGTATGAATGACATTCAATTTAAGTAAATGGTGTGCGAGTCTCCAGAGGCTTCTGGCTAGACACACCAAACGCCTATTTTGTCATTTGCTCAAAGCTATGTTTCGATCACATTACTAAGAGCAAACAACGGAGAAATGATGGGACAAAGAAATGATAGGGAAGGGTTAGAGGAAAAGAGAGGGATATCGAAATCAAAATAACTATATGTAAGAATGGTTTTTGTTGCGGGAAAATTTACCGTAACAAATTCCACCCTTACCTACCAAAGAGAGAAACTGGGCTTTTCGAAAGAAAAGCCGAAGTAACAGGAAAAGAAAAGGTAAGACAACACAACAAAATGGAGCACACACTAGCAGACAACACAACCAGAACTCAATCGCTCCTGGCGAGAGTATGAGCACATCACAGAGCTTTTACTGCTCTCAGTATCTCTTTGCGAGCACATCCTTGCTACGCGACTACCTTACGCCCTCTCTTCAGGGTCGTCGGAATGAGGTTTGAGGTCCTTGACATTCCACGTTCCTCGAGAGACACCATGGGCATCTTCGAGAACGTATGTCCAAGCTGACACTCTTTTCTTCACCCGAAACGGTCCCACAAACTTCGGAGCTAACTTTGCAGCGTAATAATTCGCTGCATCAGAAAGCGCAAAGTTCCGTCGCCAAACCAACTCGTTTGGAAGGAACTGAACGTCCCTGCGTCGAAGGTTATAGGCGTTCGCCGCCTTCTTAGACGCCGACTCTAATCTCATTGCTATCTGTTCCCTAAGCTTCCTAAACTGTTCCCTACTGAAGTCCCTATCGCTATTCCTACTCTGGTCCCTATCACTATCCCTACTATTTTGAATGGCCGTTGCGGTGGAGGAACCAGCAAACGTCACAATTCCCCTACCGAAATTCGCGTAATACGGTGAAACTCCTAAAACTTCGTGCTGGGCCGTGCGAATACTGCACGCTACTTTCGCAAGCTGCAAGTCCCAGACCCTATGATTCTCTGACACATAAGCCCTAAGTGTAGTCTTTAAAATTTGATTAATACGTTCCGCGGGATTCGCTTGCGGATGGTAATGCGCGGTAAGCCGAATCGACGTACCGTAGGCATCACACAACGTTTTCAGTTCCTTACTTTTGAACTGGGGACCGTTGTCGCAGACAACAAACTTGGGTACGCCGAACAACAAGAAGACATTGTCTTCCAGCTCCTTGCAAACAGATTTTGCAGTAGCTGACCTTAAAGGAAACAAAAGTGGGAACTTGGTAAAATAATCAACAACGGTTAAAATATAAATAAAACCCCGACTCGACTTCGGTAATGGACCAATTAAGTCCACACACACCATTTCCCAAGGGTCGGTAGCCCCTTTCCTCTCCGTCATCAACCCAGCCGGTTTCTCATTAATCGGCTTCACGCTTTGGCACACTTTACAAAACCTAACATATTTAGTAATATCTGACCTCATCTTAGGCCAGTAATACTTTTCTCCTATCCTAGCAAATGTTTTCTTTACCCCCATATGCCCTGCTAATGGATGGTCATGATTCTAAAATAAAATCTTTTTCCTATCTTCCCCACCTATTACTAATTTCCATTCACTACTACTGTCATGGACTATCACATGACTTGCCCTAACAAACTTATATAACTTTCCATCTTCTACTCTCCATGCTGGAAAAGACAACGGTTTCTTTTCCACCTCCGATATCATTTTTCCAATCCAAGGATCGGTTGTTGGCTCGGAAATCCGAGAAACAACTGGCACACTCCTAGAGAGCATGTCCGGCACTACACGATCCTTCCCTTTACGATGGATGATATCGAAGTCAAATTGCTGCATACGTACAGCCCACCTCGCCAGCCTTCCCGCTGGATCCTTCAACTTGCTAAGCCAAATCAAGGAGTAGTGATCGGTAATTACCGAAAACTTAACTCCCTCCAGATAAGGCCGCAACTTTTCTATCGCCCAAAAAACTGCCAGGCACTCTTTCTCTGTGGTGGAATAATTCCGCTCACACCTATTAAGTGATCTGCTCAAATAGCAAATCACCTTCTCACCTTCCTCGAAGGTCTGACTCAAAACAACCCCGATCCCAAAATCAGAAGCATCCGTTTGAACGACAAACGGCTTCGAAAAATCAGGACATGTCAAAATGGGTGCTACTCCACTCAAACTTCTTATTTTTCCTAAGTAAATCGGACAACGGCTTCACCAAACTCGCCTGTACCAGGACACCGTGCCGATAAAACTCCTAACCTCTTTTAAGTTCTTTGGCGATGGAATCCCTAACATACTTTCTATCTTCTCTGGATCCATGTGAAAACCAATGCGATCTACAACATAGCCTAAAAACTTCAGAGATGGCCTACAAAAATGACATTTTTCCCTACCAACTTTCAAACCTGCCTTAATAAGTCTTCTGAAGACTTCTTCTAAAATCTCCATATGCTTCTCAAATGTATCTGTGACGATAATGATATCGTCCAGATACACGAAGACATATGGCTCTAATACGGGTCCTAAAACATTATCTATAAATCTTTGCCAAGTTGCGGGAGCATTGTGCAACCCGAACGGCATTCTTAAAAACTGAAACAGACCGCGGCCAGGTACCGTAAAGGCAGTATACTTTCTTGACTCTTTTTCCATCGGAATCTGCCAATAGGCCGACTTGATGTCCAAAGAAGACAAGAATTTCGCGTTATTCAGCTTATCCAGGATAGCTGTTATGTAGGGGAGGGGGTACGCGTCCCTGTCTGTAGCCGCATTCAACTTCCTAAAATCTACACAAAACCTATACGTACCATCCTTCTTTTTGATCATGACAATGGGTGAAGCCCATGGACTGTCAGATTTTTCTATAACCCCCTCTGCTAGCATTTCTTCTAACTCCTTATCTATGAAAGTCTGAATGGCAGGAGATACCGGATAATATCTCTGCTTAATGGGTTCAGCTTTCGTCCTAATCTTGTGCTCCACTATCTGTGTGCACCCTAATCCTTCAGGAATTTCTTTAAATGTCCTGTCTAAAAATCTCTCTAACTGTTGTTTTTCTACCTCTTCTACCTCAGTCAAATGCTCAGAATAGGAAATCGAATTCAATGAATTCTGATTCGAAAATTCCCATTCCCCTGATTGTAAATCTGGGACTATTCCCGCTAAAGCCCAAAAATCGGCTCCTAAAATCAGACAATGAGGAAGATGAGGTATAACTAAACACCCTACTAAAACTACCTTTCCTTTGATTATAATTGGAAGTGAAACTTCACCTTCCACCTGTACTCCTGCACCATCCGCTAAACTAACACTACCTACTTTGCTAGTGCCTGACTTTATTCCTAAGCCCTGTAAAATCTGCCATCCATCCCTACATATGATCGTGCGAGAAGCGCCCGAATCCAAAAGCCCTACTAACCTAATCCCATAAATACTAACACCTATATATGGTCTCTTATCCCTACCTACGTGCTCAAGCGCGAAACTCAAATTAACATCCGCCGACTGGTTACCAGTAGGCAACCCCAACACATTTAACGGAGCTTTCGTCCTACTGACCCGAGAGTGCTTCTGCCGTTTCCCGAACACTGCGGGCAGTTACTCTTTGTAACTCCCTTTTTCCCACACCCAAAACAACTCCTAGGAGCAGAACACCTGCTTGCGAAATGGCCTTCTCCATTGCAAACGTAACATCTCCTAACCACCGACCTCGACGAGTTGAGATTAGAATTCGAGTTCGAATTCGAAGCTCTTTGGGAATGACGAGTTTCACTGTTAACCTCAACAGTGGAAACTCTCCTACCGACAGACTGTTCGGGACAGAAACTCGAGTTGAGACTCGAACTCCTACTAGCTGGACGAGTTTGGTTGTTATCTTCAACAACCAAGACTCTTTCGTGTTCGACGCCTACATATGCTAGATCAGGTTCTAGCAAGGTCCTATTTCGACTGCTTGGAGGTGGAACATATGATTCCACATTCGCCCTAACCGACTCTAAGCTACGCCCTAATCTGACCAACTCGGAAACGCTAGTCGGGTTAGCCAATCCAAGCTGTGTCTGGTAGAAAGGTAAGAGATTCTTTTGAATCATCGACAACTTTCTACCCTCCAAGATGGGTTCGGAAAGCCTTCCAAACATATTTTGCATCGTCGCCACATAGACTCCGATGGATTCATCTCGGCCTTGTGTGCGACGCCTAATCTCATCTAATAACAAATCGTCGTAATTTGGTGGTAAGAACTCCAGCTTTAACTCGCTGACTAGTTCTTGCCGCGAACCTATCGAAACCCTAACTGCCCTAAACCATATCAATGCCCTACCTACAAACAAATCTGCTGCCGACCGCAACAGCTTTGCTTCCGTCACTCCACGAGCCTGACGGATCTCCTCAACCCTCTCCAGGAATGCGTTCACCGAAGCTCCACAACGCTCGCCGGTGAACTTTACATCCCACTTCGCTAGGTTCTCAAACCTCTCGCTAACATAAACCCTTTCTCTACTAAATTCCCTATTCTCCTCTACCCTATTGACATTAATATTCCTACTATCTACCCCTACTAAAACAGTTTCTGCTACAGGTGTTGTTGCTGTTAATGTTGATGCTGTTGCTGCTGATGATGTTGATGTTGTTGTTGATGCTGCGGCTGATATTGATGCTGTTGATGGCGCTGGTCCTACCGCTGAAGCTCTCAGACTATCGGTTGATAGCTGACTACCATTTTCTTTCGCGTCTCCTACTTCCTCCGAATCTAGGACTTCCTCTAAGTCCGCTAATGCCATAATCAATTTATTTTTCAACCCTAACTTTAATTTTTCTTGCTCGCCATCTTCTGGCTGCGACCTATCTAGCCTACCTATACCCCACTCTACCTTAGCTAAACTCTTCAAATATTCTTTACTTTTCCTACTCTTTGGTTTAGTTTCTAAAATTTTCCCTACCTCTCCTAACTTATTCTCAACCGCTTCGTAATCCTGTTCAAAAGTGAACGGATACTTAGCGGGAGCACCTAACGAACCCCTACGCTCAAGCAATCTAGCTCCTCTTAGAGATTTTCTCATCTCATCTACGGTGCCTACCTCTAGTCCCCTACACTCCATCTCATATGCAAGCTCATCTTGCGCTAATCTATAAATATCCATTTTCAAAACAACAAAACTAAAAAGTATTCTAAAAAAAAATTTAAAAAACTCCCAACAAAATGAAACTCAATCTCAGAACACTCAAAATGAAACAAAATTGAAAAAAAAAAAATAAAATCAATGTCAACTGAGACCAAAACAAAAAAAAATCACACCAATTAATATATAAAAAATATAATAATTCAAATAGTATAGGTACTGATAATAAAATCAAACGAAATATAATAATAAAAGGTAAAAACCAAAATAAGTAACAATAATATGCGTTGGTTGCAAGCGACAACCAAAAACACCCTGCAAAATTTTCTTTTCGCCAACCGTGCGAAACAATTAGTGGCCACGAAAACCACCCAAAATCAACAACAACTACTTTGTTCAATCAGTTATGCACTTACGTGTGCAATAAATTCCACTTTGAAATAGCAAAACTAAAAGACTCTCAATGGGTAATGAAATAAGTACTACGTACTACCCAGAGACAAAAATCACTTGTATGAATATATGTAAATAGATATAAAAATAGACAAAACACCTTACTTGTGATTGGTTCTGTCGTATACAGACCAATTAAACAAACAACAACTCGTTCTTTCAATTTTTCCCACCGTTGCCCAAGCAATGAAGAATGGGATTCTGCAGCAAATCAAACACGCACTTATCCAAAATCCAAAACGATTTTCCGACACAATTTACCTAGGGGTAAAAAAACAAAAGTAAAAAGCTCTCTCACAAATAAAAACCAAAACACAACACAGAAAGAATCACTTCCCTCAGAATTTTATTTGTTATAATTATTAATGAATCACAGGTACCAAGTACCAACAGAAAATGCACATAAATGAACGATGTTCAATTACACTGTATGTAGGTATGTTTGTATATATATTTTCTATAAGATGCCCCACGTTGGGCGCCAATTTGTTACACTTTTATTTCGCGATAAATTAACTTTATAATGAACAAAACTATTATTTGCACTATTTGTAACGCGATTGGATTTTCCGAATCCAATTAATAAAATAAAATAAACGAAATTAAAAACGATTAAAAGAAATGCACAACCGGTGTGCCGCGAGGTAAACAGACGAAATGTCAAACGCGCTGATAAACTAAAAAGTGTAACACTCAGCAGGTAGGCTGCTGACACCACGGCTAAACTCAGCTGGGCTGGGTTCGTAAACAATGAAATGATAGCGTAGCGCGGATTAAGACGATCGATCGCGATTAAAAGAACAAATTAAATATTTATTAAATGACGAATTAAAATGTATTATTTCTCAGTACAGGGTGTACTAAGAAAAGATGGGCGCCAGGAAATTTTGTGGTGAAATTTCCAAACCAAGAATGAAGTCTGTAATAGTTAAAATATCAAATAAAATACGCAAGTTAAATTCCCAAAGGGATTTAAAGCTATTTATTTGTATTTCTGTTGGGAAAACCGTACAAAAGTTGGATTAAAAACCCAAATCTTTTCAACTATAAAATTATACAAGATGGTAGACGGTTAGGGGAACCGTTTATAAAGGTAAACAAATAAATATAACCGGAAGATTGAAACGTTAATTGTTCTTTCCCGAAAAGAACAATTAATAAGAATTAAAAAGGGTCGCGTGTCTCACAATTATTGAGAATTTGCGTTGGCAAAGAACAACCGAATCTTAATTTTGACAACACTAAAAAAAAACTAACAATCACTCTACTTATCTTTTCTCCTGCTTTTCCTTCCTCCTTCTATGCTCTCAATTTTCGTCTGTCTGACGATTCCTATAGCTCGTTGAAATTCCTCCTTCCGTTGACTCTAATTCTTTTTCTAAAATTTCTCTGACACTTTCTGCTAAACAAAACTATTTCCAACTTTCACTGTTTTAACTTTCTATTTCTCTTTATAAAATCGCAAGTTCGCAAAAATAAACCACTTGTTAACTAGGCCAACCAAGAAGTGTTTGATCTTGTCAGTTTGTCCATTCTCGACTTTCAAATTCACACACACATTCATACAATCGGCCAATCGTGTCTCGAGGTTTTCTGTCACGGCTTTCTAGCACATGCAGCCTTATGGCTGACAAGCACCTCTGTTGTCGAATTCCAGCGAGACCTTTCACTCGCACAATTTTCCAATCACATTGAACTGAAAAAGTTGTTGGGGGTTTGTTCCCAAAACTTATCCAGCTCAGCCCTCCATAAAATATTTCGAGAAAAATGAAAGTTCCTGAAAGTTGAAAATAATACTTCTGGGCATTTTCCCAGTTACTCTACTCTATATTCTACTGAGTCAGGGAAAGGATAAAATTCTCTGTGTTACAACTTTTCGAAAATTGAAGAAGGGAGGAAAAGCTACTAAAACCAAAATGAACTACTATACCCTATTCGGTGGATCTTTGCGCAGATTTGGGGAAAAAGGGAAAACTATTAACGTTTCATTCTTATGATTCGGTCTTACAATAATAAAAGTTAACTTTAGGGCGTTTACACTTGCACTACGCTGCACAGTGTGTCTCATAACGAAGTATGGCGTTTACAAGTGCCATTTCTATTGTTCTCCTCTGTGATTTGTGTATGTATGTGTATAGTGTTGTGATGTGATATCCTGCTTGTGTAGTGTGTGTAATGAAGTGTGTGCATGATGATGAGTGTAGAGATGATATATGTGCATGATGATAATGGGTTAATGATGATAATGATTTGAATGTCGATGAATGAGAATGATGATGCTTGTAAGTGACGAAGTATGAATGACATTCAATTTAAGTAAATGGTGTGCGAGTCTCCAGAGGCTTCTGGCTCGACACACCAAACGCCGACATCAGTTCAGCTCATCCGCTGATTACGACATGCACCTATTTTGTCATTTGCTCAAAGCTATGTTTCGATCACATTGCTAAGAGCAAACAACGGAGAAATAATGGGACAAAGAAATGATAGGGAAAGGTTTGAGGAAAAGAGAAGGATATTGAAATCAAAATAACTAGATGTAAGAATGGTTTTTGTTGCGGGAAAATTTACCGTAACACTATCTCCCCCCGTTTAGGCGGTAGGGCCAATTTTATAAAAATTTACTTCAAATCTAAAAAAAGTATTGTAGATCAACCGGAAAACTTACAAACACAAATTATACTTTTTATGTAAGCCAGAAATCTGCACTTTATAATTAGTTTTAAATGAGGTGGTTTCAATTTATTGTTTTTGAAATAACTGACTTCAAAGTCAAAATTTACAAAAAAAATTTAAAAAAAATCACTTTGAGTATTATATTTCTCATGATTACAAACGCCAATAAAAAAATAATAAATGTAGTTAGTTGCTTCAATGAATTTTTTATCAAACGCTGTAAACTCCTTTCATTCTTTGCTTGTAGTCTTTGGGATAATTGAATAATAGTAAAACTATTGAAGTATGCCTTTCATTCTTTGCTTGTAGTCTTTGGGATAATTGAATAATAGTAAAACTATTGAAATATGCAATATTTTCAAAAAATTATGGAAATACGTACGAATTTACAATAATGTTAGGAAATAGACTAGTGAAAGCATAAAAATTCATCAAACAGGTGCTCATGTGCAATTAATTTCCGTATGCAACAACTTTCCGCATGGCCGGCTTCGCGGGGATCATTATTTTAACCCTTTTTCCGCAGGGTTAAGCTGCTCATGCTGAATATGAATATGGCAATTGTTTTTCTAACTGCAAGTTATTTGATCGAACTGAAAAAAGTATAAAAATATAAAAATTCATCAGACAGGTGCTCATGTGCAATTAATTTCGGTATGCAACAACTTTCCGCATGGCTGGCTTTGCGGGGGCTCATTATTTTAACCCTTTTCCACAGGGTTAAGCTGCTCATGAAAATAGCAATTGTTTTTCTAACTGCGAGTTATTTGATCGAACTGAAAAAGTATAAAAATATTAAAATTCATCAGACAGGTGCTTTCCGCATGGCCCGCTTCGCGGGGCTCATTATTTTAACGCAGTGTTGAGCTGCTCATGCTAAATATGAAAATAGCAATTGTTTTCGGATCAATAATTTCCTTTGATTTTTTCAAAATTGAACAAAAAATAAACAAACAATTCCTAATAAAATCCCAAAAAACCTTCTCTGGTATCACTGAAACAAAAGGAAATGTCAAAATACAGCCATGAAGTACATGTCATCAGAAAGAAAAACACATTGTTCTGTCATTTTATAGTGAAAAAAAAGTATAAATGAGATTTACGATGCAAGCAGTGAGATGCCTGCAACCCCCTGCTTCGGCTCCTCATAAGCTTTGTGGTGCAAATTTTTTATATGAAAAGTTTCTTTTAAAATTAGAAAATTTTTTGATTTTAAAGAAGGAATATAGTTTTACTATTTTTCAATTATCTCAAAAACTATGATACATAGAAAAAAGTAGTTAACAGCGTTTGATGAAAAATTTATAAAAGCAACTAACTACATCTATTGTTTTTTTATTGGCATTTGTAATCATGTGAAACATAATACTCAAAGTGATTTTTTAAAATTTTTTTTTTGTAAATTTTGACTTTGAAGTCAGTTATTTCAAAAACTGGAAAATTGAAACCACTTCATTTAAAATTTATTATAAAGCGCAGATTTCTGGTTTCCAAAAAAAGTATAATTTGTATATATAAAATTTTCTGTTGTTCTACAAATTTTTTTTTAGATTTGAAGTAAATTTTTATAAAATTGCCCCTACAGCCTAAACGGGGGGAGATAGACCCCCCCCCTCTTATCGAAAAAAATACTTGTATTGAACCCCTCTACCAAAAACCGTTACCTATTATTTTTTGTCGCCAAAGTTATCGTATTCTCCCCTCGATTAGTTCTTCGTATAGCATTTTGTACATATCGTCGGAAGTGTTTGCCTTTTTGTATTTTGCGAGATTGGTGTTGATTTGAAGCTCGCTTAGTTTCCATGCAGGGAGGTTCTCAGCTTATATGGGTATATCTATTCCGAATGCCGTGTCAGGCTCCACAGATATAAACAGCATGTTATTCAGCGCCGATACAGAATTCCGTTTTGTTTTTTTTTTTGTTTGAGGAAATTATTTTTTTCGATTTCTTCGAACAACGGGTGTGTTGAGCAATTTTTTGCCTTACTGACGAGATTACTTGTCCTTCTTTTAGCAAGGGGTTCAAAAGATACATATCCTCCTCCGACTCTTAGAGCTTAAATGCTTGTAGATCTAAAAGTACCTGTTGCAGTTCAATAGCATTCGTTTATAGCTGTATCAATATTTGATATGTTTTTTTTTTGCCGTCCTAATGAAGATTGTCAAACTGTGTTGAAGTGTACCTTCCACCAGGGCTTTTGCTATCTGTAGTGATGTTTCCATATGTGGTCCTCTTCGTTTTGAACAAATCATTTTCAGTGCGTTGTTTCGGCTTTTCAGCTCATTTACGATTTACCACTTTTTTGACATTGTAACGGTTTTAGATCTTCTTATTTCACATGAACGAATTTATTCCCGGTCGTATGTTTACTCAGATCCACAGGAATCTCCGAACAAACAAAGGATCATGAAATAAGTTGTCCAGCTTATGAACACGGCTCGGCATGCTTGCTTCCCCATTGGCTTGCTCGTCGGTGGAGTGGGTACTTGTGTTCGCCACTGAACTACCGCATTCGATTAACATGCCGACATGAATTGAAAACAACAAAAAAACGAAAAATAATATATATATGTAACCCACAATCTTTCCCAGAGCTTAAAAGTTTGTAACAAAAAAAAGGAAAAAAAACTCCAAAAACTCTTTCATTTCCTTGTTCAAATGGGATCCCCGGATGTTATTGGGGTCCCAGTGTAGCCCACCCTCTGTTTTCATCCCTATAGTTTGAAAACTCCATGGTTATCGTTCCACTAATTTTATACGATAACCCCTAATTTAAGTTCGGGTCGCTCTTTAGTAATAACTCATTTTGTTTTTACCAAACCTCACCATTTCCCTTAAGCACTATCGTAAACGATCACTTCATCCCCGCTGATCTTCAAAAGTACAAAAAAGAGTGTACGACCATGTATGGAGTATTTTTCATATTTAGATATTTATTTAGAATTCAACTCGATGTTAAGTGACCTCAGTTATTATTAAAAATGTTATAGCAACGGAATAATAAAAAGAAACTTTTAACTTTTAATGGACATAAATGTAAATGGATTTTATATTCAAATTGAGCTAGATAGGCGATACATGGTTCTAATGACCTTGCACTACTTTCAAATAAATTCTATTTACTTTCAGTCGTTGAATTGTTTCAACGTTCTATTATCTAATAATGATCTCTTTTCTCTTAACTAAAAATCGCTTCAAATGTACGCGATAAATAAATTATATATATATATGTAAACTTCCAAAATGATTTAAGAGAGGCAATTATAAGTATTCACTTTATATCCATTAGGTAAATGTTCAAATTGGAAGGAAAATATAGCAAACAGCAATGTAAAAACAATTTAGTAAATGACTTACCGGCTTCCCAAAGATGGTGTGCACATCAGCTTTGTTGTGGCCTGGGCGCTGGATCTTGTTAAGCGCAGCTAAACAGCGGGGATATAAATTCTCTTTTCAATTTGAACTGGCTTAGGATTATTAAAGAGAATACTTAGCTTCAATTTTGTTTTTTCTTTTTGTAGTTAAGAGAAAACTTTCATATTTAGTTAAATAAGTTTATCTTATATGCTAAAGCTTTATGGTGATGATCTTTAGGATGGCGTTGTCGTTTTTGTTCTGGCAGGTATGATGACTGTTCTCAATTATTTGAGAATTGGTGACGTAGTTTTGGGTCTATCCGCGAACCTTCATAGGGAGTTCGGTGCGAGGGCTTTCGTTCCGGCAGCAACAGTATTAAATTAATAAATTATCCAATGATTAAGTTGTGGCTGTCGTCACTGGTAAAGCTCCACTTAATACGCACTGGATTGGAAAGGCCACTTGTATTTAGCGTAGGTATTGTAATGTCCAGCTTGTTAGGATGCGGACTCGGGGTAGCGAATTGCACATTCAATCGTTGGATTCCCCCTCTGCACTGCTGGATGATTTGTAGGTGCTGAGGTGGAGGTAGGTGAACTCCAAGCATGTGGAGTAGAAACTTCCGCGTGGAATGGAACCTTTTTTCTTGTGGCAGAGGAAAGATGCCTCGACGTTTTGGACGTGATCGCGTGTCAGCGATCACGTCAATTAAGCGAATAATCTCGTGGAAAGGTGATCTAACCTCAGCTATAAATCACGAATGAAAGCGATAAAAAGTTTGTAGGCTCTTATTCGGCACATTTATTAAAGCACTTGGCTTACCTGTCGTTTTGATGACGGTGGATTGGAGCTTTATATAGGATTGTCTTTAGTTCTTTAGTCTTATTGAAATTTTTTTTTTTTTCTTTTTTATGGAGAGCTAGAGCTAGACTTGACTGCACTCGGTGAGAGTGTAAATCGAAAAGGAAGAAACGTGGAAGCGGATGGATGACTTTTCTTGTTACAGACAGATGAGTCAGTTCAGTTTGATACGAACTGTCATTTACATGTTCGAAATTTCGTACATAGCATGGAATTCCAGATCGCTTAGGTAACATTCAGTGGGTGATGTTTTTTTAATTTTTTTGATTTATTCAGCGACAAAATTTAAATTGTATCATAATTGTACAATATGAATGTTTCTCAGAAAGCTGGTCCCTACACAACATTTCACTTTTATAATTGTAAAAGCATAAAAATGAAATGGCAACGAGGACCTTCGTCTGAATCCATCCTATTGCATTTTAGTCAAGTGCCTTTCTCTTAGGAACGCATATCCTTGGCATGTATAATCCCTAATGGATTTCCTTTCAAGTCCTCTAATTCATATAGGCTGTTGCTTACAACTTTTTTAATTTTGGCTTGGACAAATTTAGGACAGAGCTTCGCATTTCTTTTTTTCGATTTATCGCTTAATATGAAGTTGCGCTTCAAAACAACTTGTCCAACCACATATTTTGCAGTTTTGCTTCGAGTATTATACGTTTTTTCATAAATGTTATGAGCGCGTTCTAAAGATTCTTATGAAGCATGTTCATTTTCGTGCTTTTTGGTAGAATATCGAATTCGGGGTTATTTACACTCCTCAATTTCTTGAGCAATTCGTAATCTGATCCATGTTCTAGCTTGCTTTGACCAAACAAGGCTTCATGTGGTGAAACACCGATGGCCGAGTATACGGACGATCTTAACGCACCGAGGATAAAGGCGAGGTTCTTGTCCCAATTGGACTGATCAGAGCCTATATAGGATCGTATGGCTGTCAGGATTGACCTATTCACCCTCTCACTCGCATTGGCTTGTGGGGAATATGAAGCAGTTCGAATATGCTTTATTCCGTATGCTTCAAGAAACTTGGCAAATTCTCTTCCGACGAACTGTTTACCATTGTCAGATAACAGTGACTCGGGCACTGCGAAAATGGAAAACACCTGTTCTTCTAAAAACCGGATTGCTGCAGCCGCCGTTGCTTTTCTCATTGCAGTCACCAACACGAATTTGGTCATTTGATCGAGGCACACCATGATAAAACAATTCCCATTTTTAGATCTTGGATAGGGGCCAAGAAAATCTACGAAAACATGCTGGAACGGCCTATCAACGACAAAAGATTGGCCCATTGGTGGTCTTAGAACAAAGTTGGGAGCCTTAGATGTTTTACAAACTATACAGTTCCCCACAAACAATTTGACTTGGGCTGCCATGTTTGGCCAATAAAAGCGCTCCCGTAGGCGGTACAACGTTCTTGCCACTCCACCATGAGCGGCTTGGGGGGGATCGTGGGCCAGTCGGATCAAGTCATTGGTCAACGCGGAGGGAACCCAAAGTTTCCAAATGCAGTCATCTTCGATAGGGTCGCCCGTACAGTGCTTAACCTTCTTATATACAAACTTCTCTGAAATTTTCAGGTCAGGAAGCTGGGTTTGGTTTTCCTGCACGGTTTTCATCAACCTCTTGTATTCATCGGAATTTAAAGACGGATCATCGAGGTTGATCTGCAGAATTTTGAGGTGAGTTTCAGAAGAGAGCTGTTGTGGAGTAATCTCATCTACAGCATGCACACGCGACAGCGCATCTGGTGCCACATTCTGAGAGCCCTTCCGGTGCTCTATCACAAATGAGTATCTTTGAAGCCTTAGACTCCAGCGCGCCAGTCTCCCGCTTAAATCTTTCTGACTCATGAGCCAACGAAGGCTCGAATGGTCAGTCACTATGGTGAAACTATGCCCTTCCACATAGGGGCGGGACTTCTCGACACCTAGTACTGGTGCCAAGCACTCTAGCTCCGTGACGCTGTAATTGCGCTGGCCCTGATTTAATTTATACGAAAAATAACATATTGGCTTTTCGGCACCTTCTTTATCAAGCTGGCTAAGGACACACCCAACGCCTGTAGACGAAGCATCACACAATAAAATGAACGGCTTATTAAAGTCGGGATTTATTAACACTGGAGCTGTTGTTAATGCTTTCTTTAGTTCTTCAAAAGCCTTCACTGCTTCGGGTGTGAAAACAAAAGTTTTACTTTTCTTTAAAGTGTAAGTAATGGGACTTGCAAGACTAGAATAGTTAGGAACAAATCGTCGGTACCAGTCAGACAGACCTAAAAACCTTCGAACCTGTCGAGTAGTATTCGGTGTTGGAAAGTCTCGTAGGGCAGACACTTTGTCTGGGTCTGTTTTTATACACCCTCCGCCAACGATAAACCCTAAATACTTAAGCTCTTTGAAGCAAAATCGTGACTTTTCAAGGTTAATCGTCAAACCTGCTTTCCGTAATAGGGAGGCAAATGTGCTTGAAACTATCAGTAAATCGTCCAAATAAATAAATACACTTTGTTTCAATTCATTCGGAACCACTTTGTCCATAAGTCTGCATAGGCGTTGGGCTGCATTGCAGAGGCCAAAGGGCATAACCTTGAATTGATACAAGGGTCTACCGGGATCACTAAAGGCTGTCTTTTCCCGAGCCGATTCTGCTAGAGGGATCTGCCAAAATGCGTCTTTTAGATCCACGCTGCTTATGAAGTGTGTATCGGATTGACGACTTAACAGATTCTCCACGTGAGGAAAGGGATAGGCGTCGTTCTTAGTTACTTTGTTGAGTTTCCTGGAGTCAAGGCACAGGCGATTTTTCCCGGGCTCTCGCACCAAGACTACAGGAGAACTCCAGGCACTCTCACTCTTTTCAATGACATCTAAGGCCAACATTCTATCCAACTCAGTTGGTAAGTCTGTTTTTATCAACAAGTGCTTTAGCTTACTCCCGAATAATTCGCGTTTCTAAGTTGTATTTAACAATTCTCAAGTGACATAAACACTCACAATCTATTTATAGTTGTGCTATCTTTTATTTAAAATAAAAGTTATTGTGATACAGTGCCTAGTTTTTACATTTTGTGAAAAATATAATTTGCTTCAACGCAAAATACGTAAAGTGCAATAACACTGTCATTGAAATTATTTTTTTTTGTGATTTTTATAACTTTTAAGTTTAACCTTTTTAAAGCAATTAATTATAAAAACTAAATAGACAATTGCAACAGCTCTTAAATAAGTGGTGAACAATTTTTGTGCTTTTCTTTTTTCAAAAGTTATAGTAATTACTGTGAAAAATCACTTAATTCGACGGTTGGAACGCTTTTTTGCACGTTTGCCAACTTTTTTTTGTGTAGCTCACTTAAAACGCCTTTTTATATTCTCATATTTTTAAAAATTGTGACATGGATTCCTTAATCTGTCTCGTTTGTAAGAAAACTTCCAATGAAGTGACAGTTTCTTGTGCCGTATGCCTGCAACAAGTGCATGCTAAATGCATAGGTATGAAAGGTAAGGATGTCGATAAATTTGTTTCAATTGCTGGATTACGTTACTATTGCACCAAACATGATAAAATCTCGGTTGATAGAATACATTGGAAAATTCTTAAACTCCAAAAACTGTTCAACAATGTTTCTGCAATTTTTTCGGACATTCAAAAAGCATTTGATTTTGATGTACTTTCTTCTGAGACAATAGGCGAAGACTTTAATGCAATTGAAGGCCTATCAACTGGTACTGCAAGTCAGACACCGCTGATTTTGCTGACACCCACACCGCATTCAAGGGAAAATGAACCAGATCGTTCTCAAACTAGAATGGAGGAAGCTCACCAAAAACAAACCCAACTTTTGGTATCACAAAATCCTCAGCTTCAAGAGCTTGAGGAATCTTCTTCTAAACTTCTTCGCTCAGGCCAAAGAAGTCAAACTGAAAACGCTAAGGTGGTAGTAGCCTTAGCAAAGAAACCTCAAAGGAGACTGCAAATTCATTCTGTTAGTGAGCCAACTGGCGGTCCACCGGATTCTTCAATAGCTTCCATTACGGATGAGAGGATTTCTGACCCGGCAGTTTGCTTATCTGACAACAATGAACGCGTACCCTCAGCTTCGGCAGTGGTGAATGAAATAAGCGCTGATGATTTCGATCTCGTTGCTATGGAGAGACCTTTACCAATTTTCATTTCAAATTTCCCACAAACAACAACTGAATCAATTATACAGTCATATATTATAAAGCAATCGCCAAATTTAGACCCATCTTGTCTTAGCATTCGTAAAATGAAACTGAATGCTGATCGTAATTACTCTTCCTTCATTATTGATGTGAAACGTAACAATGATGCTTACAAATTGTTAGTTGAGGAGAAATTCTGGCCATTAAACTCTATAGTTCATCCTTTTCGGAAACGACGTACTACAGCCAAAAAAAGATCAAATGGTCGAGAAACTCAATGAGTTATTTCTCAATGTTTTATCAAAATATTGGAGGCTTGAAGACAAAGCTAAAATCAATTTTTTCTTCAAGTCTTGGACTTAATTATGATGCTATTTTTCTAACTGAAACATGGCTAGATAAATCTATTCTAGACAATGAAATACTCTGCAGTTCGTACCAAACCTTTCGGGTGGATCGCTCTCATCTTACAAGCAGTTAAAAATCTGGTGGTGGAGTCCTAATTGCCATCAAAAATTGCTACAACTCTAAAATTATTGCATTACCCTCTACATGCGTGGAAATGGTATGTGTAACAACTTTACTCAATGGTTTTCATCTATTTACTGTCTGCATCTACATTCCACCAAAAATGAGTTCTGAACTTTACGACCAATGTACAGTAAACATTAAATATATCGTTTCTGTGATGAAGCCCAACGATCGCTTAGTACTTATTGGTGACTTTAATCTACCTGACATTGAATGGGAGGTACTTGAAGAAGACGACAAATTTTTATCAGCAACATCCGTTAGCTCTGAAGAAAGTACTTCTTTCGTCGACTCAACGAGTTCTTTAGCCCTAAATCAAATAAACCCGTTTAAAAATGAAGTAGGCAACTTTCTCGACCTAGTGTTTACGGATGATGTTAACGGATTAACTGTGCAAAGGTCGTGCCCTTTATTGGGTGATGTTAGGTTCCACCCATGCTTTGAAGTTTTATTGGAAATACCTAGCAATGCTTGTGCAAGTCAATACACCCATGGATATGAATTTGACTTCAAAAAAACTGATTTTGTAAAACTGAATATGGAGCTTTCTCAATTTCAATGGGATCTTGTTTTCCATGATATGGATGTCAACAAAGCAACAGATACTTTCTAAGACATTTTGCATAACTGCTTTTCGATAGCAGTACCTGTTCGTCGCATCAAAATTGTTGATAACTGTGTTCCATGGCTCACACCTTTCCTTAAGAGGCTTAAAAATAAAAAAAATAGACTGCACAACAAGCTAAAACTTAAGTTTACTGTTCCCATTGCTCAAGAGTTCAACAGATTAAGAAGGGAGTTCCAAATGCAATCTGCGGCTGCATATAGAAACTATATTAGTTCCATAAAAAATGATTTGCTGCAGAATCCTTCTTCTTTTTGGAAATTTGTCAAAAATAAAAAAAAAGTTTCGGAATTTCCATCTTACATGAATTTGGATCAAAAATCTTCAAATAATAGTGTAGAAATCTGTGATATGTTTGCAGAAATGTTTAAAAGTATTTACAAATGTGATAATGGTTTGACTGCACAGCATGAAATTAGTTCTGGCATCAACATAATAAACGATTTACCATGTATTGAGGAAAGTGATGTTCTAAAGGCTATTGGGAACCTAATCAGCTCATTTTCATCTGGACCGGATAATGTCCCGTCCGGCATATTAATAAACTGCTGTCAGTACATGGTTCCTGCTTTATGTTATTTATTTAACTTATCCCTATCGTCTTCTGTTTTCCCACGAGCGTGGAAGTCTTCATTTATTACACCATTGTTCAAATCAGGAAGCCGATGCAACATGCGTGATTATAGAGGAATTGCAAAAATCAGCGTTATTCCTAAGATGATGGAATCCATAATAATCGAAGAGTTGATTCACGGATCAAAATCGCACATATCCGATCGACAACATGGATTCGTCAAGGGCAAGTCTACCATTACAAATCTTTTGGAAATTTCATCTTGCATCACAAAAGGATTTATGGATGGACTTCAAACGGATGTGGTATACACTGATTTTTTGAAAGCTTTTGACCAACTTAATCACCAGCTGCTAGTTAAAAAACTTTCAAATTTCGGTTGGTCTCCAAAACTTGTTCAGTGGATTGAAAGTTACTTATCATCTCGCACTCAATATGTTAAGTTCAAATCTCAAATTTCCTGCGCAATAGAAGTTAAATCCGGGGTTCCACAAGGAAGCCACCTGGGTCCACTATTATTTGTGATATTTATTAATGATCTACCCTCTGTGATATACATCTACATGCTGACGATGCGAAAATCTCGTTTTCATACAAAAATAATGCTGATCACATTCAACTGCAATCTGATATCGATCATTTACTTCAATGGTGCAATAACAACAGTCTCACACTGAACTCTAAGAAATGCAAAGTAATGACATTTGCTAGAATAAAGAATACTTTCAAAACTGATTACTTTATAAGCAACTCGAAGCTGGAAAGAGTAAATTATTTTGTTGATTTGGGAGTTATATTTGATCCGAAACTTGACTTCAGAATGCATATCGATTCCATAACTGCAAAAGCTTCTATTCGTCTGGGAATGATTAAACGTTGGTCTAAAGAGTTCAATCACCCATATGTCACAAAAGACTTATTCATTGGGCTGGTTCGTTCGGTCTTGGAATATGGATGTCAAGTGTGGTGCCCGTATTATGCTTGTCACATTGCTCGAATTGAATCCGTTCAAAAACAGTTTCTCATATTTGCTCTGCGTCATCTTAACTGGGATAATCGTCTTCATCTTCCTCCATATCGCTCGAGACTTATGCTGATTGGTCTTAATACCCTTGAGGACAGGAGGTCATCACTTAACGCCACCTTTATATTCAAACTTTTGAAGGGTGAAATAAGTTCACCTCATCTGCTTTCGTTAATAAAAATAAATGTGCAAAGTCGAAATTTTAAGATTTTGCGAACGAATGAATCAACATTAAATTATTTGAATAATGAACCTTTTTCTCAATTATGTAAACAATTTAATACTTATACTTCTTTTGTGGACTTTAATCTCAGTTCTTATAAATTCAAAAAGGAATTATTACTTTATAATCGCCTTAGGCATTAATTATAATCTTTTAATTATTATTATGCAAAATAACTGTGAACAATTGTGTATCTGTAGTTATAGTTAAATAAAATAAAAAATAAAAATAAAAAACTCCTCGTACACTAATCGCTCAATGGCAGGGGACACGGGATAGTTTCGTTGTCTAATGGGTTCGGTATCCCCTGTGTTTATTGTGTGTTCTTCTAATGTTGTGCGCCCAAGCCCTTCTTTGGCATAAGACGGAAACATGCGTATAACATTTTCGATTTCTTTGGATTGACTCACTGATAGCTCATGAGCATTTGAATCTCTTGTTCGAAGAGGACCGAGACTAATTTCAGAAACAATTTGAGGCGCAATCCCAAAAAGTAGCCAAAAGTTGATCCCAAGATATAAAGGTTGTTCTAAGGTCGGAACCAAATATAGTTTAACTTCTTTAATGATATTCTTATAAGTTATATTTGTAGATATTTCACCAATTATCTGTTGTGGTTGGCCACTCGCAGTTTTAACGTTTGATTTGAAAGCTTTGTACGGTATCCCCAGACTATTCAACCACTCTAAACATCCCGATCCGAGACAGGAAATGCTCGCACCACTGTCCAAGAGCCCAAGAACGGTTTTCCCCAAAAGCGAAACACTCGCGTAGGGTCTAGGATCTTCAGTGTCGCAAAGCGTTGTAGTGCAAATTTCTTTATGTTTTTGTCTTTTGTTTTTAAAACAAGTTCTCAATTTTTGAATTCGATCTGGGATTTTGAAAAAAATTCGATCGCGAGCCTCATAGTAAGCTTTTAATCGTTTATGTAGTAAAACTGGCTTATCTAAAGACTGAAGAGGCTCGTTTTTATTACTTTGTTCTCTTTCAAGGATTTGAACGGATTTCAAGGGTTGAGGGGTTGCCTCAGATTTTTTTATGGGGTTTGATTGTTGGGACGAATCCAGGGGTTTTGCGTCATCTGGTAACAAGTTAGAATCCTTGAAGGTAGAGGCATTCGAATGAGTGTCTAAATTTGTCCTAGGTCTTTCTTGGGTCGGCAATACTCCTCAGTAGTAGGATTGCCCCGATTGTAGTTTCCCGAACATTTAGTAAATTTGGGAGTTGTTGTGTCCTCCATACCACACTTGTAGCAAAATAAACTACGCTGTGGGTTTGGGCATTGGACGAAGGAGTGACCTTTTGTTTTGCAATTCCAGCAAAGATAATTTGCATAGTTTTGCTGGGTATGTGAAGTATTCAACGCGTCAACCTCTAACAACTCTGATTCTACTGTAGACATTTGTAATTCACTTATTTGCTTTCGGCCATCACTCTGAGAAAATGGCTTCGGGCGGAAGTGTTCATTGGCATGCTTCTCGATAGACCGACAAACATATACCATCTCAGCTAGGCTGGTAGTGTTGAAAGTTATTAGCAATTCACCCGTTCTCCTCTAAACGTTTTGTTTGATCAGCTCAATCAATTCAATTCTAGACTTGGGACATTGAAGACGAGCATTCATCACAAGAATCGCATTGTAGAACTCGTCGAAACTCTCAGTTTGACCCTGACGTCGGTCAAACATTTTTCGAGATAGTTCCGAGTCGGTCTCAATACTCCTGTATTGCTCAACTGAGGCAAATTCCAAATTTTGCCAGTTTGCTTGCGGGTTGGTCTTCACAAATGTCCAGAACCAACTCTCGACGGTCCCTGATACAAAGAGGTGGAAGTGAAAGAAAATATCTTCCCACGAGACACCATAACTTGTTTTTAGCCTTTTAAGACGATATAGAAAATCGTCCACAGTCATTCTATGGTTATCAAATTTTAAACCCCATTTGTAGAATGCAATCGCTCTGTTAGAGCTATTTTGAGAAACAGGGGGTATCGGGGTCGTACTCCGGTCATTTAGATTCAGGTTGTCTATTTGCGGAGTTGTCGCTCGCAATGTGTCGCGAATGGTGTTTGCAACATCTTCTCGTATTCTTGCCCGCTCTTCTTCGTATTCGACTTTTCTAGCCTGCATTTCCGCTGTTCGACTTAGGTCTAACGAAGCAGAGACTAAAGTCTGAACGTAGCGTTGAAGATCTTCATTTAAAGGAAAATCTATCTGCCCACTGAGCTATTCCCCGCCGCATTGGCTTGTGGGGTTTGCTGCCGCGTTGGGTGGACCATCTTCGGGTGGAGCTGGTGGGTGTTGATCTCTAATCGTATCTAGTGAAGATGAGGTCCCTGGTTGAGATATCTCTCTATTCCGTAAATTATAGGACATAATGAGTGCTTTCCTAAGTTCAGGAGGAATTCAAATTTCCGAAAACACGCAAAAATTTACAAACTAATATATCTTTACCTATATATAGTTTAGAACTAAAAGCCTTCTTATGCTTATTGGCTTAACTCACAGTTTTCTTATGATTATCGATGTTACCGCAAGGAAATCAAATTTTGTTTTGTATTGTATTTTTTTTTTTTTTGTACCTCCTCGAAGTAAAAAAAATTTTTTTTTTTTTAAATTGAAGAATTTTTCAATTTTACTCTAAAGTTAGATATAGGTTTTCATACGTGCTTGGGAAGGTGAAGTTGGAAATAAACTAAGGAAGTTACAAGAGGAGAAAGAAGTTTTTGTAACATTCCCTTGTTACAAACGTTTTTCAGTTTTCTGTTTTTTTGAAGCAAATCATAATCGACGAACGCAACTGAGCATAAGATAATGATACCGAAAAGCTTCAGGCCGCTCGTAAAACTACTCTCCGTCACCTTTTGCTTTTATTGAATATAGATCTTGGGAAGAAGCAAGTGTTTATTCGTTTATCTAGTAGCCCTTTAGGCATTTAATTAATAATTGAAACATGATCTCGGTCGCAACAGAAAGAACAGAGTCTCTCAGAACTAGGATCTTTCGGACGACCACGACCACTAAACGCAAAAACCAATTTTGGTATCATAGCACAAAAAAAAAATTCAATGCAACAGTCAGAACGTTTGTAGCTAGTACACAATGTCTCGGTCATTGATCCAATTGAGCTATGATTACTTCATTGCTTTTAGAGCTCACGCGGCCACAAGCATGAAGGACTGACCTATGCTTTGGGATGACAACTAAAAACAATTCACAAAAAAAAAAAGATCGCTCTCTTTCAATGATTGAGTTTAAGCAAATTAATACAAAAAACACTCTAAATAGCTATACCTGTACTAATAATAACTCCTGATTAATCATGGAATAAAACATTTTTTTTTCTTGTTTTTGGTCTTTCAAAGCCCCACGTTAGGCGCCACCTGTGTAACGGTTTTAGATCTTCTTATTTCACATGAACGAATTTATTCCCGGTCGTATGTTTACTCAGATCCACAGGAATCTCCGAACAAACAAAGGATCATGAAATAAGTTGTCCAGCTTATGAACACGGCTCGGCATGCTTGCTTCCCCATTGGCTTGCTCGTCGGTGGAGTGGGTACTTGTGTTCACCACTGAACTACCGCATTCGATTAACATGCCGACATGAATTGAAAACAACAAAAAAAACGAAAAATAATATATATAACCCACAATCTTTCCCAGAGCTTAAAAGTTTGTAACAAAAAAAAAGGAAAAAAAACTCCAAAAACTCTTTCATTTCCTTGTTCAAATGGGATCCCCGGATGTTATTGGGGTCCCAGTGTAGCCCACCCTCTGTTTTCATCCCTATAGTTTGAAAACTCCATGGTTATCGTTCCACTAATTTTATACGATAACCCCTAATTTAAGTTCGGGTCGCTCTTTAGTAATAACTCATTTTGTTTTTACCAAACCTCACCATTTCCCTTAAGCACTATCGTAAGCGATCACTTCATCCCCGCTGATGTTCAAAAGTACAAAAAAGAGTGTACGACCATGTATGGAGTATTTTTCATATTTAGATATTTATTTAGAATTCAACTCGATGTTAAGTGACCTCAGTTATCATTAAAAATGTTATAGCAACGGAATAATAAAAAGAAATTTTTAACTTTTAATGGACATAAATGCAAATGGATTTTATATTCAAATTGAGCTAGATAGGCGATACATGGTTCTAATGACCTTGCACTACTTTCAAATAAATTCTATTTACTTTCACTCGTTGAATTGTTTCAACGTTCTATTATCTAATAATGATCTCTTTTCTCTTAACTAAAAATCGCTTCAAATGTACGCGATAAATAAATTATATATATATATGTAAACTTCCAAAATGATTTAAGAGAGGAAATTATAAGTATTCACTTTATATCCATTAGGTAAATGTTCAAATCGGAAGGAAAATATAGCAAACAGCAATGTAAAAACAATTTAGTAAATGACTTACCGGTGACACCCAAAGATGGTGTGCACATCAGCTTTGTTGTGGCCTGGGCGCTGGATCTTGTTAAGCGCAGCTAAACAGCGGGGATATAAATTCTCTTTTCAATTTGAACTGGCTTAGGATTATTAAAGAGAATACTTAGCTTCAATTTTGTTTTTTCTTTTTGTAGTTAAGAGAAAACTTTCATATTTAGTTAAATAAGTTTATCTTATATGCTAAAGCTTTATGGTGATGATCTTTAGGATGGCGTTGTCGTTTTTGTTCTGGCAGGTATGATGACTGTTCTCAATTATTTGAGAATTGGTGACGTTGTTTTGGGTCTATCCGCGAACCTTCATAGGGAGTTCGGTGCGAGGGCTTTCTTTCCGGCAGCAACAGTATTAAATTAATAAATTATCCAATGATTAAGTTGTGGCTGTCGTCACTGGTAAAGCTTCACTTAATACGCACTGGATTGGAAAGGCAACTTGTATTTAGCGTAGGTATTGTAATGTCCAGCTTGTTAGGATGCGGACTCGGGGTAGCGAATTGCACATTCAATCGTTGGATTCCCCCTCTGCACTGCTGGATGATTTGTAGGTGCTGAGGTGGAGGTAGGTGAACTCCAAGCATGTGGAGTAGAAACTTCCGCGTGGAATGGAACCTTTTTTCTTGTGGCAGAGGAAAGATGCCTCTACGTTTTGGACGTGATCGCGTGTCAGCGATCACGTCAATTAAGCGAATAACCTCGTGGAAAGGTGATCTAACCTCAGCTATAAATCACGTTTGAAAGCGAAAAAAAAGGTTGTAGGCTCTTATTCGGCACATTTATTAAAGCACTTGGCTTACCTTCGTTTTGATGACGGTGGATTGGAGCTTTATATAGGATTGTCTTTAGTTCTTTAGTCTTATTGAAAATTTTTTTTTTCTTTTTTATGGAGAGCTAGAGCTAGACTTGACTGCACTCGGTGAGAGTGTAAATCGAAAAGGAAGAAACGTGGAAGCGGATGGATGACTTTTCTTGTTACAGACAGATGAGTCAGTTCAGTTTGATACGAACTGTCATTTACATGTTCGAAATTTCGTAAATAGCATGGAATTCCAGATCGCTTAGGTAACATTCAGTGGGTGATGTTTTTTTTTATTTTTTTGATGTATTCAGCGACAAAATTTAAATTGTATCATAATTGTACAATATGAATGTTTCTCAGAAAGCTGGTCCCTACAACATGTCTATCCCATTTTAGGTTCCTTGTAAAAATAACTCCAAGAATTTTGGTTTCTTTCTTCAATGGAATAGAAGTGCTACGTAAAGTAATTGGATCACAGATACATTTTCTTTTCCGACAGAGATGAAGTGTCCCAATTTTAGAAGTAGGGATAATTGCACCCATTTTTGCAGCCCAATTAAACATTGTGAAGTCCAGTTGTTCAAGAGTATCTTTAACCTGGTCGGGGCGACCTGAAGAGACAACGTAAATGTTGTTGGCGTATACTCCGATAAAATCAAGGTTGTTTGTAGGATGGGAAAGTTCAACTATCAAGGAGTCTATATATGCGTTATAAGTAAGTAAGTAAGTAAGTAATTCATTTTTATTTGTTTTTTTCAAAGTTGGTTCATAATACAATGAATGAATTTAAAGCTATGGCATTGCCGTCAGCTCGGTTAGCAATTTTATTCAATAAGCATTTAAATATAAATATATACAACTAGCTGACCCGCCCGGCGTTGCTCGGATTTAAGTTATTAAAAATGTTAAATGCAAAGATCAAGAACAAGATAAACGACTTAGCAACAACAGAACTTTATTTGACAAAAGGCAAACTAAGAGTGATTCGTATACATAGTACATTGGATAATTGATTTGCATTGGGAAGAAAATGTATAGTAAGTACATAAGAGAAATTCAACATACAGTGGTGTACAAAATCTATTATACATATTTCAACAGTCCCCCTCAATGCAATCCTTTTTTAAATCAAATAAAAAAAATTCACTTTAAAAATAAACAAAGTTAATAATTACATTAAATTCTTTCAATTGGAAAAATGAAAATTATTGATTTTTTGTAAAATTAAAATTAATTCCCATTAAACTTGAAAGCTTTTCGTGTTTTGGTCTGGTCAGATTTTTGGTTAAGACATCAGCTATCATCTCGGATGTTGGGATAAACCTTAGGTCAATGATGCCATCCTTATAAAGTTCACGCACAAAGTGATACCGAACATCAATATGTTTACTTCGGGGATGAAAAACTGGATTTTTCACTAGCTGCTGTGCACCTAGATTATCAGAATGGATTAAAATTTTTGTATGTGATACCTTTTCATATTTAAATTCATTTAGAAGGTTTCGAAGATATGATGCTTCTTTAGATGCCTGCGAGAGAGCCATATACTCTGATTCTGTACTACTCAGAGCGACCGAATTTTGTTTTTTCAGTTCAGAGAGACTGTCGTGGGGCGCGCATCTCATTGAAACTTTTTTGAATCATTACTTAAATTAAAACACGAAATGAATTGCTACGTGTGCTCGAAAAAAATTGATCGCAGTTCCTCCTTGAAAATAGAATGTAAAGACTGTAATAATTACTTTCATTGTGCTTGTGTAAACATCGAAAAAGCTGATGCAGATTTCTTTAAAACAAGTGGAAAACCATTTCGATGTAACAAATGTTCAGTGCTTAGACGTCGTTCTCTGCATGGTCCCCCACAGGCAGTACCACCTCTTATAAACAACAACAGCATTGCGGTCTCTCCTGTCAAAAAAAATTTAGAGCAAGAGCGATGCAATACTCAGAACAAATCTGATGATTTGTCTACTACTGATTGTGAAAATGAATGTACACTGCAAATGATATACAAAAAATTAACAAATTTGGAGAACACAAATCAACTTTTCCTGCAACAAATGAACGAGCTAAGATCCGAAAACAATAATCTCAAGCTGAAGGTGAATTATTTGGAGAGCAATCTGAATTGGCAACAACAACGCTTTCTAAGCAACAACATTGAAATTGCTGGCATACCCGACGTCACCGACATAAATGCCCTATCCACAGCAAAAGAAATTTTCTTTGATTTGAAAAATGTTTTGTGAAGAAAGTGCAGAGTAAAGGTGTTAAGTCAGGTGTTTCCTCTTCATCAACTTCAAAGTCAGTTATTTGTGTGAGTTTCTCTGATCTAACCGTGAAACAGCAAATTATGAGTGCAAAGAGAAAATGTAAAAAAAATCTAAATACTACATATGTGTGTGGATTCGTTGGTACCAACAACAACAGCAGTGACAGCAGCAGCGGCACCGGTACCGGCAAGTGGATCTACATTAATGATTCGCTTACAAAATATACCCAGGCTCTACTGATGAAAGCTAAAGAAGCAGTAAAACAGAAAGGTGCAAAATATGTTTGGTACAAGAATAATAAAATTCTTGTTAGGAAGGTTGATGGTGGAAGAGTAATCTCTATTAGATCTTTTAATGATCTTGCACTTATTTAGTGCTCTTATTTGTAAATAACAATGCTTGATTTTAATTATAATATAGAAGATTACCCTCCAACCACCAATCATAGTATATTGAATTTTGATAATGTTTTTTTAGATAACACATATTGCGATAAAAAAATTTTTATTGTGCATCAGAATATCAGAAGTTTGAGAGCGAATTTTGTTGATTTTGTCACACATGTTGATTCTTTTGTATGCATTCCAGATATTGTTTTTATATCCGAAATTTGGATATATAACTTTGAAAAAAGTGATTATAGTTTGCCAGGGTTCAAATTTTTTGCGAACACTAATGATACCTATTCTTCTGGTGGTGTCGGATGTTTTGTGAAAGACGATTACAAAATACTCGAAGTCTCCTTTGTTAATTTTGAATGTGCTGATGTTTTAAGAGTTTCCATTGAAATTGATAATGACTCGTACGTATTTTTGTGTGTCTATAGATTACAGTCTTTCAATGTTTTGATGTTCATAAAAGAATTTTCTGATTTCTTAGAAAAGGAAAACTCAAAAAACTTAATTATTACAGGGGATTTTAATATTAATATTTTAGAAAATAATGAAATGGTCGGAATGTATTTAACATTGCTAGCTTTGCATGGCTTAGAATCGTTTATTAATGAGCCAACAAGAACAGTTTCAGGTAGTTGTTTAGACCACATTTATGGACGCTTCGGTAATGTCTGTGTTTCTAACTGCGAGAGTGCTGTTCTGAATTTGATGATTACTGATCACTCTATGACATCACTCTTAGTTGATATCTCTAAAAACAAAATTAGTGACAAATTGCAAAATTTCAAAGAATCAATTAAAATAAATTTTGATAAGCTTAAGAATCTTTTGCTTTATGAATTTTGGGAGTGTGTATTTTCGAGTGTAGATGCTTCGTCTTCATACTCGGTGTTCAACCACACAATAAATTAACAAAAAAAAAAAAAAAAATTTTAAACAAGTTTATAATTTATAAGAAAATGAATTTAATGAATTAAGGCTAGGTGGACATTTTTAGCGAACTCAGAACTCATGTAAAAGTGTTTGCTTGTATTAGTAGATCATTTTATTCTCTTAAAAGTAATCCCTCTTGCCATCGTCGCGTGTGATTTCAAATTCTCCCTATTTTCTCTCTCTCTTTGGTCTCGGCAACAGCCAGAAACTAGAAAAGAATTACGCACTTGCATAAGCAGAACAAAGGGGTGACCATTATACGAGCATGCAAGTAGGCATATAAAAAAACAGATATCACAAGGCACACTGACGAAGTTATATGCATGTACACAATATGTCCGAATGAACATTTTTAACGATTTCTTGTTTTTGGATGGGTTGAGATTGAGAATAGAAAATGTATTGTCAGGAAAGTAAGAAAACCGGTTCTTTTTTTTGTCAGTTTGCTTGCTGAGATAAATGCATATAATTACAAATAATGAAGATGTTGTAGGGTCGATATTTCTTATCTTGTGTTTTTGCGGATGTGGAAAACATGATATTTGTGTGATTTAAATGTAGGTCAGTTTCTTGGTTTAGTTTGATCAGCAAAATTAATGAAAAAGGGGATAACTTGGGAACTTAGATAATAGGTACTCTTTTTTTTTCATTTATTTATTTTTATTATTTAATTTTTAATTATTGTTTTTATTTTTTTTTACTAATAACTTGTATCCATTTTAATTTCATTTGCAAGAAGATACCTATATTTCAAGAAAATAAAGGAATGGATGTTTTTTGAAAACTCCAATCGAAGGACAAAAAATTCCCGAAGAAAATTCAAAGTTTTTCAAGTTAAATTTGATTTAAAAAATTTTCCGTTACAATTATTCATTATTTTTTTTTTTTTTCACTTGAAATTACAAAAACAGTAATCTTGTGGGCCATAACCAAGCAAATTGAGATTTAAAGAAGTCATCCTATGAAACGGCCTGTTTTTTTGTGGGAGTTCTTAGGATTTTTTTCAATGACCAGTAAATAGATAGAACTTTAAATTTACTATAATTTACTAACATATATTATATCGACTGATAAATATAAATTTTAAGCTGAAAGTATAAGGTAGAATATGAGTTATAGTTCTCTGTATACCCCGCTTGAAAAAATGAACTCGCAATTCCTCAAACCTATTTATAGTTGAGTAGCGACCCGCCCCGGCTTCGCACGGGTACAATGCTGATACTACAGAAAAACTGTGAACGTTGTATATAAAAACACAGCGGCCCGCAATGGCTTCGTACGGGTATAAAATTAAAAACATATTTTCTCTGAAAGTTACTCTTGAAAGAGCGACATACAGTTGGCCATGTGAAAAACAGTCAACGCCCAAATCTAAGCCTGCAACGTTAAAGGTTTGACCCTGCGATTTATTAATGGTCATTCCAAAAGATGTTTTCACCGGAAATTGCAAGCGTTTAAATTGGAAGGGTAAATCCGATGGTATCAGAGGGATTCGGGGAATCAATACATCTTCTCCGGTACCGCACATCCTGTGAGTATTGTGCACTCTATTAAGAAAGTTTTCAGTGATTTTACCTGCAAACGCGTGCCACTGCAAAGCTAATGTGAATTCAGGTTTCTTAATAAAATAACAGGTGGTACCCGTGATGTGATGGATAGCATGTCCGCCTGTTAATCCAGAGGTTCGAGTTTGAATCCCAACAGAGGCAAAAATGTTTTTTCCACGGGTATCGCCTTTCGCGAGGAACTGGCAAATCCTCCGTTAGTATTCATTGCCATGAAAAGCGCTTTCTCGATTAGCCGTTCGAAACCGGCAGAAAATTGTAGGTCCCCTCCATTTTCTCACAAGGCATGGTTGTGGGAAATGCACTAGGCCCAAGGGCTCCTCGCTCTGTTGCGCCACCCTATTTATTTATTTATTTTATTTTAATAAAATAACAGGACAACCTACTTAACACCATTTTGTGTAGAGAGAGTCCTGATGGATTCAAAGAGTTTATAAATTCTGTAGGAAAATGAACAGCCAAATCGAGAACAGTATCGACCGAGTAGTATATTTTCGTTGGCGCATTTATCTTTGAAAGAATCAAGTTATTTACCTTATCTACTTGTTCGTTAGTTGGTGACAGAATCGCTCTTTCTTTGAATCAAGATATTGTCTTTGAACTTATGTTATCAATGTCAGGCTAGAGCCTGCCTGAGGCGAGCCTCACGTTCCGTTGACGATTCTTCATCTCTTGCTGAACATACTCTTTTGGCATTCACTGTGCTACGACCTATATTCGAACAGTTTTTTAAAAGCTAAGTATGCAAAGTCTTAGATCTTGTTTAGAAGTTATTTTGACAAAAAGTTTGAAAAAAATCAAAGTTATACTTTTGAAGTTATTTCTACAAATCAAAATTTTTCAAAAAAATTTATAAAAAAATTCCAAAACTAAATTTTTTTAAGTATTGGTATGCAGTCGTTCTTTAACAGCTTACGATTTCTTAAATCCAAAATTTCATCAAGATCGCGTCAGCCATTAACAAAAAGTAGGGTTTGAAAAAAACGGCACTATGGGAGGTACCGGTTTTAGGCTTTTTCCAATTTTTTTTTTACATCATAAGAAAAACAATCTAAAATTAATCCTACACACAAAATTTTATCGAAATCGTTGGAGCCGTTTTCGAGAAAAATAAGTATTGTCGTATCGGTTGTAGGTATGACAGGTACCGTTATCTCAAGCCCTAGAGACCCAATTCCAAAAACCCCTCTGAAGACTGCTCCACAGACCATAACTGCAAATTTTGGAGCAAATCGGTCTATTGGTTCAGGCTGTAGATCCATATACAGACAGACAGACAGACAGACAGACAGACAGACAGACAGACACACAGACAGACAGACAGAATTGCAGGAACCACTTTTTTCATATTCTCTATCATCGTAATGTCATGTTTAATTGTTATCTCAAAATTTTTTTTCTGCACGATTGCAAGACTTGCCTTATAGTACCTATAATCGCAAGTAAAAATTATTTCGCATACACCTTACCCAAACGCACATCTTATTCCAAATAAGTTGAATCCTATATGCCTATGTAAGATACTGACCTATACCTACATACATTTTCATGCCAACCGCGTTATGTCATCAACAAAACAATAGAAGTTCTCAAATACAAAATACCTAACTACCTAGGTACCTAGCCAAATACAAAATTTTTAGCTGAAGAAAAAAATGAAACACACTCTCATCAAGTTGCGTACACTTGACCAAGAAATTCCATTCTATTAGTGCAGTGGTGCTATTTTCTCACCCCTTTCCCTTTGTGCGTTTGCCTATGTCCGTTTCATTCAATCCTTCCTCATTTCAAACTATTTTTTTACAATGCAAGCTACAGCTACCAGCAAAAAAAAACAACAGGCACACAGTTTTTAATGAGAAATGAATAGCACAAAAAATCACAAAATAAGGTCATAGGTATAGAATATAGATGATATGTATGCATGCATAACGCATAAGATCATCTGAGCGATACTCCTTTTTCAAATCATAGAGAACAGAGAACAGTCAAAAAGAGAAATCGGCGCTAAACTTGGTGGCGGATTTGCTTCGAACTAAAATGCGTATGTATATGTTTTTAAGCAAGATTTTCTAGTAAAAAACCCAAAGTAGACAGTTTTTCTAGAATTAATATTTCAAATTCTGTGACCACAAGAGTATATTTTTTAATTGAAACTGATTGAGATTATATCAAAGAAAAATACCAAAAAAAAATTGAGGTTCTTTTAGCTTCTCGTTCCTCAGAAATCGTTTGCAAATATGACTTTATTGAAATTGAATTTTAGCGGTTTGGAGAAGAAAATATTGATTTTGGGCTCGATGGTTAGTTGAGGAGCTTTATTACCTTCAAAAAAATGTATATATATATGCACTTGAAAACACCCACGCCTTGCCCCATGCTTTATAAGCTAAAAAAGGCAGTTTCACAAACTTCTCATCATAACACCTGTTTCAAAACACTCAAAACTATGACTAATGATTTTATAAGATGCGCCTGATATCTATCTACTATTTACTTTTTATTTCATGAAAAAATATTAATAAACGGCAAAGTTATTGCCAAAAGAGTATGCTGAAAACCGAAAAATTACAACAAATTGAGGAAGGTTTTTTTCATATAAGGAGACAAAATTTAAAAAAAAACGCTCGATGGTTAGTTGCATATATATTTTCTAGTTATAAAACGAAAAAGAAAAAAATAAAAAGTTCATAAATACGGATGCCCCGACCAAAATAGTGAACAAATCGAAATTTTCAATAAAAAAAACGGCTTCCGGTCCCTATAAAAACCGTTAGGGAATAACTTTCAGCATTTGAATGATACACAAATGTTTGTGTGTTTATTATCTTTACAATACATTTTGTTTCATAAAATTATCAAGAAAATTGCAAAAGTTATGAATCAATAAGTCAACGCACCTTTTAAATTTTAATGAAAAATGCAAGGGACACCTAGCCTTAAAAAGAAGTTAACAAATTATTGAAAAATCTTGTTTTTAGTTACATGATAAATTACTTAATTCTAACTTAATTCTAAATAACTTAAGATTAATAGTATTCACCTTCAAATCCTGAAAGAAAAAAAATTTTGTTTGATTATATGTTACAAGGAAATTTTTTTGTTAATTTACCCTATCTGACATTTGCGAGGTAAACAAACGCAAAATGCAAAACCATGTCCATAAGAGCACCCGCAATGGTAATTCTCTAATTGGGACTTGGAACCTGCAACACAAAAAAAGAAAAAACAAATTAGAACACTTTAGCTATAGTTTACGAACTATTAACACTAAATTTACAAACAAGTAACATATAAATCACAAAAAAAAAAAAATGAACAATCAACACTGAAGTTGCAATTTGCAACTCTTGGTTCACTATAAACAACGTCACAAGTCTATTTTCTTATGTTTAACACATAAAATTAACTGATTAAAACAATTTAATAGCTAGACACAATTGTTTAATTGCATATAAACAATTGAATACACAAATTTATAACAAAAGGTTTGACAAGTCTAACCTACAAAACACATATATACTTTTGATTGTGATTTCACTATTAACTTTACAGTCCCGAACAAATGCATAGTCAATTAATCTAATTTATATGTTTTTTATCAATTTAATGATAAAAAACTGAAACAAAACACAACATTTCACGAATAAAACAAACAAATAAGATTCGCGACACGAGTAAATAATCAGAGTTGTTTTGACGGCACAACTTTATACGCAGAAACTAAAAAACACATTGACAATATAAACATTTATTCGCGGAACAATAATTTATTAACCATAATCGAAAATTTTATCAATTTGTTAATAAATTTAACTTTTTAAAGGTTGTCAATAAACCCAATAAGTTCGAAAGAGACAACACTATCGCAACCACAACACAGATGTTGCCTGAAATCAAATTAACTGAAAAAAAGGGGGTGATGCCAACTTTAAAGAATCTCCATGAACTGAGTGGCAGCACCAAAAACCAGACAGAGTATAAAGGGCGGACACATCGTTCGAAGAAAGTCACTCTTCTCCAACACCTCACAGAAAAAGGACATAATCACAAGGCGGTAAATATTGTATTTGTAAATCAATTTGAAATCGTTACACGATATATACGTGAAGCGAAGATATTTTGATACCTAGCAATTAGCAAATTTGTATTAATAAATAGAAAGGAAAAAACATAAATCGACTTTGAAATCGATCGATGACTTTATATGTCGTTCGAATATAATTTCGATGAGCTTTTTTTTATTTGGAATAGTAGCATTAGCAGTGAAGGCCACATCATCAGAATTTTACGTTGACGATTTGCTGAGTGGAGCGGAAACTATCGATGAATGCCTGGAACTACAGAGACAATTACGAGATATGTTCAGTAAAAGCGGTTTTAAACTCAGAAAGTGGGCAAGTAATCGCTTAGAAGTTATATCACATTTACCATCAGAAGATAAGGAGTTACAAGGCTCGCTTGAACTACAAGAAATGGAATCTGTAAAAACTCTGGGAATTCGATGGTATCCTGCAGAAGATTACTTCACCTTTAATGTTCAAGGCTTATCAGATACGCAAGCCAAAACAAAACGCATTATACTATCAGAAATAGCGTCATTGTATGATCCAGTTGGATGGATCTCGCCTATCATCATAACAGCGAAAATACTTATTCAAACCCTATGGATTGGCGGCTATTCCTGGGATAGCAAGGTTTCTCAAGAAATTTCACGACAGTGGTACGACTTTAAAGAGGACTTAAAACATCTGAATAAACTCAAAATTCCACGATGGATTGGGATATCGAAAACCAATCAAATAAACCAAATTCACGGATTTTGCGATGCTTCCATTAAAGCATATGCCGCAGTTCTGTACATACGAACCCAAGATGATAATGGAAACATCAAAGTAAATTTACTGACAGCAAAGTCCAAGGTTGCCCCAGTAAAACCAATAACGTTACCTCGCTTGGAATTAAACGGCGCGCTATTGCTAGCTAAACTTATAAAGGTTACAATTCAAGATATGCAACTTGAAACCTATCCTGTATTTCTATGGACAGACGCTACTATTGTTTTACAATGGATACGTGAGCATTCTTCAAAATGGAAAACCTACGTGGCAAACAGAGTTGCAGAAATTCAAGATGTTATGCCCACTGAACATTGGCATCATGTTCCCACTAAGGACAACCCCGCTGATGTAGCCTCTCGCGGAATATCAACCAAGCACATCTTAGATTGCGATCTATGGTGGCATGGGCCCGAGTGGCTCAGCCAAGATCAAACTCACTGGCCCAGGAATCCAATTCAACTCGAAAGAACAACCTTAGAAGCTAAGGCACCATCTACAAACACATTACTATCAACGGCTTCAAGTGACTGGCTGCCAAGGTACTCATCATACACTAAACTCATCAGAGTAATGGCTACGGTATTACGATTTGCCAAAAACTGTCGCAACATTGAGAAAAAACGAACGGGTGCACTATCCGTCAAAGAATTGACTGAATCAAGCATACTAATCTTTAAAATGGTGCAAATTGCAGCCTTTAAACCTGAGTTAGATGCGTTCAAGGCGGAAAAACCTTTAGCTAAGAAAGGTCAGCTTATAACCCTTAATCCTTTTTTAGATGGAAATGGTTTGATCCGAGTTAGAGGTAGACTTGAGAATGCAAATGTCTCGTACGATATGAAGCACCCCATTATTCTGCCACGAGATCATCACATCTGTAACTTAATTATTGATAAGGTACATAAGGAAACACTGCATGGAGGCACCTCCTTGGTTCTTAACACTATTCGCAATAAATTTTGGATACTCGATGGAAAACGAGTTATAACACGCGAAATTCATAAATGTGTTTTTTGTACAAAACATCGAGCAGCAACAATGCAACAGCTAATGGGAGCTTTACCGGCACCTAGAGTCAACATTACAAGACCCTTTACACATGTTGGTATCGATTACGCAGGACAAATACAACTTAAATTGTCAACTCTTAGAAAGGCAAACCATTATAAGGGATATTTCTGTATATTCGTATGTTTGGCAACCAAGGCCATACACATAGAGGTCGTATCAGATCTGACATCAATAGCCTTTATAGCAGCTTTAAAAAGGTTCGTGTCTCGAAGAGGACTATGCTCGGATATATATTCAGATTGCGGAACGAATTTCAAGGGAGGAAAGGCAACATTGGATCGCAATCTAGAACAAGCCATCAAGGAAGCATCTCCAGATATAGCAAACTACTTATCGAACTTAAACATAACCTGGCATTTTAACCCACCTGCAGCGCCACATCATGGGGGATTATGGGAAGCAGGTGTAAAATCCATTAAATATCATCTCCGACGTGTGCTAGGAACAACAGTATGCACATTCGAGGAACTTGCAACATTACTTGCTCAAATCGAAGCGTGTCTAAATTCAAGACCTTTATGTGCATTACGAAATGACGTTGATGATTTGGCGGTTTTAACCCCGGGTCATTTCCTCATCGGGCAGACTTTAAATGCAATCCCTGAGCCTAACCTTATAGCATCAAATTCAACATTCAACCAAAGATGGAAACACGTCCAACAAATGAATCAACACTTTTGGAAAAGGTGGTCAACGGAATACTTAAACCGTCTTCAACAACGACCTAAATGGTTGACCCATGAACAAGGTCTTAAGGTTGGAGATGTTGTCCTTATTAAGGATGAAAACAATCCACCCACTGCTTGGCCTTTAGGGATAATTGAAATGACCCATCCCGGAAGGGATGGATTGGTACGAGTAGTAACGGTCCGAACAAGAGTCAGTACTTGTCGTAGACCAATTGTAAAAATTTGTCGTTTGCCGATCGACCAAGGCGAAACTATCACGACAACATGAAATCAATTTGTTTACTAATATTTTGTCCATGTGTTGTTTGTAGTAGTTACATGTCGTGGCGTATCAATCAATTTCTCGTACAAATTTTTTACAATAAATTTATTTACAGTATAATGAACATGCAATCTGACTGGGACGATTTCGACTACCTCACAATCCTTGAGGATATTCGATTTTCACCACCTACCATTTCGACTCCATTAGTAGAACTAATACAAGAAAGTGTGACATGGTCCACTGAGGTGGGAGGGGAGCTGGATCCTGTACCAGCTGATGAAAGTTTCCCAGACGACCAGAAAAAAATTCATGAAAGTGAAGGCATTCCGATTCCAGTCACTATTAACGGCTCAACTTTACATTCACTGGATCGGTTACGACCATCAAACAACATCCAGGAAATCAAAATGAGAATAGACAATGATTACCAAAAATTTATGACACGCGAAGGTGAAGAATTGTTTATTAACCGGGACACCCTATCTCGAATCGACTTTGAAAGGATCCAAAACAGCCGAAGAAAACAATTCACCGTGAATTTACCCGACATGTACCAAGTCAAAGTAAATGTGAACAAAGCCGGAAAGGTCTTGTTTCATCATCACCATCGCCGTGGTATTGAAAAAGTAAAGGCAAGAATTATTGAACGTAACCGTTCAACGGGGGGAAAATGTTCAACCACACAATAAATTAACAAAAAAAAAAAAAAAAATTTTAAACAAGTTTATAATTTATAAGAAAATGAATTTAATGAATTAAAAAGAAGTTAACAAATTATTGAAAAATCTTGTTTTTAGTTACATGATAAATTACTTAATTCTAACTTAATTCTAAATAACTTAAGATTAATAGTATTCACCTTCAAATCCTGAAAGAAAAAAAATTTTGTTTGATTATATGTTACAAGGAAAATTTTTTGTTAATTTACCCTATCTGACATTTGCGAGGTAAACAAACGCAAAATGCAAAACCATGTCCATAAGAGCACCCGCAATGGTAATTCTCTAATTGGGACTTGGAACCTGCAACACAAAAAAAGAAAAAACAAATTAGAACACTTTAGCTATAGTTTACGAACTATTAACACTAAATTTACAAACAAGTAACATATAAATCACAAAAAAAAAAAAAATGAACAATCAACACTGAAGTTGCAATTTACAACTCTTGGTTCACTATAAACAACGTCACAAGTCTATTTTCTTATGTTTAACACATAAAATTAACTGATTAAAACAATTTAATAGCTAGACACAATTGTTTAATTGCATATAAACAATTGAATACACAAATTTATAACAAAAGGTTTGACAAGTCTAACCTACAAAACACATATATACTTTTGATTGTGATTTCACTATTAACTTTACAGTCCCGAACAAATGCATAGTCAATTAATCTAATTTATATGTTTTTTATCAATTTAATGATAAAAAACTGAAACAAAACACAACATTTCACGAATAAAACAAACAAATAAGATTCGCGACACTAGTAAATAATCAGAGTTGTTTTGACCGCACAACTTTATACGCAGAAACTAAAAAACACATTGACAATATAAACATTTATTCGCGGAACAATAATTTATTAACCATAATCGAAAATTTTATCAATTTGTTAATAAATTTAACTTTTTAAAGGTTGTCAATAAACCCAATAAGTGCGAAAGAGACAACACTATCGCAACCACAACACAGATGTTGCCTGAAATCAAATTAACTGAAAAAAAGGGGGTGATGCCAACTTTAAAGAATCTCCATGAACTGAGTGGCAGCACCAAAAACCAGACAGAGTATAAAGGGCGGACACATCGTTCGAAGAAAGTCACTCTTCTCCAACACCTCACAGAAAAAGGACATAATCACAAGGCGGTAAATATTGTATTTGTAAATCAATTTGAAATCGTTACACGATATATACGTGAAGCGAAGATATTTTGATACCTAGCAATTAGCAAATTTGTATTAATAAATAGAAAGGAAAAAACATAAATCGACTTTGAAATCGATCGATGACTTTATATGTCGTTCGAATATAATTTCGATGAGCTTTTTTTATTTGGAATAGTAGTAGTAATTATTAACATAGTTTAATATTTATAATTAAATTCAATTGGAAAGTGTTTGATGAACATATACGTCAAGCATAAATCGGTTGAAATTAGTTTTACTTATTGGAAATTAAGTAATTATTATTATTCAAATATTGTTGGGATATAAACAGTAAATAAAGGAACAATTATTAATATAAATATCACTGAGTCCGACTCTTTATTTATGAATTGAACTCTCGTTGATTGCTCGTTTATAAAGTAAGTAACAACGTTGGGTGAAAAAACACTCGGCTTTTATTGACTGCCTTAATAAACACATATTTGATTGTTCTTCGCTTGTGCCACCAAAGAAGACTGATAAAAGGCTTAAACCCTGGATTTCGAGGTATTTAGTAAATAAAATTAAAGGTAAAAACAAACTACGAATTAAGTGTAATAAGAACACAAATAACATAAACCTAAAACAAAAATAAAAGAAATTGTGTGCCGAACTCAAAAAGGAAATTCCAATTTGCAGGGACAACTATTATAGGTCTCAACTTAATTCTTCTAAGGGTAACCTAAAGGGTGAATGGAAAATAATAAATAGCTTACTAAACAAACCTTCGTGTTCAAGTAACATTAAATCTTTATGCATTGACGGTTGCGATATAACTGACAAACTTAAAATTGCCGACTCATTTAACAGCTATTTTACTAATGTAGCAAACAATTTACAAACTTGTTACTCACAACCTTTTTGTTCTCTCTGCTTGTCTGTTTGCAGAAGAACAGAACAGATGCAAGGTAATAGTTTTGTTTTCGAGTCCATAACTCCTCTTGAGATACTTGAAACTATTGGTAGTTTGAAAAATTCTAGCTCCTGCGGAGCTGATGGTATCTCGAGTCTGGTTGTTAAAAAAATTGCATTTTTCTTAATCGATATCCTGTCATTTATTTTCAACTGGTGTGTTTTTTCGGGTGTCTATCCTAAAGGTCTTAAGTGCGCTGATGTTGTACCCTTGTTAAAAAAAAGGTTCTGCAAGTGACATAAAAAATTATAGGCCCATCTCACTACTGCCTGTTTTCAGTAAAGTCTTTGAAAAACTTGTTAAGGCTAGAGTAGTAAAATTTTTAAATAAAACTAAGTTTTTTAGTCCTTTACAATTTGGTTTTCAAAGAGGGAAGTCTACAGAAGATGCTCTGCTACAGTTCTGTGATCATATTATGTCTAATCTCGATAAGAAAAGAAATACGGCAGGTTTGTTTGTAGACATTACAAAAGCGTTTGACACGGTGAACCACACTATTCTGTTGAATAAATTAGAAAAGGCAGGCTTTCGTGGTTTTATGCTTGATTGGTTTAAATCCTATATAAGTAATAGATCGCAGAGAGTTAAAATCGAGGGGACAAGAAGTCGACAAATGTTCCTTAATATTGGTGTACCCCAAGGTTCTGTTCTGGGTCCAATTTTGTTTTTGATCTATATCAATTCCTTGTTCGCTCTTAATTTTAAAGGCTTGCTTACAGCCTTTGCAGATGATATTGGATTTTCATATGGTTCAAGTAGTTATTTGAATCTGATTTCTGATATAAACTTTGATCTTGAGCTATTGAGAATTTGGTTTGCGGAACACAGTTTGGTTATAAGTGCGAAAACAAAAATTATGTTTTTCAGTTTGTCTTCTCTACCTATCTTTGAAGTGGATATCACGATTCATGCTCCAGAGTGTTTACGATATAAACTGCCTGTTTGTAACTGCGTTTCTTATACTAATTCAGATTCTTTGACATTTTTAGAAAACCATAGCTGTAGTAACAATGGCTTTCTAATTGAAAGTGTTAGCAATTTTAAATACTTAGGTCTTACTATTGATGCTAAAATGAATTTCTTCGAGCATACGGACAGTTTGCGGAAGTATTTCCGATATACACTAAGGAACTTTTATTATTTGAGAAGGATAATATCATCTGATTTGTTGAAAACTATTTATTATGGAATATTTCATTCTAAGCTGCAATATGGTATAGTTTGTTGGGGAGGTGCATATTTGAACAAAATTCAACCTTTGCTAACTATGCAAAAATATGTGTTAAGAAAAATTTGTCGTAAGCCGAGTCGTCACCCGAGTTTTCTTTTGTTTTGCGATCTTAAAATTCTTCCTGTGCGTCATTTGTATTGTTTTAAAGTTCTTAAAACATTCTTTATGAAGTCTGGGAACCGCAATTTTCGTGTAATATCAAATTATAATTTACGTGGAAATTCTTCAAACATCTGCACTGTACCCGTCTTCCGGACTACAGCTTTTCGTAACTTTTATTCTATTTCATCAACCCGATTATTTAACAAGCTTCCCCAGGCTATAAGGACACTGTCAACATCTGGATTGTTTATAAAATACTTAAAAAAATGGCTTTTTAGTTTTAACTTTCCCAACTTGGAAAATTTTATTTCTGATTCTCTGATATAAATATTTGCATATGAAATTGTTTGCTTTTGGTTTTTTTTTTGTTACATTTTATTAAAAAAAAAAAAAAATTTATTATATTATTATTGTATATTTCAAAATAGGGTCACCCCACCCATAATCCTGTTGAAATTGTTACGATTCTATCGAAGTGGCATTCAATTCTGTTCATTTACCGTGTGTATTGAACATAGAATGTCTCATTTTTCTTATATTTTTACTAAATTTTTACATTTTTGCATCAAAAATTTTGTACTGAAATTATGAATTTATAAGAAATAATAAAATTATCTTATCTTATCTTATCTTATCTTTTCGACTCCCAAGATACTGCACCACCTCCCATCATAAATACAAAACCAGTATATGATCGACGATCGTCCACGTTTCCGGCCCAATCTGCATCTACGTATCCAGTTACACTAGTGGATGTTTTTCCATATGTTAGTCGTGCGTTACTAGTTGTTTTGAGATACCTTAGGAGATGTTTCGCAGCTACGAAGTGATCTGTACAAGGCTCCACATTGAATTGCGAGAGCTTGCATACTGAAAACATAATGTCTGGACGCGTTGAAATTGCAATATAAAGGAGTGCTCCTATCAACGATTGATATGTGGTGGAATCTACTCTAGCTCCATTTCCAGAAATACTCTTTTTTAAAACAATTTTAGGCTCCAAAGGAGTGTAACGTGGCTTGCATTCAAGTAAGTTGAACTTCGAAGAAAGTTCTTGTATGTATTTATTCTGGTGGATTTCAATAACTCCCTCACGTCTTTCCACTTGAATACCCAGGTAATAACTTAATTCGCCTTTATCGACAATCTCAAAATCAGAACTTATCTGAGATTTGAAGTTTCTTAAGTCATCTTCGCTTGACGCTGCGATGATCATGTCATCCACATATATCCCTACAATGCATATGGAAGCCCCTTTACATCTTATGTAGACACAAGTGTCTCCACTAGTTCGACGAAAATCAAGTTTTTGCATAGTCTCATTAAGTTTCTTATTCCATTCCCTGCCGGCTTGTTTAAGCCGTACAGAGATTTGCGTAGTCGACAAACTTGATTAGGATGTTTCTGATCAACAGATCCTTCGGGTTGATACATGAAAACGGTTTCGTTCAAGTCCCCAAATAAGTTGGCTGTCGTGACATCAACATGATGCAAATGAAGATCGAATTGTGTGGCCATGGAAATAATAATACGAATTGTTGAGTAGCGAACAACAGGAGCAAATGTCTCATAATAATTAATCATATATTTTTGCGAGCAGCCTTTTGCAACAAGACGGCATTTATAGCGTTCAATTGATCCATCCGTTTTTCTCTTTAGATTGAACACCCATCTGCATCCAATTACTTGACAGTTTCCGGGTGGGTCGACTAGTTCCCAAGTACCCATCAAAGACAGTGCATCAAATTCTGCTTTCATTGCTTTCTTCCATTGCTCATGTTTTGGATGATTTAAAGCTTCAGCATAAGTAGAGGGAATGGTTATGTTTTCTTCGACGAGACTAATTCTTTGCTGGTTGTATTGTTTTGCTGGGCGGCCGACTTCCTAGTTCTTAAAATTCTCGGTCGACCTGGAAGATTTCTCATCTCTTGAGGATTACATGATGGAACTGGAATATCAAAGCTTTCATCTTTCTTATTCTCCTTCTTCAAGCTGGTTTCTTCATCTGGGCCTGCAACATCTTCGGTAATCGGCTCTAAATTAGGGTTCAAGAAGTCATATATATTATTACTTAGTTCCTTATCATTTTCGAAAAATTCGACATCGCGACTCTTAATAATTTTTCCTGAAGCCCTGTCCAGCTATATGCTTTTGCTTCATCGGAATACCCAACAAATGTATATTCCTTACCCTTGGGCTCGAACTTTGACTTGCCTGGTAGCTTCACTAAAGCTACTGCCTTTGAACCAAATATACGAAAGTGGCTCACTGAAGGTTTTGCGCCATACCACACCTCATATGGTGTCATAGTGTTCAAAATTTTAGTGGGACACCGATTTCTTAAATAAGCAGCAGTGCTAACCGCCTCAGCCCATAACGATTCCGGAAGAGATGATCCTATAAGCAGGCACCTTGCCATTTCAACAAGGGTACGGTTGGCCCGTTCTGCCACCCCGTTTTGCTGTGGTGTGTGAGTTACTGTTAACTGTCTTTTAATGCCGCTATCCTTTAAAAAATCAGTGAATTGACTGGAAACATATTCCGCACCATTATCGCTTCGGATTATTTTGATTGCTCAGCCAGTCTCTAGTTCAACTTCTTTTTTAAACTGTTGAAAGATTCCAAGCACCTCACTTCTTCTTTTCATTATATAGATGTGTACTTTTCGAGACTTATCATCGATGAAACTTACAAAATAACGACCACCCCCAGCTGAAGCTGTCCTCATCGGCCCACATATATCTGTGTGGACCAAATCAAGTAACCCTTTACTTCGGCTTAGAGAATGCTTGGGGAATGGCAGCTCTTTAATTTTGCCTTTAGCACATACTAAACACTCTAAATTGTTTTCACTGGCGAGCTTAAGCCCAACTACCATATTTTTCTACGAAAGCTTTTGTAAACTACCAACATTCAAATGTCCGAACCTCTCATGCCATTTTATAACAGAATTAGAATTCAATTTATTTGATGCTAAGCTCAATGCTGATTCTTGTCGTCGAAGACATACGACATATAAATTTTGACGGATTTTAGATCTAAGAATCACGTTGCTATGAGTATCTCTTACAACTCCACAGTCTCTGCTAAATTCTACAAAGTGTCCACTCGATGTAATCTTGCTAACCGAAATGAAATTTCCCCTCAATTCCGGAACATAAAAAACATCTTTAAGCGTAATTAGGCTATCTTGAGTGCTTAAAACTCTACTTAAAACTCCATTTCTATATGCATCATTAAAAGCTAATCCGAAAACTGTCTCATTTCGAACGATGCACTGAGAAGCAAAATGCCCACGAGTACCGCATTTGTAACATTTTCCCCGTTTATTTCGCTTCTTATCAAAATTACTTTTACTGGATGAATGAATTGAAACCTGTCTCTTTCAATTGACAGCTAACACATGCTGGCTACTACTACACATGTGGTCTCTATCTCTATCATCTCTCCTTTGTTCCTCTTCGGTTAATTTAACTTTTAAAGAAGCTAGTGTAGGCAAACGATCGCGGCTTTCAATAGCCACAATAAAATTCTCATAAGCGTCAGGAAGGCTACATAGCAACATAATTGCGAGTAATTTATCGGGCATCTTAACGTCGATTTCATGAAGCTTTTCAATGGTTTGGCAAAAATTATTAATGTGTGCAGACATCGATTGCCCTTCATGCATTTTATTTGATAATAATTGCTTAAACAAACTTACTTGCCTCGCTGGTCCAGATGGCTTATAAATCGATGCAAGAATGTCCCATGCAGCCTTTGAAGTTCTACTTTGCTTCACGTGTATCAGTTCTCCTGGCTTCACACTAAGCAGGATTGTCGACAGCGCCTTACTGTCCATTTTTTCCCACTTCGTTTTCTCTTCCAGAGTAGCTTCCTCATTGAGGCTGTTCTGACCACTGACATATTCCCACAAATCGCAATGCACCAACAAGCTTTTCATTAGAACCTCCCAGGAACAGTAGTTGTCTTTATCCAGTTTTTCAATTTGATACATTGAGGTCATGATTTTTTTTTTTTTTTTTTAGTTATTGTTTAATAAATTTTAATTTCAATTTCTTATCGACAAACGAAAAAAAATGATTCTGGGCAAAAAAAAAAAAAACTTTATTTGAGTTATCGAATGCGAAAAAAAACTGATCATATGACCTGGGCCCATAACCTGTTAAATGCAAAGATCAAGAACAAGGTAAACGACTAAGCAACAACAGAACTTTATTTGACAAAAGGCAAACTAAGAGTGATTCGTATATACATAGTACATTGGATAATTGATTTGCATTGGGAAGAAAATGTATAGTAAGTACATAAGAGAAATTCAACATACAGTGGTGTACAAAAGCTATTATACATATTTCAACAAAAAAAAATTGTCAGGAACACCCGCCAAACTAAGCTGAAGATAGCCGGAAAATTTCTGGTTTCACGTTTCCGTTTCCGTGGAAATGTTGTCATGAAATATAGTCCATATAGAGGTAATAAAACATCCTAATGTCGAAAGTATTTTTGATATTGGCTCAGAATTTCAAAAGTTCCCGTTCCCGTTCCTTTCCTGTTCCCGTTTCCGTGGTAGCTCTGGAATGATAAAATTATAAAACTATTTTCAGAGCCACCCAATATATAATAACTAGCGGCCCGTCCCGGCTTCGCACGGGCACTAAACATGAGATTTACATACATATTCACAGTTTTTCGCGTCGAATTAAAAAAAAAAAAAAAAAGTAAGAAATTTAATTTTTAGATTTTATTTAAAAAATTTTATTGGAAAGAGGTCATAACCCCAAAAGAAAAGCCTTTTATTGTGTTAGAGCCTCCCTGTAAACAATATTTGATGTTGTTTTATTTTGTGGCAGCAAAATAAATTGATTTTCGTGGGCTCCGACCATCGAAAGTCCAACATTCAGTTGACCATGAGTAAAACATTTCTTTCGCACGTCGCGTCGATCCCTACCAATTAGAAGGTTTGCCCTTGTGACTTGTTAATTGTTAATCCGAAAGATGTTTTTACCGGAAACTGAAGCCGTTTAAATGGGATTGGCAGATCAGTCGGGATCATCGGTATCCTCTGTATATGAGCCAGTTGACCAGCTGCTGGTTCAACGAATTTAAAAATTTCTCTGGCGCCAAACGAAGTCACTTGAAAAAGGCTATTGTACTTACGGATGTTGGTTAGGACATGTCTATGTCTATGTAGATAGCGAATGAGTCAAAAGATTTTTTATTGGCCTTGGTGGTTCTTGAATATTGGGGACACTTACTTTTCCAGAGGCACAGCACATGCCATTAGTTTCATCGACCCATTTTTTGGCAGAGCACTTAAGGCAAATCTTATTCATTTCGCTGATTTGGACGGAAGACTTGAGCATAATCGATCTGTGGATCGTATCCAAAAGACGATCTGTTACTGTGAGCTACAACTCGATAGCGAACTCTAGCTCTTGAAGTCTGTTGTCGTTCTCTCTGTTCTTGAAGGCGTTGGGAACGCTCAGAGCTTGGTTCCCTAGTGTGGGATTGTATATATCTTGAATTATGCTTTTCAAGCCGATGCAAACAATCTGTACTTGACTCTCGTGCGCGGACTTGAAAAGTTCTCACATTTTGTTCAGCGAGCCGTTGCGACTGCTCAATACTCTCGCGCGTGTCTCTGAGAAGTTTTCATGTTTTTTACAGCGAGCCGTTGCGAACACTCGGTACTCGACTCTCTGGCACGCGATTGCGCCTCTCTGACTTTAAAGACGATATTCAGTTTCAGATGAAGATTCTTTATTTCGACCTATTTTCTTGGCTATGGCCTGAAAATTGTTTCTGGAAGTTGAGATCTTGACCTTTTGGGCATTTTAAAATGATAAAAGAAAAAAACGCCTTTGAACTAAATAATTACCTGTCATATCTTTGAGCTACTTACAACTGCCTACTATAACTACGTGTACAACTAAGTGAGATTATAAGTTATCGGAGTTTTGGTAAGGAACTCTATTTTTTTTTTTTTTTTTTTTTTGAAAACTAAATATAGCCTATGTCACTCAGGGATAGTGTAGCTTTCCAACGGTGAAAGAATTTTTCAAATCGGTGCAGTAGTTTCAGAGCCTATTCGAGACAAACAATCAAACAATCAAACCTTTCCTCTTTATAATATTATATTATATTATATATTATATTATATATTATATATTATATAAATATAAATAAAATATAAATAATAGATAATAATTATTAATTATTATATTATTATTATTATTATTATTATTATTATTATTATTGTTATTATTATTATTATTATTATTATTATTTTTATTATTACTCACTCAGGGATAGTGTAGCTTTCCAACGGTGAATCGGTGCAGTAGTTTCAGAGCCTATTCGAGACAAACAATTAAACAATCAAACCTTTCCTCTTTATAATATTATTATTATTATTAGTATTATTATTATCATTATTATTATTATTATTATTAGTATTATTATAAGTGAGATTTAAATTTTTTATTTTATTTTTTATTTTTATTGTCATTATTAAGCTTTTTGTTGTTACTTTTTTAAAAAAAGTAACGTCATATTCTATTATATATTATTCTGAAAAGTTAGTCATATTCTGTTATCAGTAGAGTTCTTTACTTGTAGAGTTGATATACAAATTTGTAAAGGTTTTTCTAGTTGAACTCGTTCAAGATTATAATTGTTTCTTGCATAGTTAAGGTTTTCTTTCCGAAATATGCAAGGCGCCGAGAAGAGAATATCGGACAGATACTTAAAAAATGAAAACAATCTTCTTTTGCTTTCAGGTTGCACAATGAGCAGAATTGGTTGAAACTTCCGTTGTATGGACTTCCATTTAGATGAAGGAGTTCGCATCTTGTTTTGAATATAAGAGAAATTTCTCTGTAGCTATACATATCGTTGAAATAATTCATGTTTAACAGAGTAGTGTTTAGTTGCGAGTATATGATTCTACTCTCAGATTCTCGAGCAATAGATGAAAACTCATTACGAACAGAATTTTCATACTTTTCAATAGCTCGATAAAATTGTTCTTTGATGGAATTTAAGTATTCGTGTCTATCGAAACGATTACTCCACAAGCGATTCCTAAGCGTTTCCACTTGGATAGCCACCAATCGTGATTTCTTAGTTCATACAACATAATTTTTTTTGTCAGACGAGTATCTGCGTGCGAAACAACTTTGGTAATGTAGTCGGCGTTCAGTTTAAGAGTATATGTGAAAAGCTTTGGTAGTCCTGTTCCAAGATAAATTGCGTAATTGGGTGTATTCAATGGTAAGTTAAACAATTTTTTCAGGAAGTTCCTTTGAAATTTTTCGATGGGATCGTATTCATCTATTCCCCAAACTTGGCCAGCATAACATAAGGTGGACTTAACAACAGCATCAAAAATTTTATACTTTGCTGAGAGGCTTATTCGATTATTAAAAAAGATTTTTCTCCATGACATATTGAGAAGGATTTGTGATGAATTTGACTCTTCTTGGAGATGTAGGTTAAAATCTAGGCACCGGTTCTGTTTTACACCTAGATATTTGTATTCGTTAACGGTCTCCAGTTTAGTACTATTATAGAACCAGTTGTAAGATATTTGGCTTCTGGTTGACGGGCTGAATATCATTTTAGGATTTGCTTGCGTTGATTACAAGACTATATTCATGACAGTATTACGACAGGCGGTTGATCATAAGTTGAAGGTTTGCGGGTGACTCAGATAGAATCACTAGATCATCAGCATACATAAATACATTTATGTTTGAATCGACTATTCGCATTCCACCAGGGAGGCATGCAACCACATCATTAATAAAAAGCGAAAACAGCAAAGCACTGAGTAGACAACCTTGTTTTACACCGTTATCAGTTACGAACCATTCCGAGTAACTGGCTCCATCCCACACCGCCGCTTTTGAGTCCGTGTATAGTTCTTTTATTAGCTTGATGAATTTCGTGGAAACTCCTAGTTTTGAAAGCTTATAAAACAGCGCATTTCGATTTATAAGGTCGAAGGCCGCTCTAAAATCAACGAAGAAAGCGTATACTTTCTTATTCCTTGCTACATCATACATAATCTTATATGCGTTATATAAGATTACAGAAAGCGGGCAACCTTTTGGTGTACCATTGTCTAATTTCATAAGTGCGGAATCGTATCCATCCACGTTTACCTTGAAGGTTCTTTACTCATAAAAGATATTATAATCTTCAGTAATTTTTTAGGTACACCCCATTTGTAAAGCTGCTCAATTACTGGAACCATCGTAACTGTCAAATGCTTTTTCCAAGTCAGATGACATTACTATACCGTGTTTAGCTTTTGATTAGTTTTTTGCTAATGTGTGTTTCAGCAGTGGTCTGTTCTTTTATTCTTGGATGTTACGCGATGTAACATCGGGTAACATTATGTCGTTCCTAAATGCAAAAAAGTTACGAAATGTAACATCGAGTCGTTCCTAAATGCAATGTTGAACTGTCAGAATGTTACGTTTCGTAACTTTTTCCAACTCATCTCTGGGACTTGAGTTTCGATGTTGATCTGTCAAACCCCTCTAGAATTGTTGTTGCTCAGATTTGTTTTGGTTTTTTTTTCATTAATCTTTCAAAATTCTGTAGCAGTTATTGATTTTCAATCTTGTTCATTTCAGATTTCTTTTTTCTTCATCAAAAACGAGTTAGCTGGTTTTATATTTTAAGAAATACTTTATTCTTATTTTTGACAGACCAACAAAGTGTAACATCGAGTCGTTCCTAAATGAAATCCTGATTTTGTAACAAAGTCAAACATACACAACAACAACGATGATTTTGACACTACAGCATCGCGTAACATCGAAGCCATTTAGGAACGCACCACACAAGAGTGTTGAGAATCCTCTGTTGGGTCTGAATGCATGTTGTTCTTTACTAGCCTTTTTTCTAGTTTTTTTTTTTTTTTAATTTGATAGGGTGAAGGTGAAAATTACCTTTACAAGCACGTCGACCTGACAGATCTTTTGTGCTGTTCATTCGAACTGAGGTCATGTAAGAACCTAAGAATCTTCGAGGAAGAGGTGTTTCTGATATCAAGGGGACTGTGGAACCCTTTATTGAATATTTTAAGCCTGGATCTAGCTAAGGCAGGGCATTCGCATAAAATGTGCTCAGCTGTTTCTATGTCTTCAAGACAGAGACGACAGGTGTCATCTTGGCTGATGTCCATGTTTTTAAGATGATACTTGAGAGAGCAGTGTCCAGTGAAGAAGTCCGTAAGTAACTTTGCGTCACGTTTGCTCATGTCAAGAATTTCTTTCATACGTTTGTGGGATAAGTCAATGAATAGTTTTGACTGACGATGGCCATTTGAGTTGTTCCAGGTGCTGATCATGTTCTGTCGTTCCCTGGTAGTTAATTCGCTTTTAAGGCTACTGATTGGGAGACCACAGTAGGGTTCAGGGCCTTTGAATTGGGACTGAGAGCCAAGTTTAGCAAGGCGGTCAGCCTCTTCGTTACCCGGTACGCCTTCATGACCAGGCACCCATGAAAGAGTTATTTTATTGTGAGTAGCTAATTGAAATATACATGTCAGGCAGTTCCAAACTAGTTTGGATTCGATATTTGCCGAGGACAAAGCCTTTAGTGCTGCCTGACTGTCAGAGCAGATTAGGATGCTTGATCTTCGGAGGTTTCTTTTAATGCATTCCCTAATACAGAATTCTATAGCCATTACCTCTGCCTGAAAGATAGTAGTTGTGTTACCAAGGGATATAGATGATTCAAAGTTGGGACCGTAAATCCCTGCACCTACACCGTTGTTTGTTTTTGAACCGTCGTCAGTATACCAGATGTATTGGAAGTTATTTGTAAGAATTACAGGGTTCTTCCATGCTGAGCAGTTTGGAAAGATTACTTCAAAGGGGTGGTGTAACATTATGCGTTTAGGCATAAAGTCCGAGGAGTGGGCTGCAGGCGATTCCAGTATTGGGAGCACCTGCAGAATACTCATATGTCCTTGTAAGTTTTCCTTTCTCGAGTAGTTAGTGAGATGAAGCTTTAGTCCGCTTAGTGCAGCAGTCTTCTTTACTCTTTGATGTAGCGGAGGAAAATTTAATAAACTTTCTAACGCTAAAGTTGGGCAGGTGCGCATTGCACCTGTGATACCTACGCAGGTTAGCCTTTGTAACTTTTGCAAAGATTTGCGGGCATAAACTTGTTCTGTTTTTTGCCACCAGATCAGCGAAGCATAGGTTATGATGGGTGTGATAATAGTGAGGTAAGTACAGTAAATCATTTTTGGCCTAAGTCCCCACTTTTTACCAAAGAGTCTAGAACAGGCCCAGAAAGCATTTGTTGCTTTTGTTATGGTTTTGTCTAGATGTGGTTTCCAATTGAGTTTATTATCCAGGGTTACTCCTAGATATTTGACCTCTTTGGAAAAATTAATTTGAACACTATTTAGGGATAGTGTTTGGAGATCGATTTTACGTCTCCTGGTGAATGGAATGATGACTGTTTTGGTCGGGTTGACCTTAAGCCCTTCTTTATTGCACCACTCATTAACTTTGTTCAGGGCACTTTGCATACGGTTTGTGACCTGTGCTTCTTGATTGCCTTGAATAGAGATGACTAGGTCATCAGCGTAGCCTTGTGTATCAAGGCCCAGCTTATTGAGGTCGTCCAAGAGCTGATCTATTACAACTGACCAGAGTAGGGGAGATAAAACACCCCCTTGGGGACAGCCTCTAACAGCATTAACTGTTATTGATGTTTGACCTAGTGTGGTGGATATGATTCTGCCACTTAAAATAGAGTCAATCCATTTAATGGTTGGTGTGTCCTTTGACAGTTGCAGCGGTTTTAATTGAGAAGTACGTAGTATTATCAAAGGCGCCAGAAATATCAAGAAAAGAGCAGAGTATGATGTCTTTCTTAGCAAACGCATTCTCAATTTTGCTGACCAGCTGATAGAGAGCTGTAACTGTGGGTTTACCAGTTTGGTAAACGAATTGGTTAGCATTGAGAGGATTTGCTATTAAGGCCGTACTGCGAATGTGTAAATCAATTACTTTTTCCATGACCTTTAGAAAGAAGGATGTGAGACTGATTGGTCTGAAGGATTTTGGGTCTGAGTTTGATCTATTGCCAGCTTTTGGTATGAATACTACTCTCACCTTTCTCCAAGTTTGAGGGATGTAGCTTAATTCAAAACTGGATCTATAGATAAGTGTGAGTGAGCAGATAATGGTATCAATTCCATACTGCAAGAGATTAGGAAAGATACCATCTTCCCCGGGCGCCTTGAAAGGCTGTTGGGCGGATATTGCCCATTTGATTTAGTCTTCGTTTTTTCTAGCAGTCAACTTATTTATTCGTCTCGCAATAATTTTTTCGAAAATTTTGGATAGAACGGGAAGGAGAGAGATCGAGCGATATTCATTAAAATCATGGTTATTTCTTGTGGTTTTAGGAATCGGTTTGAGTTTTGCTCTTTTCTAGTCGTGTGGAAAAGTCCCAGTCGTTAGAATAATATTGAATAGCGCACAAATTCTATCTTTAAGGCTGATATCGCTTAGTTGAACAATCTTGTTAGTAATTTAATCTTCCCCTGGGCTACTTCCTTTTGCCATCCTTAGTGTCATATCGAGTTCAATACGCTCAATTTGTTCCGTTAAGAGATCACAACAGTTCTGATTTGTTTGAAGGGTTTGTAATTTGAAGTTTAACTTATTTGTAATTATATTCCCCTGATATGTACTATCTGCGCTGTTTGATGCCCATTTTTCTGCAAATATGTTGGCTATTTTATTTGGATCTACTTCCACTTTTTCGTTTGCTTTCATATAAGGAAATTTTCTATCTGAGGTCTGTAGTGACCCATTACATTTTCGCCTCCACAAACCAAATTCAACAGCAATATTCGCCACCAACAACACCGATTACATGTACCAACACAGGCAATGATAATGGTGACGATAACACATAACAACAACATCACAAGCAGCTTACCATTGACTCCACGTGGAGTTGCATTTCGTTGACTTTTACAGCTCACATTCACTTACTACCAAAAGGTGTATAAGGGAACCAGTGAAATACATGAAAATCAGTTCAAGTCCCGGCAGTGGACAAGTAAGGAACTCATCATAGAGAAGATCGCAACGCCCTGGACCTGAACCCCCACCCTTCCGGGATTAAGGTCGTAGCTTTTCAGCTACACTTCCCTCCATCACCCGTAGGCCACCAGTCAAGACGAGAAGGTTCTCGTCTCCGTAAGAAAGGAGGGAGTGTATAATGACCCATTACATTTTCGCCTCCACAAACCAAATTCAACAGCAATATTCGCCACCAACAACACCGATTACATGTACCAACACAGGCAATGATAATGGTGACGATAACACATAACAATAACATCACCAGCAGCCTACCATTGACTCCACGTGGAGTTGCATTTCGTTGACTTTTACAGCTCACATTCACTTACTACCAAAAAATGTATAAGGGAACCAGTGAAATACATGAAAATCAGTTCAAGTCCCGGCAGTGGACAAGTAAGGAACTCGTCATAGTCATCATAGTAGGATTCCGGTACCGGCAGCGCAACAGCAGAGTTCAAAAACCAAGACTGGGTAAGTAAATAGTGTCCAACGCTACCTCGTTGTGAATCTAGTGTCCAACGCTACCTCGTTGTGAATTTAGTGTCCAACGCTACCTCGTTGTGAATTAAGTGTCCAACGCTACCTCGTTGTGAATTTAGTGTCCAACGCTACCTCGTTGTGAATTTAGTGTCCAACGCTACGTGGTTGTGAATTTAGTGTCCAACGCTACCTCGTTGTGAATCTAGTGTCCAACGCTACCTCGTTGTGAATTTAGTGTCCAACGCTACCTCGTTGTGAATTAAGTGTCCAACGCTACCTCGTTGTGAATTTAGTGTCCAACGCTACCTCGTTGTGAATTTAGTGTCCAACGCTACCTCGTTGTGAATCTAGTGTCCAACGCTACCTCGTTGTGAATTTAGTGTCCAACGCTACCTCGTTGTGAATTTAGTGTCCAACGCTACCTCGTTGTGAATCTAGTGTCCAACGCTACCTCGTTGTGAATTTAGTGTCCAACGCTACCTCGTTGTGAATTTAGTAGTGATCCCAGCGCTACTCCAAATCCGAGCACTAGAATTGGAAGCCTCTTAACCCAGACAGGCAACAGTAATCCGAGCCCAAGCGCTGGAAACACCTCATCCAAATAGAACACCCTAATCCAAGTGGTCCAAGACCAATCCAGGACAGGAAGTCTTCATCCGACTGGCACAAGGACCCGTCCAAAAATCTGGTCGTGAATCCCGGACTAGACCACATCCCAGCCGAACTTCAAACGAAACTTCACCCGAGGAAGAGTGAAATCTACCCATATAAATCGAGACTTAGCAATAGAAACATGAATTAAACTTTTAAAATATTGTATGAAATGTATAAGCCAAACTATTTATAATATCGGTAATAAACTAGCTTCAATAATCTAAAGTTTTGCTGCTTCTTTAGAAGACTCTGGATCCGCTGAGCTTACCTCAGCCTTTGACAAAAAGCAACCTCACAGGTCGGCAAACGTATTGCTTTTGTGGTGTAATGTTTGCTCTATGTTGCATACACGTTTTATGTAATCGAAACCATGTACATGCGCCATAGTCCAGACACAGATGAGCCAATTCTCTGAACTCATAATGCAGGTTGCATATTTCACTTCATGTAATATGCAAGCCATGCATTTTCCCACGTTGTGTGAATTGGTGTTCACCTTGTCAAAGCGATCGCCACATAGACTCTTCCCTACTTTTTAAGAATTGAGTTTAACCAGAGCCACGAAACGATACATACGTGTTTTCCTTTACAAATTGGCGCAGCCGGTGAAAAGAAAAAAATAAATCGCTTCCAATTGTGTGTGCAAGAGCGTAGCCATTTGCGCGCAACCCAAAATACTTGTAAAAATTCCACAAAAATATTTATTTCAACCAATCAGTTTTCTTTCTTTAATATAATTAAACTCCAACGAACTTTTAACAAATAATTTGCGAAAAAAAAATCCAAAAATTGTAAACGTATTCGATTCGATTCGCAGTCAAGCTGAAGTAAGAAAAAAAAAAGAAATTCAACAGAATAAAAAAGTTTCTCCGCGCCGTCGAACGAAAAAAAAAAAAACGCTATTCGTTTGTGCAAAATATATCCAAAGTGTTATTAATTAAAGATTGAAAGCAGAAACACTCCCAATTACAAATTTTACACTACAAAGTGTACCGTACGTGTATTCTGCGTTAAATGTCCAGTGAGGAGGACCTTAACAGTACGATAGTAGAGACAGAGGCAGACATCCATCAACAAAACCAAGACAACACTCTCGAAATAAGAAGACTAAGATCTGGTCTGGAGACAACAAGATCAGCAAAGGAAAACAGTAAGCTTAAGAATTTAATAATAGATAATAAGATATTAGATAAGAAACTAGTAAATTTATTAGATAAATTCGAAAACCAAAACTGTCCGTCAACAGGTTCGAATTTGGCAAGTAAAACTGAATTGTTCCGATCAAATTTGAAAAATTTTAAAGAGTCTGGTCCGCGTAGTTTAAATAAACTCGAATCAATAATGACCGAACTTGGACAAGTGTCACAGCCACAAGGCAATGGAGAGCCAAGTAAACATTACAGTCACGATGACTCTTTTGTAGCTAGCTCGCAACATAGTTCGATGATACAATTGATATCAAATTTGATACCAATTTTCAACGGTGACTCCACACCGAATTTAGTTTCCGATCTGCAGGCATTTCTGAATTGCTGCAGACAAGTAAAATCATGTCTCGGGCTAGACCAAGAAATAACTTTCTGTCAGTTAATTCTGACAAAATTAAGAGGCAACGCATACCTAGCTATGCAAAATTGCACTTTTGCCTGCTATGACGAGTTTGAAAAGTTACTCCGAGGTCATTTTCTTCCTCGGAAAACCTATATCCAGGTATCGAATGATCTTCGACAAACTCGGCAGTATCCAACGGAAACTCTTAATTCATTTCTTTTAAGAGTTAAGAATTTGGTTGCGGAGTGCAAGAGTGCCGCACAAGAACAATTTCCTGCGGATGCTAAGGCATTAATAACTGATTCGGAGTTAGCAACATTATATGCAATTAAATCGGGGGTATGTAATCCCATAATAAAGCAATTCGTTATAATGTCTAAAGAAACGTTGGTAAATAAACTTTGTGAGACACTTATAAGAATAGAATTGGAAACGAACAGTTTGGTTCAGTATCCCATAGGTTTGCCTTTTCAAAATTCAAACAATTATGGAATGTGGCCTCAAACAGGCATGACTCAATCGTTTGATCAACCGTTCATGCAAAACAATATGCATTCCAACCAAAATTTTATTCCAAATCCTCCTAACAATGTTCAAGTCAAGTGTAATTTCTGCAATAAGTATAATCACACATATCAAGAGTGCAGGATAAGAAAAAATACACCGTTTTGTTCAATTTGTCGGGCATACGGACATGATAATACTAATTGTAGTAAAAACCAAAATAAACCAAAGCAGAGGTATGAAAATACCAACTTTAGGCCCTCGGTTATGCCAACAAATTCAACGCGAAAACAAACAAGAGAAACTAAGTGTGATTTCTGTTTAAGGGTAGGCCATTCAATATCAAATTGTTTTACTAAAAAGCGTTGGGATGAGAAAAATAATATTTCGAACCCAAAAAACTAGATGACTGTCGGGTGATAAGAAATACCGTTCAATCATTCGACTACACATCTAAAGAACGCAAGGAATTTAACAAGAACGGTATAGTTGAAATTCCAATTGATATAGGTTTACTAACAATGCAAATAAAAGGCCATCTCAGTTTTAATAAAACAATTTATAATGCATTCATTCCCAGTACAAACATAAGCGCATGGGTTCTAGGAGGTACGGACACGGTAATTCAAGCTCCTCCCAAGGTTTTCGAGATAAACCATACGGAGTTTAACAGACTTAAATCCAATATAAGTGAGGTTATTAAGAAGTCTGAGGAATATTCGGTCATGGCTAATCTTCACGATTACAACCACTATTTTCTAAATTTTTTGCTCCTAGCAGGCATTGTTTTTCTTTTCATTATGTACTTTCGAGTGCAACAGAGAAATAAAAATTTGCAAAGACCGAAACCAAGACCGAGAAGAAAACCAAAGCTTGCGGACTCAAATGCTATTTTTGCGGCTTCAGACACTTGCTAAATCGATTGATTCATTTTAATAAAACAAAATTCGTCCTCAAATTCCTATGTTACTAATCTAGGAATTCCTCAAGGCTCAGTGCTGGGTCCGCTGTTATTTTCATTGTTTATAAATGATCTTCCGGATGTTATTTCCAATTGCCAAGTTCATCTATATGCAGATGATGTGGCCATTTATATATTTCGTCCAATTGGTTTGATGGATGACTGCTTTACTAGATTGAATGAGGACTAAGATTGTGTATTTGATTGGTCTAGAAGTAATAAATTAACACTTAACCCGTCTAAGTCTGTTGCGATGTTATGTGCTAGAGAAGAGCTAAGCCCTGTAGACTTTCCTCCGGTTATTTTGCACAATGAAGTCATTTCGTTCGTTAAAGATGTTACGTACTCAGGCTATAAGATAAACTACAATTTGAGCTGTTGTAAAGCAATTTCTGACTCCATTAGGAAAATTTACTCAGGACTGCGTAGTCTACGATCTTCTTCTGATCTTCTGTTACCAAATTTAAGAAAACAGCTTGTCAAATCTCTTATTCTTCCGTACTTTACCTACAACTCGTCTGTTTATCCATCTTTGGATTGTAACTGTAGAAATAAACTCAATGTAGCTCTCAATGATTGCGTCCGATATGTTTATTCTATCCCTAGATACATTAGTGTTTCACATCTACGTAATGATATGTTTGGTCTATGTTTGGATAACTATTTAAATTTTAGATTGCTTCTGAAGCTCCGATGTCATCCATCGTAGATGCCCTACGTATTTAATTGAACCGCTCAACTTTTTGCAATCGCAAAGAGGATTGAAACTTCTTTTACCTCGTTTTACGCGCAGCATTGCTGAACGCTCTTTCTATGTTTCTGCAATTCGTTTATGGAACTCAATTCCTAATGAGTTGCAAAGCACTACTTCACATGCAGCCTTTAAGAGAAAATTATTTATGCACCTTTCTAATACTACTATTTCTTAATGCTACTTTCTTTTATGATAAACTCCGTTTTAATTTACCTTTTCAACTATATTTGCTATCATTATATTTATATATTATTATTATTATTTTTTTTCTAACTTTTTTAATTTTTTTTCCTTCTTTTAATATTTCTTCTGTGAAACTCAATTTTATTGTTATAGTCGTATTTGATGCTCTAAAAGATTTGAATCTTAACGTATCACTGTAAATATTGTGTTATGGAATAAACTATGAAACTATGAAACTATGAATTCCCATTTATATCGTGGAGCAAATTTAGGACTAACTCTTGTCCTGGTGTGCGAATAATAATGGGCATATGATCTCTACTAACTGCATCAGGCAAGACATTCCATTGTAGGAAAGGTGCTAAGTCCGCTGTTGCAAAAGTGACGTCAATGGCAGAAAAGGTGTTCCTAGTGCTAAAAAATGTGGGCTATCCGTCATTCAACGTAATGAGGTTACGGTCGTTAGGGAAAGTTTCAAATACGTTTCCCTCAATGTTTGTGGTTTCTGATCCCCATAAGGGCTTATAGGAGTTTGTATCACCCAGAATGATGTGATGGATATTTTCATTGACAGTATGAATACTATTTAGCACTCCATATTGATCCTCATATCATGTTCTTTGTAAATATTTGTGACTTTAAGGGGCTTTTGTCCGGGAATTTCTATTGTTTGGTGTAAAAGGTTTGTATCTGAGGTGGTATGGCTGTTTACTGGAATGTTATTTTTAACAAGTAGGTACACCTATACCAGCCTTGGCATAGTCATAGGCTTTGTTATAATGAAACGTCTGGCAATTTTTAATATTAAAGTACTTTTTGTTTTTTTCGATAATGTGAGTTTCTTGTAAGATTATTATGTCTGGTTTATATTTGGCTATTAAAATTTCTAAGGCATGTTTGTTGTTATAAAAGCCTTGTATGTTCCGTTGGAGGATTATATTTATAAGTTTTTTTGAAGACTTCAAAACGCTTTCTCAGAATCTGTACTCCAGCTACGTCACCCAAATGGGCTGTTCTCTGAAAAACGATCCAAAAAGCTTTTGGTCCTTTGTAAATTCTAAAAAAAAATCAGACGGATATTCAGCCAACTTTATTTATAACGCCATTTCTTTAAAAAATACTCCCCGACATTTGCAATGCCTTTGCAGACCATTTTAATGGGTCTTTTTGTAATACAAATCTAGAAATTGATGAAAAATACTTTGAATATTTAACTCACTGCTCGCAAGTGAATTTTAATAGTATCCCTATTCAAAGAGACAGAATTACTTACTATCTCTCTTCTCTTAATGATGACGTTTCTTCTGGTCCGGACAGGATTCCGCCAATTGTTTTAAAGAAGTGCTCCTCACGTTTATGCTCTCCACTCGAACATCTTTTCAAACTTTCTTTAAAATCTGTAATACTCCCCACTCTTTGGAAAAGATCTTTTCTCACACCTGTTTAGTAAGTAAGTGTTTGTGACTAACCACGAAGAGTTAATTTGTTGTTGATTTGTGTATTTTACCAGATGGTTAGTAATATCCACTGGCGGTCCTTCAGTTCCATCATATGGCATATAGATGGAGACCTAAATTAGTGATGGGAGTCCTTCGCGTTCCATCTTTCTTGCGGTCTGGTCTATTGTGCGATAAGTAGTAAGAGAAAGATTCATATGTTTCCTATTTGCTATGCATGTTCTGGGGTTACTGTTCGGGCTGACAAAATTTGATTTGTACAAGGTAAGTTCTCTGGAGTTTTGGCCCTTAATTTTCTCTCCTGCGATCCAAGGTTCTTGTACAAGGGCCATAACAAATTTTCTTCTCTGCATGAGGTACACCAGGTTGGCGGAGGCGGCTTTTCTATGGTGGAGATGGATTTGTATGAAATTCAATTTCATTACATATACGCCTAACCAGCCAGTTTTTGTCCCTAGCTATCAGCCTAAGTTTACATCGGGAAATGCCGACGCGAACTTTGAAGCTGATTCTTCTTAGAAGTGGTGTGGAATTGTGGGTCAATCCCACAATCACTTCACCAGGCCACCTTACCAGTTCCGGATTTTACTCCGCAGCCGGCTGGTTTTTTGTTTTGTCGGGTCTTGTACTATTCGTTTTGTCTTGTATGTTAGCGTCATTGTACGTAGCCTTTGTTCGGACTTCAACAGGGGCTTTTTTGCCTTTTCCGTAAAGGAGTTGGGGTTCTTTTTGGATAGGCGCCTGATATCCTTTCCGCGTTGCGTCTTTGTCTTAGTATGAATGGGTGATTGTTAAAACAACATAAGTAATAGATAATTGAAATTAGTTATTTTTGCGTATTTTCATTGCTTATAGGTAGATTTTTGCGATTCTTGTCTCTCCTATAAAAAAATAAAAATGTCACTTATGTTGTTTTAACAATCACCGATTCAGTTGTAGCTCGTCGTTGTTGAGGACCCTCGCTCGTCGTTGCCCAGTATTTTTGTCGATGACATTTTTTCATTTCATTTTCATTTTCATTTAAATCTTTTTTCAAAAATGTACATTAACTTGAACTTAAGTAGGTATAATGCTAAAGTTATATTTAAGAATAAGTAGTGATAAACATTTCCATATGTATATGTAAAAGTGTAGAATATCACTTCCTGTATTCAACACAGTTTTCCGTCGTTGGAAAACTAAGGGCCTTTTTCCAAGATTTGTTCTTTTCTTTAACCAACAATGCTAATTCCTTTGTAAACCATATTGGGTTGGTAATCTTAGGTTTAGGCTGAGTTATTGGGATCGATTTGTTTGCTGAGCTTGTGATGATTTTTTTTAATTTTTAGAGCTTCTTGGTTGACGTTGGAGGACGGGGTTATTTTCGCGCTAAGTCGTTTTGCTTCTGCTTCATACAGCTTCCAATTTGCCAATATCTGTGTGGCAATCCGGCTTTCGTAATCTCCATAGCTGTGAATCTGCAGCAATTAAGGTTACCAATGATATTCGATTTGCACTTGACTCGGGGAAGTTTGGAGTAATGGTTCTCTTAGACTTCTCTAAAGCTTTTGACAGTATTGACCACTCAATACTTATCTCAAAACTTAAAAATAATTTTGATTTTTCCAACTCCTCCCTGAAACTCATGCGTAGCTATCTGGTTGATCGCGTTCAATGTGTTAAAACGGAAATCGGAACCTCAAATTCCTATGTTACTAATCTAGGAATTCCTCAAGGCTCAGTGCTGGGTCCGCTGTTATTTTCATTGTTTATAAATGATCTTCCGGATGTTATTTCCAATTGCCAAGTTCATCTATATGCAGATGATGTGGCCATTTATATATTTCGTCCAATTGGTTTGATGGATGACTGCTTTACTAGATTGAATGAGGACTAAGATTGTGTATTTGATTGGTCTAGTAGTAATAAATTAACACTTAACCCGTCTAAGTCTGTTGCGATGTTATGTGCTAGAGAAGAGCTAAGCCCTGAAGACTTTCCTCCGGTTATTTTGCACAATGAAGTCATTTCGTTCGTTAAAGATGTTACGTACTTAGGCTATAAGATAAACCACAATTTGAGCTGTTGTAAAGCAATTTCTGACTCCATTAGGAAAATTTACTCAGGACTGCGTAGTCTACGATCTTCTTCTGATCTTCTGTTACCAAATTTAAGAAAACAGCTTGTCAAATCTCTTATTCTTCCGTACTTTACCTACAACTCGTCTGTTTATCCATCTTTGGATTGTAACTGTAGAAATAAACTCAATGTAGCTCTCAATGATTGCGTCCGATATGTTTATTCTATCCCTAGATACATTAGTGTTTCACATCTACGTAATGATATGTTTGGTCTATGTTTGGATAACTATTTAAATTTTAGATTGCTTCTGAAGCTCCATGATGTCATCCATCGTAGATGCCCTACGTATTTAATTGAACCCTACGTATTTAATTTACCTCGTTTTACGCACAGCATGAGCATTGCTGAACGCTCTTTCTATGTTTCTGCAATTCGTTTATGGAACTCAATTCCTAATGAGTTGCAAAGCACTACTTCACATGCAGCCTTTAAGAGAAAATTATTTATGCACCTTTCTAATACTACTATTTCTAAATGCTACTTTCTTTAATGATAAACTCCTTTTTAATTTACCTTTTCAACTATATTTGCTATCATTATATTTATATATTATTATTATTATTTTTTTTTCTAACTTTTTTAATTTTTTTTCCTTCTTTTAATATTTCTTCTGTGAAACTCAATTTTATTGTTATAGTCGTATTTGATGCTCTAAAAGATTTGAATCTTAACGTATCACTGTAAATATTGTATTATGGAATAAACTATGAAACTATGAAACTATGAATTCCTATTTATATCGTGGAGTAAATTTAGGACTAACTCTTGTCCTGGTGTGCGAATAATAATGGGCATATGATCTCTACTAACTGCATCAGGCAAGACATTCCATTGTAGGTAGGAAAGGTGCTAAGTCCGCTGTTGCAAAAGTGACGTCAATGGCAGAAAAGGTGTTCCTAGTGCTAAAAAATGTGGGCTATCAGTCATTCAACGTAATGAGGTTACGGTCGTTAGGGAAAGTTTCAAATACGTTTCCCTCAATGTTTGTGGTTTCTGATCCCCATAAGGGCTTATAGGAGTTTGTATCACCCAGAATGATGTGATGGATATTTTCATTGACAGTATGAATACTATTTAGCACTCCATATTGATCCTCATATCATGTTCTTTGTAAATATTTGTGACTTTAAGGGGTTTTTGTCCGGGAATTTCTATTGTTTGGTGTAAAAGGTTTGTATCTGAGGTGGTATGACGTTTACTGGAATGTTATTTTTAACAAGTAGGTACACCTATACCAGCCTTGGCATAGTCATAGGCTTTGTTATAATGAAACGTCTGGCAATTTTTAATATTAAAGTACTTTTTGTTTTTTTCGATAATGTGAGTTTCTTGTAAGATTATTATGTCTGGTTTATATTTGGCTATTAAAATTTCTAAGGCATGTTTGTTTTTATAAAAGCCTTGTATGTTCCGTTGGAGGATTATATTTATAAGTTTTTTTGAAGGCTTCAAAACGCTTTCTCAGAATCTGTACTCTAGCTACGTCACCCAAATGGGCTGTTCTCTGAAAAACGATCCAAAAAGCTTTTGGTCCTTTGTAAATTCTAAAAAAAAATCAGACGGATATTCAGCCAACTTTATTTATAACGCCATTTCTTTAAAAAATACTCCCCGACATTTGCAATGCCTTTGCAGACCATTTTAATGGGTCTTTTTGTAATACAAATCTAGAAATTGATGAAAAATACTTTGAATATTTAACTCACTGCTCGCAAGTGAATTTTAATAGTATCCCTATTCAAAGAGACAGAATTACTTACTATCTCTCTTCTCTTAATGATGACGTTTCTTCTGGTCCGGACAGGATTCCGCCAATTGTTTTAAAGAAGTGCTCCTCACGTTTATGCTCTCCACTCGAACATCTTTTCAAACTTTCTTTAAAATCTGTAATACTCCCCACTCTTTGGAAAAGATCTTTTCTCACACCTGTTTAGTAAGTAAGTGTTTGTGACTAACTACGAAGAGTTAATTTGTTGTTGATTTGTGTATTTTACCAGATGGTTAGTAATATCCACTGGCGGTCCTTCAGTTCCATCATATGGCATATAGATGGAGACCTTAATTAGTGATGGGAGTCCTTCGCGTTCCATCTTTCTTGCGGTCTGGTCTATTGTGCGATAAGTAGTAAGAGAAAGATTCATATCTTTCCTATTTGCTATGCATGTTCTGGGGTTACTGTTCGGGCTGACAAAATTTGATTTGTACAAGGTAAGTTCTCTGGAGTTTTGGCCCTTAATTTTTTCTCCTGCGATCCAAGGTTCTTGTACAAGGGCCATAACAAATTTTCTTCTCTGCATGAGGTACACCAGGTTGGCGGAGGCGGCTTTTCTATGGTGGAGATGGATTTGTATGAAATTCAATTTCATTACATATACGCCTAACCAGCCAGTTTTTGTCCCTAGCTATCAGCCTAAGTTTACATCGGGAAATGCCGACGCGAACTTTGAAGCTGATTCTTCTTAGAAGTGGTGTGGAATTGTGGGTCAATCCCACAATCACTTCACCAGGCCACCTTACCAGTTCCGGATTTTACTCCGCAGCCGGCTGGTTTTTTGTTTTGTCGGGTCTTGTACTATTCGTTTTGTCTTGTATGTTAGCGTCATTGTACGTAGCCTTTGTTCGGACTTCAACAGGGGCTTTTTTGCCTTTTCCGTAAAGGAGTTGGGGTTCTTTTTGGATAGGCGCCTGATATCCTTTCCGCGTTGCGTCTTTGTCTTAGTATGAATGGGTGATTGTTAAAACAACATAAGTAATAGATAATTGAAATTAGTTATTTTTGCGTATTTTCATTGCTTATAGGTAGATTTTTGCGATTCTTGTCTCTCCTATAAAAAAATAAAAATGTCACTTATGTTGTTTTAACAATCACCGATTCAGTTGTAGCTCGTCGTTGTTGAGGACCCTCGCTCGTCGTTGCCCAGTATTTTTGTCGATGACATTTTTTCATTTCATTTTCATTTTCATTTAAATCTTTTTTCAAAAATGTACATTAACTTGAACTTAAGTAGGTATAATGCTAAAGTTATATTTAAGAATAAGTAGTGATAAACATTTCCATATGTATATGTAAAAGTGTAGAATATCACTTCCTGTATTCAACACAGTTTTCCGTCGTTGGAAAACTAAGGGCCTTTTTCCAAGATTTGTTCTTTTCTTTAACCAACAATGCTAATTCCTTTGTAAACCATATTGGGTTGGTAATCTTAGGTTTAGGCTGAGTTATTGGGATCGATTTGTTTGCTGAGCTTGTGATGATTTTTTTTAATTTTTAGAGCTTCTTGGTTGACGTTGGAGGACGGGGTTATTTTCGCGCTAAGTCGTTTTGCTTCTGCTTCATACAGCTTCCAATTTGCCAATATCTGTGTGGCAATCCGGCTTTCGTAATCTCCATAGCTGTGAATCTGCAGCAATTAAGGTTACCAATGATATTCGATTTGCACTTGACTCGGGGAAGTTTGGAGTAATGGTTCTCTTAGACTTCTCTAAAGCTTTTGACAGTATTGACCACTCAATACTTATCTCAAAACTTAAAAATAATTTTGATTTTTCCAACTCCTCCCTGAAACTCATGCGTAGCTATCTGGTTGATCGCGTTCAATGTGTTAAAACGGAAATCGGAACCTCAAATTCCTATGTTACTAATCTAGGAATTCCTCAAGGCTCAGTGCTGGGTCCGCTGTTATTTTCATTGTTTATAAATGATCTTCCGGATGTTATTTCCAATTGCCAAGTTCATCTATATGCAGATGATGTGGCCATTTATATATTTCGTCCAATTGGTTTGATGGATGACTGCTTTACTAGATTGAATGAGGACTAAGATTGTGTATTTGATTGGTCTAGTAGTAATAAATTAACACTTAACCCGTCTAAGTCTGTTGCGATGTTATGTGCTAGAGAAGAGCTAAGCCCTGAAGACTTTCCTCCGGTTATTTTGCACAATGAAGTCATTTCGTTCGTTAAAGATGTTACGTACTTAGGCTATAAGATAAACCACAATTTGAGCTGTTGTAAAGCAATTTCTGACTCCATTAGGAAAATTTACTCAGGACTGCGTAGTCTACGATCTTCTTCTGATCTTCTGTTACCAAATTTAAGAAAACAGCTTGTCAAATCTCTTATTCTTCCGTACTTTACCTACAACTCGTCTGTTTATCCATCTTTGGATTGTAACTGTAGAAATAAACTCAATGTAGCTCTCAATGATTGCGTCCGATATGTTTATTCTATCCCTAGATACATTAGTGTTTCACATCTACGTAATGATATGTTTGGTCTATGTTTGGATAACTATTTAAATTTTAGATTGCTTCTGAAGCTCCATGATGTCATCCATCGTAGATGCCCTACGTATTTAATTGAACCCTACGTATTTAATTTACCTCGTTTTACGCGCAGCATTGCTGAACGCTCTTTCTATGTTTCTGCAATTCGTTTATGGAACTCAATTCCTAATGAGTTGCAAAGCACTACTTCACATGCAGCCTTTAAGAGAAAATTATTTATGCACCTTTCTAATACTACTATTTCTTAATGCTACTTTCTTTAATGATAAACTCCTTTTTAATTTACCTTTTCAACTATATTTGCTATCATTATATTTATTTATCATTATTATTATTTTTTTTTCTAACTTTTTTTATTTTTTTTCCTTCTTTTAATATTTCTTCTGTGAAACTCAATTTTATTGTTATAGTCGTATTTGATGCTCTAAAAGATTTGAATCTTAACGTATCACTGTAAATATTGTATTATGGAATAAACTATGAAACTATGAAACTATGAATTCCTATTTATATCGTGGAGTAAATTTAGGACTAACTCTTGTCCTGGTGTGCGAATAATAATGGGCATATGATCTCTACTAACTGCATCAGGCAAGACATTCCATTGTAGGAAAGGTGCTAAGTCCGCTGTTGCAAAAGTGACGTCAATGGCAGAAAAGGTGTTCCTAGTGCTAAAAAATGTGGGCTATCAGTCATTCAACGTAATGAGGTTACGGTCGTTAGGGAAAGTTTCAAATACGTTTCCCTCAATGTTTGTGGTTTCTGATCCCCATAAGGGCTTATAGGAGTTTGTATCACCCAGAATGATGTGATGGATATTTTCATTGACAGTATGAATACTATTTAGCACTCCATATTGATCCTCATATCATGTTCTTTGTAAATATTTGTGACTTTAAGGGGTTTTTGTCCGGGAATTTCTATTGTTTGGTGTAAAAGGTTTGTATCTGAGGTGGTATGGCTGTTTACTGGAATGTTATTTTTAACAAGTAGGTACACCTATACCAGCCTTGGCATAGTCATAGGCTTTGTTATAATGAAACGTCTGGCAATTTTTAATATTAAAGTACTTTTTGTTTTTTTCGATAATGTGAGTTTCTTGTAAGATTATTATGTCTGGTTTATATTTGGCTATTAAAATTTCTAAGGCATGTTTGTTTTTATAAAAGCCTTGTATGTTCCGTTGGAGGATTATATTTATAAGTTTTTTTGAAGACTTCAAAACGCTTTCTCAGAATCTGTACTCTAGCTACGTCACCCAAACGGGCTGTTCTCTGAAAAACGATCCAAAAAGCTTTTGGTCCTTTGTAAATTCTAAAAAAAAATCAGACGGATATTCAGCCAACTTTATTTATAACGCCATTTCTTTAAAAAATACTCCCCGACATTTGCAATGCCTTTGCAGACCATTTTAATGGGTCTTTTTGTAATACAAATCTAGAAATTGATGAAAAATACTTTGAATATTTAACTCACTGCTCGCAAGTGAATTTTAATAGTATCCCTATTCAAAGAGACAGAATTACTTACTATCTCTCTTCTCTTAATGATGACGTTTCTTCTGGTCCGGACAGGATTCCGCCAATTGTTTTAAAGAAGTGCTCCTCACGTTTATGCTCTCCACTCGAACATCTTTTCAAACTTTCTTTAAAATCTGTAATACTCCCCACTCTTTGGAAAAGATCTTTTCTCACACCTGTTTAGTAAGTAAGTGTTTGTGACTAACCACGAAGAGTTAATTTGTTGTTGATTTGTGTATTTTACCAGATGGTTAGTAATATCCACTGGCGGTCCTTCAGTTCCATCATATGGCATATAGATGGAGACCTTAATTAGTGATGGGAGTCCTTCGCGTTCCATCTTTCTTGCGGTCTGGTCTATTGTGCGATAAGTAGTAAGAGAAAGATTCATATGTTTCCTATTTGCTATGCATGTTCTGGGGTTACTGTTCGGGCTGACAAAATTTGATTTGTACAAGGTAAGTTCTCTGGAGTTTTGGCCCTTAATTTTCTCTCCTGCGATCCAAGGTTCTTGTACAAGGGCCATAACAAATTTTCTTCTCTGCATGAGGTACACCAGGTTGGCGGAGGCGGCTTTTCTATGGTGGAGATGGATTTGTATGAAATTCAATTTCATTACATATACGCCTAACCAGCCAGTTTTTGTCCCTAGCTATCAGCCAAAGTTTACATCGGGAAATGCCGACGCGAACTTTGAAGCTGATTCTTCTTAGAAGTGGTGTGGAATTGTGGGTCAATCCCACAATCACTTCACCAGGCCACCTTACCAGTTCCGGATTTTACTCCGCAGCCGGCTGGTTTTTTGTTTTGTCGGGTCTTGTACTATTCGTTTTGTCTTGTATGTTAGCGTCATTGTACGTAGCCTTTGTTCGGACTTCAACAGGGGCTGTTTTGCCTTTTCCGTAAAGGAGTTGGGGTTCTTTTTGGATAGGCGCCTGATATCCTTTCCGCGTTGCGTCTTTGTCTTAGTATGAATGGGTGATTGTTAAAACAACATAAGTAATAGATAATTGAAATTAGTTATTTTTGCGTATTTTCATTGCTTATAGGTAGATTTTTGCGATTCTTGTCTCTCCTATAAAAAAATAAAAATGTCACTTATGTTGTTTTAACAATCACCGATTCAGTTGTAGCTCGTCGTTGTTGAGGACCCTCGCTCGTCGTTGCCCAGTATTTTTGTCGATGACATTTTTTCATTTCATTTTCATTTTCATTTAAATCTTTTTTCAAAAATGTACATTAACTTGAACTTAAGTAGGTATAATGCTAAAGTTATATTTAAGAATAAGTAGTGATAAACATTTCCATATGTATATGTAAAAGTGTAGAATATCACTTCAGTAAATTAACACAAAATTTAAATTATAACAAAATAATAATTCAATGTAATTCAAATAACTATTACTTTTTGCAAAATTTATTAATGTGGGGTGAACATTATTATATATTATGTTTATATTTATTTTGTATTATTTATTTTTTAGTTTTGTTATCTCTATTAAGGAATACAAAAAATACTGAGAATAACAAGCAATCTATAAATCAAAACAAGATATGAACATTGTTTGAGAAAATGTTAAAGGTTATGCCATATATGTAAACTGGCAACTCTGCTGTGAAAGTGTAAAGTTGATCTTAGATATCGCTCTTCAAAATTATTTAAAAATAGATTCAAATTTCCAGTTTCCATATTGAAAAAGTGCTTAAATTGATTTAAAATAAAGTTTATTGTATAAATCGGCCAAAATCAAGGTAAAACAAGCAAATTTTCTGCATGAAATAAGTATTTATCTTATAATCAGACGTCACATGACTGAAAACGAAAAATCGGCGAAACTTCCCCAGAAGAAAATTGTTATCAGGAAAATACACAAAATTGTTATAAAATCTTAAAACGCGCCACCATGTCCATGTCTGATTCCGATTTGCAAAAAATTAAAATAATTGTTGATTCTTCTCTTCAAACTGAGCTTGCTTTGGCAATTGCAAACCTAGCCACCAAGCAAGACTTGAGTAAGCTGAACAATGAAATCAACTTCTTGCGAAAGCAAAATGATGAATTGGCTACTAAAATAAAGCAATTTGAAGTGAGATGTAACTCATTGGAAGAAGAACTTGAAGCTCAAAGTCGAGAATTAAGAAGCAAAAACATAATCATTTCAATTCCTAAGGAGGATCCTCATACAGATCCACAAGAAAGAATTCGAACGGTCACTCGGCTTTTACTTGGTAATGAGTACGAACAACAGTTTTCTGACACCGTAAAAATAAGCGAAAATATCTCCGCAACCAAAATGAAAGTAAACACCGGCTCAAGCGAAATTACTTTAAGAATGCTTAAAAATGCATACAAACTTAAAGACACAGGTGTGTTTCTACAACGTGATCTTTCAAAGAAAATGCAATCAAAGCAACGAATACTCCTTCACTACAGAAAAATAATAAGAAACCTTAAACCAAATATTATAGTTCGAATTAAAAATAACGCAATTATAGTTGAAAATAAATCATTTTATTTAAATCATAATAATAATCTAATTTATAACACTAATGACACTGAAACCGATGGAGAACACGAGCTACAACAAATGTTAGGTGACATTAACTTTGATGCTGTCAAAAAAATCAACCTGTCAACTGAAAGTACTAGATCGACAACAACTGATCGTCATCCAAAGCTGCCACTTTTACAAAATAGTAGTAGTAGTAGTTGTAGTATGAGAAACTGAGATGTAGCCGCCGTCAGCTCATTTTGTATTAATGTTTGTAAAATATTGTCATATAATGTATCAGGGCTTAACAATAAGATCATGTTTATAGACTTTTTTAATTTTATTAAATCGTTCGAAATATTCTTTATTTTTGAAACTCACATTACAATTGAAAATTCAAGTAAATTTAATAAATATTTTAACGGATATAAACTTTTTTGGATTCCTGCAACTAAAACATATTTAAGAGGACGTGCTAGCGGTGGGTGCCTTTATGGAATACAAACAGCAAAACTGAAACTCTATGATTTTGTGGAAATCGAAAATAACATCGTCGTAAAGCTTTTAGAGGAACCTAATATGTTTATTACTAGCTGTGCCCGCGACTTCGTCCGCGTGGAATAGTGACTTTCAGCAGCATTTTTAACTTTTTAGGAAATAAAACTTCTAGCCTTAAAAATGGCGGTACATATTTCCGAAAAAAAAAAAAACATTCAACCCCTATTTCAACACCTTGTAGCCCTGTTAAAAATACTTTTGAGACCGTAGTTTTTGAATTCCCATTTCCGTTCCTGTGGGAATATAAGGATAGATATATAGCCTTTATCCTTCCGCATGTTCTAGACCATCTCTGTAGCTAATTTAATAAAATATGTTTAGCAGTTTGAACGGGAGACATACGAAAAACATACCGACATAGCTACATTCGCATTTTCAATATTAGTAAAGACTCCGGTTCCCGTGGGAATATGGTGACCGTTTTCGTGGGAATATGTGGATAAGTTAAAGTTAATGTTACTCCGGGATTATGGAGCATTCCAACGGTGGAAGAATTTTTGAAATCGGTGCTGTAGTGTCAAAGTTCCCGTATACGTTCCTGATCCCGTGGGAATATTGGGAAAAAATATATAGTCTATGTCTTTCCTCACGTTCTGAACAATCTTTGTTTAAAATTTCATTTAAATCGGTTTATTAGTTTGGGCGGGAGATGGTAACATGGAACGACGGACAGACAGAGCTCCTTTCACACTTATTATATTACTAAGGACTCCCGTTCCCTTAGGAATATGTTGATGAATTAAAGTAAATGTTACACAGGGATAGTGTAGCATTTTAACGGTGAAAGAATGTTTGAAATCGGTATTGTATATAGGGAGCCGTAGGAATATGGGGATGAATTAGTTTTTATCTTACTCGGGGATAGTGTAGCATTCTAACGGTGAAAGAATTTTTGAAATCGGTGCTGCAGTGTCAAAGTTCCCATATACGTTCCTGCTCCCGTGGGAATATAGGGAACCGTAGAAATATGGGGATGAATTAGTTTTAATGATACTCGGGGATAGTGTAGCATTCTAAGGGTGAAAGAATTTTTGTAATCGGTGCTGTAGTGTCAAAGTTCCCGTATACGTTCCTGCTCCCGTGGGAATATAGGGAACCGTAGGAATATGGGGATGAATTAAATTTCATGTTACTCGGGGATAGTGTAGCATTCTAACGGTGGAAGAATTTTTGAAATCGGTGCTGTAGTGTCAAAGTTCCCGTATACGTTCCTGCTCCCGTGGGAATATAGGGAACCGTAGGAATATGGGGACGAATTAGTTTTAATGATACTCGGGGATAGTGTAGCATTCTAAGGGTGAAAGAATTTTTGAAATTGGTGCTGTAGTGTCAAAGTTCCCGTATACGTTCCTGCTCCCGTGGGAATATAGGGAACCGTAGGAATATGGGGATGGATTAGTTTTTATGTTACTCGGGGATAGTGAAGCATTCTAACGGTGAAAGAATTTTTGAAATCGGTGCTGTAGTGTCAAAGTTTCCGTATACGTTCCTGCTCCCGTGGGAATATAGGGAACCGTAGGAATATGGGGATGAATTAGTTTTTATGTTACTCGGGGATAGTGTAGCATTCTAACGGTGAAAGAATTTTTGAAATCGGTGCTGTAGTGTCAAAGTTCCCGTATATGTACGTTCCTGCTCCCGTGGGAATATAGGGAAAAAATATATAGTGTATGTCCTTCCTCAGGTTCTGTGAACGGGAGACATACGAAAAACATACCGACATAGCTACATTCGCATTTTCAATATCAGTAAAGACTCCCGTTCCCGTGGGAATATGGTGACCGTTCCCGTAGGAATATGGGGATGAGTTAAAGTTTTTGTTACTCGGGGATAGTGTAGCATTCTAACGGTGAAAGAATTTTTGAAATCGGTGCTGTAGTGTAAAAGTTCCCGTATACGTTCCTGCTCCCGTGGGAATATAGGGAACCGTAGGAATATGGGGACGAATTAGTTTTAATGATACTCGGGGATAGTGTAGCATTCTAAGGGTGAAAGAATTTTTGAAATTGGTGCTGTAGTGTCAAAGTTCCCGTATACGTTCCTGCTCCCGTGGGAATATAGGGAACCGTACGAATATGGGGATGAATTAGTTTTTATGTTACTCGGGGATAGTGTAGCATTCTAATGGTGAAAGAATTTTTGAAATCGGTGCTGTAGTGTCAAAGTTCCCGTATATGTACGTTCCTGCTCCCGTGGGAATATAGGGAAAAAATATATAGTCTATGTCCTTCCTCAGGTTCTGTGAACGGGAGACATACGAAAAACATACCGACATAGCTACATTCGCATTTTCAATATCAGTAAAGACTCCCGTTCCCGTGGGAATATGGTGACCGTTCCCGTAAAAATATGGGGATGAGTTAAATTTTTTGTTACTCGGGGATAGTGTAGCATTCTAACGGTGAAAGAATTTTTGAAATCGGTGCTGTAGTGTAAAAGTTCCCGTATACGTTCCTGCTCCCGTGGGAATAAAGATAACCGTAGAAATATGGGGATGAATTAGTTTTTATATTACTCGGGGGTAGTGTAGCATTCTAACGGTGAAGAATTTTTGAAATCGGTGCTGTAGTGTCAAAGTTCCCGTATATGTACGTTCCTGTTCCCGTGGGAATAAAGGGAACAGTAGAAATATGGGGATAAATTAGTTCTTATGTTACTCGGGGGTAGTGTAGCATTCTAACGGTGAAAGAATTTTTGAAATCGGTGCTGTAGTGTCAAAGTTCCCGTATACGTTCCTGCTCCCGTGGGAATATAGAGAACCGTAGGAATATGGGGATGAATTAGTTTTTATGTTACTCGGGTTTAGTGTAGCATTCTAACGGTGAAATAATTTTTGAAATCGGTGCTGTAGTGTCAAAGTTCCCGTATATGTACGTTCCTGTTCCCATGGGAATATAGGGAAAAAATATATAGTCTATGTCCTTCCTCAGGTTCTGTGAACGGGAGACATACGAAAAAATATACCGACATAGCTACATTCGCATTTTCAATATCAGTAAAGACTTCCGTTCCCGTGGGAATATTGTGACCGTTCCCGTAGGAATATGGGGATGAGTTAAAGTTTTTGTTACTCGGGGATGGTGTAGCATTCTAACGGTGAAAGAATTTTTGAAATCGGTGCTGTAGTGTAAAAGTTCCCGTATACGTTCCTGCTCCCGTGGGAATAAAGATAACCGTAGAAATATGGGGATGAATTAGTTTTTATTTTACTCGGGGGTAGTGTAGCATTCTAACGGTGAAAGAATTTTTGAAATCGGTGCTGTAGTGTCAAAGTTCCCGTATATGTCGTTCCTGTTCCCGTGGGAATAAAGGGAACCATAGAAATATGGGGATGAATTAGTTTTTATATTACTCGGGGGTAGTGTAGCATTCTAACGGTGAAAGAATTTTTGAAATCGGTGCTGTAGTGTCAAAGTTCCCGTATACGTTCCTGCTCCCGTGGGAGTAAAGATAACCGTAGAAATATGGGGATGAATTAGTTTTTATATTACTCGGGGGTAGTGTAGCATTCTAACGGTGAAAGAATTTTTGAAATCGGTGCTGTAGTGTCAAAGTTCCCTTATACGTTCCTGCTCCCGTGGGAATATAGGGAACCGTAGGAATATGGGGATGAATTAGTTTTTATGTTACTCGGGGATAGTGTAGCATTCTAACGGTGAAAGAATTTTTGAAATCGGTGCTGTAGTGTCAAAGTTCCCGTATACGTTCCTGCTCCCGTGGGAATGGGGATGAATTAGTTTTTATGTTACTCGGGGATAGTGTAGCATTCTAACGGTGAAAGAATTTTTGAAATCGGTGCTGTAGTGTAAAAGTTCCCGTATATGTACGATCCTGTTCCCGTGGGAATAAAGGGAACCGTAGAAATATGGGGATGAATTAGTTTTTATGTTACTCGGGGGTAGTGTAGCATTCTAACGGTAAAAGAATTTTTGAAATCGGTGCTGTAGTGTCAAAGTTCCCGTATACGTTCCTGCTCCCGTGGGAATATAGGGATTCGTAGGAATATGGGGATGAATTAGTTTTAATATTACTCGGGGATAGTTTAGCATTCTAACAGTGGAAACATTTTTGAAATCGGTGTTGTAGTTTCTAAGTTCCCGTATACGTTCCCGTTCCCGAGGGAATTTAGGGATAAACTGTAGCCTATGTGTTATTCTGATGTATAAGCTATATTATTGGAAAGTTTAATTGAAATCCATTCAGCAGTTTTTGCTTGAAAGAGGAACAAACATACATCCACACATACAAACTTTCACGTTTATAATATTATATTAATAGGATTCCTTTCTATATAAATTGCAATAATTGGACCGAAGACTTTAACAGACTATGCAATTTAATGTCTGATTTTTCAAGCAAAAACGTAATGTTGGTCGGCGATTTTAATGCCAGAATAGGTGTTAACCAAGTTACAACTCAAACGGTTATACCAAACTCATCAATTTTAAATATAAATAATAGAACATCAAAGGATAATATCTACAACCAAAATGGAATGAGATTATTAGAAATGCTACAGATATACGACAGTATTATTTTAAATGGATGCACAGAAGGAGACGCGGAAGGTCACTTTACTTTTGTTGGTGGTCAAGGCAAATCAGTGATCGATTACTGCACGGTAAATAGCGATTGGATCAACCTTATAAGAAAATTTGAAATTTTGAGCAAACATTTTTCTGATCATATGCCGTTGGTAGTTGAATGGGAATCTCACTTCGAACCACAACAGAGATCTCTTAACTTGATGCCCCGACTAAAATGGAAAACTACAAATTTAAATACCTACCATCATCGCTTGGATAATTACCTATTGCACACCCCTCCACCTAACCAATCAACTGACGCGCTCTCCAACCAATTAACAGAATGCATAAGAAATACTTCAATCAGCCCAAATCATCACCTGAGGAATTCTTTCACTCAAAAATGGTTTGATGTAGAATGTCTAAATGCAAGAAAAAAATCATTTGCTCTACTGAAAGCATTTCGTAAATACTCATGTGATGAAATTCGAAAATGGTACATTCAAGCTAATTCCAATTATAAGAAAATGTGTCTCAATAAGAAAATCAATTTTGAATCTATGCAAGCCCAATCCCTCAGTCAAATCAAAAATACAAAGCAGTTTTGGAAAATAGCAAAAGAAATAAACGGTTCACATAACTCCATTGGATTAAGTGTTTCTGCAGATGATCTCTCTGATTACTTCAAAAACCTTCTTCAAAACAACTTATCTACTACTTTCTTGTACGCAGAGCCACTCATTTGTGATGAAATATTAGATTCAGTTATATCAATAAACTAGCTGTGCCCGCGACTTCGTCCGCGTGGAATAGTGACTTTCAGCAGCATTTTTAACTTTTTAGGAAATAAAACTTCTAGCCTTAAAAATGGCGGTACATATTTCCGAAAAAAAAAAAAAACATTCAACCCCTATTTCAACACCTTGTAGCCCTGTTAAAAATACTTTTGAGACCGTAGTTTTTGAATTCCCATTTCCGTTCCTGTGGGAATATAAGGATAGATATATAGCCTTTATCCTTCCGCATGTTCTAGACCATCTCTGTAGCTAATTTAATAAAATATGTTTAGCAGTTTGAACGGGAGACATACGAAAAACATACCGACATAGCTACATTCGCATTTTCAATATTAGTAAAGACTCCGGTTCCCGTGGGAATATGGTGACCGTTTTCGTGGGAATATGTGGATAAGTTAAAGTTAATGTTACTCCGGGATTATGGAGCATTCCAACGGTGGAAGAATTTTTGAAATCGGTGCTGTAGTGTCAAAGTTCCCGTATACGTTCCTGATCCCGTGGGAATATTGGGAAAAAATATATAGTCTATGTCTTTCCTCACGTTCTGAACAATCTTTGTTTAAAATTTCATTTAAATCGGTTTATTAGTTTGGGCGGGAGATGGTAACATGGAACGACGGACAGACAGAGCTCCTTTCACACTTATTATATTACTAAGGACTCCCGTTCCCTTAGGAATATGTTGATGAATTAAAGTAAATGTTACACAGGGATAGTGTAGCATTTTAACGGTGAAAGAATGTTTGAAATCGGTATTGTATATAGGGAGCCGTAGGAATATGGGGATGAATTAGTTTTTATCTTACTCGGGGATAGTGTAGCATTCTAACGGTGAAAGAATTTTTGAAATCGGTGCTGCAGTGTCAAAGTTCCCATATACGTTCCTGCTCCCGTGGGAATATAGGGAACCGTAGAAATATGGGGATGAATTAGTTTTAATGATACTCGGGGATAGTGTAGCATTCTAAGGGTGAAAGAATTTTTGTAATCGGTGCTGTAGTGTCAAAGTTCCCGTATACGTTCCTGCTCCCGTGGGAATATAGGGAACCGTAGGAATATGGGGATGAATTAAATTTCATGTTACTCGGGGATAGTGTAGCATTCTAACGGTGGAAGAATTTTTGAAATCGGTGCTGTAGTGTCAAAGTTCCCGTATACGTTCCTGCTCCCGTGGGAATATAGGGAACCGTAGGAATATGGGGACGAATTAGTTTTAATGATACTCGGGGATAGTGTAGCATTCTAAGGGTGAAAGAATTTTTGAAATTGGTGCTGTAGTGTCAAAGTTCCCGTATACGTTCCTGCTCCCGTGGGAATATAGGGAACCGTAGGAATATGGGGATGGATTAGTTTTTATGTTACTCGGGGATAGTGAAGCATTCTAACGGTGAAAGAATTTTTGAAATCGGTGCTGTAGTGTCAAAGTTTCCGTATACGTTCCTGCTCCCGTGGGAATATAGGGAACCGTAGGAATATGGGGATGAATTAGTTTTTATGTTACTCGGGGATAGTGTAGCATTCTAACGGTGAAAGAATTTTTGAAATCGGTGCTGTAGTGTCAAAGTTCCCGTATATGTACGTTCCTGCTCCCGTGGGAATATAGGGAAAAAATATATAGTGTATGTCCTTCCTCAGGTTCTGTGAACGGGAGACATACGAAAAACATACCGACATAGCTACATTCGCATTTTCAATATCAGTAAAGACTCCCGTTCCCGTGGGAATATGGTGACCGTTCCCGTAGGAATATGGGGATGAGTTAAAGTTTTTGTTACTCGGGGATAGTGTAGCATTCTAACGGTGAAAGAATTTTTGAAATCGGTGCTGTAGTGTAAAAGTTCCCGTATACGTTCCTGCTCCCGTGGGAATATAGGGAACCGTAGGAATATGGGGACGAATTAGTTTTAATGATACTCGGGGATAGTGTAGCATTCTAAGGGTGAAAGAATTTTTGAAATTGGTGCTGTAGTGTCAAAGTTCCCGTATACGTTCCTGCTCCCGTGGGAATATAGGGAACCGTACGAATATGGGGATGAATTAGTTTTTATGTTACTCGGGGATAGTGTAGCATTCTAATGGTGAAAGAATTTTTGAAATCGGTGCTGTAGTGTCAAAGTTCCCGTATATGTACGTTCCTGCTCCCGTGGGAATATAGGGAAAAAATATATAGTCTATGTCCTTCCTCAGGTTCTGTGAACGGGAGACATACGAAAAACATACCGACATAGCTACATTCGCATTTTCAATATCAGTAAAGACTCCCGTTCCCGTGGGAATATGGTGACCGTTCCCGTAAAAATATGGGGATGAGTTAAATTTTTTGTTACTCGGGGATAGTGTAGCATTCTAACGGTGAAAGAATTTTTGAAATCGGTGCTGTAGTGTAAAAGTTCCCGTATACGTTCCTGCTCCCGTGGGAATAAAGATAACCGTAGAAATATGGGGATGAATTAGTTTTTATATTACTCGGGGGTAGTGTAGCATTCTAACGGTGAAGAATTTTTGAAATCGGTGCTGTAGTGTCAAAGTTCCCGTATATGTACGTTCCTGTTCCCGTGGGAATAAAGGGAACAGTAGAAATATGGGGATAAATTAGTTCTTATGTTACTCGGGGGTAGTGTAGCATTCTAACGGTGAAAGAATTTTTGAAATCGGTGCTGTAGTGTCAAAGTTCCCGTATACGTTCCTGCTCCCGTGGGAATATAGAGAACCGTAGGAATATGGGGATGAATTAGTTTTTATGTTACTCGGGTTTAGTGTAGCATTCTAACGGTGAAATAATTTTTGAAATCGGTGCTGTAGTGTCAAAGTTCCCGTATATGTACGTTCCTGTTCCCATGGGAATATAGGGAAAAAATATATAGTCTATGTCCTTCCTCAGGTTCTGTGAACGGGAGACATACGAAAAAATATACCGACATAGCTACATTCGCATTTTCAATATCAGTAAAGACTTCCGTTCCCGTGGGAATATTGTGACCGTTCCCGTAGGAATATGGGGATGAGTTAAAGTTTTTGTTACTCGGGGATGGTGTAGCATTCTAACGGTGAAAGAATTTTTGAAATCGGTGCTGTAGTGTAAAAGTTCCCGTATACGTTCCCGCTCCCGTGGGAATAAAGATAACCGTAGAAATATGGGGATGAATTAGTTTTTATTTTACTCGGGGGTAGTGTAGCATTCTAACGGTGAAAGAATTTTTGAAATCGGTGCTGTAGTGTCAAAGTTCCCGTATATGTACGTTCCTGTTCCCGTGGGAATAAAGGGAACCATAGAAATATGGGGATGAATTAGTTTTTATATTACTCGGGGGTAGTGTAGCATTCTAACGGTGAAAGAATTTTTGAAATCGGTGCTGTAGTGTCAAAGTTCCCGTATACGTTCCTGCTCCCGTGGGAGTAAAGATAACCGTAGAAATATGGGGATGAATTAGTTTTTATATTACTCGGGGGTAGTGTAGCATTCTAACGGTGAAAGAATTTTTGAAATCGGTGCTGTAGTGTCAAAGTTCCCTTATACGTTCCTGCTCCCGTGGGAATATAGGGAACCGTAGGAATATGGGGATGAATTAGTTTTTATGTTACTCGGGGATAGTGTAGCATTCTAACGGTGAAAGAATTTTTGAAATCGGTGCTGTAGTGTCAAAGTTCCCGTATACGTTCCTGCTCCCGTGGGAATAAAGGGAACCGTAGAAATATGGGGATGAATTAGTTTTTATGTTACTCGGGGATAGTGTAGCATTCTAACGGTGAAAGAATTTTTGAAATCGGTGCTGTAGTGTAAAAGTTCCCGTATATGTACGATCCTGTTCCCGTGGGAATAAAGGGAACCGTAGAAATATGGGGATGAATTAGTTTTTATGTTACTCGGGGGTAGTGTAGCATTCTAACGGTAAAAGAATTTTTGAAATCGGTGCTGTAGTGTCAAAGTTCCCGTATACGTTCCTGCTCCCGTGGGAATATAGGGATTCGTAGGAATATGGGGATGAATTAGTTTTAATATTACTCGGGGATAGTTTAGCATTCTAACAGTGGAAACATTTTTGAAATCGGTGTTGTAGTTTCTAAGTTCCCGTATACGTTCCCGTTCCCGAGGGAATTTAGGGATAAACTGTAGCCTATGTGTTATTCTGATGTATAAGCTATATTATTGGAAAGTTTAATTGAAATCCATTCAGCAGTTTTTGCTTGAAAGAGGAACAAACATACATCCACACATACAAACTTTCACGTTTATAATATTAATAATAGGATGAAATACAAATCGTCCTCCAAAGAGCCGGAGACGGAAAGGCCCCAGGCGAAGACGGGATATCCTACGAGTTTTTTAAAAATGCTTCTCCTTCTTTTTACAACCATCTACTCACACTCTTTAACAAGATCTTCGAAAATGGTGATGTACCGTCCTCATTCAAGAAATCTGTGATTTTTCCCATCCATAAAAAAGGTGATTTAAATGCAGTCGAAAACTACCGAGGCATATCCTTCATGAATGTTATTGCGAAGATATTTTGTGGTGTTCTCGTTAACAGGCTTGAAGTCTGGGTTGATACAAACAATATTCTTACGGAACTACAAGCAGGCTTTAGAAAAAACTATTCGACGGTTGATCACATAATTACTTTAACATCAATAATAAAAGCATTTCAAGCCAGAAATAAAAAAATATACACGTTGTTCGTCGATTTTAAAGCTGCATTTGATTTGGTGAATCGAAATGCTTTATTTTATAAGCTTTCTCAACTTGGAGTATTAACAAGATTTATACAAATAATCAGGTGTTTGTACACAGATACCGAAGCAGCAGTTTGGGATGGCAAAAAATATATTGCTCTATGCCGATGATCTCCTCTTACTATCCGAATCACCAGAGACCCTTCAATTGATGATAAATCGTTTAACTGACTACTGTCATAAATGGGGTTTAGTAATCAACAATGAAAAATCAAAAGTAATGGTCTTCTCGCGTTCCTCTCGAGGTGAAGTGAGAAACAACTGGATGCTTAATGGATGTCGTTTAGATGTATCGAAAGAATACAAGTATTTGGGAGTTTTGCTCAACCCAACACTGGATTTTAGAAAGCACCTTGCAGAAAAAGCTAAAACTTCACAAAGCTTGACTAATCTGACTTGGAAGAAGATTTTTTCAAACGAACATATCAATCTTTCAACAAAATATAAAATTTTTAATGCGATTGTAAAATCTTCTCTTTGTTATGCTGCACAAGTATGGGGAATGGAAGAATACGAGGAAGTTGAAAAGCTACAAAGAAATTTCTTAAAGAAAATGTTTAATATCCCCTTAAACGCACCAAACTATTCAATATACTTGGAAACAGGACTGCCAAAACTTTTTACTTTCACTCTCAAGTTACAAGCCGACTATTTAATTAAAGTGCTTGGTCTCCAGGAAACTCGCCTATGCAAAATAATGATGCGTTACGAAATTCGAAATAAGGACTGGTGGCTGAGGACATGGGATAATATTGCTGCTTTCTGCGGTGAAAATGTGCAGATGAACCCCAACAACATTGGTGCGATGAAAGTTAAATTTTACGAAATCATCCAAAAACTTGAAGACTTTACTCGAAATCAGATGATAGAAAACGCATGTCAATCGGAGAGCAGAATACTTTATAGCCAGCTTGATTATAACTTGTGTGGCAAGAACTATTTTCAAGATTCTCATAGCTACAAAGATATTTCAATGATCTTTAAAATAAGATGCGAACTTCTCTATTTAAATGGAACACCATACAACGGAAGCTTTGACCAATTTTGCAGTTTGTGCAATTTAAGATCCAAAGAAGATTGTTTTCATTTCATTAGTGTATGTCCCATTTTCAAAGAACAAAGAAGGTCATACTTTGGTAAACCTACCCTTTCAGTCCGAGAAACAATTGAAATTTTAAATGGATCAGATTGGATCAAACTTGTCAAATTTGCCCGAAATAGTTACCGCTACCGAATGCTTCTAATAACGGAATATTCTTAATTCAAAACTCATTATCCTTCAAATAAATAATATGCAAAGATATCTGTATCTACTTCTTTTATCATAATGTACACTAACTTGTTCAATTATATTAAATTTTTAAAGTTACCAGTCGAGCTGACGGCTAAGCCAATGCTTAAAAATTCATAAAAACTTTTGTAAATGTAATGTTAACTTGCAATAAATGAATCTTTGAATTTGAATTGAATTGAATTGAATGTAATTAAATTTCTTATTGCGGTGTGATCAAAACTAAGAAACCAATGCTTAACTTACTTCAAAAAAGAAGATAAACATCTAATGTGTAAAAGGCAAACTATTGAAGAGCTTACAGGTAGTAATTGTAAAAAAGGTAGTAATTGTAAACTCACTACTCTGAAGTGAGTAGTACGAAAAGAAGGGATATTTACTTGTGCTGAAGAATTGCTTCGCAAACTACGTGCATGAGTCAAAGGACTTTGAAAGTAACCACTTTTTATGAAAAATATTTTTAAAACCTTATAGTTATATAAATGTTTTACTGGAAGAACATTCAAACTTCTAAATAGCAATATTGAAGGGCTCCAGCGATTTGCAGCTGATAGTAAACGAATAACTTTTTTTTGTGACACAACAAGGCATTGAAGATTGCTAGCAAAGGTAACTCCCCAACAAGAGATACCATATTGTAGTTTAGAGTGAAAAAGTGCATAATAAACCATCTTTAAGCAATTACTATTCAGAAATTTCTTAAAATGGTAGATGTAAGGAAGAGACATTCGAAAATGTTGTTTCAGATAAGAGATGTGATCTAACCAATTTAAATTTTCATCAATAAGCACACCTAAAAAAAATACTTAAACTTTTCCACAACTTCAATTTTGAAACAAGACGACCCAAAAATTGAATCATCTTTATAACTGATTCCATCATTGAATGGTATGCAAGAACAGTCTAGACAACGGAACTTACTGCATGTTGAGGAGTGAAAGCAAAAATCTAAATCAGGAGGATCCTTTGAAGATAGGCTAAAAAACATAAGTTTCGTTTTGCTACTTATCATTAACTTGTGTGTCATGAACCATAAACATAATATTCTAATATCATGGTTAATGTCAGCAACGAAATTAAGTGGACTGAACGAGGTATATGCAATCCCTAAGTCATCAGCAAAAGCTGTTATTTTACCTTAAAAACCTTGCAAGAATAAGGAATCAATTAAGATTAAAAAAAATATTGGGCCGAGGACAGATCCTTGGCGAACACCTTTGTTGATAAACAGGAAGCTACTAAGATGATCATCAATTTTTACTAACTGTCTTCTATCCTTGAGGTAAGATGAAAACCAACTTAACATAAAACTTCGAAAACCAGCAAGATATAACTTACTCAAAAGGATGTTATGGTCAACCATGTCAAATGCCTTCGTAATGTCGACGAAAAGACCTGCACAAAGTTTTTTTTCGTCCAATCCCTTATAAAATATACTACTGAAAGCTAAAAGGGCATCCTCAGTGGAGAGTCCTTCTCTAAAACCGTACTGAGCAGCATTAAGGCTAGGTGGACTTTTTTAGCGAACTCAGAACTCATGTAGAAGTGTTTGCTTGTATTAGTAAATCATTTTGTTCTCTTAAAAGTGATCCCTCTTGCCATCGTCGCGTGTGATTTCAAATTCTCCCTCTTTTCTCTCTCTTTTTGGTCTCGGCAACAACCAGAAGTGTCCCCAGACTTTTGAAATATTTTTCCCCTTTTTTTATCAGCTGTGGTGTATCCACATAAATGATAACACATTCTTACTTTATAACACATTCTTTATTTATCAATATAATGAGCGAATTGGTTGATGGTACAAATTAGACTGGCTGGCGTTGTAAGTCTACTTGCATACAGTAGCGAGTGTCAAAGTAGTTGGGTGGCATAACAGAGTTACCATATGCGTTCATACGCTACAACATCCCCCGTAATTCGCTTATTTTATATTATATATAATTTTTAAAAATGTATATCTGTTACAAAATGAAAAGTTATTATAATTTTAGTATTAAATCAGGCAATAAATTCATTTAATTATATGAGTATTGCATATAAACTTCAAATTTCATGTTATTTTAAATCAATTATAGTATTTATAAAATTGAATATAAATAAATAATTTTGTCTTAAATACAACGTAGTTAAGTTATTTTTCAGAATTAATACGAGATCTTATAGGATATCTATCTTTAATTTGAGTTGCTGACCAGTCTTTTCTAGGTCTGCTACTTACAGCATTTGTATTTGTATTAACATTTATTTCGTTCTGATTAGCCATAGCTAAATCTGTATTTTTTACAGGAATTTTTATACAAGGATCATTTACAATATTAGGAACGTACATATTACATTTATTTAAGCAAAATCTGATTTGATTTGTGTGACGTTTCCAAACAACATTATTTTTTGAGGTGATTTCAACCAAATAATATCTTTTACCTATAATACGAACAATTTTTCCTTTAATCCATTGAACTTTCCCTGGTATAGTGAAATCTTTCACCATAACTGAATCATCAATCATCAATTTCCTTTCTTTTTTACCGATGTAATTTTTTCTTTGGTTATTTTGTGTTTTTAAGACATTTTGTTTTAATTTGTCTGCAATACTTTTATTTGTGTTTTTAAAAGGGTTAAGTAAATCAAACCTTGTTCTTAAGTCTCTATTGAACATTAAGTGAGCTGGTGAAAAACCAGTTGTCCCGTGGATGGAATTCCTATAGTCCAACAAAAATGAGTCTAACAATTTGTTAAAATTGCAGTTTGTATTTTTCGAGTTCAATGCCTTTTTTAGCCCTGTTTTTACAATTTTTACGCTATTTTCAGCTTGCCCATTTGAAGCGGGATGGCCTACAGGGGATGTCAAATGTGTAATGCCGTTTTGGCGCAGAAAATTTTCAAATTCGTTTGATATAAATGATTTACCATTGTCAGTCACAATAGTTTTCGGTAAACCGAAACGCGCAAAAATTGACCTGACCTGATCAATTGTTTTAGAGCTAGTGATGTTATTATTCATATTTATGCATTCTAACCATTTGCTGTGGGCATCAACTATAATCAAAAAGTAGTTTCCAAAAAAAGGCCCCATGAAGTCTAGATGCAATCTTTCCCATGGCTTTTCTGGCCAATTCCAATTTACGAGAGGGCTTTTTGGAGGGCTATTTTTAAATGGTAAACATTGATCACAGGAGTTTGAAACTTCTTCCAAATGTTTGTCGATGGAAGGCCACCATACATAAGCTCTTGCTAACCCTTTCATTTTCACAATACCTAAATGGGACTTATGCAATTCTTTTTATACGCATTTTCTAAAAGACTCTGGTATAATGATTCTATATCCCCAAAAAATTGCATTTGATTCAATTGACAATTCGTTTCTTTTGTTAAAGTAAGGAGATAAATTCGCTTTAGGGCATTGGTTAGGCCAACCGTTTTGAATGTATTGACGCACCTGTGTCAAAGTTAAATCTTTTAAGGTTTCTCTTTGAATATCTTCAAAGTTTAGCATTGGACCGCTTCCTTCTTTCAAATAATTTACAAACACATCGTTTGCCCAAAGACCATGTCGGTTTTTAATTTCTTCAGGAATAACATTTTCCACCGCTCGAGAGAAATAATCTGCTATATTTGCTTTTGATTTAATGTATTGAACCTGATATCTGTATCCCAACAAAAATAAAGCATATCTTTGCAACCTATTTGCTGAAAGCGCTGGGATACCTTTCTTATTCCCAAAAATAGAAACTAAGGGCTTATTATCTGTCACCAGTATGAACTTATTACCAAAAAGGTATTGATGATATTTATCCACTCCGTATACTATCGCCAGCGCTTCTTTTTCTAACTGTGAATATTTCATTTCAGTAGCTGTAAGCCTCTTTGAGGCAAATGAAATTGGTCTTTCAACACCGTTTTCGTATACATGTACTAATGCCGCACCTAAACCAACTGGACTTGCGTTGACAATTAATTTTAGTTTTAAATTTGGATTGTAATGGGCTAAGCAATTTTTTTTAGATAATTTAGCTTTGACATCATCAAACGCCATTTGCTGTTTAACACCCCATTCAAACTTATCTGGTAACAGTTCGTATAAAACTGAAGCTACTGTTGCCATATTTGGCATAAACTGTCTATAAAAATTTACTACACCTAAAAAAGATTGAAGCTCTGAGATATTTTTTGGTGCAGACAAATTTAAAATAGTTTCAATTTTTTTCTCATCTTTATGCAAACCATTTTGATCAATGACGTGTACGAGGTAATTAATAGAAGACTTGAAAAACTCACACTTATTTTTAGACACTTTAAGGCCTGCATCTTTTAGTTTTGAAAAAAAAAACAATTTCTAGCCTTCCTATGTGTTCTTCTCGAGTTTTTCCGTATATAATAATGTCATCTACAAAAACTTTGACCCCTGTAATGCCTAGAAAAAGGCTATCTATAGTTTTTTGGAAAATGGCAGGTGCACTTGCCACACCATACACCATTCTAGTGTATCTAAATAAACCGATGGTAGTTGAAATAGTCGTGAGCTCTCTTGAGTCTTCGTGTAGAACTAATTGCTGATAGGCCATAGCCAAGTCAATTTTCGAAAACACAGTAGAACCATCGATTTCGGATAATATTTCTTCTAATTTTGGAGGAGGGTGGTGTGGAACCAGCAATTCGGGGTTTAATGTGACTTTATATTCACCACAAATTCTTACCGAGCCATCTTTTTTTAATATGGGTACAATAGGAGTACCCCATTCACTATATGAAACTGGCTCCAAAATATTTAAAGCTACCAGTTTTCTTAACTCATTTTCGACTTTATCTTTTAATGAAAAAGGTAACTTACGCGGTCTAAAAAATTTTGGCTTAGCACCCTCTTTTAAATTCAATGTTACTTTATTTTTGTTAAAACAACCTAATCCTCCATCAAAAATGTCTGAGTAACTTTTAAATAAAGTCTTAAGGATACTATCTGAATTTTGAATGTGATTAATTTCTCGTACTATAATATTAAATGCATGCATCCAATAACGACCTAATAATGGAGGCCCACCATCTTCAATAACATGCACTTCTATAGACTTTGTCATATTTTTATAACAAATTTCAAAACTACCAACACCAACTAGTTTTAAATAACTTCCATTATAGGTTCTCAAATGCACATTTGATTTTTTAAGCATTAAATTTGAAAAATGTTTATCAAAAACTTCCTTTGAAATGGCAGAAATTGCAGCACCGCTGTCAATTTCCATAACCAAAGGAATTCCATTCACGGATACGCTGGCTGTTATTGGACATAGATTGGAATTTGTTTTAAAATAGAAAATTGATAATTCATGTTCATTTTCAATATCATTTTCATCATACTGATCAGTATAGTTACTAATGTAATTACTAGCACTAGGCATAATATAATCATTTCTAATGTAATTGTTACTATTATAATTTCTACTTCTATTACTACGCATGCTACACATTTGTCTAAGATGACCTTTTTTGTTACATATTTTGCATATAAGTTAACGTCAACAAAATTATCCAACTCAACATATCCACGCGCAGCAAGTTGAATTGCAATTATTGCATAATTGCATTATCGAATTCCCGAAAACAGCACAGACGACCTCAACGACGGTCATCACCCCAACACCGGCGACAAGTCGTCAGCAGTTTTAGAATAGCAGCAGAGGTTTCGATTAAGATAGGTAGACTTAAGTAGTTTAGTTCTCTTTTGTATCTCGTCGTGTAATAAAGAATAAACAATGAAAAAAAGAAATTAAAAGTCTTTTTTTTAAGACAAACAAATAATAAATAAAATAACTGGCGCCCAAACGTGGTTTTTTGTGAAAGTACAAAACGTAGTAAGTCGACCTAAAGTAGCTCGCCTCGTAAAACAAAACACTATTAAGCATTAAGCCGACCTAAAATAGCTCGCCGCGTGTGTTAAGTTAAAGTGTACCAAGCAAAGCAACCAACCCATCAACAGAAGTCAATCGATAGAAAGACGAACCACGAGGGAGTGTAAGAGCTTTTCCCTAGTAGCAGACGCAAAACGGACAAAGGAAACCTTACCAGCGTGGAATGATCACCAAGATCTTTATGTAAGAAATTATTTTAAGAAGCAAAAGTGAAATTATTATTTAAGTCTGAAACCAGGAATCAAAATCCTAATTAAAGAAAATATTTATAGAACAAAAAGTGAAATTACGATTTAGTTTGAAACCAAGAATCAAGATCCTATTTAAAGAATATATTTACAGAACAAAAGTGAAACTATAATTAAAGTATTTAGAATTTTGCACATTTGCTCGTTAATGTAAACGCATAAGTAATTAATACTGATTCAAAACAAAACCAAACAGCTTTTATTTTCTAGTAGCATAAAATCGCATAAAAGATTTATAAGCATTCTATACAAAATTGAAATAATTTGAAACATAAGAATTGAAAAGAACATTATAAATTTTCAAAATTCCGAAACACGAGAAAGAAAAAAAACATAAAAAGGCAATCATGACAGAACCTACAGGTTCTAGCAATGCATTACCAAATATTCCACTTCCAAATTTTAACCTTCCCCCTCCAAACCCAAACATATCCACTCCAAATTCATATACAGCAAGTGCTACACCCGAATTCGAGGCACTCGTCACTAGCATCGTTTCAAAGGTCTGCAACGACCAATGCAAAAACATCGTGCAATCAATAATAAATCCACATGCCAACTTTTACAAGGGCGTAGAACAAAGTATTGATGTGCAATATGCAGGAAATTTAGGTGAACTAGATAAAGTACCCGATGTGGTACGATCAATAAGGGAATTCTCAGGGAATCCTAGCGAGTACAGCTCTTGGCGAAAGAGCATTGAAAGAATCCTAAGCATTTACAACCACCTTAGAGGCACACCAAAATACTTTGGTATCCTCAACACAATTAGGAACAAAATTGTAGGTAACGCAGATGCGGTTTTAGAATCATACAATACGCCATTAAATTGGGAGTGCATTTCTAAATGTCTCACTACCCACTATGCTGACAAGCGCGATTTAGGTACCCTTGAGTACCAAATGACAACTCTTTCACAGGGTAATAACAACGTCGAACAATACTATCAAATAGTATACCAACATTTGACATTGATATTGAATAAAATCTCTAGTACATTTCTACAGATGCCATGCATTTGTTAACGGAAACCTATCGAGATAAAGCTCTCGATACATTCATAAGAGGTCTTAGAGGTGACCTACCTAGACTTCTAGGTATAAGAGAACCTGCTGACCTTCCTCAAGCCTTGTACCTGTGCCAAAAGCTTGAAAATCAAAGTTTCCGCTCGCAACATGCTAACATTCCTAGCGGTCATAGCAGAAAACCGATCATCGAACTGCCACCTCGCAGAACAACTCATGTCACACAACAACAACAATTTTTCCCACATTTAGCACATGTTCCTCAGCATCCCCCACGTCGGTCCCATTACCCGCAATACTCCCAACAGCCCCAGCAATATTATCAGTATCCTCCACAAAATCCATTTGCACAGCAAAACCAATTTGGTCCACCTCGACCAACTGCCCCAAAACAACTTCCTAGACCAGAACCTATGGAAATCGACCCAAGTCTACGTTCAAGAGGAGTAAACTACATAAATAGGCCAAAATATCAGAATCATTTATACGGCAAAAGGCCAAATGATCAGAATATTACAACCCCATCCACACAAGCACACCCACCGAAAATTCAAAGAAATTTCCACTTACCAACTAATCCAATAAATCCTAATTCCTATCCCGAAACAGTAATGAATCCAAACCTAGAACCAACTAATGATATTGAACACTATTATCAATCAAACATCAGTGATTATAACTCTTTAGTAAATGCTATGAGTACAGTGAACATCGGAGATGAATCCTTGAACGAATATATTGAAAAACAAAGCAATTACGATGAACAATTGAACGATTATGCAGACATCCATTTTTTAGGCTAACAAGCTCGTCTTTGCCATACTTTGAATGTAAGACGAGCGACGGTAAAATCTCTAAATTCTTAATAGATACAGGGTCAAACAAAAACTACATTCAGCCAAGCCTAGTAAAGAATCCAATTCCGAATAAAGAAAACCTTTTTGCAAACTCAGTTGGCGGTCAAGTCGAAATAAGCCAACATACTATGATTAATCTTTTCGGTATTAATAACATTCAAATACAATTTTTCATTCTTCCCTCACTCAAATCCTTCCATGGAATCCTGGGCAACGACAGCCTTAAGGACCTGTCAGCTGTCATTTTTACAAAAGAAAGTTATATGCTTATTAAAAATAAGCTTAAAATCCGATTAAAACAACAAATTTATGAGTCAATAAACTCCGTCACTATCAGAGACAAACACATGTCCGAAGAAAGCAAGTTTAAGCTTCGCAAGCTCACCGATACACACTCTGATCTATTCGCCGAACCGGATGAAAAATTAACTTACACCACAACGGTGAAAGGAAAAATTAGAACCTCGACTAATGAACCAATATATACGAGATCATATCCATACCCTATGTCCTTAAAGGATGAAGTCGAAAAGCAAATAAACCAATTGCTTAAAGACGGCATCATCAGACCTTCTCGGTCTCCTTACAATGCACCAATATGGGTTGTACCCAAAAAAGTTGATGCATCTGGCGAAAAAAAATTTCGATTAGTAATTGACTATCGGAAACTGAATACGGTCACTATCCCCGACCGCTATCCGATACCGGAGATAAATGAAGTTCTATCCCAACTCGGACAGAACAAAGTCTTCTCAGTACTCGATTTAAAAAGTGGTTTCCACCAAATCAAACTACACGAGAACGAAATAGAAAAAACAGCCTTCTCCGTAAGCAACGGAAAATACGAGTTTGTACGACTCCCATTTGGACTGAAGAATGCTCCGTCCATTTTTCAAAGAGCATTAGACGACATATTACGAGAACATATAGGAAAAATCTGTTTCGTCTATAAAGACGATATTGTCGTCTTCAGCAAAGACGAAGAGTCACACTCCGAAAACCTTTCAACGATTTTCAGAACTCTTCAAGAAGCCAACTTAAAAGTACAGATGGACAAATGTGAATTCTTACAAAGCAATGTAGAATTCTTAGGTTTTATTATTACACCCGAAGGAATTAAGACCAATCCAAAGAAACTAGAAGCAGTAGAAAACTTTCCATGTCCAAATACACTGAAAGATCTAAGATCATTCTTAGGCCTGTCAGGGTTTTATCGCAGGTTTATAAGAGACTACGCTAAAATAGCGAAACCCCTAACAGTCCTTTTAAGGGGAGAGGATGGACGAACGTCCAAACATGCCTCAAGTAAAAAAGTTATAGCAATGAACGACGAAGCATTAGAAGCATTTGACAAAATAAAAAAATCTTTAACCTCGGAAGACGTAGTTCTCGCATATCCCGACTTAAAAAAAGAATTCCATTTAACGACAGACGCATCAGACTACGCTATTGGCGCTGTCTTGGAACAAGATAAGAAACCCATTACCTTCATCTCTCGAACACTTGATAAAACTGAAGAACATTTCGCTACAAACGAAAAAGAAATGTTAGCGATCATATGGGCACTCACTACTCTTAGAAATTACCTTTACGGTCAGTCAGTTGTAAAGATCTACACTGATCATCAGCCTTTAACTTATGCGTTGAGTAACAAAAACACCAACCATAAATTAAAACGATGGAAAGCTATACTCGAAGAGTATAATTACGAGCTTAAATATAAGCCCGGCAAAACCAACGTCGTGGCCGATGCATTATCAAGACCACCAATTAATAGTAACATAAATTCTTTAACCGTCACACAACATAGTGACGAAAGCTCAGGACAACACCTTATTCAATTTGCAACCGAGCCTTTAAACGTGTTTAAAAACCAAATTATTTTATCAGAAGGACCTGTAGCCTCCTATAATTTCGAAATAATCTTCCCTACCTATCATCGACACACAATAGTAGAACCAGAACTTTCCGACGAAAAAATTATAAACATTCTTAAACGATATCTCAACCCTTCCGTAATAAATGGCTTAAAAACAAACGAAAAAATCCTGGGACAGATTCAAGAAATCTACCCAACTCATTTCAAGCAATATAGAACTAGATTTTCCAGAAACATAGTCACAGATTTACTTGACGAGGAAAAACAAGAGTCTGAAATTATAAAAGAACATACACGTGCACATAGAAATAGCAAAGAAAATAAACTGCAAATTCTGAACAAATTTTATTTTCCTCAGATGCGCCGCAAGGTAGAGAAAATAGTCAAAGAATGCAAAATATGCAAGGAACATAAATATGACAGACATCCTAGTAAACCAATGATTCAAGCCACTCCTATACCTACATACCCTGGTCAAATATTGCACTTGGACATTTATTTCACGAATAAGCGCATTATCTTGACAGCCATTGACAAATTTTCCAAATATGCTTTAGTAAAGATCCTCAAATCAAGATCAGCCGAAGATATAAAACAGCCCTTAAGAGAATTAATCCTTTCATTTGGTGTCCCTGACACTATAGTCGTCGACAATGAAAAATCCCTAAACTCGAATTCAGTTCTTTTCATGTTAGAAAACTTTTTCAATATAAAAATATTCAAAACTCCTCCATATACCAGTACCGCTAACGGACAGGTAGAGCGTTTTCATTCAACACTATCCGAAGTGATACGTTGTCTAAAATCCCAAAACCCAAATTATACATTCCCAGAACTTCTGGACAAATCCATTTTCGAATATAATAACTCCATTCACTCAACCACAGGAAAAAAACCAATAGACATATTCTTTGCTAGACAGTTATCCAATAATCCCGAACAACTTGAAATAGAAAGAGAAATCACCAAAAATAAACTGATAGGAAAACAAGATGCAGATTTAGAATACCATAACAAGAAAAAAGCTCCTGTTAAAAAGTTCTCAAACGGAGAAACCATTTATGTCAAAGTTAATAAAAGATTAGGAAATAAATTATCAGCTAAATACAGAAAGGAAATAGTAAAAGAAGACAAAAATACAACCGTCATTACTCAATCAGGGAAAACTATACACAAAAGCCTCATTAAAAACTAGATTTTTCCCTTCCCCTTAGGTTATTGGTACAACTTTGTACCATAAGTGCAAATGTCCAAATATTGGACTACACCAATTCACAACTGATTAAAATTAACACCGGAAATGCCAAGATCCAAAATGGATCCTTCAAAATCGTACACGTTATCGACATCGACGTTTATGGCAATTTCATCCGACAATTGGAAACAACAATAACCAACGTAAAACCCCAACATCCTATAATATCCCATCCTTTCCTTCGAAATTGAAAAAATTAAAAATTACTTTCTAAGATTAAAAATAAAATAAAAAAATAAGAGATCTTTAGATTTCATCGGAAGTGCGTGGAAATGGATCGCCGGAAACCCGGACCAGCACGACTTCGAAATCTTAACTGATAAAATGAATAATGTGTTAAGTAATAATAATAATCAAGTCATAATTAATAGAATAACAATTGAGAAAATTAATGAAATCACTAACCTTACAAACAATATAATCAAAACCTTCAAAGACCAAAATGACGTAGAAATTAGTTTAATAATGAAAATAAAATATAAACTCGATGTCAAATCAATATAACTGAAACAATAATTAAAAATGAAAAAATTCCTTATGTTAATATAGATGAAGCTTTAGAATTCGCAAATGTGAAAATTGCTTCCAACAATAAAAATATAATTTACATATTAGAACTACCTACAAGTGAAAGTTATTCCTGTAGTGTTTTTATACAAAAAGCAATAAAGAAAAAGAATGTCATTAATAAAATTCCTTACGAAAATGTTTTAGAATGTAGAGATAAGATTTTTGGAATAATTAAAGAATGTAAAAAATTTACTGAATTATCCATATGTAATAAAAAGAATGTAATAGATATTAGTACCTCTGCCTGCATACCAAACTTACTGAAGAGCATCAAACCAACATGTACGCAAATAAACAACGAACACATTCCATCACTCGAAGAAATATCTCCTGGAATTCTCCTCCTCAACCAATTCAATGGTCCTGCAGTTATTAATAACGAAACAGTCGAACTCAATGGAACCTACATCATCCGCCATACAAACTCTTTGATACAAATAAACCAAAGAGAATTCACGAACAGAGAAATCATCAACGATCATCCTATGCCAGCAGTTCTTCAGCCAGCTCCAATGTTAGAAGCCAAAGAAGAATTCTTATCACTCGAGAGACTTAAGAATCTCTACGCAAATAGCACAAACAAAATAGACTTGCTAGAAAACAACAATATCATCCATAGCACAACCAGCTCAGCACTAGCATTTTGCCTAATATTAGTAACAATAATATTGGCTTTCAAATTCCTTCGAAATCGAAAAAACAAAACTATTGGGAAAACCGAAAATCTAACTTCAACACCAGGATTAGACAAAAACCCAAAAACCATGGTAATAGGAATTGAAGACATCAAGAAACACCTGAGGTCATCAAACGAGGACGTTCGAATTTAAGGGCGGAGGAGTTAACGTCAACAAAATTATCCAACTCAACATATCCACGCGCAGCAAGTTGAATTGCAATTATTGCATAATTGCATTATCGAATTCCCGAAAACAGCACAGACGACCTCAACGACGGTCATCACCCCAACACCGGCGACAGGTCGTCAGCAGTTTTAGAATAGCAGCAGAGGTTTCGATTAAGATAGGTAGACTTAAGTAGTTTAGTTCTCTTTTGTATCTCGTCGTGTAATAAAGAATAAACAATGAAAAAAAGAAATTAAAAGTCTTTTTTTTAAGACAAACAAATAATAAATAAAATAACTTATATAATCTATAAAACGGCACTGATCGGTTGAGTGATTTTTGTAACCGCATACTTTGCACTGCATACCGGTACCTGTTGATGCCGTTAAGTCTGCTACCGCTTTGTGTTGTGTTTGATTTTTTTCGGTAGCTTTGACGTCACGTTTTGGTTCTGCTCCCTGCATTCTATACACCCCCTTTACGTCTGTTTCATGAATATTTTCCATCTTGTATTGTTGTCTGACACATTCTACTGACTGAGCTATTTTAAGGCACTTTTCTAAAGTGAGGTTAATATCAATGGGACTCTCTAGAAAAAGTTTATCTTTTTCTGCGCTTTTCTCTAACCCCATGACAAACTTGTCACGTAGAAGCATGTCTAAATGAGTTCCAAAATCACACCCAGTAGCTAGACTTCTTACACGTGCTGCCCATTGTATCAAAGATTCTGCCTCTTCTTTGTTCGATGTATAAAATTTATGTCGTTCAGCGAAACCAGAAAGAGCAGGCTTAAAATGATTCTCCAATTTCGAAATAAGTGTGACGTATTCAGTGTTCTCAGGCAAAGAGGGATGGATTAAGTTTTTTAGGAGCTTTAGCGTATCATCGTGGAGAGATATGAGAAGCAATGATCGCTTTTGAGCACTTTCTGTTACGTTGTTTCCAATAAAAAACTGTTGTATTTTACACTTATAAATGCTAAATTCATTCACTTCGTGATTGTACTTTGGTAGTTCACCTATTAAAGACATTTTTGCTATTGGTTTTTTATTAACTGGATCGATAAATTGTTTTTGTTCTTCTGTATCAGTAAAATGATCTGAGTCTTCGCCGTCACTCATTACAAGTAGCGTTTATACGCTACATCAGCAAAACCAAATTATTTCCCCTCATTCAATTCTGAATAAAAAAAAATTTAGTTGTTTTTTTTTTTTTATTATTAATTAACGCAACCTACATCAATAGAAACAAAACAAATCACAAAAAATAATCACAAAAATTCAGACTACAAGTATCTATACTTGTATTACTTGGTAACATAAAAAATAAATATTAAGGCAAGAAATCACAAAAACTGATATTGCAAGCTTACAAACATCTTTAAAGCTTACGATTTTTCTATGTACATATTTTTAGAATGTACTTTTATGCAGTCCTTTTCAATTTCAAAATCCACATTTTTGCTTTTCTTCAGGAGGGTTTTCGTGTGAAGAATTCCACTTAAAGTGGGATTTTGAAGCTTATTTCTAAGCTTAGTTTTGTTAAGGTTAATTGCAGAAAATAATCTTTCAGCCCCAGCTCCACTATGTGGTAGGCAAAAAACAAATGAAATAAGGATTTTCATTTTGGGAAACATTTCAGTTCCATCACCGAACTTAATGCTTAAAACATCTTTCCAGAACCGCTGCACATTTCCTGTCGAAATATCTTTTAAATTTAGATTTCGAAGAGATCTGATTCGAGATCCAGTTCGTTCCATTCACTTTCAGAAAAAATGATTAAGATGAGCACTTTCAGTTTAGTCTTATACTATTCGAACTACCTTTCAAATTATTTCGTGATGAAAATATGTCTGAATGTTTAATTTAAGCAAAATATGTTTCAAATAGTTCTTTGAATTTTTTACCCCTTTTGTAAGCTTGTCCCTTTTTTTCCCCTTTTGGAAAATAAAATCGGCAAAAATGGTGCTTTTCTCCTCAATGGGTGCGTTCAAGAAAAAATGGGTAGCATAACTAGGATACCTTTGTATCCGGGTAAGTTTTCGAACGACTAAGATTAGGTATCTGTCAAATCAGAAACAGCTGATAAATCGAAGTGAAAACAAACCAAACCAAATATGTTTTAAAAATTGCAAACAACACGAACCACTTATTATTCGATTGCAAACTTCTTCACAATCGTTTACTTCGTAAACAATGTCGTTTAGATTAATTAGGAGCACCATATTTTAAATTTTATGTTTACAAAAAACAATTTTGCAACAAAGCACTATGACAGAAAGCAAAACAAAAATCAATCCAAGTCAGCTGTTCTCAAATTTCAAATTGGGTAGCTTGCTATACCATGATTTTTAAGGTACCTTTGGATCGCTTTCCCCTCAAAAGATGTTTTGCAGTCAGCTGCTTTTGAACATGGGATTACACTAACAACAAATGTCACGAAAGGAATCTAGTTCGTCTTAGGTAAAAATCCGAACGCAACCAATCTGTGGACCCTGCCAGAAACTAGAAAAGAATTACGCACTTGCATAAGCAGAACAAAGGGGTGAGAATTATACGAGCATGCGCTGTGCAAGTAGGTATATAAAAAAAAACAGATATCATTTATAAGGCACACTAACGAAGATATATGCATGTACAGTGTACACAATATGTCCGAATGAAAATTTTTTACGATTTCTTGTTTTTGGATGGGTTGAGATTGAGAATAGAAATACTTATGTATTGTGTCAAGTCAGGAAAGTAAGAAAACCGGTTACTTTTTTTTGTCAGTTTGCTTGCTGAGATAAATACAGATAATTACAAATAATGAAAATATTGTAGGGTCGATATTTCTTATCTTGTGTTTTTGCGGATGTGGAAAACATGATATTTGTCTGATTTAAATGTAGGGCAGTTTCTTGGTTTAGTTTGATCAGCAAAATTAATGAAAAAGGGGATAACTTGGGAACTTAGATAATAGGTACTAATTTTTTTTTCATTAATTTATTTTTATTATTTTATTTTTATCTACTTTTTTTATTGTTTTTACCAATAACTTGCATCCATTTTAATTTCATTTGCAAGAAGATATATTTTAAGAAAATAAAGGAATGGATGTTTTTTGAAAACTGCAATCGAAGGACGAAAATTCCCTAAGAAAATTTAAAATTTTTCAAGTTAAATTTGATTTAAAAAATTTTCCGTTACAATTATTATCATTTTTTTTTTCACTTGAAATTTAAAAAAAAAAAACAGTAATCTTGTGGGCCATAATCAAGCAAATTGAGATTTAATTTAAGAAAATGTATGTCCAAAGACATTGTGATTTTTAATGCTATAAATAATTTTTTTTTTAAATTATTAATAATGAAATAAAAGAGCTTATGTTGATAAAATATCTTTGTTTTACTGTCAAAGAGCATATATATTAAAAAAAATTATTTATTAATAACTCGATTTGAAATAAAACTTTAATAGAAAACCCCGGTGTTTGGGACCGGCGCGGCGGCGGCGTCACCAACGATGAAAGTCAAATTGACGCCACCAATGGCGGGTTAACCCTAGAAAGATAAACTTATTTTTTAGTACTGAAAAGATAAACATGCGCCTGCGAAGTGCACGATTGAAAAACCATTTTTTTTCATACAAAATTAAATAATTTTTTTTTATTTCTTAATATTATTGTTATGTTATTTATTAATTATTAGTTATTAAGTAAATGAAAAAATATATTATTATTTTTTCTAAAAAAAGTAAGATATTGTATATCAATAACGAAAAGGAGCAAACAATTAGAAATCTTCGGTATTCAAATAGCAATTATTAAATTAATCAAATAATTTTCTTAAAAACTGATGAATTACAATATATTCTGTTTCAAATAATATCAATTAGTCAAAAATAAAAAAATAATTAATATTTATAGGCAGTTAATACCTATACATGAAAGTTACACAGAAGATAAACATGCGCCTCTCGAGCGCAACACATTGCCATAACTTAAAAACGCTAGTAGGTACTTACCAAACCGGAACTACCGATTTTCGCAAGAATTGATTGACAACTGAGTTGGTTTAAAACAACATGTCTGTCTGAGCGTTGGTTTAAAAAAGAAAGCAGTATATACAGGGTGATTTGCATAAGGTATAACAAAAAGATAGGGTGTGTAGGTTGGACTTAGACAAGCAAAAAATCGTATGGGAGGGGGGGGGTCCATTTTCCCCCGTTTAGGCGGGAGGGGCAATTTAAGAAAAAAATCACTTAAAATGGGAAAAAAATTATTTTAAAACAACGGTAATACCTACAGAGTCGTGCTATAACATTTTGAAAAGCCAAAAACCAATTCATTCATTTAAATTTTAAAATAAGTTGTTCAAATGAAAAGTTTTGGAAATATTAATTTTCAAAGTCAAAATTTTGAAAAAAAAACCTAATTTTTTTTTTCAAACCATTTTTTTCCCAAATTTTACGTTATTAAGTAGTATATTTCTGGCTTATTTTAAATGCTCTTATTTATTTTTGATCAAACACAAAAAAAAACGGATGTGAAAATAACTTGTAGTTTTTGAGAAAACCTAAAATTACAAAAACGACTTTTTTCAATTTTTTTTTTTTAAAGTTTTTTTTCGTTATTTGATTCGTGTGTGTGCGTGCTTTTGAGACAATAATCAGAGATATTTAGCTTTTAAAGCTGAATACATATGGTGTTGGTGGTGTTGAATGGCGATAATTCAAAATTTACCTTGAAGGTGGAACACAGAGGACTAGAATAGGGAATGCTGTGTCGTCGAGTTTTAACCATTAACACCCATAATGAAACCACGGTATGTTTTCATAATATTTTTTATTACTAGAACTGAGTGGATTACAATTAATCTATAAACACAAAAAAAAAATTAAGAAAATGAAAAACTTTGAAAAAACCCTGTTCGCAAGCGTGTACACCAATATTTTTGAACACTTTCTGATGTAGTGGAGGGCCGTAAGCTTTTTACCTAGGAATCCAGGGCCCGTCCATGAATTTTCATGAAATTTTAGTAAAAAAAAAATCAACAACGAAAAAAAACGAGAACGTTTTATTTTTTTCAACTTTGATCGTAAATAACTTCTGAAGGAAGCACTTTGTGAAAAAGTTTAAGAAGACCTTTTTTTAGAAAATTAAATTTTCTTTAAGGAACCTGTTTGCAATTTTTCACATATTGATTTGTACGTGAGTTACAAAACTCCAAAATAAAACAGCAAAATCAAAAAAACATACCATTTTTCAAAGCTTGATTACTCGGGAACGTCTGAGAAAATTTTTTAATAAGACCTTTTTTAAAGGAAATTTAATTTTCTACAAAAATATTTGTCGTTAAATTTGTTGCGCTCAAATTAAACAGTTCTGACGCTCAAGTAAAGTTAGGTCTAAGAAATATAAAACACGATTGATAGACCTCTAAATAATTTTTTTTGAGCTCAAATTTTTTTGGAATTTTTTTTTAGCTATCCTTAACAATATTTTCAATATGGATTTTGAATCAAAAATAAAAATTTTTTTTTGGCCCAGTCTAATACATATATTATCTTTGAGAAAAGGTCTCCAAAAACTGTTTTTTTTTTTCTTTTAAAACATTATACATATTATGTTAAATTTGAGAACAGGTCTCCAAAAATTGTTAATTTGACATTTATTTTCGCGTCACCTTCCAATATTTCTATATTTCTTATCTTGTTTCGACAACTAAATTTATTAATTCAAACAACAACCAAAAACAGTTCTTGCTACTGTCGTGTTTTGATTAAAAATATAGAATCTAAAATAAAATAAATTTTTTTATAGAAATGTTTAAAGATCGTGTAGATCAACCTAAACTCCTATTAGCGTTTCGCCCAGGTACGGCAATCAGTTAGATGTTGCCATACCTTTCTAAGACGCAAACTTTGTCTTGATAACATCGAAATTCACTCCACTCCACTCTCATGCAGCGAATTTTGTTTCTTAGTGAATGAACAAGTCATATGCAATGCACTTAGAAAAAGTAATTTCTTAATAAATTTGTCTCTTTTTAGATTTTATATTTTTAATCAGATTGGTAACTCCAGGACAGAAAAAAAAGAAATAACGGCACCTGCCGTACAACCGATATAATAACATTTATTTTTCTCGAAAACGGCTCCAACGATTTCGATAAAATTTTGTGTGAGGGATTAATTTTGGATTGTCTTTCTTATGATGTAAAAAAAAAGTTTTGAAAAAAGGCTTAAAACGGTACCTCCCATAGTACCGTTTTTTCTTGTTAATGGCTTACACGATCTTGACGAAATTTTGGATTTAAGAAGTTGTAAACTGTTGAAGAAAGACTGCATATCAATATTTAAAAAATTTAGTTTTGGAAATTTTTATAAATTTTATAAATGAAAGTAACTTCGAAACTATAACTTTGATTTTTTTTCAAATTTTTTGTCGAAATAACTCCTATTAAGATCTAAGACTTTGCATGCTCGACTTTTAAAAAACAGTTTTAAAAAAAAAAGTGAAAAATAAAAAATCGTTTTTTGGAAAAACTGCTCCAACGATTTTAAATAAATTTTCGTCAATCATATGTTTTAGCAATTGCCAAAGAATGGCGTTTTTAGATTTTTGCTTGAAACCCTTGGAATATTTTATTTAATTTTTCCTTATTTTGTGTGATTTATTTCAATTTCCAATATTAATGTGTAGTTGGCAACCCTGTACCACAAAATATATTTTGAAGAGCTAATACCAAAACCTTTAACTCAGCCTTTAGATTTTGATATCGTATTTAGAACACAATCGCAAGTTCGTGCGACCCAGTCGTGCCCATTTTTTTTTATTTGTTTAAATTAATAATTTGAAGCCAAACATTGCAAACATTTTGATTACTTTGCGTAGTGTGCATATGACTTGTTCATATGCACTAAGAGTGCCAATGTAATCCGAACAAAGTTTGCGTCTTAGAAGTGAACTTTCAAAAAACAAAGTTTATGGCGATTAATGGCAACTGTGATGATTCAATTAGTATGAATAGCAGTTTTGTCCAACGTGTAAGCGAAATGAAATATTTGGGATTTTTCATCGACTATAAGCTTAAATTTGACAGTTAAATATTTGTAATAAAAATTGCAAATAAAAAGGTTGGTTTCTTTAAACGAATTAGAAGAGATTTTCAATGTTGTGCGCGGTTAGAGTATATAATGCTATAATTAAACCACATTTCGAATATTGATCTACCCGTCTCTTTTTGTGTACTAATTATTCGTTGAACAGGTTTCAGATTATACAAATTAAGGCGATTATGTCAATTCTTAAATGCAGGAGATTTACACCAGTTCAAGCAATGTTAGATGCACATCGGTGAATCGATTGTAAACAGAGGATAAATTTAAATGTTCTACTCTTCATCTACAAAATCAAAGAATCTGAGTTTTCAGAATACCTTAGTGATCAGCAATAAACAGCAGAAAGTCAACCATACAATATTCGTAACGCTGATGTCAATTTTCTCCTACCCCTTTACAGCAGAGCAGGAACACAGAACCCACTTCTTTTCAAATACTAACAGCCTTACAATAGCTTACCAGCAAGTGTAAAAAGACAAAAAAAAAATTGTTTTTTCACAAGAGAATTTGTGCAATTTGTTAAACAAAGTTGAAACTTATTTGATATTAAAAAAAACTTATACTAATAAACATATCTATCTATCATATCTATCAAATTTTTTCGTTAAATTCGTGTTTTTCGCAGTTATCTTGTAATAAGCAAGAGCTACGGAAAAATTATAGATGACAAATTTGTAGAGAATTGCCTATAAAAAAGATCTTTTCGACCAAATTGCTAATATCAAGCCGTATTTTATTATCACGATGATCCAGATCGGATCATTAATTTACTTGCATTAAAACGACAAATCGAGATCCTCCTTTTTGTTTAAATCTATTTTTGTGATCTAAAAATAAGTTCTTTTATTTCACACAAGAGGAGATTTTCCATTGAAAACGTTGGTATCATTTCCACTATTTCCAATAACAACAGTATTACCACATTAACATTTTTATCTGTGTGAAATGAAATACATATTTGTATATAAGATAGATAGCGAGAAGCTTCACATTTATTCAGTTTTGTATAATTCATGATATAATGAAAAAGTTTGACAAAACAAAGCATATAGTCGTGAAACTAATAAGAATAAGTGCAAAAAAATGTTTATTTGACAAATTGCATGAGTATCATTTTTCCCTAAAAAAAAGAATAAAAAATTAACCATTGAAAAAAAGTTCGTAGGGCAACTCTGCAACTTTTGAAATGTCATTTGAAAGAACCAATTTCACACAGCTTTCAACTGGAAACAATAAAAAATATGTTTTATTATTGTGATAGTAAAAATCGGTTATTAATATTATCAATGGCAGATATTAATAAAGCAGTGGATTAAGCTTGAAAGAAACAAACATGTGCGACATATCGCGCGACCGCCTTCCTGTGTTAATAAGAACACACAATAGGGTTTTTGTTGTTGTATTGTTGATCGACCGATGCAGCGCCCGGCGCTCATGATTCGGTCGTGCGATGGCTGCCAATTAGGACATTGGCTGAGGTGATGGGCAAATCTTGAATTGATAAGTCCCAATCATGGAAGTTATTGTTGAAACCTGCTTTTGGAACTACCAGCTTGTCATTCAATGCCACGATTGTATTTTTGGAGACTTGCAAATGTGCAATGCAAATGTGCAATTTTTATCGCTCAGGTACCTACCTACCCAAAAGTCGGTGGACATGTTGGTCATACTATTGGACAACCTTTTATCAAAATGATTCTAGTGAGCTTTTGATACATGGCATTTCGGTTCTAAAAACTTAAAGTATTGAAAGAAAGCTATGACGGAGACTAGACAAAACACATAAGAAAAGCATTAAAAATTTTGTTAGATTTACCGTACTTCAATGCGCACATACTGATTTATTTCTTACATCAGTAAAATTAACTTTAAAGCACTCGCTCATACGTGTTGTGAAAAACATTTTGAGTTAAAGCCGTACAAAATGGAAAGTGATATAACAAACCTTTCGCGAAAGATAATTCTATCAAAAGGGTCAGTGGCTGACCGGATAATGATGTTTGAGAAATGCCCTGAATTTAACAAAAATAAAAAAAAAACCTTGAATAAGCTATTGGTTAAAGTAAGCAAATAAAATGAAAAAATTAGAGCCGATTTAAATCACTTTATTAATTGATTCAGTGTGAACTCGCATTTACAAGAAGTGTCAACAAATTCTTTCGAGATATTCACAATGATAACATTTATGTACCTAGAACACGCACTTAATTAATGTCTCTAGATTATTTTAGTAGGTGTATTTAAAATGCCTTCAATGTTGGGAAAGCTTAAGCGCGCGGGTTCTCCCTTCTGGTATAAAATAAAATTCATTATTTCAGTATGGGCCGGCTATTTTAATCCTGCAAATAAACAAGCTGATTAACATTTGAAGAAACTAAATACGCACCTGATCAATAAATATTTTCTATTTTTTCACGAAAAAATATCTGTAGTGTTAAAATATGTCAAAAATATCATTGAATTCATAAAAATTTTTCTTAAAATTTTGCTTAGGTATTCCTTGAAAAAAAACCATTTTATTCTTCCCTTATAATGTTTTTCGTGAAAACTCGAAAGATATACTTACCTACTCTTAATTCCAAAACTACTCTTTTCAATGATACCTGTTTGTTGGAATTTTTCTGTTATTGGAGGTAAGACTAGTATATTTTGTTGGTTTTGATTCCGGTTGTATATAGTTAACTCAGAGTCGAACCTCTGAAATGCGGCGCAGAAGCAAAAAACATAATTTGAATTTGCTCATAAATCAAACCAATTTTTCAAATTACCGCTGGCCCTACAAATTTATAATTTTTATTTTGCATTTTATGTTTAGCAGAACCATTGTGTTTGCATGTGTGTTTGAGTTTAGAGTAAATCTGCTAAATAAATGGTACTAGATCTTTGCAGCCTTTTTTATTAGATCTTACTAATAGTCGCTTCAACCTCGGATTAATTAAAACGAGTTATAGCTACACTTGTACAATTCGTCAAACCAATTCTTGCCTATAAAACATTTTCCAAACCCGCTTGTCAATTTTTTGAATATAAAAATGACTAATCTGAATCTCTGGTTGTTTTAAATATAAACAAACCCCATCTGATTTCATTTTGATTTTTTTTGGATATTATTCCACAATGGTTAACTAACCAAAAATAACTAATAGTTCGAAAATTGGGAAATTTAGTGCTCAAAAAATAAGTCAGTCTCTATATATTTAATTCTCAGATCGCTAAAAATAGCAATAAATATTCCCAACATAGTATTGCTGCCATCACTTACAAATTAATTGGGTTGTGCATTCCTCTTTTACCATCGCTAAGGTATGGCCCAGCTATGTTTATTAATTTTTTCATATTTGTTTTCGACCTGAAACCTTCATCCCTCATTATCATCTGATTGAACCTGGTTAGATACAGCTTTGGCCTTCTCCTTTTCGTAGTTAAGGCTAGGTGTCCCTTGCATTTTTCGTTAAAATTTAAAAGGTGCGTTGACTTATCACTTCATAACTTTTGCAATTTTCTTGATAATTTGATGAAACAAAATGTATTGTAAAGATGAAAAACACACAAACATTTGTGTATCATTTAAATGCAGAAAGTTATTCCGTAACGGTTTTTATAGGGACTGGAAGCCATTTTTTTTATTGAAAATTTCGATTTGTTCACTATTTTGGTCGGGGCGTCCGTATTTATGAACTTTTTATTTTTTTCTTTTTCGTTTTATAACTAGAAAATATATATGCAACTAACCTCCGAGCGTTTTTTTTCAAATTTTGTCTCCTTATATGAAAAAAATCTTCCTCAATTTGTTGTAATTTTTCGGTTTTCAGCATACTCTTTTGGCAATAACTTTGCCGTTTATGAATATCTTTTCATGAAATAAAAAGTAAATAGTAGATAGATATCAGGTGCATCTTATAAAATCATTGGTAATAGTTTTGAGTGCTTTGAAACAGGTGTTATGATGAAAAGTTGGTGAAACTACCTTTTTTTAGCTTATAAAGCATGGGGCACGGCGTGGGTGTTTTCAAGTACATATATATATACATTTTTTTGAAGGTAATGAAGCTCCTGAACTAACCTCCGAGCCCAAAATCAATATTTTTTTCTCCAAACCGCTAAAATTCAATTTCAATAAAGTCATATTTGCAAACGATTTCTGAGGAACGAGAAGCCAAAAGAACCTCAATTTTTTTTTGGTATTTTTCTTTGATATAATCTCAATCAGTTTCAATTAAAAAATATACTCTTGTGGTCACAGAATTTGAAATATTAATTCTAGAAAAACTGTCTACTTTGGGTTTTTTACTAGAAAATCTTGCTTAAAAACATATACATACGCATTTTAGTTCGAAGCAAATCCGCCACCAAGTTTAGCGCCGTTTTCTCTTTTTGACTGTTCTCTGTTCTCTATGATTTGAAAAAGGAGTATCGCTCAGATGATCTTATGCGTTATGCATGCATACATATCATCTATATTCTATACCTATGAGCCTATGACCTTATTTTGTGATCTTTTGTGCTATTCATTTCTCATTACAAACTGTGTGCTTGTTGTTTTTTTTTTTTTGCTGGTAGCAGTAGCTTGCATTGTAAAAAAAAGTTTGAAATGAGGAAGGATTGAATGAAACGGACATAGGCAAACGCACAAAGGGAAAGGGGTGAGAAAATAGCACCACTGCACTAATAGAATGGAATTTCTTGGTCAAGTGTACGCAACTTGATGAGAGTGTGTTTCATTTTTTTTCTTCAGCTAAAAATTTTGTATTTGACTAGGTAGTTATTTTGTATTTGAGAACTTCTATTGTTTTGTTGATGACATAACGCGGTTGGCATGAAAATGTAGGTAGGTATAGGTCAGTAACTTACATAGGCATATAGGATTCAACTTATTTGGAATAAGATATGCGTTTTGTAAGGTGTATGCGAAATAATTTTTTTAACTTTGTTTCAAAGTTGTTGGTCGTACTATTCTTTCGTTATTGGTTTGTACCTATTTGTACCTATATTTTATTTATTTTATTTTTGTTTCATATTGTGCATGTGGGAAGGCAAGCAGAGGGTGGATAAGTGTGGGTAGGTAGTAGGTACTTATATCTATGAAAATACATATCCGGATGTTTATGGGCATTTAATTGCAATTCAGCGTCTTCTTTATCTTAACATAGTATAAAATAAAGTCGCTTTCTCTGTCCCTATGTCCCTATGTATGCTTAGATTTTCAAAACAACGCAACGGATTTTGATGCCGTTTTTTTTTTAAATGAATAGAGTGATTCAAGAGGAAGGTTTTTATGTATAATACATGCATATTATAGCAGAGAAAAGTCAAGAAATTTGAAGTTTTGTAGTGCGATACCTACATATTTATTAAAAATATTTACTTTTACTTTTACTTCAATTTTATAATTTTCAAAATCGGTTTGCAACTCGCACGAAAAGCAAACTATTTTTTAAAGCATCGTAGTTTATGTTGAAAAGAATAGGTATCTTTTGTTTTTGTTTCTGAATGGTAAGTACATATTCATATATTTTTTACTGCGGCACATACTAATAATATGGCAATTTGTGCATAGGTAATCATTCATATAGAACATGGAGTGTTGATTTTTAAAAATCAAAATGATAAGTTCAAGTTAAGTTTGTTCGTTGAAGCCCTAGGGTCAACCTTGGGTCGCCATAAAGTGTTTTTTGAGAAACTCAAAGTCGCCCTGAATGTCAACCTAGGTTTTCCATAAACTTGCCCTAGCTTTTTGCTGTGGCGAGTTGAGAGCTGTCGAATGGCATGTATTTTTTTTTTTAATGACAGGAATGTGTGGTGATTTGTGGTTTACCGTTTTTTGAGGACTGGAAGGAAAACCTTAAGGCTAGGTGGACATTTTTAGCGAACTCAGAACTCATGTAAAAGTGTTTGCTTGTATTAGTAGATCATTTTATTCTCTTAAAAGTAGTCCCTCTTGCCATCGTCGCGTGCGATTTCAAATTCTTCCTATTTTCTCTCTCTCTTTGGTCTCGGCAACAGCCAGAAACTAGAAAAGAATTACGCACTTGCATAAGCAGTACAAAGGGGTGAACATTATACGAGCATGCAAGTAGGCATATAAAAAACAGATATCATAAGGCACACTGACGAAGATATTTGTATGTACACAATATGTCCGAATGAACATTTTTTACGATTTCTTGTTTTTGGATGGGTTGAGAATAGAAATATTGTGTCAAGTCAGGAAAAAAAAAGAAAACCGGTTACTTTTTTTGTCAGTTTGCTTGCTGAGATAAATACAGATAATAACAAATAATGAAGATGGCGTAGGGTCGATATTTTTTATCTTGTGTTTTTGCGGATGTGGAAAACATGATATTTGTGTGATTTAAATGTCGGTCAGTTTCTTGGCTTAGTTTGATCAGCAAAATTAATGAAAAAGGGGATAACTTGGGAACTTAGATAATAGGTACTCATTTTTTTTTTCATTTTTTTTTTTTCTAATTTTTTATTTTTTTATTTTTTTTTAACCAATAACTTGTATCCATTTTAATTTCAATTAGCAAGAAGATATATTTTAAGAAAATAAAGGAATGGATGTTTTTTAAAAACTGCAATCGAAGGACAAAAAATTCCCTAAGAAAATTCAAAATTTTTCATGTTAAATTTGATTTAAAAAATTTTCCGTTACAATTATTATTATTTTTTATTATTCATTTGAAATTTGAACAAAAACTGTAATCTTGTGGGCCATAACCATAATTGAGATTTAAAGAAGCCATCTTATGAAACGGCCTGTTTTTTGTGGGAGTTCTTAGGATTTTTTTCAATCACCATTAAATAGATAGAACTTTAAATTTACTATAATTTACTAACATATATATCGACTGATAAGTATAAATTTTAAGTTGAAAATATAAGGTAGAATATGAGTTATAGTTCTCTGTATACCCCGCTTCAAAAAATGAACTCGCAATTCCTCCACGATTTCAACTGGCTTGTCGAAAACAAAAAAAAGTTATCGTCGTTTTCATCTGCAATCCTAAATGCATGGCATGAACTATTATGAAGTGAAGATATACAAAATTGGACTTTTGGTAAATATTTGGAAAAAATAGTTAGGAATTTTCGTTGTTTTTTTTTGGTTTTTGCTAAAAAAAAAATCGTAAATTTGGGAGTGTTTGGTTGATAGCAGTGTATAGTGTGTAGTATTATAGTATAGAGGAAAGTCTGAAAAACACAGTTCTGAGAAAAAAGGTTTTAGGTCCGCTTATAACTGTGAAAGTATAAAACTTTTTTAACTGCTGTATTTTTAAAACGACTTCGAATTTTCAAAAATCACATTGCTATCGTATTCTAGACATTTTAAGAAAGCAATTTATGAAAAAACAAAAAAAATCACGTGGGATGGTCCTCTTAAAAAATATATACATATATGCATAGATAATAATAAAAAAAGTCTTTCTCATCACTACAGAATTTAAAACTTCATGTACTTGGCGGTATCAACACCACCTCCTAGGTACCTACTTGTTTAAAAAAAAAAAAAGGAATTCCATCTCTCTAGGAATAATCTACCTTATGAATAATTACCTTCCATAAATTTTTCTTCTAAACCGATTTTTGAGACATTTTTACAAGTTTTGTTATGTTGAATGAATGGGCTGAAATTTTGTCAACAGCACGAATAAACAAAATTAGACACGAATACTTTGTTATAATATACCAATTGAAATTCAACATGTATCTAACAATCAGCACAACACAATTTAATGAATATTATACATTGTAACTCTCAATGTATAATTTATTTTAAATTCAATTGAAAGAATTCTCGAATACAGAAGAGTTCCTTCTTTATCAGAAACTAGCTGACAGACCCGGCGTTGCTCGGGTCTAACTTATTTAAAGCGTTGTTAACACAAAACTGTCAAAAAACGAAAACTAAGAAGACTAAGTTTAAGAATGCCTAAAAATTTCTAGGTTTATACTTATTTATTTCCATCTTTAGGTCTGTTCATTGAACTTTCCCCAGGGTTGACCCAGGTTTTCTTGACAACCCTATGAGTTGTCAAAAAACCTGGGTTTTCCTTCCAGTCCTCAAAAAACGCTAAACCACAAATCACCACACATTCCTGTCATTAAAAAAAAAAATACATGCCATTCGACAGCTCTCAACTCGCCACAGCAAAAAGCTAGGGCGAGTTTATGGAAAACCTAGGTTGACATTCAGGGCGACTTTGAGTTTCTCAAAAAACACTTTATGGCGACCCAAGGTTGACCCTAGGGCTTCAACGAACAAACTTAACTTGAACTTTTCATTTTGATTTTTAAAAATCAACACTCCATGTTCTATATGAATGATTACCTATGCACAAATTGCCATATTATTAGTATGTGCCGCAGTAAAAAATATATGAATATGTACTTACCATTCAGAAACAAAAACAAAAGATACCTATTCTTTTCAACATAAACTACGATGCTTTAAAAAATAGTTTGCTTTTCGTGCGAGTTGCAAACCGATTTTGAAAATTATAAAATTGAAGTAAAAGTAAAAGTAAATATTTTTAATAAATATGTAGGTATCGCACTACAAAACTTCAAATTTCTTGACTTTTCTCTGCTATAATATGCATGTATTATACATAAAAACCTTCCTCTTGAATCACTCTATTCATTTAAAAAAAAAACGGCATCAAAATCCGTTGCGTTGTTTTGAAAATCTAAGCATACATAGGGACATAGGGACAGAGAAAGCGACTTTATTTTATACTATGTTAAGATAAAGAAGACGCTGAATTGCAATTAAATGCCCATAAACATCCGGATATGTATTTTCATAGATATAAGTACCTACTACCTACCCACACTTATCCACCCTCTGCTTGCCTTCCCACATGCACAATATGAAACAAAAATAAAATAAATAAAATATAGGTACAAATAGGTACAAACCAATAACGAAAGAATAGTACAACCAACAACTTTGAAACAAAGTTAAAAAAATTATTTCGCATACACCTTACAAAACGCATACCTATCTTATTCCAAATAAGTTGAATCCTATATGCCTATGTAAGTTACTGACCTATACCTACCTACATTTTCATGCCAACCGCGTTATGTCATCAACAAAACAATAGAAGTTCTCAAATACAAAATAACTACCTAGTCAAATACAAAATTTTTAGCTGAAGAAAAAAAATGAAACACACTCTCATCAAGTTGCGTACACTTGACCAAGAAATTCCATTCTATTAGTGCAGTGGTGCTATTTTCTCACCCCTTTCCCTTTGTGCGTTTGCCTATGTCCGTTTCATTCAATCCTTCCTCATTTCAAACTTTTTTTTACAATGCAAGCTACTGCTACCAGCAAAAAAAAAAAAAAAAAACAACAAGCACACAGTTTGTAATGAGAAATGAATAGCACAAAAGATCACAAAATAAGGTCATAGGCTCATAGGTATAGAATATAGATGATATGTATGCATGCATAACGCATAAGATCATCTGAGCGATGAAAATGAAATGAATGAAAAAAAAAAATTGGGGTTTTGTAATGTACCTCGACCTGTTTAGATCTATTGTACCCCCTACTTCTTAAGTGATATTCCTTAATTAAAGTACTTCATCCAGACTAGTTCCTTTGATGAAACTTAGTATCTGGGTTACGCTTAGGAGTTTTAGCTCCCTCTCCTCTACATAGTAGGATCCTAGGTACTTCTTTCTTTGGTGTATTAGAGCTTCGCAGTCACCTAGGAGGTGATCAGGAGATTCTTCCTGTTCAATGCAATATCTGCATTGGTCGTCGCTCTCTATGCCTAGTACTTTTAGATGTTTTCTTAGCCTGCAGTGTCCGGTTAAAAACCCGGCTAGCATTCTAACATTGTTTCTATTCAGTTTTATTACGTCTTTGTAACGTTTTTTGTTGAAAGTGCCAAGTAGAAGTTTGGCTTGGCGCATCTTTGGGAGGTCATTCCAGTGTTTAGCTCTGTTGTCTTCCTCCAACTTTTTGATTTCATTCTTAATGTGGCTTTCTGTTATTCCACAAAAAGGTTCCGGTCCATTGAGTGGTAATCCGGCTCCTGTCTTTGCCAGTTCGTCTGCCTGTTCATTGCCTATGATTCCTACATGTCCTGGTACCCAGTAGATTGTAACCTTGTTATTACTGCCCAGTTTGTTCAATTTGTCAATGCATTCGCTGACAAGTTTTGAGGAGATTGTGTAGGATCGTAGGGCCTTAATTGCAGCTTGACTGTCCGTCATTATTGCAATATGTTTGTTGTTATATTTCCTGTCAATGTTTACTTCCGCGCATTTGCCTATTGCATAGACTTCTGCTTGGAATATGCTTGACATTCTTCCCATAGGTACTGAAATTTTTGCTCTTGGCCCAAAAATTCCTGCTCCAGTTCCCTCAGTTGTTCTTGAGCCATCTGTGTACCATTTTATTGCATGGGTCTTCATTGAGTAGGTCTCTTTCTCACCTTGCCATGCCTTTTTGTTACTTAGCTCAACGCTGAAGAGTTTATCGAATTTGAATTCCTTGGTTTTGCTATCCCGAGGAAAGTCAATGAGTGCTAACTCTTTCGATATTATGCTCTTTTCGCTAGATTTCAGGACACACTCAGTTTCTTTGGCAAATCTAGCTATCGTTGCATTTGAGATGCTTCTTATTGCCAGGTGCAAAGGTGTCAGGTTTAGCAATACTTCCAAAGCTGCAGTTGGACAGCTTCTCATTGCTCCTGATATGCATATGCACGCAAGTCTTTGTACTTTTTCTAATGTTTTTCTGGTGGTCACCTGGTCCGCTCTCTTGTTCCAGACTACCGCTCCATAGGTAAGGATAGGTCTTACCATCATTAGGTACATCCACCGAATAATGCTCGGTTTACAACCCCATGATCTTCCTGCTATACTTTTGCATATCATTAAGGTTTTCTTAGCTTTTTCAGTAGCTGCTTCAACTTGTTTTTTCCACAGGAGTTTACTATCTAGAATCACGCCTAGATACTTGACCTCTGTTGTGGGTACTATGGTTACTCCATCCAGTGTAATGTCTTTCATGTGTGGTAGGAGTCTTCTTCTGGTGAATGGTATAATTGTAGTTTTTGTGGGGTTGATGTTCAGTCCTACAGTTGTACACCATTTTTTTTTTTTTTTTTTTCTGAGCGATACTCCTTTTTCAAATCATAGAGAACAGAGAACAGTCAAAAAGAGAAAACGGCGCTAAACTTGGTGGCGGATTTGCTTCGAACTAAAATGCGTATGCATATGTTTTTAAGCAAGATTTTCTAGTAAAAAACCCAAAGTAGACAGTTTTTCTAGAATTAATATTTCAAATTCTGTGACCACAAGAGTATATTTTTTAATTGAAACTGATTGAGATTATATCAAAGAAAAATACCAAAAAAAAATTGAGGTTCTTTTGGCTTCTCGTTCCTCAGAAATCGTTTGCAAATATGACTTTATTGAAATTGAATTTTAGCGGTTTGGAGAAAAAAATATTGATTTTGGGCTCGGAGGTTAGTTCAGGAGCTTCATTACCTTCAAAAAAATGTATATATATATGTACTTGAAAACACCCACGCCGTGCCCCATGCTTTATAAGCTAAAAAAAGGTAGTTTCACCAACTTTTCATCATAACACCTGTTTCAAAGCACTAAAAACTATTACCAATGATTTTATAAGATGCACCTGATATCTATCTACTATTTACTTTTTATTTCATGAAAAGATATTCATAAACGGCAAAGTTATTGCCAAAAGAGTATGCTGAAAACCGAAAAATTACAACAAATTGAGGAAGATTTTTTTCATATAAGGAGACAAAATTTGAAAAAAAACGCTCGGAGGTTAGTTGCATATATATTTTCTAGTTATAAAACGAAAAAGAAAAAAATAAAAAGTTCATAAATACGGATGCCCCGACCAAAATAGTGAACAAATCGAAAAAATGGCTTCCAGTCCCTATAAAAACCGTTACGGAATAACTTTCTGCATTTAAATGATACACAAATGTTTGTGTGTTTTTCATCTTTACAATACATTTTGTTTCATCAAATTATCAAGAAAATTGCAAAAGTTATGAAGTGATAAGTCAACGCACCTTTTAAATTTTAACGAAAAATGCAAGGGATACCTAGCCTTAAGAGTAAGTCGATATATTTCTCCTAAAAATTTTTTCTTAATATGAACCAGTTTTAGATTACCCCACCTCTAAAACTGGTGTATTTTTTTTTATAAAAAATGCTTTCAGTACTGAAGGCGTTTTGAAGTCGAAGCTACATTACTCCACTGATAAGAAGAGTTTATAAATAAGACTGTTGCAGTCGTATTTATAAAATTTGCTTAGAACATCCTTAGACAACTGTCCAGCTAGACGGTGTCTAAAGAGTTGGACAAGCCTTAGCCAATTTCGTATTTATAAATACATTTCGACAGTTGTCTAAATAACCCCTCAAACTGTCAACTTTGAACGAAAAACTAAATGGTAGCGTTCATGATGTATCCGTGTAGTACCATTGTTTGTGTTTTGATATACGAGTACAACAACTAAAAGGCTCTGAAAGAGTGTGGCGTAGGACTTGAACTAGACCAAAAAAACAGCTGTGTCTTATAACATGTTCAACAAAATTGTTTTTTGTTGTCTCAAATCCCACTTAAGCCACAGTTTAGACAACCAATTTCGGTGTCTAAAGTTAGACATTCCTTAGACAGCCATGAAAGTGTTTATAAATACGATTTGGAGTTGGACACTGTTCTAAGAGCTGTCCAAAGTTAGACATACTTTGGAATGGGATTATAAATACGACCATTGGAGTTTAAGGGGCAGAAGCATTGACATAATATGTAAGAACCCATTTGAAGTTTTCTTTTTGCTAATAATGGAATGGGACAAAACGAAACCTCAGACAGGTGACTTGAATTTAGTTTTTACTGCTACTGAAGTAACAATTAGTTGTGACGGAATATAATACCAAACTAGTTTTTCACTAAAAAATCTACTCAATTTTTTAAAAATTATTAAAAATCAACTAAGCCACTAACTTTTTCATACTTTATTGTTTTTGGAAGCCATTACTTTTTTCTTAAAGAAAAGTTTTGGAGAGACCAAGCCTCAAAGTCCAAATTTTGAAAAAAGAGAATATTTTTCTTTCAATTATTTTTTTTTTTACATAATTTTTTGATTTTTGGGGCCCAAATCAGTATATGTGCTGTCCTTTGAGAACGAAGTTAAAATTAAGATCACATGAAACTTCTTTTTTTTAAACTTTTTCTTATATGCTATTTCAAACACATTTCAAATTTCACTTCAGGGAATAAAGTTCAATTAGCGGGAAATTAACAACATTTTGTTTTCTAGAAAAAAGCAGCTTTCGATTTTTTTTAATTTCTCTTGAACCAAGAAAAATTTTTGTGTTCGGTTTTTGCCTTGAGTAAAAATTAATAAAAGCATTGAATATGGAGAGAAAAAATGGCCCTTAATGGGGCAAAATTATGAAAAAAAAAAAATTAATTAAGAAAAAAATATTTTTTTTTTCAAAATTTTGACTTTGAGGCTTAATATCTCAAAAAGTTTTTATTGTGAACTAAAATTAAAATTTTTATTCAAAAACAAAGCAATAGCTAAACACTAAAGTATGAGAAAGTAAGTGGCTTAGTGGATTTTTAATAATTTTAAAAAAAATTGAGTAATTTTCATGTAAAATTGCCCCTCGCGCCTACACGGAGGGATATAGACCCCATATATATGGGGTATTCCATACCAAATCGACCACTTTTGAACCCGAACCATTTCGAATTTGCTGAATTTTTTCCATCTTTTTCTACCCTTTGAAAAACATTTTTGAGATTTTTTTCAAATTTTTTTGTCTAATCTCAAAAGAGTTATGAATTTTTCAAAAAATGGCATTCTTATTTTCAAACAGCCATAACTTTTTTTTAAAACTGACTTTTGGGAACATTTTTTTTTTTAATTGTTTGTTTTTGAATGAACTTTTCGAAAAAATACACGAAAAAAATTTAACATGATCAATTATATAAAATTCACAATGGACCTAATATTGGTCTAAGTGTGTCAGTTTGTTTTCCTGACAGCCATTTTAACCTAATTATATAAAATAATCGGTTTTTTTGAGTAAAATCCTCATTTTTTTCAAATTTTCAAATTTAAAATTTTATATGAAGTGCAGATTTCTGGCTTTCATAAAAAGTATAACTTGTATGTGTAAATGTTCCCGTTCTTTGACAATATTTTTTGAAGCCAACTTTTATAAAATTGCCCCTACCGCCTAAACGGGGAAAGATAGACCCCCTCCTGTATTAAAAAATGATTGTATTGAACTATCCACCAAAAACCGTTATTATTTTTTTACACCAAAATTATCGTACTCGTGCCGAGTAAAGTTTACGAAAAAAAAAATTTTTTCAATTTTGATTTTTTTTAAATGAATAAAAAAAATATTAAAAAAAATCGGCCCACTTTGGGATTGGCGAAAATAGTTGTCAAATTGATTGAAGTTTTTTTGAGAAAAAAATAAAGAAAATAAAAAATGGCGAACTTCAAAAAAATTACGATTTTACTCAAAAAAACCGATTATTTTATATAATTGATCATGTTAAATTTGTTTCGTGTATTTTTTCGAAAAGTTCTTCAAAAACAAACAATTTAAAAAAAAAAGTTTCCAAAAGCCAATTTTTAAAAAAAGTTATGGCTGTTTGAAAATAAGAAAGCATTTTTTGAAAAATTCATAACTCTTTTGAGGCAAAAAAAGTTTAAAAAATTCTCAAAAAAGGTTTTTCAAAGGGTAGAAAAAGATGGAAAAGTTTCAGCAAAATCTAAAGAGTTTGGGTTCAAAAGTGGTCGATTTGGTATGGAATACCCCATTTACATATTATTATTTTTTTTTTTTTGACCAAAACTATCCATTCTGAGCTTTTGAAAAACCGTATCTAAAGCACCCTACATAAATAAAAGATAATTCTAAAAGTTATTAATTAATTTTAAAAATATTTAAAAATTTGAGACTGGAATTTTTCCACTGAAGTTTCGGTAGCAGCTTCATGTTTCCAGGGACTGAGTCGTCGCTGACATTTGACGGATAGCGGCAGGTGATCGAAATAGACCAGTTCTTCAACTTTTAAACCAGCCACGACATCAAACCATTTTCCACGCACGAGACAATAGTCAATTGTTGAACAGGACGTTCCTCTTATGTATGTATAATGGCCATTTTGATCACGCTTTTTTCTTCCATTCAACAATGTCGAACCAATGGTCTCGCACATCTCAATAAATTTTTTGCCATTTCTGTCAGATATTGTATCCAGTGCCGATCTCATGCTGCTCACAGTTCCAGGTGTTAATTCAGGTTCTATCTGAATCAGCTGTAAGTTCCCAATCCTAGCGTTGCAATCTCCAATTACCTTAATATTTTCCTGACAAAACTCCATAAGAAAGTTATGTAGGCCGTCGAATTCCTCCGTCCATCTGTTGCAATTAATGTATAAAGATAAAAAATAAATAAATAGGGTGGCGCAACAGAGCGAGGAGCCCCTGGGCCTAGCGCATTTCTCACAACCATCCCTTTTGAATGAATGGAAGGGACCTATAATTTTCTGCCGGTTCCGAACGGCTAATCGAGAAAGCGCTTTTCATGGCAATGAATACTACCAGAGGACTTGCTAATTCCACGCAAAAGGCGACACCCGTGGAAAAAACATTTTTGCCTCTGTTGGGATTCGAACTCGAAACCTCTGGATTAACAGGGGGACATGCTATCCATCACACCACGAGTACCGCAATTAATGTATACCGTTATTATATATAATTTTTAATTTTAATGCGCAATTTCAACAACAATCCTGCTAATCTAATTTACAAAACGGCATTTCGCAGATTTTCCAAAATGTTTTTTTCATCCCAAATAAGTACCTTTCACTTGCTCTTTCATATGTATGATTTCTCTTAACTGGGATCCATTGCAATTTAAATTCTTGAAAATATGTGTTATAATGCTCCATTTTTCGATCAACAAATGTTTCAAGTAAAAAAAAGATATCATTATCTCTAATAGTATCGAAAAAATTATTAAAAATCAACTTATTACCATAACCTGATATGTTATACGAACAAATTTTGAATGATATATTAAACAAATTTAGGTACAATAAGAGAACATGAACATGAACATGGCTGACGGCATCTTTATTAAAAACTAGGTGTGCCAGCGACTTCGTCCGCAAGAATTGGCATAACTCTTTGATTTATCAACTGATTGACATGAAATAAAAATTAAATGTTAAGTGCAGTTTACTACAATATATTATTGAAAACCTTATCTAGATGGGATAAGCCGTTTCTGAGATTAGCGTGCACAAACAAACTAACTGTTACGTTTTTGTTATATGTATAGATATAGATATAGATATAGATAATTGTTTGGCAGCACCTGAGTTCTATTAGTTTGAGAGCCGCTGTCATGGTTGTTGATGTCTGTCACTTCAAAGTTGTCAGTGGTCAGCTGCTGAAGAAACGTCATCCCTCCTTCATCGCCGCTTGTCAAAACATTAAATGAGTTGAAGTAAAATATCTTCTCATTTGTGTTGATTGTGTCTCCTCTAATGAAAGTTTTAATGGTTTTATCTTTTGCAGCAATTTGAAGTTTTATTTTAATCAATTTTCTTCTCCTCTCTCTTGCCGCGGCAATGTAATCCCTGTGTAGTGATATGCCTGTGCTTTTGAGAGTAGACGCCGATTGGAGAATGCCTTGTCCACCGCAGACACACCTACTTCAGCTGGGAAATGATGAACGGTGTTTTTTTCATTGCTTTTCTTGATAGAAACTCAACTTGGCGCTCAAGAGAGGGATATCGAGATTCCATTTTGTCGAGCTGACTTTTCAGCGAGAGATTGTTTTGCTGTAGTGCATTTATCTCAACCCCATTTTTATCCACGTCCGACTTTATTGGAATATCCTTTAATTTCTCATCTAGCAGTGCGGCCTTAGTATTCTGCACAAGGATTTGTAAATCTGTGATTTGCATGGATCCTACAGACATGTTAACTTGACTCCTTTCTGTGGCTAATTTTTGCGGTGGGAAATGATCGGGGGAGGTTTCTGACAGGTCTCTTTCGGTGGATGAACTCGGTGGTGTTGTGCTGTTGTTGGACTCGTTCTTTTTTGGGGTCCGTTGAAGAGGCATATTTCATTTATATAATATAATGTCAGCATAGAGCAGTTTAATATTCGTGTTTTTTTAGTGTTTTTACTTAACTTTTTGAGTTTGATTGAAATTCAATTTGACTCACCCTGAGTTGCAGATCAAAAAGTGATCAAATTTAATACTTTAATTTCAATAAAAACACTTGAAAATAATAGTTCTTAAGGAGCCTTTTAAGATACGTGTTGCTTCTCTCAACTTCACTCTCTTTTTTCAATATGGGTATGAACTAAAGCTTATTTTACTCGGCGATAGTCTAGCATTCTAACGGTGAAAGAATTTTTAGAAATTGGTTCAGTAATTTCTTCGCTCCCGTTTACGTTCTCGTTCCCATAGGAATATCCTGGTCCTAAGGTACCTGCACACCCATTTTCAGACAAATTTGTTCAGCCACTCTTGAGTTATAAATAGTGTAACTAACACGAATTTCTTTTTTTTTATAGATTTAAATCGTAAGTGATAGCTGCTCCTTTGGCACTGTTGTGAATTTTTTACGGCCCTCCTTATTATACTTTTCATTCATTTATACTCATTTTATTGAGGTTAACTCGTTCCTAGCTGACTCGCCCTGAAATTTCATACAAATTTTTAACTGCACGAGTTGTTTTAGTTAAACTATTGAATATTTACACGAATACTAAAAATACCAATATTTTCCAAGTTCCCGCTAATGTTGTTGTTCCCGTATCGTTCCTGAAACTCTTGACACTTGTTGAGTACATCAAAGTGTCAGCATCTGCACCGTTCAATATGGCCACAGAGACCACCACGTCATAGCTAAGGTCAAAGTGTGAAGTATCACTTTAAATCAATTGTTTTGCGAATATAGACCAAGTTCAATGTACGGTGCGTTCATTTCATATGAAAAAATAGCTTGGATTATTGTAAAATTAACACTATAACTAAAAAAAAATTTAAATCTCTATTCTTGCCAGTTGAAAATCAAAAGAGTTCTTAAAAAGAATCAATCTAATAATCTAACTATTTGTTATTTAATTAGCTGAGCCGTCCAGCGTTGCTCGGGTCTGTAGTTTTAAGGCTTCCGTTCTCATTCCTGCTTCTATTCCCGTGGGATTATAAGGATGAAATCTACGCTAAGTTACTAAGGGATTATGTGGCATCCCAGTGCCGAAAGAATTTTTGAAATCTGTCCTGAGGGAATCTTCCGTTCCCGTGGAAATATGTGAATGAAATATAAGTCTATGTCACTGAGAGATAATGTAACATACTAGAGTAGAAAGAATTTTTATATATATAATTCTGCTGTACGTTTGTACTGTGTTGATTCCCCTCTCTGAGTGTCGTGGGGTGCACATCTCATTTTGAGCTACAACCTTGTTTTAAGGCTAGGTGTCCCTTGCATTTTTCGTTAAAATTTAAAAGGTTTGTTGGCTTATTACTTCATAACTTTTGCAATTTTCTTGATAATTTGATGAAACAAAATGGATTGTTAAGATGATAAACACACAAACATTTGTGTATCATTTAAATGCTGAAAGTTATTCCATAACGGTTTTTATAGGGACCGGAAGCCGTTTTTTTTATTGAAAATTTCGATTTGTTCACTATTTTGGTCGGGGCATCCGTATTTATGAACTTTTTATTTTTTTCTTTTTCGTTTTATAACTAGAAAAAATATATGCAACTAACCTCCGAGCGTTTTTTTTTTTTCAAATTTTGTCTCCTTATATGAAAAAAACCTTCCTCAATTTGTTGCAATTTTTCGGTTTTCAGCATACTCTTTTGGTAATAACTTTCCCATTTATTAATATTTTTCATGAAATAAAAAGGAAATTGTAGAAAGATATCAGGCGCATCTTATAAAATTATTGGTAATAATTTTAAGTGTTTTGAAGCAGGTGTTATGATGAGAGCCCAAAATCAATATTTTTTTCTCCAAACCGCTAAAATTCAATTTCAATAAAGTCATATTTGCAAACGATTTTTGAGGAACGAGAAACCAAAAGAACCTCAATTTTTTTTGGTATTTTTCTTTGATATAATCTCAATCAGTTTCAATTAAAAAATATACTCTTGTGGTCAAAGAATTTGAAATATTACTTCTTGAAAAACTGTCTACTTTGGGTTTTTTCTAGAAAATCTTGCTTAAAAACATATACATACGCACATTTAGTTCGAAACAAATCCGCCACCAAGTTTAGCGCCGTTTTCTCTTTTGTCTGTTCTCAGTGATTTGGAAACGGAGTATCGCCATTGTATATATAATCTATTCTATATACAATGGTATCGCTCAGATGATCTTATGCGTTAAGCGGCCCATACACACCGGTGTGCACACCGGTGTGGCATTTCGCCATACACACCACACCAAATGGCACACACTTCAGCACCATAACCCACACCGACACGAAAAATGAAAACTATTTCATTTTGTTCGCACCGTGTGGCACACCGAAAATTGGTGTGCAAACCACCCCACACACGTACCACATATATCCACACCGACACAAGTGTGCACACTTGTGTGGTGTGTATGGGCCGCTTTATGCATCCCCTCATACATATCATCTATATTCTATACCTATGACCTTATTTTGTGATCTTTTGTGGTATTCATTTCTCATTACAAACTGTGTGCCTGTTGTTTTTTTTTGCTGGTAGCAGTAGCTTGCATTGTAAAAAAAAGTGTGAAATGAGGAAGGATTGAATGAAACGGACATAGGCATACGCACAAAGGGAAAGGGGTTAGAAAATAGCACTACTGCACTAGTAGAATGGAATTCCTTGGTCAAGTGTACGCAACTTGATGAGAGTGTGTTTCATTTTTTTCTTCAGCTAAAAATTTTGTATCTGACTAGATACATAGATATTTTGTATTTGAGAACTTAGGTATATTGTTTTGTTGCTGACATGACGCGGTTGGCGTGAAAATGTATATAGGTATAGGTCAGTAACTTTACATAGGCATATAGGATTCAACTTATTTGGAATAACATATGCGTTTGGGTAAGGTGTATGCGAAATAATTTTCTTTACTTTGTTACAAAGTTATTGGTTGTACCTACTATTCTTTCGTTGGTGGTTTTTTATATCTTACTAGGTGTGCCAGCGACTTGGTCCGCAAGAATTGGCATAACTTTTTTATTTATCAACCGATTGACATGAAATAAAAACTAAATGTTAAATGAAGCTTACCACAATATATTACTGAAAACCGCATCTAGATAGGATAAGCCGTTTCTGAGATTAGCATGCACAAACAAACAAACTGTTACGTTTTTACTATAGGTATGTATAGATAGATACCTATAGAAGATATAGATCTATTTTATTTTTGTTTCATATTGTGCATGTGGGAAGGCAAGCTGAGGGCGGATAGTGTGGGTGGCACAGGTTTATGGGCATTTGATTGCAATTCAGTGTCTTCTTAATTTCAGAAAGAACTTTTATTGCATTTGAGAATTCTTGCGCCCGATATTTTTGTACCGCTAGTGATATTGAAGGCACAGATAAAATTGAAAACATTGTAAAAAAATTTATTTTTGAAAGCGTTAGTTCGATACTGCAACGAATGGTTCGAAATTTCGAGAGTATGATTCATGGGTATGACTCCAACATATGCGAACAATTTAACAGTGTTTTGTGTCAATATGTCGGTGGAAAAGAATTAATTTTTATCTTGGAAAACCGTACAACAGTAGATGTGCTGCAGCCGTTGTCTAATTCAAAACCAAACGGGCATTCACCGAGTAGGTACACAAAAGTGCACAGCAAAATTGTAAATACTCCAAAAACAAACCTTTGGTGAAAAAAAAGAAAAAATTTTTAATGAATAAAAAGAATCTTTTTTCAAATCGTAAAACGAGCAGACCACAAAAACGAAGAAGAAATGCTTCCGCTGATTCGAATTACGGAAATGTAGACGCACCATCCGAACTGTCAGATAAAACTGATCAAGAAATGGAATTGGAGAAACAGAAAAGGAAAAAATCACTCCAAAAAAACTTTGATCACAGAAGAAAAATCGAATCAGAAACAAGAGATCAGTCATTTAGTGGGAAATGGAAAGAAATACGGCGTGAAATATTTACTGCTTCTAATTTTGGTAAAATATGCAAAGCTAAAAGTACGTCCAGCTACCACAATATCATAAAAACAAACTTGTATAGCTCATTTTCTTCTTCTAATATGCTATAGGGTCTTCAAAACGAGAAATGCTATCCAAAAACTAGAGGAAATCGGAAGCCTCAAAGTAATTAAATGTGGTCTTTTCATAGATAAAGAATACCATTTTTTTGTCGCAACTCCAGACGGATTAATCGGTTGAAGTGCAATATGTGAAGTGAAATGGTCTTTAAAAAATATGACATTAGACGAAGCTGTTAGTCAAAAGAAATTACCTTATCAAGAAAAACAAGGGGGGCTTAAGAAAACCAAGGACAACTTCTCATAACTAATTGGCAAATTTGCTATTTTGTCTATTGGTGTTTGGACTTCCTGCGATTTTATATTCTTCAGAGTTAAGAAAGATGAAAAGTTCTGGCAAACAAAAATGAAAGAAAAATTAATCTCGTTTTATCAAAATCATCAGCTTCTGGAAGTGTGCGATCCTAGAATTCCAAGAAAAATTTATTGCAACAACGACGGATAAGCTGAGACTTTCATGCATTTGGTTGAGCGCATCGCTGGAAGAAGTGTAAAGCAACTTTATTAGGAAGGTAAACAAACTCTCAAATTAGTTATTTTTTTAATAATTATAGTTTTTTCCTTTTTCATCTTCTTTACTACTTATGTACCTTGACGTGGTGAAGATGCTCAGTATGCTCTTTAACTGAAGATACGGTTAAAGAACAGAAGCTAAAAAGTAGTTGTTCATATTATTATCAATATTACGTATACCTATTTTTTTTTGTATTTGCTCTCTGAATATAAGAGTAGGTATACTCATCCAATTCCAAAAAAAAAATTTTTAGAGGATGTAGGTATTTGAAAACATCTCTTCATTTTTTAAAATGTTATGCCCACATTATCAATGGAGGTCTTGCCGAAATGAAAAAAAAAAAATTAACTTGAATTTAGTTTTTTCCTCGGTGAAAAATGAGTATTATCTAAGTTCTTACCCCCCAGGTTATCCCCTTTTTCATTAATTTTGCTGATCAAACTAAGCCAAGAAACTGACCTACATTTAGTTTAGTTTAGTTTAGTTTATTTATTCATCAAACAGAGTAAATCTCTTACAGACTACTATAACTATAAATAAATGTATATAAATAAAATAAAATAACAAAAGATAAATAACAAGAAAAATTATGTGACAGGTCGCAATAGTAAAGCGGACAGTAAATTCTTTTTGAAAACATCCCTTGAATTACTAGAGAAAATATCTATGACTTCTATTACAGAATTTGTTTCTTTTATACAACGTGCAAACGGTTTGTTTCTACAATAATTACGTGTCGAAAAATTCTCATGAAAATGAAAACTAGCACGAAGTATTCTTTGCGGAGAGTAAAAATTGATTTGTTGTAATAAAAGAGAACAGTTTATTCTATTGCTAATTACATCTTTTATAAACATTATTGCAAAATACTTTCTTCTTAGCTCAAGCGTTTGAATATCTATTAGTAAGCATCTAGAAACGTATGATGGTACTTCGATATTCCAATTAAGTTTATGGAAAGCGAACCTTGTGAAACTCTTTTGAACCCTTTCTATTCTTAACGAGTGTACATTATAATAAGGATTCCAAACTGTACTACAATATTCCAGCACTGATCTTACAAGAGTTATATATAATGTTTTAAGGGCATATGGATCTGAAAAATCTTTAGAGTTCCTCCTTATAAACCCTAACATCCCATTGGCTTTATTTACTATATAATCTATATGCTTTGTAAACGTAAGTTTTTCATCCAGCATAACTCCCAAATCTTTTTTGGCAGTGACTCTTTCTAAAGTCATGTTATTGATACTATAATCAAAAGTAATAGGAGATTTCGTCCTATAGCACGTGAAACTCTGACATTTAGCAACATTAAGAAACAATTGGTTATAATCACACCATTCAGCCAAATTTTGAATACCTATCTTTTTGAAGAAGGAGACAGTCTGAGGAAGATCGTATGACTCGGAAGATTTTCACATCGTCGGCATACATCAGGTTACTCGAAAAGTTAAAACAATCTGGAATATCATTAATAAAAAGGATAAATAGCAAGGGACCAATATGACTTCCTTGGGGTACTCCAGAGGTCACATTTATCATTCTTGACCTATGATTACTTAGTTTGACGTATTGAATTCTTTTATCTAAGTAGGAAGAAATCCATTTTATAAAGCTTGAATGAAAGCCTAGTTTAGAAAGTTTGAAAATTAATATACTGTGGTTGACTCTGTCGAATGCCTTAGCAAAATCCGTAAAAATAATATCAGTTTGGAAATCATTTTCAAACCCATTAATGACAGAATCGCAAAAAATTGTAAGGTTAGTAGCAGAAGATCTACCTGACACAAAACCATGCTGAAATTCAGACACTATACCTTTAACAAAAAAGCTCAATTTTTTGCAAATTAGCATTTCAAACATTTTGGGAATGACTGATAATTTGCAGATTGGTCTATAGTTGATCACGTTTTGCTTTGATCCTGACTTGTGAATAGGAGTTATAAAAGAAACTTTCCAGCAATCCAAAAACTGGCCACTTTTAAGGGATTTGTTGAAAATCAAACAAAGCGGCAAGGCCAAAGAAATCGAACAATTTTTTAATGCGATAGGGGCGATATTATCAGGCCCAGCACTTTTGTTTATATCAAGGCCATTTAAGGCTTCCAAAACTTCGGAAACACTTAATTCGATGCTACCAACATCAATAACATTAGAAGGGAAGAAAGCAGGAGGTTCACAGGAAGAAGAGGGCAGATAGTCAGAACTAAAATAATCGGCGAAAAAATTACATATGACATTTACATCACTAGACAAGTTATCAAAATATTTCATACAGCTTGGAAGTCCAATAGATTTACGTTTGGTGTTTATAAATTTCCAGAAATGTTTACAGTCTGGAAGCTATTGAGGCAGTCAAATTCCAGGTAACACCGAGTATAATTATGTTTAAGAACATGATTATCTCTGCTATGCTTGTAAGCTTTATAAGCTTTGTTTTTCCTGTTTTTAAGATTTAATAATCTTCTGTTGAACCAAGGTGGATTGGAATTTGATTTACGAATTTTTTTAGGAATATTCAATTCAAAAGTTTCATCAAGGCACATAACGAATTTTTCAAACGCGTGACTAAGACTTAAATTATTTAAGATTTGATCCCATGGAATAGCAGATAGATAGTTATTGATTGCTTCAAAGTTTGCACGTTTATAATCAAAATAAAATTCTGGTACATCAATGACATCACTAATATAAGTTAAGAATTTACACTCTACAGTAAGGCATATGTGATGAATTTTGTTTTCTATAACTGGGAAATCAGTCTTTTCTACGTGAGCTTCCAAATCTTTATCCACAAAAATTAAGTCTAATATACGATTCAGGCTGTTATGAAAACTGTTCAACTGTATAAGACTAAACTGACTAAAGAAATCCACAACTAACGCTTCTATGTCAGAATTAACATTGAATGGTACTAAAATCTTATCGTCTTGATCTGTTTCTCATCTTATTTCACCAAGATTAAAATCTCCTAAGATCATTACATGGTCAGAAGTAGTTAGATTATTTAGAAATGATTGACAATTTAACAAATGCAAATTATACAAATCTAATGAGCTACCTGGTCGAATATAGCTACCGCTAATGTACAGATTTAGGTTTCTATTCAATTTTATTTTTATTATTAGCTGGTCAACATCGAAGGAAGATGGATTACTGTCAGAAACAAGTTCGATTTGACTACAAACGAAATTTTTTCTGACTGCAATTATAACACCTCCTCCTCGATCAAAACCAGTTGTAACTGAACATCGATCTTTTCGAAAAACTACAAATTGATTACAATTGAATATCTCAGAAGTAAGATGATTTTCATTAAGCCAAGTTTCAGTGAGCACTATTATATGATAATCTTGAGATGCGAAGTATACATACAGTTTACTCAATCTAGTTCGAATTCCTCCTACATTTTGGTAATAGATGGAGAGAATATTAGAGTTGAAAGCATTTGAACATACCTATTCCAGCAGGAACGATTATTGGTGATTCAACAATACATCAATAGTTGCGGCAGGAGTTGGGTTTCCGACGGTGTATATGGCAGCAGGTATATTGCAGGAATCAATTTGGATATCAGCTTCAGTGATAACTATGTAGTTGACGGGAGTGCATGCATAGCTGGTATCGTTTTTTGGAGTGTAGATGAAGTCTCGAAATCAAAATTTAAATCACACAAATATCATGTTTTCCACATCCGCAAAAACACAAGATAAGAAATATCGACCCTACAACATCTTCATTATTTGTAATTATCTGTATTTATCTCAGCAAGCAAACTGACAAAAAAAAGTAACCGGTTTTCTTACTTTCCTGACTTGAAACAATATTTCTATTCTCAAAAACAAGAAATCGTAAAAAAATGTTCATTCGGACATATTGTGTACCTGTGCATACAAATATTTTCGTCAGTGTGCCCATTGTATATAGAATCTATATTATATATTATATATATATAAGATTACTGATTCTGTATACGTTGTCTTGTGTTTTCGATTCTCCTCCCCACGTTAAATAACTTCCTTTGATTTCTGCTTTGCTTATGGTTATGATATGATATATTGACTGAAAAACTTATTTCTCTATACGTTCTCTGTTGTCTTCGATTTTGTTCCTCACCTTAAATAATTTGCTTTGATTTTGGTTCTCTCGGCACTTTTTGAAATTTAAGCGCTTAATTCTCTCTTGTCTGTGTCTCTTTGCTTAAGCGATTTCAGCGCACCACTCGGTGTTCGGTGAATAAAGGTCTGAGAAAAAGCTATCTGATGATAGTACTATAGATTCTATATACAATGGTGTGCCGTGTGCCTTATGATATCTGATTTTTGATATGCCTAGAGAGAGCAAATAGGGAGAATTTGAATTTTGAAATCACACGCGACGATGGCAAGAGGGATTTCTTTTAAGAGAATAAAATGATTTACTAAAGCAAACACTTTTACATAAGTTCTGAGTTCGCTAAAAAAGTCCACCTAGCCTTAAATTCAATTTTCAATTATGAATTGCACTGAGTGTTCAAAAAAAATATTAAAAAATGATAACCTACGGGTTTTGTGCTGTGATTGTAAATGGACATTTCATGGTGCTTGTGTTGGTATCCTCAAAGATGATCTTGAATACATGAAATCTATAAATAAATCATTTCGATGCGAGAAGTGCTTTGCTAATAGGCGACTGACTATACAGCAGCAAGATATTCCCATGGAGTCAAGTAAGGAAAATAAAAGTGACTCGTTGAGTGGTGTTTATGTGTCTCCAACCAAAGACTTAATGCAAACAGATAATGAGAGTGAATCCAATAATTTCAACCCTAATCTTGTTACTGAAGAAAATAAATTTACATTGCAAATGATCTATACAATAAAATTTCTAACTTAGAAGCAATTAATAAAGAGTTTCTTGCTTCCATATCTGCTTTGAATTAAGAGAATGAAATTCTTAAATCTAAAGTTCAACACTTAAAAAACAGGCTGCATTGGCAACAACAAAGCCAATTAGCTAACTACATCGAAATCACTGGACTTACCAACGGCAATGATAATGTTAATAACCCAAAGAGTATTGCTCTTAACTTTTTTTCGAGATGCTTTGGGATTTGGGAATAGAAATAAAAGAGAGTGATTTATCGAATTGTTATGTAAAAGAAAGAAAAAGCAAGGACCAAGGAAAGGAAACTACCGCACGAAACAAAGAGAGCAAACTCACAATCTTCGTTCAGCTATCTGCACGGTTGCCGCTGACCAAAAAAATATGTGTTCAAAGCTGAGAATAAAAATAGCCAAACACAGCTTAAAATGACCTAAACTATGATTAATTCCGATGCTGAAAGAAGTTAGAAACATCAAATTCTCAAACAGAAAAAGCAGTACGAGAAGCGATTGTTTAAGGCTAAACAACAAAGATTGTCAGTACAGGCCTTATGGGAGAGCTTTTTTCGAAACTGTGGTGCCTGTCAACGCTCTCAGGACACCACACAAGTAATAATGTACGTAGCGCCCACTGAAATAAAAACAACCCACTGACCTACCTATGAGTTTTTCATGTAGTTTTAATAAAAATTTTGCGATAGTCCCCCATACAACTTGTCTGCCACACAGTCGATGCCGATGGCAGAATGACTTGCGTCTTGTGTTTGCTATTCAACTTTTCAACCCTCGTTTATTTGCTGAGTGCAATGAGAATGCGTACATTCAGACGGCGTTGCCATGACCAAATTTGACCGAAATAATACAACTCTTCCTTCAGAGTTTGTTAAAGAACTTTGAAAAATAATGCTTTTCTGAAGCTTTTGAGATAAATTTAATATGTAAGTACTGCCATCAGTGTATGTTGTTTTACTTTTTTCTTTTGTGTGCAAATACGTTATAATGCAACTATATAATGATATTTCTCACTTTGGTTGTACAGAAAAGCCATTTAAATCCGTTATGAAAAATGATGTGGGACGTTGGAAATGAAAAATATATTGAACGACAATATTATTTTCATGCACGTGTGTCGCCACTGATTACAACTGTCTTTCAGGAAGGATTCGTTATGATGGATGATGGATGTTTTCACCGAAGAAGCCACAGAAAGGCTAGTTATAAATCTGAACGAAGATAGTAGCACTAGCAACTACTCGTCAGATTGTAATTAAGATCTTTTTCTATATTGAATAGATGTAAGTATCCAATTATTTAAATTAAAATTATTTTATGATGTTTTTGTTATGAAATGTATATTTTTATATTGTTAAATAGATTATTTTTAAATAAATGAAGTTATATTTATTTTTTGTTATTTATGTTGTTTTTGTTAAAAAAGGATTAGGCCTACTGGGGATACCTTTTAAAAAAAACGCACCTATTATCTTACCTCATGGTGGTGTGGAAAAAGATGATCAAATTTTTGTTTAAATCGTAATTGTGAAATTAAAAAGCAAATGTGGTAGCGCTGGTACTTTTCTCTCTCATTTTGAAGCGATTTAGTATGATTTTTTATACATGCTATGGGAACGCTGAAAGAGCTTTCACGTGTGATAGACTTATGCAATATGTTGCAGCCAAAGTGAGATGCCAACGTCCTATCTTCCCTGTACTGACAATCTTTGTTGGACAGAGTATAGGTGGACATTTTTAGCGAACTCAGAACTCATGTTAAAGTGTTTGCTTGTATTAGTAAATCGTTTTATTCTCTTAAAAGTAATCCCTTTGCCATCGTCGCGTGTGATTTCAAATTCTCCCTGTTTGCTCTCTCTCTTTGGTCTCGGCAACAGCCAGAAACTAGAAAAGAATTAAGCACTTGCATAAGCAGAACAAGGGGGTGACAATTATACGAGCATGCGCTGTGCAAGTAGACATATACAAAAACAGATATCATAAGACACACTGACGAAGATATTTGTATGTACACAATATGTCCGAATGAACATTTTCTTACGATTTCTTGTTTTTGGATGGGTTGAGAATAGAAATATTGTATTAAGTCAGGAAAAAAAGAAAACCGGTTGCTTTTTTTGTCAGTTTGCTTGCCGAGATAAATACAGATAATTACAAATAATGAAGATGTTGTAGGGTCGATATTTCTTATCTTGTGTTTTTGCGGATGTGGAAAATATGATATTTGTGTGATTTAAATGTAGGTCAGTTTCTTGGCTTAGTTTGATCAGCAAAATTAATGAAAAATGGATAACTTGGGAAATAGGAACTTAGATAATACTCATTTTTCCCCGAGGAAAAAACTAAATTCAAGCTGTTTTTGTGCTGTTTTTCGGTTAGGCAAGACTTCCATTGATAGTGTGGGAATAACCTTTTATAAAGTGTAGATATTTTCAAATACATCATCTAAAAAAATTTTTTTTTTGTAATGGTACTTACTTATATTCAGAGAGCGAATACAAAAAAAAAAATATTTAGGTAATATTGATAATAATCTGGACAATTACTTTTTAGCTTCTGTTCTTTAACCGTATCTCCAGTCAAAGAGCATACTGAGCATCTTCACCACGTCAAGGTAAGTAGTAAAGAAGATGAAAAAGGAAAAAATTATAATAATTATTAAAAATAAAAAAAAATAACTAATTTGAGAGTTTGTTTACCTTTCTTACAAAGTTGCTTCTTCTTTCTTCCAGCGATGCGTTCAACCAAATGCATTAAAGTCTCAGCTTATCCGTCGTTGTTGCAATAAATTCTTTTAAAAAAGGATCATTATATCATTTTCTCAAGTATTCCAGACTCTCATTTTTCTTGGAATTCTAGGGTCGCACAATTCCAGAAGCTGATGATTTTCATAGAATGAGATTAATTTTTCTTTCATTTTGGTTTGCCAGAACTCGTCATCTTTCTTAACTCTGAAGAATATAAAATCGCAGGAAGTCCACACACCAAAATAGAAAATTTGCCTATTAGTTATGTGAAGTTGTCCTTGAACTTGATAGTAATAATCATGGGTTTTCTTAAGCCCCCATGTGTTCCCTTGTTTTTCAAGATAAGGCAATTTCTTGTGACTAACAGCTTCGTCTAATGTCATATTTTTTGCAGACGATGGACATTTCACTTCACATATTGCATTTCTACCGATTAATCCGTCTGGAGTTGCGCCAAGAAAATGGTATTCTTTTTTTTCTTCCACATTTAATTACTTTGAGGCTTCCGATTTCCTCTAGTTTTTGGATAGCATTTTTCTCGTTTTGAAGACCCCATAGCACATTTGAAGAAGAAAATGAACTGTACAAGTTTGTTTTTATGATATTGTGGTAGCTGGACGTACTCTTAGCTTTGCATATTTTACCAAAATTAGAAGCAGTAACCATTTCACGTCTTATTTCTTTCCATTTCCCACTAAGTGATTGGTCTCTTGTTTCAGATTCGATTTTTCTTCTGTGATCAAAGTTTTCTTGGAGTGATTTTTTCCTTTTCCGTTTTTCCAACTCCATTTCTTGATCAGTTTTATCTGGCAGTTCCGATGGTGCGTCTACATTTCCGTAATTCGAATCTCTTCTTCGTTCTTGTGGTCTGCTCGTTTTACGATTTGAAAAAAGATTCTTTTTATTTATAAGAACTCTTTTTTTTTCTTCTGTTCTCACCAAAAGTTTGTTTTTGGGAGTATTTAGAATTTTGCTGTGCACTTTTGTATACTCGGTGAATGCCCGTTTGGTGTTAAATTGGACAACGGCTGCAGCGCATCTACTGTTGTACGATTTTCCAAGAGAAAAATTAATTCTTTTTCCACCGACATATTGACACACAACACTGTTAAATTGTTCGCATATGTTAGAGTCATATCCATGAATCAAACTCTCGGAATTTCGAACCATTCGTTGTAATATCGAACTTACGCTTTCAAAAATACCATTTTTCACCATGTTTTCAATTTTATCTGTGCCTTGAATTTCACTACCCGAACAAAAATATCGGGCGCAATTTTTATGACGTCCAAATACATGAAATGGAACGTTTTCAATGTCCTTTTGCAGGAATCTAATTTTTTCTGTAAACGGTAGATCACTTTGTCTTCTATATTTTGCTGCGCTTTTAATTCTTTTGATGATGTTGTCGATTCTCGAACCCAGCGTTTTTCTTCCTATGATATTGTACTTTGTGTTTTTTGTCAGATCTATAAGTTTTTTTTCTCATATTTCTAAACAGATGATTGACGCACTCCATTTTTTCTATAATATGATTGGGAAATGGATTGGCTTCAAGAAGCTTCTTATGAACATTGCTGTCACCATCAGCAATAAAATTTTTGAATAATACCCTATAGTTATTAAAACAATATTTAAACCCTTCGACTAAAACATCCGATTCCATTTTAGTAGAAGGTCCTCTGTGGTTTTTATTACATGTGTGATATGGTATGGGACTACTCTTTCCCTCATGTAAGTGACATATATGGCAGTACTTATTTTTTACTCCAAAGTAGAGAACTTTCTTAGTTTTAAAACCAATTATGGTTGCTATTCCAGAGAGGGAGGTATATTTGCACCCGTATGACCTATGTGACCACGCTCCATCTGTAACGACAGTTATCAAGACGTTACCATCTTTATCAACACTTCCATTTTCGATTGCGATTTTTTTTTCTTCTTCAATTGCTTCCTTCATTTTGGCTTCCGCTGTTTCTATCCAAACATCTTTACTTTGGTTCTCTATTTGGCGATAAATTTTCGTATCCATAAATGGAATGTTAATGGATTCAAACACCCGCTGGCATTGCGTAAATCCGTTACCGGAAAGCATTGCTCCTGCTACAACCTCCTTATTAATTATAGTTTCAACTACAGTTCTTTTAGAACCTTCTTCCTTGCATGTGAAAATGGTTTCCGAAAAATTGCACAATTGACATATAAAAAAAAGTTTAGATTTCAAACCTAAAATTAAACAGTAGATTTAAGTTTTCCCTTACAAAAGACAAAAAATTTAATGTGTACCACTACCTATCCTTTTTTCCTGGGTAAGCACGAGATTTTCAAAAGAGCAACCGAATGATTGCCCGTGAGCTGTTATTTCTTTCAAACTCTTGAGGAAAAAGTCAAGGTCAACTACTCTTCGCCCTTCTGGAACGAAAGCATTTAAAGCTTGGGTTCTATCGACTTCAACGGTCAAATCAAAATTTTCTAGATTGTTTTCGATTGATGAAATGTCTTCATCTATCACTCTTGCGGCAACAGACTCCATATCGGATGATACGACTTCATTGAAGAGCTCGATTTTCTTAATTTTTCTTTAAAAACAAAACCAAAACATTTTACCAACAACTTGTATACATTTTAATTTCATTTGCAAGAAGATATATTTTAAGAAGATAAATGGATGTTTTTTGAAAACTGCAATCGAAAAACAAAAAATTCCCTAGTAAAATTCAAAATTTTTGAAGTTAGATCTGATTTAGAAAATTTTCCGTTATAATTGAGGATTTAAATCCATTCTCTAAGCCTTATGTTTTTTTCACTTGAAATTCGAACAAAAACAGTAATTTTGTGGGCCATATCCAAGCAATTGAGATTCAAAGAAGTCATCTTATGAAACGGCCTGTTTTTTGTGGGAGTTCCTGGGATTTTTTTCAATGACCAGTTAATAGATAGATCTTTAATTTTACTATAGTTTACTTACAATATATCGACAGACAAATATAAATTTTAATCTAAAAATTTTAGGTAGAATATGAGCTATTGTTCTCTGAATACCCCGCTTCAAAAAATGAACTCGCACTTCCTACACGATTCCAACTGGATGTTTATATGGATATATAAGAAATTGGACTCTTGGTAAATTATTGAGAAAATAGCTGTATTTAATAATCACTTTGCTTCCGCATTCTAGACATTTTAAGAAAGCAATTAATGAAAAAAAAAAAAAAAAAAAAAAAACAAATCACAAGGAATGGCCCTCTTAAAAATATATAAATGCATAGATAGGTAATAATAAATAAAGTCTTTCTCATCACTACAGAATTTAAAACTTCATATACTTGACCGTATCAACACCATCTCCTTCTTCCAAACTCTGCGGTATTTGTTTTTGCAAAAAAAAAGGAATTCCATCTATCTAGGAATAATCTACCTTATGAATAATTACCTTCCATAACTTTTTCTTATAAAACGATTTTTGATTTTTTTGGATTTGTACACAACAGATTTTTTAGACATATTCAAGTTTTTTTATGATGGATAAATGGGCTGAAATTTTGTCACCAGGATGAAAGTAGACACGAACACTTTGTTATACCTAATATAACAATTCAAATTCAAACTGTATCTAGAGATCAGCACAACACAATTCACAGAAAATTACACTGTAACTATCACTGTATCTATGTAGGTATCTATGTTATTTAAAATTCAATTTCCAGAATTCTCAAATGCAAAAAAGTTCCTTCTTTATCAGAAATAAAGAAGACACTGAATTGTAATTAAATGCTCATAAACCTCAGTATGTATATGTATTTTCATAGATATAAGTACCTACCCACACTTATCCACCCTCAGCTTGCCATCCCACATGCATAATATGAAACAAAAATAAAATAAATAAGATATACAAATACAAACCACCAAAGAAAGAATAGTAAAACCAATAACTTTGAAACAAAGTTAAAAAAAATTATTTCGCATACACCTTACCCAAACGCACATCTTATTCCAAATAAGTTGAATCCTATATGCCTATGTAAGATACTGACCTATACCTACATACATTTTCATGCCAACCGCGTTATGTCATCAACAAAACAATAGAAGTTCTCAAATACAAAATAACTACCTACCTAGTCAAATACAAAATATTTAGTAGTGGAGGAACGTAAGCTTTTTACCTAGGAATCCAGGGCCAGTCCATGGATTTTCATGAAATTTTCGGAAATGTAATTTGGATGGCGATGGCGTATAGAAAAAAGTTAAAAAACAAAATTCCACCCCTCTCAATTTTTTAATTATTTTTAAAATTAATTATTAACTTTTAGAATTTTATTTTATTTATTTAGGGTATTTTAGATAAGGTTTTCCAAAGCGTAAGGATGGATAGGTTTGGTTAAGACAAAAAAAATTTGTATGAGAGGGGGGTTGTTGAAAATGAAAAACAAGTGTTGAACACATCCATAATATTTAAGTACTGAATACATTCATAAATGTCAACTCATATTCTTACTTGTCAAATAAAATTCATTCTTGTTAAAACTCTACTCCGCTGCACTTTGTTCTAATAGGTTATGGGCCTTTAAAGTCACTATTAAACAAGTTTTAATCTTTTATTTCAATTAAATAAATATGCAAATAAAAAGTTTAAAATTTGCTCTTTAAAACAAGTATCCTTTTTAGTAACTATCACATACGATTCCTTAGAAATTTGTTGATTTAATCTAATAGGTAAAATGGCTACATCGACGATCACATTTCCATTCGAGAAGCTGCGTGGTCGTGAGAACTTCGATATATGGAAGCGACATGCCAAGTCATACCTGGTTATTAAGAACTGCTGGAAGATAATCGAAACAGGACTATCGGCAGATCGGAAAGACAAAGAATTGGAATCAAATGAACGTGCATTAGCAGAAATTACTTTAATGATTGAGCCAAGTAATTTTGGACATATCGCAACATGTACTGAAGCAAAAGCTGCTTGGAATGCTCTGGTTTCAGCCTATGATGATAGTGGTCTAACAAGAAAAGTTGAATTGTTAAAGCAATTGGTACAACTTAAGTTACATGACTGCGAGTCAATGCAGGAGTATATCAATACGATGGTTCTTACGTCACTGAAAGTTCAAAACGCCGGCTTGAATATTGACGACGAACTAACAGCATCTCTAATGCTTGCGGGGCTGCCTGATGACTTTCGGGCACTGGTTTTGGCAGTGGAAAATTCCAAAACGAAGCTTACCGTGGATATTGTGAAAAACTTACTACTTCAAGACGTAAAATTTGATAGTAAGAGCATTGATAGTGTTCTTTACACAAAAAAAAAATCGTCGTCAGCTAGATATCGTTGCCATACCTGCAAGCAGGTTGGGCATTTTAGCAAATCCTGCCCAAACAAAAACAAGAAGACAAGCATCAGCAACGACAAGAATAGGCGAGATAAATTATTATATGCTTCTTTCTTTGCCAACAACAAAAGTTCTTCAAACTGGTTTGTAGACTCAGGAGCTACGACTCATATGACGAATCAAGAAAGTTTGCTGTTCAATAAAAAACAGCCGCTCACCAACAAAGAAGTCATTGTGGCAAATAGTCACAAAATGTCTGTGAAATGCTCTGGTGATGTAAAATTAGTTATGAAAAATAAAAAATTCAATGCAGTGTTACAAAATGTTGATTACTTGCCTGAACTTTGTGCAAACCTTCTTTCAGTTCGACAGATGACTAAAAATGGTAACAAAGTTGTATTTGAACGTGATTTTTGTCAGATCTACGATGATGAAAGCAATTTAATAGCAACAGCAGTCGCTATCAATGATTTGTATCAATTAGATTGTGAACCAATGAAAATTGCAACGCATAACGAACAGGCATTGTCAGCGGCAAGTACATATGATTTATGGCATCGAAGGTTAGGTCATATTTGTGCTAGCAACCTAACCAAGGTTAAGAACTCTTCATCGGGTGTCAATATATCTGCGGGGAATAATGACAAATGCATTGTTTGTATAAAAGGCAAACAAACACGTGCACCTTTTAAAGATACTGGAACTCGTGCTAAAAGTCTTCTTGATCTTGTGCACTCTGACGTCATGGGTCCTTTACAGCAAAGATCATTTTCTGGAGCGAGATTTTTGGTGACATTCGTCGATGACTTTAGCCGCAAAGTGTTTGTGAGGGCCATTAAGCACAAATCTGAAGTGTTTAGCGAGTTTGTGAAGTTTAAGAACTTTGCTGAAAATCAATGTTCTAGGAAAATAAAAGTGCTCCGAACTGACAACGGCACTGAGTATACTGGAACTTCTTTCCAACGTTTTTTGGAAAATAATGGTATCTTACACCAAAAAACTGTCATCTATACGCCTGAGCAAAATGGCGTTGCGGAACGTCTCAACCGCACCATTATTGAAAGAGTGCGTTGTATGCTTTTGGATTCCGGTTTGGACAACAAGTTTTGGGCAGAAGCAGCAACAACTGCTGCCATTTTGGTAAATATGGTACCTTGTAGAAATAATGATCGTTCACCTGAAGAAATTTGGTCTGGGCGAAAGCCTAATTTGAGTCACCTTCGTATTTTTGGTTGCAAAGCCATGGCGCATGTTCCTAAAGAAAAGCGGTCAAAATTAGAAGCAAAATCAGTAGAGTGCATTCTACTTGGGTACAGCACAGAGTCGAAAGCATACCGATTATTCAATCCTTTGACAAAAAAAATAGTAACGAGTCGTGATGTCACATTCATGGAAGCTGATGGCAAGGTAATTTCGAGTGACAACAATAATTTAAGTAACCATCATACACCAATAGTAATGATATCAGACGATGAAGATAACTACATTGTCAATTCAGGGGAAGAAGAGTTAAGAGAATTGTCAACGTCTGATTTGAAACCTGAACACCATGAACCTACAAACAATGATGAAGCCATAAGGAGCGACCATTCAGACTATGATGATGCTGATGACCAGACATTCATTCCGGACGAGGATGTAACTTTCTCTAACGATGAGGACATGATGCGGCGCTCTGAACGAATTAAGAGTAGGTATTCCAAAGCCGAGCTACAATTATATAGCAACAGATCAAATCTGTGATCCTAGAAGTCCCAAAGAAGCTTTTTTTAGTTGTGATGCTAAGCTGTGGAGAAACGCGATGAAAGAAGAGTTTGACTCATTGATTTTGAATGAGACCTGGACCTTAACTGAGCTTCCGCCTGGTAAGAAGGCGATTAATTCAAAATGGGTTTTCAAAACAAAGTTTGATAATGAAGGTAAACCCATTCGACGAAAAGCAAGGCTGGTCGTAAAAGGTTTTTGTCAGCAGAAAGGAATCGACTACACAGAGACCTTTGCACCTGTAGTGAGATACACATCAATCCGGTATCTATTAGCATTAGCGGCAAGACATGATCTTCTTGTGCATCAGATGGATGCTGTAACAGCGTTTTTAAATGGTGAGTTAAAAGAAGACATTTACATGACTCAGCCAAACTGTTTTGAAGATGGTTCAAATCAAGTATGTAAGTTGCGTAAATCTCTGTATGGACTCAAACAATCCAGTAGAGTGTGGAATGAGAAGCTCAACCATGTTCTGATAAATATGGGCTTGAGACGCAGCGAGGTCGATCAGTGCATATATTTTCAATGCTCTGGAGAACAGATGTTATTCATTGCCATTTATGTCGATGACGTTTTGATTTTCTCGAACTCACTTGATCTGGTGATTAACTTGAAGGACGAGTTGTCAAAAAACTTCAAGATGAAAGATATGGGCGAAGCCACATCAGTTTTGGGCATAAGGATTCAGCGAGGTATGTCGTTCTTAAAAATGGACCAATCTAAGTACATTTCAGAGATTTTGAGACGGTTTAATATGGATGACTGCAATCCCATCTCCACACCCATAGACATCAATCAAAAGTTGTCGTCAGATATGTGCCCTAAAGATGACAGTGAAAAACAACTAATGAAGGATGTGCCTTATATGCAGGCAATAGGGTCTTTGCTGTTTGCTGCTGAAATTACACGTCCCGACATCTGTTACGCCGTCAATCTACTGAGTAGATTTGGAACGAATCCAGGGAAGGCGCACTGGACAGCCGTCAAACGTGTGATGAGGTACCTGAAGGGTACGATTGACAAAGGCATTGTGTATCAGAAGGAAGCAAGTGACATGGTCGGTTTCTGTGATGCAGATTGGGCTGGCGACATGGATGCCAGGCGCTCTACAACTGGATATATGTTTACATTCCAATTAGGTGCTATATCATGGGCCACAAAACGTCAGCGAACCGTCGCGCTCTCTTCAACTGAAGCTGAGGTTATGTCAGTAGTTGCTGCTATCCAGGAGTCTATCTGGCTTAAACGCCTACAGTATGAGCTATATCCTGATTCAGAGAAACAAATGGTACTTCACTGCGATAATAAGAGTACAATCCACATCGTTTCAAATAATTCTTATTCATCGAGAACAAAGCATGTTGATATCAAGGCAAAATTTGTTCGTGAAAAACTAGAGAGCTCAGAAATCAAACTGCTGTACATTCCAACCGATCAGATGTTAGCAGATATTCTTACAAAAGGTGTACCTACTGCTAAACAAATTTCTCTTTCAAACGCTTTTGGTTTAAAATAGTACACAAACTATTACATTATTATATTAATGCTCTTGTACAAATTTTCAATAACTCTTATGTAAATTTTTCCTACTACATAACATATACTTCTTAAGATTTCTTCAAATGAATTAGAATTGATTTACATTTCAAACAATATTAGTAGTTTAAATTTTAGAGTTCAAATTGAATAAGTTTAAAATCATGAATAGTTTTTCAGGGAAAGTGTTGAAAATGAAAAACAAGTGTTGAACACATCCATAATATTTAAGTACTGAATACATTCATAAATGTCAACTCATATTCTTACTTGTCAAATAAAATTCATTCTTGTTAAAACTCTACTCCGCTGCACTTTGTTCTAATAGGGGTCTATATTCCTCTGTGTAGGCGCGAGGGGCAATTTTATATGAAATTTACTTCATTTTTTAAAAAACTATTAAAAATCAACTTAGCCACTTACTTTCTCATACTTTAGTGTTTTTGAAAGCTATTGCTTTGTTCTTTAATAAAAATTTTAATTTGAGTTCACTTAATGAAAATTTTTGGAGAAATCAATCCTCAAAGTCAAAATTTTGAAAAAAGAAAATATTTTTTTCTTAATTATTTTTTTTTTTTCATAATTTTGCCCCACAAAGGGCCATTTTTTCTTTTCATGTTCAATGCTTTTATTAATATTTACTCAGAGCAAAAAACCGAACAAAAAAATTTTTCTTGGTTTAAGAGAAATTAAAAAAAAACGAAAGATACTTTTTTCGAGAAAACAAAATGTCGTTAATTTCCCGCTAATTGAACTTTTTTCCTTGAAGTGAAATATGAAATGTGTCTTAAATAGCATATAAAAAAAAGTTAAAAAAAAAAATTTTGTATGATCTTAATTTTAATATAAATTATAAATAATTATTAAAATTTTAGAGTTATATTTTAATTATATTAGTTTTAAGTTAAATTTTAAAACTAAGACCTATTACAAACTTGAAATTTCATCTCAAAGGACAGCACATATACTAATTTGTGCTCTAAATGCTGTTTCCTCTCAAACGAGTTTTTTTGTCTTAACCAAACCCATCCATCCTTACACTTTGGAAAACCTAATCTAAAATACCCTAAATAAATAAAATAAAATTCTAAAAGTTAATAATTAATTTTAAAAATAATTAAAAAATTGAGAGCGGTGAAATTTTATTTTTTAACTTTTTTCTATACGCCATCCAAAACACATTTCCGAAAATTTCATGAAAATCCATGGACTGGCCTTGGATTCCTAGGTTTTGCCTTTTTTATGTCTAACGGTCCTCCACTATAGCTGAAGAAAAAAATGAAACACACTCTCATCAAGTTGCGTACACTTGACCAAGAAATTCCATTCTATTAGTGCAGTAGTGCTATTTTCTAACCCCTTTCCCTTTGTACGTATGCCTATGTCCGTTTCATTCAATCCTTCCTCATTTCACACTTTTTTTTACAATGCAAGCTACTGCTACCAGCAAAAAAAAACAACAGGCACACAGTTTGTAATGAGAAATGAATAGCACAAAAAATCACAAAATAAGGTCATAGGTATAGAATATAGATGATATGTATGCATGCATTGCATAAGGCATAAGATCATCTGAGCGATACTCCTTTTTCAAATCATAGAGAACAGAGAACAGTCAAAAAGAGAAAACGGCGCTAAACTTGGTGGCGGATTTGCTTCGAACTAAAATGCGTATGTATATGTTTTTAAGCAAGATTTTCTAGTAAAAACCCCAAAGTAGACAGTTTTTCTAGAATTAATATTTCAAATTCTGTGACCACAAGAGTATATTTTTTAATTGAAACTGATTGAGATTATATCAAAGAAAAATAACAAAAAAAAAATTGAGGTTCTTTTGGCTTCTCGTTCCTCAGAAATCGTTTGCAAATATGACTTTATTGAAATTGAATTTTAGCGGTTTGGAGAAAAAAATATTGATTTTGGGCTCGGAGGTTAGTTCAGGAGCTTTATTACCTTCAAAAAAATGTATATATATATGTACTTGCAAACACCCACGCCGTGCCCCATGCTTTATAAGCTAAAAAAAGGCAGTTTCACCAACTTCTCATCATAACACCTGTTTGAAAACACTTAAAACTATTACCAATGATTTTATAAGATGCGCCTGATATTTATCTACTATTTCCTTTTCATTTCATGAAAAAATATTAATAAACGGCAAAGTTATTACCAAAAGAGTATGCTAAAAACCGAAAAATTACAACAAATTGAGGAAGATTTTTTTCATATAAGGAGACAAAATTTGAAGAAAAACTCGGAGGTTAGTTGCATATATATTTTCTAGTTATAAAACGAAAAAGAAAAAAATAAAAAGTTCATAAATACGGATGCCCCGACCAAAATAGTGAACAAATCGATATTTTCAATAAAAAAAATGGCTTCCAGTCCCCATAAAAACCGTTACGGAATAACTTTCAGCATTTAAATGATACACAAATGTTTGTGTGTTTTTCATGTTTACAATACATTTTGTTTCATCAAATTATAAAGAAAATTGCAAAAGTTATGAAGTGATAAGTCAACGCACCTTTTAAATTTTAACGAAAAATGCAAGGGACACCTAGCCTTAAGGAAATATAGAAATGTCATGATAGTATGAGCTTCAGAGTTTGTAGAAACCAAAAGTTTTATAAATTATGTTAGGGTGGAAAACCAAGAACCAAGCCCGTAAAGACCGCCAAGCGCAAAACCGCCAAAGCAAACATGATGGTAGAACCGCAGTCATTTCTGAGGATGTGGAAAAGTAACTTTTGCAGACTCAACTTAGATGATAATCAAGATTGCCATACTGGAGATCAGATGAAGTTAGGGTAACAGACGCGTATGTTAGCTCAAATCAAATAAAATTGGATTTGCAGACGGTCCTGATCCCGAAATTTTCAAAGAAGCTAGAAATTAGCACCAGCTGCATAATTTAATCGGGAAAAGCATGTTCAATGAATAGGAAACCTTGCAATTGCATCAAGCAACAAGCTGCGTATAGCGTCATGTCTAGTTGCCAAAAAACTTTGGTTTTTGGTTCTTAAAACAGATTTAGTCACGAAGTAACCACCCATGCCAGGAATTTGAAGAAAAACACGTGTCATTTGACATCAACGTTTGCTACCTGATCTTTCCTCAGCAAAATCCTAGTTCTTTTTCAGAGCGAGTTGATGGCAAACCCAGCACTCAAAAAACACCTAGCTTGGTATTAAGGGTAAACTGAGATTTTTCAAAAGAACGTGGCTACTGCTTCATGTGTACATTTCATTTTTAAGAACCTAGAATCTGAAGTGTTTTCCTTTTTTCATTTCGTTGCAAGAAATTAACAAATGGAATAAAAAATTACCATGTGACCAATTGAAAAAATAAAGACCAAATCCTAACTAGTCCTAACTAATATTATAAATGTGAACACCGAAAGAAAAAACCTTGGTTGATTTAAACATGTTTCATTGTTAATCAACAATTCATCTAAAGTTGTGAAATTAACCAAGTTTCGTGATGAATTCAAATAAGAACGCATGTTCAAATCAAGTATGCTGCCGTGATCAATTTTTTTTCAGGTAAGTATCATAAAAATGTTTAAATTAAGTATGTTCGTAGTTGATTTGAATATGTTCTAATTTTTAACCAACAACGTGATTGTTGATTTCATATTTGATCAACAACAAACATACTTAACTAACAATTAAGGCTGAAATTACAAAAACCATCACGTTTGTGATTGAAATACCAAATTCACTGTTGAACTATCACCAATATGTTTGATCAACAATGTTCATACTTCTTCAATCAATAAAGAATAGTTAAAGTATCAGTAACATTTTGAATTTCAATATTTTTCATACTTAAGCCCACAGAAAACGTGAAGTCGCATAACGGAACTTCAATTCAATATGATAAGTTTCGTGACCATTTTATCTTAAGGGATAATTAGTTATTCTTTATTGTTGATCAAGTATGTTTTACGTGAGAATTCAGCAACGTTTTTATTTGCTCAACAGTTTTAATGTAAAATTTGTATGATAAATGCCTGAATTGAAGTTTGACCTATCAAATGTATAGGTCAAACTTCAATTCAGGCATTTATCATTGAAATTTTGCATTAAATCTGTTGAGCAGATGAAAACGTGGCTGAATTCTCACGAACATACTTGATCAACAATGTTCATATTTTACCAACAATTCAGAATTGTTGACGAAACACAAACGTTGTTAAAGTATCATGGACATGTATGTTTCTAGTATCACAACCGTTGTTGGTTAACAATGAAATTGAAAATGACGTTGTTGATTTGAGCAATGAAAATTGTAGCATTTAAATAAATAAAATGAAAATGCCAGCTTGTTTAATTTAAGTATGTTCCTGCTTGACGCAAAAACAAACAAGTTTCCTGTTTGATTTTACCAAGGTTTTTCTTTCGGTGAAAGTCACTCTGTCTGTCCGGATTTCTATGTTACCGTCTCCTGCCCAAACTGCTCAACTGATTTAAATGAAATTTTGTACAGAGATAGTCTAGAACCTGAAGAAGGACATAGGCTATACATTTCATCCTTATATTCCCACGGGAACGGGAACGTATATGGGAACTTAGAAACTACGACACCGATTTCAAGAATTTTTCCACCGTTAGGATGCTACACTATCCCAGAGTAACATAAACTTTAATTTATCCATATATTCCCACGGGAACGGGAGTCCTTACTAATATAGCAAGTGTGAAAGTAGCTCTGTCTGTCCGTCGTTCTATGTTACCATCTCCCGCCCAAATTAATAAACCGATTTAAATGAAATTTTGTACAAAGATTGTTCTGAACTTAAGGACGGCAATAGGCTGTATTTCATTCGAATATTCCTATGGGAACCGGTCCTCATTATTATTATAAATGCAAAAGTAGCTCTGTCTGTACACCTTTCTATGTTACCATCTCCCGCTCAAACTAATGAACAAACAGATTAAAATTAATTTTTGTACAAAGATTGTTCAGAACCTAAGGAAGGACATAGGCTTTATATTTTATCCCTATATTCCCACGGGAACGGTAACGTATACGGGAACTTAGAAACTACAACACCGATTTCAAAAATTTTTCCACCGTTAGAATGCTACACTATCCCTGAGTAACATAAACTTTAATTCATCCACACATTCCCACCTCCCACGGGAACGGGAGTCCTTACTAATATAATAAGTGTGAAAGAATCTCTGTCTGTCCGTCGTTCTATGTTACCATCTCCCGCCCAAACTAATATACCGATTTAAATGAAATTTTTTACAAAGTTTGTTCAGAACCTGAGGAAGGACATAGGCTATATATATTTTCCCTATATTCCCACGGGAGCAGGAACGTATACGGGAACTTTGACACTACAGCACCGATTTTAAAAACTTTTCCACCGTTGGCGTTGCGTTGGAATGCTCCATAATCCCCGAGCAACATAAACTTTTACTCATCCCCATATTCCTTACGGGAACGGTCACCCTGTTTCCACGGGAACGGAAGTCTTTACTAATATTATAAGTCCGAAGTTAAATAATCTGTCTGTCTATTTCTCTTTGTAACCATTAACCGCTCAAACTTTTGAACCTATTTATATGAATTTTGGTATAGAGACAGTCTAGAACCTGAGGATGGACATTTATGTTATGCAATATGTTTCATCCCTGTATTCCCATGGGAACGGGAACTTGGAAAATACAGCACCCATTTCAAAAAATGTCCACCGTTGAAATACTACCATATTCCCGAGTAATATAAACTTTAAGTCAGACTTTAGTAACATTATAAATCCGAAATTCACTTTGTGTGTCTTAACAATTGAACCTATATTACTGCTATGTTAGGCCTGTACATGAATATGGTTGTGTGGTATGGAACCCATACTATGCTGTACATTCTAATCGAGTTGAAATCATCCAAAAACGTCTTACTAGAACAGCAATACATAGGCTTAATTGGAATATTCGAATGCCTTCTTATGGTACAAGATGTAACCTTCTTGACCTTCAACAACTTAAAAGTTAAAACTCGAAGACGATACTTTGAGATAGTTTTTATTCGCGATATTCTTGCTTATCGAATTGATTGCTCCTTTCTACTTTCGTTGGTAAAAATAAATGTTCCTATAAGAGGGCTACGAGTACACAGATTATTTTTTGAACCTTTTCATAGAGTAAACTATGGACTCAATGAACCGATAACACGGTGCTTGAAACAAGCAAATCTAGTAAGCAGTCATATTAACTTTCTAAATAATATTAGTCGTGACTTATTTAAAAAAAATGTGATGTATCAATTAATTATTCTTTATCCTGGTGGTTAGTCTGTAAGTATTTTTCTAATTATAAAGCAAAGCATGCAGCTTCATCTTCTCAATAAGTCTATAAGAATATATATATGTAACCTTTTATATAGTCTGCTTGATGAATAAATAAATAAATAAAAAGATACACGTCAAACACAGCATCCCGCCAATCCATCCATCAGTAACGGTTACTTAAGATCTACGGGACGTAGATTTTCGAAGGGGGAGGAGTTATCACCATGCGAGATGCGACGCAAATAAAACGTGCATAAACCTGTTCCCACTGACTCAGCAGTTCATTGGCCTGCACCAGAGCCAATTCAAATGCCGGACATCCGACACTTTCACATTGCTCCAGTACGCTGCATATAGGCTAATCCTCATGCACGGACATGAAATGTGCAATACTAGCAATCATTGGTGGGAACCGAGGATTGCTTTTAGATTAATGGCCCTGACCCATAGAACGCGTTGCGTGCGGTAGAAGCGGCGCGGCAACTGATGCGGTGGGTTTTGCCGCGCGCAACTGATAGGGGTGACCCATAGAATCCGTTGCGGTGTTTTGACAGATAAATTTAGTCAAAATGGGGGCGTTCAAGTATCGTATCCGGATAGCTTGTTGTTGTTGTTTACGTGTGGAAAATCGAAATAAATAAGTTATAATCGTCTAGCAATGATATTTTGAATGCTTTTCTGTTTTCAAAAGTCGAATTTTAATATTTCACAGCTGTTGTCTGTTGTCGATCGTTCAAAAAGGTATCTAAGATACGGCTATCCGAGATAGGCTATCCGATAGGTTCTTGAACGCGCCCATTGTCACTTTTTCCATATAAGAGAAAACTTCAAATTGGTTGTGACTGCGCATGCCTCTCTTCTGTCACCGCGTGAGAGCCGCGGCAAAGTAGAAAGTTGGGCTACTCGGCGCGTTCGGCGCGTTGCGCGCGGTGCTTATGGGTCACCTCTCATAAGATCGTGTGTATTTAATCGAGCTGTCAGTTGGAAGCGGTGCCGCACGCGCGCAACGCGTTCTATGGGCCGGGGCCTTAAGTTGTTATGTAGAGTTAGTTCTAGTTTGGAATCGATTAACTCTTGTCGTGTTTGCTGTTGCATATTTGTCCTGTTCATAATAAAAGTTTATAACGTGTTTTACTTGTATTTGAATTTTAAGTCGAACAGTTGGGCCAACCCCTAGGTTGGCGTTCGCGGTTTTTTTATGTTATCCAGGAAAGGATAATTTAACTCACCATAAACGCCAATATTTATCTTTTGTGTCGCTCACCTTAAAAGCCCATATCTGTTCCCTTAAATAGTGATACCTAATGAGTGAACTGGACTGTTTTAAACGAAATTCTTGTGACTTTGCAGATCCGTATACCCTTAAATCATTGTTCTGTAGTATTGTCAGACCCTTCTTAGAATATGCTTATGCTTATGTTGTCTGGAATCCAACAACTCAAAGTCATATTTCAAAGATTGAAATAATACAAAAAAAACTTCTAGCGTTCTGCATTAAGAAATTTTTTGTCACTATTTATACTGTTAACAACCATAATCATTATTCTTATCGGTCAAAATGTCTTTTTCTGGGAATACAATCTCTTGAATCATGGAGGGATATGTATAGTGTTGTATTTATTAGAGATGTCTTATGTAATTTTGTTGATAATTCAAACTTACTTTCCCTTGTAAATGTGTATGCTCCGTCTAGAGTACTAAGCCCAAGGCCTTTATTATTTGAAGTTCCACATCGAACTAATTATGGATTACGTGAACTTATATGCCACTGTTGCAACTTGTTTAAGTGAAGCTTATTATTGTTGAGACGTATGTTTCTCAAGAAATGTTTTTAAGAATTTATCAACAGCATTTTTGGCTCACAAAAATAATAGTAGATATTTAAGCCGTTGTATATAATATTGTACTACTTGTATTGTTAAATCTGTAGACTATAAATCGTAGACAGTAAAGAATAATAATAATAATAATAACCTTTTTTTGTCAATATTTTTAGATTAAAGTTCATTCAGAGCCACAAACACAATGTTCCACTACTATGCGCGAAACTAGGCACATTATGAGAGGAAAATATATTCCCAGGTAAGACTAAACAATCAATAAACAATTTTTGTTTTTGCGAAACGGTTTTCTTTAAGCTACGTGTACACGATTGCCTGATCTGCAAATATTACCACATCTGTCAGCGAAAAAATTTGTCTCGAATGGCTGACAATCGTGTACACACCAAATCATTTGCAGATAAACTATTTGGTTGCTAATTTGTAGACAAATATCTGCCAATTAATTTGCAGATATCTGGCAATCGTCTACACGCAAGCTGGCAGCCGTCATTTTCTGACGTTTCTCCAAATGTCTGGCAATAAATAAATTTGAAGACCCAGTTTGAAGAATTTGCAAATTTATTCATTGGCAGACAAACTTGGCGATGTGACAATGAGCTGAAAATGAATTTGTGTGTACACGGTTTGCAGAAATCTACAAATGTGTGCAAATCTATTCCCAAATATTTTGAAAAAATTTAATTTTTATATAATTTATAAATTTTTATAATTTTTTCTAAAGGCAACATTGTTTCGTAAACAAGCTTAGAACAAATTTTGGTTTGCTAAAGTCAAAAATTTTAAAAAACATAGCTTATCATGAAAAGGTATAACCTGATACTGATTCGATCTGAAACGTGATTCAATCCTAAGTGGAAATGAGGTATTTAAAGAATACATGAAAATATTATCTATATACCAGTAAAAACCTCACTCAAATCTTTTTTAAGTGACTTATCGACTCATCCCTAGTTCGTTTGACATTTATGTTGCCTATTCAAAGATAATTTTGCAAACACACAACTGTCAAAACACCGAGCCGCATTCACTGGGTCACCCCTTTCAGTTGCTCGCTGCAAAACCCACCGCTTCAGCTGCCGCGACACTACCTCCGCGTCCGCACGTAACGCGTTCTATGGGCCGGGGCCTTTTGATGCTACCGCGTGTAGTGGCCAACAAAATAAAAACCACTCAAAAAAAAAAAAAAAAAAACATGACTCAAAGAAACGGTATCTCGTATCTATCGCCTCAATACTAAAAGAGATCAATTTCGTATCAGCCAGGAATTCAGTAATAGTTGTTGTGGTAATAAGTAGTAAATAGTTCATTTATTGACATTTTGAGTTTGTTACATTTACATAGATTTCTATGAATTTATAAGCTTTGGCTTAGCCGTCAGCTCGACTGGCATCATTGAAATATTTTATATTAATAAAAAGAAAAAGAAAAAAATAGCATTAAAAACTAAACTGAATTTGTTTTGTATATTTTTTTTTTGTATTTTTTGTATTATTATCATGCATATTCTGTTACAAGCAGCATTCTAAATTTATAGGTTTCCTTCAAAAACAAGGCAAGCTCTTTCCATTAAGCTCGGTTTAAGATGATATTTGTCTCCTTCATTGAAAGAACAGCTTTTCCAAAGTAACGCAGTCTATAAGGTTTGTAAATTGGACAAATGCTTAGTAGATGGAAGCAGTCTTCTTTGGCTTTCATGTTACATATAGTGCAGAACTGATTAAAATTCCCGTTGTAGGGGCTTCCATTGAGACTTAAAACCTCACATCTCGCTTTGAATATCAAGGAGATTTCCTTACAGCTGAATGTACCTGTAAAATAATTTGTATCACAGAGATTGTGTTCTAATTGGGCGTAAAGTATTCTGCTTAATGACTGACAGGCCTCTTCAACCATTAGATTTCGACAGTCTTCAAAATTTGGGGCAGGTTTGGGATGGGTCGATAACTTCTCCATATGCAGTACCAAGGTTTTGCCACGTTTCCATCCACCAATCTTTATTTCTTATCTCATAAAGTAGCAGCTTTTTGTACAAACGAGATTAAGGGTATTTCAAAACTTTAATGATGTAATCGGCTTGAAGCTTCAGAGTGTAGGTAAATAATTTTGGTAGCCCTGTTTCCAGGTGTATGGCGTAGTTCGGAGTATTTATCGGAAGATAAAACAGTTTTTTAATAAAAATTTCTTTGTAATTTTTCAACTTCTTCATACCCCAAACCTGGGCAGCGTAGCAAAGCGAAGATTTCATAACAGAATCAAAGATTTTGTATTTGACAGAGAGATTTATGTGTGGATTTAAAAATACATTTCTCCATGTTAAATTGATGAGACCTTGTGATGCATTACTTTTTTTCCTAAAATCCAAAGTTGAGTTGAGTTTAATTCCAAGATATTTGTATTCTTTTGCTACATCCAAACGAGTTCCATTAAAAGTCCAAATATTTCTCACTTCACGCTGATTTGATCTTGAGAACACCATAACTTTTGACTTTTCAGTATTGATAGCGAGATCCCAGTTTTCAAAATATGCCGCAAGACGATTTATCAGTAACCGTAAATTTTCTGGTGAATCTGACAATATAACAAGGTCATCGGCATAGAGCAATACATTTACGATGACGCCTGCAATCTGGATACCTCCGGGAAGATGTTTAAAAGTGTCATTTATAAAAAGAGAGAACAAGAGGGCACTGAGAAGACACCCTTGCTTAACACCAGTATCTGTTCCAAACCATTGCGAAAAAACTGCTCCATCCCAGACTGTTGCCTTTGTGTCCGTAAACATGTTGCGTATTACTCGAAGAAACCGTGTAGAAACACCCAGTTCAGAAAGCTTATACACATACAGCATTGCATTCCGATTCACCAGATCAAACGCAGCTTTGAAATCTACAACAAATGCGTAGATTTTATTGTTTCTTGCTTGATATGCTTTAACTATAGATGTCAAGGAGAAAATTTGATCAATAGTAGAGTAGTTTTTTCTAAACCCTGCTTGAAATTCTGAAAGGATGTTATTTTCGTCCACCTACTTTTCTAGTCTGCAAACTAGTACTCCAAGGAATATTTTCGCTAAAACATTCATGAAAGAAATGCCACGGTAGTTTTCAACGATGTTCAAATCACCCTTTTTATGAATAGGAAAAATAACGGATGCTTTGAAGGATGCTGGAACTTCCGAACTCATTAAAATTTTGTTAAAAAATGCCAACAAATTGTTACAAAAAGATGCAGAGGCATTTTTAAAAAATTCATAGGGTATCCAATCTTCTCCCACTGCTTTCCCATCTTTTGCTTTTCGAAGAACTGTTTGTATTTCATCCACAGATATTGCGCAATCTAGTATAGCATCACATATAAATGGTTCGGCATACGCAAAAGAGAGGTGAGTTTTATTTTGTTGTAGGTTCATGAAATAAATAACGAGGTCATTCGCAGATAATCCAGAACCTACCTATAATATGTTTTGAACCATTTATTTCTTTTGCTATTCTCCAGAATTCTTTTGTGTTTTTTGTCAATCCTAAAGATAGGGCTTGACTAGTTTCATAGTTTATTTTCTTTGAGAGGCAGAGATATTTGTATTTGATATTTGATTGTATATACCATTGCCGAAGTTCATAATTGTTACGTCGCATGGCATTAAGTAAGGCGAACGATTTCTGTCTGGCATTCATGCACTACCTGTCAAACCATTTTTGTTTAAACGTTTTAATTGAATTTTGCCTTCTGTTATGTGTAGCATTCCTGACGCATGCTATTATTATTTATTAATGGCCTTCATTATCACCTTCGGTGCATCCATTTAAAACAATACTGTCATACAATTGGAGCAACTCCAGTAAACTTTTTGCATTTTGGTTACAGACGTTATCGTAGGATGTTCTGCTACTAGGATTTATAAGTGTGTTATTGACATTTCTCAGTGTGGTTACTTGAGTGGAGCTTATTCTGGCGTTAAAGTCACCGACCATTAAAATACTCTTGCTTGCTAGCAGAGACATAATGTTACTCAGGTTCTCAAAGTTTTCAGACCATTTATTACAGTTTAAGTAAAGCGGGAGAATAAACATATTAAATTTTTTCAGCAGTTTTACTAAAATATTGCCCTGGAACTCAGCAGATCATAACTAATTAATTGTGATATTTTGATACCGTAAAGACATCCTCCATTTGCACGGCCTTTTACAGAAATTTTGATTGCAGGATTCCAGTAAAGTTTAAATCCATTAAAATATTTAATAGATTTACTTGAATTCTCAATGGTTACATGCGTTTCAAAGAGGAAAAAACACCTGTGCCTTTGAGTTTGGATGAGTTCTTAAGCACTATCGCGGTCGTTTCAGTGAACCCGGTGTTGATTTTCATTTTAATTGTGTTGTTGTCTTTATTGATTATTACGGGTAGTGGTAAACGTTGCGAATTTTCCGTTCCAAGAAGCAGTTGTGTGGCTCTTTGTACTTTTTCTTTTGGGTCAATATTGCCGTCATTTGGAATTGAAATAATTATATTTTTGCGTCTTAATTCCCTACTTTGAGCCTCGAGTTCATCTACAAGCAAAATACATTTTTTTTCAATCTGTTGAACTTTTTGGGATAACACTTCATTTTGTTGTCGCAGAGTGTTTATCTCGGTGCTAAGATTGTTAAGATCTTCCTTTGTAGCTAGATTTGAGGTTGCTTTAAGAAGCTCCACTTGCAGAGAACTATCAATAATTTTTTGAAGATCTACAGCTGTGAACTGTGATGGACATTACGGAGTGTATTTTATAAATTTTTGGGGATCTATTATTTGAATCTGTGGCTGGATGGCTTAAGTCTTCTGTTGATGTGTGACAGATTTTTCTTTTTCCACCAGTCATGTGACCGCCCACAAATGAAAATTAATTTTTAGGGAATTTTAAATTATTTTATCTGATGTTTATATCGGATCAAAATTAACTTGGTTAATAAATAAAATCAAGATTTGATTTTTTACGTTAATTTTGATAATTTGAATGACTCTTAAATAACTTTTACGGGAGCGATAATTCAAACCAACTTTACACTTTCACAGCAGCGTTGCCAGTCAGTTATATTGTTCCGAATGTTAAAAATTGATATCTGTCACCTAAGGTATATAAAGATAAACGTCAAAATATTCTAGATCTTTTACTGACGCCAACTCAGCAAGTTCCATTTCACAGCAGCTTTGCCAGTCAGTAATATTGTTCCGAATGTTAAAAATTGATATCTGTCACCTAAGGTATATAAAGATAAACGTCAAAATATTCTAGATCTTTTACTGACGCCAACTCAGCAAGTTCCATTTCACACTTCATTTTGCTGTAAATTCAAAGTATAAAATCAAAAGTGTATGAAATAAATTTGGATAAAAAAAAGGATATACGACAATTTTAGCTGGGTGTTTTCATTTTACCATCAAATGGTACTCGACATACAAAGAAAACTACATTGGTGACCCCGACGAAGCCGTCGAACTCGACGACGCCTCAATCTCTGGCGCTCTCTCAATCGCAGGCAATTTTACAACCAAACAAGCCCAGGCAACTCAAAGTCCAGCAATTGTGTTCAACCAAGATCTATCGGACAGGCAAGACGCCAGCCAAGTCCCGCTAGCCAAGTACCGCTAGCCAAGCGACGCCGATTAGGCCACGCCAGAAAAGAACCGCTACCCAAGCGAGGCCGACTAGAGCATGCCATCCAAGTACCGCTAGTCCAAACACCGCTTGGCAAACACCGCTAGCCAGGTACAGTTTTTGGAAGAAAAAAGGAAATCAACGAAGAAAATCACGAAGCCACGCACGAAGCCACACCATTTGAAGCGGGTGAAAAAGTCTTTTATATGTAAAAATATTTTTTTCTTGTATGTAATAACATTCTTTTATACAAATTATAGAAACATATTCAAAATTATTTGCTCATCTTCTTGCTTAACTCCATAAAACTTCAAAGTCAGTCAACGGCGGGCAGTTACGACCCAGCATGCCACCCAGGCAGCACCCCAAACATTTAAGATAATGTGAGATACTTAATCTCACATTTATCTCACATAGAATGCCACCCAGGCAGCATCCTAAATTCAAACCGATCGATGTGGGATATTTGATCTCACATCACCCACACTGTATTTCGTTTGTTTTCAAGAGATAAACTGAAATAAAGTCATCTCACAATTCGTGGTCGAGTTTTTCTAAGAACCTTGAAGTGGAGTATCGGAACGTAACTGGGCGAACTTAACGTAGATTTTCGAATTTATTCTCGCGAAACAAACAAAATTTCATTACGTAGTACAAGTGTTTATGATATTCTCGTGCAAAAATCAATCACGCCATATATTAATCTCAAGAAAGCCTTGATTAACAAACACTCAGTGAGTAAGGGCAAACGCCTAGATGCGCTGTTGTCAGGAGAGGAGATAGGGGACAGTAAAACCTCCAAGTCCTATAGAAGGCTCCAAACCTTAGCTGGACAATCAACGATCGTCACAGATAATCTTATTTTAGAACTTTGGAGAAGACGTCTTCCCACCCTGGTCCAAGCTTATATAAAAACGACTTCAGAAACAAAAATAGAAATTTTAGAGTAGCTTAAGCTTTCCGTCACAACCCAAAAGCACGATAAGTGACTTAAGAAGTATTAACAACCACCTTCAGAAGCAAATCAGCGAAATTAAGTCGATGCTTTCAAATTTAAATTTCAACCAGCGTTCTGCACAAACTAGTAATAGGAACAATTTTTCATAAGGCAGTCAAAGAGATAGGTCGAACTCTAGGAAAAACAAATATTTTTGTTTGTTTCACAACAAATTCGGGGACAGAGCATTAAAGTGCATTAGCCCTTGCAGTTTTAAAAAAGGGAATTTCCCAAACTAGTTTCCACGGTCATTGCCACGGCAAATGGCAGTCATAAATCAAGCAATCAAAGCCGTATTTTTATCAGAGATCCTAGTTCGAATCTTACATTTTTAATGGACTCGGGTTCAGACGTTTCCACTATACCTCCAAACAAGGTTCAAAACTTGAACAATTCCAAACCCGATCAAACAATTTCTGCAGCAAACGGTTCAAAAATCAATGTTTATGGTACAAAAAACCTCAAGAGGAATTTGAATACATGGTATAAATCGGCATTTGCAAACCATCTTTTTCTCATTGCGCTTCACCTCTACACATGGCTACCAAACAAACGACTGGAAGCCTTTCGGTTTAACCGTCGGCTTAATGCCATAACGACTCCGGATCGAAATCCCCTACCGGACATTCATGATTGTAACGTAAGCTTACAGGGCTGTACAATCTTTTTGAAAATCGATCTTTTTCGCGCTACCACAACATCTCTCTGGCAGAAGACGATATTCATAAGACGTCAATCACACCTCCTTTTGGGCTTTTCGAATTTGTGCGAACGCCTTTCGGCCTAAGGAATGCTGCCCAGACATTCCAGCGATTCATACCGCAAGTAACAAAAAGTCTCGATTTAGTATGGGTGTTCGTCGACGATATCTTAGTTTCAAGTTCATAAATCCGCAGAGGAACATGAAAAACATTTGTAAATTCTTTTCAAACGATTGGAAAAATATATATTTTTTTTTTGAGGATTTTAAAATACCTGTTGGAGCACTCAGACCTAAATACCGGGCAATTGTACTGCCAGATAGCAACCTTCTATTTGTTATAGCTTTCCAGATGTTCGAAGAAAAGCCAAAAGACGCTGCCATGATAAGGAGCCTAAGTTACCAGCTCTCACGATGTCTGCGCCAAGTATCTGTTATCTCATGCGAGAAAAAGCAGGACAATTACAGAGGAAGTGCTCTGTGGTGTCGTCATCTTCTCCACAAGAATCACAGAGTGTAGTATCACTTAAGCCAAACACGTTTAAATGCTTGGCAAAAGAGAAGTGCTCGCTGGCAACGCCAATAAGCTTTCTACAGTCATTTCTGCTACGAGCTAGCAAAAATGTTGCAGTGTTCTTACTAACGTTGGGGAGCATACGCTTGGTTTGTCTGCATCCAATGACGGCATGCCATCTACGGTTGTGCTCTTCACAGATCCAATCGTTGATTGAAGCCCTCGCTGAGGACGCTGGCAGACATAGCGACGGTTCAGGCCCTGAGAAAGCTGTCTGAGATCACTGCCTAGCGAGTTCATCGGCGATCTCATTTCAAGTTACGCCGTGATGGGCCGGAACCCAAATGAGACTCAAGCAATTTAATCTTCTAATCGCATTCAGAGAGCTCTTGCATTCCTGGATCACTTTCGAAGTGGTTAGAGGGTTGAGAAGGGCCTTAAGCACAGCTTGGCTGTCGCTGCAAACAAAGATACTTCTCCCCGTCCATCCATTGTTCGTAACGTGGCTCAAGGCCATTAGGATAGCATATGCCTCCGCTTGGGAAACGGATGCATATGATCCCAAAGATGTGTGCAGCCTTATGTCGTCGTTCTCCACAAAGACACCAGCACCAGAACCCTCGTCGATTTTGGAGCCATCTGTGAAGATACGATAACAATTCTTTCCAGGCTCAGATTCTGGAGTGAACCAGTCCTGAACCGAAGGAAAGTTGACTGAGTAATTTTGACGAAGGTTTAGCCTTGGGATCATCGTGTCAGACGGCATATCCATTAGACGTGAGTCAAAAGATATGCTGCTTGCGAGCTCCTCAAAACTCCAGTGCGAATTGTGCCAGAGAGCACATCTCTTTAAAAGAGAAATGGTCTTGAGAGTACATCCCATGATGTAGGTATCAAGGGGAGGAAGATTCGACAGTGCGTCGAGAGCAGCTGGGGAAGACACCCGTAACACCCAGACAAATTGTTCTTTGAAGTTTGCCAACGAGGCAATAACGTATTTACGCGAGAGCTTATTTCACCAAACAACTGACGCTTAGAAGATGATTGGTCTTATCATAGCCGTATAGATCCAAAGGACCCTTTTCGGTGAAAGACACCATGTCTTTGCCAAAGGCAAACATTGCCAGAAAACTGACAGTGCTTTAGTAGTTTTAGACTCGACATGTTTAGACCAAAGAAGTTTGTTATCCAGGATTACTCCAAGATGTTTGACTTCATTTGAAAAGGGGATGTTGACGCCTTTAAGCGTAAGTTGGGTCAGACCAGTCAATTTTCTGCGTTTCGTGAAGAGGATAACTTCGGTTTTAAGAGGATTGACGGAGAGACCGTTTCTAACACACCAGGTGTCAATCATATAAAGCGCACCCTATGCTCGGGAACAGACAGCTTGGAGGCTGGAGCCAACCGAGAGCACGGCGACGTCGTCTGCATATGCTTGGGCATGAACGTTGAGCATTACAAGTAGAGAGTCGATCAACATACACCACAGAAGAGGAGATAGAACGCCACCTTGTGGGCAGCCCATATTCACTCCCGTTGGAACATATTGTCCACACTCAGCCTCAGCGATTACGGTTCTATTCACTAGCATTGCTTTAATCCACAACACTAATGACTCGTCCACACCGTGTTCTCTGGCAGCATTACACATACCATCGAAGCTAGCATTGTCAAAACCATCTTGATGTCGATGAAGATGCCTACCGCAAATTCTTTCCTGTCAAGCGCGCATTGAATCCTGCTTACAAGATTTTGAAGTGCGGTCTATCAAGATTTTCCTCTTTGGTAAGCATGTTGCATATGAAACAGAGGGTGTGTTTGGAGTGAGGTTTTACGTATGTAAATCTCAATCATTCTTTCCAGCGTCTTAAGCAGGAAGGAGGTAAGACTAATGGGTCTAAAGCTCTTGGCGAGTGAGTAGTCTTGTTTACCAGTTTTTGGTATGAAGGCGACTCTAACACTCTGCCATGGAGTTGGTATATACGCTAGGGCTAAGCTACCAGTGAAAATATTTTTCAAGCCTACCTTGAAAGGTTTCTACTTTCCTGCAACATAGCTGGGTAGACGCCGTCAGTGCTTGGTGACTTTAAAACTCTCAAAAGATGCCACGGCATATTTGATGGCTTCGTCGGTAACAACTAACGATGACGTGTACCAGTAACGTCTAGTGCATTTATCGGATTCACCTGATCTAAGGGAAATAGATTGCTGTGGTCCAATTGATATCTGGTTTCCTGGAAAATGAGTTTCCAGCATAAGAATGAGTGTCTCTGCTTTGGACTCGGTATAGGAACCGTCTGATTTCCTGAGCGTTTCTAGTTTGTTTACCTTGCTCCTTTTAAGGGCTTTGGTAAGTCGACTAATCTCACTGAGTGTTTCTATACTTTCACAGAATTCTTTGTAAGAGGCATTTTTTGATATTCGAACTAACCTTTTAAAGTCCTTCTGTTTAGATCGATACAGGTTTCTGTCGACCTCTGATTTGGTCTAGAGGGACCTATTCAGAATACTTCTGGTTTCCCTGCGAAGTTCCTATAGTTCACTGTTCCACCACGGAACCATAGATCTACTAGGTAATTGTCTAGGTGGACATGCCAGCTCGAAGCTACTTGTAATTGTACTTGTACAATTCACTTCTAGAACTGCATCTTCCACTTTTTGTGATGTTGAGAGCTTGGGTAGAGTTTTTACGAAATTACAGAGCTCATCATTGAAAAGTGTCCAGTTAGTTTTTCTGGAATTTCTTGTATTCAATGTATCTGTGGTCTGAGAGTGACACGTCCGGCAACACTTTCCAGTTGGTAATCTCCTTGGCATATCTGTTGGATAGTGTCAAGTCAATTACGTTCTGTCGTATAGCCGTAACAAAAGTTGGCCTTTTACCAACATTGTTAATGTCTAAGTCATAAGACAGAATGTAACTAGGAAAATGGTTGCCTCTCATGTTGCATTTGACGCTGCCCCAAACTGTGTTTTGAGCGTTAGCATCACAGCACATGATAAGCCCCAACTTCCGGTTTTCACAAACTCCACCAAATCCACGGCCTGTCATGAGGAAGGGGGTAGAATGGAGTTCCAGGGAAAGTAAACTGACGCAACGACGAAAGTTTTCCACTCACCGTTTGTTTCGTAGTTTACCATACCCGCAACCAGCTCCTGACCACAGAAGTGATCAAGTTTAGTTGCTGCAAAAAATCTCGGTATGATGAGACAGGTCCGGGGTAAGTCAGACCGTTCGTCATAGAGAATATTGAACCCTCGTAGCCCTCCAAGACCAAGAACTCGGCCCTTCCAGGCAAATAGCTCTTGGATTGCTACGAAGTGAGTTTTTGTATTCGACACGGAAAGCCTGCTACATAGGAGTGCAGTAGCAGCTTTAGAATGTCGAAGGTTGATCTGAGTTATTATCATTGATAAGTACTAGTAATCCATCAATCAATTCACCGATTGGAATTAAAATGGAAATAAATCCTTCCATGATGAAAATGTAGACGGGAGTCGTACCTAGCCTTGATGATAGCCACAGAAGCTTGATTCACTCCGACAACAAGGTAAGAACCGTCTTCACCATCCCGATTCCTAGCCATCTTGTGGTAATGAACTTTCCACTTCGTAGTGTCGATACCATCATTCTGGGTAACGAGACGTTGTAGCACATCTTCAGTTTTCTTGAGTTGCCCCTGGATAAAGCAGATGGCTTTCGTTAAAACCGGCACCCTGAAAATTTCAAAAGAGGAATTTAGGAGGGGTGGAATTTTAGTCACAGAGGCACGTAGCCAGTCAGCGGTCTGCTGATTAGAACACTTGACAACAAAAGTTCCGTCCTCCAAACAACATCCCTCAGACTGGATCTGCTAACTCTCTGCCATAGCCAGCTCCCACAGATGATCTTGACATTGCTTGCGCTCTGTATGGTCATACTGTTGTCATTGCCAGCCTTACAGATACGCACTTTGAAAAGCGAGACAGCCGCTCTTTTATAGGGCAGCCGTCTTTTATTTCGTTATGTCGTCAGTGTCCGTGGACCAGACTGACTAGCAGTCATTCATCAGTCGGTTTCATTCACCAACGTTTCGGTTGGACCTCCAGGAGTTTTAACCATGCCGGCTTCGTCCCTTCCAGCCAGTGTCCGTGGACTGAATTCGTAAGCCTTGCGACCTGTTCCTCCAGCTTCATTCACCGACTTTTCAGTTTGACCAACAGGAAGATTTGCAGAGGTTCAGGAAACCTTCTTCCTTTTGACCTTGTTCACGTTTGCAGAAGTTGGGGTGACTTCGGTCACAGGAGACCGTCCTGAATTGGTGGGTGAGACCTCTTCTGACCTGTCCCCTCTCGCCGCCGTCACCAAAGGTTTGCAACTTAATTCAGTGCCTTCGACCACCCTGGTGTCCTCTTTGCACTGAGCCTTTGCCACTCGCCTTCTCTCCAGCTTCTGTTGGCGCTTGGAAAGCAGTTCTCCAGAAGATGCCACCGTTGGAGTGGGATCCACTTATTCAGCTTCACTTAATCCGGTGATAGCACCGCTCTGGCCAACAGCTAAGCCCAGATGAGAGTTAAGCTTTGGAAGTAAGACCTCCGAGCTGCCTTCTTCATCTTTCCAGCTCAGACCACGAAGAGCTTCATGGAGAGAACTGCAGGAGTCATCGGTTACGGTACCTTTGACTCGCGTGTATCCACCAGTAAAGGTGTGCGTTTGTATGTTAGATGGGGCCTCCATAATCCGTGCCCCTGACGTAGTGAAAACTACGGGTGGACTTTCGCTTTTACGATTGCCACCTGAAGAATAAAAATCCTTTGGGCTATCTTCCATACTGTTTTTTGATCAATTCTTGGTTTTCATTCATTTTCCCCATCCTTCGACCACCTTTCGTCATCGAGCTGAGTTCAAATAAACAACTTCAGCCCCTTCCACCGCGACAAGGTAACTGATCGTCGGGAAGAATATGGTCTGAGAATCAAAGCCTCAAAATGCATCTTTGGGGTCCCAGAACTTCAATTTCTAGGATTCGATATTTCGGTCGAAGCTATTGAAAACTTCCCACAACCAAGTTCAATCCGTAGTGCACAACGTTTCGTAGGCATTCTAAACTACTACTACCGTTTCATACCACACCTGGCCAGAATACTAGCGCCTATATACGAACACATTTCGAGTTCTGACAAAAGCAAAAAGAAAGAGTTCCCTTGGACTGAAAAATGCCAAGAAGCTTTTTTCAAAGCGAAGTCAGAACTGGCGAAGGTTACCCTGCTTTGTCATCCTCGCGAAATCGCAAAGCTAAGCATTAACATGGATGCTGCAGCTCGGATGTCGGCGCAGTTCTACAACAGCAGGACGGTCAAAACTGGGAACCCATTGTTGCACTTTTTTTCCTTGATAGATACTTCCCTTCCAAAGAGGTTATATTTCCAAATATATTCAATATATAGTATAGTATGTATATATTTAAATTTTTTTTTCGTAAATTTTTACTTTGAAGTCAGTCATTTCAAAAACTTTCAATTGAAACCACTTTATTTAAAATTTCTTATAAAGTGCAGATATCTGGCTTTCATAAAAAGTATAATTTGTATATGTAAGTTTTCCCGTTGTTCTACAATATTTTTTTTTTAGATTTATAGTCAATTTGTATAAAATTGCCCCTACCGCCTAAACGGGGGGAGATAGACCCCCCCCTCCCAAAGTAAAAAATGCTTGTATTAAACCCCTCCACCAAAAACCGTTATTATTTCTTTTCGCCAAAGTTATCGTTATTGTGCCGGGTTTTGTTATTAAATGGCAAAGTATGTTATTAATAAAGTGCAGTGCTGTTCAATAAAAAAAAGGTGGGCGCCAGAAAATCTTTTTTGAACAAGGAATTTTCAAACCTTTTGCTGGAAAGGAAAGAGGTGAAATACAACCAAGAAAAAGAACGACGAATGAAAATATAAACAGCACGATTGTCTTTTTCGGTCTTCGACTTTCCTCAAGTACAGACGTGTTCGTTTATCGCTCCACCTTTAAAAATTAATAATTGTCGCTTTCCCTATTCTTGAAATTTGCCTATACCCATTCTTTTGAATCTACCCAATTTAAAAATAATAATCAATAACTGAATCACCATGCCTTTCTGCAACGTTTGCAACTCCGAAGTCAACATCGATCGTGTCTCGTGCGGTGGTTTATGCGGAAAAGTGTTTCACCCGGGTTGTATTGGGGTCAGCAAAAGATTGTTAAGTAATATTGTTGACATAACTTCGCAATTTGTTTTTTATTGTGACGAATGTGAAAAAATATCGTTGTCACATATATTACTTGCAATTAAGTGTTCCAACGAAAACCTTAAGTCAGCGATTGACGTGAACAATGTTAAATTTGCCAAGATACATAATGAGTTAATTAAAATTGATGACCTGATTAAGCAGAATGACGAAATTCATACGATGGTCCTGAACATTACCCGTGTGTTGAACAATAATTCTGATAATCTGTGCAAAAAAATCGCCGATATTTCCAATTCTTTAAATGACCTAATCAAAACCAGTGAAGCAAAGAGTGAAGAACTTTGCCTTAAACTTAACTATGCCATCCCTTTGAAATCTATAAACTCTCTGCTAGAAGAAATGACCCACTCTATTAAAAACATTCTCGGTACAACATCGTCAATCCGATCAGACATCAACGTACATTCATCTAGTAGCACTCTCATTGGACTCAATCATGTGTTAAATGATTTGTCTAATGACTTAGCCGCGACTAGATCATCGATTGGACAGATTTCTGATGAGTTAAGAGCGACCTCCAGAAAAATTGATGACATCCCAGATCAACTGCAGCCAACAACGTCAACTTTCAACAGCTCCATAATTGCCCCACAACAACAAAACAATGTCTCTATTCTCGAGGAACTGGTCAACGCGGACAAAACCCTAAATCCTCCAACTGACAACAACCAACTTAACAATAGTTCTCCCAATCCTAAGCCCGTCCGTTCTAATATGAAGAAGCTTAACAAATTTGGGGTAACTTGGACCGAGTCGGAATGGAATAACAGACTGAAGAAAATGGAAGCTGTTAACAACTCGTGGTTTCTGCTCACAAATGTCCCAAAATCAACCAAAGTTAAATGGGTTCGCTCTCTCTTCAAGTCACGTTATTCGATCAACTGAACTAAGTGTATCTCAATGACGGCAAGGCGGTTTAAAATTTGTATTATAACTAAATACTCCTGGATGTTTGATTGTTCCGGAAATGGGATCCAATTGGATGATATGCTGCTTTCACCTTTAATTGACTCTTCATCTTTAATCAATTATTAATAATTTTAATCACCAACCTAAACCCTTTACCCCGAAAATAACACCAAACCCCAACCAGGCTCCTCAACCTTATATCCCCAATAAAAATTCAAATCCCAATTGGACTTTTAAAACAAAAATTTTCCCAAATTTTTCTGGCCCAATAACGAACTCGTTGCTAAGACCTCCAGTTGCTCCTTAGTTGATTTCAAACCGTCCCCACCATTTCCAAAACAGCCATGTTCCTTCTTAACCTCAGCAAAGGGTCTCTTTTAATTTAACTCCCACAGCTCACTGTACCACTTTACCGTCTAATCAATCCCCCTCAACACCCTCTTCTATGGATAAATCACCCTTCCCATCCTTCGATCTTTCTTCAGGAGCAAAATACCCTAATTTTATAAGCTCCCATATACTTAATCCTAGCACACCTGAACCACCTTCCAGTTCAACTACCAGTTTTGACCCTCTTTTGCCTCCCATAGTAAAACTTACCCAGCAAACTATTGATTCCACAGAATCACGATACGCCCTGTCTAGACTTAGAGACAAAAAGACATACGAAAACATCCGTATTTTCCTGGCTTACCTTCATGATAAGTCAGACATAGTTTGCTATGAAGGCAAAACTAAAACCAGTGTCATTGTCTCTATTCAGCAGGAAGGTCTCCCCACTGATGTTCCCACCCTCAAGAAACTATACATCAAATACCATGAGCTTTTTAATCTGTCCCCCGAAAAGGTCGCTAATGATCTTGAAGCTTTTGGTCAATATGTTCACTCAAAGCGAATATCCCACCTTCAACGTAGTAGAGCTGACCATGATAAGTTTTTTCGTTACTAAACTACCTCTTACCTTTTACTATCAAAACGTAAAAGGTCTTCGCTCAAAAACAAGTGCAGTCCTTCAACAATCCCACGCATTGCCTTTTGAAGTCTATGCTATTTCCCTTCCCCTTTCAAAAATTTTTAGCTTGTCCATATCCCTTGGAGTTTTCCCCCAAGATTGGAAAACGGCGTTTATAACCCCTATACACAAGAAAGGTCCTAAGTGCGACGTGAAAAATTATCGTCCCATCGCTAAACTATCGCGATATATATAGAGATTTATAGAGTGTTAAAGTCAAGAGTGAGTTGTTGTTTACAAGTGATAGTCCAATAGTCGAGTTGAGATCGAATAAAGTATAGATACCTTTGTATATATAAAAACTATAGTACTTTTACTGGATAGCTTTTTTTATGAACATTGTTCGACACTAGGGTGAGCCAACATTGGCGGAGAAGATTACGACAAAAAGAATGCTCATGGTGGAATGTATGATGTAAGGCGAACATTTCCTATGAGATAGAAAGAAAGGCATACATATATGATGAAATTTATTTATTTACTTATGCTTCCTACTCTTACATTTATGCACTCTTGTGGAATACATTCCAACTTTTGTGGACTACTTTCGAATTCAAGTTCGGCAGTGCAAAAGGGGAAAGTGATAGTACTTTAGATTTTTCAAATACAAAATAGATACTGAATAAAAGTGGTAGAATTAAATTTGGAAGGTAAAGTTTTTTTTTTTTTGCGAGCTACGCGCACGTTACAATATTTATGGCTAGTGTTATTTATTTTAGTTATTTATTTATATGTTATGTTCAAGTGTATCGTTAGGTATTTCTGGTGTGCGCATCTATTTATGTACCTATTGTATGTGTATAAGCAGTTTATGTTAAGTTAAGTATTTTATGTATTTATTAGGGTGTGTCATTTTTGGGCAACTTTTTTTTTTCATCGATAAAACAGGCTAAATACTTTCAGGAAGGTATAAAACGAAGCCTCTCAAAATTTGAGCTCATAATATTAACATTTAGAGGTGCCTGTTTTTAAATTTCTATTTTCCATACAAATTACATGGGAAAAAAATTAAAATTTTTTCTTATTTTTATAGCTTGACATTTTAGCATTGTAGAAATAAACTGACAAATTATTTAAATTGGAAATTGAATGCTCTACAAAAAAGCTCAAAATAACTTTTTTCATAGAGGCAACCGTTCTGAAGATATTCAAACTCAAAGTTGGAAATGTATGAAATTATGACTTTTATTTTATTAAACTCATTCTGATGACTTTTTTTATGACTGAAAAATTATTTTCAAGAACAAATAACTATTTTTGTGTAGAAAGAAAATAACTGAACTACATCAAAACACAAAGTGAAAAAAGAAAAAAGTAAGAAAAAAAAAATACAGTTAAAGCTTTCAAAATACACACATATTACTGCGTGACACCTGTTAGGCAGCATTACAAAAACTCTGAAAAGCTTTGATCAAAATTTTGATTAATTGATTAAAGGGAAAGCTCCGACATGAGGTAGCATGAGAAGAAGAGATAAAAATTTGTTATTGAGAGAGGAGTTCGAAATATCATTTGATTTTCTTAAGAAACTTTTTACTTTGCGCTTCGATGGAGTTCAGGCTTAAGGATTGTTGTATCATTACTTTCTTCTGAATATCATTATAGTTTCTATCAAGTTTCAAAATTCTAGTATACTAATAGTTAAGAATTTTCTTTTAATAATAAATATTCAATAATAAATAATAATTGTACTAAATCTAATTGATAATTAAATTTGTTTAACACTTAATCAAATAATAAAACAATATTTAAAACGTAAATGTTTTTTTATTTTAGCTTTCTAAAAAAATTAGCACACAAAATTTAATTTTCCCATGAAAAATAATTATTAAGTCATAAAAAAAGTCATCAGAATGAGTTTAATAAAATAAAAGTCATAATTTCATACATTTCCAACTTTGAGTTTGAATATCTTCAGAACGGTTGCCTCTATGAAAAAAGTTATTTTGAGCTTTTTTGTAGAGCATTCAATTTCCAATTTAAATAATTTGTCAGTTTATTTCTACAATGCTAAAATGTCAAGCTATAAAAATAAGAAAAAATTTTAATTTTTTTCCCATGTAATTTGTATGGAAAATAGAAATTTAAAAACAGGCACCTCTAAATGTTAATATTATGAGCTCAAATTTTGAGAGGCTTCGTTTTATACCTTCCTGAAAGTATTTAGCCTGTTTTATCGATGAAAAAAAAAAGTTGCCCAAAAATGACACACCCTAGTATTTATGTAAGTATTTATAATAGTATTGTTAGTTTATATGCGTACATTATTTAGTATTTTGTAATTAGTTTAGGTTAAAAAAAAAATAAGAAAAGGAGTGCCACCGCATCATTCCCACTAGCGATGCTACGCCCCTGTAAAGGAGCATGGCATCATCTCGAAAAGGCTGGTGATAGTGAATGATGTGAATCCTGGATGGCAAAATGAACCGTTCGACTTTGAACATGAACAAGAAAGTCGTCTAATGTTGAATTAAAGTCTATGAACAAGTGGAAGAAAATCAAGAAATAAAGTTTAAATTTTGTTTAAGCAATTTTTTTGAGTAACTTAGTTAATTTTACAGATTGAGAGTGTTTAATTTGTTCAATATATTAAAATTCGTATAGTGCTGTGATTTACTAGAAAAATAAAGAAAGAAAATTAAAGGCATTGACGGCCAAACTGTGCAGCACATATATATGTACAGTGTACATTCATACTTAAAAAAAAAAAAAAAAAAAACAATAGCACGGGTGAGTTGGAATTCAAATTTCTAAGTGTGACACTAAATAATAGGATTATTGGTAGTTCTGGGGGGTCAAACCATTCAGCAAATGTGGAAACAGCAAAATCTACACATAAAAGTAACTGATGCGAAAAGAAGTCTGAGCAGCTGGATACAAGGCTGTGGGTACCAGGCTAACAAGTAAACCTTAAATTAGACCCCAGAGCCGTGAGTACAAATTTTGTTTATATTTTAGTGGAGGGCCGTAAGCTTTTTACCTAGGAGTCCAAGTCCAGTCCACGATTTTTCAATAAAATGAAACAAATGAAGTTACACTTGCTCAGATTTGTGAGTCATAAGAACTATTCAAATGGATTAGTCTATGAAAATACAGATCTCTTGTTTATAAAAAAGTAAATAACTGGCTAGTCATAAACTAAAGACTTGATTAAGAAACTAAAAAATCATTTGAAATAATCGAATGCTTTGTTTTTGAGCATAAGATAAAGTAATAGTAAGAAATTCGTGTGTGTGTGTAAAAGACGTGTTCTTACTTAGTTCAATTTTAAGATTTAAGTGATGAACTTAAAAAATCTGCAACCTACCGAAAAGGAAGCTAAAAGCGAAGTGGGAAAAAATTTGGCGCGAATTTTAAATTTTCAGAACACAAACCCATACTCCCCTTGCCTCCTTTTTCCCGCTTCGCTTTTAGGTTCTTTTTCTGTACTTGAGGCGGCGGCCGGCGGCGGCTGCAGACTTTTTTTAAGTTCATCACTTGAACTAAGTAAGAAAACATCTTTAACAGACACAGGCGAATTTCTACTATTACTTTATCTTATGCTCAAAAACAAAGCATTTGAATACATCAGACCTTCACACTATGAATGATAAGCTTGGTAGTTTCTTAGATGTCACATAGCCAATAATCTCTTTAGTCATGTCGCAATGGACTGTAAACACAGATGAGCAAGATGATGCAAATTTCTACATTTGGCGCAATGTCACTAGCTAATTTGGCCCTATGGCACTTCTACAAAGCGTCACTATACCAAACCCTAATGTTTGGCCCAATGTCACTTTGCAAAAGCGTCATCGTGCCAATTTTCTACATTTGGCATAATGTCGCTTGGCACAATGTCACGGCACCGTTTTAGATACGGTTTTCCAAAGCGTAAGGATGAATAGGTTTGGTCAAGACAAAAAAAAAGTTTTATGAGAGGGGGGTCTATATCCCACCGTGTAGGCGCGAGGGGAATTTTTATATGAAATTTACTCTAATGTTTTAATTTTTCGGTGTAAGCTCTTATTAGTGTTGTAGTTAGAAAATGAAACTTTTTGTGGTTAGAAATTCATAGTCAGCGCGAAGTCGACACGAGGTCGGGGGTTTAATTTTTTTTTTGTGGTTAGAAATTCATAGAAAAGTTCGCGCGAATTTTAAGCTATTATTAGTTTTGTGGTTAGAAAATTTAACTTTTCGATGAATTTCTAACCACAAAAAAAAAAATTAAACCCCCGACCTCGTGTCGACTTCGCGCTGACCTTGCGCCTACCCCGCGCCGATTCCACGCCGATCCCGCGCCGACCCTGCGCCGGCCGCGCGTCACCCCGCGCTGGGCCGACCCTCGCCGGCCGCCACGGATGAAAAGTTCAACTCCTTAAATCCAATGTTCCTCAGAACTACTAAATCAACTGTTCCTCTGTTTCTACCAAAAGTAAAAGCCTTTATAAACAATGATCGCAAAATATTAATCAAAGAAATAAAGTCGAATTCAACTGAGAAATAAAGTCGAACGCTGTTTTCGCCAAATTTAGTGCCACAATGATTTTCGACCATATTTCCCAAAATTGGTAATAAGGTCGAAAAAGAAATTCGACTTTATTTCCCAATTTTTGGGAAATAAGGTCGAAGGCAATAAGGCCGAATCGGCCTTATTACCTTTTTTGGGAAATAAGGCCGAAAACAACAACAAAAATATTTTTCTACCTTATTTCCTATTGAAAAGGTAATAATGTCGAAAAGAAAAAACGAATTTATTTGACAAAAATAAGAATGGCAAAAGTTGAGAAATAAAGTCGAAATCCGTTGAGTAATAAAATCGAATTTAATTTCTTTTGGATAAAGAAGAAAGAATTTATGGGGCCGCTTCGCTTTGCTTCTCCGCTACGGGACTGAGGGGTTGAAATTTTGTTTACAGGTTGGGGGCATTTCTATAGAATAAATTTCAAAAGTTACTTGTGAGTTGACCCCCTAAAGTTGTAAAATAAATGTTTTAATTTTTCGGTGTAAGCTCTTATTAGTGTTGTAGTTAGAAAATGAAACTTTTTGTTGTTAGAAATTCATAGAAAAGTTTAATTTTCTAACCACAAAACTAATAATAGCTTAAAATTCGCGCGAATTTAGTAGTACCCAAAGTTGAATGGTCATTAGGTAGATTAGGTAGGTTGCAACCTGATGAGGGAGAGAGAGAAAACCAGAGGTTAGGTTTGAAAAATAAATTAGTTATGGCTTTAGCAGATTTAGAGGAGGAAGTTGAAGTAGTAATAGTGGATGAAACTCAGTGTTCGGTAAATACTCCCAACGCTAATGCAGAGACAGATATAGGGCTAGAATTATGACCATCAACAACAGTGAAAACAACAACAACAACAACAACAACAACGGTAGCAGTACCAACAGCAGCAGTATCATTAGTTTTTGTGGGAGAGAGTAGGGCCAGAGAAAACAACATAGTAGAGCAGGTTTTCGTTGATAGGGAGAAATTTGAAAATTTTTTCAAGTGGAATGTCAAGTTTACTAGAGAACATTGTGGCGCTTCAGTAAACGCATTCCAGGAGCTAGGACAAGCTAGGGGGTTTTGGGAAACCAAACTTTTTAGGGCAGCCGTTGAACTCTTCACAGGGAAAACATTGTTGTGGTATAGGGCGGTAAGAGTAACCATCAATTCATGGCAAGAACTAATCAGGGAACTGAAACTAGAATTCTTGCCTCCAAATTATGATGACTTGTTGCTCGATGAGATTAGGCGTCGCGTCGCACGCAAGGCAAAGATGAGACCATCGGAGTCTATGTGGCGACAATGTTGAATATGTTCGGAAGTATTTTTGAACCTATTTCGGAGGGCAGAAGGTTGGGTATGATTCAAAAGAATCTTACTCCCTTTAACCAAACACAGCTTGGTTTGGCTAAACCTAGCTGTGTCTTTGATTTAGTTAGCTTAGGGCGCAGTCTTGAAACTAATAGAACTAATATAGAATCGTATGTTCCACCACCAAATGTTATAAACCGAAACCTACTTGAGCCGGATCTGGCCTATGTGGGTGTTGATAACCCTTTTGATAACAACCAAACAAGTCGCGATGTTGCTGTGCGTACAGTTCCATCAACCGACGGTAGACCTTGTTATTAGATAGGGGGTGCAGGATTGTAATAGGTAGTTGGATGAAGGAATAGGATTGGGATATGTGGTGGAAAAGTAGAGGTAGAGGAAAAAGGATAGGACTGGAAAGGAAAGAATAAAAGAAAAGTGAAAAGAAAAGGAAGGAAACGGATATTGGAAATAGAAGGGAAAGGGAAGTGTGGTGACGAAGGGACCTGGCACGCTTGCGATGCGCGCCTCAGTTCGCCAGATTAGGGGGGATCTTGCCCCTTCGCCAGACGGAAATCACATAACAAAAACATAAATCGTACCAATAAACCTCCACCACAAAAACCTTACCACACTTCAGGCACTGCATGGTGAAACCGCAGTGAGTCCTTTAGCCCACCCAACCATGGAACTCGATAGGCCATATTGTCGAGCTCCCCGATGACGATTACTGCTACCAGGTGAAACTAACTACCAGCGATGCATCGCCAACCTCCTCATCCCAATGAAGTCGTGCTTGGCACGCCATATCATCACAGAACACAAAAAAACCTCAATTTCAAACCATTGGCGTTGTCAAAAGTAATGTCAGCATATGTTAAAAGTATTGTCAGCAATACTTCAATTGTGGCAACAATTCAATAATTCAGGTTCACGCATATCGTGTATCAACTATAAATGTCTGGTCCCACAGTTGAGGTATTGCACGCGCAACACAGTTTTGCATGCTTGCAATTCTTGTGTATTGCCAAAACCAAAATGTATTGCCAATCGAAAAATAAAATGTGTTGACTGATTTGAGTCGTTATTAAACCGTCGTTGCGTTAATACTTGTTTCCTCTTTCTACACCGTCGTTGTATTCGTACTTGTTTCTACTTTTTACATTTTGGCGACCGTGACAGGACAGTTAACTAAAAAAGTTTAGTTGCCTGCTTTATTTTGTTTTCTTTAAAATAATTGTAATTTCAAGTGATTTTTTTTTGTTGTTGTTTGCGTTGTTAAGTGTTGTGTGTGAACGAAAGAACTAAAGAAAAAATTAAAATGAGTCAAGCAGAAAGTGTTGGTGTAATGGACTTGGAGTATTACTCAGAAAACCAGGAAAGGTTGGGAGAAGAAATGTGCCGCATAAGCCGCAATTATGCAAAGGATTCCGAAACAAGGAAAACCTTAAGCTATTTGCTAGAGCGTCGGGCCAATTTAGAAGCAAATTGGCAGAGCTTCGATGAGACGGATAGCATTATCCGGGAAAAATTCGCTGAACAGCTTGACCATCCATACTTCAAAAAAGACTACTACGAAGCAATACGAAAGATCAAAGAGCGAATGCTAAGTGATCTTAACATTCGCATAGACGGAATAGATAAAGGACTTCAGGAAACTTCTGCTGATGGAAAGGCACGAACTCAGAAAGTTTCCAAGACACCTGCTGTTGACACAGAAGCAAGTCAACAAACATCTGCAGCGGGAACTAATAATAAGGATTCCATAACGACCACCAAGGAGATCTTTCTATTGCTCGTAAGCAACCTGGAGAAGACGCTGGAGAGAATTTCCACCGAGCTGGCTCTGGGACAAAGCGAGGCTTACTGCAAGATAAAGTCCAGGTCAATTGAGCGGAGTTGGAGTGATGTTGTGGAACTATTCAGGAGACTTGGCCAAGACTTATTCATTCACGAGGTCGAACGCTATTTCGACATGCAAGACCGAGTTGAGCTGGCGTTGGTGGAGCTGTGTGATCGAATAGATAATCCCAAATCTACTGAGAAGCCATCACAGTCACCAGTCGCTCCAACTATAAAATTGCCCAAAATTGAGCTGCCAAAGTTCGATGGGAACTATCTCAACTGGCGGCAATTTTATGATCTGTTCAAACAACTTATACATGACCAACCGATTCCTGATGCGCAAAAGCTATACTTCCTACGTGCGAATGTGACAGGAGAAGCGCACAATCTAATACAGCATTTCCAGCCCACTGACAAAAATTATGACGTGGCATGGAATACTCTGGTTGATCGGTTCGATAACAGAAGGTTGCTGCTGACAGCTCAATTGTCGAAATTGCTGTCACAATCACCAGCAATTGGGACAGCTTCCAGTCTGAGACGATTGCATGATGCCACAAAGGAGGGAATGCAGGCAATATCCAATCTTGGATACGAAGTCACCAATTGGGACCCTATAGTAGTCTATCTAATGCTCCAAAAGTTGGACAAGGAGAGCAGAACGCTGTTTGAACTTTGAACAAACCTTAGAGGATCCCAGAAGCAGTCCCAGTTTAGATGCTTTCTTCAAATTTGTGGAATCACGCTTTCAAACATTGGAAGCAATTTGCAGTCGTGAAGAGAGAAAAAAAACATCAGCGTTAGTCGCTTCCACTAGTGCCAATAGTATCGATTGCGCTATGTGCAATTCAAGTAAGCATGGTATATACAATTGCACTAATTTTTTGTCTCTTACAGGTCCGGAACGAGGCAAAGCAGTGTACAAGCTGATGCTGTGCAAAAACTGTCTAAAGAAAGGACATTTCGCCCAATCATGCCAGTCCCGAGGATGCCAAAAATGCGAAGGAAGACACAACACCCTTCTTCATCCACAGCAGACGAAGCAAGAAAATAGGCAGATCAACAAATCAGCAGATAATTCAACAAATGTTGGTAAGCGTAATAAAAATTTTCTAAATCTAAAATCTGCGAATACTGCATCAGGGCCTGAAAGAGTGCGTCAGGTATATCTCGCCACAGCTGTTATAAACTGCATTTCATCCAACGGAACGAGAATCCCTTGCCGTGCAATGCTAGATTCTGGCTCACAATTAAATTTCTTAACGCAGTCCCTTGCCACTGAGTTGGGCCTCAAGCAACGTCGCAAGAGTGTGCCAATAACGGGAATAGGGGGTAAAGAATGCAAGGCAGATTTCGTCACTAATGTAACAGTTGAGTCAAGAACATCCGGATTCCAGGCAACTATAGAGGCAAGCATTATGCCTCGCATTAGTGACTATAATTCGAGTACGCATATTGACATGTCTCGCTGGAAAATTCCACCCAATATACAACTGGCAGATCCTTCAAGCTTTAAAAATCAACGTATAGACATGTTGATAGGGGCCGGCATATTCTTTGAGCTATTCTTGCCAGGAGAAGTCAAGATTTCAAATGATCTTCCTTTGTTACGAAATACAAAGCTTGGTTGGATATTGGCTGGAAGCATACCACCAATACAAACAGACACATCAACTCCCGTTCATTGCCACATAGCTACAGGTCCTACGCTATCTTCTTTAGACGAATTGGTGCGGAGATTCTGAGAAACGGAAAATCATGATATGCCAGCAAATACCATGAGCAAAGAAGAGCATGACTGTGAAGAACATTTCAAGAAAAACGTAAGAGTTAATGATAGCCATCAGTTCGTTGTGCGGTTACCATGTAAAGAGGATCCAAGCGTTGTTTTGGGAGACTCGCTCGAAATAGCTAAAAGACGCTTCCTGGTGCTTGAGCGGAAATTAGACAAAAATCAAGAGCTGAAATTGTTATACGGAGACTTTATGCGAGAGTACGAAGCTCTTGGTCATATGAGTCCAATTGATGAAAGCAAACTGTGCAACACTCATTTTGTAATCCCTCATCACTGTGTTATAAAACCCGAAAGCACATCAACAAAGCTAAGAGTGGTATTTGATGCATCAGCTCAAAGTACCTCTGGATATTCACTTAATGACAGTTTAATGGTTGGTCCAACAGTTCAACCAGACTTGTTTTCCATTATAACCAAGTTTCGAATGCACAGATATGTTTTCACGGGTGACATTAGCAAAATGTACCGACAAGTGTTAATAGATCCTTGTGATAGAATGTTGCAGCTAATTTTGTGGAGATCGGAACGCAGCAGTCCACTCCAATTGTACCAGCTGAACACAGTAACTTATGGTACAGCATCAGCGTCATACCTGGCCACTAGATGCTTAGTAAAGCTAGCTGAAGATGTTGAGGAACAATATCCTCTTGCATCGCAGATTATAAAAAACAATTTTTATGTAGACGATTGTCTTGCAGGTGCTGAGACTATAGACGAGGCTAAAAACCTATTGACAGATGTCAACAATGTCTTAAAAATGGGTCACTTTGAGCTAAGAAAATTTTGTTCTAATCATCCTGATATATTGCAGAACATTCCTGAAGAGCATAAAGAACAACTAGTTGCATTTAATCAATCTGAAGTGATCAAAACGTTGGGATTAATCTGGGATCCCTCTTTGGATGCATTCAAATTCAAATTTGACTTTGATGAATTTAATCAATACGAGAAAGTATGAACCGTACTAGCCAATCTTGCAAGGTTATTTGATCCTTTGGGACTACTTGGACCTGTGATAGTTCTTGGAAAACTATTCTTGCAGGAGCTATGGAAAACAGATTTATCATGGGATGACCACGTCCCTGAAGATCAAGCAAACAAGTGGATTCGTTATTTGAAAAGTTTTTCGATGTTGAAAGATTTAAGCTTGCCAAGATATGCCTCTTGTCCAAGCAGTAAAGGAAACATCCAACTGCACGCATTCTCAGACAGCAGTCAAAACGCCTATGGATCATGTGTGTATTTAAGATCTGTAGAGGACAATGGAACTATTCACTCACAACTGTTATGTTCTAAATCAAGGGTTGGTCCTCTGAAGGCAACTACTATAGCGAGGTTGGAGCTACAAGGAGCTGTTCTCATGGTTGAACTAGTAGCTAAGTTGCTCCCACTACTACCTGATCAAATAAAAAGGGTATGTTACTATACTGATTCAACCACGGTACTAGCATGGATAAAATCGCCTTCCTACACATGGGATAATTACGTTGCGAACAGGGTGGCCAAAATTCAAGCGAACACAGAGATACAACAATGGCATTTTGTGAAGGGAAGTATCAACCCGGCCGATATTGTATCTAGAGGGCTCGATCTACAAACACTTCTAAATACACCAACTTGGTTCAACGGCCCAGATTTTCTTTCAATGGATGAGATATTGTTAGAAACAAGGCCTTCATTGGCTCCAGAAGATATTCCAGAACGTCGGAAGGTGAAGTCTGTATTAACAGTGTCAGCAAATACCGATAATGATATCCAAATAGAACGAATCCATCACAAAAATTCCTTTCGGACACTACAAAACATATTTGCATACTGCTGTCGTTTTTACAGAAACTGCAGAAAGCACAAAACATTCAGAAATTATGGTCAGTTAACTGTAGATGAGCTGCAGCATGGTACTCGAATGATTTGGGTATATATTCAAAAGAGAGAATTTCCAGATGACTACCGTTTTCTTCAAAGAGGTTTAAATGTGCATAAAGGATCCAGCATAGCATCTTTAGCTCCATTCTTTGATGAAAAAACAAAGCTTATTAAAGTTGGTAGAAGAGGCATGTGTCATACAATTTTTTGCGATAATGCAACTAATTTTGTCGGCGCAAAAAATGAGCTGATGGAGTTAAAAATGGCATTCGAAGCTCAAAGCAATCAAGCGGCTATATACTCGATGTGTTTGGAGAATGGCATCAATTGGAAATACATACCACCTCGTTCACCACATTTCGGAGGGCTTTGGGAGGCTGCTGTTAAGTCTGCAAAGGGTTTTCTAGTGCGCTACCTTCGGGAAGCGTCGCTTACATTAGAAGAGTTGGGGACAGTGGTAATACAAATAGAAGCAATCTTAAACTCAAGGCCGATTACTCCTATGTCATCAGATGCAAATGACCTAGAAGCCCTTACACCAGGTCATTTTTTGATTGGAGTCCCACTCACAACTTTAAAAGAACCAGATATTGGCAATTGCAATCTCAGCAGCCTTAAAAGGTTCCGTCAAGTAAAATATATTCAGCAGCATTTTTGGAAAAGATGGTCAACTGAATATCTTCACCTATTACAACAGATATCTAAATGGACCCATGAATCAGTCAACTTGCTTCCTGGTGCAATGGTTATAATAAAAGAACCAAATGTTGCTCCAATGAAATGGAAGTTAGGTCGTGTAGAGGAAGTTATAAAAGGCAATGATGACCTGGTACGCGTTGCAACTGTTAAGACGCAGAATGGGACATTCAAGCGTGCAATTCACAATTTATGCCCATTGCCCATGGAAGATGAAACTCCAGCAGATGAAGCTCAAGAGACTCTACAAAGCAATCAGCGGTGTAAGACAAATGTCAAAAAAATTCCCAAATCACTTCTTTCCGTGGTCCTCATGGTTTTATCAATCTTCCCTCTATCAATGTCTCAAAAAATTGAATGTGTAAATATAACTCAATTGGATAATGCAACTGGCATATATTTTGAGGACATTGGGAAAATACAAACCATTAACAGCAATTGGAATATTTATGTGTACTATAATCTAACTACTTATGTTCATGAATTAAATCAGATAAAATCATACCTTCACCAGATTGAAGAACTTTGTGGACAAGAAGTAGCTAAACATGTATACTGCCAACCAATTACAGAGCAAGTTCGACATAGACTCACAATAATAGAGCACAATAACGAGCTCCTCGACAATTACAACATGGGCAAAAATTCAAGAACCAGATCACGCAGATCTCCACTGGACATTGTAGGAAAGTTAGCAAGTAGTCTATTTGGTGTTCTTGATCAGGATGATGCTAAGCACATTGAGGATCAGATAAACATAGTAAATCAACACGAACATCATCTGAGAACACTAATTCAAAAGCAGACTTCCATTGCAGATTCTACAGCAAATCTTTTGAAACGCAATACGCTCCAAATAACTCAACAGTTTCAAGCCTTAAATGTCTACTTATCGAGCATCACAAACGCAATAAAAGAAAAACTAAACCTTAATGAAGTTAAGCAAAACATTGCTTCGTTGACTTCGTACTTGATTTTGATTATTTCTAACTATGAAAAGGTTCAAGATGTTCTTCTAGATGTGCTGCTGGATCTAAATCATGCAATGATTAACCCACAAATAATAACTCCAAATCAACTGACCGAACAAATTATGGTAATTAAGGCACACCTTCCATCAACATTGACACTGGCTAAGGGATCAACAATGGACTTGTATAAGATGAAATCTGTAAAAGGGAGAGTTCTTAAAGAAACAGTAGTTTTTGAAATACGACTACCACTGGTAGATACCACTGAGTTCCAGTTGTTTAATGTACATCCAATCCCTATTTTAAAAGAATCCTCAAGCTTTTTAGTTGAAGTTACATCCCAATTTCTTGCAATCTCATTGACAAGGGATGCATTTTTCCCGCTGTCCGAGCTAGAACTTAGTCAATGCCGCATTCTATCACCTCAACAGTTTCTCTGCAAAAAATTGCACCCTACATACACAAAGCAAGCTGTCACGAGTAGCTGTGAAATAGCCTTGCTAAACCACAAAAATAATGCGTTGCACGAATGCAAGTTAAATAAAATACCTGTCGCAGATTACTGGAAGGCACTTCAAAGCTCCAACACTTGGATATTTTCTACAGTTTCAAATACAACTGGGCATCTTGTATGCGAAGATTCTACTGAAAGCCTCTCAGTATTCGGAAATGGCTTACTCGAATTTAAGGAATCTTGCCTGCTGAAAATGCCATCTTTGACTATTAAAGGGGAACGGGAATACAAAAATAACATCGCCATAAAAAATTCCTTTATTCCAAAAACCGACATAAACGCTTGGATTACAAATCGCACAGAATCTAACATCAGCAGTCCTCCACAAATAAAGGAAATGGAAAAAATAGATATTTCCAAGCTAAAAGACCAAATCGACAGTGTGATGCAGCAATCAGAAGACGCCACATCGAAATTCAATGTTCACGATTATCATCATTACGGGCTGGGCTACTTGTTATTGACTGGCATGATTGGGATTGGCATCGCTTACTGCTACCGACGAAGGCACCCAGTCGCTGCTCCCAGACGTGGTATTTCTAGATTTAATGTAAATATTTAAGCATAGCATGGAATGACCTTGCCTTTTTAATTGTTAATCTAATATTTTTTATTTATCTCTTTGAACATTATTTCATTTTGCATTTTACAAATTTTGTGTAAACAGTAAATTAATAGTGGTTACATTTGTTTTGTTTGTGTAAATTTTGTTTTTAGTTTGTTTTAATATAAGAACACAAATATTGATGAAATTAAAATGTATAAAATATTCATTAGAAATTTAGTTTAGAGAGTTAAAAACCCTCAAAGGGGGGAGTATGTCAAAAGTAATGTCAGCATATGTTAAAAGTATTGTCAGCAATACTTCAATTGTGGCAACAATTCAATAATTCAGGTTCACGCATATCGTGTATCAACTATAAATGTCTGGTCCCACAGTTGAGGTATTGCACGCGCAACACAGTTTTGCATGCTTGCAATTCTTGTGTATTGCCAAAACCAAAATGTATTGCCAATCGAAAAATAAAATGTGTTGACTGATTTGAGTCGTTATTAAACCGTCGTTGCGTTAATACTTGTTTCCTCTTTCTACACCGTCGTTGTATTCGTACTTGTTTCTACTTTTTACAGGCGTGATGTACATTTTTTTATTAAAAAAAAAAAAAACCAACAAACAGCAATTGAAAACATATGATTGAACGAAAAATTAACTACTCAAAAGAAACTGACCAAAATGAACTTGAATCTTAAACTGAAGTAAACAAAAATGAACTAAACTCAAAACACTAACCATAAAAAAATAAATTAACAGAAAGAAAATAATAAATAACAAAACCTAAAACTAATCCCTAATCCTATTTCTAATTTAATGTTTTTCTATATTTTTAAGTTTTTTTTGTATTTTTATGTTCTTATATTTTTTTTTTGTGTTTTTATGATTTTATATATTTTGTGTATTTTTATGTATTTTAGCTAGTTTTATATTTACCCCCTCTTTTTTTACTCCTTTTCAGGAATTTTTGACCTGCTCCCGAATTTTCCCCACCACCGGCTACTCTGGGATTGCTTACACCCTTACTCAACCTTCCTGCCTATAAGGAGCTCCCTGTAGTGGACATGGTCTCAAACCGACCCAAAACAATCTAAGTGGCCCTTGTGGAACCGGAAAAGCCAGCAGCTCAAAGTCTCAAAACCCTTTGCCACAAGCAACTCAACTAAAACTTTCAAAATGCAATGAATTCCCCACACAAAAAAATTAAAAAGAAAAAAAACATGAAATATAAATAAGATGTGTAAAAGTAAACAAAAGAACGTAAGAAAAATAAAAATGTAAATAAAAAAAAATTAAATGAATAAATAAATAACAAAAAAATCACGCACGAACTTTTCTTAATAATAAACAGCAGCACTGGAACAATTTCTATGTTGCGGCCTGGTGCCGTGAAATAAGGTCGAAGGCAATAAGGCCGAATCGACCTTATTTCCCAAAAATTGGGAAATAAAGTCGAATTTCTTTTTCGACCTTTTTACCAATTTTGGGAAATAAGGTCGAAAATCATTGTGGCACTAAATTTGGCGAAAACAGCGTTCGACTTTATTTCTCAGTTGAATTCGACTTTATTTCTTTGATTAATATTTTGCGATCATTGTTTATAAAGGCTTTTACTTTTGGTAGAAACAGAGGAACAGCTGATTTAGTAGTTCTGAGGAACATTGGATTTAAGGAGTTGAACTTTTCATCCGTGGGGGGGGGGCGCGGCCGGCGCGGCGCGGGTTCGGCGTTGCGCGGGTCGGCGCAGCGCGGGGTGACGCGCGGCCGGCGCGGGGTCGGCGCGGGGTCGGCGCGGGGTCGGCGCGGGGTCGGCGCGGGGTCGGCGCGGGGTCGGCACGGGGTCGGCGCGGGATCGGCGCGGAATCGGCGCGGGGTAGGCGCAAAGTCAGCGCGAAGTCGACACGAGGTCGGGGGTTTAATTTTTTTTTGTGGTTAGAAATTCATAGAAAAGTTTAATTTTCTAACCACAAAACTAATAATAGCTTAAAATTCGCGCGTCACCCCGCGCCGCGCCGACCCCGCGCCGGCCGCGCGTCACCCCGCGCTGCGCCGACCCGCGCAACGCCGAACCCGCGCCGCGCCGGCCGCGCCCCCCCCCCCCCCACGGATGAAAAGTTCAACTCCTTAAATCCAATGTTCCTCAGAACTACTAAATCAGCTGTTCCTCTGTTTCTACCAAAAGTAAAAGCCTTTATAAACAATGATCGCAAAATATTAATCAAAGAAATAAAGTCGAATTCAACTGAGAAATAAAGTCGAACGCTGTTTTCGCCAAATTTAGTGCCACAATGATTTTCGACCTTATTTCCCAAAATTGGTAATAAGGTCGAAAAAGAATTTCGACTTTATTTCCCAATTTTTGGGAAATAAGGTCGATTCGGCCTTATTGCCTTCGACCTTATTTCACGGCACCAGGCCGCAACATAGAAATTGTTCCAGTGTTGCTGTTTATTATTAAGAAAAGTTCGTGCGTGATTTTTTTGTTATTTATTTATTCATTTAATTTTTTTTTATTTACATTTTTATTTTTCTTACGTTCTTTTGTTTACTTTTACACATCTTATTTATATTTCATGTTTTTTTTCTTTTTAATTTTTTTGTGTGGGGAATTCATTGCATTTTGAAAGTTTTAGTTGAGTTGCTTGTGGCAAAGGGTTTTGAGACTTTGAGCTGCTGACTTTTCCGGTTCCACAAGGGCCACTTAGATTGTTTTGGGTCGGTTTGAGACCATGTCCACTACAGGGAGCTCCTTATAGGCAGGAAGGTTGAGTAAGGGTGTAAGCAATCCCAGAGTAGCCGGTGGTGGGGAAAATTCGGGAGCAGGTCAAAAATTCCTGAAAAGGAGTAAAAAAAGAGGGGGTAAATATAAAACTAGCTAAAATACATAAAAATACACAAAATATATAAAATCATAAAAACACAAAAAAAAATATAAGAACATAAAAATACAAAAAAAACTTAAAAATATAGAAAAACATTAAATTAGAAATAGGATTAAGGATTAGTTTTAGGTTTTGTTATTTATTATTTTCTTTCTGTTAATTTATTTTTTTATGGTTAGTGTTTTGAGTTTAGTTCATTTTTGTTTACTTCAGTTTAAGATTCAAGTTCATTTTGGTCAGTTTCTTTTGAGTAGTTAATTTTTCGTTCAATCATATGTTTTCAATTGCTGTTTGTTGGTTTTTTTTTTTAAATAAAAAAATGTACATCACGCCAATGGTTTGAAATTGAGGTTTTTTTGTGTTCTGTGATGATGGCGTGCCAAGCACGACTTCATTGGGATGAGGAGGTTGGCGATGCATCGCTGGTAGTTAGTTTCACCTGGTAGCAGTAATCGTCATCGGGGAGCTCGACAATATGGCCTATCGAGTTCCATGGTTGGGTGGGCTAAAGGACTCACTGCGGTTTCACCATGCAGTGCCTGAAGTGTGGTAAGGTTTTTGTGGTGGAGGTTTATTGGTACGATTTATGTTTTTGTTATGTGATTTCCGTCTGGCGAAGGGGCAAGATCCCCCCTAATCTGGCGAACTGAGGCGCGCATCGCAAGCGTGCCAGGTCCCTTCGTCACCACACTTCCCTTCCCCTTCCATTTCCAATATCCGTTTCCTTCCTTTTCTTTTCACTTTTCTTTTATTCTTTCCTTTCCAGTCCTATCCTTTTTCCTCTACCTCTACTTTTCCACCACATATCCCAATCCTATTCCTTCATCCAACTACCTATTACAATCCTGCACCCCCTATCTAATAACAAGGTCTACCGTCGGTTGATGGAACTGTACGCACAGCAACATCGCGACTTGTTTGGTTGTTATCAAAAGGGTTATCAACACCCACATAGGCCAGATCCGGCTCAAGTAGGTTTCGGTTTATAACATTTGGTGGTGGAACATACGATTCTATATTAGTTCTATTAGTTTCAAGACTGCGTCCTAAGCTAACTAAATCAAAGACACAGCTAGGTTTAGCCAAACCAAGCTGTGTTTGGTTAAAGGGAGTAAGATTCTTTTGAATCATACCCAACCTTCTGCCCTCCGAAATAGGTTCAAAAATACTTCCGAACATATTCAACATTGTCGCCACATAGACTCCGATGGTCTCATCTTTGCCTTGCGTGCGACGCCTAATCTCATCGAGCAACAAGTCATCATAATTTGGAGGCAAGAATTCTAGTTTCAGTTCCCTGATTAGTTCTTGTCATGAATTGATGGTTACTCTTACCGCCCTATACCACAACAATGTTTTCCCTGTGAAGAGTTCAACGGCTGCCCTAAAAAGTTTGGTTTCCCAAAACCCCCTAGCTTGTCCTAGCTCCTGGAATGCGTTTACTGAAGCGCCACAATGTTCTCTAGTAAACTTGACATTCCACTTGAAAAATTTTTCAAATTTCTCCCTATCAACGAAAACCTGCTCTACTATGTTGTTTTCTCTGGCCCTACTCTCTCCCACAAAAACTAATGATACTGCTGCTGTTGGTACTGCTACCGTTGTTGTTGTTGTTGTTGTTGTTGTTTTCACTGTTGTTGATGGTCATAATTCTAGCCCTATATCTGTCTCTGCATTAGCGTTGGGAGTATTTACCGAACACTGAGTTTCATCCACTATTACTACTTCAACTTCCTCCTCTAAATCTGCTAAAGCCATAACTAATTTATTTTTCAAACCTTACCTCTGGTTTTCTCTCTCTCCCTCATCAGGTTGCAACCTACCTAATCTACCTAATGACCATTCAACTTTGGGTACTACTTTCGCATATTCTCTTGATTTCCGCGCGATTGGCAGGTTCTCCAATAGTTTAAAAATCTCAAATAATTTTCCATTAACCGCTTTAACATCTTCTTCAAAAGTGAAAGGATACTTTGTGGGAGCACTCAAGAAACCTCTTCTCTCTAGCAACCTAGCACCTAGAGACTTTCGCATCTCGTCAACCGTTCCTACATCTAGGCCCATACATTGCATTTCATACGCCAATTCATCCTGAGCTAATCGGTTTATATCCATAATAAAACTAATTAACATGAAAAAATTAAATAATAAAAGAATTTTATTATTTTTAGTTGGAGTATTGTGATTTTAAAAATCAAAAAAGAAAGTTTTTTGTGACCTTCACTCCATTTATGCGTTTCGCCCTTGTACAACAATGGGCTCATCAGTTAGATGTTGTTGTACCCTTCTAATACGCAATGTTTTGGTCGATGTTTACCGACACCTATATAAAGTTTACAGTTCAAACACACTGTAAACATTATACTTTTAGGGGAATGTGATTACATTCATGCACCTAAAAATATGTTTTGCCCGTGGTCTGCCTGAGTTTTACATGAAAAAATTAAATAATAAAAGAATTTTATTATTTTTAGTTGGAGTATTGTGATTTTAAAAATCAAAAAGAAAGTTTATTATTTAATTTTTTCATGTAAAACTTAGCCAGCCCACGGGCAAAACATATTTTTAAGTGCATTGCATCAATGTTATCACATTCCCCTAAAAGTATAAAGTTTATAGTATGTTTCTGTAAACTTTATATAGGTGTCGGTAAACATCGACCAAAACATTGCGTATTTGAAAAAAAAACTAATTAACTTCAAACCAAAAAAAATAAAAACTGAGCCCAACTCGAAATTAAAAAAAACTATCAATCAAACTGACCGAAACTGATCCTAGACCTCAAACAAATTTAAACTAAACAGTTTCAAGCTCCAATCGGATACTTGAAAGCAAAACAAAATACAAAAAAACTTTCGCTTAATAAATCTCAAACTAAGACTCAACAAGCTCCAAATAAACATTATCAAACTCTAATTAAATGGTTGGAGCACAGTTCAAACACACAAACAAAAAAAAAAAAACAGTGTCAATTGCCAGCAAAGCAACAAAAAAAGAAAATCACACAAAAGAGTATATAAAAAATATAATAATTAAAATAGTATAGTATAATGATAATAAAAGCAAACGAAATACTATAGGAAATGGTTTAAAAAAAAACGATAATGCGCGTTGGTTGAAACCGACAACCAAAAACACCCTGCAAATTTTCTTCTCGCCAACCGTGCGAGCTATGGACTTAAATAGTGACAATGGAAACCATCCAAAATCAAAAGATAACAACAATGTATGATATAATATATAATTTGCACCTTCGTGTGCAACTAACGCAATCACTTGAATCAAATACCAAAGCACTCTTAATGGATGAAAACAACCCAGAAACAATTGTGAAATTAAATGGAATTGTTAAGCAAACCGACCAACAATGCTTTCACACGTACCTTTATTTTTAATGCTGACACGATGGGAAATGATGGCTTTATCATTTCCCAAATTTATTATTTATTCCAATTCCCACACCTTTCATATAACCTACAACTCCTATTACCAACCAACTTCCCCAGCAGCGTGAGGCCAGACGAAATGTGATCTTCATTAGAAGTTCAATGTTTTGCCTCACGCGCTGACATTCGATTTCATTTATGTTGACTAGCCACCTTTTGGGTTTCGCCTGTTGCGATCTCTTTGGCTAGTCAACCACTAACTCACGAATCAACAAAATTTGGTAGGCACGGAGTTTTGTAACTACAGAAAGGATGGCCCAGAAAGAAAGACTGTGCTGTATTTGAATGCACGCTGGGTCAAACTGACTGAGCTCTGGGAATTCTTCGATAACGTGGACAGAGAGATGAGGGATAATTATCCACTAGATATAGACCACAAATATTTCACCAAAGGCTACTATGACGAGGTGAAGAAGGTGTATGAGGCGATGAAAAAAGACATCAGCAAGAGGTGTAGTGATGCTGATTCTAAAAAATCTGATAAGGCTGAAGAAAAGACCACAGCAGTCAACGCTCAGCCCAAGGCACAAAAAGAGGATGCAGGACCAATACCAGTCAATTCTCAGCCAAGACAACAAAAAGAGGATGTAGGACCAACAGCAGTCAAGCCCCCAGCAGGGCCTACAAAGGAACTCGCTACCGCATCACCAAAATTTAATCTTCCAGCAGGGCTGACAACAAAACTCAGCTCAGAAGTAAAAAAGGTAACAACGGAAAATAAATTCCGCCTGCTTGGTAAAATCATAAAGGCATCATTAAATAAATGCCCCGTCAGCTTAAGAGAGACGTCACCGCAGGAGTTTCATCAGAGAACTAAAATTCTAATGACCAATTGGGAAGAGATGACCACTGCATACAAACGATTGGGGGACGATGCCGCCGTAGCCGACATCGAGCGCTATTTTGAGCTTCAAGACGAATTGGACTTGAGGATTAGCTGTCTACCCAACAACATTTTGCCGAACGAAACACCAAGTCAACCGACTCCAGTAAAGCAAACTGCAATCAAGCTGCCAAAAATAGAGATTCCAAAATTCGACAGAAGTTATCTTAAGTGGCCGCAGTTCTTCGACTTGTTCCAGCGTCACTGGCGATGCTCATAATTTGATTCAACATTTCCACGCCACGTATAGTAATTATGAGGTGGCATGGAACACACTAATTGACAGGTTCAACAATAAGAGACTGTTATTAAGTGCTCAATTTAATCGATTGTTCCATCATAACATCACTGTAGACAACGTCAAAAGTCTAAAGAGGTTTTATGACACTACAAAGGAAGTGATACAAGCCATTACCAACCTCAGATTTGACACCAGTGGATGGGATCCAGTAGTCGTTCATTTACTGCTGGACAGAATGGACAAGGACACCCGAATTTTATTTAAAGAATCGCTACAATCACCAAGAAGACATCCAACTCTAACGCAGCTACTTGAATTTGTGCAATGCAGATTCCAAGCTCTGGAGGCGGTAAAACCAGATGAAAAGAAGAAAGTGGTAGCCACCGCTTCTGAAAGTTCTAGGGAAGTTCCTGTCAATTTTGCAAATCAAATAGCCATAAGATCTTTAATTGTAAAAATTTCATTTCCCTTTCAGTTGAAGATCGCAATCAGAAGGTGCGAAAACTTCAGATATGTACCAACTGTTTACAAAGCCATCATTTGTCAACGTGTCAGCAGCAGCGCAGGTGTAAAATGTGCAACGGGAGACACAACACCCTACTTCATTATCCGGCGAAAAGGGATAAGGAAAAAGCATCAGTATCTGGTAAGCGTGAAAGTTTTGTTGGTCGGGTGGGTGAACTTCCATTAGGGAAAAATAATAATGCCTCACTAGGAGTAGTGTTTAGGGGTCATGAGGTATATCTCGCCGCCGCTATTGTGAACATTGCATGTCCCAACGGTATGCGCATTCCTTGCAGAGCCTTGTTAGACTCAGGATCGCAGGTAAATTTTATCACTACTTCCTTAGCGCACGAATTAGGATACAAAAAACAAAGAAGGGAAATTCCAATCAGCGGCATCGGAGGCCAAGAAAGTCAGGCTAATTATATCTTTAACATTTTATTAGAGTCCAGAACATCATCGTTCAAAAGAACTATCGAGGCCAGTATAATTCCAAAAATTACTGATTATCAGGCAACTGTACCTCAGGACATGAAAACTTGGAAATTGCCCTCCAACATCGTTCTAGCGGACCCCAATATAACTAATTCTATAGGAGCAGAAATATTCTTTGAGCTTCTCATGCCAGGGGAGCTTCAGATTTCCAGCAGTCTTTCTTTATTGCGAAACTCTAAATTAGGATGGATACTAGCTGGAAGCGCTATAAATCATAATCACACTTCTTACTGCCATTCTGTTTCAAAACCAAGTCTAAGCTCTCTAGATAAATTAGTTCGTTCATTTTGGGAAAGTGAAAATACTGAAGGTAAATCAAAAATTTAAAGTGAAGAAGAATTTAAATGTGAAAAGCACTTCAATGATAACGTGGAAATAACACGCAAAGGTCAATATATAGTGCGACTTCCCTTCAAAAGAACACCTCATGAAGCATTGGGCAATTCAATGGAAATGGCAAGAAAGCGTTTTTATTCTTTAGAAAGAAAGCTTGAGAGGAATAGAGAATTGAAAGCAAGTTATGTAGGCTTCATGGATGAATATGAACGTTTGGGTCATATGTCACCAATTCCAGAGAAAAACATACCAATGTCAAACTATTTTCTTCCACACCATTGCGTAGTTAAGCCCGAGAGTTCTTCACCAAAGCTTCGGGTGGTTTTCGATGCTTCTGCAAAGACAGTATCTGGGTATTCACTTAATGATACTCTCATGGTTGGACCGACAGTACAATCAGATTTATTCTCGGTAATAACCAATTTCAGACTGAATAAATATGTATTCACTGGCGATATTAGCAAAATGTATCGACAGATACTGATTCATCCAAATGATAGAGCATATCAGCTTATTTTATGGAGGTCAGATCCTAGAGACACATTAAAAACATACAAACTAAACACAGTTACGTATGGAATGGCTTCCGCCTCTTATTTAGCAACGAGAAGTTTGGTTAAATTAGCAAATGATTACCAACATACATACCCTAATGCATCAAATATTATTACAAAAAATATATATGTAGATGACTGCCTAGCCGGAGCAAATACTCTGGAGGAGGCCAAATTGCTTCTCGATGAAACTTTAAATTTACTAAAACAAGGAAATTTTGATTTGACAAAATTTTGTTCAAACGATCCACGCATTCTTGAAAATATTCCTATGGCATCGAGAAAAAATGTTGACTATTTATCAATCCGAGGTAACAAAGACACTTGGTTTAGTTTGGGATCCAAGTCAAGACACTTTCAAATTTCGCTACGACTATACAACACCCTGTAATCTACAGGTAACAAAAAGAAGCGTTCTTGACGACCTGGCAAAATTCTTTGATCCCCTGGGGCTTATTGGTCCAGTCATTCTTCTAGGAAAAATATTTCTCCAAGAACTATGGAAAACCAATATTTCTTGGGATGAAACCTTGCCTCCAGAGCAAGCTTCCAAGTTGCTAAACAATTTGGAAAAGTTTTCCTACTTGCAGGAAATAAGCATTTAATTGATTCAGCAACTAAACTAGAATTGCATGCCTTCTCCGATAGCAGCGAAAGTGCCTTTGGTGCATGCATTTTCCTAAAATCTACTGACAAAGAATGGAAAATCTTTGTACAACTGTGGTGCGTTCCTAATAGCGTTTTTCATTGAAATCCGAAAGAACTACTCTCAAATGCAGAACTACTCTTTTCAATGAAACATTTTTCAACAGTTTTGTCGTAGTATTGGTGACAATTGTCATGAATAGCATTGGGTGCATTCACTTTTGTAGTCAGTATGTAGTCAAAATTCAATTAGTTTTGTGAATGCAAAATTGAACTACAAACGCAATAAATCCTTTTTTATTTGTAATCTTTCGTATTTTTTCCGAATAGCCGATTGTGAAACGTCGAAATGATTCTAAATTAACATTATATCTAAAATTTTTACATTACGTGGGGTGAAAAATTTTCAACTCATTTCGCAGTTGTTTCTAATGACTTGATTACGTAGTTACTAAGGCAGTGAATGCGCCCACTTGCATCTTTTCAATTTTTTTTTTACACTCCATGTAGGTGATGGATGGAAAGGGATGACGACGAAGAAACAATGCAGCGAACTAACAAATTCTAAATTATTTACATATTTCAAATAAAATTGGAAAAAGTGTAGATCTTTTCACAAAAGGAGTAACTCTTTTCGTCAATGAAAAACGATATAAATGACTTCGATGTTACGCGATGCTGTAGTGTCAAAATCTTTGTTTTTGTTGTGTATGTTTGACTTTGTTATAAAATTATGATTGCATTTAGGAACGACTCGATGTTACACTTTTTTGGTCTGTCAAAAATAAGAATAAAGTATTTCTTAAAATATAATACCAGCTAAAAGAAACTCGTTTTTGGTGAATTCTGAAATGAACAAGATTGAAAATCAATAACTGCTTACAGAATTTTGAAAGATTAATGAAAAAAAAACCAAAACAAATCTGAGCAACAACAATTCTAGAGGGGTTTGACAGATCAACATAGAAACTCAAGTCCCAGAGATGAGTTGGAAAAAGTTACGAAACGTAACATTCTGACAGGTCAACATTGCATTTAGGAACGACTCGATGTTACATTTCGTAACTTTTTTGCATTTAGGAACGACATAATGTTACCCGATGTTACATGGCGCAGGGACATAAGTCCCCGAGACATAAAACCCAAATTTTATTTTTGGGACTTATGTCCCATCTAAGTGAGACATAAGTCCCAACTTCGATCTGGGAGTTATGTCTCACTTAGATTGGACATAAGTCCCAAAAATAAAAGTTGGGACTTTTGTCCCTCCGAATATACTTTTTATGAGCTCAAACTTTTTTTTCAGAAGCCCTTCACAAAAATTGTCTGAGTTTTTCTCAAATTCTTGAAGCTTATTTTTTCAAAAAGCAAACTTTCTACTCATTAGAAAGTAGAGATATGGTTTCCCGGAATGAGGAAATGTTATTTTACTTTTAGAGTTTATTTAGTAAAATTTTTTTAGTTTAATAAAGAAACCTAAAAAATTTTGAATTCCGTTTCGAAGGCTCTGTTCGAAATATGTTGTAAGGGCAGCGGGCGATGGAAAATGTTTACTTCAATTATAGCTGAGGTATTTGCACATACAGTTCCTTCGACTTTCTACTCATTAGAAAGTAGAGATATAGTTTTCCGAAATTAGGAGATATTATTTTACTTGTAGAAGTTAGTAAAATTTTTTTATTTAAAGAAGAAACTTAAGAAATTTAAATTTTTGAGTATTTGAGAAAATAAAACTAAAAAATCGCGCGAATATTGTCAAACAGATTAGAGTCCTGGGATGTTGATGGTGTAGGTTCTGTTGGTGGTGTTGTATCCAATTCAACTGTAGGTGGACTAGTTTCTGGATAAATTTCAATGTCATCATAATCGGTGATGCCTTGTTGGTGTGCCTGTTGTGTTGATGTTCCTTCTGCATTCACTAAAACTTTGCTCGGCTTATTCAGTGTCAGTTTCAACAAGATACATGCGTCTACCAAGTAGCTTTTTGACCACAGCTGGTACCCACTTTTTCTTTGGCAAATATTGTCGCACGAACACCTGTTGATTGATAGAAAACTTGTTAGTTGTTTGCTTCTTACCCTCTTTATTATTTGACTTTTCAGGAACTATCGCTGATAATATTGTTCGATGGTCTCTGCCGTGTAATTTTTCTGCAGGAGATTTTCCATTTTCGTCAGGGGTTGTCCGATACGTCGATAGAAAAATGGACAGCGCTTCGTCACATTTGGATACGTCACCCAGTATCTTAAGAAGGGCAGTCTTAGGCTAAGGCCACGCAGCCAGCGATAAGCGAGCGAGCGATTGAACTATCAGCGATTAAGCGACAAAGTTGAGCGACGAGTGGCCTTTTCGTGAGCGACATTTCTTTAGCGATTAGTTGTTAAAATGCCGTTGTCAAGAGCACTACGTTTGTATTTGTTGTCGGAAAATCGTGTTTTTGTGTATCATGTATGTATGTATGCTCTTGACGCTAAGCGACAAACTAAAAATTAGAACAAGTTTGGTGACAGAGCGACGTCGTTCAGTCGCTTAAAAAAATCGCTCATCGCTCGCTCAATGCATGGCCAGTTCAATGCAATTTCATTTGTTTTAATTTTTTCATGTCGTTCAGTCGCTCGCTCGCTCGCTTATCGCTGACTGCGTGGCCTCGGCCTTAAAGGTACGCACCATTCTCTCTGCTGCGCCGTTTGACTCTGGATTGAACGGAGCTGACGTCAGATGTTCAATGGAGTTAATTCGGCAGTACTGTTGAAACTCAGTTGACATGAACTGCGGCCCATTGTCAGAGACTAGAGTTTTAGGCAACCCTTCCAGTGCAAAAATAGATCTTAAAGCACTGATTGTTGCTTGTGATGACGTTGAAGACATCTTAATTACAAATGGAAATTTTGAGTTTGAGTCCACAACGATGAGCCACATATGATTCTGAAAAGGACCGCAGTAATCAATGTGCACTCTTTCCCAAACTTTAGCTGTAGAAGGCCAGCTAGTGTATTCCTTGGTTGCTTGGGTTGCGTTGATTTGGCATGAATGGCAATGTTGAACAGCTGTCTGGATGTCGTTATCGATGTTAGGCCACCAACAATATCTGCGCGACATCTGTTTCATGCGTGAAATTCCCCAATGGCCTTGATGGAGAAGATTCAACACTTTTTTCTGCAACTGCGGAGGAATAACAACTCTAGGGCTTCCGCTGTGGAAGATAAGAACATTAGAATGAATTGTAAAGCAAAATTTTCTACGAAAGTAGGGTAATAAATGTTCATCAGCTGATGGCAAACTGTTAGGCCATCCATTCTGCACATACGCCATGACCTTGCGCATAGTCGGATCCAGTTGTGATTGCTTAGCTATGAATTTAGAATTAATGGGAAATTCATCAACTAAAATATCAGAGGCATCATCGATTAGACACGCTTCTTCCCATTGATCAAATGCCTTGTCTGGTCCTATCGGCAATCTTGATAGGCAATCGGCATTACCGTGTTGTGTCGTTGCACGATAACGGATTGTATACGTATATCCCATTAGTGTGGTGGCCCAACGCTGCAATCTTTGTATCGAGAGGCTGATGATCAGTTATCAGCTCGAATTGTCTCCCATACAAATACTGATGAAATTTTTTCACGCCAAATATAATCGAGAGAGCCTCTTTCTCTATCTGGCTGTATTTCTTTTGTGAGTCGTCGAGAGTCTTTGATGCAAATGCAATCGGTCTCTCTGTTGAGTCTGGAAAGACGTGAGAGATGACTGCACCGATTCCGTGTGATGAGGCGTCCGTGGCCAATGTTATTGGTAGATCGTTGCTGAAATGCACCAATCGGGTAATATTCACAATTTTGTCATTGAATTGCTGAAAAGCACGTTGTTGTTCTTTGCCCCACACAAACATTTCCTTTGGAGAACGCAATTTATTGAGGGGTGCTGCTATTTGGGCAAAGTTATCGATGAACTGGTTGTAGTAGTTCAATTTTCCTATGAAGGCTTCCAGTTCTTTTATATTTGTTGGTCTTGGCAGTTCACGTATCGCTTTCAATCGCGTATCGGAGGGTCGAATGCCTGTTGCATCGATTATATGGCCTAAGTATTCAATTTGTTTTTGTGCAAATTGACTTTTTTCCATATTGCACCTTAGGCCGTGTCGATCAAGACGTTCGAGGATCTTCTCAAGGTTATTAAGGTGTTCGGCATTTGTTCGTCCTGACACGATGATGTCATCGACATAAGCACCACAAAATTCGATGTCAGCTGTGAGTTGATCTAGGTACTGCTGAAAAATACCTGTAGAACTTCCAGTTCCGAAAGGAACACGTTGATATTCTAGAAGGCCTATTTCCGTGCTGACAACACATAATTTCTTGGATTCCTCGTCTAGAGGAATCTGTAGATATGCGTCTGTGAAGTCCAACTTTGTAAAATACTGACCTCCTTGTACTTTGTGGAAAAGCTCTTGGGCGCGTGGTAATGGATGATGAACAATCATTAGTTGGGGATTGATTGTAATTCGAAAATCCCCACAAATCCGAAGTCGACCATTAGACTTTAAGACCGGCACAATGGGTGCTGCCCACTGACTGGTGTCCACATGCTTAAAAACTCCTAAACCTATCAAACGATCAAGTTCTTTGCGAACTTTGTCCTTCATGGCAAAAGGCACTGGTCGATGTTTGAAAAACTTTGGCTGGCTGTTGGGTTTGAGCGTAAGATGGCCTTGGAAATACTTACTGCAGCCAAGCTCAGGACTGAATACGCTTTTGTATTTTTGGCAGAGAATTCTAGCGTCAGATTCAAGTTGTTCCTTAGTCTCAGTAGATATGAGCGACACGAACTCATTGTTTGCAGATAAAATTTTGCAACCGAAGGCATCGAACCAGTCAATACCCATTATATTCGCACCACGGGAACTGTCAATTACCATGAGGTGTAAATTGCATGTTTTGTTTTGCCAAGTGACTTTCACTTGTGTTTCACCCTTCACAGGCACCCGCACATCACAATAAGCTTTCAATGCACGGTTTGTCGGCACGCATTTTGGACTACCAAGTCTGTGGTATCCATCAAGGCCAACAAGAGAACATGTGGCACCTGTGTCCAATTGAAAAATCATATGTTGTTGATTAATTTCGAGCGAAACGAAAATTTTCTGCCCTCTTCGCACTGATTGCAGTGGAGCTGCCACTGATAAAACCTGTTCAACCGGTTTTGCTATACTTGAACACGGCACTGTAGGAACTTTTTTATCATCTATTGCTATTGTCTCTTCTTCTACGAGATTAATCGAATGAGCAGTGTTATGTTTACGATCATTATTTGTATTATGCCTGCGCCTCTTGAAATTATTTTTTTGCTTCTTTCGCGATTCAGTGTTTGTCCCTTGTGCAGATAAGCATACGCTTTTGAGATGTCCACGTCGATTGCAATTGTCACAAATCGAATCCAGATATTTGCATTTGCTGCGATCGTGGTGTGTGAAACATCCTGGACAAGATTTTCTAAGAGATGAGTGTTCAATAGACTTACTTTGATTTGTATTTGCTTGATGACTTCGTGTTGTAATCTGATTAACATCTGCAGGTTGTACTGTTGTCAAAGTACTGCTCCCTTTGAGTATTTCAGATGCTAACTGGGTCGATTCATAGGCCGTCACCATGTCGACAACCTCTTCCAAAGTGGGATTCTTTTTCTGGGTTGCTGAGATACGCACAGGATCATGAGGCGTGTAGAAAACAATCATATCTCTGATCATACTATCTGCATATGACGTTTTACAATCTTCTTTAGTACAGATAAAGTTGCAGTTTTGTGCTAAGCCTCTCAAGTCTGCTATCCAGTTAGAATAAGACTGTCCTGGAGTCATTTTTTGGCGTAAAAATTTACATCTCGACGCAAGTATGTGGATATTTGTTTGGAAATGAGTGGTAAGTTTTTCAGTTATAGCTTTATAAGAATTTTTACTTACATCATTTGTTTCAAAGAGTTTTTTAAGAACTTCATTGACATGATTTCCACATGTTGATAAGAAATGTGCTTTTTTCAAATTGTCGTCAGTGAGGTTATTTGCCGTAAAGTGTTGCTCTATTTGAAAGAGGAACGTATCCCAAGATTCCTTTTCAACCTCGAACTGACGAAACTTTGGAATAGAGGTCGATGCAGATGGATTAGTTTTTACCAAGTTTTCCATTGCTTCAGTGGTTCTTCTTAGCATTTGTTCCATCCATCTTTGATTGGATTCGATTAATGCTTTCACGGCTTCGTCCATATTTCCAAATTCCTCAACGCCAATATGTTATGATTTAATAAGTGAAACTCAGAGCTCTCAGTAATATAATTCAAGTATATTTTATTAACTAATAAGACTATTAAAAAATGTGGTGTAGAAGATATGACGTTAGAAAACCAAGTGAAGTCTTTTTAGGTTATTCAAGAAGAGGTTATAAAGTGACAGGTGGACGTATCATATTTTTGATACGATGATAGACTAGTTTTAGATCTACTACTAAATATAATCTAATACTAGAATATGATGCTTTGGGGTTCATTTACATCACTTCCCATAGAACACTGGTATCTATCTCCAGGCAAGAGTTTTGGATTTTGAGCGTAGGAAGAGAAACGCGAAAGGTACTCTCTAAATGTATCCAATGTTTCCGTGCCAAACCCAGATCCATCGATCAATTAATGGGTAATTTACCTAAGGAAAGAATAATACCGTCTCGCCCATTCCACTATTCAGGAGTGGACTTTTGTGGACCCATACGAACACATTATAATGTTCGAGGAAAAACTCCAACCAAATCTTATCTTGCAGTATTTGTATGCTTTTCCACAAAAGCTGTTCATATTGAGGTGGTTAACAACCTTACCACAGAATCATTTATTAATTGCTTGAAACGCTTTGTTGGAAGACGGGGCTTATGCCATACCATATTCTGTGACAATGCCACAATTTCGTTGGAGCAAGAAATCAATTAAAGGACGTTCAGGGTTTTGTTCAGTCATCTGAAACTCAATCGTCAATCAATTCAAACTGTCTGAAAATGGGAATCAACTGGAAACACATTCCACCACGATCACCTCATTTTGGAGGCCTGTGGGAGGCAGCTGTTTAATCGGCCAAAGTATTATTATTAAAATATTAAGGAGAAGCTTCTTTAACTTCTGAAGAACTTTCAATCATCGTAGTTCAAATTGAGTCTATTTTAAATTCACGACCACTTACACCCAACTCGTCAGATCCCAATGACTTGCAGGCGTTGACTCCAGGTCATTTTCTAATTGGCGCTCCATTGACTTCGCTTCCAGAGCCTGACATTACTGATCACAAAATCTCAATATTAGACAAATTTCGTCAGATTCAGCATATTCAACAACATTTTTGGCAGAGATGGTCGGACGAATACCTCCACCTCCTGCAACAGAAATTAAAGTGGAAAGTGCAATCTCCAAATCTAGAAGCTGGGACAATGAAATGGAAGCTTGGACGTGCAATCGAAGTTGTCAAAGGAACTGATGGACTGGTGCGAGTAGCATATGTCAAAACGGAAACAGGAACATATCAACGAGCAATTCAAAGCTTATGCCCTTTGCCTATTGATGACAAAGAGCAGCGAAAAGAGGTTATGCAAACCCCAGTAAGAAATCAACCTACAATGAGATTAAGAAGTGGAAGATTCCTTGGCAATCCCCTGACATCATTACTATGCATGATGTGTCTATTGTCTCCATTAGTAGCCTCCTTAGATATCGAACCAATAAGGGTTACTAAATTCGAAAATCACACTGGCATCTATTTTGAGGACATAGGTACTGCTATCACTGTTAATAGTTTTTGGAACATTTATATTTTTTATAATTTGTCGTCATACTGGCTAGAGCTAGGGGAAGTAAGAACTTACTTGAATAGAATGGATAAAATCTGTTTAGATGAATTAAGAGGCAATCCGTATTGTCAGCCCACAATTTCCACACTTAAACATAGAGTGAATGTAGTTGAATCAAACAACGACCTCGTTCATAATTATCACACCTCCTATAGTAAACGGATAAGATTTGCTAGATCTCCATTCGACTTTATAGGAAACGTAGCATATAGTTTATTTGGAGTATTGGATCAAGATGATGCTAAAGACATACAACACCAAATTTCGTTGGTTCACCAAGATGAACAACACCTAGTACATCTCTTTAAAAAAACAGAGTTCGATCGCGGATTCAACAGTTAATCTCCTTAAACGAAACAATATGCAACTCAGTCAGCAATACCAAGGTTTGAAAGCTATCTTCAGAGAATCTTTTAATAACATAGAAAAACATCAAGAAATAATTGATGCTAGCCAGAGTTTCTCTTCCTTAACATCATATCTGATTTTATCAATCACAAACCTCGAGAGGGTGCAAGATACATTACTTGACGTTCTTCTTAGCCTTAATAATGCAAAAATGAATCCCCATTTTATTTCGCCGTCACAATTCGGCAAACAACTCCAAATCATTCGCAACAATCTTCCGTCTCATCTTAACATTTCAACAGCATCCGTTTTAGATATTTTTAAACTGTCATCCATTAAGGGGCGAAGTCTTAATGAATCTATAGTATTTGAAATGATGATTCCTTTGGTTGATAACCAGGATTTTCAACTGTTCAATGAAGTTTCATTCCCTTTATTTCAAAATGATTCAAGCTTCATTATGAAACTATCATCCCCGTATTTAGCAGTCACTTCAACTAGAGATAGGTATTTTGAATTAACAGAAAATCAGTTACTGTCTTGTCATTTTCTTTCAACTAGAAATTGTATTTGTAACCAACAATTACCAACAATGATCCATAGGGACAGTGGTAATAGTTGTGAAGTCTCACTACTGAACCATTTGCCAAGTGCTTTAGATAAGTGCTTTTTAACAAAATCCATTTTACATGATCAATGGATAAGCCTAAGAGCTTCTAACAGTTGGATATTTTCCCTTGAGGGCACAGTAACTGGTCTACTTATATGCGAAGGAATCACAAAAAGTCTAACAATAAGTGGTAGTGGGCTGATGGAATTTTTAAGACCGTGCACATTGAAGCTTCCAAATATAGTTATAAATGGACGAGTTCTAAGCAACACCACAATAAAAAAATTCGTTTGTTCCATCTGTTAGAATATCTGAGGTGATTAAAACGAAATTACCGAGCGAAGATACAAGAGTCATAGCACCTTCGAGCAATGAGACAATTTTTATGGAAATACAGGGTTTAAAGGACAAAATAAATGAAGTAGCTAAATATTAAGACAAGGATACATGGGCGAATGATATAAACACTCATGATTACCATCACTATGGCATAAGCTTTATTTTATTCGTAACAATGATTGGGTTCATCATAAACTACTTCTTTAAAAAAAGGAAGCCTAAACCCCTTCCCAGAAGAAGAGCTTCTCGCTTCGAGGTAGACACGAAGTTTAAGAGTTTTTTTTTTGAGTGATAAGATCCCTCAAAGAGGGGGAGTATGTTAAGCAAACCGACCAACAATGCTTTCACACGTTTATTTTTAATGCTGACACGATGGGAAATGATGGCTTGGTCATTTCCCAAATTTATTATTTATTCCAATTCCCACACCTTTCATATAACCTACAACTCCTATTACCAACCAACTTCCCCAGCAGCGTGAGGCCAGACGAAATGTGATCTTCCATAGAAGTTCAATGTTTTGCCTCACGCGCTGACATTCGATTTCATTTATGTTGACTAGCCACCTTTTGGGTTTCGCCTGTTGCGATCTCTTTGGCTAGTCAACCACTCACTCACTATTGTACTTCACTAGTAAAAACATCGTTCGTTCTAATAAACATTATTTGTCTCTTTAATATAAAAATTGAAATTAGTTATTTAATCGATCTTTTGTGTAAAATAAACATTTGTCTGTTTTAATATAAAAATTGCATTCGAATTATTTAATTGAACAGGAATAAAAAATAAAAACTAAGGAAAAAAACAAAACACCTTACTTGAGATTGGTTTTGTCGTATACAGACCAATTAAAAACAATTTCCTTAGTATGGGACTCAAAACGTTGCCAAAATCAGCCAAACGATCCACTTTGATTAGGAACACACTTCAACAAATTCAACCTAGGGGATAAGAGAAAAAGCGAAAATAAAAAGTTCTCAAACAAATCACAAACAAAACCACAACACAAAAAAATCACTTCCCTAAGAACTAATAGGTATGCAAATTATATTTCTAACACCACAAGATAAGTTTTAAAAAAGATTTCTTTATTATTTCTTTATCTTAAGTGGCTTGTTTAGTAGAAGCCGTGGAGAACGAACTGTTCTTGAACAAGTGTTTAATAAAACTCAAACTTAAACTCTAAGATACTTAAAGTTGATGTGTCGTCTTCCATCCAAAAGGGTGATGGTAGTTGGTGATGGTGCTGTGGTTTATGATCATAGTTTCTTCTTTGTTTATATAGTCGTTTGTACTTTGGACTTTGATCGTGGACTTTGGTTGCTGGCATTGGGGGCGGATGTAGAATTGATCGAATTCTACTTGAGGAAAAATGCTTATGATTACTTAGCATTTTTTGGTTTATAATTGTATTGCATTGACTTTGTTAACTCCCCTCTTTCTTAAATGATGCGACCCGCGTCTTGTATATCTTCTGAGAGACGTTGATTATTTTTGTTTATCTCGTCGATATTGATTTCGTCGTTAAAAATATTATTTATTGATTGTTTTGATTTTGAAAGGAAGCAAAAGAAAAATACTGACAGTGCAATTATTATTGTCGCAATAAAACTGAAAGATAAACTGTTGGATACAATATTATTGACTTTGATTTGTTCTAAAATTTTTCTATTCTCAATATTTTTATAATGGAGTTCTGGAAGACTTATGTTCACATTTATGTTTTTCACTTTTACATCTTTAAAAATAGGTAATACAAAATTTTCGGTAATGATTATATTTTCGTAAGTATTATTATTTAAACATAGTTTACAATTTCCAAAATTAATAAGAGTATTGCCATATAACATGGTTTCATATGTGTTACAATTATGTATCAATTTAGTTCTTGGAATATTTTTAGTTACTACAATGTTGTTATTTAACTGTTTAATTTCTATTTCTTTATTGACTGTAAAGTTACAAATCGGATTCTCTTTCAGTAAGTTATTTATACATTCATCGTTAATTCTTTTTAATTGTTTTTTTAATATAATTTGATCATTCCTGTATTTGTAACAGATATCAGAACTTAATATTAGTTCTCTGTACGGTATGTCTAATTCTAAATTATTTTTATTTGGAACGGGTTCCAGTATCATCTTATGATATGTATTATTACAAAAGTTTGGTATCATTACTACAAAAATTATTCTTTCTTCATGAAAGATGGCCGAACTCTTAATGAACATTAAATCTCGTAATGTTATATTATATGTTTTAAAATCGTGTGAGGTCAAAATGTCTCTTCCTAATGTGCCTAACCTGCACATCATTAAATTTTCTTTTACTTTTCTAACTTGATCTCTAAGAAGTTGGATACCATATTGAATTTGGAAAGTATGTTGTATATGCTCTATTGTTATATCTTTAGCTGTTCTTCCAAGATTTGCTAATTGGTTACTTATTTGTTTTTGCTGTTTATTAATATGGTCGGTTACCGCTCTCATTGCGGTATTGAATTGGTCATTAATTTTAACTTGATCATTAAGGCTATCAATTATGTTCTTATCATTTTTTTCGTTGATTTCTAACTTTTGTTTGATATCTGATGCATCATCGGCATCCATTGTGCCTACTATAAATTTCAATCCTTTACCTAAAATATCAAATAAGCCTCTTTTTGTTCTGGTATGATGTGGTAGAAGATTATTTATTTCTTCTTCAAGTGCTTTAAAATTGTGTAACATACTTGGGTAATGGTTGCAAAAACTGAAGTTCCCTATATTAGTTCTTATTAATTCTAAGTTTTTACTCCATAAGTCTAAATTTATTGTGTAAAGGATTTTTGTATAATTATTGATGATTTGAAGCTCATCGCTTTTAACTAATACAAATCCCTGACCGTCGTTTAGGTACTGTATTTCTAGTCTTTGTCCTTGTCCGTTATGTACTTGCATCATTAGGATGAAAGTTATTGTAAATTGGAGAATCATTTTCTGAAAAAGATTCAAATTTTAATATTATCTTTATGTATTATTTGGTCGTTTTTATAAATTAATACTTTGTTTCCTAAGTCTGTCTTTACTTTTTGTTTCCGATATCTTGGCTGAAGTTTATTTCTAACCCCTTTTATTTTTTCGTAAGTGATATCGTTTTCTTTGTATGTCCTTATCTTTGTATTTGGCTTATTTCGTTTCAGCATTTTTTGCTGAGCTGATAAAAGCTTTGGTTGTAAGTCCTCGTTTGACTTATTAAATAAGACTTCAAAGGGTCTTTTGTTTGTGACTGAATGAATTGTTTTATTGTACTGATGTACTGCTCTAAATATTGATTCTATGTCACTTATTAAGTGAAATTCTTCTTTCAAACATCTATAGCTATTTCTATAAGTGTAGAGTGGACTCGTTCCACTTGTCCGTTGGTAGTACTGTGTCTCGGATCACTGAAAAATATTTGTATTCCTAGTCTTTGCATTAATGTTTTGAATTGTGGTGTTGTAAAGCCTGGTTCATTATCGACACAAAGATGTTTGGCTTCTGGAAAGCTTTGTAATAGTTCTTATACTTTTTCGTCTAATTTTGTCCTGTCTTCAATTTGTTTAATAACTAAGAATTTTGAGTAAGAATCTATACATGTTAAAAATTTTAATTTTTGAGCAAAGAAAATGTCTAAGTGCAGCTGCTCCCCCTCTTTCTTAGCAATTGGAGCCTCTCCAATTGGAGCCTTAAAAGGATGCCTTTCGTATTTATTACGATTACAAATTTCGCAACTTCTAACAAATTCTTTGAATTGTTTGGTCATTTGTGGCCAATAATATGCCGTGTAAATTTGTTTTAAATTTTCTTGATAGCTACGGTGAGCTCTTACGTGCGTTTGTTGTATTATAATTTGTTGGTCTTCTTCGTTCGTTATATCTATTGGAAAATTCTTGGTATATAGGAATTTATTATTGAAAGTTTCTTTTAATATTTGTTTGATATTATATAAATCTTCTGGTGTGCAATGAATTGCAACAGCTCCAGGCTGTAAATGTTGTTTCAGAATAACAATTAGATTTTCCGGAGTGTCATACTCAATTAAATGTCTTGTTCTATTAAAATTACGTATCTGTTCGTGTACAGTGTATAATCCTTGAGTTAAAAGGATTTGTTGTTTGAATTGGTTTAAATATTTGGGAGTTTCTTTAATGTCTTAATTGTCACTACTCTCAGCGGAGTGTTGTGTAGCAGTACTCGAATTATCTTCGTCTAAAATGTGGTTTAAATATTGTCTGGATAGCGCATCAGCGACTACATTTGTAGCACCTGGCTTGTATATTATTTTAGGAGCAAACTCCTCAATGAATGCGTGCCATCGTTTCATTTTTGCATTCGGATTTCTTACAGATACTGCAAACGTAAGCGGTTAATGATCCGTATGGATCTCAAGATTAGAAACTCCGTAAAGGTAATTTCTTAAATTTTTTAATGACCACACTATTGCGTATAGCTCCTTTTCGTTAGTAGCGTAGTTAAGTTCTGTTTTATTTAATGTTTTCGAAATAAATGTAATAGGTCTGTTTTCCTGGCTTAAAACTCCTGCAATAGCATTATTGGAGGCGTCAGTTGTTAGTATAAATGTCTTGTCAAAGTATGGTTGAACCAGCTCAATTTGGTTTATTAGATGATCTTTCAAAGTCTTGAAGGCTAAAATAGCTTCTTCGTCAAGTGTTAAGTTAGTTTTTTTTGATAAGTTCTTTGATATTCTCCCGTTTTCTCCGGCTAAGTATTTAGTTAAAGGTTTTGTTATTGAAGCATAATTTTAAACGAACTTTCGGTAATAACCTGTCATCCCTAAGAAACTTCTTAATTGCCTTAAGGTTTTTGGTTGGGGAAAGTTTTCTATGGTCTCAATTTTTTTAGGGTCAGTTTTTATAATATTGTGGGCTACAATGTAGCCTAAAAATTCAGTTTCTTCCTTATAAAATTTAGATTTCTCCAAAGAAATCTTCATGTAAGCTTTTTTCAATATATTTATAATTTCATTCAGATGCTTTGAATGTTCTTTCAAATTTTCGGAATAAATTATAATGTCATCCATGTAGACATGACATGTTTTTCCTATAAAATCTCGTAGGATATCGTCCATTGCTCTTTGGAAAATACTCGGAGCATTTTTCAAGCCGAATGACATTCGCAAAAATTCATATTTTCCGTTATTTATACTGAAGGCTGTTTTTTCAATATCTGATTCTTTCATCAGTATTTGATGGAAGCCCGATTCTAAATCTATGGTAGAAAAATATTTTGCTTTCCCTAAGTTTGCTAATATTACATTACTTTCTGGTATTGGATACTTATCCGCTATGGTCTTTTCATTTAATTTTTTATAATCAATGACCATTCTTAATTTGGGACTACCGTCTTCATTTAAACCTTTTTTTGGTACAACCCAAATCGGTGAATTGTACGGACTTTTACTCTGGCGAATTATTCCTGCCTCTAATAAATTTTTAATTTCTTTGTTTACGAATGCATTAACTGACAGTGGACAAGGATATTGTCTACTCCATATAGGGGTTTCGACTGTTGTCCTTATATTTGCCTTCACATCCGTTCGTAATAATGAGTTCAAATCTATATTTGAATGTATTTCTTCAATTCTTTTAACAACTATATTTTTTAATCTCTCAATATCAGAATCGTTTTCTATCTCTGATTCCTTCGTATTATTCAATTCGTTTACGCACTTTTCTGATCCTATATTACTCATGTTCTCTGATAAAAATATTTTTTCTCTTTTATTATTACAAATTAAGGCACTATTTTCAAAGTCCAATTTTATGGAAGCTTCTTTTAGTAATCTATAACCTATCAATAAATCGCTTTCGAGATTTTGAATTTCATAAAACATTACTTCCCTATCAAAAATATAGCCTATATAGTAGTAAGTTATAATTGAGTCTCCATTTACTGTACGTATTCTTTTATTTATAGCTAACTTTCTTCTATCTTGTAAAACATTTGGTTTACAATAGCAACTCGTGGCTCCCGTGTCAATTAAAATTTTTAGTTGCTTACCTGATTGGTTTCTGTAGATGAAGGGCAACTGACACGTCGATCGTCTAAAAAAACTTCCTCATTAATATTATTTACTCTCTGGTTTTTTAATGGTGGTTGGGCACTATTTTGCGAGCCATGTGGTCTTTTATCTGCGTAAGAGTTTCTGTTATAATCCTGTCTAAAAGGATTTGTTCTTTCGTTATTGCTATGATTAAAATTAGGATTATGTGGTCGCCAATTTCCATTAAAATTCTGTCTTTGATTTTGTATTCTTGAATTAGAGCTATTTATTTATTTATTTATTCATTCATCAATGGATATATACAATCTTTTGATAGCAAATTTGATAACTTACAATAAAAATAATTATGCTTACGAGTTAAACAATTCAAGAACTATTTTTTTAAAAATATCCCTATTCATCGACAGGTCGACTTCACTGCATATGGAGTTGTACAACATTAAGGAACGAGTTATTGGATCATTTAGGCCATAGTTTGTTCTATGAGTGGGAACATAGAACAAATGATTTCTAGTTCTAAGAATTCTTTCAGGAGCGTACAAAGAAATTAACATGAGCAATTCCTCAGATTTAATATTATTACTCAGAATATCTTTAATAAAAACAACCTAATACCATTGGCTGTGGTCGGGGTTGACGATGGTTTGGATTTGGTTCCCAAACAGATCTCTTAGGAAATCTTAAGTTATTGTTATTATGGTTGTTATTATTATTGTGAGAAGAACTATTATTAGTATTGCTACTTCTATTGAATTGAAGTGCAAATTGAGCTCTTTGATTATTCGACTCTAATTCTTGAGCTTTGGCTAGAGCGTTTGGTGAATCGCTAGGGTTTAATGAGAATAAAATGTTACTTATTGGGCCGTTCAGGCCAGTAATGAAGATTCTAAGAGCATTTCTCCTATGAGCTTCATTAAGTTCTTTAGTTATGTTTTCCTATCCATGAGTCATTATAGTTTTATTGATTAGTAACGTCAACTTTTTGTTGACTTCATTATAATAGTCTACCAAGGATGAAGATCCCTGTCTCAAAACACTCATCTCTTGTTCAATCATATGGATTGGACGTTTATCTGCATAAGCAAAATCGAGACGACTCAAAATTGCATCAAAGTTTAGTACAGTTCCATGGCTTGTCAGGGTATTATTATTATTATTATTATTATTATTATCCTTTATTTCAAAAAGTAACAAACAAATTAGGGTTTATAAAGAATTTATGGACATGGCATATTGCCGTCTGCCAGATAATGACATTTCTAATACATGACGAGTTTAAATATAAAATTGATAGATTTGATAGATTAATTTAACAAGAATAGATACCTATTGTAATATATAAATATAATATTATTATATACAAATTTCTTACAAAAATTATAACTTTAAGACGAAATAAGAAAATTACAAAGCAAATAAATATAGTATTATAATATACAAAGTTATTGCAAAAATTATAGCTTTCAGACAAAATACGAAAATGATAAAGCCTTTACCTTTTTTTTTTAATGATAAATTAACCAGTTGAATCAAAATTTACTCAAAATTCAAAAACTACAAGAAACTGTTTCGATAAGCAAGAGCATTGTCACAAAACTTGTAGAGATTTGTCCACCCTGCGGATCCATTCAAAATGTCTATCAGTTGTGGCCTAGAGAGGACGCTTTGTTGGAAATAGAGCCTTCGAAGCTCCTGCAGAATTGGGCAAATGGCTATAAAATGGTAAATATCATCCTGCTCGTTTCTATTACAAAAATTGCACAAGATTGATAGATCTGATCGGTGAGGAATAAAGTTCAGGCTAAGAATTTCCACTCTTGCTCTAAAAATAGTGCTTATAGCTCTAGCAGGGAATTCTATTTTAAAATAATTTTTGGATTGGAGGTGGTGATTCAAATCCCTGTACATAATTCTCGTTGTTGACGCCGACGCACGCCTTAAATGTTGGAGGTATATCTCTTCATCTACCTTCGATATGACATTTGCAAAAAAAAAAAAAAAAAAAAAAAAAAAAAAAAAAAAAAAAAAAAAAAAAAAAAAAAAAAAAAAAAATTGTTTGCATTTTTAACAATTTTGTTTCTTAAAATTGTCAGTGCCGCAAAGTATTTCCTACTTCCTCTCGTGTAGAGAATCATGGAATTATTTGCGGCTTCTCGCCAACTGACATAAGAATTTTGATCTGCGAACTCAGGTAATGATTTTATGACATCTAGTGTCTCCACACAATTTATATTGTCGTTTATTGTTTCAGGTTTATGTTCTGAAACGTTACTATTACAAGTTAAAGCAGAAAGTTGATTTCGCAAACTCTCAATTTCATCTCTCAAGGACGATGTTGTCTCTATAACAATCCGAGAGATAATTTCTTCACTAGGTGTCGGCATTTTGGCAAATTTATTAACTAATTCTTCCAGTTTAATTTATATATATTACTTTACTTTTAATTATTTAATTAAGTTTGTAAAGATATTTTATGTAAATGCAAATATATATGTTTATTTTAAAATATTTCTTACTTTCAGTAATTTTATGCACTTTGTAGATTGTTTTCTGTTGCTGTTTCCTGCTTCCTTGTTGTTAGATTTTTATTTTTGTTCTTCCTTCCTTTCCTTCTTGTCCTTTTTTCACTTTTCTCACTGTTCGTTTGATTTTTAATTTTTAAATAGTTATTGATTGTCAATCGTAATCACAAATTTCACTTTCGTTAATAATTTTTTCTTTTATTAACTTTTTCGACTGTTTTTGCTTTTGTTTTAAAAGGGATTTAATAATTCTTCACTTCAACTTCAACTTTTTCTAGCCTTTTTGTTTTTTTAAAAGGGATTTAATAATTCTTCACTTCAACTTCTTTTTTTTCTAGCCTTTTTGTTTTTTTAAAAGGGATTTAATAATTCTTCACTTTAACTTCAATTTTTTTGAGTTTTATTCACTTGCCCCACGTTGGGCGCCAATTATATTTCTTACACCACAAGATAAGTTTTAAAAAAGATTTCTTTATTATTTCTTTATCTTAAGTGGCTTGTTTAGTAGAAGCCGTGGAGAACGAACTGTTCTTGAACAAGTGTTTAATAAAACTCAAACTTAAACTCTAAGATACTTAAAGTTGATGTGTCGTCTTCCATCCAAAAGGGTGATGGTAGTTGGTGATGGTGCTGTGGTTTATGATCATAGTTCCTTCTTTGTTTATATAGTCGTTTGTACTTTGGACTTTGATCGTGGACTTTGGTTGCTGGCATTGGGGGCGGATGTAGAATTGATCGAATTCTACTTGAAGAAAAATGCTTATGATTACTTAGCATTTTTTGGTTTATAATTGTATTGCATTGACTGTGTTAACTTGCATGTTTCACTGGTACTAAGTACCAAGGTTATATGTATGTAGTTTTCCACTTTAGATGCCCCACGTTGTGTACGACAATTTATTGCACCTTTTTTTTTATCAAAACTATTATTTAGGATGAAACGAAACTTGTAAACCTCGGTACTAACGGATTTACGCATCCAAATTTGCAAAATAAAGTAAATTAAACAAATGCACAACCGGTGCCGCGAAAATTTAAGTCGAGAATGACAACTGTCAGACTCGATTGAGCAAGCAAAAAAAGTGCAAGAAGCTGCAATAAAAAAGTAATTTGCGGCTACTCAGCTGGGCTGGGTACACAATGTACACATATGATTAAAAAAATGATTGAATTATTTTATTAATTCAATATAGATCAGAACAGGGTGTCCTAGATTTAAATGGGCGCACGAAAATTTTTAGAAAGAAGGAATTTCCAAACCTTAACTGAAAAATGTTGAATAAAAAAAGAATGTTAAATGTAAAGAAAGAAAGATGAGTTTAATAATTTTATTGTTGGGAAAACCTCGGCGAACCAGGATTAAAAACCCAAATTTTTTGAAGAAAATATATTTGGTTTTACAGAGTTAGAAAAGAAAGTAAAGTTAAATTAACAGTGATAGCCAATATGAATAGAAAAGTTAAGAAGACCTTCAAATGTCTTTTAGAGAACAAAAGAACAAAGGTACAAAAGGTTGGACCGTTAAAATTCGGTCCCGTAAAACTCCAAAATGGGGTTAAATTTAAAGGGTTTCGTGCCAGACAATCTTCTGGTAAATTTGAGAAAAAAGCTCCACACAGAAAAATGTTTAAAAAACTATCTCTAAACTGTGCACTAAATTATATATTTTAATATGTAACACACTCTTCTTTATTTTTCAGGATGTCCTCCTCCTTTTTTTTCCCTCGTTTTTTTTCCAAATTATCGTCCCGTTCTGACGATTGCGCTAAACTTGCTTAAATTTCCAAAAAAAATTATCAAACAACTTGTATAAAATAAAAGATTAAAAAAATCATTCTCGATTTTTTTGACTCTCAGATTTTTCTCAGAAAATATCCAAAAACCTCTCAATCGCTTGTCAGCTCGCCAAGAAGTTTCTCCCACTTCAACCCTAGCTTCTTGCCTGGCCTCAACCCCGCTCTCATGCAAGCATACACTCATACGCCCATCCAATCACTTTTGTGGATTCAGTGTCTCGACATCAGCCACCGTTGGCGTGCTGAGCCATCGCTGTCATACATTCACAGAGTTCGACAAGTTGTTGAACTTGCCGTTCTCTTGCCAATCACCAAGTTCGAAAGTTCGATAAGTGGTTGGTGTCGTCCAACATCTGCCAAGTTCCAAATGAGCATTTTCTTAGTTACTCTACAACGCGTGAAAAGTGAATCTAGGAAGACTAAAGATCAAATAACTATTTTCCTGAATAATCAATTCTTTTGAGGAAACCTATAGGGTATAGGAGGACGAAATCTTTAACATCGCGAACCCAAACCTGATACTGGTGGACCCTTTTGCAGATTTAAGGCTGAGGGGATGAACACTTATCGTCCCAACATTTTTTTACCTTGTTATAGATAATTCAGGGTGGGCTTAAGCCATACTCATTAGATCAATAATTTTTATCAATATGGATGTGTATTATGTAGAAAGTTTCTGTTTTCTATTTTACATTTAAAATAAAAAGTTAGGAAAATTCAAGTATGCAAAATTTAAGACCTTAGCAGAAGTTAGTTTGACAAGAAATTTGAGAAAAATCAAAGTTATAGTTTTGAAGTTATTTAAAAAAATCAAAAACTTCAAAAATAAAAATTTTTTAAATTTTGATACGCAGTTTTTCTAAAACAACGAAGAACTTCTCAAATACAAAATTTCGTAAATACCGTGTGAGCCACTAACGAGAAAATCGGTTTTGAAAAAAACGGTACTATGGGAAATGGGAGGAACCGTTTTTAAACTTTTTCCAAAATTTTTTCTTAGATCGAAAGAAAGACATTTTTATATTAATCCTTCACAGAAAAGTTTATCAAAATCGTTGGAGCCGTTTTCGAGAAAAATAAGTATTGTAATATCGGTTGTATGGCAGGTACCGTTATTTCAAGGCCTAGAGACCCAATTCCAAAAACCCCTCTGCAGACTGCCTCACAGACTCTAACTGCAAATTTTGAAAAAAAATCTGTCAAGCGGTTCAGCCTGTAGATATATATACAGACAGACATACAGACAGACAGAATTGCATAACCCAATTTCTTCGTATTCTCTATCATCATCATCGTAATGTTATATTTAATTGTTATCTCAAATTTTTTTTTCCTGCACGGTTGCAAGACTTGCCTTATAGTACCTATAATCGCAAGTAAAAATAGGATTATTTTTTGGTAAAATAACAGCTTATAGCTTCCGACTCATTAACTATACAAAAAAGATTTTGGAATTTTACCTGAATGAAAGATACTAAAAATCTCTTTCTAAAACACCCACAGTCGTATTTATAATCCCATTCCAAAGTATGTCTAACTTTGGACAGCTCTTAGAACAGTGTCCAACTCCAAATCGTATTTATAAACACTTTCATCGTTGTCTAAGGAACGTCTAACTTTAGACACCGAAATTGGTTGTCTAAACTATGGCTAAAGTGGCATTTGCTACAGCAAAAAACAATTTTGTCGAACATGTTATAAAACACTGTTGAGAGCTCTAAGATCGAAAAAAATAAGTAGTTTGAGGTGCAAAAATACTACTTTCAACAATTTAATTTATAAATTGCACAAATTTCATCGTTTTATGAGACTTGGAAAAGCTGTAACTCAAAGTCAAATCAGCTGCTTTTTTTGGTCTGGTTCAAGTGCTACGCCACACTCTTTCAGAGCCATTTTGTTGTTGCACTCGTATATCAAAACACAAAAAATGGTACTGCACGGATACATCATGAACGCCACCATTTAGTTTTTCATTCGGAGTTGACAGTTTGAGAGGATGTTTAGACAACTGTTGGAATGCATTTATAAATACGAAATTGGCTAAGGGTTGTCCAACTCTTTAGACACCGTCTAGTTGGACAGTTGTCTAAGGGTGTTCTAAGCAAATTTTATAAATACGACTGCCAATGTTTTTCATATATGTTGAACCGATGTAGATAGATAGTTTTTATTTCGTTTTAAATTACATTTGAATATTATTATCACACATTATATAAGACAGAGATTTGATGATAAAATATTTATCTTTCTTCTGAAACAGTATTCTTGAATAATAATAAAAACAAAAAAAAAAAAACCATAAGAAGTAATGATTTGAGTTTAGAAGGAAAACACGAACAAAAACCTTCAATTTAAATTATATTGCAAGAAGGTGTTGATTTGATAACTCAAGGAATGACAATTTTTTTTTCTTTCAAAAACATGAAATATTTAATAAATAAATTTTTTTTTTTTTTATAATAAGCGCGCACATCAAGGGGTTATGAATACCCTTATAATGTTATAGAACACAGTGCGAGCATTTAGGAAAATAGGAGAGGATTTGAAAGGAGACACCGATGCACGTTGCTTTTGAATCTTTGTAAATCGTAATGAATCTCTATACTTGACTGTACGCCCGAAGTTGGGCTCAAGGAAAAACTGATGAACATTCCTAGCGAGGCGGGTATTGCGGCTAAATTGTTTCAGGGGAGGAATGCAACTGGCTACTTCACTAGAGCATTGCTTGTGGAAAAAGCGATAAAAGAGAGTGAGACAGGCAACGTTTTGACGATGTTCAAGAGAATCAATTGATTCTACGATTGAACTATCACCTATCAATTTTAACGCTCTATTTTGTACCCTATCAAGGAGGTGCAAAGATGTTTGAGAAGCACCTGACCAGATATGGGAGTTATACTCCAGTTTTGGGCGGATGAAGGCCTTATAAATTGTAGCCAGATCAGAAGGGGTGAAGAACTTCCTGCATCGTCTCAGGAAACCTAAGCATTAAGCAGCGTTTTTGGCGACTTCAAATATGTGGTCATTCCAACGAAGATCATCGTTTACACACATACCAAGTACTGACAGCTTTTCGGTTTCCTCGATGCAGGTACCATTCATGGATAATGGCAATGGGGGAATGTTTAGCTTCAACGATAAGAGACAGCATTGAGTTTTCGAAGCATTGAATTCTACTCGGTTCATAAGACCCCATGAAACAATGCTGTCAAGGTCAGAATTCAATGAGCTTATCATACGCAACCGTTCCAGTTCCACATCCGAAGAGCAGGGACGTGAATTTGGAAACGAATATGAAAAGCTGAGGGTCGAGTCGTCAGCAAAACAGTTAAGCGGATTAGAAGTTTCAGACAAGAGATCATTAATGAAAATGAGGAAGAGAGTCGGAGACAAAACGGAGCCCTGGGGCACACCAGCATTTATGAAGTGGGTATCAGACTTGAAGCCATCCAACACAACTTGTATTGAACGGTCGGAAAGGTAATTTCTAATCCAACGAAGAAGAGACTCATCGATACCAAAAGCACGCATTTTCGATAAAAGAGCCTGATGCCAAACTCTATCAAATGCTTTAGAAATATCAAGCGCAATAATCTTACTTTCTCCAAAACAATGTAAAGATTGGTTCCACTTTTCGGTGAGATATGCCATTAAATCAGCAGTGGACCGTTTGCTACGAAAGCCGTACTTACGGTCATTAAAAAGCTTTCGTTCTTCAAGATATTTCATAAGTTGACGGTTTATCAACGTTTCCATGACCTTGGAAAGAAGGGACGTAAGTGCAATTGGACGGTAATTGTAAGGGGAGGAAGATTCGCCTTTTTTAGGGACCGGCTGGACAAATGCAGTTTTCCATCTGCTCGGAAAAACCCCAGCAGAATAGGAAATATGGAAAAGTTTACGCAGTGGTTTTGCCAGCGTAGAAGAACACCTCTTCAGAATAACGGCGGGGATACCAGGACCAGCGGATTTATGTATGTTGAGATCTTTGAGGACTCTCGCAACCGAGCGAGTTCGAAAGAATATCTGCTTCATCAAAGAATTTGCAGCCTCGAGCTCAGGTGGAGCCAATATGCTATAATGAAGTGTCGAGTTGGCAGCAAATTGGGCTGCCAGCAAATTGGCTTTGTCGATGGAGCTGACATACGGAGAGTCATTGAAGACGAGCGTTGGGACCGATGACGTGGTCGAGTTCTTAATGTTCTTCACAAAAGACCAAAAGTTTTTACTTCCTTTTGAACACAATAGTATTTTTTGCCTTACTTTTTGGTCATGTAAAAACTTAGTCCTTTGTATCTGAGCATTACAGATATTTCTGGCCCGTTTGAACAAATTTCGGTTTTCTTCTCATGTCGTTTAGAATTACGTTAGATATCATATCAGCTGATGCATCAACGTTTCCGTCGAGAAAGCACAATGACCAATTAAAATTTCGAAAGAAATTATTCAGGCCGTCCCAATTGGCTTTCTCGTATTGCCACACAGTTCTTTTAGGGACTTTATCTTTTTTTACCGTGACGGAAAGCGAAAAATCTACCGATATGACACAATGGTCTGATTTGCCTAAAGGAGATGATACTACAACCCTGTATTTTTCGGGATGAGAAGTGAGAAATAAGTCAAGAGTGTTGGCCGCATGGCCTTCAATATCTGGAACCCGAGTGGGCTCATCGACAAGTTGAGTTAACTGGTTAAACTCTGCGAAGATCTCAACACACTTTCCTTCGGGTGTTGTCTGGCCAGAATGTCGAAGCCAACCAGAATTGTGTACATTGAAATCGCCCGCAATTGCGATTTCAGTGTGAGGATACAGGGAAACAATTCTTATTATGGAGTCAGATAGCGCATCAAACTCGTTAGAGGTTGAATTGCTATCTAAATTGGGGCTTCTATACATGAAACAATAATGAATGATATGCTTACGGACGGTGAATTTTAACCACATGAAATTAAAGTTCGTATTAGAACAGAGGCCGTATTGTGGTAGAAGCTGGTAAGCAATATCATTCCGAACATATACGGCGAGGCCATGAGAAGCAAAGAATAATGGCACTAAGCTATACCCAGGCAGGTTGAACGCTGATGAATGAGAATCAACACCCACCTGAGTTTCACTCAATGCCAAAACAGCTGGCCTGCATTTTGCAGTGTGAGCGTACACAGGAAAAAAATTCAATCGCAACCCCCTAATGTTGCTAAAATCGACTCTAAGCTAACACGACATTACGATCCACAAAAACACACAAAACAATGTATCAAACGCAGACGCTTAATCTAAGTCCAATCAACAAGTAAAGATCTAGTTGGAAAACCAAAAAAAAAGTTACTAGCGGTGTTATGCCCAGCCAGCAACTTGATTCTAGTTAACCAACGGAATCAACACCGTTGATTGACTATCCGCCTGGCAAACTCACAGTCTCATTGTCTGCACACACTGCTTCGATAAGATAAGAGATCTAGTAGAAAAATGTGTGCAGGCACTGAGACTGCGAGAGTGGTGTGGGGGAGAAGGGCGATGAAGGAAAGCACTAGTGTTTGGTCTATTTTTTTTATCCTATTATTTAATATTATAAACGTGAAAGTTTGTATGTGTGGATGTATGTTTGTTCCTCTTTCACGCAAAAACTGCTGAATGGATTTCAATTAAACTTTCCAATAATATAGCTTATACATTAGAATAACACATAGGCTACAATTTATCCCTAAATTCCCTCGGGAACGGGAACGTATACGGGAACTTAGAAACTATAACACCGATTTCAAAAATTTTTCCACTGTAAGAATGCTTCATTATCCCCGAGTAACATAAAAACTAATTCATCCCCATATTCCTACGTTTCCCTATATTCCCACGGGAGCAGGAACGTATACGGGAACTTTGACACTACAGCACCGATTTCAGAAATTCTTTCACCGTTAGAATGCTACACTATCCCCGAGTAACATAAAACTAATTTATCCCCATATTTCTACGGTTCCCTTTATTCCCACGGGAGCAGGAACGTATACGGGAACTTTGACACTACAGCACCGACTTCAAAAATTCTTTCACCGTTAGAATGCTACACTATCCCCGACTAACATAAAAACTAATTCATCCCCATATTCTTACGGTTCCCTATATTCCCACGGGAGCAGGAACGTATACGGGAACTTTGACACTACAGCACCGATTTCAAAAATTCTTTCACCGTTAGAATGCTACACTACCCCCAAGTAACATAAAAACTAATTCATCCTCATATTTCTACGGTTCCCTTTATTCCCACGGGAGCAGGAACGTGTACGGGAACTTTGACACTACAGCACCGATTTCAAAAATTCTTTCACCGTTAGAATGCTACACTATCCTCGAGTAACATTAAAACTTATTCATCCCCGTATTCCTACGGTTCCCAATATTCCCACGGGAGCAGGAACGTATACGGGAACTTTGACACTATAGCACCGATCTCAAAAATTCTTTCACCGTTAGAATGCTACACTATCCCCGAGTAACATAAAATTTAATTCATCCCCATATTCCTACGGTTCCCTATATTCCCACGGGATCAGGAACGTATACGGGAACTTTGACACTACAGCACCGATTTCAAAAATTCTTTCACCCTTAGAATGCTACACTATCCCCGAGTAACATTAAAACTAATTCATCCCCATATTTCTACGGTTTCCAACATTCCCACGGGAGCAGGAACGTATACGGGAACTTTGACACTATAGCACCGATTTCAAAAACTCTTTCACCGTTAGAATGCTACACTATCCCCAAGTAACATAAAAACTAATTCATCCCCATATTCCTTCGGTTCCCTATATTCCCACGGGAGCAGGAAAGTATATGGGAACTTTGACACTGCAGCACCGATTTCAAAAATTCTTTCACCGTTAGAATGCTACACTATCCCCGAGTAACATAAAAACTAGTTCATCCTCATATTCCTACGGTTCCCTATATTCCCACGGGAGCAGGAACGTATACGGGAACTTTGACACTACAGCACCGATTTCAAAAATTCTTTCACCGTTAGAATGCTACACTATCCCCGAGTAACATAAAATTTAATTCATCCCCATATTCCTACGGTTCCCTATATTCCCACGAAAGCAGGAACGTATACGGGAACTTTGACAATACAGCACCGATTTCAAAAATTCTTTCACCCTTAGAATGCTACACTATCCCCGAGTAACATAAAAACTAATTCATCCCCATATACCTACGGTTCCCAACATTCCCACGGGAGCAGGAACGTATACGGGAACTTTGACACTATAGAACCGATCTCAAAAATTCTTTCACCGTTAGAATGCTACACTATCCCCGAGTAACATAAAAACTAATTCATCCCCATATTCCAACGGTTCCCTATATTCCCACGGGAGCAGGAAAGTATATGGGAGCTTTGACACTGCAGCACCGATTTCAAAAATTCTTTCACCGTTAGAATGCTACACTATCCCCGAGTAACATAAAAACTAATTCATCCCCATATTCCTACGGATCCCTATATACAATACCGATTTCAAAAATTCTTCCACCGTTAGAATGCTACACTATCTCTGTGTAACATTAACTTTAATTCATCCACATATTCCTACGGGAACGGGAGTCCTTAGTAATATAATAAGTGTGAAAGGAGCTCTGTCTGTCCGTCGTTCTATGTTACCATCTCCCGCCCAAACTAATAAACCGATTTAAATGAAATTTTAAACAAAGATTGTTCAGAAGGTTAGGAAAGACATAGACTATATATTTTTTCCCTATATTCCCACGGGATCAGGAACGTATACGGGAACTTTTACACTACAGCACCGATTTCAAAAATTCTTTCACCGTTAGAATGCTACACTATCCCCGAGTAACATAAAATTTAATTCATCCTCATATTCCTACGGTTCCCTATATTCCCACGGGAGCAGGAACGTATACGGGAACTTTGACACTACAGCACCGATTTCAAAAATTCTTTCACCGTTAGAATGCTACACTATTCCCGAGTAACATAAAATTTAATTCATCCCCATATTCCTACGGTTCCCTATATTCCCACGAAAGCAGGAACGTATACGGGAACTTTGACACTACAGCACCGATTTCAAAAATTCTTTCACCCTTAGAATGCTACACTATCCCCGAGTAACATAAAAACTAATTCATCCCCATATTCCTACGGTTCCCAACATTCCCACGGGAGCAGGAACGTATACGGGAACTTTGACACTATAGCACCGATCTCAAAAATTCTTTCACCGTTAGAATGCTACACTATCCCCGAGTAACATAAAAACTAATTCATCCCCATATTCCAACGGTTCCCTATATTCCCACGGGAGCAGGAACGTATATGGGAACTTTGACACTGCAGCACCGATTTCAAAAATTCTTTCACCGTTAGAATGCTACACTATCCCCGAGTAACATAAAAACTAATTCATCCCCATATTCCTACGGATCCCTATATACAATACCGATTTCAAAAATTCTTCCACCGTTGGAATGCTCCATAATCCCGGAGTAACATTAACTTTAACTTATCCACATATTCCCACGAAAACGGTCACCATATTCCCACGGGAACGGGAGTCTTTACTAATATTGAAAATGCGAATTTAGCTATGTCGGTATGTTTTTCGTATGTCTCCCGTTCAAACTGCTAAACAGATTTCATTAAATTAGCTACAGAGATGGTCTAGAACATGCGGAAGGATAAAGGCTATATATCTATCCTTATATTCCCACGGGAACGGAAATGGGAATTCAAAAACTACGGTCTCAAAAGTATTTTTAACAGGGCTACAAAGTGTTGAAATAGGGGTTGAATGTTTTTTTTTTGGAAATATGTACCGCCATTTTTAAGGCTAGAAGTTTTATTTCCTAAAAAGTTAAAAATGCTGCTGAAAGTCACTATTCCACGCGGACGAAGTCGCGGGCACAGCTAGTATATATATAAATATATATATATAAATGTAATTGAGTGGCACACAGCACTGAATGAAATTAATTCACTGAAGTGATTTTATTGACGTACGGCGCGACGCGGCAGGGAAATTTTTAATTATCGATTTGAAGGTTTTGGTAATGGAAATTGATTTTAACTATTTTGTTTAATTTTTTTTTTTTTTAGGGAAGAAGGCAGATTTAATTTGTAAAAGAAAAAAGCACGGATTTTTGTGGTGGACTCTAGCGCGGTTAGTGTTGTCGCGTTTGATAGCAGATCGGCACTGAAATAAATATTAAACAGGAGTGAGCAGACAAGCAAAAATGAAGCATGACAACAAATACACAAAAAGTAACATATCTTAATAAAAGAGTTATTTATCCAACAAATAAATAAATAAGTAATAAGAAAATAGATTAAGATAAATACACAAATAAATAAATTAATAAATTAATTAATTAATTAATAAATTAATAAATAAATAAATAAACAATTGAACCGATGTCAACAGAATAAAAACAAGATTGAACTGATTTTAAAAAAGTATGTATTGAAGCTGCTCTTTACTTGCTGATAACTGGAAAAAATCAGTAATGATATGTACAATACTACGATCACAATTTTCTGTACATATACAACAGGAAGAGCTAATCAAACTTTTTAGTTTTGCTTTTTTATCGCACACTCCAAACGTTATCTAGAAGCTTGCGTTTCTTTTGCGTTCAGAAAATAATGTGTTTCTTGAATTCTTATTGGGTATATTTTCAATCAGTGTCATCAAAAGAACAAAATTATGTTCAGGAATTTTAAAAACAAAAATTTGGGATAATCCCTTTTTTCTTTCGTGGGACTTTATTTGTGGATGGGCGTACTATTGGGGAAGGCTCTGACTGGTGTCAACTTTTCGGCACCCAGATGTAACAACTTATAGTAAACGTCAATTGCGCTTACTATACCTCCACGCAGTATCCAATGGGCACTGAGATGCTCCGTTCGAAGCTGACCTGCTAAACTGGTAAGTGCGAGGGTTGACAAAGGAATGCGAAATAAAAGAATTGTGATCAACACTATAATGTACTGCGAACAATGACTGACTGCACGAATCTCAGTGGTCTACGAGACCTTTTGCGTAAATGTCCCAGCGGATGAATTCGAATGACATCAGTCGACATCAGCAGTCAAAAGAAGCAGAAACCCCTGAAGGAGCTACTCCAACATATTTGGCTTAAAGGTTTTTCAGGGTCTTTCAATACTAGGACAGGGTATTGAAGTAGAGATGGTGGTGGATGAGCTCCTGGTGAGGCAACGGCAGCTCTCACACCCCTGCAGCAGGGTACTGACACTGATTATTCCAACTCTTTATGTCCGAAGGGATCCAAAAGGACCTGGCCCTCGAGGTTGGGGGTTGTACGTAGGGTTATTTACCCAACCACTTAAAAAACATTGTAGTTCCAAAACAACTAACAGCCTCGGATAACGATAATGATTTTAAGGTAGACGACCCAAGCAAACGGAAAAAGGACAATTACCTCCGGATCTTCACGTGGAACGTAAGATCTCTGAATGGATTATGTTAAGACTCGTTTGTCTAAATGGACGATATCAAGCACATAAACTTGATACCTTTATGTAGTGAGTGAACCAGCACTTGAACTTGGTCACTAACGGAGAAATCAATCACAAAAGAAACACCTTAATTGATTGTTGATATTCTTATGAATGTGCATTACTTTATTTCTTACAATTCTATTTATATAAAATCTAAGCTTACTTAGCTATTACTAAAAGTGTGCCAGAAGGGCTGAACAATTAATTGCATCAACACATAATGCTGACTAGCCCATTTGACCCAACAATAAATGAATACGAACTGTGTCAATGAAAATGAATATGATATCTGTGTCATAATACGTAATAATAAAAGTGTATTCGCTGTGATTCATGTTTTGAAGTCAAATGGGCATATAGTGCAGCTTTATGTTGATTGCTTGATGCTCACACCTAACTTAATCCATATTAAAATAATAAACTCGATTTGCAGCGTCAGTATTGCATTGAGTACAGGCTGACCCACTGACGCTGTTTTGTTGTTGACCTGTTTGGTGTTGACATGAACATTCTCCCCTGCGTTGAACGATGGTTCAACTACTTATGAAATCTGACTCTGGTTTTGTTTACCGAGGTTTTGGCCTTGGTTGCGTATAGATAACAGATGATCTTGATTATCGTCTCCAAATAAAATAACTAATGAGTATAATTGTTAATAATAGTGCTGAATATCCAATTGCTGAGTTATGATAAGTGTGAATTTGGAGCTTGTGTGGTAGTTCGAGAATTTCTTGGTCTGCGATTATTTTATGTAGCTCAGTGAGGCTCTTCAATTGAATGTTGACCTGAGTACTATTGAAGGTCTGAAATAATGGCTCATGACGCATTGGTGTTGATATTTCAGAGATGTTGCCGAAGCTAGTGTAGGAAGTCTGAATATTTGTAGAAAATACGTTATGCCCTTCGATCGTGATGTGGTTATGTTTCACTGTACACCCTGGCTGTAGTGTTTGTATTCCGGAACCTTCTAAGTCCATTTGTAGATTTCTTCTTCCACATATTGCCGTCAGTCGAGAGGTAGTTTTTGTGAAATACAGCCACTGATTTTTGTGTTCCATTTGGATCCAAGTTGAGTTTGTTTCTGATTTCTTTAAGGAACAAGTAGGTTTTGTTTCATTATTGAAAAGACCCAGTTCACAGGAGCAGATTTCGGCTCCTTTACTGTATCTAGCTTGTTAATTGAAACATAAAAACTGTTCTGATGTTGACTTGATGCAGCTTTCCATATCAGCCGCTTGTATTGGAAGGTACTGGTCGCGATGTGCACTCACTGCCAGTACTGGAGCACATAGATCAACAGCTTAAATTGTGTTGTTGATAACACTAGGGATGGGTGTCATCTTGAACATTTCGTAGAATTCTCGGCCTACTAATGGCAGTGTTATCAAAAATATTGCTTGTCTATTTGTTACTCCTCCTTTAACTGTCATCAGCTTGTATAACTGTATGAGGTCTTCTTCCTCTGCAGGTAGCTCTAAATAAGATGGTAAATGAGCCTTGATCGTTTTCACTTCGTCCTTGAGCTGTTGTGCTGATATCAACTGCGAGCTTACTTTTCCATGGTGAGTATCTGTTAATACGTCCATTAATGTTGATTGCATTCTTTGGATGTTGATCATCATTATGTTGAGTTGCGAGGAAAGTGATACAAAAATCTGGAAAATCTTGAGTTGATGACCTTCTTCTCCGTTATCCCGTAATCTTGATGTTATTTGAGTTAATTGAGTGTTGATTTGGTCAAACCTGTTTTTGATAATCTCTTCGTTTTGCCTTACTATGTTGATTGTTGAATCTATGACTGAAGTTTGATTTCTTAGTAGATGAAGTAAGTGGTTCTCATTTTCATTTACTTTTTCTATTGTCTTTGCCATCTGATTAGCATATTCGGCATCCAGAACTCCAAAAAGAGAGTTTGCAATGTTTTCGATGAAGTTAACTGCTCCTCTCTTAGTACTTTTAGTAGGAAATATAGTGTTTTCTGATTTTAATTCGTTTTGAATGTGTTGAAACTGATTAAGTGTGCTTATACATATACTTCGTTGTTGCATTTGTTGACACAAGTGATTCAGAGTCAACGCTCCGTTTGCGAATGTATTATATTCTTCTACTAGTGGATCTAAGTTATAATGAACAATGAAGTTCCATTCACTTGTCGCTATTTTTGCTGTTCCAATACCTTCAAAATGAATTCCAAGATTGGATTTAAATTTCTTGATCTGGATGTCATCACTTAGTACTAGTGGAATAACAAGGAGAATTGTTAATAATTAAGTGATACCCATCGCACTAGATGTTTTTCGTTTTTTCGTGGGTATCTCATGCACTGGTTCTGATGAAATCTTGTTTTTTGCTTGTCCGCCTTCATCTCTCCATGTTATATCATTGCTCATCTCTTCCTCAATTGGCAACGGTGCTAGTCGGTGGATAGGACGTTTCCAGACCCCAGATGCTGTTTTAACTTCCGCAACTCTTATTGCGCCGTCATCACCCTTGAATGTCTTGACGATTCTGCCTAATGGCCACTGCAGTGATGGAACATTGTCTTCTTTTATGATGACCATGTCTCCTACCTTGATGTTGGTGGAACATTCTTTCCATTTGTACCGGTACTGAAGTTCTTGTAGATATTCCTGAGACCATCGTTTCCAAAATTCATGTTTCAGGTGAGAAATCAGATTCCACCTTGACAATAGTGTCTGCCTTGTAGACGTTGCGTTGACATCAGTTTTTGCTGTGAGAGGTTCACCGATGAGGAAGTGTACTGGAGTTAATGCTGTTAGATCGTTTGGGTCGCTGGATAGTGGTGTAAGTGGTCTTGAGTTCATGATTGCCTCAATTCCAGCTAATACTGTTTCCAGTTCTTCATAAGTTAAAGATGCCGTGGAAACACTCCTTTTTAACAGATTTTTGCTGATTTTACTGCTGCTTCCCAAAGTCCTCCAAAATGAGGGGCTCTCGGTGGAATGAAATTGAATTGTATAGCATGACTACTGCATTCTTTTGTTATAGTTTCACGTGCATTCTCAGAGTAGATTGTGTCATATAATTCCGATAATTTATTATTAGCTCCCACAAAATTAGTCGCGTTATCACAGTATATATGTTGGCAGTGTCCTCTGCGACCGATGAAACGTTTTAACGCTCCAAGAAATGAATCGGTGGTTAAATCACTTACCAGCTCTATGTGCACTGCCTTTGTAGCGAAGCAGCAGAAAATTGCCACATAAGCCTTTTGAGGTCGCTTGCCACGGATTTTGTAATGAATCCAAAATGGTCCACAGTAATCAACTCCAGAGTTGATGAATGGTCTCGCTGGTGTTATCCTTGGTGATGGTAAATTCCCCATTACTTGTTGAAGCAATTGTGGTTTAGCTCTTGTACATCTAATACAGTGGTGTATGATTGATCGTGCCATAATTTTTCCTTTATGGGCCAGAATCTTTGTCTCATGTGAGCCAATAATGCTTGCGGGCCACAGTGTTTATTTTTCTCGTGAATTTCTTTCATCAATAGTTTTGCCAATGGATTGTTGTATGGTAAAAGCATCGGAAGTTTGGTGTCAAAAGAAAGTAATCCAGAATCTTATCTCCCTCCAACTCGAATGATTCCCTTGTCATCAATAAATGGAGCAAGACTACTGAATTGGCTGTTTCGCTTCGATTCCTTGTATTTCTGCAGGTCACTGATTTCTTCTTTAAAATCAAATGCCTGCATAGCTCTAATAATTATTGTAAGTGATTCTTCCAGTTCTTGAGTGGTAAAGTGGATTTCTTGTATACGTTCTTTATTTATGGCATGATTGCCGAAACGTCTGATATATGAAACTATCCGCTGAAGCTTGTTGAATGATCCTCCATAGTTGATGTTATAAATCATATTCTGGTCACAGTCGTGAGTCGCTATTGCTACAGTGGGTCTTTTATTTTCCATATCATCTGAACTAGCCATTTTTTGGGAATACGTTGCTGGTCACATATTTTCTTCACCGTGTAGAAAAGGTGGACCGTAGAACCACAGTGTGCATGACGTGAATCTTTGTGGTTGCACCCCTCTTGAATTCATATCTGCTGGATTTTTCTTTGATGACACATGTCACCATTGCTCGGGAAGTGTAAGTCTTTGAATAGTGGAAACTCGATTAGCCACAAATGTTTGAAAAGATGCTGATGGTGAATTAATCCATGCGAGGACAATTTCAGAATCCGTCCATAAGATTGTGGGAACGTCCTTAAGATTCAGATCGTTCTTGACCCTTGCTGTTCATTGAGCGCTCAAAACTGCAGTGCATAAATTCTAGCCGTGGTAATGTTTGTTTTTTCAGTGGTGCCACACGGGATTTTGAACATATACACCACTGTGCCATATGCCTTTTTAGATGCATCAGAAAAAGTGTGAATCTGTATTTTCGTTGGTGCATCATTGTTGAACATGTGACGTGAGAAGTGGAAATTGTTTAAGCTTTTCAGGTTTTCACGAAATTGCACCCATCTGGTATGTAGTGCAGCTGATAATGATTCGTCCCACGACAGCTTTAGTAACCATAGCTCTTGTACGAATATTTTTGCTGTAACAACTACTGGAGCCCAATGGGTCGAATAATTTGGCAAGATCTGAAGTGACAAAACGCTTTGTTATTCGATTTGTATCATTTAATGTTGTTTTAACACAAAATCTGTCGCTCTTAGGTTGCCATGTTAAGCCAAGAGTCTTAATTGATGTGTTATTTTCATTTCCAAAGTCCAGATCGATTTCCTGATCCTCTTTAGCAATGCCTTGAAGTAGTCGTGGGTGATTAGCACACCACTTCCTTAATTTAAATCCTGCTTCTTTTAGTATTTGTGTTACTTCTTCTTGCATTTTGAGGGTTATACATAAGCTATTATCCCCAGTCAAACAGTCATCCACATAGAAATCATTGTGTAGGGTTTTCGATCCTAATGGAAATCTTTCGCTGTTTTCCTTGGCAAGCTGTTGTAGACATTTAGTAGCCAAATATGGTGCTGCTCTTGTTCCATAGGTCAAAGTGTTGAGTTGATAGTAGTTTAGAGGTCTTTTTTCGTCAGTTCTCCACACAATAATTTGGTATCTTCTATCTTCTGGATGCATGTTGATTTGTCGATACATTTTTTGTATATCAGTGCAAAAAACATATCTCGGCAATCGAAAACGAAGCAGCAATGAAAATAGTTCACCTTGCACTGTTGGTCCTGTATACATGATGTCGTTTAAGGAACAAGCTAAAGATTACTCGAAGTTTGGTAGTGCTACTGTCTTCTTTAAAGACACAGTGATGAGGTATAAAGTAATTAGGCGCTTGTATGTTATTGATATCAATTTTGGTCGTGTGGCCTAGATCCGCGTACTTTTCCATAAATTGAATGCATTGGTCTTTCACTTCTCTATTCTTTGATAATCTTCGTTCTAGTGCTAAAAACCTGTTGACTGCTGTCCTTGGATTTTCCTAATGCAGATGTGTCTCCATGAAATGGTAGCCTGACAATGAATCGTCCTTCACTGCTTTTTTGTGTGTTTTGTGCAAAGTGAGCTTCACACATTTCTTCCTCTTTTGATAAGTTGTTGAGCTGGGATTCCACTTCTTCGAGGCTCCACAATCGTTCAATCATTTGATGGAGGTCGTTGTCATCATAACTATAAATACCACAAGTTGCTGTATTTGAACTTGCTTCAGCTAGTCTTCCCGCTATCACCCATCCAAGAACTGTATTTTGTAGTGTGGGTAGATCATCTGCTAAACGTATTTACCCAATGGAAAGTAGCTGATGGTAAAATTCTGCTCCAAGAAGTATATCAATTTTGTCTGGTCGATTGAAATATGGATCTGCTAATGGCACATTCCTTGGAATCGCCCATGATGAAATGTTGAAGTGTTGAGATGGCTGTGGAGCTATAATATGTGGTAGAACAAACGCTTCTAATTGAGTATTAAAGCCACTTGTTCTCGACTGCAATTTGACGTTGACACGCTGATGAGATTCTTTCCTTCCGTCGCCAATGCCTTGGATGCTCATTGTAGTATGTTTTGAATGCAGGCCTAGTTTTTTCACTAAGCGTTCTGTTATTAAATTCACTTGTGATCCGGAATCCAATACTGCTCTACATTCTAACCTTTGACCATTGTTTGTGATCAACTCTACGACGGCTGTGCTGAGAAATATGTATTGATGCTTTTCTGGATTGTTGAATGCCGATAGCGTTACTGATGAACTAACATTTGTCTGAGACCTTGAATTGTTGTCACTGTCCATGTTAGTTGTTTGCCTGTTAATGGTAGGTCCTTTGTGATTCCCAATATGCAAGAGCGTGTTGTGTTTCTGATTGCATTTGAGGCATCCTCTTGAAAGGCAATTTTTGGCCCCATGGCCAAACTTTAGGCAATTAAAGCAATTTTTTTGTTTTTGCACTAATTGAATTCGTTCGGATGTTCTTAGTTGCAGGAATTGCTTGCAAGCAAATAAAGGATGTGTTCCAGATTGACAGACCTTGCAAGTTCCTTTTTCGTTTGATGTTACAGATGCACAAGCTCGAGCTGAATCCTTTCTTTTAGGTCCAATTGATTCCAATGACTGAAATTGGTTTTCCAAGAACAACAAAAACTCTTTTATTGATTGTAGCTCTTTAGGTTTGACAAGGGATTGCTCGTACAAGATTCTTGTGCTTGGTCAAGCTTGCTCAAAAGAAGATGCAATATAATGGGGTCCCATGATGTTGTATCTACGCCAATATTGCAAAGCGCCATTAAACATTCTTGTGTTGTATCATGTAGATTCTTGATGGCCACTGATGACGGCTGTTGCTGTGTATGGTTAGGTTGCCCAACTATCTTTTGCACGAGTGCTGACGTGAGAACCCTGATGTTGTTGTATCTATCTTGAAGACTGCTCCATGCTGTTGTGTAATTTTCTTCGGTCAAAGATAAATGACGAATCAAATTCTCTGCTTCTCCGCTTAGATGTGTTTTGAGGTACCACATCTTTTGAATATTTGGGATTGACCGTTTGTCCACCATTTGTGAAAACAAATCGAAAAATTGTATCCATTTCATGTAGCCTGCATCGAATTTTGGGATGGTAATCTTTGGCAGGTTGACATTTGGCTTGTTAAATGGAGCTGAATTGGTTGAATTTTGATTCTTGTTATGTCAACAATTTGAAATATTAGAAGTAACTCCTTACCGACTGGTGGGGGGAAGTTAGAAATAAGTCAAATTGTTTATGGCTCGCTGTTCTAGTAGCAAGTGAGTTTTATTCAAATAAATATTCTTCTTTTATACTAATTAAATGCTTACGCTAACTTATTTACAAAGGTATGCTTATGCCGAATGTACACAAAAATCAATTTGCCTAGTAGACAGAAAGTGCAATTTGTGAGAAATAATAAATTTGATATGACCTTGGCATTCGTGTTGCGGTGCTGTTGAACTCGTTGTTCAGTTGTTGAAATATGATTCTGGAAATGTGTTCTCATATTTGAGTTGTCATCGTTTATTAGAATTGTGATTCCGAATTCATTCATATTGTTGTCACAACATGCTGGGCCCCTCAGATTGATGACACGCAAAAGTCCATTTCTTCAAAGGAAGCTTGGCTGGTTCGTCGCTTATTAAAAGATCTCATTGGCTTGTTGAGCGATCTCATTGGTATAGCTGTAGCTGGTGGCGTAGGCTGTTGCGCTTCTTTTCGTCTGATTACAAAAATTACGATCCAGATGATTCCAATGATTACGAAAGCATTGACTCCAAGCAGTGAGTATTGGTGAATTCGATGAGTGCTTATCTCGTTCAGTATGTATTCTTGGCTTTTTTGCAGCTTTATTGAGTCTTCTAATGTAGAAATGTCCAATGAAGCGTTCGTTGGTAAGACAGATTGTTTCTCTCTTTTGAAGTTAAACGATGTTAACTGCTCAGAAAGGTTGAATGATGGTAAAAACGACGACCTCAATCTGCTTGTCATTGTTTGTTTTCCCACAACTGTCATGGTCTGATCATGTACAATGCATCTTGCTGGCAACTTTAACATACCACTGCCTTGCAAAGTTATGGGTACCGTGTTAAAATCACAATTCATGTTTACTGTAACCAGGTCGGGAGTACTGTAAATCCATGAATTCGGTTGATGCATTTCAATCCAGTATAACCTTGCTGGTATGTCATTTGTATTACATGAACCCATAATTGGTTTGTTTTGAATTATGTTCATTTCACAGACACTAACTGCAGCACCAGTTGTGTATAATGGATGTTGAAGTGTGCACCATACGATGTCCGAGGGCCTCATTTTGCATTTTGAAAATTCGTCTTTGTTGAGTGGATAGAAATGGTTAGCTTGTAGATTAACCATTAAATATTCCGATGATGGAATGATGTTTGTTAGGTTCCCGTTGTGTTCGGTTGGAACTGGCAATACTCTGTACAACTTAAACTCTTCATTGTACAGAAGTGGAAGGCTGATCTCAATTATAATGTTGCTATTGGTCACTCTAGCCCTTACACTTAGAATTTTGTATAGTTGCAGGATCGATTCATGATGTCGCTCTCCAGGAATCATTAAAGATTTTGGAATATTTTCATGCATTTTCGTAAGTTCATCCTTAAATTGTTGTACCGAAAGTATAAGTGGATGAATTCTCCCAGTGTGAGTGGACAGCAAGATATCCAACAATATGCTCTGAGTTGCTTTATAATTTATCATAATAAGTATCGCATTTAGAGCATTCGACGAAAATATCTTCATGTCCTCATATTTTCCGGTTTCATCTTCAAGTTTCGAAACAATCGAACTTAGGAGCTGTATTTGCTTCTTATTTTCCATTTGTTCTTTCTTAAAGATGTTGACAGTAGAATCAACTATGGTTGTCTGGTTCTTCATTAGATTTAATAGGTGGCTTTCATTTTCCTTGACAGCTTCAATTGTTTGCTCATAACCTTTAGCAAATCTCTGGTCGAGAATTCCAAATAATTCTTTAGTAATTGTTCCAATGAAGTCAAACGGTGATCGTTTTTGACGTCGTGTTGAATCTTCGTTTGCATGTAATAAGATCTCATTGTTAAGCTGTATTTGTTGAATTTGATGTTGAAACTGGTGTAGCATTCCCTCACACATAACCGATTTGAAATCTTTTAAGTCACTAGATGAGCAAATTTTTTCCATTTGCGACACAAGTTTTTTGTAGTTTTCAAACTCTTGCCAATAGGTTGTTAAATTGAAGAACACAATTGTCTTCCATGAACTCGAAATCAAATTTGCCTGTCCCACATCTTCGAAGTATATTCCAGGGTGTGTTTGAAATGGAATTATCTCGACATCGTGGGGGACTGGAGTGGAGCCAACTATGTTGAGAAAGGCAAACAGAGTGCACAAAGAAAGAATTTTATGTGAGCGGTTTGTGGATGTATTGACTTTTCTCACTTCCTTTTCTTCTTCATCATTTTCAATTGGTAATTTACATAACTTTGTTATGGGTCGCTAGAAATGTTTCTTGTTGCTGAACACTGTTGCAGCTCTAACCCCGTTGTCTTTTCCTGGATGAACGTCTGAAATTTTTCCCATCATCCAGGTTGTTGGTGGTAGTCGGTTTTCTTTGATAAGAACAATGTAACCAATTTTCATATTTTCTTGTTTTTGCTTCCACTTTGGAAGCTGTTGTAATTGAGACAGATATTCAGATGACCAGACTTTCCAAAAGTCCTGAGTTATTTTTTGGATTAACTGCCATCGAGATCGGAATGTTCGCTTTTCATCAATTATTGGTTCGGGTACTGCATTCAAAGAGCTTCCGATCAAAAAGTGTCCAGGAGTTAGAATTGTAGTATCCTCAACATCATTCTCGATTGCTGTTAGTGGTCGAGAGTTAAGACTCGCCTCTACCTGTGTTAAAAGCGTGGAGAGCTCCTCAAATGTTAACACAGTTTCACCGATTATTCTCTTTAAGTGGAATTTTGTTGACTTAACGCCTGATTCCCACAATCCACCAAAATGAGGTGATGCGGGGGGTATAAAGTGCCGCTGCATTTCGTCTTTAGCAAGCTTTGAGGAGACATCTTCTTCACAGCGTTTAATTGTTTCTCGCATTAGTTGCTGGATTTCCTTGTTAGCCCCAACAAATGTTGTTCCGTTGTCACTGTAGAAGTGCGAGCATATTCCTCTTCTTGATGTGAATCGTTTTAACGCTGCTATGAATGCCGCTGAACTAAGGTCACTCACAAGTTCGATATGAACAGCCTTAGTAGCAAAGCAGACGAATATAGCGATGTACCCCTTTGTCGATCGGTTTCCTCTTCCTTTTGAGATTAATATTTGAACTGGTCCAGCATGATCAACGCCTGTATGAGTAAAGGGTCTTGATTGTGTTACTCTAGCTGCTGGAAGTAGTCCCATTTGTTGTGTATTTGGTTGTGCAGCAAATCGAAAGCATCTGATACACTTATTTATAACCTGTCGAACACATCTTTTTGCTTGAATGATCCAATAGCGTTGTCTTAGTTTTGCTATTGTAATTTGTAAGTCGAATACCACCATGCAGTATGCGTTCATGGGCGTCTTCTACTAATAGTTTAGTGAACCACTCTTGATGAGGTAGGATAATCGGATGTTTCTCTGTACTAGAAAGTTTCGTGTTTTGTAGTCGTCCGCCCACAACAAGAATGTTCTCGTTGTCAATAAATGGGTTTAAGGATAGTACCTTACTTTTTTTGTTTATAGTTTTTCCATCACGTAAGGATTCTATTTCTTCGGAATAGACCTTTTGTTGTACATATCGTATGATTCCCTTACTGCCATCGTTCAATTCCTTTACTGTTAGGTTACCCGTCTGCATGGGATGGTTCATTAGTTTGTTCTTGCAGTTAGCAATGAATCGTCTGCAATAAGCAGCGACCCTTATTAGTTTTGAGTACGTAGAGAATCTTTTAGTTAAGTCGTCAATTTCTTCTACTTCAATGATTAAAACCTTCCTGGTTTCGGGAATATCGATCACTGCATTCGTATTTTGTTCGTAGGCCATTTTTCGGAGTCGAATTTCAGCCAACTAGGTCCATTCCACCATAAATGATTGTTTGCCATCTGTTCTGGAAAGCAACCTCTCGAACCATAATCAGCTGGATTGTCGGTTGAACGAACATGTCTCCAGCAGTTTACGTTTGTTACCTCTTGTATTTCTGAGACTCGATTCGCAACAAACGTCTTCCATCTACCTGGACATTTTTGGATCCAGGCTAGTGTTATAGTAGAATCTGTCCAGGCAAAGGTTTTTTCTACTTGTAATCCAAAGGTTTTCTTTGTTTCCGCCAGTAATTTTGAAAACAGATTAGCACCGCATAGTTCCAACTTCGGAAGAGGAAGTTTCTTCCTTATTGGTGCCACTTTTGTTTTTGCAGTTAAGATGGTGCAGGCATATAGGCCAGATGGAAGAATTACTCTTGCGTATACAACGGCTGCATATGCTGCTTCAGAGGCATCACAAAATCCATGGAGCTCAAACTGTTGATCTTTTTTGGACTCTATCCACCTTGGGATCCTGATGTCTTCGACTGCAATAAGGTTCTTCTTCAATTTGTCCCACTGTTTTAATAGTTCAATAGGAAGTGGTTCGTCCCACTCGAGTTCTGCTTTCCAAAGCTGCTGCATTAAGATTTTCGCGCTCACAGTTATTGGAGCCAACCATCCAAGAGGGTCGAATAGTTTGGCTATTTCAGACAAGGTTTTCCGTTTGGTAAGTATTTCCGGGGATGTTGTTGTTTCCAGGTTTACTTTGAATTGGAAGGTGTCACTTAATGGGTTCCAGTGTATCCCCAACGTTTTAATTGTTTCGTCTTTCATTACATCTTTCTTTTGTTGATTACGTAACTCAATCGGAATATGCTGAAGTAGCTTCTTGTTGTTTGCAGCCCATTTTCGAAGCTGAAAGCCTGCTCCTCTTAGCATTTCATCAAGTTCTTTCTGAGCTCTTTTGCATTCTGAAATCGTATCTCCTCCGGACATCACATCATCCACATAGAAGTCGTGGTTGATTATTTCAGCTGCGATTGGATACTTGGACTGATCGTCTTTAGCCAGTTGTTGAAGAGTCCTTATAGCCAGGTACGGTGCTGATGCTGTACCATACGTGACAGTCGTAAGTTTGTACTCCTTAATGGGTTGGTTGTTAGAACTGCGCCATAATATTCTCTGGTAATCCTGATGGTCTTCATGCAGTTCAATTTGACGGTACATTTTTTCAATGTCCGATGTAAAAACGTATTTATGCTTCCTCCAACGCGTCAAAATTGTAGTGATATCGTCTTGGAGTTTAGGCCCTATCAACATTAATTGGTTAAGGCTTACTCCAGTCGTTGATTTTGCCGAACCATCAAATACAACCCGAAGTTTTGTAGTTGTACTCGACGGTTTAATAACGGCATGATGTGGCATGTAGAAAATCTCGTTTTTGGCAGATGAGTTGCTATTGACTACAACCATGTGCCCAAGGCTTATAAATTCGTTTATAACTTTTGTATAGTCGTCTTTGAGTTTTGGATTTTTGTTTCGTTGTGACTCGAGCTGGCGAAATCTGGCTGTAGCTCTATTTTTCGATTCCCCTAGTTCTTTTGTCTGGATTATGTCTTCGTTGAATGGGATCTCATACCTCCCATTTTCTTTTCGGTAGTGCGTATCCTCATAGATTTGCTCGCACTGTTTGTCTTCTAGCTTTTGAAGTTTTGGTTGAATTATTTCTTCTATCTCCCAAAATTTTTCTAATTGCTCATCAATCGATGTTAGTGCCACCAGTTCGGTAACACTGTATTTTTCAGATAACTCGTTCGATGTCCGCCCAGAAACAAGCCATCCTAGCTGTGACTTTTGAGCGACCAGAGCATTAGAAGTCACTCGTTTAATACCGCTGAGGATGATGTCACCGTAAGTATCAGCACCAATTATCATGTCGATGGGTCCAGGAACATTAAAAGTAGGATCCGCAAGTTCTAGTTGAGTCAAGTATTCGATTGGTTTAGTTGTTTGTTTTGATGGTAACTGTCTGGTTAATTTTGGTAAAACAAGTGCTTCCATCTTCAGCTTAAATTTTGACTCGAAATGTGGCGCTATTGTTACTTCCACTTTGTTCTTCGCAATTCCTGCCTTTGTGGCTCCTAGCCCACTGACTTCAACACAAATGCTTTGTTTACTCAGTTTCAGTGTTTGAACAACTGATTCAGTGATAAGTGAAGCTTGTGAACCAGGATCAATGAGTGCTCGTACTGTTATGCTTCGGCCATTATCATTGTGAACCGTTAACATTGCTGTAGCAATCAAAACATTCTGATTTTGTTCGGCATGGTTCACCTGTTTGGATGAAGGTTCTTCAAGATCGGATGATTTTGACTTCTCTGTACAGTCCATGTGTAGAAAGGTATGATGTTTTTTGTTGCAGTGATGGCAATTCCTCTTACTGAAGCACTGGAGCTGCTTGTAATGACTTAGACAGTTTAAGCATAACTTGGCTTGCTTGCTCTGATGACATCTTTCTTTCGGAGATAGCTTGAGGAATTTTGAACACTTGTATATTTTATGCTCCCCATTGCAAATTGGGCACTGAACTGCTTTAGCGTCTATGACGAAGTTACGAACTGCATTTTTTGGTTCGTCAGGAGTCTTTTGTTGTTTTCTTCCAAGGCCTGTTGCCATAACTTCCAAGGCCTGATACCGCCTTTCCAGGTATTCCAGAAGAGTTTTTATGGCAGGCATCTTGTTTGGTTCGTCAAGTCCTTGTTCGAATAGGTTCCTGGACTCTGTATCGAGGGATTTTATTGTTAAGTGAACAATCATTGGGCCCCATGATGATGTGTCATATCCCATATTACCCAATGCCGCTAACCCTTCTTTGATCGCATCTAAGCTGTTCTTAATTAAGGTAGCTGTTGGTGTGCTACTATGCCCAGTCCTTAACATCTTTTCAATATGCATTGATACAATCTTTCTTTCATTATTGTATCTTCCCTTTAGAATTTCCCAGGCACTGTTGTAATTTTCGCTGGAGAATGTTAGGTGTTTTATCAAATGAAGAGGTTCGCCTTCCAAATGGGTCTTTAGGTACTCCATTTTCTCAGTGGTAAACAGGCTTGTTTTGGCATGAATTATATTTATGAACAAGTCATAAAATTGTTGCCATTCTAGATAATTTCCTTTGAATGTCGGAATTTTAAGTCTAGGCAGCACTGATTCGTGTTTATTTTTCGGCTCGCTATTGCTGGAACTAATTCTTGATGCCATTTCATGCAAGAGTCGATTTATATCTTGCTTTATCCCTTTGTAGTGGTTTTTTGCAACGTACTCCACTTTGAAGTCTTCTTCCGTTGCATTGGATATGAAGTCTTCGTGAAGCTCAGTCAAGTTTTTCAATTGCTCCAGCAATATTTTTTGTTGGTATTCAAATATTTCTTTAGAATATTCGTTCAGAGTGCCTTCGAACTCTTCCGTGTTTTTTACAATTGATGTTATCTTCAATTGAAGAATTCGAAGCCTTTTTCTTTGGGCCATATTCTCATTTACCCTTGTATTTTCGTTGAACTTGGCGGCCGCATCACTTGTACTGGGTAATGCGACTGGCATGATTGGAGCTGGGACAATATCCTCCAGTAGTCTTCGTAAACTGCTTTTACTTTGCCGAATGTATCTCTTTCAATGAATGGCGTATCATGCTTCAACTGAGCAGCAACTTTATTATGGTTGCTTTCGAACTCCAACCATAACGCTTCAAGACGCTGTAGTCTTTCTTCCTTGTACTTCTGAGTTTTCCTTGAAGCACTATCTTTGCCAAAGTTTCGACTTTTGTTGTCGATTTCCTCGGCTATTTTCTTCTGCTTGCCGATGATAATGAATACTTCTGTCTCGTCAATCATTTTGTTTTATTTTCTTTATAACTTTAGTTGTATTTAATTAACTGGATTTGTTTTCACTTTTCGTTGTCAATTTATCAGTGTTTAGAGCCCTGATAACGCTTTTTCACCAGACGTATTTGTTATGAACCAATGTTAAGAGCCTTGGTTACGCTTTGACACTTTACACTTCTATTTTAAAAATTATTTCAAAATTAAACCAATGTTTGAAGCCCTGGTTACGCTTTTCCACTTTACACTTCGATTTTAAAAATAAATTCAAAATTAAACCAATGTTTGAAGCCCTGGTTACGCTTTTCCACTATACACTTCGATTTTAAAAATTAATTCAAAATTAAACCAATGTTTGAAGCCCTGGTTACGCTTTGCCACTGCTTCTTTCCTCGAAGGTAATCTTGTTGCAGAGATTGCTTGATGTCATCGTACATTTTGCGTATTCTCTCATTTGTATTTGATTGAACATACGGAGTATCTAGCTTAACGACATCTTTGATTTGTTGGTGGTTTTCGTGGAACTCAAACCACAGTGGTTCTAAGGCTTGAAGCCTTTTCTCCCGGTACTCCGCCGTCTTCCGAGTAGGACCGTCTTTTTTGATGTTACTCACTATTGTGAGGAAGCTTTTTATCAAAGGCTGAGGTAGGCTCAGCGGGTCCAAGGTCTTCTAAAGAAGCAGCAAAACTTTAGTTTAATGAAGTTAGTTTTATTTCCGATATTCAAAATTGTGACTTTCTTATAATATTTTGTACAATGGTTTTAAGCTTTAATAATTTCAATTCAGGTTTCTAGTTCTATTGCTATGGGTAAATTCAAAGTAATCCTCTTCGGATGAAGGGAGTTTCACTTGGGGATCGGTTGGGTGTGGTGGAATGATGGTCTCCTATCCTGGATTACGGGTGGATTGGTCTTCGGGACACTCGGTGTACTGTTTCCTGTCCTGGGCTTCCAGTTCCTGGGCTCGGATTTGAGGTCACGCTGGGTGCTTGGTAAAGATCTATAATGGTACTCGGAAGCGGGAGTAAATGGTTGCTCTGAGATAGCAGGAGCCACTAAATTCACAACGAGATAGCGTTGGAGACTAAATTCACAACGAGATAGCGTTGGACACAAAATTCACAACGAGATAGCGGTGGACAATAAATTCACAACGAGATAGCGTTGGACACTAAATTCACAAGGAGATAGCGTTGGACACTAAATTCACACCGAGATAGCGTTGGACACTAAATTCACAACGAGATAGCGTTGGACACTAAATTCACAACGAGATAGCGTTGGACACTAAATTCACAACGAGATAGCGTTGGACACTAAATTCACAACGAGAAAGCGTTGGACACTAAAATCACACCGAGATAGCGGTGGACACTAAATTCACAACGAGATAGCGTTGGACACTAAATTCACAAAGAGATAGCGGTGGACACTAAATTCACAACGAGATAGCGTTGGACACTAAATTCACACCGAGATAGCGGTGAACATTTAATTCACAACGAGATAGCGTTGGACACTAAATTCACAACGAGATAGCGTTGGACACTAAATTCACAACGAGATAGCGTTGGACACTAAATTCACAACGAGATAGCGTTGGACACTAAATTCACACCGAGATAGCGGTGGACACTAAATTCACAACGAGATAGCGTTGGACACTAAATTCACAACGAGATAGCGTTGGACACTAAATTCACACCGATATAGCGGTGGACACTAAATTCACAACGAGATAGCGTTGGACACTAAATTCACACCGAGATAGCGGTGGACACTAAATTCACACCTAGATAGCGTTGGACACTTAATTCACAACGAGATAGCGTTGGACACTAAATTCACGCCGAGATAGCGGCGGACACTAAATTCACAACGAGATAGCGTTGGACACTAAATTTACACCGAGATAGCGGTGGACACTAAATTCACAACTAGATAGCGTTGGACACTAAATTCACAACGAGATAGCGTTGGACACTAAATTCACACCGAGATAGCGTTGGACACTAAATTCACACCGAGATAGCGGTAGACACTAAATTCACAACGAGATAGCGTTGGACACTAAATTCACAACGAGATAGCGTTGGACACTAAATTCACACCGAGATAGCGGTGGACACTAAATTCACAACGAGATAGCGTTGGACACTAAATTCACAATAACATAGCGTTGGACACTTAATTCACACCGAGATAGCGGTGGACACTAAATTCACAACGAGATAGCGTTGGACACTAAATTCACAACGAGATAGCGTTGGACACTTAATTCATACCGAGATAGCGGTGGACACTAAATTCACAACGAGATAGCGTTGGACACTAAATTCACACCGAGATAGCGTTGGACACTAAATTCACAACGAGATAGCGTTGGACAGTAAATTCACACCGAGATAGCGGTGGACACTATTACACTCACCTAGACCTCTCCTAGATGACCGCTCACTTGCCACGGTCGGCGCAGACTGATTTTTCATCACTTCGGTTGGTTGTCTTATACACCTTTCGGTGACAAGTGGGTGTGAGTTGTAAAAAATGAACGAGCTCCAACATGCCAAATTCCATTCACCGCATTGAAACTCAAGTGCGTGTAGTGTTAATGTGTTGCGGTATGTATTGGGCATCGTATGATTAAATTGTTTTCGTTGTGTCGTATAATTGATGTGGGGGTACATTTGTAATGGTTCATTACATTCCCCCCTTTCTTTCGGAGACGAGCACCTTCTCGTCTGACCCTTCGGCCGGCGGCTCTTTGGCAGATGTGTGCCCCTCTTTGGTGTATCCATCTCCTTAATGTTTTTTTTTTTTTTTTTTTTTTTTTTTTTTTTTTTTTTTTTTTTTTTTTTTTTTTTTTAAATTTTAACTCAAATTTACCTTTTTTTCGAACTCGATTCTGTTTATTTAAGTCAAAATAATAGATTTCTGCTCGACTTAAATAGCTAACTTAATAATTTACATTCATTTTTCTTATTTCGTAACCAAAAAAAAATTTTATGTACTCTATACATATGTAAAAAAAACAACAAAATATCTTTCATAGTAAAATTAATAAAAATCAACAAACAATGGCTTACGGTATCTGTAGTACCTTCTGCTTGGTACCGAAACGGAGTGTTGCGGTTTTTCCCATTATCAGCACCATGACATCTCCAAATGGCTTTTTTATCTTAAATCGCTGTCGTCTTGCTCCCGGTCGGAATAGTGGATGTTTTAAAATGTTTATCCCACCAAATGGGTTCTCTGGTCCGGATCTCGATTGCGTTCTGTTATTGGATTGGATAGAATCACGGCGCGGAGACATTTCCAGTTTTGGCAATCCTCGTCCTGGGGTCGCTGGGGCTTCGGATGGTGGTGGGCTGTCGGCAATCCATATTGGGGATGGTGGTGGTGTTGGAGTCAGCCGTGGCATTGTTGGTTCCCTTGATGCGTTCAGTTCCGGGGTGTTGGTGGTGGGGACCGGCGATTTTCGTTGCTGAAACGTCTCGAAGGCTTGTTTCCGCATCTCCCTGATTGCGGCCATTTGCTCCTTGATAGGTACTGTTTTTTTTATTTCAATGACTGACCTGATTTCGATAGGATCCTTTCTGGTTGGTTTTTTGGCGTTGGGTTCCTCCAATATTGGGGCTTAAATCTTCATCGGTGCAGTCCGCAGCCGAACAAATGGCGAAAACTCCTCGGGGTCACCTCCCTGGTGTTTGGCAGTGGACCGCTTGGCCACTTTCCGCACGACTTTCGATTTATTCGCGGTAGATGTTTTCTTGTCCATGGTCTTTGCTTTAATGAAATGCAAGTTGTCGGTGTCACAAGCTTTTATATCTTGTATATGCGCCCGGTACTCGATTGGCCTCTTTCCTTTTTTTCTCTTGTCTCCTTCTTTCTGTAGGACCACTATGACTGGGGGAATAAATTTTGTCACTTGGTATGGTCCTTCATATTTGGGTGCGAGTTTCTCCGCGAAATAATTTACCCCTGACGAGAGTACCCTGTTTCTTTTATATACTCGTTCGCCTTTACGCGGTTTCCATGCACGCCGTCGTAGGTTGTAATGTTTTCCTTGTCTTTCTGCTGCCTTTTCTTCTTGACTAACTGGTAGAGGGCTTTCATTCTCTCCTGGCGAAGAGATAAGGAGTCAGCTGTTGTTCCTCTCAGTTCGGTGGGGATATCGGGGTCTTTTGGTCCTCGGATTTCTCGTCCAAAATTGAGCAGGGCGGGGGAGAAACCAGTTGACGTATGTTGACTTGTATTGATAGTGAAGGTTAACTCGGGGAGGTGGTCATCCAATTTGCGGTGGTTTTCTTGAACGAATTGTGCTATCATGGTCTTATTCACACGATTAACTCTTTCGGTGGGATTTTCCTGCGGGGTGTAGGGGGCGGCTAGGCGTTGCTGCATCCCGACGTCTTCTAAAAATTCTTTAAACTGGTAACTAACGAACTGCGTGCCATTGTCTGAGATGAGGATCTTCGGAACACCGAACCGTGTGAGGGTCCTTTCCCGAAGAGCTTTGATAACCCCATTCGTGGTTGCTACCCGGAGTGGTACGGCTTCTACCCACTTCGTAAATTTGTCGACCATGACGAGCATCACGGTGTTACCCTTCATTGACCTGGGTAGGAGTCCGACAAAGTCGATGCAGAGGATCTCCCATGGCCCTTCTACTGCCATGGTGTGCATCCGACCACAAGCCTTTTGTTGCGATATTTTATATTTAGTTCATGTCACGCATTGGCCGATATGTTTGGCCACTTCTGCCCGCATTCCTGGCCAATAGTGATGTCGGGAGATTCTATCAGTTGTTTTGGTAATCCCTAGATGTCCGGCAGTATCTAGGTCGTGATGGTTCTGTATTATTTCCTTCCTTTTCGCTTTAGGAACGGATAGTTTCCACTCGGTGTTTGGATCGCTTAATGGGTTTCTATGGGAAAATCTCCGGAACAATTGGTCCCCTTCAAGTCGGTAGTCTGGAAAACGGGTTGGGTGCTCGGAAACCTGCTGCTGTTGTCGGCGGACCCAATCCGCCTTTGAGTCGATGCTTGCAGACAAAAAATCCATGGTAGTGATAGGTTGCGGGTCCCTGGACAATGCATCGGCCACTACGTTTAAAGTCATTTACGGTATTGTATGTTGAAATCGTACTGTTGTAGTTCAATTGCCCAGCGGGCCAATCGTCCTGACGGGTTTTCCAAGGAGTGAAGCCATTTAAGTGAGTGGTGGTCGGTTATGACGGTGAAGTGGTAGCCTTCCAAATAAGGCCGCAACTTCCTTATTCCCCAAAGTATGGCAAGGCATTCCTTCTCAGTAACCGTGTATATTTTTTCGAGGTCTGTTAACGTACGACTGGCGTATGCCACCACCTTCTCTTGCCCTTCCTCCTTTTGTGACAGTACTACCCCAAGCCCATAGTCACTAGCGTCTGTTTGGAGCGTAAAGGGTTGGTCGAAATTTGGGCAAGTCAAAACTGGAGCTTCTGTTAGTTTGCCCTTGAGTGTGTTAAATGCCTTCTCCTGTTCGTCTTGCCAGAGCCATACCTGGTTCTTTTTCAACAATTTGGTTAGCGGAGCCACTACCGAAGAGAAGTCTTGGATGAATCTCCGGTACCAGGAAGTAATACCCAAGACACGCCTCAGCTCTTTCACATTTGTTGGTGCTTTTAGCTCTCTTACTGCTGCAACTTTGTCAGGGTCAGTGTGGATACCTTGTTTGCTCACCACGTGACCTAAATACTTTAATTCCGGTTTTGCAGAATTCACATTTCTCTGGGCTTATTTTCAAGTTGGCTTCTCTCAACCGTTCGAACACTTTACCGAGGTGCCCAAGGTGGTCATTGAAGGTTTTACTGATGATAATGATGTCATCCAGGTAGGCGAACGCATATTCTTCTAGATCGATTCCGATTACTTGGTCTAGCACGCGTTGGAAGGTTGCCGGGGCTGAATGTAGTCTGAACGGCAAGTTAACGATATGCAGACTCATCAGTCATCACATTTCTTTGTCATACGATACCTTCTTAAAGTTATTAACATAAACATAAACATCCGACGGACAAGATCGATATTGTCTCACGATCATTGTCTGTCCATAGATATAAGATAAATACCATACTCAATTGGAGATGACATAGTATTAAGAAGATTGTAAAATTAATCTTAAGTCTGACACCGAACGGGTAAGATCTCATAAGAGATCTCGGTTATATTTTTATTCTTGAATTTAATAAAGTTTGTTCTTTTTTAAAAAGCTTAACGATTCAAAGCAGTTTTAATTGGCGCCCGAAGAGCAGGAACACTTGTTTCGCGTAAAGTGAAAATTCCGTAAAAGAGGAGTTATCTATCGCAAGTGAACCGGTAAACAAAAAAGACCTACCCAACATAAAACACTGGGAGGCAAGTGAAGTGAAAAAAGATCAGAAGACATACGCTCATAGAGCGGAAAATTCAAAACAAAAAGAGAAGAAAAAAAATTGTGTTGAAGTGAATATAATAGAAAGAAAAAGTGAAAAAATTATAAGCGGAAAATCCAAAACAAAAAGAAAAGAGGAAAAAAGTGTTGAAGTGAATATAATAGAAAGAAAGAGTGAAATTAAAGAAAATTAGAAGCGGAAAATTCAAAACAAAAAGAGAAGAGAAAAATTGTGTTGAAGTGAATATAATAGAAAGAAAAAGTGAAAAAATTATAAGCGGAAAATCCAAAACAAAAAGAAAAGAGGAAAAAAGTGTTGAAGTGAATATAATAAAGAAAGAAGGAGTGAAATTTAAAAAAAAATTGTTAACTATTAACAAACATTGCCCACCTCTCATGCGGTTGCTATCTAGCCAAAACTAGATAAAAAGTGTTTAAAAATTAAAAAGAAAAAGAACTAAGCTGAAAGGTTGCTATCTAGCCGAAACTAGATAAAAAGTGTTTAAAAATTAAAAAGAAAAAAAAACTAAGCTGAAGAAAAACAACCTACTAGAAGCCGTGCAGAGGATAATCAATTAGAACGAGGAACAACAGGGAGCAACAAAGTAACACAAGTATCATTTTTATAAGTATATTTTTTATATTAGGAAATATATATTTATATACACGTACATATACCTAAATTAGGCAAGTTTAAATTTTTTTTTATTATAATAACAAGATAAGAAAATGGCACTATCGGTAGAGCAGGTAGGGTCAATGATTGCTATGGCGGTCACTGAGCAGACTAGGGATCTACAAATAAGAATAACGGAGTTAACAACAGCTTTGGGTAGACTGTTACCCACGGATAATATAGTCCCATATAAAGATGTAGAAATAGATCCGTCAAACGATACAAAGGAAGGATTAGATCTAGTCAAAAGTCTTCAAAAATTCGATGGCGACAATTACATTAGTTGGCGCACATCCGCAGTACATTGCATGCAGGCATATGAACACTGCATAGGTAGTTTGAGTTATTTCACAGCGGTGAATATTTTACGAAACAAAATTGTAGGGAAAGCTAATGATGTATTAACATCGCACGGGACTCCACTTCATCCCAGTGCAATATAAGCAAGACTAGACGTAACATACGAGGATAAGAGACCGATCCATATGTTACAGACGGAACTAACTAACGCAAAACAGGGACGACAGACGTTGGAGGAATTTTGTGACCAAGTTAACAGATTATTGACTTTAATAACAAACAAAACTATGATGAGTTATGGGCCAAAAACGGCAGAAACAAAAGTTCTACTGGATGTGGCAAGACAGAATGCACTAAGGGTTTTTATTACTGGGCTCAACCAGCCAATGAGCAACTTGGTGTTCGCACTAAACCCAGGGGATATCCCAAATGCTCTAGCTAGAGCACAAGAGATTCAAATGAATCAAAATACGAGATTTATGAATCAGAATCAACAGGTACAAAACAGATCTCTTGGTATTTTACCACCAAGGCCAACGAATTTCCAACATTTTCAAAGACCATTTGCGAATTCGTCACAAAGACACCATGTAGCTCCACAACAAAGAATTTGGAATAACGAACAGCAACAGAGAATAGATCAGGGAAGCGGTAATTTCAGACCGGAGAGAAATAATAGTTTTCAGAGAAACATACCTTTAAATCAATATAGGGACCAGAGATTCAATAATGAGATTCGCAATAACAACAATCCGTTTAAACGAGATAGGCCTAATAGCAATCAGCAGCCTTTAACAAAAACACCAAGAATAAATCATCTTAATGAACGAGATTCTTTTTTAGAATGAGGTACGACCTGCCTACAATTATACGAACAAATAAAACGACAGGTCAAGTGTACAAAATATTAATAGATACGGGTGCGACACATAATTATGTTAAACCGGATATAAATAAGTGTAAGAAATTGAAAGCAAGTAATAAAGTAAAAAGTGTTCATGGTAGTAGTATCATAGATACGTACCAGGATATAAACATATTTGGAAATTGGGAAATTTTTTATGAGCTAAAAGAATTAAAAGACTATGATGCTATAATAGGCATAAGTACGTTAAGATAATCTAATTGCAAAATAAATATAGCAGACAGTTTTTTGGAATTCAACGGAGGCAAAGTACCTCTGATATATAATGATAAATTAGTTAACAGTCTTCAAATAAACACCCATATGCAGGTGGAATACCAGGAAAGACTGAAGGAAATTTTAAGGAAATATCAGGGAATTTTTACGGAAAGACCAAACTACTTACCGTATAATACAAATGTTAAATGTAATATAAATACTGTAAATGAAGAACCAGTTTGGCAAAGAGCATACCCATATCCGCAATCTGCTTCCGCGTTTATTAATAAAGAAATACAAAATTTATTAGAAAACGATATTATAAAACCAAGTCGAAGCGCGTATAACAGTCCAGTTTGGGTGGTAGATAAAAAAGGTTTCAATGAAGATGGCACAAAGAAACTACGAATGGTAATTGATTACAAGAAATTAAATTCTTTTACGAAGTCTGATAAATATCCCATGGCAGAAACCTCAGTAATTTTATCTAATTTAGGCAAGTCAAAATTTTTCTCTACTTTAGATTTACAATCAGGATTTCATCAAATCCTTGTTAATGAAAAAGATAGACCGAAGACTGCATTTTCAGTCAACAACGGGAAATACGAATTCAATCGTATGCCATTTGGGCTTAAAAACGCTCCAGCCATATTTCAAAGAGCTATGGATGACATTCTCCGAGAATACATCGGGAAATTCTGTCATGTTTATCTAGATGATGTTATAATATTTTCAGGAACACATGATGAACACTTACATCACATTGAAATAATAATTAAAGCACTTTCAGAAGCTAACATGAGAATTAGCAGTGAAAAGAGTAAGTACTTTATGGAAGAGGTGGATTTCTTAGGATATGTTGTATCCTATAACCACATAAAAACCCATCCAGATAAAGTAAAAACAATTAGGGAATATCCCGAACCACAGACTTTACGTCAAATGAGAAGTTTTCTTGGACTATCAGGTTATTATAGGAAATTTATCCGAAATTATGCAATGATAAGCAAAGGGTTAACAAAGTATTTACGAGGAAACGAAAAAATAAACAGTAAAAGCCGTATTTATTAGATTTCCCTAAATAGCTCTGAACGGACGAATAGTTATGTAGTGAATAGCACTCTATTCTACGTTGAATAAATTCTAATTTATAAACCATTATAGTTATGGTGTGTATATCTTACCTATCTATAATCTATAATCTAATTTATAGCATTGAGCGGTAATACACAGGTGTATTTCACTATCGAAAACAAACCGGTCTCTGAAAGCCATCTATGTATCCGCCGGCGTACTAACATTTCCTTGTCATTTTACAATAGCGATGACATAAACCTATTCAGTCGCTATACTACCTAAATCGGCGTTCAGGATATTCCACCTCTATGTTACGTTCAAAAAGTTTTATAAATAGGTTTTTCTGTTCAGAGGTATTATAAGAGGAACATAGCGCTATTCGCTCCCTATTATAGGTTTATAAATAAGGCTGTAAGAGGATAAATATTGAATTAGATTCAGAAGGCAAAAAAGCGTTTCAGGTATTAAAGGATAAGCTTACAGAAGAAGTTGCGTTAAATCAACCGGATTTTGATAAACCATTTGATTTAACAACTGATGCAAGTAACTCAGCCATAGGTGCAGTACTAAGCCAAGACAATAAGCCATTAACCTTTGTAAGTAGGACGTTATCTGCAACTGAACAAAATTATGCTACCAATGAAAAGGAATTGTTAGCAATAGTATGGAGTCTGAAAAATTTGAGAAATTATTTATATGGTCAAACTGGAATCCGCATATACACGGACCATCAGCCATTGAGCTTTGCTGTATCTGATAAAAACCCTAATACGAAATTGAAGAGATGGAAAGCATTTATAGAAGAATATGCACCAATAATAAATTATAAACCAGGTAAGGAAAATGTTGTAGCAGATGCATTAAGTCGTCAAGAAATAAATATAATGGAAAATAGTGAAGATTTAGCTACAGTACATAGTACTCACAGCAGCCCAAGAGAAGTAATTAGAAGGTTAGGTGGAATAATCAATCGATTCAGAAATCAATTAATTATAGAAGAAGGAGATTCCAATAATATAAATAGTGAACAAATTCATAAAGGATATTGGAGGCATACTATTAAATACAAAGATGATGACGTTTTCACTAAATTGAAAGAAATAATTAGGAAGGGAATAAACGCAATATATTCAACAGAAGAGACTCTATTTAAGATTAAAGACAAATTACTAAACGAATACCCAACAACACAGTTTGCATACGTTTCAAATCTTGTAGAAGACATAACAGACAAAGACATGCAAATAACCATTATGAAAGAGGAACATAATAGAGCACATAGAGACTCTAGAGAAAATTTTAAACAAATTTCAGCTAAATGTTACTGGCCCGAATGTTTTAAACAATTACTTGATTATGCGAAAGACTGTTCTGTTTGTAAGGAAAACAAATATGACAGACATCCTGTGAGATATAAGATTGGAGAGGCTCCAATTCCAAAGAAAGGGGGGGAACGCATACATGCAGACATATATTACATTGACAACGATCAATTTTTGACTATGATAGACTCTTTTTCAAAATTTTTAATAGTTAGACATATTGACAGTAAAATAGATGCTAAGGAAAAACTAATTGAAACACTACCAGTGTTTGGGAAAGTAGAAGTTTTGGTAACAGACAATGAGAGAACATTCTGTACTCCGACGGCAGAGTTAGAATTAGAAAAATTTGGAGTCAAACACGAAAAGGTAGCTCCGAATCATAGCAAAACCAACGGAATGATTGAAAGAGTACATAGCACACTAACAGAACTAATACGCATTACGAAAACAGAAATTCATGCAGACACAAAATTTATTATGCCGTTTGTAGTAAAGAAATATAATGAATCTATTCACTCAGTAACGAATCAACAACCATTAGAGGTCTTCCATAACTTTGAAAAGTTTAAATCTCTTACAGATGTATTGAAAACAAAACAAGAAAAAGATCTTTCTTATTTCAATAAAAATAGAACTGAAATTGAGTTTAGGCCAGGACAAAAGATACACGAAAAATCAACACGTAGGAAAGGTAAAGTTAAACCTTTATTTAAAAAGCGAATTGTTAAAGAGGATAGAGGAAAGGTTGTAGTTGACAGTAAAGACAGGATTATACATAAAGACAACATAAAGAAATAAAATATTATTTGTATTAAATTTCAGATGTATATAAGTACAGTTTTGAGATTTTTGGCATTGCTAGCCACAACATCTGCACAAGTGCAGATAACTAATTATAGTTCAGAGGAATACATTCTAATAGAGGACGGACCTGCTGCATTATACGAAGATACAGGAGATTTGTATCATGTAATTAACTTGACATATTACAGGGACATTTTGAATAACATAAAAGGAAAAAATACTCGACTGACCAAGTTAGAACTTAGAAATCTAGAAACGGCAGACAGATTGCTAGAGCAATTGACGATAAGAAACAGATCCAAAAGAGGTATTAATGAAATTGGCACATTATGGAAATGGATATCTGGAAGTCCAGATCACGACGACAAAGTTAGAATTGAAACAAAGTTGCAAGAGTTAATAGAATCAAATAATAAACAATACCAGACCAACTCACAGATATTTAAGGCTATAGAGAAACTAGCAGCAGAAGATAACGAAATAGACAAAGAGGACGATTTAGTATTACGACTGATAATAGAGGACTTACGTGAAATAATAAACGCCATTAATTTGAGTAAGAATGAAATTTTGAATACCGTAATTTTAAATATGAATGATTTGAATAAAATAATCAATACTGAAACTTTACCAATTTCGATAGCTGATGTGTTAGATGCATCTGACTTTAAGATAATTCAGAATAAAGATTTAATTTTAATTTATATTGAATATCCGCTAGTTACGGAAATAAATAAAAAATATATTGTTGAAAGTATAAATGTTGGTGATGGAAAACTATCATTACCCAATCAAGTTGTGTTATATAAAGAAAAATATAAAATGGCAAATTGCATTAAAGAATTAAATGATATATATTGTAGAGTGAATAATGAAACTAATTGCCTAACGAATTTGTTGAATAATAAGAAAGCAGATTGTCACAAAGTAAAAGAAAATAATCCAGAGGTCAAAATAATTAAAGACGGTATTATTTTTGTAAGTGGAAAAACCACAATAAATGAAAAAGTATACATAGGTATATATCTTATCCATTTTAAGAATAACGTAACTATTAGTTCTAAGAGATATGAAAATAAGAGAACAGAAATTCTGAAACACATGAAATTAAATTCACCAATTGAATTAAACATTTTGAAATATTTAGAATCAAGTGACGAAAAGCTAAAATTTTCAAACATTGACCTCATAAGACCTTATATTAAAGATATGAAAGAACATCCAATATTGTATGGTATAACTTTGAATATTGTTCTAGTACTTAGCATTTATATTGTTATTAAACTGTTGAAAATATACAAGTTGAGACAGGAAAAAGAAAACCGAAAAATATTTGAAATGACATCATTGAAATGTTTACAAGAAACCAGGAAAGCAATAGAAGAGCGATCGGGACGATCACTTCCAGGGTGAGAGGGGAGTTAACGATATGCAGACTCATCAGTCATCACATTTCTTTGTCATACGATACCTTCTTAAAGTTATTAACATAAACATTAACATCCGACGGACAAGATCGATATTGTCTCACGATCATTGTCTGTCCATAGATATAAGATAAATACCATACTCAATTGGAGATGACATAGTATTAAGAAGATTGTAAAATTAATCTTAAGTCTGACACCGAACGGGTAAGATCTCATAAGAGATCTCGGTTATATTTTTATTCTTGAATTTAATAAAGTTTGTTCTTTTTTAAAAAGCTTAACGATTCAAAGCAGTTTTAATTCGGCATTACTTTTCATTGAAATAATCCCCGTCCAGGCACGGTGAAAGCTGTATAGGCTCGGGATCCGTATTCCAAAGGGATTTGCCAATAACCCTGTTTCAAGTCAATGGTTGAAATAAACTTGGCTCCACGTAGCTTATCGAGGATGGCATGGATCTGGGGAAGCGGGTAGGCTTCTTTGACGGAAATCTCGTTAAGCTGGCGGTAGTCGATACACAGTCTCCAAGAGCTGTCCTTCTTTTTCACCAATACTATCGGGGAACTAAATGGGCTTGGATGGTCCAATTCTTCCGTTTAATAATAACTCATCTATTTCTTCATTTATAACTTTCTGCATAGCAGGATTTCTTGGGTAATATCGCTGTTTGATCGGTTGATCGGTGGTTTGTCGGATTCGATGCGTAGCGAAGTTGGATGGTCCCTTTAATCCTTCAAACTTGGGTAGTTCCTCGGCCAAAAATTTTCCTAACATGTCCTTGTCTCCACTTTGGTAGCTGCACATTGTTGACAAGGGTGCAGATCGGTTCAGAAAAGGGGCGCTGTATGTTGCGGTTCGTCAGTGGTTGTCCCGCTAGAGTCATTGAAAAGTTTGCCTGGTCTAGTAAGTCGACTCCCAGAATGGCGTCCTCAGACAACTCACTTAAGAAGGTTACTTCGCCATCTCCTAGACCTCCCTTAAGATTGAACCTTATGGAGTAGTGCTCCCGAGTTATAACTGGATTGCCATTGGCTAACTGAACTTCGTGCCTTAGATATCGGACGGGTAGTCTCAGGGCTCTTAACTTTTTCCGTAACGTGGGACCAACGAAAGACTTGGTAGAGCCTGTATCTACTAATGCCTGGAAGATCTGTCCTCCCATCCTTATGGGGACGAAGTATCGCGGATATACCAATGGCCATGTGTCGGGTTCGGCATTTGTCGTGGTTTGGACACTACGGTCGGCTCTAGATGAATTGGATCACTGTTTAATTGGTGCAGCGTATTCTGATATTGGGATGCCCACTGAACAAAAAGTCTATATCTCTTCAGCCACCATCGGTTATGGTGAGACGCCAGGGTGCTTGGTTGCCCGCGGGTTTTGGCTCTTTGAACAGGTTCTCGTGCCTGTCGTGACTCAAGGAAAGTAGTTTTGAGCACAGCTACTCGTGATTGGCTTCTCTCTTCGTGCCTGGCATACCGTACTCTGTCGCCTTCCTTCGGGTTGTCGGCAGCTCTCCTTATAGCGGATGTTCGGTTGTTCCAGTTCTGGGCTGGCTGGGTGTGGCGCTTGCACGTGCAATCCTTGGTTAAACGTCCGTCTTCGCCACAATTCGAGCAAAAAAGTCAAAAGGGTCGGTGACAGTTCCTCTTCTGATGTCCTCTTTGTTTGCAATTCCAGCAATGCGTATTGCGGTCATACGGCACCGATATTGCTCTAAATTGCGCTCGGGGTGCAGGAGGTGGGGCCAAGGCGGGTCTCATATTTTTCTCTTCGTTTTTGACATACTCGTATTCTTCCGCTTAGTCCGTCAACTCCTCCAACGTCTGGAAATCCCTCCTTCGCACAGCAAGTCGGTATTCTGGGCGGAGGCTGTCGTATATCCGATCGACGTTGTCTTCCTGACTCATCTTGGGATGCTGTCTGATAAGATATTCCATGGCCCGGATGAAGTCTCTGGCCTTCTCCCGCGGCCCTTGTTTCTTCCGCCAGATCTCCTCCTCCAACTTGTGGACGAAACGTGGTGGTAAGAAGTATCTGAGGAACGCTTGGCGAAACTCTTCCCATGTCTGTAAACTTCCTCTGTGGATTCGTAGCCACTCAATGGCGAAACCCCTGAAGATTTCTGGGAAAGTTCGGAGGATGTGCTCTGCTGGTATCGAGTAGCAATGTACCAACTCCTCTAGGCGCTCCATGAACTCTAGGGCGTTTCCCGAACCGTCAAACTTAAGGCCCCATTTACGGACGACGTTCATGGTCTCGGCCTCAGGACTTCGGTACATTCTGTATGACGTCGAGTCGTCAGCAAAACAGTTAAGCGGATTAGAAGTTTCAGACAAGAGATCATTAATGAAAATGAGGAAGAGAGTCGGAGACAAAACGGAGCCCTGGAGCACACCAGCATTTAGGAAGTGGGTATCAGACTTGAAGCCATCCAATACAACTTGTATTGAACGGTCGGAAAGGTAGTTTCTAATCCAACGAAGAAGAGACTCATCGATACCAAAAGCACGCATTTTCGATAAAAGAGCCTGATGCCAAACTCTATCAAATGCTTTAGAAATATCAAGTGCAATAATCCTACTTTCTCCAAAACAATGTAAAGATTGGTTCCACTTTTCGGTGAGATATGCCATCAAATCACCAGTAGACCGTTTGCTACGAAAGCCGTACTGACGGTCATTAAGAAACTTTCGTTCTTCAAGATATTTCATAAGTTGACGGTTTATCAACGTTTCCATGACCTTGGAAAGAAGGGATGTTAGCGCAGTTGGACGGTAATTGGAAGGGGAGGAAGATTCGCCTTTTTTAGGGACCGGCTGGACAAATGCAGTTTTCCATCTGCTCGGAAAAATCCCAGCAGAATAGGAAAGATGGAAAAGTTTACGCAGAGGTTTTGCCAGCGTAGAAGAACACCTCTTCAGAATAACGGCGGGGATACCATCTGGACCAGCGGATTTATGTATATTGAGATCTTTGAGGACTCTCGCAACCGAGCGAGTTCGAAAAAATATCTGCTTCATCACAGAATCTACAGACTCAAGCTCAGGTGGAGCCAATATGCTATCAGGTAGTGTTGAGTTTGCAGCAAATTGAGCTGCAAGCAAATTGGCTTTATCGATGGAACTGACATACGGAGAGTCATTGAAAACGAGCGTAGGGACCGATGACGTGGTCGAATTCTTAACGTTCTTAACAAAAGACCAAAAATTTTTGCTTCTTTTTGGACAAAACAGTATTTTTTGCCTTACTTTTTGGTCATGCAAAAACTTGGCCTTTTGTATATGAGCATTACAGATATTTCTGGCCCGTTTGAACAAATTTCATTTTTCTACAGTAGGGTTATCTTAAAATTTTCGAAAACTACTTTCTCTACCCCTAATCGCCTCTTTACAGCTTGAATCAAAACAACGAATTCCCTTTGGGGATGATACTTTTTGTTCTGTGAGGAACAAAATTTCTCATGCCGTTAAGAATTACGTTAGATATCATATCAGCTGATGCATCAACGTTTCCGTCGAGAAAGCACAATGACCATGGCTTTCTCATATTGCCACACAGTTCTTTTGGGGACTTTGTCTTTGTTTACCGTGACGGAAAACGAAAAATCTACCGATATGACACAATGGTCCGATTTGCCTAAAGGAGATGATACTATAGCCCTATATTTTTCGGGATGAAAAGTTAGAAATAGGTCAAGAGTGTTGGCCGCATGGCCTTCAATATCTGGAACCCGAGTGGGCTCATCAACAAGTTGAGTTAATTGGTTTAACTCAGCAAAGATCTCAACATATTCTCCTTCGGGTGTTGTCTGGCCAGAATGTCGAAGCCAACGAGAATTGTGTACATTGAAATCGCCCGAAATTGCGATTTCAGTGTGAGGATGTAGGGAAAAGGGAAACAATTCTTACTATGGAGTCAGATAGCGCATCAAACTCGTTAGAGGTCGAATGGCTATCAAAATAAGGTACGTGTAGTTGGAGCTGGGCGCTAGGCCCTTCTGGCGTCTCGGTGGTATTGGCAGGTTGCGGTGATGTTTCATTTTCATATTTGTACTCCCGTTCTTGAACCAACTGTGAAATTTCCGCGCACAGGTTCTGTGTCGAACGGTGAGTCCTGGAGTCTTTGATATACGTGCTCAAGCGGGATCGTAATGTGGACACAGTGCCACTGGTATCCAATCTTTTGGAAGCCATCTTCTCAATGAGCTCCGTCTTCTTGAGCAAGTAGATGGACGCCAGATTTTCTTCGACGTCCTTGTCGATATTACTGTCGGTATTTGCCATGGTTTTAAATCGCTGGCACGGGTTGAAATTTGAGTTTCTCTTTTCGGTTTCTTTACGGCTCGGTAGTGAGCTCCTCTGATTTTGATCGGTCGGTATCCTCGGTGTATGACAGGTCGGTTGGTATGATCCTGTTACGTAGCAAAACAAAAAGTAATGAGTTATTGCAATTCAGCAATATAATAATGCATTACATTTGAGAGAGAGATTTATGTAAGTTTTTTTGTAGATTAGTGTATGTAGGTGTTATTGATTAGATGATAGGTAGTGTAATGTGTAAGTATTAAATTAGTTAAGATTATAGCTTAATAAAGAGTAAGGTAGGAGAAAGTATGTATGTATGTAAGTGTGTGAAGAAAGGGGGTGGACAGTTAGTGAGAAGTACATATGACAACATAGACACAAATGAAAAATTTTAAGGAATAATAAGAAAACGTTAATCGGCTGTTTACTGAACCGAATAGAGAGGTAATTATCTATTTGATTTGACAACGGAATTCGAACTAAGTACTTATGTACCCGGGGAGCAAAAGAGTTCACAAAGAATAGAAAAGTGTAGAACTTTCTTTTGCAAAAGAACAGCTGGCATGAGAAGTTCAGTGAAGACTTTTGGTTATTTTAGAATTTGTTTAAAGTCAAGTAGGCCCATCAAAGGCAAGTCAAGTGAAGTCAAAGAAAGCAAAGTAAAGAAATAAAGTTGGTTTTTAAACTAATAAAGAAGAAATTAAATATAAAATAAAGAATATAAAAAAAGGTAAGGAAGATTTAGATAGAGTGTGTGAAATACAACATTTTAGTTTTTTTTATATATAGACAGTTGGAGAAAATAGAGGAGAGCTTTCGAGCAGCTAGCTAGAACAAAAAAAAGAAAAAAAGCAGAGGTATGTAAAAGAATATACAGAATTACTTTTGAACGAACATTAAAAATTTGAAATTTAATAGGTTGGTAAGACAACCTCTGCCAGGTTTTTTTTTTTGGCCTAACTAAGGTCAAGCCAAGGTCAAGGTGGACCAAAGAGGATCCATACAGAATGATATATTCTGAAGAGTTATATGAACAGGCTGAAAAGAAGGAGGAATTACAGAGGAAACATTTAAAGAATAGAGAAGAAGAAACAAGAAAAGTGAATTTAAAGACTTAAAGTGAATTCAAGGACAAAAGAATTAAAAGTTAATTAAAGAAAGATTGGAAGAAAAAGAAAGATAGAAGTATAAAGAAGATTGAATAGAAAAAAAGTGTAAAGTAAAAAAAAAAAAAAAGAGAGAAAAAGTGTAGTGAATTTTTTTTATATTATTAGTTATTAAGAGGGTGTAGAACAAAAAAACCCCACACAAAGAAAAAAGGAAGTTTTAGAATTATATATATATATATTAGAGTGGTCCTTATTTCACTTTTTTGCAAAAATTGAGTGCGACGCCCCCTAAATCGATTCTAAAAAATTTAAAAAAAATTCCTTAATTTTTTCATATTTTTATCTCAAACCGTTCCTGGCCCTATTTTATTGTCATTTTTTAACTAATTAACGGAAAGACTTCGAATTAGGCTCAAATGAAGCGTCTCTGAACACTCTACAGCCACGTGTATGTTTGATAAAATTAAGATCATTTGCTTATACTCTATTGTTAATAAACAAAAAGGCTGATTTCTTATTTCGCTCAATCTGCCAAAAGTAAGCAACATTTTGACATGGATTATTTTTTCAAAGATATCTACGGCAATTTAAATGATATAACATTAAAATAGATTTTTTTTATTTATTATTTCATTTGTTGTTAACATGTTATTAACAAAAACTCGATAAACAATTTTTTTATAACAGCAGCCGTCTTTGAACGGATGTTCGAAAAAACGAAAACTTTTTAATGAAATAGGGTCAGGAAGGGCTAGGAATAAATAAAAATTTGAAAAAATTAGATAATTTTTTTTTCCTGATCTAGAACCAACCTGGGGGGCGTCCCAAATTTTTTTTCCTAAGGACCACTCTAATATATATATGAGTATAAAGATTTTGAATAACGAAATACAGTGTACCTAAGTGTCTCACGAGTGCTGCCGGTAGGACAACGAGGGATAACATCAAAGAAAACTGTAAGTTTGGTCTATAAAAAAAAAAAATATATACTTTTCATAATTATAATCGGAATATATATACAGGGTGATTCGCATAAGGTGTGACAAAAAGATAGGGTGTGTAGGTTGGACCTAGACAAGCAAAAAATCGTATGGGAGGGGGGGGTCCATTTTCCCCCGTTTAGGCGGGAGGGGCAATTTAAGAAAAAAGTCACTAAAAATTGGAAAAAAAATATTTAAAAATAACGGTAGTATCTACAGAGTCGTACTATAACATTTTGAAAAGCCAAAAACTTGAACATTAATTTAAATTTAAAACTAAGTTGTTCAAGTAAATAGTTTTTGAGATATTAATTTTCAAAGTCAAAATTTTGAAAAAAAAACATAATTTTTTTTCTTAAAACCACTTTTCTTCCAAATTTTAGGCAATTAAGTAGTATTTTTTTGGCTTATTTTCAATGCTCTTATTTATTTTTGATCAAACACAAAAAACCGGATGTCAAAATAACCTGTAGTTTTTGAGAAAACCAAAAACTACAAAAACGACTTTCGTAAAAATTTTTTTTTTAAATTTTTTTTTTTCGTTATTGGACTTTTAAGTGAATACTCAATAAAAAAAGTGAAGAGAAAATCCATCCTTTATTTCGTAAGTTCACTTAAGAATCCAATAACGAAAAAAAAAAACTTAAAAAAAATTTTTTTGACAAAAGTCGTTTTTGTAATTTTTGGTTTTCTCAAAAACTACAAGTTATTTTGACATCCGGTTTCTTGTATTTAATCAAAAATAAATAAGAGCATTGAAAATAAGAAAAAAAAATACTACTTAATTACGTAAAATTTGGAAGAAAAGTGGTTTTAAGAAAAAAAATTATGTTTTTTTTTCAAAATTTTGACTTTGAAAATTAATATTTCAAAAACTATTTACTTGAACAACTTAGTTTTAAATTTAAATTAATGTTTAAGTTTTTGGCTTTTCAAAATGCTATAGTTAGACTCTGTAGGTACTACCGTTATTTTTAAATAATTTTTTTCCAATTTTTAGTGACTTTTTTCTTAAATTGCCCCTCCCGCCTAAACGGGGGAAAATGGACCCCCCCCTCCCATACGATTTTTTACTTGTCTAGGTCCAACCTACACACCCTATCTTTTTGTCACACCTTATGCGAATCACCCTGTATATATATATATACATATATAAAGATACGAAGTTCCGTATCTCGAAACAGTTTCCATTTTTTTTTTTTTTTTTTGTTTTAACATCATTTAAAAATTAATAGGGTTGCATTATTTATTGCAAATATTGAATTCTCTTTCTCTTTTAACCGAAAAATAAATGAGTGACTGAAATCTTTAAAAGACGAATTTTTTTTTGAAAAGTTTTGATTAATATCATGGATTACTTAGGTTAACATAAAGGTGTGTGATGGCTGAACTAGGCCGTCCAATGTGAACGGTGATGGTTGGTGCGGAAGTTTCGGGTTCTTTTGGTTTATGACGATTTGACTGACAAGACGCAATATGACGGACTAGGTTTCAGCTGGTAGGTCATTTCAGGGGCCATCTTCACAAACGAGGCCAAGAAGATGGCGTTTGGTTGTATCGGACCGATGCAAGGGAGGGTTGGCCATGACTTCGTCACCAACATCTGACGAGCGCGTCGGAGACTCCAGCAGAGTTCCATCCGACGATGGAAGGAGACAAGGGCGTTTTCGGTTGGAAAAAGTATCAAATTTAGTAGTAAATAGTATTAAGTAGGTAGTAGGTTAGTTTAAGGTATTTTGGTGTTGGGTTAGGTAGGTTAGATAGAGATTAAGTTTTTTTTTATTATTTTTTTCATTTTTCTTTGAAAAAAAAAAATTTTCTTTTGGTAGGAATTTGATTCTTTCTAAATTGAGACACCACCTTCTTCGGTCCTTGGATGGAGCTCACGTTTCTAGGTTTGCATTTCCTTCCGTTCCATTTCCTTTGTCCTATCCTTGTATAAGTAGTTTCCTTTTTCCGACGAGTTTCCCCCCCATCCGACGAGTTAGTTCCGAGCAACCACAAGCGTGCCACTGCTCCTTTCGATAGTACCAAAGCTCATCCCCTGTGGATTCCCAGCTCCTAAAAATGGCGCCCAACGAGACCTAGCGATAGTCCGATCTTGGCCTATCGTAGATAATTTTCATTATTTTTTTTTTCATTTTTTTTTCCAATTTAATATTTTTTTTCCAATACCCGATGCAAATCTAGGGACAGAGGGAACTCTTGGTGGTCATGAATCGGTGACTGCTATCCAGTCTGAAGGCTTTACGTCTGAGACCTAGTGAGGTAGTTCACTTTTGATTCAAGATGACGCCAAGAGTAGAGTGAGGTTAACGACGTCTGACCCTCTGCTATCCGTTGAGTAGAGTTTACCCAACTTCTCGTGAGGTAGAGGATTAGGCGTCGAGAACCTCATTCATGTGGAAGTAAATTCTCACTTCGGAGCCAACCGTATTTCTGGCTTGACGCCGCGGTTTATGTAGTGGTTTTGAAGTGGGGATGAACTGAAGCACCAGCTGGACTCCGAGCGCACCAGCTGAAACAGACGGACAAATACTTAGACAAGACAACCAAGACATCGAAACAATCTACTAGCAACCAGTAAGCATTCGGATAGGAAACCTGGTACAGCCACACACACCTAAGCAAAACATTAAGATACATACACACAACAACAAAACTAGTAAAAATATTTTGTTTTACTGCAAAAGAATTGAAATTTTGGATTTTTTTTTTTTTTTTATTATATTTTTTTACATTTTTTATATTGAATATTTTAATATATATTTTTTTAAATGAATTTTTTTTTATTTTTGATTTTTTTTTTTGGTTTTATTTTTGAACTTTTTAATTCTTTCTTCTTTATTATTTTTGGTTTTGAATTCACTTTCCATTCTTTGATTTTTTTTTACTATTTTGTTTCTGTTTCTGGAAAGGTTTGAAGTTTTTGTCTGAATTTTTTTTAGGAAACAACAAACATTTTTTTTTGAACTAGATTTTTTTTGAAGTTTTATTAGGGTTAGTTTTTTTTTTAGCATCTATTTTTTTGTTTTTCTTTGAATAGGGTAGTTTTTTTTTCGTTTTTGAATTTTTTTTTAATTTTTTTTTACTGTTGGATTTCAACACAAAAAAAGGGGTTTTTTTTAGCAGCTTTAAAGTTTTGAATTTTGAATTTAGTTTTTTTAGTTGATTTTTTTTTTTGAGTTTTTTTTTGCTTTGCAAAAATTTTCTTCCAATCTACAAAGCAAAAGAAAGAAATAGGAAAGTCTGAAGAAAAATTTCTTTTCGGTGTTCTTGGGAATAAGTTACTTAGTTTGAATTCCGTTCCGATTCGTGGTAGGATGGCTGACAAAGCTCGAAAGCAAGGAGCCATTCCGAGAAATGGGCCAACCACGAGAAGTTCGGCAAATCAGGTTGGGGACTCGATCGCAGGAAGATCAGGTGTGCCAGTGCCGGCGGTTGACGTTCCGGAAGCAAGAAACGCGATAGACGGTACCAGACCAGACCAAGACGTGATAAACATGATAAGAAATTTTAACGATAGATTGCAAAACGAAGACACAGACCCAACAGATACGAACAGGAACCAAGAACAAGGACAGTACGAACAAGAAAGGAACCTAAGTGAAGACGATGAAGAACACGGTGGTGATGAAGATTACTTGAACAACGAAACTGGCTAGACAGAACGCGACAGACTTATAGAAGAGAACAGAAAACTACAAGAAGAACATTCGAAACTGCTACAAGAACAAAGACAAAACCAGAATAGCACGAATGGAGGGGACGCTATAAGGCCAAGAATTTTAACAACGCAAGACCTATACGAAAGAATGGAGACGGTGGCGAATCTAGCTGTGAAGGAAAGCCAGACAAGGACGATGGGCTTCTTAGCGGAAGGCTTAAGTAGCGTGATGAAGCTACTGGACAAAACGATTACAACAATGGACCAGAAATTCAACGCACTAGAACTCTCGTTGACGGAACACAGGAACACGACGACCAGGAGATCAGATCAAGACCAAACACTGACGAACGAAAGGGCCAGCCACTCGAGAAATAGTCAACCTCGACATGGTCCATCAAACGCTCATCACTCATCTAGGGACAACAACCCGAGGGTTGATGTTCATAAATGGGGGGTGAAGTTTGATGGAACGTCAAAGACCAAGTCGGTTGAAAGTTTTATTTTTAGAGTGGAGACGATACGAAAGAAGACAGGACTGACAGACGATCAGCTGTTTGCGAACTTCCACCACCTCGTTTCCGGAGCGGCAGAACAATGGTACTGGCAATATCTGGAGGAGAACCAGGACGATTATCTCCTAAATTATCACGACTTGAAGAGTGAACTCATCAGACAATTTAAGCCGAACAAAAGAGACTTTTAGATCCTGCGATCGATTATGGATCGGAAACAGCAGCCTCACGAGACATTTGACGAGTTTTACGCCGATATCAGAAGTTTGACACTACAAATGCAAGTCAAACCAAGCGAACCGGACCTGATATCGATGGCGAAGAAAAATTTAAAAGAGAGAGTTGCGACGTTGATATTTGGTTGCTCTATCAATAGTGTAAGGGAATTGAGAGAGGAATGTAGACGAGCAGAAGAACATTTAACGGCTAGAGACGCAAAGAGGAGATTTGTTAATGAGTTAGGTGAAGAGAGGAAAGTTAGTAGTAGGAGATATGACGAGTCAGATGACGAAGAAATAGAAGTAGCAGCTTTCCAACTGAATAGAAACGATAAAAGACATGACCGCTATAATGACAAACACAAACCAATAAACAATGACAGAGAAAAACTAAATGACAATTTTAGAAATAGACAACAGACGGGAGTATGTAACTCGACGTTTCATACTCTGACTTGTTTTGGGTGTGGACAAGGTAACATACCCTATAGATGCCAGACTTGTCAGTGGCTGTACAGAACGATGATTATGTGTCTGTGCACATGCACCCAAGAAAGTACAATTTCGCCACACTTCCACGATGATTTTTCTCGAAATATTTCTTTAGGCGGTAAGGAACCTCTTTTCCACTTTTAAAAAACGTTGAAAGGCACTCTTTCCTGGTCTGATGCCAAAGAAAACTCTTGATTTCAAACCATATCCGGCTCGAAACCCCATGTGCAGATTCCCCAATGGAATCCAGAGAAAAAATAAGAAGACGATGATGTCACGTTGATTTCTTGATTGTACTTTATTGTTTCGTTTTATTTTCCAATTGTGTTACATTTTCTTGTAGGTTTTTTTTTTTGTTCAAGATTTTTTTTTAGATTTTTTTTTATTTAGATTAGATTTTTTTTAATTATAAAAGCATAATATTTACATTACATTATTTTTAATTAAGTATACATAATTGTTATTGATTCAAAATTCAAAAATAGAAAAAAAGTAATGAAATTGTCAGGCGGCAACCCTTGTATATCATTAAGTGCTCTGATTTTGCTCCCGATTTTCCATCGGTTTTCTCATAATAATACACATCTGTTCGCGTTTAAAGTCGCGTAATATATTTATGAACTGCTAAGGCACCGTAAAACCTTAAAAGTGTACTGGATTTTTGTGCTAGTGTGGTGATTTCAATATTACAACTTGAATCAAAGTGAAAATTAAATACATCTCACTAGTACCGTAACTTTCATTTGTTTCTGGTACAATTATTCTTTTAAAGATCTTAGCATTTTATAGTGCCAATTTGCACTGTACATTGTAAGACTTATTTAAAGCTGCAAAAAAAGTGGTTATAGTTAACTGTGGGATTCATACATCCAAAGTTATTGTAATTTGAATAAAATTTTTAGTTTTTTGTTTATTGACAGCCCAAAGTAAAGGGTTGCCATTACATCTTTTTGAGTGAAAATTTAAACCAAATATAACTTTTTTTTTGTGTCGCTCACGTTAAACGCCCACCCATAATTTACTTTTTTTTTGTGAAAATGTCTGAGCTGAACTGCTTAGTGTGTAAAAAGGACTCCAGTGACTTATCGGTGTATTGTGCCATATGTCTGCAACAAGTACATGCAAAATGCATTGGTATAAAGGGGAAGGATGTGGATAAATTCATTTCTGTTCCGGGTCTCAAGTTTTATTGTAAAGCCCATGAAAAAATTTCGGTAGATAAAATTTATTGGAAGATAGTGAAGTTAAAAAAGCTTTTCAATAGTGCTCAGGTGATTTTTGGCGACCTCAAAGATGTCTTTGATTTTGATGTCTTAAACAATGAAGTTATGGCGAATTCTTTTAAAGTAATTGAACCTGATATTTTGTCTCCAAATAAATTTGTACAGCAACCATTAATACTTTTAACTCCGTCACCCAAACCTACTGTCCAAAAACAACAACTTCAACATTCACAACATCAACAACAACAACAACAACAACAACAACAACAACAACAACATGAACAGCAGCATCAACTGTATCAGCAGCAGCCACAACAACATTTATGGCAACATCAACAGCTACAGTTACAGCAACAACAACAATCACTGCAGGAGCAGCAACAACAACAACAACAATCACTGCAGGAGCAGCAACAACAACAACAATCGATGCAGGAGCAACAACAACAACAACAACAACAACAACAACAACAACAACAACAACAACAACAACAACAACAACAACAACAACAACAACAACAACAACAACAACAACAACAACAACAACAACAACAACAACAACAACAACAACAACATCAACAACAACATCAACAACAACAACAACAACAACAACAACAACAGGAGAAACAGCAACAGCAACAGCAACAGCAACAGCAACAGCAACAGCAACAGCAACAGCAACAGCAACAGCAACAGCAACAGCAACAGCAAAAGCAACAGCAACAGCAACAGCAACAACTTGTGCCACAAGAACAGCAACAACTCCAAAAACATCAACAAAAGAAATCCAAGCAAAAAGGTCTTCATAGTTATGTAGCTCCAACTTCAGGTACAAGAGTACTACGTTCGACAGCTGGCAAAGGAGTTAGCTTAAACGTTCAATCCCAAGTAAGTGACTACTCTTCTCTTAGACCTAATTCTTCTAGTGAATGCAATGTTAGTGAGCCACTGGATGCCCCAATAGCTTCCATAACGGATGAGGGGTTTTCCAACTCAGTAACAATTGTTTCCACTGAATCTAATTCTACCTCGAATCAATGTTTTATTGAAGAACTCACGGCTTTACAACCTGTAAAGAGTATTTTTGTTTCTCGACTTTCTCCAACAACTTCGGAGGATTTAATACATAATTATATTTTGAAAAATGTTTCATCAGTTTGCGTGTCGAACCTTACGATTAGAAAATTTATCATGACACCGGAAAAAGATTACTCTTCATTCGAAATTAGAGTTGGAAGGAACCTTGAGCTCTACAATTTGATATGCAAAAGATCATTTTGGCCTTTGCATACTGTTGTTCATGATTTTTTTCGCAACAAGAAACAACGACCCAACAACAGCTGAGAGGGCCTTGCTCTACAACACCATCTACTGCTCATATTCAACCTTTTAACAAGGACTTTCTCCTCTACTATCAAAACACTGGTGGTCTACGTACAAAAACAAATCTACATCTATCTATTACTATATAAAATAGCTTTTTTGTTTGCACGCGCCAAAAATTCCTAAGAAAGAGGTAAACGTTAAACTTACCTGTTTAATTGGCCTGAAAATTTATCCATTGGGTAGCCTATAACCATGGGTTGGTTAAAGGCTATACTGAAAACCTAAAAAATAACAATTATTTTAGATATCTTACAATTTAAAAAATTTCCCGTACTTACCAACCTTTGTTTACATTCCAAATGACGTTTAGAATAATAATAATTATCAGAATTGCAGCCCATACTCTGTTTCCATAGTGGGTTGAACCAAGGTTGACTTTGCCAACTCCATGGAAACAGGAATAATCAGTGAAAAGAAAAATGGGTGCGTTCAAGAAAGTATCTAAGGCGATATATATCCCTTTCGTGATATTTTTTGTTGTTGACTCATTTTGTTTTGCTTTCTGGGTTGTAGTTTGTTGGGTTTTTGTTGGAAATAAAGTACATAGCAGTTTGAAAAAAAAAAAATTGTTCACAGAAAATTATGTGGATTGCTATTTTCTTTTGGTTTGTTTTGGTTCCGATTTTTCAAATGTTTATGATTTGACAGATATCTACTTTTAGTCGTTCCAAAACTCACCTGTGGTCTCAGCCAGCAGCATCACATCTACCGAAAGTCCAACGGAGACCAAAAATTCCATGTCTTCAAATGACATGTCGGTGAAATTCATTTTTTCAGTGGTGTTGAAACTCGGGCATGGATTTGACACTTCACAAGTGGTTTTGTTATGTAGGAGCGATCGAAGATGAAGTAATCGCAATGTAAGAGTTGTGGTGAGTGCACATATAGAGGGGTGAGTAATAATTTTTCAATCAGCGCCGAAAGTAAGCGCAATGATAGGTTTCCTTTTGCCATTTGCTAAGGGCCAGTTTTTCAGTGAAGAGTTATCCTATGGTAAGGAGTTAGTTCTGACATAACTCATGATCGTATGGGTTAATTCGAAAATTCTCACCACAGGACAACTCTGCACTGAAAAACTGGCTCTAAATGACAGATGAGCTAATTTGACATAATTCAGAAAAATGACAATGGAAAACTGCTGAGACTCATGGTGAGTTAAAATTTTTCAGTCTGTCTTTCATATTTTTCTATCCTATGGTGAGGAGTCAACTCTGACATAACTCATGATCGTATGGGTTAACTCTGCACTGAAAAACTGGCTCTAAATGACAAATGAGCTAATTTGATGTAGTTCAGAAAAATGACAATGGCAAATTGCTGAGACTCATGGTGAGCAAACACTGAATGGTGAGTTAAAATTTTTCATTCTGTCTTTCATATTTTTCTATCCTATGGTGAGAAGTTAACTTTGACATAACTCATGATTGTATGGGTTAACTCGAAAATTCTCACCACAGGACAACTCTGCACTGAAAAACTGGCTTTAAATGACAAATGAGCTTATTTGACGTAGTTCAGAAAAATGTCAATGGCTAATTGCTGAGACACATGGTGAGTTAAAATTTTTCAGTGTGTCTTTCATTATTTTCTATCTTATGGTGAGGAGTCAACTCTGACATAACTCATGATCGTATGGGTTAACTCGAAAATTCTCACCACAGGACAACTCTGCACTGAAAAACTGGCTCTAAATGACAAATGAGCTAATTTGACGTAATTCAGAAAAATTTCAATGGCAAATTGCTGAGACTCATGGTGAGTTAAAATTTTTCATTCTGTCTTTCATATTTTTCTATCCTATGGTGAGGAGTCAACTCTGACATAACTCATGATCGTATGGGTTAACTCGAAAATTCTCACCACAGGACAACTCTGCACTGAAAAACTGGCTCTAAATGACAGATGAGCTTATTTGACGTAGTTCAGAAAAATGTCAATGGCAAATTGCTGAGACACATGGTGAGTTAAGATTTTTCATTCTGTCTTTCATATTTTTCTATCCTATGGTGAGGAGTCAACTCTGACATAACTCATGATCGTATGGGTTAACTCGAAAATTCTCACCACAGGACAACTCTGCACTGAAAAACTGGCTCTAAATGACAGATGAGCTTATTTGACGTAGTTCAGAAAAATGACAATGGCAAATTGCTGAGACTCATGGTGAGCAAACACTGAATGGTGAGATAAAATTTTTCATTCTGTCTTTCATATTTTTTTATCCTATGGTGAGGAGTCAACTCTGACATAACTCATGACCGTAAGGGTTAACTTGAAAATTCTCACCACAGGACAACTCTGCACTGAAAAACTGGCTCTAAATGACAAATGAGCTAATTTGACGTAATTCAGAAAAAAGACAATGGCAAATTGATGAGACTCAGTCATCAGTCATCAGTCATTGCACACGGTTGATAATAATAATTGCCTTTTCTCTGCTTAACGTAATGTCGTGTGAATGTTTCATTTGTTTGTCGGTTGAATTTTCATTTCAAATGCGTCAATCTAAGTGAAAATGCAATGCATGTCATAATGCACTATAAAAATATTTGTTGGAGGTGTGATATGTGTACCCGTAACCTTGCTATGAATTGTGATGCTAAAATAAATCTACTAACCAAAAAGATCAACAACTTATCCTATAATTTTAACCAATACAGCGATAATAACGAAGCCGGTTCAAGTGTTCAAGAATCAAAATCTGTAAATACTCGCTCCAAATCTAAATTAAAAGCTTCTATCCCTAACAATGCATTAAATAATAGCCATTCGTCGTCTGCTTTATCCCACCCAATGCAAAAGCCCATAAACATTACCCCTTTACCCTTGCGAAAAAACACACCCAAACTCATTTCATCTGCATTAAAAAAATCATCATCGACAGTCCCACAAAACTAGAAAAAAAGTGGATCGACTGTAAATACGCCGATTGATTCTGATGTTATGTCTAGCAATAACAAAAGTTCAACGTTATTTGCCGAATCACGATCTCTTGGTAATGCAGTTGTGAGAGAAGCTAACACCAGTGATGCCACTGCAAATTCAGAAAATAGTGTTCCCACTGCAAGGTTAATGGAAGGTAGTTTGGTGCCAGAAAGTAGTATCACCCAAGATAGTAGTGCTCATATTTTAAATGCTGCTTCTGATGCTACAATTGCCGCTGATAGTGTTGCTGTTAATTTCAATGTCTCAAGTGTTGCTAGAGATGATGTTCCTGTTGCTGCTGCTGTTTCTGTTGGAACTGAAGTTGTTAATGTGGATGTTGTTGCTGGTACGGATGATAACGATTTGAATCTTTTTGCTTTCAACAATTTAAATGTTAGATCTAACAAAATCTTTAGAGCTGTCAGAGGCTCCAGTGACTGTTTGCAAAACGATGTAGTGAGAAGATTGAAGTGGTTTCATCTTGGAAGTTTTAGACCGTCTGTTGATCCGGAAACTATTGCAAATCACTTGGCCGCAGCACTTCACATAAACCCTAAGTCTGTATCATGTTTTAAATTAATTAAACATGGTAGCTCTGAAGCTGATATTAAGTTTATTAATTTTAAAATTGGAGTTCCGATTGAGTATAATGATGCGATGTACCAGGAAAATATATGGCCTATTGGAACTAAACTACGAGCTTTTCAATATATTCAAAAAAACGAAGATCTAGGGATACAGCAAAATCAAACTTAAGCAAATACGAGAACCCTCGCCTAAACATGAATGATTTTCTTATATATTATCAAAACACCGGAGGAATACGTACTAAAATGCAACAAGTGCTTCTATTTTCATCTGCTTTTCAATATGATATAATTGTTTTCACTGAGACTTGGCTGAAGAATGAACACCATGATGCTGAAATGTTTAACACTAATCAATATGCTGTTTTCCGAAAAGACCGAAACTATGGAGTACTAGATTGTGACAAAGGAGGTGGAGTGCTGGCAGCTGTACGTACTTCATTTCACTGTACTAGAGTCGAGCTGCCCATACCAGCTGCAGCGGGTGCCCCTGACATCGACCAATTAGTACTAAATATAAAATTCAATTCTAATAGTGAAATTTTTCTTATAGTTTCTTACATTCCACCAAGTAGCTCTTTTGAATTGTATAAAGCACATGTTGACAATTGTTGTTCAATTCTAAATAATCGTAATGATGAACAAAAGGTCGTAATTGTAGGTGATTTTAATTTGCCTAATGTTAAATGGATATATGATCCAGATGAAAAAATATTAGTTCCTTTTAATGTTATTTTTAATCATGATTGTGAATTAATTGATACTTTTTCTCGATTTTCGCTTAAACAGATAAACTATTTTCATAACTCATTCAATAATATTCTTGATCTTGTTTTCGCTGATTCTGAATTGAATGTAAGCATTAGTAATTCTATGAGTCTTCTCTTTCCTAATACAATCTATCATGTCGCATTTTGTTTTAACTTAGAGTTTTATAATTATTTCACTCCTGGTGCACCAGTGTCGAATTTTGTTTTTAATTTTGGAAAATCAGATTTTGAGGCAGTTTCAACTTTCCTCAATACTTTTGATTGGAAAAACATATTTGCTAACATGAATTTAAACATGTGCTACGATTCATTTCTAAAAATATTAAAAAAATGCTATTTATTTATATACTCCTAAAGTAAGAGCATTAGATGGTTCAAAACCAGTCTGGTTTAACAAAAGAATTGTTAATCTTAACAATCGGAAAAATAAAGTTTATAAGCAATTTCGCAGATCTAATAACGATCCACAAATATATAAGCAATATAGAAACTTGCAAAAAGAGTTCGAAATACTTAACAAATTTTTATATAATCAATACTTATCTTCCATCGAATGTAGTTTGAAGGCAAATAGTAAGGGTTTTTGGAAATTTGTGAATGATAAGAAGAAATCGAACGGTATTCCCAATGTTATGCGCTATAATGGTATTACATCTTCTGATATCTCGGTTATTTGTAACCTATTTGCTGAAAATTTTCAATCGGTTTATTTAAATAGTCCTGCCATTACTCCTGATTTCAATCTTAACTGTCCAACATTTGAATCTGTGAGTATTGGTAGCATAAGTTTTACTAGCTCTGAAGTAGAATCAGCTTTATTTGAATGCAAATCAGACACGAAACCTGATATTGATGGAGTTCCTCCAATTATTTTAAAAGCTTGTAGAACAGCTCTTGCAGTCCCTTTGCAGATGATCTTTACTAGATCTCTAAAAACAGGTGAGTTTCTAAGTACTTGGAAACGATCAACAGTTACACCTATTTTTAAATCAGGAATCAGACAAGAGATCTCAAACTACCGTCCAATTAGTAAAATTCCTATTATTCCTAAAACATTAGAAAAATTAGTTTATCAAAATCTAACTCCTATTCTTAAAGGAAAAATTTCTTCCCATCAGCATGGTTTTTTAGCTGGTAGATCGACTGCCACTAACCTTACAATTTTTTGTAATCAAATTTTAAATGGCCTTGAGAAGGGCTATCAGTATGATGTTATATACACTGACTTTGCAAAAGCATTTGACCGAGTAAATCATGATGTTTTACTCAATAAACTTGGTAATTTTGGGTTTCATTCAAATCTCCTCAAATGGTTAGAGCAATATTTAAAAGATCGAGTTCAGTACGTCTGTATTAATAATATTCTTTCTAAGCCTATTTATGTCACATCTGGTGTTCCTCAGGGTAGCCATCTTGGACCTCTGCTCTTTTTGTTATTTATTAATGACATTCCTGACAGAATTCTTAACTCAAATTGTTTAATGTATGCTGATGACCTTAAGATTTATCGTTGTATAACCTCCGAGCAAGACTGCCTTCTGTTACAAAATGATCTTCATAATCTATCAAACTGGTGTAAGATGAACTCACTTCATTTGAATATAGCTAAATGTCAAAGTTTAGCTTTCTGTCGCAGACGTTCGTTTGTTAACTTCACATATAATATTGATAGTAAGGATCTTTCTATTATATCTTTTAAAAAAGATCTTGGTGTAATTTTTGACCAAAAACTTAACTTTTTAAGACATTTTGATTTTCTAGTTGCTAAAAGCAGCTCAATGCTGGGCTTTGTTTTACGAAATTCAAAGGATTTTAAAGATCCGCATACTCTTAAAAGTCTTTATTTTGCATTTGTTAGGTCAACATTGGAATATTGCAATACCATATGGAATCCTTCATTCTCAATTCATTCTTTACGATTAGAAAAAATCCAAAGACGTTTCACTAGAGTCATTGTGAAAAGACTTGGATGGAATATTGACATGCCTTCTTATGACACAAGATGTAAGTTACTTGGAATGTTGCCTCTTTATACGCGAAGGAAATACTTCGCAGTTATGTTTGTTCGCGACGTAATGGCTGATCATATTGATTGTCCTCCTATTCTATCGTTAATCGGTATCAATGTGCCTGCTAGATTGCTTAGAAATAACATATTTTTTAATATCCCACATCACAGAACTGTTTATGCAGCCAATGAACCATTGTGCAGGTGTTTAAGAGAAACAAATACAATATTCGATGTGATAGATTTTAGTATGAGTAGACATGTATTTAAGTCAAATCTTTTATTGATGCTAAGCAACCCCAATGGTGCTGGACAATAGCTCAATAAAAACAACACGAGTTATTTTCTAATTTAATTTTATTTGCACTTTAATAATTTGTGGACTGTATTTAATGCTCTAACATCTAATGCACACTGAAGAAGAACAACTCACCGCTGTGAATACCAAGATCTGAATGAAAATAATTCCCAACTGCTGCCTCTTTTTATTCTTCCATATATGCTCGTGTCGTTACTGCCCTTGATTGACAGCTCAGACAGTTTTCGTTCGCTGTGTAGCCCTTTGGCACCAGATACACACAGCATGCTCTTGCGTAGTTGCTGCCAGACGGTTGTTATTTGCCGGTCGCAACCACCGTTGTATATTTGGGTTGCACAGAATTATTTTCCATCGACGATGACGATCGAATGCTCCTGTGTAGTTGCTGCCTTTGATTGACAGCCCAGACGGTTGCTACTTTTCGGTCGCAACCACCGTTATGTATTTTGGTAATGCACAGAATTATTTCCATCGATGCTGCTCACGACGATGAAGATAGAGGGTTGGATTTTGTTGTAACCGTCGTACCGATTCTACTTTTCGGTCGCAACCACCGCTATTTGTACTTGGATGGCGAGACATTGAGTAAATGCAAGATGTACATTGACTTGCTTGTGCGCTGTGTATTATTGCTGTTGGCGACAGTGAAGAAGAGTGTTGATCTGCTCGATCGGAAGCCGGTCTGTCCATTCGTTTGCCCTTCTACGTAACTCGCGGTCTGCACCGACGAATGTCGTGGCGTTGTCGCTCCATAGCACTGAGCATGCACCGCGGCGTCCGGTGAACCTTTGGAACGCAGCTAGGAAGGCCTCGGTTGTTTGGTTACTTACCAGCTCTAGATGAATTGCTCTAGTTACTAAGCACACAAATACGGCTACGTAACCCTTTTCAATGATCTTAGATCTACCCGCTCTTGCTTTAATTTCCACTGGACCGGCGTAATCGACGCCACTATGTCGAAATGCCCTGGCTGGTTGCACACGGTCCTGAGGAAGGCTGCCCATCATTTGTTCAACTGCAGTGCCCTTCTGCCTGAAACATATGATGCATCGCCCGATGATCTGTTTTAATGCTCGACGAAGAGTTGTTATCCAGAACTTCTGCCTGATGAACTGCATGCACAATTGCACTCCCCCATGATGTGTCGTGAGGTGCGCTTCTCTCATGATGAGATACGTTACCCTGCTCTTGGGCGGCAATATCATTGGATGCATGGTTTCGTATGGGATCAATGCTGACTGAAGCCTGCCTCTAACCCTGATGACGCCTTCGGAATCCAAGAATGGGCTCAGAGTTTTGATATTGCTCGTTTGATCAACTGGCTCATTTTTGCTGATCTTCCGCAGCTCATCGCGGTAGGCTTCTTGCTGAGCGCTCTTCACCCAGTAAGTTAAGGCTTGCTCTCGTTCCACGACTGATAGCACGGGAACGTGTGACATCGTCCGAAGTGGTCTTAGCTCTTTGTGTTGTTTGAGGTTACGGATAAATCTTAGCACGAATGCCGTTATTCGCAATATGCTCTGGAATGTTGACAGACGATCGATGAGCGCGATTCCCTCGATGTCTAGACTCGCTCCTGTAGTTACGGCCAAGCTTACGATAGCTACGGCCTTCGCTTCTTTCTCTGCTCGCTCTTTCTGCTTTGCACTTAGCTGTGTTGGCACCGTCGGCCAATATTGCTCTGGTTTCGAGAGCCATGGAGGACCTTGCCACCATAACTTGGCGTCTTTCAATTGCTCTGCTCTCATTCCCCTTGACCCCAGATCTGCTGGGTTGTCCTCCGACGTAACATGCTTCCAAGGATGGCCGCTCGAAAGTTCTTGAATAGATTTCACTCGGTTACTTACGAATGGTTTCAGCTCATGTGGAAGTTTGGCAATCCAATGGAGTGCTACCATCGAGTCGCTCCAGTAGATTCTTGTCACATTTTGAAAGGATCCTGCTTGGATTACTTGTGACATCAGTTTGCAGAGGAGGTCTGCTGCACATAGCTCAAGTCGGGGAATCGTAATTGTTTTAAGTGGGGCAACTCTGGTTTTGGAAGCTACCAGGATGCACTTAGTTCCCACTTCAGCTGATGATGATCGGAGGTAGACGACCGCAGCGTATGCTCGTTCCGAAGCGTCTGCGAACCCATGTAGTTCCAGGGATCTTGCCTCTTCACTGCCTAGCCATCTTGGAACCCGAACAGACGTCAGATGCTCTAGTTGTTCTTTGAATTTTCTCCATGTCGGCTCATATTCGACGGGTATTGGGTTGTCCCAGTGGACTCCGGACCGCCACAAGTCCTGTATGATGATCTTAGCACGTATAATCACTGGCGCAAGGTAGCCATTCGGATCATACAGTCTTGCAACAGTGCTCACTATTGCACGTTTCGTGATTTTGGTCCCTGCTTCGCTCTGATTCACCTTGAAATGCAGCTCATCAGTTGACGGATTCCAATATAACCCCAGTATCGATGTTCCAGGCTCCACTGGAAACGCATGTTCAGTATTGTCACTGGCTGTGTTGACAAACGCTGATCGCACCCTTGCACTGGATGATGCGAACTTGTCAAGCTCGAACCCACCCGTTTTTAGGGATGCCACTATCTCCTTCGCCAGGTCTACTGCTCCTTGCTCTGTATCCGCACCAGTAAGCATGTCATCCATGTAAAAGTTTGTAGTGATGGCCTGGTGCGCAAGTGGATATGTTTCCTTGTTGTCTCGTGCACATTGGATCATAGCTCTTACCGCGTTGAAACCGCTTGATGCCATGCCGTAGGTGACGACAGTCAACCAGTATTCATGCAGGTCCTCATTCGGATTCTCGCGCCAGAATATCCTCTGGAGGTCCCACTGTTTCGGGTCCACCCGTACCTGCCGGAACATCTTGCGTACATCGGCGTTGACTGCCACTTTGTAGCTTCGGAATCGCGTCAGGATCACGGACAGGTCGTCCTGTAACTTAGGTCCAGAAAATTGTACATCGTTCAATGATATGCCGTTATCGCTCTTGCACGATGCGTCGAAGACGACGCGGAATTTTTTAGTGACGCAATGATGCGGTATGTGGTAGATGTCACCGTCTGGTTTAGGCTCTGGTGTGGCTATCATCATGTGGCCGAGTTGCTCATACTCGCGCATGAAGTCCACGTATTTCCCTTTAAGCTCTGAATTTGCGCTCAGTCTTTTCTCCAACTGGTGGAATTGTCTTGCTGCGACTGCTCAAGTACTGCCCAGTCCATGTGCTCGTGAATTGATGGGAATGGTGACCACGTATCGCCCTGATGTGTCACGCCAATGTGTGTTCTGGAAGTTTTGTTCTACCCATTCATCCTCGGCAGACATGGGAGTCGGTGAATGTAGCTCTTCCACTTCCCAGAATCTTCTCAACAGTTCATTGAGATGCTCATCTGGTGATTCTGCCGTCAACATGGTTGCTAGTGTTGCCCTTGCTGTATTCGAATTTGCTCGCATCTGTCCGAATAAAATCCAACCAAAGCTCGTGTATTGCGCTGTCAGCCCAGAAGTGTGTTTCTCGACTTCGCCTTTGATTATCTCCGCCCACACCCCTGCTCCGAGTAGAATCTCTATCTTCGCCGGCATGTGAAATTGTTGATCAGCTAAGTTCAACTTGCTTGTTGCAGCTATTAGCTCTTGAGTTATGCTCTTTGTGGGTAAGTATGCCGTGATTTTTGGGATGACGTACATGCCGCATCTCATCACAAATGTAGGCTCTATTCGTAAGAGCAAGGTGGCGATAACTGTTCCGGTGAATCGTATCTTGGTGCTCGCTCCCAGCCCTTGCGCTTGAATGCTGCATGTGGTCTTCCTCAGCCCCATTCTTTGCACGCATTGCTCTGTTATAATGTTGACTTGACTTCCCGAATCTAGTAGTGCCCTTGCGCTCATGGCCTGCCCTGTGTTGCTCATGATTTTAATGCATGCTGTTGCTAGTAGTGCATGATCTGTACTTGCTCTGCTCTGTTCCAACTCGCTCTGTTTGGTTACGTCTCTATTGTAGGTGTTTTGCTTGCTCGAGTCAAGGTGGTGTGACTGGATCCCGTGCTCGATGGGTTGTTTGCGCTGCGATTGCTGCTTTAATTGTTAGTTGTCTGACTGCCCTTTTGCCGCTCTTGTAGTAGTTGGCAGGCTGTGCTCTGACCGTGCCACTACTGATAACCCAGTTACCGGATTGCGCTGCTCTGGACAAAGGATGCTATTGTGTCCCTTGTTGCATCTCCGGCAGGCTCCGGCAGGACATGCCTGCGCAACGTGTCCGCTCTTCAAACAGTTAGGACACAGCTTCCAGCTGCGAACCTTGTCGCTCCTTCCTTGAATAGAGAGAGAGAGAAAATCTGCACAGCGGTATAGTGGATGCGGTAACTTACACAGTGGGCATTTTACTGCCGTTGTTGTCTTTGGAGCGCTCAAACCAGCCGCATTCCTTTGCACCCCTCTTTGCATCTTTGTGTCGGATCTTTCTGCGCACTGTTCCAAATCGAAAAATGCAGAATCCAGAGCACTGGCTCTGCGCTCCAGGAATTCAAAGAATTCCTCCAATGTTGCAATTTGACGGACATCGGCCCTTGCCATTTGCCATGCGTGGTTCGTCTCCTGGTCAAGCCTATTGCGCAACATATTGTAACGTGAACCCAACATTTTATACCAATTTCCTAATCGAAAAACGTTCAACCGAAAACACAACTGGCAACACTTTAATGGAATGGTATAAATGACAGGCGTTGCTTGTAAGCCAGTGTGTGTGAGTGTAGAGAGACAGACAGACAGAGAGTAGACAGCAAATGTGGCGACAATGTAGAAGTTACTGGAGAGTTCTAGATGGCGTGTCATTCGATATAAATAGCCCGCCCGAGGCAACCAGAAGTCAGTTTTGTTTATAGAGTGATAAAGTTAAGAGTAAATACAAGTGATAGTCCAAAAGTCGAGTTGAGTTCAATAAAGTGTATATCGAAAGTAAATAAAGTGGTAGAATTAAATTGAAAAGTAGAGTTTTATTTTTGCGAACTAAGCGCACGTTACATTGGTGTCAGAAGTGTAAATAAAACTTATTTAAAAAAAAAAGAACTTATTTGACTAGTAAAGTGTAAAAAAAAAAAAAAAAAAAGTAAAAAGAAAATAATAATTATATACAGTGAAAATGGGTAAGTTGTTAGAAGAGCTCACTTGCATTGAGCTTAAAAGTGAGTTAGGTAAGCGAAATCTTTCTAGAGCGGGATCGAAAAATGAGCTCGTCCTGCGCTTGCGTAACTATTTGGAACAGCAAGGGGAAGACGTAAACACTTTTGTTTTTGAAACAGAAGTGGAAGAAGAGGAAGTAAGTGAAAGTATAGATTTTTCTAGCATGATGAAACTTTTGTTAGAACAGCGAAACGAGCAAAAGAAGGAACAGCAGAATGTTCTCGAAAGACTCGAAGTACAACAAAAGAAGCTGATTGAAGAGCAACAGCAGAATATTCTCGGACGTCTGGAAGAGCAACGAAACGATCAAAAGAAGGAACAGCAGAATGTTCTCGAACAACTTGAAGCACAACGAAACGAACAAAAGAAGCTGATTGAAGAACAACGAAACGAACAAAAGAAGGAACAGCAGAATGTTCTCGAAAGACTCGAAGTACAACAAAAGAATCTGGAAGAGCAACGAAACGAACAAAAGAAAGAACAACAGAATATTCTCGAAAGACTTGAGGCGCAACAGAATGTTTTGGAAAGTCAGAAAAACATTCTAGAAGGAAAATTGGGTAATATTGAGAAAAATGTATGTGCCCTTGACGAACGAGTTGAAGGTGTGGAAAAACAGCTTTCTGTTGTAGAGAATCGTTTCGAAGGCGTAGAAAGTCGATGTGATGTTCTCACCAAGGAATTGGACCAGATCCGGAAAATAAAAATTCGAGAATCTGCTGGAGAGTTTGCAAGGAAGAAGGAGATGAAACCCCCAACATTTGATGGACAGTCTTCTTGGCCAGTCTACAAGAGACAATTTGAGGCAGCCGCGACAACAAATGGCTGGGATGACGAAGACAAGTACATTGCACTGACTCTTGCTCTTAGAGGACCAGCAGCTGAATTACTTCAAACAGTTCCAGCTGGCAAGAGCGGCGATTTCAGTTCTCTCGTGGCAGCTATAGATAAACGCTTTGGAGATAGCCACTTGAAAGAAGTCTTCCGAGTCCAACTCAATAACAGAGTCCAGAAAAGGGGTGAAAGTCTACAGCAGCTCCAAGCAGACGTCGAAAGACTGGTTCACCTGGCATACCCGGATGCTGGAGAAGAAATCATCAACCAGCTTGCTGTTGAGTCCTTCGTTCGTGCTATTTCCGACATACATCTTCAGAGGTCTGTGCGAACTGCTAGAACACGCACTCTTTCTGAAACTTTAGCATTCTCATTGACAATTGAAGCAGCAGAACAGGCTTCTCAGGGAGTACATCGACTTAGAGAGGCCATAGTCGAAGAATGCTCGTGCCAAAGAGCTGAAATACAAAAGAACCGGAGCGGACTAGCAAGATGTTGGAACTGCAACAAGACCGGGCACTTACAGCGTCAATGCCGACTACCACCAAACAAAGCAGGTTGTCAACATTGTGGAAGCAAGAGATCCAACCCAGAGCAAGGTAACAACAACACCAGCGTTGCCTATCAGCCCGTTTCCCATCAGGGAAACGAGTAAGAACCAACTTCGAGGGGCAGAGGCTGGTTTCTTGTATCGATGGCCCCAGAACCACCATCCAGGTCTCTCAGACCAAACGAGACAACAAAAGTCTGACTGTGGAGACTACTATTAACGGGAACAAACATGTGGCTACCATCGACACCGGTGCCACAGCCTCCATAGTACGTCGAGACCTGGTAAAGACGACGTGGCTTCATAACACCAATAGCTACCGTCTAAGAACCGCAACGGGAGAAGCAGCAAGAGTATATGGAGAAGTGTGTCTTAAGATCCGACTGGCCGACCTAGTGTTTACTCATCAATTCCTGGTGGCAGATATATGTGACGAGTGCATCATTGGAATCGACTTTATGAAACAGCACGGAGTTATTTTGGACATCGGTAATCAGGTTTTGAAGTACCAAAATAAGGAACTTCCAATGACTTATTCGAACGAAAGTACGTCGACACTGAGAACTGTCATCAGGGAAGATCTTATTCTGCCTCCTTCTTCTGAAGTGTTCGTTTGGACAAAACTGGAAGGTGAGTTTGGAAGCCTTCGATACCTCATGGTGGAACCAGACCCAGAGTGTTCCTCCCAAAGCGTCATCATTGGGAAAACACTGGTAGCACCGAAGAACAAAATGGTCCCCGTACGATTACTAAACACCAGACCGTACGATGTAAGGTTGAAGAAAGGAGAAGTCGTTGGACGTTGCGAATCGGTTGCAGCAATTACGAAGATCACAGACGAAGCTCCGAGAAAACCTATAACTCCGGAGGAGCTCGAAACCATCAGAGCAAAAATACTGAATTCATCCAACCTTGATCACCAACAAACAAGGATGGCTGAAAGTCTCCTACAAGAGTACACTGATATCTTCGCATCGCAAAAGGGGCAATATGGTAGGACACAGTTGGTGCAGCATCGCATCAACACAGGAGATGCAAGACCGATTCGTCAACCTGCAAGACGTCTTCCACTGGCCAAACAAGGTGAGGTTGAGGAAATGATAACAGCAATGAAAAAGGAAGGTCTTATCGAAAATTCCAAAAGTCCTTGGGCGTCACCAGTGGTGCTAGTGAAAAAGAAAGACGGAAGCACTCGTTTTTGTGTGGACTACCGAAGGCTGAATGATGTAACTAAGAAGGACAGCTATCCCCTGCCCAGAATCAGTGATACCCTGGATGCCATGGAGGGAGCGCAGTGGTTCTCGACGCTGGACTTGAAGAGCGGATATTGGCAAGTTGACATCCACCCTGATGATCGGGAAAAGACGGCGTTTTCTACAGGTAATGGGCTCTGGCAGTTTAAAGTTATGCCGTTTGGGTTATGTAACGCTCCGGCAACATTCGAGCGTTTGATGGAGTGCGTTCTTCAAGGACTGACGTGGAAAGCTTGCCTAGTCTACTTGGACGATGTCATTGTTTACGGGAAAACATTTGACCAACATTGCAAGAACCTTAAAGCCGTGTTTCAGAGACTTCGAGAGGCTAACCTTAAACTGAATCCAGAAAAATGTGCACTTTTCAAAACCGAAGTCAAGTATTTGGGACACATCATCTCATCCCAAGGAGTAAAGACTGATCCTGAAAAAGTTGACTCCGTCAAAAATTGGCCAACACCACAGGACAAACATCAACTCCGAAGCTTTCTGGGACTTGCCACATATTACCGACGTTTCGTTAAGAACTTCGCTGGAGTTGCAAAGAGTTTGCATCAGCTCACCGAAAAGGGGAAGCAGTTTAAATGGTCAGGTGAGTGTGAGAAATCTTTCCAGGAACTCAAAGACCGCCTCTGTAACGCTCCAGTGCTGGCACATCCAACACCTGGCAAAACATTCATCGTCGACGCAGATGCAAGCAACGTTGGAATCGGGGCGGTACTATCCCAAGTGCATGATGGCGAAGAGAAAGTGGTGGCATACTACAGCAAGGTCCTATCGAAACCCGAAAGGAACTACTGCGTGACCAGAAGGGAGCTGCTAGCTCTTATCTTGGCAACAAAGCACTTCCATAAGTACATCTATGGACAGAAATTCCTTCTGCGGACAGACCACGGTGCTCTGAGCTGGCTGTTGAACTTCAAAAATCCAGAAGGTCAAGTCGCAAGGTGGATAGAAAGATTGCAGACCTATGACTACCAGATCCAACACCGCAGAGGAAAGCTGCACTCAAACGCCGATGCATTATCACGAAGACCTTGCAAAATGGATTGCAAGCATTGCAAGCGGCAAGAAGACAAAGAAATCATTACCGCTCAGCGACTAAGAGCTGACCCCATAAGCGGATGGAGCAATGAGGAAGTGAGGACTGCTCAACAGGAAGATCCAGATATCGAACCCATTCTCGCATGGAAAGAAAATGAAGAGAAACCGGAATGGGGAGACATTTCTGACAGGAGTCCAGTTCTCAAAGCCTATTGGGCACAGTGGGACTCACTATATGTGCAAGAAGGTGTCCTCAGGCGAAGATGGGAATCCGCTGACGGTAAGTCATATGTGATGCAGCTGATCGTACCGCAATCGAAAGTCAGTGAAGTTCTTCAGGAGATGCACGACGGACCTTCTGGAGGCCACCTGGGGGTAAACAAAACACTGGAGAAGGTGCGATATCGGTTCTACTGGTTACATGCTAGAGATGACGTGGAGAAGTGGTGCCGAACATGTGACAAGTGTGCTGCAACCAAAGGACCTGGAAGGAAGATTCAAGGTAAGATGCATCAGTACAACGTTGGATCGCCTTTTGAGAGGATTGCAGTAGATGTGGCTGGGCCTTTTCCAGAGACCAACGCTGGAAACAAATACATTCTGGTTGTAATGGACTATTTTAGCAAGTGGCCTGAGGCGTATGCCATCCCAAATCAAGAAGCCAAAACGGTGGTCGACCAGATTGTGTTTAACTGGGTTAGTAGGTTTGGCGTGCCTATGGAACTCCATTCCGACCAAGGGAGGAACTTTGAGTCAAACATCTTCCAAGGAGTGTGCGGACTACTTGGCATTAAGAAGACGAGAACCACACCACTTCATCCACAATCTGATGGGATGGTTGAAAGATTCAACCGGACCTTGAAAGAACACCTCACCAAGGTCGTAGGCGACTACCAAAGAGACTGGGATAGGCACGTACCGCTATTCCTGATGGCCTATAGAAGTGCAGTACATAGCTCGACAGGACAAACACCATCTGACATCCTGTTCGGGAAAACCATGCGGCTGCCCAGCGAACTTAAATTTGGATGCCCCACAGAGGAGCCACAGGACACAAACGAGTATGTGGACGACCTCAAGGAGAGACTCGCTGACATCCATAAAAGAACAAGGGAACGGATGAAAGCCTACAGCGACCGGATGAAGACACGGTACGACACAAAAGCGACAACGTCAGGATTCCAAGCAGGAGATCGTGTGTGGCTTTACAATCCTCATCGTCAAAAGGGATTGTCACCGAAACTTCAGCAAAACTGGGAAGGTCCTTATACTGTAGTCACGAGGATTAACGACGTGGTTTACCGCATCCAAAGAGGACTAAGAGGCAAGTTAAAAGTAGTTCATTGTGACAGGCTGCATCGATATAGTGGCGAGGCTGCAGATGGAATTATTCGGGACGAACAATCCTAAGGAGGGGGCAGTGTAACGTGAACCCAACATTTTATACCAATTTCCTAATCGAAAAACGTTCAACCGAAAACACAACTGGCAACACTTTAATGGAATGGTATAAATGACAGGCGTTGCTTGTAAGCCAGTGTGTGTGAGTGTAGAGAGACAGACAGACAGAGAGTAGACAGCAAATGTGGCGACAATGTAGAAGTTACTGGAGAGTTCTAGATGGCGTGTCATTCGATATAAATAGCCCGCCCGAGGCAACCAGAAGTCAGTTTTGTTTATAGAGTGATAAAGTTAAGAGTAAATACAAGTGATAGTCCAAAAGTCGAGTTGAGTTCAATAAAGTGTATATCGAAAGTAAATAAAGTGGTAGAATTAAATTGAAAAGTAGAGTTTTATTTTTGCGAACTAAGCGCACGTTACAATATTTACGATTATAGGGTCCCAGGAAAACGTTGCCAACCCCAGAGCACGTAGCGAACTTAAGTGGACGTTCGCCTCGTTCACCAGGTCTCTCAGACCGCGCGCCTTGGTCGAGTCTTTCCCCAGTTTCGGAATTGCATGCAGTGCGTTGAGGTGAGCGTCCACTAGATTTTGCTTATTGTCATAAACTTCATTGAGCTTGGCCCAGGCTTCCTCATAGTTGGCGTCTGTTACCTGCCACCTGCTAATGAGCCTAGCCGGTGGTCCGTCCAACAGCGCTTTTAGCTCCCGAAGTTTCACCACATTAGGCATGGTCGCGCAGCTATGCACTTCTCCCACGAACTGGTCGCGGAAATCTCTCCACTTCGTGTAGTCGCCTTTAAACATGGTTGGTTTCGCTCGCTGCTCCTGACGCACCTGGATCACGCTCGGTGCCTCACGCTCTCTTGGTGCACTTTGTTGTTCCAGCTCTTCCATCCGCTCCTGGAGTTTGGCTATGATTTGGTGGTATTCATCTTCAACTGGAGCTAGGTATTCATTCTGGGTTTCTAGAGCCTCCGGTGTTGTTGCTGCGTCTACGATGCGCATGTGCTCATCCATGAGTTTGTCATAAGCACTATGAGCTGCCGAAAGCTTCGCTCGCAACAACGATGGGGTCGCATTGGCAAACTCATTTGACCCAATAAGCACTGATATTCTCAACAGAGAAGCACGGAACACCTCCCTACGAGCGGTGTCACCCATTGTTTCGTTTAAATTAAGCTCACTTTCCCGTCAGACCGCACAAAACTGTACCAACCCAGGTCAACCCTTCGGAGGCAGCCACAGTCCTGTGTGGAATTAGTGATTGCTTAAATTCACCTGCTGGTTTTAGCTCAACCGCACTACGCACTGTATTTATCGTTTGAATAATGGCCTCAAATAGCCGCTCTGCACTAGCACTTTAAGGTTTTACTGGCTCAAAATAGCCGCACTGCACTTTAGTGTTTTTCCTTGAATGGTCGCACTGCACTAGTACTATAGTTTTTTCTGGCTTCAAAATAGCCGCACTGCACTTTAGTGTTTTTTCTATTGGCTCTGATGAATAGCCGCACGCACAAAATGATGGCTTTAATCGCCGCTTTGCACGAAAAGTGTTTGTAATATTATTGGCACTGCACTTCACTAGCTCAAATTTGGCTCGATTGACCAAATGGACAATAGCTCAATAAAAACAACACGAGTTATTTTCTAATTTAATTTTATTTGCACTTTAATAATTTGTGGACTGTATTTAATGCTCTAACATCTAATGCACACTGAAGAAGAACAACTCACCGCTGTGAATACCAAGATCTGAATGAAAATAATTCCCAACTGCTGCCTCTTTTTATTCTTCCATATATGCTCGTGTCGTTACTGCCCTTGATTGACAGCTCAGACAGTTTTCGTTCGCTGTGTAGCCCTTTGGCACCAGATACACACAGCATGCTCTTGCGTAGTTGCTGCCAGACGGTTGTTATTTGCCGGTCGCAACCACCGTTGTATATTTGGGTTGCACAGAATTATTTTCCATCGACGATGACGATCGAATGCTCCTGTGTAGTTGCTGCCTTTGATTGACAGCCCAGACGGTTGCTACTTTTCGGTCGCAACCACCGTTATGTATTTTGGTAATGCACAGAATTATTTCCATCGATGCTGCTCACGACGATGAAGATAGAGGGCTGGATTTTGTTGTAACCGTCGTACCGATTCTACTTTTCGGTCGCAACCACCGCTATTTGTACTTGGATGGCGAGACATTGAGTAAATGCAAGATGTACATTGACTTGCTTGTGCGCTGTGTATTATTGCTGTTGGCGACAGTGAAGAAAAATTATTTTCTTATTTTCGGCAACGTCTGGTTGTTTGACTATGTATGCGTCTGTCTTGCTTGTAAAAAACCTCCTTGTCGTAGACAGGTGCCATTGTTTAAAAAAAAAAAAAAAATTTTAAATAAAAATTTTTTATTTATTTATTTTATTATTTATAATCTAGTAATCACTGAAGTTTTGTAATACTTTGTTAGATGAAATAAACTAAACTAAACTAAACTAAACTAAACTAAACTAAACTCATGGTGAGCAAACACTGAATGGTGAGTTAAAATTTTTCATTCTGTCTTTCATATTTTTCTATCCCATGGTGAGAAGTTAACTCTGACATAACTCATGATTGTATGGGTTAATTCGAAAATTCTCACCACAGGACAACTCTGCACTGAAAAACTGGCTCTAAATGACAGATGAGCTAATTTGACATAATTCAGAAAAATGACAAAGGCAAATTGCTGAGACTCATGGTGAGCAAACACTGAATGGTGAGTTAAAATTTTTCATTCTGTCTTTCATATTTTTCTATCCTACGGTGAGAATTTAAATCTGACATAACTCATGACCGTAAGGGTTAACTCGAAAATTCTCACCACAGGAACTCTGCACTGAAAAACTTGCTCTAAATGACAAATGAGCTAATTTGACGTAATTCAGAAAAATGTCAATGGCAAATTGCTGAGACTCATGGTGAGTTAAAATTTTTCATTCTGCCTTTCATATTTTTCTATCCTATGGTGAGGAGTCAACTCTGACATAACTCATGATCGTATGGGTTAACTCGAAAATTCTCACCACAGGACAACTCCTTTCATATTTTTCTATCCTATGGTGAGGAGTCAACTCTGACATAACTCATGATCGTATGGGTTAACTCGAAAATTCTCACCACAGGACAACTCTGCACTGAAAAACTGGCTCTAAATGACAAATGAGCTTATTTGACGTAATTCAGAAAAATGTCAATGGCAAATTGCTGAGACTCATGGTGAGCAAGCATTGAATGGTGAAATAAAATTTTTGATTCTGTCTTTCTTATTTTTCTATCCTTTGGTGAGGAGTAAACTCTGACAACTCTGACATAACTCATGATCGTATGGGTTAACTCGAAAATTCCAACCACAGGACAACTCTGCACTGAAAAACTGGCTTTAAATGACAAATGAGCTTATTTGACGTAGTTCAGAAAAATGTCAATGGCTAATTGCTGAGACACATGGTGAGTTAAAATTTTTCAGTGTGTCTTTCATATTTTTCTATCTTATGGTGAGGAGTCAACTCTGACATAACTCATGATCGTATGGGTTAACTCGAAAATTCTCACCACAGGACAACTCTGCACTGAAAAACTGGCTCTAAATGACAGATGAGCTTATTTGACGTAGTTCAGAAAAATGTCAATGGCAAATTGCTGAGACACATGGTGAGTTAAAATTTTTCATTCTGTCTTTCATATTTTTCTATCCTATGGTGAGGAGTCAACTCTGACATAACTCATGATCGTATGGGTTAACTCAAAAATTCTCACCACAGGACAACTCTGCACTGAAAAACTGGCTCTAAATGACAGATGAGCTTATTTGACGTAGTTCAGAAAAATGACAATGGCAAATTGCTGAGACTCATGGTGAGCAAACACTGAATGGTGAGATAAAATTTTTCATTCTGTCTTTCATATTTTTTTATCCTATGGTGTGGAGTCAACTCTGACATAACTCATGACCGTAAGGGTTAACTTGAAAATTCTCAATACAGGACAACTCTGCCCTGAAAAACTGGCTCTAAATGACAAATGAGCTAATTTGACGTAATTCAGAAAAATGACAAGGGCAAATTGCTGAGACTCATGGTGAGCAAACACTGAATGGTGAGTTAAAATTTTTCATTCTGTCTTTCATATTTTTCTATCCCATGGTGAGAAGTTAACTCTGACATAACTCATGATTGTATGGGTTAATTTGAAAATTCTCACCAGAGGACAACTCTGCACTGAAAAACTGGCTCTAAATGACAGATGAGCTAAATTGACATAATTCAGAAAAACGACAAAGGCAAATTGCTGAGACTCATGGTGAGCAAACACTGAATGGTGAGTTAAAATTTTTCATTCTGTCTTTCATATTTTTCTATCCTATGGTGAGAATTTAACTCTGACATAACTCATGACCGTAAGGGTTAACTCGAAAATTCTCACCACAGGACAACTCTGCACTGAAAAACTGGCTCTAAATGACAATTGAGCTAATTTGACGTAATTCAGAAAAATGTCAATGGCAAATTGCTGAGACTCATGGTGAGTTAAAATTTTTCATTCTGCCTTTCATATTTTTCTATCCTATGGTGAGGAGTCAACTCTGACATAACTCATGATCGTATGGGTTAACTCGAAAATTCTCACCACTGGACAATTCTGCACTGAAAAACTGGCTCTAAATGACAAATGAGCTAATTTGACGTAATTCAGAAAAATGTCAATGGCAAATTGCTGAGACTCATGGTGAGTTAAAATTTTTCACTCTGCCTTTCATATTTTTCTATCCTATTGTGAGGAGTCAACTCTGACATAACACATGATCGTATGGGTTATCTCGAAAATTCTCACCACAGGACATATCCTTTCATATTTTTCTATCCTATGGTGAGGAGTCAACTCTGACATAACTCATGATCGTATGGGTTAACTCGAAAATTCTCACCACAGGACAACTCTGCACTGAAAAACTGGCTATAAATGACAAATGAACTAATTTGACGTAATTCAGAAAAATGTCAATGGCACTCATGGTGAGTTAGAATTTTTCATTCTGCCTTTCATATTTTTCTATCCTATGGTGAGGAGTCAACTCTGACATAACTCATGATCGTATGGGTTAACTCGAAAATTTTCACCACAGGACAACTCTGCACTGAAAAACTGGCTCTAAATGACAGATGAGCTAATTTGACGTAATTCAGAAAAATGTCAATGGCAAATTGCTGAGACTCATGGTGAGCAAGCATTGAATGGTGAGTTAAAATTTTTGATTCTGTCTTTCATATTTTTCTATCCTATGGTGAGGAGTAAACTCTGACAACTCTGACATAACTCATGATCGTATGGGTTAATTCGAAAATTCTCACCACAGGACAACTCTGCACTGAAAAACTGGCTCTAAATGACAGATGAGCTAATTTGACATAATTCAGAAAAATGACAATGGCAAATTGCTGAGACTCATGGTGAGCAAACACTGAATGGTGAGTTAAAATTTTTCATTCTGTCTTTCAAAATTTTTTATCCTATGGTGAGAAGTTAACTCTGACATTACTCATGATTGTATGGGTTAACTCGAAAATTCTCACCACAGGACAACTCTGCACTGAAAAACTGGCTCTAAATGACAGATGAGCTAATTTGACATAGTTCAGAAAAATTACAATGGCAAATTGCTGAGACTCATGGTGAGTTAAAATTTTTCATTCTGCCTTGCATATTTTTCTATCACATGGTGAGAAGTTAACTCTGACATAACTCATGATTGTATGGGTTAATTCGAAAATTCTCACCACAGGACAACTCTGCACTGAAAAACTGGCTCTAAATGACAGATGAGCTAATTTGACATAATTCAGAAAAATGACAATGGCATATTGCTGAGACACATGGTGAGTTAAAATTTTTCAGTGTGTCTTTCATATTTTTCTATCCTATGGTGAGGAGTCAACTCTGACATAACTCATGACCGTAAGGGTTAACTTGAAAATTCTCACCACAGACAACTCTGCACTGAAAAACTGGCTCTAAATGACAAATGAGCTAATTTGACGTAATTCAGAAAAATTTCAATGGCAAATTGCTGAGACTCATGGTGAGCAAGCATTGAAAGGTGAGTTAAAATTTTTGATTCTGTCTTTCATATTTTTCTATCCTATGGTGAGGAGTAAACTCTGACAACTCTGACATAACTCATGATCGTATGGGTTAATTCGAAAATTCTCACCACAGGACAACTCTGCACTGAAAAACTGGCTCTAAATGACAGATGAGCTAATTTGACATAATTCAGAAAAATGACAATGGCAAATTGCTGAGACTCATGGTGAGCAAACACTGAATGGTGAGTTAAAATTTTTCATTCTGTCTTTCAAATTTTTTATCCTATGGTGAGAAGTTAACTCTGACATTACTCATGATTGTATGGGTTAACTCGAAAATTCTCACCACAGGACAACTCTGCACTGAAAAACTGGCTCTAAATGACAGATGAGCTAATTTGACATAGTTCAGAAAAATTACAATGGCAAATTGCTGAGACTCATGGTGAGTTAGAATTTTTCATTCTGCCTTGCATATTTTTCTATCCCATGGTGAGAAGTTAACTCTGACATAACTCATGATTGTATGGGTTAATTCGAAAATTCTCACCACAGGACAACTCTGCACTGAAAAACTGGCTCTAAATGACAGATGAGCTAATTTGACATAATTCAGAAAAATGACAATGGCAAATTGCTGAGACTCATGGTGAGTTAAAATTTTTCATTCTGCCTTTCATATTTTTCTATCCTATGGTGAGGAGTCAACTCTGACATAACTCATGATCGTATGGGTTAACTCGAAAATTCTCACCACAGGACAACTCCATTCATATTTTTCTATCCTATGGTGAGGAGTCAACTCTGACATAACTCATGATCGTATGGGTTAACTCGAAAATTCTCACCACAGGACAACTTTGCACTGAAAAACTGGCTCTAAATGACAAACGAGCTTATTTTGACGTAATTCAGAAAAATGTCAATGGCAAATTGCTGAGACTCATGGTGAGCAAGCATTGAATGGTGAGTTAAAATTTTTCATTCTGTCTTTCATATTTTTCTATCCTATGGTGAGGAGTAAACTCTGACATAACTCATGATCGTATGGGTTTACTCTAAAATTCTCACCACTGGACAACTCTGCACTGAAAAACTGGCTCTAAATGACAAATGAGGAGTCAACTCTGACATAACTCATGATCGTATGGGTTAACTCAAAAATTCCCACCACAGGACAACTCTGCACTGAAAAACTGGCTCTAAATGAGCTAATTTGACGTAATTCAGAAAAATGACAAGGGCAAATTGCTGAGACTCATGGTGAGCAAACACTGAATGGTGAGTTAAAATTTTTCATTCTGTCTTTCATATTTTTCTATCCCATGGTGAGAAGTTAACTCTGACATAACTCATGATTGTATGGGTTAATTCGAAAATTCTCACCACAGGACAACTCTGCACTGAAAAACTGGCTCTAAATGACAGATGAGCTAATTTGACATAATTCAGAAAAATGACAAAGGCAAATTGCTGAGACTCATGGTGAGCAAACACTGAATGGTGAGTTAAAATTTTTCATTCTGTCTTTCATATTTTTCTATCCTATGGTGAGAAGTTAACTCTGACATAACTCATGACCGTAAGGGTTAACTCGAAAATTCTCACCACAGGACAACTCTGCACTGAAAAACTGGCTCTAAATGACAATTGAGCTAATTTGACGTAATTCAGAAAAATGTCAATGGCAAATTGCTGAGACTCATGGTGAGTTAAAATTTTTCATTCTGCCTTTCATATTTTTCTATCCTATGGTGAGGAGTCAACTCTGACATAACTCATGATCGTATGGGTTAACTCGAAAATTCTCACCACTGGACAATTCTGCACTGAAAAACTGGCTCTAAATGACAAATGAACTAATTTGACGTAATTCAGAAAAATGTCAATGGCAAATTGCTGAGACTCATGGTGAGTTAAAATTTTTCAATCTGCCTTTCATATTTTTCTATCCTATTGTGAGGAGTCAACTCTGACATAACCCATGATCGTATGGGTTAACTCGAAAATTCTCACCACAGGACAACTCCTTTCATATTTTTCTATCCTATGGTGAGGAGTCAACTCTGACATAACTCATGATCGTATGGGTTAACTCGAAAATTCTCACCACAGGACAACTCTGCACTAAAAACTGGCTATAAATGACAAATGAACTAATTTGACGTAATTCAGAAAAATGTCAATGGCACTCATGGTGAGTTAGAATTTTTCATTCTGCCTTTCATATTTTTCTATCCTATGGTGAGGAGTCAACTCTGACATAACTCATGATCGTATGGGTTAACTCGAAAATTTTCACCACAGGACAACTCTGCACTGAAAAACTGGCTCTAAATGACAGATGAGCTAATTTGACGTAATTCAGAAAAATGTCAATGGCAAATTGCTGAGATTCATCTCATGGTGAGCAAACACTGAATGGTGAGTTAAAATTTTTCATTCTGTCTTTCAAATTTTTTTATCCTATGGTGAGAAGTTAACTCTGACATTACTCATGATTGTATGGGTTAACTCGAAAATTCTCACCACAGGACAACTCTGCACTGAAAAACTGGCTCTAAATGACAGATGAGCTAATTTGACATAGTTCAGAAAAATTACAATGGCAAATTGCTGAGACTCATGGTGAGTTAAAATTTTTCATTCTGCCTTGCATATTTTTCTATCCCATGGTGAGAAGTTAACTCTGACATAACTCATGATTGTATGGGTTAATTCGAAAATTCTCACCACAGGACAACTCTGCACTGAAAAACTGGCTCTAAATGACAGATGAGCTAATTTGACATAATTCAGAAAAATGACAATGGCATATTGCTGAGACACATGGTGAGTTAAAATTTTTCAGTGTGTCTTTCATATTTTTCTATCCTATGGTGAGGAGTCAACTCTGACATAACTCATGACCGTAAGGGTTAACTTGAAAATTCTCACCACAGACAACTCTGCACTGAAAAACTGGCTCTAAATGACAAATGAGCTAATTTGACGTAATTCAGAAAAATTTCAATGGCAAATTGCTGAGACTCATGGTGAGCAAGCATTGAAAGGTGAGTTAAAATTTTTGATTCTGTCTTTCATATTTTTCTATCCTATGGTGAGGAGTAAACTCTGACAACTCTGACATAACTCATGATCGTATGGGTTAATTCGAAAATTCTCACCACAGGACAACTCTGCACTGAAAAACTGGCTCTAAATGACAGATGAGCTAATTTGACATAATTCAGAAAAATGACAATGGCAAATTGCTGAGACTCATGGTGAGCAAACACTGAATGGTGAGTTAAAATTTTTCATTCTGTCTTTCAAATTTTTTTATCCTATGGTGAGAAGTTAACTCTGACATTACTCATGATTGTATGGGTTAACTCGAAAATTCTCACCACAGGACAACTCTGCACTGAAAAACTGGCTCTAAATGACAGATGAGCTAATTTGACATAGTTCAGAAAAATTACAATGGCAAATTGCTGAGACTCATGGTGAGTTAAAATTTTTCATTCTGCCTTGCATATTTTTCTATCCCATGGTGAGAAGTTAACTCTGACATAACTCATGATTGTATGGGTTAATTCGAAAATTCTCACCACAGGACAACTCTGCACTGAAAAACTGGCTCTAAATGACAGATGAGCTAATTTGACATAATTCAGAAAAATGACAATGGCATATTGCTGAGACACATGGTGAGTTAAAATTTTTCAGTGTGTCTTTCATATTTTTCTATCCTATGGTGAGGAGTCAACTCTGACATAACTCATGACCGTAAGGGTTAACTTGAAAATTCTCACCACAGACAACTCTGCACTGAAAAACTGGCTCTAAATGACAAATGAGCTAATTTGACGTAATTCAGAAAAATTTCAATGGTAAATTGCTGAGACTCATGGTGAGCAAGCATTGAAAGGTGAGTTAAAATTTTTGATTCTGTCTTTCATATTTTTCTATCCTATGGTGAGGAGTAAACTCTGACAACTCTGACATAACTCATGATCGTATGGGTTAATTCGAAAATTCTCACCACAGGACAACTCTGCACTGAAAAACTGGCTCTAAATGACAGATGAGCTAATTTGACATAATTCAGAAAAATGACAATGGCAAATTGCTGAGACTCATGGTGAGCAAACACTGAATGGTGAGTTAAAATTTTTCATTCTGTCTTTCAAATTTTTTTATCCTATGGTGAGAAGTTAACTCTGACATTACTCATGATTGTATGGGTTAACTCGAAAATTCTCACCACAGGACAACTCTGCACTGAAAAACTGGCTCTAAATGACAGATGAGCTAATTTGACATAGTTCAGAAAAATTACAATGGCAAATTGCTGAGACTCATGGTGAGTTAGAATTTTTCATTCTGCCTTGCATATTTTTCTATCCCATGGTGAGAAGTTAACTCTGACATAACTCATGATTGTATGGGTTAATTCGAAAATTCTCACCACAGGACAACTCTGCACTGAAAAACTGGCTCTAAATGACAGATGAGCTAATTTGACATAATTCAGAAAAATGACAATGGCATATTGCTGAGACTCATGGTGAGTTAAAATTTTTCATTCTGCCTTTCATATTTTTCTATCCTATGGTGAGGAGTCAACTCTGACATAACTCATGATCGTATGGGTTAACTCGAAAATTCTCACCACAGGACAACTCCATTCATATTTTTCTATCCTATGGTGAGGAGTCAACTCTGACATAACTCATGATCGTATGGGTTAACTCGAAAATTCTCACCACAGGACAACTCTGCACTGAAAAACTGGCTCTAAATGACAAACGAGCTTATTTTGACGTAATTCAGAAAAATGTCAATGGCAAATTGCTGAGACTCATGGTGAGCAAGCATTGTCTTTCATATTTTTCTATCCTATGGTGAGGAGTAAACTCTGACATAACTCATGATCGTATGGGTTTACTCTAAAATTCTCACCACTGGACAACTCTGCACTGAAAAACTGGCTCTAAATGACAAATGAGCTAATTTGACGTAATTCAGAAAAATGTCAATGGCAAATTGCTGAGACTCATGGTGAGCTAAAATTTTTCATTCTGCCTTTCATATTTTTCTATCCTATGGTGAGGAGTAAACTCTGACATAACCCATGATCGTATGGGTTAACTCGAAAATTCTCACCACAGGACAACTCCTTTCATATTTTTCTATCCTATGGTGAGGAGTAAACTCTGACATAACTCATGATCGTATGGGTTAACTCGAAAATTTTCACCACAGGACAACTCTGCACTGAAAAACTGGCTCTAAATGACAATGAGCTTATTTGACGTAATTCAGAAAAATGTCAATGGCAAATTGCTGAGACTCATGGTGAGCAAGCATTGAATGGTGAGTTAAAATTTTTGATTCTGTCTTTCATATTTTTCTATCCTATGGTGAGGAGTAAACTCTGACAACTCTGACATAACTCATGATCGTATGGGTTAACTCGAAAATTCCCACCACAGGACAACTCTGCACTGAAAAACTGGCTTTAAATGACAAATGAGCTTATTTGACGTAGTTCAGAAAAATGTCAATGGCTAATTGCTGAGACACATGGTGAGTTAAAATTTTTCAGTGTGTCTTTCATATTTTTCTATCTTATGGTGAGGAGTCAACTCTGACATAACTCATGATCGTATGGGTTAACTCGAAAATTCTCACCACAGGACAACTCTGCACTGAAAAACTGGCTCTAAATGACAAATGAGCTAATTTGGCGTAATTCAGAAAAATTTCAATGGCAAATTGCTGAGACTCATGGTGAGTTAAAATTTTTCAGTGTGTCTTTCATATTTTTCTATCTTATGGTGAGGAGTCAACTTTGACATAACTCATGATCGTATGGGATAACTCAAAAATTCTCACCACAGGACAACTCTGCACTGAAAAACTGGCTTTAAATGACAAATGAGCTTATTTGACATAATTCAGAAAAATGTCAATGGCAAATTGCTGAGACACATGGTGAGTTAAAATTTTTCATTGTGTCTTTCATATTTTTCTATCTTATGGTGAGGAGTCAACTCTGACATAACTCATGATCGTATGGGTTAACTCGAAAATTCTCACCACAGGACAACTCTGCACTGAAAAACTGGCTCTAAATGACAAATGAGCTAACTTGACGGAATTCAGAAAAATGTCAATGGCAAATTGCTGAGACTCATGGTGAGTTAAAATTTTTCATTTTGTCTTTCATATTTTTCTATCCTATGGTGAGGGGTTAAATCTGACATAACTCATGATCGTATATGGGTTAACTTGAAAATTCTCACCACAGGACAACTCTGCACTGAAAAACTGGCTCTAAATGACAAATGAGCTTATTTGACGTAATTCAGAAAAATGTCAATGGCAAATTGCTGAGACTCATGGTGAGTTAAAATTTTTCATTCTGTCTTTCATATTTTTCTATCCTATGGTGAGGAGTTAAATCTGACATAACTCATGATCGTATGGGTTAACTTGAAAATTCTCACCACAGGACAACTCTGCACTGAAAAACTGGCTCTAAATGACAAATGAGCTTATTTGACGTAATTCAGAAAAATGTCAATGGCAAATTGCTGAGACTCATGGTGAGCTTAAATTTTTCATTCTGTCTTTCATATTTTTCTATCCTATGGTGAGGAGTTAAATCTGACATAACTCATGATCGTATGGGTTAACTTGAAAATTCTCACCACAGGACAACTCTGCACTGAAAAACTGGCTCTAAATGACAAATGAGCTTATTTGACGTAATTCAGAAAAATGTCAATGGCAAATTGCTGAGACTCATGGTGAGTTAAAATTTTTCATTCTGTCTTTCATATTTTTCTATCCTATGGTGAGGAGCAGAGATAAGAAATTAATTAGATGGCAAACTTCACACACACATTGAAACTGCCTACAAGCTGATTTCACCTCTACTACTTTGAGTACAGCTTCCACTTCACCTTTATAGCAAATCTCACTTCTACCACTTTGAGTACAGCTTCCACGTTTTCACAGACAGAGGATGTGATTACAAAAACAACAATGTAAACAAATGGTTGTTGCGGGGCAAGAGAAGTAAAGGTTTGCCATCTAATTAATTTCTTATCTCTGGTGAGGAGTTAACTCTGACATAACTCATGATCGTCTGGGCTAACTCGAAAACTATCACCACAGGACAACTCTGCACTGAAAAACTGGCTCTAAATGACAAATGAGCTAATTTGCTAAGCTGAGGTGCTCTTATTTGTTGCTTATTGTTTCTTCCATTGGGTTTCCTTCAGACGCTTCCTGGAAATCTTTAAATTAATTTTGATGTTATTGCAATAAAACAATTGTACAGAAAACAGAAGTTAATAAGAGGTAAAGATAAAAAAAAAATAAAAATTGGATTTTTCGTCTTTGGATACTTCCAGCTTTGTGATAAGAAGCCTTCGCAAAAAGAAACCCGGGCAACGCCGGGTATTTTCGGCTAGTAAACTACATTTTGTATTCATCTACAATGCAATATGATATTTACGCTTTAACTGAAACATGGCTAAACAATGACTATTCAAATGCAGAACTCTTCGATGAAAATCTCTTCACCGTATTTCGTAAGGATAGATGCATGATTAAAACTAATAAGATTAGAGGGGGTGGTGTACTTGTTGCCGTTCGCTCTTCTCTTGTATGTCACGAGATTCAGCTACCTACGTTATCATCTGATTTGGATGTTGATCAAATTGCTGTGTGTGTGTCTATAAGCGGTTCCAGAGATGTCTTCATTATTTTAAGTTATATACCGCCAGGTAGTTCTTTTGAATTATACAAATTGCATGTTGAAAATTGCAAGTTTATTTTAAATAATTTAAATTCTAACCAAAGTCTAATTATTTTAGGTGACTTCAATTTATGCAATGTTAATTGGGTTTTTGACCCCGATGAAGGTAATTTAATTCCATTTAATGTTGTTAGTGATTTTGAATGTCTTGTTATCGATTCCTTAGTCGAATATGATCTTTTACAAATAAACAAGTTTATTGTCTCAAAGCAATAATATCAGAAGAGTACAACGTTAAGAACTCTCTTCAACTAAAAAATAGAATAAAGGAAATAGAACTTCATGAAGAAGAGATTCTTGTCTCATTTGATGTGATATCTCTTTTCACAAACATACCCACATACACAGCCATAAAAATAATCATGCAAAATTGGGAAAGACTAAGCACCAACACTCAAATACCAAAATCACAGTTCTTAAAAATACTAAACTTTTGTTTAAAGGACAATAACTATTTCCAATATGACAAAACATTCTACAACCAAACATTCGGTATGCCAATGGGAAACCCCTTATCACCCACAATAGCTGACATCGTATTAGACCATCTTCTTGACGAAACAATTGACAAACTGAAAAAGTGCAACACCAAAATCAAATTCATAAACAAATATGTAGATGACATCATTGCCATAGTAAACAAAAATGACGTTCAAAAAATACTTGACACACTAAATGAATTCCACACAAAATTAAAATTCACAATAGAACTTGAAAACCAAAATGAAATAGCCTTCTTGGATTTAAAACTCATAAGGAAAAATAATAAGATTTCTTTTGACTGGTACAGTAAACCAATTGCATCAGGCAGAATTATTAACTATTTGTCCTCACAACCCACAAAATATAAAACAAATACAGCTAAAAACCTGATAGATAAAGTTCTGGATCTAAGTGACACCATCTACCATAGAAAAAACATCAGAAAAATAATGACGATTCTACAGATGAACAATTTTCCGAACAATATAAGCAATAACCTCATCAACGAAAAACTACACAAAATGCTCAACAAAAATAACCAAGTAACAACAAAAATGGACTCTGGCAACCCTAAATATTACTCAGTCACATATATTCCCCATCTCACTGATAATAAAACACTCTACAACACATTACCAATAGACAAAGGAAATACCACTTTCGCTCATAAAGCTAACACAACATTAAATTCAATATTTACAAACACCAAACCAAAAAAAGAGACAATAGACCAAAACAACGTTGTATACGAAATTCCATGCAAAGGAAATGATAAAGAACAATTACCTAAACTACACAGCAGTGTCGATGCACCTTACCGGCAAGTCATTCCGATTCTGTATGGGCATTTACACGCCCTTATGCCGGTGTGGGGCTGTCAAAAGTATATTGCCAAAAATTTTAAAAATAAATTTATTGACACTTATCAGCCTCGTTCTTTATTTCTTTTAATTCAATAATAAAAAAAATAGCAAACAAAATCGACCAAGCGTCATGCAAACTACAAAAAACCTGTAAAATAAATACAACACCAGACAAACCAACAACAAAAACATGAAACCGCATCGGTAAAGCATTCCACTCCCTTTTACACATCACATCGACATCAATCGACATACTGTACCGGTACAACATACCGCGAAATGCTGTGTCGACATATCTCCTTTTTACACGACCAGAAAACCTTACCGACACCACGTATCGACACAGTGTTTCGGTGCGTGTAGTAAGGGTAAATGTGGGAGAATCTACATTGGTACAACAAAGAGAAAACTAAGTGTGAGACTACTAGAACATGAAACAGATGTAAGGAAAAAGAGAACAAACACAGCACTCTCACAACACATGAAAGACAAGGACCATATGGCAGATTTCGACAATGTAAAAATACTAGACAAAGAAAAGCGCATGACCACCCGCTTCACTCTGGAGAGCTTGAGAATCCAGAAAAAAATTGATTTGACGATGAACCATCAAGAAGACGTCAACAACATTAGTTCTCTGTACATTGTTGCCATACACTAGTTGTTAAATATTGTGATATTAGGTTAATTTTTGTTGTACTTTGTGTTAAATTATTTTTTCATATTGGTTTTATTTAATTACAGTGTTGTCCATACTTTACTGGTTTCGCACATTTTGTGCAAATTTTCAATTATGTTTTTTTAATATAAAATAGTAAGTTCTTCATATGTAAAATTTCTTTCAAAACGTTTTGTACTAACAATGTATTTAAATTATATGTAGCTAAATAAATCCCCTGAAGAAGCTGGAAAACAACCGGCGAAACGTAGGGTAAAACCAAGATGGATTAGTTTTATTCAAATATTAATCGCATCCAACCTAAGGATCATAAAAAGCCCAAAAAACAAAAATTTCTCACAAGTTTTGTAATAGTTTTAATCATTTCCTGGACTTGATCTTTGTTGATAAAGAACTATGTTCAAATACTAACACAACTATTGGTCCAGTTTTTCCAAATACAATTTATCATTTATCTCTTTGTATTAATTTTAAATTTTATCATTATCATAAACATTATGAGAAAGAGAAGTTTAAATATGAATTTAATAAGGGTGATTATCATTCGATTAGTAATTACATTAATACATTTGATTGGCATTGTATTTTTGAAAATGAAAGTCTATTGGATGCTTATAACTTTCTAAGTAGTTCCTTACGTGAAGCTATTGATCGTTTTGTACCTAAAGTTGTCATTCGAAAGAATTCTAAACCATCCTGGTTCAATAAAAGACTATGCAACTTATCGAACAAAAAAAAAAATAAAGCCTATAAAATCTTTCGAAAATCTAATAATAATATTTCTTTTCTAAATAATTATCTGCGACTTCAGAAGGAATTCGATGTACTAAAAAATTTTCTCTATAAAGATTATATTTATCGCACTGAAATGGATCTAAAGAAAAACAGCAAACGTTTTTGGTGCTTCGTAAATAGTAAAAGAGGTTCAAATGGTATTCCCAGCAGCATGCACTACGCAGGGAAGAATTCAAGTGACCCTATTGAAATAAATAATATGTTTTCAAATTTTTTTCAGTCGGTTTATTCTTCTTCTAACACACCTCCAAATTTTTCTCCAACCACCCCAGTAAATCAAGTCAATATCAGTTCCTTAATCTTAAGTAACTTAGATGTTGAAAGAGCCCTATGTGAACTTAATTATGATAAACAACCGGGTCCTGATGGTTTTCCTCCAATTCTCTTAAAATCATGTTTTACCGCTCTTTCTGAACCATTAACTCGACTGTTTAATGAATCTCTGAAAACGGGCCATTTTTTGAGTGATTGGAAAGTCTCCTATATTATTCCCATTCACAAATCAGGACCCAAGCAAGATGTCACCAATTATCGTCCTATAAGTAAAATTTCAACCATTCCGAAGTTATTTGAAAAAATCGTTTACAGCAAATTGACTTTCATGACCAAAGATATCATTTCCCCGTTTCAACATGGTTTCGTCTCTGGAAGATCTACAGTTACTAATTTAACAATTCTTTGTAATGAGGTTATAAGTAACCTTGAGTGTGGTTTTCAGTCTGATGTTATCTACACAGATTTCTCTAAAGCCTTTGACAGAGTTAATCACTATATTTTAGTAGCTAAACTATCTGCGTTAGGCTTTCATTCGAGCTTCCTGCTATGGTTAGAATCATATCTGGTAGGTCGAACTCAATACGTCAACTTAAATTCAGCTATATCTCTTCCAATATCTGTCACCTCTGGTGTTCCTCAAGGAAGCCACCTAGGACCTTTGCTCTTTCTTCTTTTTGTTAATGATATCCCTCAAACCATTGAATCGTCTCTCTGTCTTATGTTTGCAGATGATATCAAGTTACTAAAATGTATTAGAACGGCATCTGATCGAGTTCTACTTCAAAACGATTTAGATAGGTTACTTTGCTGGTGTTCTGCACACCAATTACATCTTAACGTGTCTAAATGTGATTATATAACCTTTCGTCGTGGCTTTGAATTGTCAGATTTTATCTATTCAATAAACGGAATCAATCTTCAAATGGTTTCCAAAAAAAAGGATTTAGGAGTCATCTTTGATTTCAAACTAACTTTTTCTTTGCATATCGACTTTATTGTAGCTAAAGCTAGCTCTTTACTAGGTTTTATATCCCGAAATTCCAAAGAATTCTCGGATCCTTTCACTCTCAAGGCATTATATTACTGCTATGTTAGGCCCGTACTTGAATATGGTTGTGTGGTATGGAACCCATACTATGCTGTTCATTCTAATCGAGTTGAAAGCATCCAAAAACGTTTTACTAGAACAGCAATATATAGGCTTAATTGGAATATTCGAATGCCTTCTTATGGTACAAGATGTAACCTTCTTGACCTTCAACAACTTAAAAGTTAAAACTCGAAGACGATACTTTGAGATAGTTTTTATTCGCGATATTCTTGCTTATCGAATTGATTGCTCCTTTCTACTTTCGTTGGTAAAAATAAATGTTCCTATAAGAGGGCTGCGAGTACATAGATTATTTTTTGAACCTTTTCATAGAGTAAACTATGGACTCAATGAACCGATAACACGGTGCTTGAAACAAGCAAATCTAGTAAGCAGTCATATTGACTTTCTTAATAATCTTAGTCGTGACGTATTTAAAAAAAATGTGATGTATCAATTAATTATTCTTTATCCTGGTGGTTAGTCTGTAAGTATTTATCCAATTATAAAGCAAAGCATGCAGCTTCATATTCTCAATTAGTCTATAAGAATATATATTAGTAACCTATTATATAGTCTGCTTGATGAATAAATAAATAAATAAATAAATAAATTATAAAAACAAAAATAAAATAGACACTCTTTAGCGAAATTAACTAAAGCTAGTGGCGAGTGACTAAAATTTAAATAATTCAACAAAATATACAAAGTGGAAACGAGGTGAACGGTTTTTTTTTTTTTATTTTTTTTTTTATATTTTTTTTTTTTTTTATAGGTTTTCTATTTGTATATGGTCGTCAGAAATAGCCAAGACTTTATTGATTTTAGGAAAATTGATAATACTCTAAGACTTCTGATTCTGAAAGGTAATTTATTAAAAATAGAGGGGGCAACAACTGTGAAAATTTTTTAAAGTGAACTTTACTATATTTTCTTTGTTAGTTTTATATAATTTTAAGTTTTCGATAATTTTTACTTTTTGAGCAAGAGAAAACAACTTAACCTTTTGATGGCTGCCAAAAGAATAAACGAAGTAGCCACAGCGATGCAATGCGATGACGGAAAGACGGCGAAAAAGCAAGATGCCAACGTATCAAAAAAAATAATTCATCGTTCAGGCATCGTGAAATTACTAACGCTAAGGGCCTGTTATAAGCTATGTAAATTTTTTAAGATTTTTTCTGATTTGAACAAGGCTTAAGTAGCGTTATGAAACTACTGGACAAAACGATGACGACAATGGACCAGAAATTCAACGCACTAGAATTCTCGTTAACGGAATACAGAAACACGACGACCAGGAGGTCTGTGGTGTGACCAAGACCAAACGCTTACGAACGTAAGGGCCAACCACTCGAGAAATAGTCAACCTCGACATGGTCCATTAAACGCTCATCACCCATCTAGGGACAACAACACGAGTCAGTCGTTCAGCAACTGCGAGAGCGCATAGACGTGTTGGCGACTTTGGCAGTATTCAATAAATTCGGTTTGTGATTAAGAAGTATTTTTAAAATCAGTGAATTTTTAATTCGGGCAGTAGCCTAACTAGAGAGGTGTTCGAGTTTGGTGCAGAGGGTCTCAGGATCGACCCCCAGCAGTGGCATTGAAGAAAGTTTTTTTTCTTATTTCGTCGGTGTGGAGGAACACAATCTCGATCCCGACGCAAATTTAAAAGTGCACATCTTCTGGTTGAAGAAAATAGCACAACAAAAGGAGAGGGAGCGGCTCCTCAAAGAATTTGAGGAGGCAAGTGGTACTTTGATGGACCTGTCCGGTCCATCATCGTCAAGAAAGTTGGAGTTGGCGGAAACAACAACAACAACAAATACAGAAGCGACAACAGCCGCAGATCAGATAGCGGCAACAGCCGCTGACGAGATAGCTGTATCAACAGCCACAACAGCAGTTGCAACAACTGCAATTAAGAGGAGGCGGCGCTTAAAAGCGAAGCCCAACATGATGCCCAAGCAAAAGGCAAAGAAGGGAGCAGCAGCGGAGGTCGACGACGATGGAATGTCGACCAGCACAGAGTCCATAGTCAGTTTGAACTCTACATATGACTATGAGTCAAACGGTGGCGAGGGCCGTTACAACGGTAGCGGCAACTCCTTCGCTGCACTAGCAGACGGAGACGGTGTAGTTGACGACAAAAACAAAAACACAGATGATAACGAAGAAAAACGACTGCAAGAGTTGAACATAATAATACAGAAGCTGTTTGGCGAGATCGAGGCCATAAAAGCCAAACAAGAAGCCCGCAGGAAAGCGGAATGCGAGGCCAAGCAACCGTTGCAGCCAAAACAACAACGGCAGGCAACAGCAGAGAAAACTGCCAAGCAACAACAGCCAGCAACAACAAAGGCTGCTGTCAATAAAAATGCAACCGCAGCCACAGCTAAAATAGCTGTAGACGGAAAGAAAACTGCTACACATGAGCAGCCACGAGGGACCGCGGCTAAAAAAGCCGCGCCATCGATCCCCAGCAAGAAGCAGCAGCCAGCAGAGAAGCAGAAGCAGCAGCAACAACAACAGCAACAGCAGCAGCAGCCCCAAAAGAAGACCACTACTAAGAGCAGGGTGCCCCCAATAAATACTCTAAAGATGGTATTCAACGACACAAAAAATTTATGTAAGTCCGCCATTGGCGATAGTTTTACTATTAAGAGACTCGGGGTTGATAGACATGCGATCCAATGCAATAGCATTGGTGAACATAAGATTATTCGGGAGTTGTTAGCAAAGACAACCACCCAGCATTTCTCGTATACTCCCAAAGAGGAGAAACCTAAATGCATGCTTTTGAAAGGGGTAGAGCCTTCCTCTGATCCAGAGGAGCTCTTAACTGAACTCCGCAGGTTGGCGGGCGATGATCTCGAGTTTATCGGGGTTAAGCCGTTCACCACGGCCAAGGCAAGACGGGAGAAGCGGCTATTGCCGATGTTCCTCGTCACCCTATCACCCAGTAGCCGTCTGGAGAGTCTAAGGAAAATCTCCGTCCTGGACTACCAGATGGTAAGATGGGAAAAATTAAACAGGAACGGGGACATTTTACAATGTCTTCGTTGCCAACGGTTCGGGCACGCCGCATTCAACTGCCAAATGCAGTCGAGGTGCGTTAAGTGTGGAGAGAACCACAATAATAAAGAGTGTAAGCTCGGGGAGGCAAGGGTCGAAGACAAGACCCTGCTGAAGTGTGTTCTTTGTGGTGGAGATGGACACCCTGCTAATTATCGGGGCTGTCCTCGATACCAGACGATTAAAAAGTCAAAAAAAGCTGCTCCAACAGCAACTAAGGATGAGGGAAGGCAACCAGCCAGACCAATTCCAAGGGCCGTCGTTCCCGAAGTTTCCTACGCCCAAATGGCATGGGGGGCTGGGAAAACGGTACAGCCTCCCCAGAAAGCGGCCGCACAGCCATCTGTGTCTAAGGCAGCTGCTGGGGAGTCAGAGGTGATGGTCGCTCTGCGTGTCATTCAGGCACAAATGAGCGATCTATCACGGCAAATAAGTGAGCAGGCGCGCAGGGTAGATGTGATCTACCGTGCAATGCCTACGCTTGCGCAATTTTTAGGTTAACGGGCGCGCTGCCGGAGAGGCCTTTCAAGATCCTAGCCGTGAATGTGAATTCGCTAGTTAGGATAGAACGACGAACCAACCTCTTTGAGTTGTTAAAAGACCAACGTCCAGATGTATGTATGGTTAGCGAAACTAGGCTAAACCAGCATCACAAAATGACGAATAACAATTACATTATCGTAAGGAGAGACCGACCCAACTCGACTTTCGCGGGTGGGGTTGCGATCTTCATACGTAAGGGCATTGCTCATAAGGTAATATATAGTGGTGAAGTACGCCGATTCCAGTTGCTGGAAGCGTGTATCGTATGCATCCCTCTCCAACAGGGGAGGCGCTTGTATGCGGTCGCGATCTATGCGCCGGAGGCTTCTCAACCCTCATGTTTTATAACAGAGCTCGAATCACTTTTTCGAACTCTGAAACTGAACTCAGAAGAAAACTATTTCCTTTTGGCCGGTGACTACAATGCTAAACACCAAGATTGGGGAAATCAATTAGCCAATCCAAGGGGGACCCAGCTATTCAATTGGTTGGGGCTTCACAGTATCGAGTGTAAAGTCGATCTGCTGGCTACTGACAGGCCTTCATATCCTCGAAGTGGCTCTTATTTGGATCTATTGCTTTTAGACTCAAGACTGAAACTGACCGACGACAGTCTTCGACGGACGAAAAATTGTTTGACGACGGTTGAGTACGACAGTGACCATTGTGGACTTGCCGCCGTCATACTGCTTCCGAACGACCTTGTGGAACTGGAGGAGTACGTGCCGACGCACTCTTACAACTACGGTAAGACACGTTGGCCGCGCTTTTCCGGTGCCGTCTCAAGGGAACTTCGTTCGAACGGTATTGCGCCGCCATGCAACAGGAATCTGTCGAACGTTGAGATCGATGGGTACCTGCAAAGTATGGAGGATGCAATCCGTACTACAATGGACAGGACAATTCCTAAATATAGGCAACATGACTCTACGAACATGTACAGAAACGCGACAATAGACGCACTCTACAAACAAAAAAGTAGACTCTTGTCGAGACTCAAACTCTTGCACAGGAGGTTCACTGACCGACACGATTTGGAGATTAGAACTCTGAGGTCACAAATCAAAAATCTCCAACAACTTATTAAAGAAAACTATAGAATTTCCATTTCATGTTTCTGGAACAATAAAATTCGGGCTGTGCAGTCCAACAACCCGAGTATGTTTCCGGAAATAAACAAAATCTTTAGGAGAAAAGATCAAAATGACCTTCAGAGTATTAAACTTCAAAGGACGACAGAGAACAAAGACTTACTTCTGACATTAGGAATAGATCCAGATGACGCTATTTTGGATGATGACCACTTTATAGTGGAAGATGCTCAGGAGAAGGTAGAGACTGTGGGTGCTGTTTTCGAGCGAGTATATAAGGTGAATGAGTGCATTCGCCCGAATTACGACCTTGAGAACAGAGCCTACGTTGGACACTTCTATCTTAGAGACGAGATCTCGCATTGGCGATCCGAGAATCCTGGTTTCACTAGGTTCAATGACGACCGACTTGCAAATGCAGTCATCGCCCAGCGAAACGGGGATAACACCCTGTTCGTTTCTAAGATGGACCTCGTGGACATCTTTCACAAAATAAAGAAAAAGAAGTCAGCAGGAGTCGACGGCATACCCAATGTTGTGCTGCGAAACCTCCCTGCGGAAGCGGTGGACATATACACCACGTTGTTCAACAATGCGCTGAATAATGCATATTATCCAGTGCGTTGGAAGACGGCAGTGGTCCATCCTCTCCTTAAAAAAGGGAAGGATGGTTCCAATCCAGCAAATCTCCGGTCAATTAGTCTTCTTCCGAGTATCAGCAAAGTATTCGAGAAAGTTCTCAATAGAGCTCTGTCCACATGGGCTGAGGACAAAAATATTATTCCCGAAAATCAGTTCGGTTTTAAGGCGGGTCATGATACCATACATGCCGCGTCTAAACTAGTATCTGATATTCAATGGAACAAAGCTAAGAAGCAGTGTACGGGTGCATGTCTGGTTGACTTGGAGAAGGCTTTCGACACCGTTTGGTTAGACGGACTTTTCTATAAGTTGATCAGGTATGGCATGAGTAAACCACTGCTATATATTCTGAATGACATGCTTCATGGTAGAACGTTTGTTGTGAAAAGTTGCAATATAACTTCTACCAGAACTTTTAAAATACAGAACGGTCTACAACAGGGAGCGGTGAATTCGCCTATTTTGTTTAGCATTTTCACTGGCGATCTAATTGGTTCTCTTCACCATGCTATAGCGTACGCCGACGACCTAATCGCGTACAGAACAGGTCCAAAGATCGAAGTCATCAGAACACTCTTGCAGCGTGACTTCGATAAGATCCAGCAATATTGCGATGACTGGAAGTTGAAAATCAACTTTCAGAAATCGGAAACAATTGTGTTTAGGACCCCGTTGGCTTGGGCCTCATGGGATACGAGAAAGAACTGGCGCAAGCTGGTGATCGTTGATCTACATGGCCACCCACTGCCAAGCAAAGTAGTAGTCAAGTACCTCGGCCTCTGGCTAGATCAGTATCTATATTTTAACAAACATATGGATGCGGCTCTGGCCAGGGCTAGAGGAGCTTTTGCTCTGACAAGGCGACTGTTTCACAGCAGACAACTTGATAGCAGAGTGAAAGTGATTTCCTACATGGCCCTCATAAGGCCAATGATTGTCTATGGGTGCCCTGTGTGGTTCAATGTTACAGCGTCTCAAATGGAAAAGATTCGGGTGTTTGAGAGACAGTGTCTGCGTACCTGTCTTGGATTGCACAGAACACCAGAGTCGGAGTACAAAAAATATTATCCCAATGAGGTCCTTTACAACGGGGCTCAAATAAACAGGATCGACAACTTCATTATAAAACTGACTCGTGGTCACACAGTAAGAGCGATGACCTCGACCAATGGCCTGATTTTTGGGGCTTATTACCCCAACAGAGAGTATTTGGAAAGAACACGCTTCAGTGGATTTGTCCCACCGGAGGCTTTCCTCTATTTTGATATGGAAGGGCTGATTCAGGATAGGTTGGCGGTTCCGCTAATCTACCACGTCTGCCGTAAGTCCGTGGAACGGCGGCTCCTTTACAACCGAGACGTCACCGCAGTAGGCGGAGATGTTGAAGAGCTCCTTCGGTTCAGTAGGGCGGTCTCAGATCGCGATCGTCGTGACGTTGTTAAAATGTCAAATATGTTCTGGTGGTTGTCTGAGCACGAAACTCAAATTGATATTGATAGCGAGTCGCCAATGGCTGGCTTACACAGGTTTAGCGTGTAAGTCTTAGGGTATAGGGGGTGGGCACAAAAACATCAAAAAAAATTACAAAATACAAAAATCCAAAAAAAAAAAAAAAAAAAAAAAAAAAAAAAAAAAAAAAAAAAAAAAAAAAAAAAAAAAAAAAAAAAAAAAAAAAAAAAAAAACCTAAAAGCTTCTGTGGCTGCTCTAGTTTTAAGTAGATTTAAGTAGTTTTAATTAGTTTTAAGTAGTTGTAATTAGTTGTAAGTAAGTTTAAGAAAAACATAAAAATGATCTATGAAACTAAGTTTTTTTTAAATTTTCTTAGTTATTAATTAGTTCTAGTTTGAAATAGACATATGGTATCCTTAGGCCGAAAGGCATTAGAAATAAGTTATTGTGTAATTTAGAGTACCCGCCTAGGGTCAGTAAGTTAATTAAGTTATTATGTAAGCTAGTTTAAACATTTTTGTTAGCAGTAAGTAGATATAAGTAATAGATAATAAAAATGAATTTAAAACTGAAAAAAAAACTGACAACAACACGAGGGTTGATGTTAACAAATGGGGGCTGAAGTTTGATGGAACGACAAAGACCATGTCGGTTGAAAGTTTTATTTTTAGAGTGGAGACAATAAGAAAGAAGACAGGACTTACGGACGATCAGCTGTTTGCGAACTTCCACCACCTCGTTTCCGTAGCGGCAGAACAATGGTACTGGCAATATCTGGAGGAGAACCAGGACGATTATCTCCTAAACTACCACGATTTGAAGAGTGAACTCATTAGACAATTTAAGCCGAACAAAAGAGACTTCGAGATCCTGCGATCGATTATGGATCGGAAACAGAGCCTCACGAGACATTTGACGAGTTTTACGCCGATATCAGGAGTTTGACATTACAAATGCAAGTCAAACCAAGTGAACGGGGCCTGAAATCGATGGTTAAGAAAAATTTAAAAGAAAGAGTAGCGACACTAGAAGTAGCAGTTTAACTCGAAGTTTCATACTCTGACTTGTTTTGGGTGTGGACAAGGTAACATACCCTATAGATGCCAAAGTTGTCAGGAAAACTCCAGGGTCAGCAGTGTACCCGGGAGCCAACAGCCGACGAAAATGACAATCCCGGAGAACAACAAGACAGACGACAAACTGACCAAGTAAGCCTCTTAAGGAGAGAGAAGCAAAAGACTGAAGTCCCAGTGATTCACTTGACTAATGGTATTGACCCTAGGTTGAGCCTACATGAAAGAAAGAGACGCTATGAAGTAGCGCAAAAGCGAATCTTCGGTGAAGAACTGGACACTACAAAGACGAGAAGTAGAAACTATAGGAAAATAGATAGGCTTAGGGAATAGTGCAATAAAAAGACGAATGAAAAGCAGGATAGAAGCTTCAATTTTGACAGTAAGTGACGACAATAGACCTTTTACAAAAGTGCAATTAGAAGGTGAGGACATCTTAGGTCTATTGGATAGTGGAGCCTCAGTGACGTGTTTAGGGAAAGGTGCAATAGACTTAGTCAAAAGAAAAAACATACAAATGACGAACATGCAACATGCAATAAAAACTGCGGACGGAAACCAACAGAAAATCGAAGGTAGTTTCAACGCGAATGTCTCGTGGGGTGGAAGATCCAAGATCTTGGAAGTATTCGTGGTCCCCAGCCTACAACAACCTCTCTATTTGGGTGTAGATTTTTGGAGCTCTTTCAATGTTGCTATTGTGAGCGAACTCAATGTGACGACAGTGCCTAGCACCGAGAAACAACAAAACATAGAGCTAACCGAAGAACAGACTAAGCGACTGGAGAGCGTCAAGGTATTGTTTCCTTCTTTCGCTGTACTCGGATTGGGTAAAACCAATCTTGAGGAACATATCATAGAGGTGGACGACGAAAATATTCCCATCAAACAGCGACATTACCCCATTTCACCAGCCGTTCAAAAACTCCTTTATGCAGAGATTGTTCGGATGCTTGAAATGGGTGTTATTGAAGAAAGCAACAGTGCTTGGAGCTCCCCAGTCGTATTAGTTAGAAAACCCGGGAAAAATAGATTATGTTTAGACTCGCGCAAAGTAAACGCTAGAAGGAAGAAGTTTGCATATCCTCTGCCACACATTGAGGGGATAATTAGCAGGTTGCAAGACACTAGATATGTATCTAGTATAGATTTAAAAGACGCATTTTGGCAGATTCCTCTAGAGAGCAAATCGAGAGAGAAAACAGCATTCACAGTCCCTGGCCGATCGTTGTATCAATTCACGGTGATGCCGTTTGGACTGTGCAATGCGGCTCAGAGGATGTCCAAGTTGATGGACAAAAGGATACAAGGTCGCTTGCGCCAGAATGTTTTTGTTTATCTAGACGATCTCTTGATTTGCTCTCCAGACTTCGAATCACACATCAAGACACTAGGGGAAGTTGAGTTTGCTTTGCGTCAGGCAGGTCTTACTATAAACGTGGAAAAAAGTAGGTTTTGTTTTAAGGAGATCAAGTAGTTAGGATACGTGGTACGAGATGGACACATTCGAACGGACAGAGACAAAGTGTCGGCGATCGACGATTTCCCAATCCCGAAATTATACATTGTCTTCTTAGACCATACCCACGGACTTCAAACGGAAATACACACATCTTCATAGTACTTGATCATTTTAGTAAGTTTGTATTTTTGAAAGCAATTAGGAAAGCAACATCATTGAGGTAGTTAAATTTTTAGAAGAAAACGTCTTTCATGTTTTTGGTGTACCTGAATTTGTCCATTCAGACAATGGTAAACAGTTCGTCTCGGAACTTTTTACCAGCTTTTTGAAACGATACGGTGTAAGACACACCCGTACGGCCATCTACTCTCCACAAGCAAATGCCTCAGAAAGAGGAAATCAATCGGTATTAGCTAAAATAAGAGCCTATCTAGGCACAAACCAAGAGCAATGGGACCTCCACGTTAGCAACGTTGCATTCTCACTTCGCAATGTGATGCACGAAGCAATCTCGGTGGAACCATATTACGCTGTGTTTGGTTTCCATATGATACAAAATGCGAAATCATATGATCTCCTTCGAAGACTTGACGCGGTGAAAGAATCCAATATTGAGATTCTTAACCGAGAAGATCGATTAGAATTGATCCGCGCGAAAATATTTCAAAATTTAAAACTAGCACACCAAAAAGGCATGAAAGTTTATAACACAAGAAGTAAGGATGTAGTATACCAACCAGGACAAATTGTATATCGCCGAAATTTTAAACAAAGTAACACTGCCGAGAATTACAATGCTAAACTCGCTGCTAAATTTACGAAAAGCATAGTTTTGAAAAAGATAGGCAACTCCTTGTATGAAGTTGGTAGCTTAAGAGGGGAAAAAGTAGGACGCACTCAGATGATGTTGTCTTTAGTCGAATAGTACCTGATAGTTAGTTTTAGTAAATGTTTGATTTATTTATTTATTATGTATTTGTATCTATTTATTATAACCATTATTACTGTGATATTATTAGTTATAAGTATATAGCCTACTGTGATATTTTTAGCTATAATTATATAGCCGCCTACTGTGATATCAGACAGCACCGCTGGATAAAACGTATTCTGTGATATTGCTAATTATTAGCACCCATTTTCCTGTGATAAACCTTTTTTTTACCTCTTTTAGTCATCTGTGATATTTTTTTTTTAGCTTATTTATTTATTTATATATCTATAGTTTTATTTATTTATTTATTCATTTATTTAGTTATTTATTTACTTATTTATTTATTTATTTATTTATTACCGTATTTATGTGTTAATTTATTTAGTAAAGTTCTTTTAGTCCGACCTCTTTCATTATCCAGGGTTCAGAATAGAAGACGATCTAACCCCCAACTCAGACATTGAACAATTAGCATACAGGTATCAAAATAAATAGTCAGAACACATTATATTTATATATCAGTTGCATAAGTTTATTTCAGTTTAAGAATATTATAAAATAGGAATTAAAGCTTAACTCAAAAATAAAAAGATAGCATGAGACTTAATAATTAACTCAGGGAGTAGGCTCTACCACACGTTACGAGACCCTATTTATAAACAAAGTGTTTTGCAACGCATGAATTTTTTTACGATGTAAGTGTTCTCGCGACCACTCATCCACTTCCACCGAGCCTGTTACGTAGCAAAACCTGAAAAAAAGATACCCCAATGAATGATCATGTAATCCAATAACTTCATGCTACTTACCATAGGTCATACAAGAATTTCCTTCTTTTTTTTCTGTTGTTCGTTGTGCTAATTTTGATATCGTTAATCAACCCTAAAAAGTATAGTAAAGATAAATTAAACTGATCAAGAAACAAGAATGAGAGTTTGTTTACAAAATGCAAGTGCCTACAAAATGTATGTATGTAACATATGTAAACAAACTCCCACCTGAGATTTCACAAAAACAAAAAGAAGAACAAGAAGAGAATACTTACCTGTGAAAGTTAAAAGAAAATGAAAAAAAAACACCTAAATAATAACAAAAAAAAAGTAATAGGAAAACAAAACAAAACAACGAATTAACTCGCGTTATTAAATTAGGAAACAAAACAAGAAAAAAAAAAAGAGAATACGAAATATAAATTCGCGAAACACCGACGTTATCAATTATTGTTTTGACATTTAGAGTACGCACTGGGTTGCGCACACTACCCATCTCCCTCTAACTCAAAGTAATGAGTTATTGCAATTCAGCAATATAATAATGCATTACATTTGAGAGAGAGATTTATGTAAGTTTTTTTGTAGATTAGTGTATGTAGGTGTTATTGATTAGATGATAGGTAGTGTAAGTATTAAATTAGTTAAGATTATAGCTTAATAAAGAGTAAGGTAGGAGAAAGTATGTATGCATGTAAGTGTGTGAAGAAAGGGGGTGGACAGTTAGTGAGAAGTACAGATGACAACATAGACACAAATGAAAAATTTTAAAGAATAATAAAAAACGTTAATCAGCTGTTTACTGAACCGAATAGAGAGGTAATTATGTATTTGATTTGACAACGGAATTCGAACTAAGTACTTATGTACCCGGGGAGCAAAAGAGTTCACAAAGAATAGAAAAGTGTAGAACTTTCTTTTGCAAAAGAACAGCTGGCATGAGCAGTTCAGTGAAGACTTTTGGTTATTTTAGAATTTGTTTAAAGTCAAGTAGGCCCATCAAAGGCAAGTCAAGTGAAGTCAAAGAAAGCAAAGTAAAGAAATAAAGTTGGTTTTTAAACTAATAAAGAAGAAATTAAATATAAAATAAAGAATATAAAAAAAAGGTAAGGAAGATTTAGATAGAGTGTGTGAAATACAACATTTTAGTTTTTTTTATATATAGACAGTTGGAGAAAATAGAGGAGAGCTTTCGAGCAGCTAGCAAGAAAAAAAAAAAGAAAAAAAGCAGAGGTATGTAAAAGAATATACAGAATTACTTTTGAACAAACATTAAAAATTTGAAATTTAATAGGTTGGTAAGACAACCTATGCCAGAGGTTGTCTTACAACAAAAAAAAAACCCCACACAAAGAAAAAAGGAAGTTTTAGAATTATATATATATATATATGAGTATAAGGATTTTGAATAACGAAATACAGTGTACCTAAGTGTCTCACGAGTGCTGCCGGCAGGACAACGAGGGATAACATCATTTGGTCTATAAAAAAAAAAAATATATACTTTTCATAGTTATAATCGGAATATATATATATATATATACATATATAAAGATACGAAGTTCCGTATCTCGAAACAGTTTCCATTTTTTTTTTTTTGTTTTAACATCATTTTGAAATTAATAGGGTTGCATTATTTATTGCAAATATTGAATTCTCTTTCTCTTTTAACCGAAAAATAAATGAGTGACTGAAGTCTTTAAAAGACGAATTTTTTTTTGAAAAGTTTTGATTAATATCATGGATTACTAAGGTTAACATAAAGGTGTGTGATGGCTGAACTAGGCCGTCCAATGTGAACGGTGATGGTTGGTGCGGAAGTTTCGGGTTCTTTTGGTTTATGACGATTTGACTGACAAGACGCAATATGACGGACTAGGTTTCAGCTGGTAGGTCATTTCAAGGGCCATCTTCACAAACGAGGCCAAGAAGATGGCATTTGGTTGTATCGGACCGATGCAAGGGAGGGTTGGCCATGACTTCGTCACCAACATCTGACGAGCGCGTCGGAGACTCCAGCAGAGTTCCATCCGACGATGGAAGGAGACAAGGTCGTTTTCGGTTGGAAAAAGTATCAAATTTAGTAGTAAATAGTATTAAGTAGGTAGTAGGTTAGTTTAGGGTATTTTGGTGTTGGGTTAGGTAGGTTAGATAGGGATTAAGTTTTTTTTTTATAATTTTTTTTTCATTTTTCTTTGAAAAAAAAAATTTTCTTTTGGTAGGAATTTGATTCTTTCTAAATTGAGACACCACCTTCTTCGGTCCTTGGATGGAGCTCACGTTTCTAGGTTTGCATTTCCTTCCGTTCCATTTCCTTTGTCCTATCCTTGTATAGAAGTTTCCTTTCCTGTTCCTTTTCCATTCCTTCCTTAATCCTAGGCACGATAATTTTGCTTAGTGAGTGGGAGGTACTATAGAAAGAGCAAGAATCCCCCCCATCCGACGAGTTAGTTCCGAGCAACCACAAGCGTGACACTGCTCCTTTCGATAGTACCAAAGCTCATCCCCTGTGGATTCCCAGCGACTAACAATCCCTCAGAGAGTTATTTCTTCTGGAACGGTCGGTCGGTCGGTAAATCTGGATAAGAAATAACTCCTCTGACTGGATCAATCTTTATTCGGTCTAATACAGATCGGTCGGTATGGACTTCTAAGCAAGTTGATCCTTCTGGAACGGTCGGTCGGTAAATCGGTTAACCAACTTCAAAGAAGTCCTTGCTCGGGCGCCATTTGTGAGGAAGCTTTTTATCAAAGGCTGAGGTAGGCTCAGCGGGTCCAAGGTCTTCTAAAGAAGCAGCAAAACTTTAGTTTAATGAAGTTAGTTTTATTTCCGATATTCAAAATTGTGACTTTCTTATAATGTTTTGTACAATGGTTTTAAGCTTTAATAATTTCAATTCAGGTTTCTAGTTCTATTGCTATGGGTAAATTCAAAGTAATCCTCTTCGGATGAAGGGAGTTTCACTTGGGGTTCGGTTGGGTGTGGTCCAGTCCGGGAGTTGAAACCAGGTTCTCGTATGCGTCTTCAGACCAATCGAATGATGGTCTCCTATCCTGGATTACGGGTGGATTGGTCTTCGGGACACTCGGTGTACTGTTTCCTGTTCTGGGCTTCCAGTTCCTGGGCTCGGATTTGAGGTCACGCTGGGTGCTTGGTAAAGATCTGTAATGGTACTCGGAAGCGGGAGTTAATGGTTGCTCTGAGATAGCAGGAGCCACTAAATTCACAACGAGATAGCGTTGGACACTAAATTCACACCGAGATAGCGGTGGACACTAAATTCGCAACGAGATAGCGTTGGACACTAAATTCACAACGAGATAGCGTTGGACACTAAATTCACAACGAGATAGCGTTGGACACTAAATTCACACCGAGATAGCGGTGGACGCTAAATTCACAACGATATAGCGTTGGACACTAAATTCACAACGAGATAGCGTTGGACACTAAATTCACAACGATATAGCGTTGGACACTAAATTCACACCGTGATAGCGTTGGACACTAAATTCACAACGAGATAGCGTTGGACACTACGGTCGGCTCAAGATGAATTGGATCACTGTTTAGTTGGTGCAGCGTATTCTGATATTGGGATGCCCACTGAACAAAAGGTCTATATCTCTTCAGCCACCATCGGTTATGGTGAGACGCCAGGGTGTTTGGTTGCCCGCGTGTTTTGGCTTTTTGAACAGGTTCTCGTGCCTGTCGTGACTCAAGGAAAGTAGTTTTGAGCACAGCTTCTCGTGATTGGCTTCTCTCTTCGTGCCTGGCATACCGTACTCTGTCGCCTTCCTTCGGGTTGTCGGCAGCTCTCCTTATAGCGGATGTTCGGTTGTTCCAGTTCTGGGCCGGCTGGGTGTGGCGCTTGCACGTGCAATCCTTGGTTAAACGTCCGTCTTCGCCACAATTCGAGCAAAAAAGTCGAAAGGGTCGGTGACAGTTCCTCTTCTGATGTCCTCTTTGTTTGCAATTCCAGCAATGCGTATTGCGGTCATACGGCACCGATATTGCTCTAAATTGCGCTCGGGGTGCAGGAGGTGAGGCCAAGGCGGGTCTCATATTTTTCTCTTCGTTTTTGACATACTCGTATTCTTCCGCTTAGTCCGTCAACTCCTCCAACGTCTGGAAATCCCTCCTTCGCACAGCAAGTCGGTATTCTGGGCGGAGGCTGTCGTATATCCGATCGACGTTGTCTTCCTGACTCATCTTGGGATGCTGTCTGATAAGATATTCCATGGCCCGGATGAAGTCTCTGGCCTTCTCCCGCGGCCCTTGTTTCTTCCGCCAGATCTCCTCCTCCAACTTGTGGACGAAACGTGGTGGTAAGAAGTATCTGAGGAACGCTTGGCGAAACTCTTCCCATGTCTGAAAACTTCCTCTGTGGATTCGTAGCCACTCTAGGGCGGAATGTGCTCTGCTGGTATCGAGTAGCAATGTATCAACTCCTCGAGGCGCTCCATGAACTCTAGGGCGTTTCCCGAACCGTCAAACTTAAGACCCCATTTACGGACGGTGTTCATGGTCTCGGCCTCGGGACTTCGGTACATTCTGTATGGACCGGGTTGGTTGCTACTCTCTAACTCTGGATAGTGTGTGGGTGGACGCAAGGTGCTTGAGCTTAAACTTGTTGCAGAGCCGGGTCCAGTGGTCTGGTGGTACCGCCCCCCTACAGCTGGAGGTTTTTTTTTATATAATTTACGCGCACATAAAGGGGTTATGACTACCCTTATAATGTTGTTAAACAAAGTGCGAGCATTTAGGAAAATAGGAGAGGATTTGAAAAGAGACATCGATGCACGTTGCTTTTGAACTTTTGTGAATCGTAATGTTGGGGAAATACAGAGCCAGGTAAAGCATTCCACATTCGGGTGGTGCGGCTGAAATACGAATCTCTATACTTGACTGTACGTCCGAAGTTGGGCTCAAGGTAAAACTGATGAACATTCCTAGCGAGGCGGGTATTGCGGCTAAATTGTTTCAGGGGGAATGCAACTGGCTATTTCACTAGAGCACTGTTTGTGAAAAAAGCGATAAAAGAGAGTGAGACAGGTGACGTTTCGACGATGTCCAAGAGAATCAATCAATTCTACAATTGAACTATCACCTATCAATTTTAACGCTCTATTTTGTACCCTATCAAGTAGGCGCAAAGATGTTTGAGAAGCACCTGACCAGATATGGCAGTTATACTCCAGTTTTGGGCGGATGAAGGCCTTATAAATTGTAGCCAGATCAGAAGGGGTGAAGAACTTCCTGCATCGTTTTAAGAAACCTAAGCATTTAGCAGCGTTTTTAGCGACTCCAAATATGTGGTCATTCCAACGAAGATCATCGTTTACACACATACCAAGTACTGACAGCTTTTCGGTTTCTTCGATGCAGGTACCATTCATGGATAATGGCAATGGGGGAATGTTAAGCTTCAACGACAAGAGACAGCATTGAGTTTTCGAAGCATTGAATTCTACTCGGTTTTAAGACCCCATGTAACAATGCTGTCAAGGTCAGAATTCAATGAGCTTATCATACGCATCCGCTCCAGTTCCACATCCGAAGAGCAGGGACGTGAATTTGGAAACGAATATGAAAAGCTGAGGGTCGAGTCGTCAGCAAAACAGTTAAGCGGATTAGAAGTTTCAGACAAGAGATCATTAATGAAAATGAGGAAGAGAGTCGGAGACAAAATGGAGCCCTGGGGCACACCAGCATTTATGAAGTGGGTATCCAATACAACTTGTATTGAACGGTCGGAAAGGTAGTTTCTAATCCAACGAAGAAGAGACTCATCGATACCAAAAGCACGCATTTTCGATAAAAGAGCCTGATGCCAAACTCTATCAAATGCTTTAGAAATATCAAGTGCAATAATCTTACTTTCTCCAAAACAATGTAAAGATTGGTTCCACTTTTCGGTGAGATATGCCATCAAATCACCAGTAGACCGTTTGCTACGAAAGCCGTACTGACGGTCATTAAGAAACTTTCGTTCTTCAAGATATTTCATAAGTTGACGGTTTATCAACGTTTCCATGACCTTGGAAAGAAGGGATGTTAGTGCAGTTGGACGGTAATTGGAAGGGGAGGAAGATTCGCCTTTTTTAGGGACCGGCTGGACAAATGCAGTTTTCCATCTGCTCGGAAAAATCCCAGCAGAATAGGAAAGATGGAAAAGTTTACGCAGAGGTTTTGCCAGCGTAGAAGAACACCTCTTCAGAATAACGGCGGGGATACCATCTGGACCAGCGGATTTATGTATATTGAGATCTTTGAGGACTCTCGCAACCGAGCGAGTTCGAAAAAATATCTGCTTCATCACAGAATCTACAGACTCAAGCTCAGGTGGAGCCAATATGCTATCAGGTAGTGTTGAGTTTGCAGCAAATTGAGCTGCAAGCAAATTGGCTTTATCGATGGAACTGACATACGGAGAGTCATTGAAAACGAGCGTAGGGACCGATGACGTGGTCGAATTCTTAACGTTCTTAACAAAAGACCAAAAATTTTTGCTTCTTTTTGGACAAAACAGTATTTTTTGCCTTACTTTTTGGTCATGCAAAAACTTGGCATTTTGTATATGAGCATTGCAGATATTTCTGGCCTCTTTGAACAAATTTCGGTTTTCTGCATTAGGGTTATCTTTAAATTTTCGAAAACTACTTTCTTTATCCCTAATCGCCTCTTTACAGCTTGAATCAAACCACGAATTCTCTTTGGGGATGATACTTTTTGTTCAGTGAGGAACAAAATTTCTCATGCCGTTAAAAATTACGTTAGATATCATATCAGCTGATGCATCAACGTTTCCGTCGAGAAAGCACAAGGACCATGGCTTTCTCATATTGCCACACAGTTCTTTTGGGGACTTTATCTTTGTTTACCGTGACGGAAAACGAAAAATCTACCGATATGACACAATGGTCCGATTTGCCTAAAGGAGATGATACTATAGCCCTATATTTTTCGGGATGAGAAGTTAGAAATAGGTCAAGAGTGTTGGCCGCATGGCCTTCAATATCTGGAACCCGAGTGGGCTCATCAACAAGTTGAGTTAATTGGTTTAACTCAGCAAAGATCTCAACATATTCTCCTTCGGGTGTTGTCTGGCCAGAATGTCGAAGCCAATGAGAATTGTGTACATTGAAATCGCCCGAAATTGCGATTTCAGTGTGAGGATATAGGGAAAAGGGAAACAATTCTTACTATGGAGTCAGATAGCGCATCAAAATCGTTAGAGGTCGAATGGCTATCAAAATAAGGTACGTGTAGTTGGAGCTGGGCGCTAGGCCCTTCTGGCGTCTCGGTGGTATTGGCAGGTTGCGGTAATGTTTCATTTTCATCTTTGTACTCCTGTTCTTGAACCAACTGTGAAATTTCCGTGCACAGGTTCTGTGTCGAACGGTGAGTCCTGGAGTCTTTGATATACGTGCTCAAGCGGGATCGTAATGTGGACACAGTGCCACTGGTATCCAATCTTTTGGAAGCCATCTTCTCAATGAGCTCCGTCTTCTTGAGCAAGTAGATGGACGCCAGATTTTCTTTGACGTCCATGTCGATATTACTGTCGGTATTTGCCATGGTTTTAAATCGCTGGCACGGGTTGAAATTTGAGTTTCTTTTTTCGGTTTCTTTATGGCTCGGTAGTGAGCTCCTCTGATTTTGATCGGTCGGTATCCTCGGTGTATGATAGGTCGGTCGGTATGATCCCTCAGAGAGTTATTTCTTCTGGAACGGTCGGTCGGTCGGTAAATCTGGATAAGAAATAACTCCTCTGACTGGATCAATCTTTATTCGGTCTAATACAGGTCGGTCGGTATGGACTTCTAAGCAAGTTGATCCTTCTGGAACGGTCGGTCGGTAAATCGGTTAACCAACTTCAAAGAAGTCCTTGCTCGGGCGCCATTTGTGAGGAAGCTTTTTATCAAAGGCTGAGGAAGGCTCAGCGGGTCCAAGGTCTTCTAAAGAAGCAGCAAAACTTTAGTTTAATGAAGTTAGTTTTATTTCCGATATTCAAAATTGTGACTTTCTTATAATGTTTTGTACAATGGTTTTAAGCTTTAATAATTTCAATTCAGGTTTCTAGTTCTATTTCTATGGGTAGATTCCAAGTAGGCCTTTTCGGATGAGGGTAGTTTCACTTGGGGTTCGGTTGGGTGTGGTCTAGTCCGGGAGTTACAACCAGGTTCTCGTATGCGTCTATAGACCAATCGAATGATGGTCTCCTATCCTGGATTATGGGTGGATTGGTCTTCGGGACACTCGGTGTACTGTTTCCTGTCCTGGGCTTCCAGTTCCTGGGCTCGGATTTGAGGTCACGCTGGGTGCTTGGTAAAGATCTGTAATGGTACTCGGAAGCGGGAGTTAATGGTTGCTCTGAGATAGCAGGAGCCACTAAATTCACAACGAGATAGCGTTGGACACTAAATTCACACCGAGATAGCGGTGGACACTAAATTCACAACGAGAAAGCGTTGGACACTGAATTCACAACGAGATAGCGTTGGACACTAAAATCACAACGAGATAGCGTTGGACACTAAATTCACACCGAGATAGCGGGGGACACTAAATTCACAACGAGATAGCGTTGGACACTAAACTCACAACGAGATAGCGATGGACACTAAATTCACAGCGAGATAGCGTTGGTCACTAAATTCACACCGAGATAGCGGTGGACACTAAATTCACAACGAGATAGTGTTGGACACTAAATTCACAACGAGATGGCGTTGGACACTAAATTCACACCGAGATAGCGGTGGACACTAAATTCACAACGAGATAGCGTTGAACACTAAATTCACAACGAGATAGCGTTGGACACTAAATTCACGTCGAGATAGCGGTGGACACTAAATTCGCAACGAGATAGCGTTGGACACTAAATTCACAACGAGATAGCGTTGGACACTAAATTCACACCGAGATAGCGGTGGACACTAAATTCACAACGAGATAACGTTGGACACTAAATTTACAACGAGATAGCGTTGGACACTAAATTCAAAACGAGAAAGCGTTGGACACTAAATTCACAACGAGATAGCGTTGGACACTAAATTCACACCGAGATAGCGTTGGACACTAAATTCACAACGAAATAGCGTTGGACACTTAATTCACACCGAGATAGCGGTGGACACTAAATTCACAACGAGATAGCGTTGGACACTTAATTCACAACGAGATAGCGTTGGACACTAAATTCACACCGAGATAGCGTTGGACACTAAATTCACAACGAGATAGTGTTGGGCACTAAATTCACAACGAGATGGCGTTGGACACTAAATTCACACCGAGATAGCGGTGGACACTAAATTCACAACGAGATAGCGTTGAACACTAAATTCACAACGAGGTAGCATTGGACACTAAATTCACAACGAGATAGCGTTGGACACTAAATTCACACCGAGATAGCGATGGACACTAAATTCACAACGAGATAGCGTTGGACACTAAATTCACACCGAGATAGCGGTGGACACTAAATTCACAACGAGATAGCGTTGGACACTAAATTCACAACGAGATAGCGTTGGACACTAAATTCACACCGAGATAGCGATGGACACTAA